>JALPQD010000273.1:1289865-2775303 GCA_023101885.1 Typhlomys cinereus
TGCCCTCTGTCAGCCACTATGGGATGACTTTGAGGATGGCTAAAGTTGATTCCTTGTGCCGTTTGACAGTCTTCACAGCCTTACCACAGTGCCCTCTTTACATGGCAAGCGCTCTGCATGCAGAGTAAATGTCATACCACTGAGCACACCGTAGTCTGCAGCCAAGTTGACTGAGCCTGATATTTACTTTACACGTGTACCCAACCCTCGGCTAAGCTCCTTTTAAGTTCTTATAAGGACCGCATAGAAGAAGCGATTGCACCGTTCCAATCACACAGAGAACCCAGGCTTTAAGATTAAGCTGTTAACCTAGTTCTCAAAGGAGAAAAAGTATCCAAGCTAGAATTTGAGCCCTGAGATCTGACTTCAAAGTCCTCTTGACATCAGTAACATCGACTCAACACATGATTGAAAGCATTTCGACCTTACGCTCTCCAGCATGCATTCTGGTGATCTCCAATGCAGCAATGCACTTAGGAAATTAATAATGTCATATTGCTCATTCGGCTTTTTCTTTGAACCATTTACCACAGGACAAATATCAGATGCATGTTAATGATCTAACTACTATGCCTTGCCAAATGAGACTAGGATTCAGCAGTTTACTTCCTGGGGTCACTTGTCAAAGGCTTTGCCTCATTTCTGTTTCGCAAAGAAAGCTCCTAACAGCACATTTCTTCCCATTTTACAAACCAGGGACTAGAATCAGAAAACCTAAGTTTCACTTTTAAGACACAGAGCTTTGGGGAGACCAGAAAACCAAGCACTGCTCTTCCTAAGTTTAGAATTCCTACCAAGCAGCAGCACAGCTCACTGGCAAGGCAACTGCTTGCAACCTGACCACCTGGGCTCCATTCTTGGCAGCCCATAGGGTAGAAAGAGAAAACAGACTTTTCTGAAAGTTGCCTTCTGACCTCATGGCATGCATATGTTCTCTCTCTCTCTCTATACACACACACACACACACACACACACACACACACACACATATATATGTATATAAAATTTTCTTTCTCCAAAATAAGCAAACTATTTTTAGAAGTTCATGCCAAGTAACTTTAAAAAAATCAGCCTTCGTTTAGTGTGTGTGTGTGTGTGTGTCCTTGTGGATGACCAAGGATGACTCTGGGAATCATCCTGGATTGTTTCTACCTCCTTTTTGTTTTGCTCTAGGATTTCCCACACTCTACCCACCAGGGCTGGAAGTGCAAGACACCTCCTTTGTTTCTGCCTATAATTTTTCTGCTGGGAACTGGGATCCGAACTCAGAGTCTTCTACTTGAGAGGCAGAGTCTTAAGCCCTGAACCATCTTCCAGCCCAATAGCTATTTTATATTGTCTCAGTTGTCACTTAATTCTGCACAGTGTCCTATTAAGTAGAAACATCCTCTGTCTTTTACAGCAATCTACATGAGGGAAACAATGGACTATTCTGTCAAATCAAGCATGTGGATCACTGCAGGTAGAAGCAGTAGCTCAGATGGTTACTCAGTGGAAATGTAGGACTTGACTTGTGACTTGAGAAACTTCTGTGCCTGTTGGAGAAGGATGGTTCTGCTGGTAAAATCTATAGGAAGCACATGAGTCTGACAAGATTTACATGATACAAATAAAGGAAGCCTCAGCTTGACTGCAAAGAGAGATAGAAAAGGCTGGAAGTGGTCAGTGTTGACTTTATCCTTCACTAAGTACTTTTTTCGAAAACAGTCTGTTCCAAGTGCATAATCCTCTCCAAGAATTTTGGAGAGAAGCATGGATTGAATATTGGTCCACTATGAGCTTTGAGTGGAGCCACACACTTGCATATTCATCATTTTAGAAGTTAAGGCAGGAGAATTGCTCTGGGTTCCAGACCACCCTCAAAACACTATTGATGGGATGAAAAGCAATACAGTCATATACAAAACAGCATGGTAGTTTCTTGCCACAATTTTAGAACTAGCTGTGATCTAGTAACATGATTCTGTCTCGAAAAGGTAAAAGTACATATAATTTTAAAATACTTACTTTGTCAATAAATTTAGACACATGCTTCAATAGGAATAAACGCATTTCTGTCTATAAAATAAGAAAAGTTATAAATATACATACAAGAGAATATGATTATTATTTAGTGGATAAGTTTTGAGGTGCATTCTTGTGAATGGATACAACAAAATGAGATTTCATTAGAGAGGTGCAAATACACTGGACTAGATGATACTTCGGTCCTTTCTTTATTTTTCAGATTTCAGTCATCAAGTGTGCCTCTGGTTATAGGGTTTATCTAGAAGGACTTCTTGCCGTAGGGCAAGGAGGATGAAGAATTTCTGCCAGTACCAGCTCTGTGTCTTCACACCCGGCTCCCTGTGCTACCAGATCCCACTATGCCCCTCTCCTGAAATCCAGGCACTTTTGGAATTTAAAAGGCCACAGGTATCTTGTCTCAGCTAGTTGCAGATTCTATCCTCTGGGGCTGGTCATTTAGATCTCATCCCATATGTCCTCCTCACACAATAACTTTTCTTTTCCTTTTCATATGTGTATTGTCTAGTTACTTATAGTAAAAAGTAAAGAATTTGAATGCTCAGGTCAACATGTTTGGACAAAGAAGCTGTCTACACCCATACTCAAAACACATAACTGTCCCAGCTCCTGCTTCCATCCAAATCTATTGTACTGTGATCAATGAAATCTTCCTTCCACCTGCTGCTCCATTAGTCCAGTGTGCTTCCTGTCTCATAGTTTCCATCTTCTAGAATTTAGTACTCATGGAATTACGTAACATCTGAACATTGGGGTTTCACTAGGAAATATGTGATGTTATTTAGCCTATTATGGATTTCAGTGTATTTTGAAATAGTCTTTTTAAATTGAATACCCTAAGTACCTATAACTTTTCTCTATACATAGAGAAAATTTATCTCTACAATATTATTTCTTTTCATTTCCTTTGTACACTTACTAATCATTGAGAGTGTCATATTAGGGATATATCTTCATTATTTATTTTCTTGGCTCTGAACTGCAGCAGCCTAGTATATATGAAATTTTGAAAAAAAATGAGAAAGTAAATATTTTTTTCAGATTTGCCCAGAATTGATTTATTTAAGTGAAATTGACTTTGTAACTGTTATTCAAAACTGAAGGCAGTTCAGCATTAATATCTACAATCTCAACAGAGATTTTTCCATAGTTGAAGTAAAAAAAGAACCAATACATCAGAAGACGCAGGTGTGAATGGTACGTGACGTACAAATTTTAATGAATATTCATTTGTGTAGAAAATGAATTACAAACAGGGCTAAAACTAAACCACAAATTGAAACTCTACTTCTTTCTCACTAATCTTTTTAAAAGCATATTCTCACAAACAATGAGACTAGATCAGCATATATATATTAAATAATTGTGGACGAATGGAATGTGATATATATTTCAATTTTGAAGCAATGCATTGCGATTCTTCAAAAATGGTATTGTGAAAAGGACATGCTAAAAAACAGTGTATAAGTTAAAAAAAGATAAAAAAAGTAAAAGTAAGCAGTGTAAGGAACACACTATAGAGACAAAGGGGCAGGTGTGGTGAAAATAGACAACTGTGATTCCAGCTCTTGGGACCTGAGCAAAGGAGAATCAGGAGTTCAAGGCAAGTGTCGCTGACACGGTGATTTGAAACCAGTCTGGGATGCATGGGACTCTGTCTTGAAGTAAGCAGACAAAAACAGCAAGCTAATGGATCAGAAATGAGAGCCCCCAAGTGCATCCATGTATTTATAGCTCACTCACTTCCCACGAGGCTCCTAAAACACAGTTGGGAGAAGAGCAATTCTCCTCAGGAAATGAAGCCGGGATAGTGAAGAGAAACGCCCCTATCAATGGGGTGTCCTAAGGAAGGGCAACCTGGTATGCTACAGAGGCCTGAACCCCGACAACAGTAGACAAGATAAGGGAACCCTGGGGTCCACAGAAGTGGCCAGGCAGGAGGGTGGAAAGGAGTAGAACTGACTGATGAAGGAAAGGGAGGAGGAGGATGGAAGGGAGGGAAGGTGGAGGGAAGCAGAGATAAGTACTCAATATTCTTGTAAAACTAAATAAAATGAAATAAGGTAATAAAAAAGAAATGATAATGGGGAAACTGGATATTCTCCCTTAAATGAGCTAAACAGATCCTCATAGCTCACCACTTACAAAAACCCAAACTGTAAATAAAAAAATTCCCCAACTGTGGAGCCACCAAAAGAAAACTCAGGGGGAAATTCTCTATGAAGCTGTCTAAGTGATAACTTTTCAATATGAACAATAAACACAGAAAACAAAAGTAAAACGGACAAATGGGATACATTGTACTAAAATATCTAGCATACAGCCCAAAAAAATCAACAAAGAAGAGACAACATACAAAATAAGAGAAAATCCTGACCAAGTATCCATTGGACATGAGGCAAGCTTCGAATGTATCTAAGGAACTCAAGCCAGTAGGAAGGGAACAAGTAGCTTGATTAGAAAATGAGTCAAGGGTCTGTGACAATTCTTCTTGGAAGACATGTCCAGGGTCGATGGGTGCGTGAAAAAAAATCTTGACATCATTAATCTTAAATAAACTGCAAATTAAATCCACAGTGAGGCATCTCCCCACACTTTTAGAATAATTGTTATAAAATGATAAATGCTGGGGCTGGAGAGGTGGCTCAGGGGTTAAGCCTCTGCCTTGCAGGTGGAAGGTCCTGAGTTCGGATTCTAGACCCCATGTATAGACGCCAGGCTGATGTGGGGGTGGCCTGCGTTTCTGGTCTTGGTAGGGTGAAGCCTGTGAATCCCAGGGCAGAGTAAACAAAGGAGGAGGTGGAGGCGTCCATGGTGGTTCCTGAATTCGTCCGTGGTTCTACACACACACACACACACTCCGCATACACACACACACACACACAATTGAATAAATAAGAAATAAAAAAAGTTTAAAAAAATGATAAATGCCAACAAGTGCTAGTGGGGATGTAGACGAGATGGAAGCCTCTCTCACTATTGACGGGACTGGACATGAGTACAAGAATACACAGCCATGGGGAAAATAGAGTGGCCATTCCTCAGAAAAACAGTATATATATGTATATGTATATATATGTATATGTGTATATACGTATATATATGCATGTATATGTGTGTGTATATATATATATACACATGCACACACACATACATACGTACATATAAACAATATATATATTCTCCATGAAACTGTTTTAGGTGATAACATTTAGGTATGAACATTAAACAGAGAACAAAAAGCAAAGTAGGCAAACAGGATTATAGAGTATTAAAAATCAAGTGCACAGCCAAGAAAATAATTAACAAAGAAAAAGCAACATGTAAAATGGGAGAAAATCCACTGTATCCACTGCATATGCTATGATTAATAAATATATTTAAGGAACTTAAGTAATATATATATATATATATAAGCATATATATAAGGAATGTTCTTTGAAACCCAAGTTGAATGTAAGAATGTAAAATATATTCTTAGCAATAAAGAATTTTCTGGATAATTTGAACATACCTATAAGACAATCCTGAAACATGTATTCTAAACCAAGTATTGCTCTGAGAACTCAATACGATTATATTATGTGGGACTAAACATAGGATTTTCAACTAGCTTATTATATTGATTCCCTTTCCTTACAATGGTTATTACCTTGTACTTAATTATTAGGCATAATGCACACTGATAAACAACTTTACTATTATTACATACATTTGTTAAGAATAAATAAAAGAAACTGTTTGACTCAAATGAGAAGGAGTGATAGAATTACATTTTCAAAAAGTATCGTGCTTTTGAGCCTGCTGAGATGTTTCAGCATGGAGAGGTATCTGCAAACAAACCTGGCTACTTGAGTTCTACCCTATGATGCCCCATGACAGGAGACAACTGATTTGTGAAAGTTTTTCTCTGACCTCTCCAGGTGCACCTAGACAGACACATGCCTGCTATTTCTCTCACTTCCTTGCTCTGTCTCTCTCAAGTAAAAAAAAAATCATATTTTCATATGAAAAGGATTGTGCTTCATCTATTGTTAAGGATTGTGAAGCACCTGTCAGCAAAACATCTGCATCTAAATAGTTTATTTTAGGAAAATTTAAATCATCTTTATGCTGACAAACACAGGCATATTCCAAATATGTGCTTCTCATAAAAGCTAATACATATTCAATGACTGATTAAAAACAAACAATTTAAAAACAGCATGATTTGGGACTTGATACATATTTTTAAAATACCAGCATTTCTTAATGAAAAATTGTATGCTGTACCATACAAATATTTACCTCATTTAATAATGATAATCACCGTAAAATTGCCTCTTCATTTCAAGGAAAAAAATCATGAATCTTGTATTTTTGGTATTCTCTGTAAAATTCAGTGTGGTTTGAGACTTGAAAGGAATCATAAACTGAGTAGGTGATGGTTATTATGCTCTTGAAGATGCTAAACCACTTTTTGTCTTTTTTCTAAAGGTTAAAAACTGTAGCATTTTATTCTTTTACGATAATCACACCCACTGGTTTTCATTCTTTGCCCAGTGGATTCTCACTGTTTGTAGGAGGTCAGGTAACAGCGATGTAAGAATGTTATTTATCTGTCACATGAGATTGTTGGTGTCTCTGTGTAACTAATGCCTGGAAAGCAAGAATTCCTGACAGATAAAAGCAGGTCCTAAGTCCCATGGTGACTTTTTAACTCAAGAGCTCAATGAATTTTATTCTGATTCTTTGCAAAAACAAACACAGAAGAAGATTAAAGTCTTTTCAAATAGGACAGAAAATGGTGAGACTTCTATGTCTAAAGACAGAAAGGGGGAGGAGCGGAAATGAGGGGATTCTCTTTCATCCCCTCTCCCCAACAACCTGAGTTCAGGAAGACAGATGTGCTTATGGGAAACTTTTGCTAGTCACAACCAGGAGCCAGATGTGCTTGGTATATGTATGGAATAGAGGCTTGTGGGTTACTTGTGGTGGAAGATGTCGGAAGCTAGCGATGCTGATCAGCAATCCACAATGAAAAAGATGGTCCCTGCTATGGAGAATCTTGCCTTTATGAAACACTTATCACATCAAGTGAAGGAACAGCTGCCATAGGCTGTTTTTTTTTTTCATATCATTGTGCTGCGCAATGTGAGGATGGGGGGGGGTCTGTGGACAGAGGGGATTTCCCATGCAGATTAGCTTGAGACGCTCTTCTGCTTTTCCAGTGTCTCCTCATGCACACGAAGACTCTTAACTCCTTGATATATCTTATTTGGTAAAACATCATCAATTCATGAGTCAGGGCTCATCATCAATTGCTCCATGCAGTGAAATCTATGGGTTTAGCTAACACGTACTTGGCATTGTCTGTCTTGGAGGAGTACAGCATTATTATGCATAAACTTGCCAAAACTGGTGGATAAATCACAGCTACGGAGTACTAAGCAGGAGCACCATTCCGTTGCACGCTTTCAGGGAGATGATCTCTGAAGAGTTCTAAGGAGAAGAAGCAGCAGGAGGTATAGAGTTAACGTGGACACAGGTTCTGCTTGAGGAAACGTAGGAGGCTAACTCAGAGCAGAGCTGGCTTACGAGTGACATCATGAGAGGCTGGGCACAGGGTAAGGACTCAGGATATTGGAGTCAGTTGCTTGGGAGACGATGAAGAGTCTTGGGGGTTACAGGCATGTAATTGAAAGGATTCTTCTGCCCAATGTGCAGGAGGGTGGGGACACTTTCAATGGAATAGAGTGGATGTGAAAGAGAAAGCTGTGGACAATCGGCCCAGGAATTTTTTTCCAACTCACAATATTTTTATTTTTATAAATAAATTTATTAAATTTACATTTTATATACATGCTCCTTGGCTCCCTTCTTCCCCTTCCCTTCTTCTCTCCCTTCCCTCCCACTTCCATTTCATCCCAATCCACTCACCCTCCCATCCCTATGTGGGTCCAGTCTACTCCCTCCTATTCTCCTGTCCTTTGGTTCTATGGGTCCTGGGGGGCGTCCCTCTGTATCATGTATTCTCATGGGGAGTTCACACCTCTATAGCAGACAGAGAGGCCCTTCCTTGGGTGGTCCGCTGATATGGGGACTCCCTCACCTCTGTCTGATCCCCTTACCCCTAAGGATCCTACTGCCTGAAACCCCAGGCCATGGGGCTATGCTGCATGCTCACTACTGCGCAGGTCTGATGAGATCAAGTCCCATTGCTGTGAGGTCCTGGCTGCACCTGTCCACCACCCGGCCCAGGAATTTTGATCTCATGAAGGTTCAGTAGGTAGGAAAGACCAGGAAGAAGCAGCTTTCAGCTGCAGTTTGTTTAACTGGGGTTTAGATTTCAGCTTTGAACTTGGTAAATTTGAAAAGCATACTGTTTCCACATGCAGTGGCTGAAACTCAGTTGGCGAGATTCACTGGGAGTTCAGGAGAAATCTGGGCTAGAGTTCTACATCTGGAAATTTCTATTTTTCAGTGACTGACATGAATAGCTATTAGATGAGTGACATTATCTTAGGGAATTGATTTTTTTTTTAAAATGGCCATGAGGTTGCAAGGGGAACCAGGGCTTACAACCATGTGACCAGCAGGGAAGAGAGAGAAGCAGTCACAGCCTGGAGCATTTGCAGCAAGAAGTACATGTTCGCTTAGATGATGCTCTGCAAACCAGCAGAGAACAGGATGCCCTTCAAAGACGAGTTCCAAAAATTTCTGTCCTTAATGGAAAAGGGAGTCTGAGAGGAAGGTTTGCTTAGAGGAAGATGGAGTAAAGAAGGCCAAAGAGTTCTGTTCCACGTGGGTATGCACTGCATAAATAGAAAGACTTGCCCTTCTTATTTTCTCATGACTGGGGAATCAGTGACAATTGACTTTGTCCCATATGACGTTTAAGCCATTCCTTAAGTTAAGCACTAAGAGAAATGGATCTTACTGTAGTAACAGGGCATCCTAGAGACTTATAAGAGGAAACAAAGTATATTTCAGCAGCTCTATCTTGCAAGATTCAGAAGATGAGTTAGAAGTGAGAAGTTTGAAAGAAATTCCCATGGCAGTCATTTGGGAGACCATATGAGGAAAAGCAACTCTTGGCTTTGTCAGCTACACAATTCCAAACTGCTCAATCATCTCTTTAGTGATCTAATATTTACAATGGCCACCAGTGTGCTCCTGGGGGGAAGGTGAGTGTATCTTTCTTTTGCTACTTTCTTATATAAAAATAATTTTAATTCACATAAACTATGCTCTTAATTTCCTTTTATCTTCCATGCTCGCAGGTAAATCTCTTCCTTTACGGACCTCTGATAGATCTGAAAGTCTCAATCAGTCCTAATTCTCCTCAATGCTGTATAGCACCTATTACTTTTTTCCTGAAAGTGATTCTTCGCTCTAACTTCTCTTTTATCCTCTTAGATTGGACTCCCTGAAGCACCCTGTAAGTCATGCTTTCAATCAGTCAGCTCAACACATGGAAAGAATCTAGCACGCAGGGTGCTGTTATGTCAAGTTTGTATTATCTTTCATTAAAAATCAGTAGAATCTGCCAGACTATATGCCCTCCCCCTTCTGGTGAGATCATATCCCTCAGTTGTAAATGATCAGGAACGAATGTCTGGCAGATAAAAAGTAATCATTTTGCAAATGGTTGATTGACCCCTCCCTCACTGAGGATTCCTACTCTTATTACATCTACCCTTGAATGTGCTTTATAACAAGACTCCAGTTTAACAGCTTTTTGTCTCTGACCAGGGGGTGACATACAGTACCCATCAGGATGGAGTGAAGGAGATTGGAGGAGCAGCAAAACTGAAAAAGAAAATCAACAAACCACAATCCAGAACTTCAGAGACTCTATATCAACCACATAGAACTAGGCCAGCCTAATCTCTCCCATCCGGAAGCTCAGGGACATTTGCGGAAGAGGGGGTGGTAAGATTGTAAGAGCAAAAGGATGGGAGGAGCAATGATTTGCAAGATTCTCAACACTAGTTAGGGCCAAAGCAATCATAATAGGACTTTGCATGCCCTGCGCAATGTCCAACACACTATTGACCTCACAAAGTCTAGCATCTGCTAAAGGCACCAAGATCCTTGGAGGCAAGGGATTGACAGCCACAGTAGTGTTCCTATGCTTAAGGGGAACACGAGAAAATGTTCAGGGAAATGCCATTGGGTCCTTGTACGTCATCGGAGAGGAGGACCCAGTGGACAGTCAGGCATACACAATAAAGGACTCTCTGGGAATTGGGGGGGGGCACTGGAGGATGGGGAGGGAGGGAAGGGGAAGCAAGGGGTTTGGGGGGAGGAGGAGGGAGGGACGGAACTGGTCTACCTATTAAGTTTGTATGAACGGAAATAATGATAATAAAAAAATCAGTAGAATCAATTTGCTGGTGGATTAATATTTGATCTTTGTTAATTTATACGTCATCTATCTCCCCTATACACATACATACACACAAATATGTTCAACACCCTGAAAGTAAAAATGGAAAAGAGAAAAGATGGGGAACAAGTAATATAATTAAATGTGTCAGAAATAATTGCTTTCATCACCCCAATATTTTCTCAGGCACTCAAAGCAGCAAATGCTTCTTGTATTTTAATTTGTACCATCGAATATTCTGGCATTTTGGTTTGAATCTCATACATGCTTTGAATAGTTACCTCTGTGATTTTTTTCCTACATTCAATTCTGTAAATACTCGGAGCGGAGATACAGTTTTAGAAAGTGCTTGAGTGCACCTCACTTCCTTTGGCTTTTATTCTATCTTGCTGTTTTAAGCCAGATTTCATTTTCTGCTGCACACGCGGAGTGCTCTATGACCTCCACTGTCGATGACCTATGTCTCTATGCAGTTATCTCCCTGCTAGCTCATCTGAGCATCCCGGATCTCAAGAAATGATGCACAAAGTTATTTATAATTGCTTTTGCTGTTTGTGTTTTTCTTGAGGCAAGATTAGGCATACATTTAGATATTTTATTCTTAGTAGACATCTGGAAAGCTGTCCTGATTGTTTTCTATAGAAATTTAAGAACTTCATTGGGCATTTGGTTTGTACTCAGCTATAACTGCTAAAGCTTAAGAGAATTAAGAATGAGGGTAAATTGTTCTCTCTGTATTATTATTATTAATATTATTCACATATTTGATACCTGGCTACTGCTTTTTAACTATCTTTACTTCATTTTAGCCTAAAACTATTAAAGTATTTTTTTCTAACTTACCAGTCTGTTGACATCCTCACTCCTAAGATAAAAGAACATTATTAGTAATATCATTGCTGCTATTTTTATTCTGAATGTAATTTATTGATTTCTATGTGTTCTGAAGTATAGCTCTGCAATATAAGGTAAAGCACTTGTTATGAGCAAAGAGAATTCCCTTGTTCACGGATTAATAAACTATCACTACATGTCCCAGTAATGGGAATTAAGCTAAGTAGAAGTAGAACAAGACAATTTATATTTTTGTGAGTCTCAGGGCAGGGAGAAGAGAGGGCCAAGGGAGCAAAGGAGTGAGTTACATTTGGTAAGGGCTCTGGTTCATGTGGCAGGGTGAAAAGAAGTCTCTGGAAGATCTGGATGAGGGGGCTGGGGATATGATGCAGGGCTTGAAATCTTTGCCCTATAAACAAAAGGACCTGAGTTTGGACTCCCAGATCTCATACAAAAATATTTGGGAAGATATGGTGGTGTCCTATAATTCTAGTCCTGGAAGGTGGAGCTTGGGAATCTCAGAGCAAAACATTAATGAGCTATAGCAATTCAGAATGATTCTCAGTGTCACCCTTGGGCCTCCAAACACATACACAGTGCCCTCTTGTATATGTCCACCCCCCCTCACAAACACACACATGAGTGTATAACAATAAAAAACTCTAATGAGTTTATAGAAAGCAGACAGGTATTGCCAGAGAGCACGGACAGAAACAAATGAGTTAATCAGGGTCTGGGGAGATGTGAGGTAAGAGGTGTGAGGTGTAGGGGGGTGGGGGCGGGAGAATGTATGTTAGAGTGGGAACAGGGAAAGTGGTCAGAGAGGAGACTGGAGAGAACAGAACCTGAATGGATTCCATCCCATCAACCCTTGTAGCAAGTTAGATTTCCCCCTGGAGAGGACTGAGGGTTTTGGGTGGTCTTTAGAGAAGGTGCAGGTGAGGAGTGTGAGAATGATGACACGGCAGAATTCCATTTTACAAACCCTTCTCATCGCACATTGACTTGTTCATGGCCAGGTCAAGCAGCAGCAACACCATTTAGAAAATGATTGAACTCATTTGAGTCAGACCATAATAGGGCTTAAAGTTTAATGGAAAGAGAGAGAACATGAGATCTGTTATCGAGATAACGTGATGACAGAATTGGTGCAACTTGGCAATCGTTTATGTGAGAGGATGCTACTGGGCAGTGAGCTCTTGAAAAACACATCCCAAGCCTGCTTTGTGCATTCTGAGAAGCCATTTACTCCATATAATTATAAATGAGTGTTGGTGAAATTATGACTTGAATCGTGCCCTGCTGAAGCATAAGATTAAGCACTAAATGCAAACATAAATTTAATGGGTCGCCAGCAAAGTAGAACGATATACATTCAAACCGTTGTGCTCCTCTGCCCTACACTCAACTGCAGATACGTGCTGCTCAAAGAGACTGAGTGATGGTTCATTCGCCATCACTCCCGTAAAGATGGCTGCTCATTCTTGTGCTCTGTCGCAGGGCTGGTTTCTAAGAACTCACTGTGTGTCTATCATTCTGACAAAGTCCCCATTGCTCTCATGTGGTCCTAAGACATCTCAGGGCATCCTGATGAGACACTGCTGAGGTATGAAAAAGTTGCCACTTGTGCACCTGCCTTCTTATTTACCCTCCCTGCCCCCAGGCACTCTTTGATCTGTTTCCTTTTCTATCAGTCTATATGAAGGATTGGGCTGGAGATTCCATAGTTAATATGTAGAGCAAACACAGACACAGCTATTTAGCATGCTCTGCTTCAACCTGCTCTAGGATATTGGGATTGTCTATTGAAATAGACCCAATGGATCAAGTGAAATCTCATGTGAAAATTGAGAGCAAGAGAAACATTCTGGGCTGAATACACTGAAAGCAAATAGAGAGGCACCAAGAGCACCTCAAGTTTGGACCTGCAATTAACTGGATAGTCTATGTCTATGTTTTCAGTGTAAAGTAGGAATAAGGTTCAGGTTTCATCTGCCACCACACTGTGTAAAGAAATGAATTGTATATGTTTCAGAACTGTGAAGTAAAAGGTAATAAATCTGTCCCTCCAGCGTGTTAGTGCTTCTAGAGCTTCCCGAAGGGCAGGGGACCAAAGATGGAGCTGGGAACACAGAGTATTTGATAAGAGCTATGGGCCTGAGGAAGGAGAATGTGGAATAAGAAGGTAGAAGCAAAGGCAGGAGCCACAGCACGGCTACCCTTTCTAGAAGATGGCGTACTACTTGGCAAGTCTAAACACTGGACAAAGACAGAAATAGGATCACGTCATCCAAGGAAATATTTTAAGAATCTAAGAATGAAGGAAGAACTTCTCTGCTAACTGCAGGTCGAACAGGCCATGGAATGGACTTGCCCCATTGGATTCATAGTCAGGGGAAGGCAGGTCATTTTGACCAAACCATGCTCCTCAGAGACTTGGTGATGAGAGCGAGAAGGGAGAACTGACGAATGAGAGAAATGGGGGAAACAGCTCACATACTTTGCTACAATGGGGCGGTATTTTTTTAAGTATTGAAGTGCATTATCTTTATGGAGATAATTCTCAAAACAAATTTTCAATGCTAAAGTCATACTGACTTCCCATGGAATACCAGCAATTCTGGGACTATCAAGTCTTGAGGAAAGTGGATTACTTTGGGTAGTGCTACAGAACAAACTCAAAATTCATAGGCCTAGCGTCACAGCAATTTTATGATTTCTTGTCACTCTAGGTCAGGAATTTGGACACCACTTTCCAGTGTAGAACCATGCAAACCACACACTTCCTTTACGTGGAATGGGCATCCTTTGGTATACTTAGTCAGACACACTGGTCTTATAAATAGGGATTGTCCCTCTCTCGGCAGTCCTGTGGATGTAGGGATATGGCCAGTACCCTTGGTTCCTGGCATTGGTGTGGACTCTCCTTCCAAGCTGGACAGGAAACTATATCCAGACTATATCCAGAGAAAATAAAACCCTTGTTCCCTTAAGCTTTTCTGTTTTGAATTTACCAGCAACCATGCAGCATAATTGTTATAAAGACAAACCATGATTAAGAAGAAAAAAATGTTTAATTTACATGTATATTTTCTCTAGAGTAGAAAACCAATGAGCTGAACTTGGTAGCTTAACTATGGTCACTCAACTTTTCTGGGTAAGTGCGGGTCCTGAGGACATGGGATTTTAGAAGCAAATGAGGTCATTCATGTACACCAAGGAAGGACTAATAAATGTGTAAGATAAAACCTAGCCTTTAAAATACTTCTAGCACACAAGGGTTTCAAGGTCAAGAATATAAAAGTAATAAACCTGTGTACTAAGCCAAAATCAATCTGTGAAATCCACTCATCACAGACAGCCTTCTGACTGATGAGCCAGCCCACAGTGGTAAGCTGGTGGGTTTCGGACTTTGAAACCATTAATATTTCTATCCTAAACATTTAAAATATTTTTATCATAACCAACATTTGAAAACTGGCAGTATCATCTAAAACATATGAATATTTGGGAATACTGTAAACATGTATGCATGAGCACATGGGCTTACCTCAGTTATGCTGTGACATGTGTTAACATTAGCATATGATGTCCTCTCTGGGAGTTACCTTAAGATTATTAACAGCCTTTAGATGCATCTATGAAGAATTTAACTAAAGCGAGCCTTGGAACATTATGTAATTGATGTGGAAGAGCTCAGTCCATAGTGGGTGGGATGATTCCCTGGGGAGCTGGGTCAGCTGGAGAATGAGCTGGTTGACTTTGGCAGACTGTCAAAAGTATGGTCCTCTCTTAGCAGTTATGGTAGGTAGAACGTGACCAGTGCCCTGATGCTAGTAAGAATCCTCCTGCCATCATAATGAATTGTAACCAATAATCTTAAGCAATAACAAACCCCCTGATCCCCTAAATTTTTTGGTCATGGTTTACATTATCAACTAAACACTGAACTACTAAGAACATTTTGGTACTAGAAGAATGGGGTGTTGTCATAAAACCAAAATTTTACCTAAAATATGAAAATCCATTAAACAAATCATAGCTTGTTATCTCTGTATATCTCTGTACAAAGATGAGATGGTCTATTTTTTGTTTTTTAAGTATATTTTAATTATTTAATTGAGAGAAAATAAGAGATAGAATGAGAGAGAGAGAGAGAGAGAGAGAGAGAGAGAGAGAGAATATACTTTTAACAATCCACTATATGGATTTACAAAGATCAAACTCAGATCATCAGGTTTGCAAATAGTTACTTTACCCACAGAGCTATCTCTTAATACTCCCCCCAGCCCCTTTTTATTGGTTTTGTTTTCTGTTGCTTTGTACCTCTGAGAGTCAGAAAATAACAATGACTTACAGTTATTTCTATAGTAGAATTTTTTAAAAAGCTACTTATGTCGGATATGAGACTATTTTTTGTTATGGAAATTTGTGCTCTCTTTCTTTTTCACACTTTGCTTGGTTTCTTTCATATCCCTACATACCATCTTAATATTCATTTAGCAGACATTATCTAACTCTTAAACTAAGTCAATTTTTCAACCTTAAAATTTCTTTCATTATTAAGTTAGTGTTTATTTTATATTCACTCAGAAGGTATAATGTCAACACATTGCATTTGCATTTAGCAAACAATAAATCAAGCTAATCAGTCCCGTGGTCAGAATTGTTGGAAAGATTTCACTATGGAATTTTTCTGTGGTTTAGTTTATTCCTACTTGCTATTGCCTGGCTTGCAAATCAGTAGGAGAGGGTAATATTCTAGGAAGAAAACATAGCCTGCTGTTGAAGACTTCAGAGTATAATGACTGACAGATAATTTCACTTGTTAGATTGAGATGTACATATTAAATGCACATTCATGAGATAGTACAGGAAACAGGTAAATCATTGTCCTCAAACGGGTGGCGAGTGGGGCACCTGCAGTATATTGGGCAAGACCCCACATAATGAGAGAAAGACAGGAAGCAGGGCTGCCTGGAAGGCAGAAATCAGCAAGAAGCTGGGGAGGGTCACGGACCCTTTGCTCCTTGTTACAGCTGCAGGACACCCACCCCCGTTACTTGTGTTGCCTATGAAAATATCTGCCTGGACGTCCCAGGGACTCTATGCTCTGAGTTTCAATTTGCATCTCAGTCCCAAGTCTGTCTGTTGTATCCTCGTAGATGATAATTTATCCCACCAAATACCTTCAGACCAAAATAATCAGTTCCTGGAGGAAGTGATTGTGATTTGGAAAAGCTTGAGAAAGAATACCTTGCTACTAAGGATGTGATACAGAAGAGCCCCCACCTGGAACGTGCAGGGTACCTGAGTTCAATATCCGGAATTGCAAAGCAAAATAAAACAAACATTAAAGAAATGCAGAAATTCAAACAGCTACATTTAAATTATCAGTCCCTAGAGGGGACATTAATCCTAAGATGAAAATTTTGGAAATAGAATTATTTGCTTTGTTATTGGCACATTAAAAGCATGACATTGTAAAAAGGAAGGCAGACTGCACAGGCTGGCTTTCATTCACAATGTAAATGCTAAACAATTGTGCAAAAGTAGTTATAAATCGTTGAGAGAATACAATAACCTCAGCGAAAAGCACTTGCCTACTGGAAACAGCATCAGGATTGATGATTTGCACAATGTTTTCAAGGATTTTCTTCAGAATTCGGAACTAAGCAATGATGAAATATTTTAAGGCCATCCATCAGAAAATACAATACCTTTATATTTCTGAGTACCAATTATATGGTTTCTGATGGGAAAATAAAGAATGTACCTAAAGTAACAGTCTTCCTCAAAATGACAGAGAACTGGATTAAGTAATGAAAATATTTTACCATAGCACTTATGAAAGAATGGACAAATTATTAAAAAGGCAGAGTATAAGGCAAAGGGAGACATACATAGTCAGGGAAACTGTCTGATAATGTCACTTTATTTTCACTGAAATAAGAATATATCTGGGCTTGTCAGAAACTTGCTATGTGCCCGAAAATAAACTTGAACTTCTGTGGGTACCTCCTGAGTGTTGAGGCTGCCACCAATCTACTCCGTGTTTGGGATGCTGAAGGAACACAGAGCTATGTCCGTGGCATAAAATCACAGTACCTAACATGTCATTGTGAAAGGAAGGAATGAAGTACAGAGCTGACAGCCTTCCTAACTTAGAACTCCTATGTGCCCAGGAAGGGATCAGCGGGAAAATACAAGTAGGCCAAAGAACAAGACAAACTGAGTGGTGAATGGAAGCTAAAAATGATGCATCAGAAGCTCCAAGCTGGATTGGGAAACCAGAACACTGATTTGATCACATACATGGAGACTGACTCTGAAGGGTGCTGATGCGCATACACGAGAGATTGAACTCTATTCTCTACAGGGAGTTTAGCTAAGAAACAAGGACTCCGAGTACCGAAACATTTCTAAGGCAATAATATGATATCACTGAAAGCTTTAGAGACAAAGAGGATTATTTTATAGACTTTTGAGGTACACGGTTAAAGTGCTTGAAAGAAACTGCTTAATAGTTGTTTGGTTTGGAAGCAGCAATCTGTGGTTTCAATAGTCTTCACCTTAGCACTATTAGCATATACTTTAAGAATATATTGTGAAAGGAGCTCCCAGATAATTTATTGTTCAATGTTCCTATCCTTCCTTCGGCCCCTGTCTGCCAGGATGGTGGAATTACCTTGGTGTTTTCCTACTTCCCTTACTAGGAGAACTTCTAAAGTCAGTCAATTGGCATCTAATGGAATGATTTTTATCTAATTGGTATCTGATAGTGCACTACTTCCCAACTCTTGGACATGTTATAACTCTGAAGCTAGAAATGTGAGATGACAGAAATCTCTTGGCTTCTGAGAGGGCTAAAGGGAAAATGTGGCATCTCTCTGGCTACAACCAACTGCATTTCAGGAGCTGACTTCCACTTGGGAGACACAGGCTTAAACCTTGAGTCATCTTCCAGCCCTGTCTTCCACTTGGAATAACACTTGTCTCACGATATATGGGCTTCTACTCCAGAAGAGAGCAAATTGAATTTCTCCTTCAAAACCATATATATTTAAACAGTGCAGTATCTATTTTGCTGTCTTTACTATTATACATTTTTATGAAGAAACTTGCCAGTCAAAACTATAATGCCTCAAATCCAAAATGATAAACTAAAAGGATGTCTTGATCATGATTATAAATAAGAATCATGCAAAATAGCTCATTATTTAACACTTCCCCCAATAGTAAAGACCAAGGAAGCAAAATACCATTGCCTTCTTTCATCATAGAAATATCATCAACAATGCGCAAGATGCAAATTAAATGCATTTATGTTAATCGTCTGCTAAGCAAGTGTGTGTATATATACAAATTCTAGACCACAAAATATCCTAGGTGCAAAACATTTTTATGAGTCGCAAATACTTAATTAGAAATTTTCTGTTCCTAGGATCTCAATTTTTATCTGATGAAGCAGCTGATGAGTTGTTTTGTGTCAGTGGTGACAAGTCTGAGTCCTCAAGACTCTTATTCTCAGAGTTTGCACTTAGAATATGTTTGTGAAGAGTCACTTAATTGACTACCGCTACAGAATCAAGTTTTTATCATTAAATTAAAAGAATTAGATAGCATAACTTATGTCATCCTGTCTGGCAGGAAGCTTAATGAATAACAGCTAAATACATGAAACCAAGATAGTCCCCAAAACCTGCTATATTCTCTCATATTATAACTGCTACACTGACATAATAGTATCATAATGCAATAAAGATGCTGCCAATTATCTGATATTCCTTCCATTGAGAAGCATGATCTGCCTCCTCTGAGTTTCATAAGTGGGAACTGCTGTGACTGTCTTGCTGCATAGAATCACAAGAGAAATGATGCACAGAACTGGTGACCTGCCTGCATCTTTGAAACACAGGTGGCCTTATGCTCTGGCCTCATGAAACACTCACATTTGGGACCAAACACCACTGGTAATCTCGGCACCCCGGTGAAGGCCAGCTGAGCTCCTGGCTGAGAGCAACATCTATCAGTCTTCCACGTAAAGGTCCATATTGGACCATTAGACAGACTCACAGCACATGATGCAGAAATAACATCGGACATCCAGGTCCATGTAGATTAGGAATTCATGGGCCAAAAGAATATTGCAGCTCTTCCAAGCTGCTGTTTTAGGAGGTTCATTCACAGCACTGATAACTTGGAAAGCTTATGTTCACTAACATGTCCATGGATGCAGAGAGGCAAAACTGGGGATTTAGCTGTAAATGTAGCTTAAGTGAAATCATACTTGCAAACATTGCCCATGCTACAAAAATGGTGACAAAACAGGAATTGTCAGATAGACGCTGGCTCAAGTGCCAACTTTGCAGCTCTGTGGTGGCTTCTCAGAGCAGAGTGTTGACAGAGATTGTTTTGCCAGCTGGATTCACTGGGACAGCTGACTCTGATTGATTAGCACTGCATATCTCTCAGACCTTCAGAGATTTACTCATTTAGGGTATTATGACATTTAAGTGAGATCTTCCAAAATGTCACTTTACTCTAAAAAAATACTCATTGGGAACATAACAAGCAAATATTAATATTTATGCCGGCACTGACTGAGCTTTGCAAAGCAATATGCAGGATTGATATTTCAGCCATGCTGGTATTTCTATGCAGTCACTGTTTTGAATAATTTCTTTTTCTCAACTAACAGTGTCTATATTTTCATTTGCCTCACTGGACACTTACTTCTGTCTTTTAAAGGTTACTACCAGCTTCTTTTGCATGGTCTTAAATCTGTTACTATGAGGGGCAGTCCTACGGAAGTAAGAACCTTAGGTAAGAAACACAGACATCCACAAAGAAAGATGCTGCATGTTCCTCTTAGGTGTGAAGCATAGATTGAAAATATTTGAAATAAAGGTACAAGAGTAGAAGGGAAAATATTTGAGGAATGGAAGGATTCTGTGGAGGAAGAAGAGGATTAACAGGGTTGAATATGAAGATAAATCATAGCCTTATCTGATAACATGACAGTGAAATTCAGTATTCTATGTAATTAATTAATATATGCCAATAAACTTATTAAAAAAGTTATCGTTTTCAAAAACCTGTGAGACTAGTTGGGACAAAGATTTATACTAGGAGAAAGAAGTGGAAAATAGGATCAGATAATATCACAAAATCAGAAAATTGACTTGAACTCATTCTGTACATGCATAAGACAGTAAAATAAAAAGAAATTACAAAACTTACAAAAACTTAGGACACGTTACAGTGGAGAGATTGAACCCAGAGTCCCACACACATTAGTCCTCTACCACTAAGCTAAACCCTCAATCCTACAATTTTTTAGTTTTGCTTTCATAGCAGTTAATCTAAATGCATCTCTTTTGATTAACTTTGTTTTGTTTCTCACAACTGGTCTGGAATTTATGCATGCATGATGAACAAAATTGCAATAATTAATGATGAATTAGAAAATGTGGTATATGTGGTAGAAAATGATTGAGACCATGGTGTCTATGAGAAATAGACATCAGTAAGTAGCCACTAATAGGAAAACATGTGTTATCACTTCTGTGCTGAAAAGACAGGGACTAGAAATGAATACCAGAATGTGACCTAGATTCTATATCTGGTCTACCTTTATGTTGACCTTTGTGCAAATACTCTTACCAACCCACACATTTCCTTATCTAACATTGGGGCAATGATGATGCCAACCTGAACCCTGTAAGAAGATGAAATATAATAATGTATAAAAATAACTTACAGATCTGATGATTTTTCTCAGTATGTGTGGAGATAGAAGATATAAGGTCCTATTTCTATTTTACAGCAGCGAGTTGGGACATAGGTGACACTTTCATATTTGCTTCCCCTGAAAGTTGGAGTTTTACAAGACAAAAGATGCTGTGGAGTTGAATAGCTGGCTGAATCGTTGCCTGGCAGCATTTAATGTGATTTGGCTTTTTAGACTCTGAATAAGCCCAGAGTGATCGTCACTTGGCGAGGACACCTGAGAGCTTCTAATGAGGACCGGGATGAAAGTGTCTGTCTGGAGACTTTCCAATCTCATCAATAAGACTCAAATGTGAATTTTAATCAGAGGAAGGGCAAAATGGCCCAGATAAAATTACAAAGCCAGATACCCGGAAAGAGAAGGGGAAGGATAAAGAAAGAATGATCAAGACAGACTAGCTGAGTAATTTATTTGATATGTGACAGGGAAGCGCTTCAGAGAACTCTCTGTGGCCTCTGTAGTCAGCACACTATGGGTGTATGATGCAGAACAAAGGATTCTAACAAGGTGGTAAAGCCAAATTATAGGTGTGATTACAACCTGAGGGTACAGATTTCACTAGAAACTATTTAAAATGTTATCATTTGGAATTAGATGGTATACTGTAAACAATGTCAATATAGACAATTGTGCCTTATAAGTATAGAGTGTTATAGTTGGGGAGGCTGTTCTCATTGTTTATAGATAAATAGTTTGATCTTGAGGGTTAGGGGGATTCACCAAGAAAATTAGTGTAATAAAAAGCAGGATTTAAGTCATGCTTAGACTCCCTTCTAAATTCCACTATTGTACCATTTTTGGAAAGTTTCTCTGTATTAAAGAAGATGCAAATTTCAGAATCACTGATCCTGGGAGAAGGGATCTAGCATTTTCTTGAACAGCACTCATGCATTGTATTGCTGCTAATAATTGAAATTCTTAAAAGTTAGAACAAGTGACTCTTTCAACCGTTTCTGCAGATTACTCTGTTGAGTCTTGGAACATGATTACCTATATGATAAATTTACTTATTAAAACATCTCCAATATGACAACCAACATATCCCTTCTCCTCCAAATGTTCATCCTACTCCTGTTACAATAGCAGTAATAACCTTCTCCTACTCTAAGCCTATCCTCAACAGATCTTAAGGATACACTGTAACCTTGTTCAATGCAGATGTTTCCTCAAGACTGCTGTATTTAGTTATTTGGCACTCCTGGAAGGGTTTACCTTCATTTAAACCTCAGTATCCATTTTCAAAGCACTCAGCAAGCTGTCTCCATTCTGTTGTTTCTTTTTTCTGTGTGTTTCACTATTATAGATTGAATAAATAGCTAACATCATGCAAATTTTTTCTTTGTTTTATTTGCTTTATTTTTATTATTTATGGATTGATGACCATATGTCATTATTTATATATTTTTTGACCAATTGGTTGGTCGACTGATTAATGTCAATACACAGTGGATCAGGCTATCCTGAAACATGCTATGCAGCTGAGGGTGGCCTTGAACTTGTGATCCTCCTGTGAGCACATCAAAGGTACTGTGATCATAGGCACACACCCCTTTATCCATCAGTACTGTTCTTTTTGTGTCTTGTGTATTTAACTCAGGACAGTATCCTCGGGGCCCATCCATGTCTCAAGTGGCGGTATTCCCTTGTCTTTTCAAAGTAGAAAATACTCTGTTTTGCTGTCCATAGCACATTCATCAGGCACAAATTCTTACCAAGATCAAAACACAGGTAGGCAAAGTAGGAGAGAAAAAAGATAGAAACAAAGGAAGGCCTTGACTAACACAATGTCAACTGAAAAAGGAAGTAGCAAACATGGTCCAATTTGAAATTTCAAGGGAAATATGGAGATTTAACTGAAGTCACAGGTGCGAAGTAATCGGTATTGAAATTTTTAGCAATTTTTCTATTCAATACTGCAGTACAAAAAAATGCAGAAGCCATAAAATCAAGAAAATTTCAATGGTATTCCTGCATCAGTTGGAGCCTTCTAAGCAGGAGAAGAGCAACATGGAGTCAAAATTAGCTATACTAATGGCACATACTTGTGATATGAACACTTAGGAGTCTGAGGCATGATCTCATAGAAGGCTGGCCTGAACTATGAAGAAACAAAATCCAGACTTTAAATCAAAAGTACATGAAAATGAGAGTGTATTCTTAATAAGATGAAAAAAAAATCACAATTTTTGCAGAGTTTGAAGCTTCAAATAAGAAAAAAAGAGGATAAAACACATAAAGCTCTGATCCTTAAGATTAGTGATCTAGGGGCTGGTGAGATGGCTTGGTGGGAGAGGCACCTGAATGTCAATGTGTCGACCAGAGTTCAATCTCCAGACTCCACGTGGTGAAGGAGAGGAGTAATTTTTGAAAAGTTGTCCTCTGACTTCTATGGCATACTGCATTCATATTCTCTCTCTTTCTCTCTCTCTCTCTCTCTCTCTCTCTCTCCCTCTCCATAAGTAAGCAAATAAATTATTAACAGGAAAGAGAGAACTATTCTGATATTAACACAAGATAGATTGCATCTCGGTCAATTAGTTTATTTTTTAAGAAAATAAGAAAATAGTTTATTTTTAAGAAAATAAACTGTAATGAAATGAAATACTCAAGAGCCTATTGCTAAAAGCTACGATGTTAGAGAAACCATAAAAGCACCTGGGATTACACTAAATAATTCATGTTTCCTAGACTGAAAAGTTTTCATTTATACAGGTACTGGCCTTACTTTTCTGATGTGACTTCAGCTACTTTTTCCTGTGCTGAATGGAAAGAATTCCAAAAGAAACACTGAGGTACTGAAATATGAGCTACAAAGAAGCCATTTGCGTGTCTCATGTACAGGAAATGGAAAATTAGGTGTCGGCTGCAGGAGGAAATTACAGGGAAAGGCAGCGTGGCTTCATTTAGGACAAACTAAGCTTGCTTCTTGTTTTGGTTCTTACTGAATTGTCATGAGGTGGGACGGTGAGAAATATAGGATAACTGAGAGGCCTAGTTTTCAACTACATTTCCTCTTGTGTCTTCTGGACACTATCAAGGCAAATAGGTTGCAATGACACCAGTTACTTTTCATGAGACTGTGACAAAATATGCTACAGCTGTCCGCCTGACCCCGCTCCCAGTCCTCCATCCCAGGCAAGTCCGCCCAGCCCCCTCCATGTCGCCCTGCTTCCCAACAGCACCCAGACTGCCTCTCATTTTGCATGGGCCCCACCCCGGACCCCAGCACCTTTCTTCCTTCCACCTGCCTGTCCACCCGGCCTGACAGGACTTGCTTGTTTTCCTCCATCCCTGGAGCTTGGGTAGAACACTAAGCCAAGTCCCAGGTCCCAGGTGAAGAATTCTGCCATCAATATCAGACCCTCTGCCTCTCTGGCCCACTGGGGACCCACACACGTGGTCCACGGAAGACACATTGCTACTCGGAATTCAATAGAGTCCAAAGAAAACTCAAGCAAAGTTCTAAGGGTCAAAGGCCATACATCTGAAGACCTCTACAATCTTCCTATCACATGGGAGAGATTCTTCACATCCAGCCCAAAGATAAGTAAACTGCCTTTTTTTCACCTTACTCTTCCTTTCTAGTATTAATCACTGTAGATTAACTTTTCCATACAACCACGCCCAAAACACATACAAATCCAGGGAGTACACCACTCACCCTCACATATCACCAAGATACTAAATCGTAAAAGTGCACTAGCATACTAATATTCACCCCCTGTCTACTTAACCTGACTTAACTGATGTACTAACAGCCTAATAGCCTCAGCTAGGAAATAACAATAACAAAAGACAAACATAGCCAATCCAAGGCAAGCACTAGTAATAACTGCCCAAGTGTAGTAATACTAACTAAATCAGTTCAGTGAAAAACAGAAACTGAAAGGTTCTAAAAGACAAAACAACAATGCCCAAGTCAAAGTGTAGATCCATGAGAAACAAAACCCAAGAAGACCAATCTCCCACTGAAAGAATTAACCCCATAATGATGGATTCCAACCAGAACAAATTCACAGAAAATAGCCAAGAAAGCCAGACCCAAGATAATGACTTTCAAAGTATGATTATTACCATGATTAATACTATGAAACAGAAAATCCAAGAGGAGTTAAACAACCGCATCAACCACTTTGAACAGGATTACAATAGGCACTTGGAGGAACTGAGAAAAACAGTTCAAGAAACAAAAATAAGGATAGAGCAGTTAAAACAGTCATAGGCAGAGTTTAAAATCCAATTAAAAGACAAGTTATCTTCAACCCCAAACTCAACAGAGTCTTATCAGCAGAAATAACAAAGCAGAAAGTAGAATTTCAGATCCTGAAGACAAAGTGGGAGAATTAACCAGCTCAATGAAAGATATTGTTAAAGCCAAAAAGATACTTGATAGTAACATTCAAGAGATATGGGACACCCTGAAGAAGCCTAACATGTGCATTCATGGAATACCAAAGCAAGAATCCCCAAATACCACACCTGAGGAAATTTTTCAAATTATCATAAATGAAAACTTCCCTCAACTAAAGAATGAGAGGCCCATCCTAATACAAGAGGAATTTCGCACTCCAAACAGATAAGACCAAAATAAAAACTCACCAGGCCAAATAATAGTCAAAACACTCCACATTAAAGACAAAGAAAAGGTGCTGAGAGCTTCAAGAGAAAAAAAGCAAGTCACTTTTAAAGGTAAACCTATTAAAATAACAAATGACTTCTCAATGGAAACAGTAAAAGCAAGAAAAGCTTGGAGAGACGTACTTCAAGTATTAAATGAGCAAAAATGCCAACCCAGACTGATATACCCGGCAAAACTGTCTGACATGATCAAGGGAGAAAGAAAATTTTCCAGCACAAAGACAACTTGAAGGGATACATGTCTACCAAACCAGGCCTTCAAAAAACGCTAGAAATGATATTCAAACTTGAAGAAAAAAACAAGCATATCTAGGAGGACAGAAGGGAAGTATAATACCACCAAAACATAAACATCAAACAATACGCTTACAAAATCCACTAAACATAAAAAATGTCCAGAATTAAAAATAATTTCTCCATTATAACATTAAATGTCAATGGTATTAACTCACCAATCAAGAGACACAGATACAAACTTGGATTAAAAACCACAACCCATCAATCTGCTGCCTTCAGGAAACTCATCTCACCACAAAAGATAGGCACATCCTAAAAATGAAAGGCTGGTCCAAAATTCTGCAAGCTAATGGAACCAGGAATCAGGCAGGGGTAGCCATTATGCTTTCAGACAAAGTGGACTTCAAACCAAAAAAAAATCATAAGAGTGTACACAGATGGATACTACATTTTAGTCACAGGTACAATTCACCAGGAAGACTTCACAATACTGAACATATATGCACCCAATACGGGCCCCTCCACATTAATTAAAAAATCCCTACAGCATCTAAAGCAAGAAATCAACCCCCAAACGATAATTCTTGGGCACTTCAACACCGCCCTCTCAACATGGGATAGATCAACAGGTCAAAGGCTTAACAGAGATACTTTGGAACTTAATCAAACCCTTAAAGAAATGGACCTTACAGATCTCCATCGAATTTTTCATTCACACACCAAAGAATACACATTTTTCTCAGCAGCACATGGAAACTTTCTCCAAAATAGATCACATATTGGGCCACAAAATGAACCTCCACATATATAGGAAAGTTGAAATTCTAGCCTGTGCCCTATCAGACCAACACGGCCTAAAGCTGGACATCCACAACACAACAAATAACAGAAAATACACTAACTCCTGGAAACTGAACACTATGATGCTGAATGAGAACTGGATTCAGGAAGAAATTAAAAAGGAAATTCAAGATTTTCTGAAAGCGAACGATAATGAAAATACAACTTACCAAAATCTCTGGGACACAATGAAAGCTGTTCTAAGAGGTAAGTTCATAGCTCTTAATGCCTACATCAAAAAAATGGAAACATCAGAAATAAATAACTTAACAATGCAGCTTAAAGCTTTAGAGAAACTAGAGCAATCTGATCCCAAAAGCAGTAGAAGAGATGAGATTAGCAAAATAAGGGGAGAAATATCTGAAATCAAGATTAGGAAAATGATACAGAAAATCAATCAGTCAAAAAGTTGGTTTTTTGAAAAAATCTATAAGATTGATACATCCCTAGCTAAATTAACCAAAAGCAAGAGAGAGAAAACCCAAATTAACAAAATTAGAAATGAACATGGAGTTATCACTACTGATACCCAAGAAATCCAGAGAATTATAACATCATATCTCAAAAATTTATACTCTGTGAAATTTGACAACACAAAAAAGATGGATGAATTTCTAAGTAAACACAACTTACCTAAATTGAATCAGGACGTTGTGAATTATTTAAATAGTCCCGTAACATATGAGGAAATTGAGGAAGTAATCTCGAATCTTCCCACCAAAAAATGTCCTGGACCAGAAGGATTCAGCACAGAGTTCTACCAGACATTTAAGGAGCTTATAACACCAATACTCCTTAAACTGTTCCATCAAATAGCAAAGAAGGAACACTACCAAATTCCTTCTATGATGCTAATATCGTCTTAATCCCAAACCTAATAAAGATACACTTAAAAAAGAAAACTATAGGCCAATCTCTCTAATGAACACAGATGCAAAGATTCTCAACAAAGCCTTAGCAAATCGGATTCAAAAACATATCAAAAAGATCATCCGCGGGGATCAAGTAGGCTTTATCCCCGGCACACAAGGTTGGTTCAACATACGCAAATCAATAAATGTAATTCATCATATAGACAAGTCCAAAATCCAAGACCACATGATACTCTCGATAGATGCAGAAAAAGCTTTTGACAAGATCCTTTTATGATCAAAACGCTAGTTGGAATGGAAGGAACCTTTATCAATATAATAAAAGCTGTATACAACAAGCCAACAGCAAGGATTATACTCAATGGGGAAAAACTTGAAGCATTCCCACTTGGATCAGGAACTAGACAAGGCTGTCCACTCTCACCACTTCTACTCAACATTATACTTGAAGTCTTAGCTGAAGCCATAAGACAGGAAAGTGACATAAAAGGGAATTCAAATTAGCAAGGAAGAAGTCAAGCTATCCTTATTTGCAGATGACATGATCTTATACCTAAATGATCCCAAAACTCCACCAGGAAGCTCCTGGAACTAATACAGAAGTTTATTAGGGTGGCAAGATTCAAAAACCTAACCAAGGAAGTAAGAAACCTTTACAATGAAAACTTTAAAACCCTAAAGAGAGAAATTGCAAAAGACACCAGAAGTGGAAAGACCTCCCATGTTCCTGGATTGGCAGAATCAACATTGTAAAAATGACCATTCTACCAAAGGCAATATACAAATTCAATGTTATATCAATTAAAATCCCAAAGCAATTCTTTAAAGAGGTTGACTAAACAATCTCAAAATTCGTATGGGGGCACAAAAGACCCAGGATAGCAAAGACAATCCTCAGTAACAAAAACACTGCTGGAGGTATCACCATACCAAATCTTAGTCTATACTACAAATCCATAGTTATAAAAACATCCTGGTACTGGCTCCAAAATAGACATACAAATTAATGGATAAGGGTTGAAGACCCAGATATAAGCCCACAAAATCACAGTCATTTGATCTTTGACAAAGGGGCCCAAAAAATCCAATGGAAAAAGAACAGTATCTCCAACAAATGGTGCTGGCAAAACTGGATCTCCACACTCAGAAGATTAAAGCTGGACCCGTACTTGTCACCATGTACAAGACTTAATTCCAAATGGATCAAGGACCTCGATATAAGGCCAGAGACTAGAAAAACCATAGTTGAAAGGGTAGGAAACTCCCTCGAGCTGATTGGGCTAGATCAACAGTTCCTAAACAGACATCCAATGGCACAGTCACTGCTACCAACTCTCAACAGTTGGGATCTTATGAAATTAAAGAGCTTCTGTTCAGATAAAGAGATTGTAATGCGAGCTCAAAGGCAACCCACAGAATGGGAGAAAATCTTCACTAACTATATATCTGATAGAGCTCTACTGTCCAGAGTGCACAAAGAACTTAGAAAACTAAACACCAAGGAAACCAGTGGCCCAATTAAAAATGGGCCCTGGAACTTCAAAGAAACTTTACCAGGGATGAAATTAAAATGTCTAACAAATATCTTTAAAAATGCTCCACATCCATAGATATCAGGGAAATGCAAATCAAAACTTCCCTGAGATATCATCTCACCCCGGTCAGGATGGCAAAAATCCATAATACAAACAACAACAAATGCTGGAGAGGATGTGGAAAGAGGGGTACTCTCCTACATTGCTGGTGGGAATGCAGGCTCATACAGCCACTCTGGCGAACCATCTGGAGATTCTTAAAGAAATTAAAGATTTAAATGCCCTATGACCCTGCTATTCCACTTTTGGGAATAACCCCCATACAGCAAAAATTCGCCTTGATAGCACAAGCACGACCATGTTCATAGCAGCACTGTTTACAATAGCAAAGTAATGGAATCAACCCAAATGCCCATCAGTTGACGAGTTGATAAGGAAAATGTGGTACATCTATACAATGAAATACTACTCAGCCATCAAAAATGATGAATTAATGGAATTTGTCAGGAAATGGATGGAATTAGAAACAATTATATTGAGTGAAGTATCCCAGACACAGAAAATTATGTACTCCCTAATAGGTGGCTCCTAGCACCAAACCCACTTAGAGACACTTAAGGATAATTCTCTGTAATACCTACAGTAATTGCAAAGATTATGAACAGGAGGGATGGGGTAGGGGGGCCACACCAGAAACAAGGAGAGAGGGGACCATGTTACAGCAGAGAAAATAGGCCACCATTAAGGACTGCAAGCAATGACATCCAATACCCATCAGGATGGAGTGAAGGGAATTTCAGGAGCAGCAAAAGTGAAAAAAAATCAACAAACCATAATCCAGAACATCAGAGACTCTATATCAACCACCTGGGCCAGCCTAATCTCTCCCTATCCTGAAGCTTAGGGAAATTTGCGGAAGAGAGGGCAGTAAGATTGTAAGAGCACAAGGATGGGAGGAGTAATGATATGCAAGATACTCCACACAAGTTAGGGCCGAAGCAATCATAATTGGACTTTGCATGCTCTGCACAATGTCCAACACACTATTGACCCCATAAAGATCTAGCATTTGTTAAAAGCACTAGGATCCTTGGAGGCAAGGGATTGACAGCCACAACAGGAACACAGGAAAGAGTTCTGGGAAATGCTACTGGGTCCTTTCACCTCATCGGAGAGGAGGACCCAGAGGAGAATTTGGCATGCACATTAAAGGATGCTCCAGCGATGAAAGGGGAGGCACTGGGGGATGGGGGTGTGGGGGTTGGAGGGAGGGAGGGGACCGGTGTACCTGTTAAGTTTGTATGAGTGGAAATAATAAAAATAAACTTAAAAAATATGCGACAAAAGCAACATCGGTGAGGTGGGATTGGTTTTGGCAAAAAGCAGCTCATGCAACATATGCTTGTTTCACAATAACTTCCACTAGAATTCTGTCTACTTGGAACTGAGCAAGTAGAGGTAACTCCTGTCTTCATGTGCGCACACATGAAGAGTTAAAGAATATAATGAAATGAGAAACTTTAATGCAAAAGCAGAATCCCTAATGTCAGGGGATGAATCAATTGTCAAAATAAAGCCAAGTCTAAGAGGATGAGGTAATTAAAACGTGACTAACAGAATCACTAAGTCTTCTCTTTGACTCTTCTGTCTGCAATGAACCATGTTTCTTTTCTGAGGGCAGTCAGAATAATTGCTGAAACTTTCAGTGCAAGATTAAACTCTTAAATAATTAAAGTTTCACATTCATATGATCCATGGTTATCATTTATCCTTCTGCTTTATTTAAACCATGGCATCCCATGAACATCCTTTATATCAGACCAGTACTAGCTGGTTTCCCCCACGTTCTTCACACTTGAAATCACAGGCAATTTAACCTATGCACCAGTCTCATTATTTTCCCTGCGGAACTGTTTTTGTCACACTAATGGCTCCACAGCATTCTTGTTTCTTGAACCCAACTTGCTAAGAATTTATGTTCTCAATAATTTTCTCATGCAAAAGAAAAGTTGGAATCTTTACTTTGGTAGACTTTGAAATATTTTTGTCGGACTACAACGTAATTGGTGTATTTCCAAGATTGCAGTTTGGCTCTGCATACACAAATCTTTAAATGTAATGCACAATGCAAATAGATCCTGAAATATTTTGTGTTATTTAGTGCAGTGATACACAGATTTCTAAATGTGAAACTTATCATCAATAGAAGACTGAGAATTAGAATGTTGTAATCATACATAATGTAACTAATTATGTATAACATACATATTATGTATAACATATATAATCACATAATATACTATACATAATATGTATTATATGGGTATTATATACATTAGCACTAAGAAACTATTTCATTCCACAGTAACCAGAAAATAATGAAGCACCGATAATAAGACTTCTGAATGTAACACAGTAATTTCACAATTTTACGGTTTTCTATATAAAATCAGGCTTGAGATATGATAAACCAACATTTTAAGAATCACACTAGATAAGCACTAGCCTCAGACACTGTTAGAAATAATCAAATGCAAATATTAAACTTGTAGAAACTCTCTTGAACAGAGATGCATATTTAGAGCTTTAAATTGTTTTTAAGGAAATAGGAAAACATTCTTTAGTCTATGTACTAAAATTTTTAAAGAACAACTACTACCTTTCGATTCATTAATTTTAGAGCTTCCCATTAATCTTTTTGGTAACATACAAAATAATGGGCTTAGCAGTTAGCATTTGCATAACCGCAGATCATTATACCTTGTTATCATTCATCCCCTACCCTGCTTCCCTCTTCTGATGTCTCCTCTTTGCCTCTGGTTCCCCAGATAACCTCCCCCTTCATGTTTATGTCACAAGTACTCTACTACCCTCCTTAAGAACTCCTCCTCCCCACTCTTGATCTCTGTTTTATTGTGACACACATCAATTAAACACTACTATAGTCTAATTTCTCTGATAACATAAACACAAATGGTCTCAACATTCAGCTAAAGTGAATTCAGGAACACATCAGAATTATTTGCCACAATCTACCTGGTTTCATGCCAAGGTTGCAAATTTGGCCCAACAATCACAAATTATTAAATATAATATACAATATAAATATACTTAAGAAAGAAATCACAAGATCCTTTAATGTAGAAAATGGCTTTTGCGGGGGCTGGAGAGGTGGCTCAGGGGTTAAGCCTTTGCCTTGCAGGCGGAAGGTCCTGAGTTCAGATCCTAGACACCACATATAGATCCCGGGTGGAAGTGGGGGCAGCCTGCGTTTCTGGTCCTGGTAGGGCGGAGCCTGTGAATCCCAGGGCAGAGTAAACAAGGAGGAGGTGGAGGAGGTCCATGGTGCTTCCCAAATTCGCCCATGGTTCTACACATACACACACACACACACACACACACACACACACATGCTTACATCCACAATTGAATAAATAAACAAAAAAAAAAAAGAAAAAGAAAAAGGCCTTTGCCAGGCTTCCATGTACCTTTTTAATATAAACCTTAAAGAAACTTTTTAAGAGAAAGAATGTAACTCAACATAATGAAGATTTTGTCCAGCATATCTACACCCAACAGCTCACTGCATAGTGAAAAACTCAAGAGTCTATCCTCTAAACATGGAACAAGACAAGGATGCATACTCAACATACTGCAAAAAGTCTTTACTAGAACAGACAGACAGGAGAAACAAACAAAAGGCTATAAACAGGAAAAGAAAGGAAATTGTCCCTATTTTCAGAAGAGAATATTCACTTTTTATTTTGAGTGGTGATCATTATTTGCAGTTTCCTGCTCACTGCGTTCTCTCCGTGCATCTTTCTGCTTGGTTACAGCTTTGTAGACTAGTCTCTAATTAGACACTGGACTTCCACTGGAAGCTCTCTGTGATATTTTTTATGCTGCTCTGGGCCTATATTCTCCAACCCTGTGACTCAAGGTTGGTTCAATCGCTGCACGAATCTCACTTATATGGGACCTATCAGACTTCATGGACTTTGCTCCTCCCTACATAGGACAATGTTTTCAGCCAGAGCTGGTGCCCAATAAGGGACGAGTTGAATGTCTCACTTCATTGAAAAGGAAGCAAAGAAAAGTTTACAGACGTCCAGAAGGAAATTGGTTGAATTTCACCTAGCTGTGGAAATCATTTCCATTGACTATTCCCTTTTGTTCTGCTATTCTCCTTCCTCCTTCCATTTCAACAGCAATAAAGTTACAAATAAATACAAGCTATGAAAGGAAGCATATGCTTCTTTCTGGTTCAGTGACAGATATATCCTCTTACGAGAACTAAAAGAAACCTCAGTGAAGCATTTTCTGCCTTTAATGCTCTAACTGACCTTCATTTCTTTTCTGTTCATGACATAATGCTTCCAAGTATAAATGCTGAGAGGAATGTAATAGATTCATTGTCTGAATGAATGAATTTTCAGAACTTTTCCCATGATTCTTAGTGTGCCTCTGGCTCCTCATTTCTTCCCTTAGCAGACACAATGCTGTCTTACAGAGGGACAGCAGAAGCTATTCCTTTGGATGGAATTCTTGACTGGGACTCTGGGTTATCTTTGATTCCAATTTAGTTAGTTTAGTATTTAGTTAGCTTTGTGTGACTATGTCTCTGTGTCTCTGACTTCTTGCTCCCAGGACCTTAGTTCCCCTCCATATTCCTGGCCCCCGACAAACCAAGCTCCCTTCTTCACGACATCCTCTCTTCTCTCCTATTCTGACAAGACTCTCTTTCTTCCGTTAGTCAGATGCAAATGACACTTTGCCTTTTCAAAGAACAATCTCCCTGTCACCCCTTATCAAGCTGGTCTCTTGGGATAGGAGATGACTCAGCAGGTAAAAGGCACCTCCTCTCACCTAATTTCTGTCCTTGGAGCCCACTTGGTGGAAGGAGAGAATTAACTTCTGAATGTTGTCCTCTGATCTCCATGTATACACAGTAGCACCTGCTGCCCCCATCCCCTCAAGAAACATTTGAAGCTGATCTCCCTGCTACTTTCATTTCTACCACTCTGATTGTTGTCTTGATAGTAGCAGTGCATAAATATAACCAACCACTTTTCCTTCAGGTTATTATTTACATTTATATGTAAGCTTTGAAAGCAACCCTTCCATATTTTGCTGTCTGTACTGAATCTCTGGTCAGGAATTCATCAACTTCGTTCACTCCACAGGCAATAGATGTATTCATTAAATGAGTAAATTCAAAGCAAATATATGCTACATTACTGTTTCATTTGCCTTTAGCATATAGCTAATAAACCATTAAATAACTTAATAAACATTCCCCTTCACATAAAGTGAAGAGTGAATCATCAGCAGTATACACAGAGATATGTTTTATATATATTATATAGATAGGTAGATATTACACATATGCAATACAGATAAGATTTAAATCCAGCCAACAGAATTATTTGACTTCAGATCAATTATAGACCCAAATATATATATATTGATTACTTCTCTAGAAAAATATATGTTCAGTGACTGGGGAAACTCTGGAACTGAAGTAAAATTTAAATAAAATGCTTACTTACAAAATAAACCAATTGGTTATTATTCTTTTAATAAAAAAGAATCTGAGGCTGAATCCACATAAGGATTAAAAAATAGCAGCAGCTTGCCTCATTGCTCAAATTAGTCTCTTTTTTTAATTATTTATTCAATTGTGCGTGTGTGTGTATGTATGTGCGCGTATGTGTGTATGTGTGTGTGTGTGTCTGTGTGTGGGTAGAACCACGGACGAATCGGGAACCACCATGGAGGCCTCCACCTCCTTCCGCCCCGGGATTCACAGGCTCTGCCCTACCAGGACCAGAAGCGCAGGCCACCCCCGCCTCCACCTGGCGTCTATACGTGGGATCTGGGATCAGAACTCAGGACCTTCCGCCTGCAAGGCAGAGGCTTAACCCCTGAGCCACCTCTCCAGCCCCCTCAAATTAGTCTCTTATCATTTCCAGATTTTACAAATCCAGTGATCTTTCTCCAAACACCTCACAGAAGCTCTTCATAACTTTATCAGGTGGAATCTTTGACTTGTGTTAAGCATGTCTCAGATATGGTTACTTTTCTTACTATTGAAAACCCTAAATTGAAAACTTTTTGAAGACACACTTGTCACTAAAAATGGCAGTAACCTTTAATTCTAAGAAAAAGTATGACTCTTCTGTAGGCATCACAGTTCCTATGAGTATAAATGGAGTAAATCAATTCATTTCATATGTTTATATTTTTTAAACTTTCAAAATACTTATTTCTATCTGTAGTAGTATACTTCCATCTAAATTCTTCTTTGTACTAATTTTTTTCTTTACAAAGTCACAAAAATCATTTTTTAAAAATTTTTTTATTATTTATTCAATTGTGTGCGTGTGTGTGTGTATGTGTGTGTATGTGTGCATGTATGTGTGTATGTGTGTGTAGAACCACCATGGACCGCCTCCACCTCCTTGTTTACTCTGCCAGGGGATTCACAGGCTCCGCCCTACCAGGACCAGAAACGCAGGCCGCCCCCGCTTCCGCCCGGCGTCTGTATGTGGGGTCTAGGATCCGAACTCAGTACCTTCTGCCTGCAAGGCAGAGGCTTAACCCCTGAGCCACCTCTCCAGCCCCACAAAAATCATTTTGACAACTACAACATTACATTTAGTGATTTCCAAAAGGAGACCTAAATATTAGGGAAAATTAATAACATTGAAAGTAGACATGAATAATCATACAGACATATTTACTAAGTTTATTTTTTTCTCTGGATTCAATCTGTACAAGATTATCTTTTAATTCTACTCCCAAAATTAGCATTAGGGTTTTTAAGGTTCTATTATTATTATACAGAATTCAACACAACTGGAAATGAAGTTGTTTCAAGGACTCAGTAAGAAAAGACAGAGCACAGCATAAATCACATAGCATAGTTTCAATTATCTTACTTCTTAAAATTGGTATGTCAGGTTACGTGAAGATGTGTGTTCCCAGAAACACTGCAGACGATTTTGTAGAAAACTTATATTCGTTGTCGGTGTTTCAGACTTGTGCGATGGACAGTGATATTGATTAATGCACACGTGGCTCTACATGGTCACTCTCCTATGTACAGACATTCCGAGGAACTCAGACCACATACAAAGCAGACTTCTGTCAAGTGTTCCTGTGTCTGAAGTCTCTTTTGAAAACATCTCAGAATCTCTGACAGGTGATCCTATCCACAAATGACGATGTAACTTTCTTTTCCTATATTAGGTAAACTTTAGTTTTTATAATTTCTAATAGTAAATCAAATGTTCTGTGATATACTGTCTCTTGATGTCAGACTGCCCTTTAACTAGGAAACTACCATGTTTCTTACAAAGTAACTCTTGGAAAACTACTAAGTTCTCACTAGATCTGAATGAAGGTGCTAAGATGATGTGAAAGATTCCCTTTTGACTTTTTAAATATTTATTTACTCATTTTATTTGTTCATCATATTTTTGATTTGTCTTATATTTATTCATGTGAAATTTTTCTAGCATAATTTTAATTTCTATTTTATTGCTTGATTTTCCTTTAGTTTTACTGATTATAATAATGATGGGACCACAAAATTAAATATTGCAAGGAGCCTATGACTGGCCACATTAACAATTGCAATTCAGTTGTACTTTCCAACTGGAGAGACCACATGCACAACTTTAAAGCCACATTTTTACTCATAAATACTTTATTTGTATTCAGTCCATCCAATATTTCTAAGTGTGTAAAAATCAAAACAATTATTTATGAATTTACAATAAGTATTTTGTTATTTATTTATAAATGTGACTAGAAAAATTGACCCACACAATTGTACATCATTTTGACTATGACTGTCATTTTAGTGGTGATTTAATCTTTTTATTTGCTCATTATTACATATCTTTCCATGAAATTAATGTATTAAAATTATTTTATTGTTTCTAAAAGTTATAAAATATATTTTTACTACTTTCACTGATGTAAGCACCCATCATTTGGCTATGAAAATGTTAAGTTGATGTTCTCCTATAGCCCTATAATTGTTAGTCATTGTAACTTGCTAAATGTAAATGAAGGTAACGCATTACAGCAGAGTTGATGAATCTCTTACATTACTGAAATTTCATATCATGTCTTAAGTAATTTGGAATATGGACTTTTAAAAAAATTCACAAGGATGAACTAGGATTAGTTTATATCATAGTGCTTTTATTTATGCATGGGAAAATAGCTCCATGAGAAATATAAACTTTCAAATGTAGAATGAAGTCCTCACTCATGTTACTGTCACCACTGCCCACATGGTGCCAGTATGTGTGAGAATAGATCCTTCACTGGTTCATAGCCAACTTTCATCACATCATCTATATCTCACTTTCAGTGGCATTATCACATATGTTTCCATTTCTATTTTACACAGGGATATATTCCATTTCTATTTTACACAGTGTCTGTGTACTGTCCTTTCAATAACATTTTTTTCTCAGAATTCTAATTTTCTAACACTACTAGTGTTAGAAGACTTTGACTGTGAAACTTCATAACATTCATTTACCTTTCAGAACAGTGTCCTACACTGTGGATTTTTTCTTGAGGATGTGAATTTTGGTTTGAACTTTGTTTCATAATGATTTGCCTGCTCAGAAATTCCTTTCAATTCCATCTACTTTCATTTTCTTCTCATTTTCATTCAGTAGAATTAAAGGTTGCTTTTCTTTTGCAGAGAACTTTTTCTTTTCTCACAATAATATGAGTGATGTGAATCTATGACCCTGTTCTTGCTTCCATATTTTACTGAGAAAATCAAAGTATGAACTGACTCAAATATATGAACTGACAAGCTAAACAAAATCAATAGTGGCATATGATCTTTAAGTCTAATCTAAAAACTCAATATGCAACTTAGTCAAGGGAAGTAGACAAATGGAAGATGCATAAATCATTAAGCATAAGACAATAAGGCCCAATTTTGTTAATATGGTTTCTTTATGTACATTCTGCTCGAGGGAAAAAACCTATAAACAAAGCTCAAAAACATGAAACTATAAGAAAAATTAGAAATCCTCCCATATCGTCTAAGCAGAGAAGCAGACTTACATATTTGATGTTTTGTTTATTTTTCAGAACCAGGTCTATTTTATTTGGTTTCTCTATAGCATGTCCTCATTCCATAGGTCTGGGAGCCCCTATGGGCTGGTGTGAAGGGATCAGAATTTCATTTTCCTCATGGGATGTTGGTGCACTGGACTGTAGTTCAAAGACAAGGAATTTGGCTCAAGATTCTGGAAGGACTTTCAGAAGAGTTCCTTGGAATGTAGTCAATTTTAATAATTACTTGGCTTATAAAAGAAATAATTTCTTGTAATCATCTCTAAAGATGAATTTTGCTCACACCGTAGTTTCCACAGATTTAGTCCCATCATTAAAACCCCATTTGTTTATTATGCAAATGAAAAGCCTTAATTTTGAGAACAAATCCCTAAGGAAACTTCTGAGAAAAAAAGGTCTTGTTAATCTAGGGACATCACTGAAGGGAAACAGGTCTCAAGGATCTAGGATGATACAGAAGGGGATAGACCAATGAATCTTTGGAGGAGGTCATTTCCATTTCAACACTGAATTTTTATGGGCTTCAGCGTAAATCACAGTTAACCAAATTCTCAGTCCTCTGTGAATGTGGAAGGTTCAAAAATGACAAAATAAGCAAATAAACCAAAAACAAATATGATTCCTCCATTCTACAGATATGAAAAAATAAAAAACTGAGAATGTCAAAAGTGCTCTTAAATGTACACAGAACTGTGATGGAATGTTAAAAAATGTTCTCACTAAATTGCTGGGTGAGATGCTAATTAGGGAAAAAAAAAGAACAAAAAGAACAAAATGCAAATCCTAACTGCATTGCACTGCTATAGACATTTCAAACATGGCAAGTAGTTTAGCACTTATTTTATTGTTTGTTCTTGATCAGTCAATGAAGATTTATTATTCACAGTTCAGGAATGTCCCCACATGACAGAAAAATGAAGAAGGTAAGCTCTTTTCTGTCTCTCCTCTTGGGCGCACTAACCCATCCTCATGATCAAATATCTTCCAAAGGTCCCTCTTCCAACAACCACAGTCAGTATGTGTCTGGGCTTCAGTGAATCGATGTGGTGTTGGATTCATATATGTAGTTCAATATAGATGATTAATCAAGGACACAGGCGACATGTTGCCAGATAAAAGGAAGGACAGATTATTGAGGGTTGAAAGAGAAGGTGACTATAGAATAAGGTAAGAACAAGAGCATATATGGATAGACTAGGGGAAAGGAGTCCCATAAGAGGTAGAATAAAGAAGGTTTAGAGATATGTCACTAGCTGCTGACTTTGAGGGAGCCATGGAGGGCAGCTAGGCTGTGGGTGGGACAGCAGGAAGCACTGGGTGTGGCTTAGTAGGAACCTCAGAGTATGGTTGAGCACAATTATTCTTCATTTCTCAGGGCTGAATTTCTGGGTCGCCGCAGGAAGTTTATGGACCTATTACTGCTGATATTAATGGGGATGCTTTAACACATTGAAAGGTAAAACCTTGAGGGCGGTTCACCCCTCTGATGGGAAAGAAATCTGACTGACCACAAACAAGACATAGAAACAGGACATTCCTTCTTCGGAAGAAGATTCTAGAACTCTAGAATAGCTCAGCAGTCTCTTTCTCATCACCCAGTGCTATGACCAGGTGACTCACTGAAATTCTCTGGGCCTTAATTCCCATCTTTTGGAAAAAGAAAGGCTGACCTCAAAATGGCTGTGGAAGTTTAAGAAGTTCATTTTGTAACACATGATTGTCTGTGTTATGGCAAGTACTCAGTCAATGTTAAATGACTGTGTCGTCACTATTAAGACCTCCATACAACATACCAGGGAAGTCATAAAAAGAACAATGTGCATTTGGTTCAAACTTTTCTTTTGACAGCTTATTAAATATAATACGAAAGTGGCTTAAAGATGTTCACTAACCTGTGGCAGTTTGTAATATAATATACAGACTGACTCATTTAATTCTAACTTTCATTCTAATCTAAAATGGTTTCAAAGACAAAGAAGGATGAAAGAGGGCCAGTATCCCCAAAGCCAAGATCTTTTGATGTCAGTGACCAGACTTAATGGTGAGAAGATCAACATGACTCAGGCAGCCAGTGATTGACAGGTGATAACTGCCACAGGATAAGGAGCTGAGCAAATAGATCAAGGAATTGGTGCATCACTGTATTTCATTCCCCAAATCCTTTCTGAATGTTTATTACAGCAGCGTGTGGTTCTGGTCTTCAACCTGGGACACTGCCTGTGGCATCCTTTTTCCTACAGAGTTAACAATTTGCTGAATAATACAAGCATTCAAAGAATAAAAAATAAAAAAGAAGTGCCACATTCCTTCTCCCCTTTTTTTTTAGTTCATCGAATGCTTGCATTCTTTAGCAAATTATTAACTCAAGACCCGCTTGTCACAGGGGTACACATCCCTGTTAATGTAAACTAGAACAAGAACTTATTTTAAAAAAGGGGAAGGAAAAAAATCAATAGGGAAGACCTCTAATAAACCTGTAGGTAGGAAGACAGGACATCAAAGTACTTTGTTAGTAGCTGTCATGGTTTGAGATGTGTCCCCCACAGTCTCATGTGTTTTGGCAAGGTCATGGAACCTTGAAAGGTGGAGCCTTGCTGGAGGAAGGCAGTCTCAAAGGGTGGGTCTTGAGGTGGATTAGTCTCACCTACCTCTAGGAGAAGTCTGCCTTTGCAGCAAGCAGTTTTGCAGCCCTCAGCTTCCAAGACGTCTGCAGTGACAGCCTCCTCCAGCTTTGCCCAGCCAGCCATGCCGCCTCAGCTATCAGAGACTGTATCTCCCCTCTGGAACCATAAGCTGAATAAATCTCCCTTTCTCCCTTAAGTTGCTTGATTTTGGGTTTTCTCTTGCAGAAATAGTTAAGAGTAACCATTGCAGTATCTGTTATTATATCCATAGAATGGTCTAAAGCTGGATGAGTGAAGAGAAATGGACATAATAGTGGGGTGCCCTGAAGAAAGGTAACTTGAGTACCACAGAAGCTTAAGCACCCACAGGAGTAGGCAGGTCAGAGCGAACCCTGGGATCCAAAGAAGCAATGGTGGGAGGGAGTGGGAGAGAATGGTGAAAGGAAGGGAGGATGGAAGGGAGGGTGGAGGGAGGGAAGCTGGGATGAATACTCAACATGCTTGTAAAAGTAAAAAAACAAACAAACAAACAAAAAACCTAGTTCCTGGGAGGGAAGTGTCTCAAAGTAAAGCAACATAGAGTAAGTGGACAGAGAGTATGCAGGAGATCCTCTGAAGTGGCCAAAGCTGCTCTGAGGAGGTGACATTGGCAGCTGAAGCTGCCGCGGGTCAGATGGGGCAGCAGAGGGTGAAGGTCAAGAGGCAGGAGGAAGCTCCTAAGAAACAGCTCAGAAGATGATGGTCTTCCAGTGGCTTCTGAGTGCGGAGAACCAAGGAAATGATGTCAGGGACAGGCTCTGACGACATGCTGAAGGGACTTATGATCATGACCCAGCTAGGAGCTACTCAGAAAGTTGCAAAAAGACCCCTCCCCAGACCAACACCTGTGGTCCTCTAAAGACCTCTTTTTCCTAATTCCTACTTGAACCATCTTCTCAGTGAGCTGATGGCACCCGTGTTGGGCATTGCCTCCTTAATACAGTCAGCGGGAATATTCGCTTTTACTTAGGAATTTAAAAGTAGCAGTTCTTCTAAAACGACTTACAGAAGGAACTCAGTATCATGGTCTCAGTGATAATAAATCATTACTTTCTTTCCTCCCTCCAGTTTCCTCTTGGGATTTGTTTCTGGTCAAATCTAAGATTAAGTTCCAGGGCTGGGGAGATGGCTTAGGGGTTAAAGAGTTTGCTAAATAAGTAAAAGGACCAGAGTTCTGATCCCCAGATTGCTGGTAAAATGCCAGGTGGGTGTGCCGAATGGCCCATTATTCCAAACCCCGAAGGTTGAGCCATGATTCCTCAAAGCAGCCATATGAATGAGCTCTGGGTCCAATCAGAGACCCTGTTCCTGAATCATAAGGGAGAAGAATGTCGGAGGGTAATGTAATATCACCCTCGGACGTCACAGGCACATGCATGAATCCCTTATACATACAGAAGAAATTGGAAAAAAGAAAGGAATAAGTTCAAGGCAAATTAATTAAAGTATCCTGTAAAAGTCAGCAGATAGCTCTGCATTATGGTGAAGAAGAGACCTGGAAGAATAAGAAGGCCCCGCAGTGAAAGCTGCTCACGGAGGGTGGTGTTGTGAACAGAGCACTATCCCTGCACCATCCTGCTCTGGCTTGGACAGATTTCCAAAGACCACCGAACACTGTAGAGATGCTAAAATTTTAAAGCCCTTTCCAATACAGTGAGAAGCTGAAAGATCATTTGCTACTTTCTCCTTTATGTTCATGTTCCCGTTTTTAGGTGATGCTTAAATCCCCCCTTGTTTCCTAGCTGCGTCTTTGCTCACACAGCACCCAGAAGATTCTGACACTTTCACAGAGCTTTGCTGTCAGAACCACTTCTTACATCTTTGATGGCATTTGTTATCAGTACTCCAAAGAGCCTTCTAAAATGAAGCAAAATTACCAACACACCAATAATCTAGGGCTTTAATTTTCCTATAAGTTGCTATAAGAGTATTCCTGGCTCAAGCAGCTTAGGAGTTAAGGGATACAGTTGACTCCTAAGACAAGGGTACAGTCCATCAATGTAGAGTCCTTGTTATTTCAGGAGCTTGATGTCGCTGGTCACCTCACTCCCACAGCAAGAACAGAGAGTAAGAAACCAGCATGCACATGTTTGCTTGTCCTCACATCTCCTCACTGTTACACAGGATGGATCCTTTGCCTAAGCAAGGGTGCACTGCACAATGGGGTGGGTCTTCCTACATCAATCAGTGAATTATGACCATCCCTCATATGCAGGACCAGAGGTCAAATTCAACCTAGAGAACCCCCGTCAGGTGAATCCGTTGGCCCACCTTCTATATGCCACGTTGACAGAAGTAACCATGGAACCTAAGTCTTGAAATACGATAAGTTCATTTTTCTTTGGCATTGAATGTAACTAATTCTTTATATAAAACTTAATTTCTTAGAAATTCTGGTATCTGACAAAATAGACTTCAAACCAAAAGAAATCATGAGTCACAGAAGTATTCAACAATTCATAAGGAAGACTTCACAATGTCCAGTATATGCACCTAATATAGGCTCATCACATTCATGGATATGGGAAACACTACAATATCTAAAACAACAAATCGACCCCAAAATGATAATAGTACGGGACTTCAATACCCCACTTCCACCACTGGAAAGATCAACAGGACGAAAATGGTACAGAGATACATTGAAGCTGAATCAAACCACAACCTAAATGATCTAACTGACCTCTATTGAATCTTCTATCTTAACACTAAGAAATTCACATTCTTTTCAGCAGCCCATAGAAGCTTCTCCAAAATAGACCATATATTGGGCTACAAAGCATGCCTCCACATATACAAAAAAATTGAAATTATATCATGTACCTTATCAGACCACCATGGAAAAATCTAGACATCCATAACAAGGCAAATGACAGAAAATGCACAAATTCTTGGGAATTAAATACCATGGTAATGAATGAGGAATGGGTTCTAGCAGAAATCAAAATGGAAATTCAAAAATTTCTAGAAGTGAATGTTAATGAAAGAACAACATGGCAAAATCTCTTGGACAGGATGAAGACTGTGCTAAGAATGAAGTTATAGCACCAAATGCCTATATCAAAAACTAGAAACTTTACAAGTAAATAACTTAGTAATCCAACTTCAAGCTTTAGAGAAACAAGAACAATCCAATCCCCAAAGCAGATGAGCAGAGATTAGTAAAATCAGGGGCACATATCCAAAATTGAGATAAGGAAAAGGATACAAAGAATCAAGGAGCCAGAGATCTGGCTCTTGGAAAAAACAAAAAGATTGACAAATCCCTATACAAATAATATAAAACCAAAAGAGAGAAAACCCAAATTATAAAATTATAGATGAAAATGGAGTTATTACAACTGATACCAAGGAAATTCAGAGATCATAATGTTACATTTCAAAAGCCTGTACTCTACAAAATTTGATAATCAAAAAGAAATGGATGAATTTCTAAGTATACACAACTTTACCAAAACTGAATCAGAATGAGTTGAATTATTTAAATAGTGCTATATCAAATGAGGAAGTTAAAGAAATAATTACAAATCTTGCCTCCAAAAATACCCCGGGACCAGATGGATTCAGTATAGCATTCTACCAGACATTTAAAGAACAGCTAATACCACTACTCCTTAAATTATTCCATAAAACAGCAAAGGAAGGAACACTTTCAACTCTTTCCATGAACTAATATTACACTGATTTCAAAACCAAATAAGATGTATTAAAAAAAACTACAGTCCAATCTCAATAGTGAATACTGTTATCAAAATCCTCAACAAAATTCTAACAAACTGGATTCAGAAGTATATCATAAAGATCATTCACCATGATTAATTAGAATTTATTCCAAACACACAAAATTGCAAATCAATAAATGTAATCCATCATATAAATAAATCCAAGGATCAAAGCTACATGATTCTCTCAATAGATGCAGGACAAAGCTTTCGACAACATTCCTTTATGATAAAATCCCTAGAGACAATAGGAATGGAAAGGACCTTATAGCAACATAATAAAGATCTTCCTAAATCATGAAAAACGTGAAGCATTCCTACTTCAATCAGGAACTACACAAGGCTCTCTGCTCTTACCACTTTTATTTAATATTGTATTTGAAGTCTTAGAGAGGGAGATAAAAGGGATACAAATAGGAAAAGAAGACATCAAAATAGCCCTATTGACAGATGACATGATTCTATATCTGAGAGACCCCAAAGATTCCACCATGACACTCCTGGAACTAATACATAAGTTCAGCTGAGTGGCAGGTTATAAAATTAAGGTTCAAAAACAGTGGTTTTTTTCATACATCAAGAATGAAAAAAGTAAGAAAGTCCTAAGAAAAACATTTCTATTTATCATAGCCCTTAAAAATATGAAATACCTTGGTATAAGTCTAGCCATGGAAGTGAGAGACCCATACAATGAAAAGTTTAAAACCCCAAAGAAAGAAATTTCAGAAGACACCAGAAGGTGGAAAAACTTCCACTCATGGATCTGTGGAATCAACATCATAAAAATGACCATCCTACCACAAGCAATGCTTTACCAATCAAAATTGCATGGCAATTCTTGACAGAAATATGAAAACAATCTCAAAATTCATACAGAGGCACAAAAGGCTCAGGATAGAAAAAGCAATCCTGAGTAATAAAAATTCTGTTGAAGGTATCACCATACCAGACCTTAATCTACACTACAAATCCATAGTAATAAAAACAGTATGGTACTGGCTCCAAAATAGACACATAGATCAATGGATATGGATAGATTCTCAGAAAAACCATTGGAAAAAGGACAGTATCTTCAACAAATGGACAGTATCTTCAACAAACTGGATATCTACATGTAGAAGACTAAAACTTGACTCTTGTCACTATGTATAAAAATCAACTCCAAATGGATCAAGGGTCTTAATATTACACCAGAAACTACAAAAAATTCTTGGTTCTATTTCATGTGCAATTGGGGTCTTGTATAGAACATAGTGGTTCAGGCCAATCATTTGAGGGAATTACCTACTCTTTCTTCTAAGGTCTTCTAATATTCACCAAGTGGGATCTTATTCTCTCATTTCTTTTCAGCAAAAGATATTGCTGGCCAAGCAAAAAGACAAGATACAGAATGACAGAAAATCTTTACTAACCACACATCTGATAGAGGACTAATATCCAGAGTGCACAAAGAACTCAAAAAATTAAACACCAAGGAAATAAACAGTCCAATAATAAAATGAGCCTTGCAACTGAAAGAAACTTTTCCCAAGATGAAATTCAAATGTCCAAGAAATACCTTAAAAATTGTTTTTAGCTCCCTTGCCATTAGGGAAATGCAAATCAAAACCACCCTGAGATATCATCTCACCTCTGTCAGAATTACCAAAATCCAAAGCATATACAACAACAAATGCTGGAGAGGATGTGGGAAGAAGGAAACCCTCATACGTTGCTGGTGGAAATGCAAACTTGCACAACCACTCTGGAGATCATTACTTTATTTTCTAAAAGTGAAAAATTGCAAAGCCATATGACCTAGCTATACAACTACTGGGAATATTCGCCAAAATGTTTCATATTATTATAAGGACATGTATAGTCAATATTCATTACAGCACTATTCACAATGGCAAAGTCATGGAATTAACCTAAATACCCATCAGTTGATGTATGGATAATGAAAATGTGGATCATATACATAATGAAATACAATGTAGCTGTCAAAAATGAATTATGGAATTAATAAAATGAATTAATGAAATTTGCTGTAAATTGATGGAGTTGGAAGAAGTTACACTAAGTATTCCAGACATAGAAAGACAGATGTTGCATGTTCTCCATTACAGGTGGAACCTGTACTAAGCCCTCATAACCAATGTACTCAAGTGAAAAATCTAACATGCATTATAACTGAAAATGAACATAACTTGAGGGAGTAGGGGAAAAAAGACCCCAAGAGTATAGAGACAAAACAACACAGGTAAACAGTTAAATAAGGCCAATGTTAAGAAAAGTCTGTAAGTACTGAAACATCTGATCCTGTCCCCTGTCAGTTTCCTCCCTGTCCACTGTTGTCTAGACTGCTATACAGGGCTGAGCATGTCTTCCCTGTTATGGCGGTGGTGAGGGTTATGAGTTCATAATCAGGTGGTTCAAGGAGGTGTTTCCCCTCTTTACTGTATCCTATTCCCGACCTTCCCTCTCCTTTAGCCTTTTCTTATATAAAGGCCCTTTGTTTAGTAGTTGTTTTGAATTCTTGGGTAGGAGAGAATTTGAACTCCCAGACAGGATGCAGCCTAGTACAGTCAGAAAACAGTGAAATAGACAACAGCCAACCAGAATGCAGAGTGCCAGTGCAATGTTCACCTGCAATCAGGCCAGTCAAATCTTTCCCAATCCTAAGATTCAGGGAACCTTGCGGAAGATTATAAGAACATAAAGATGGGGAGATCTACCTCTTGGCAAGACATTCTATTCAAGATAGGTTGTTGCATCCAGGACCCACTACAATGACACTTTTCCTTACCAGATCTGCACAATGGCTTATATACCAACATACCCCTACAGGGTAGTGACGATCTTGGGAGAGATAATTTTAAGCTGTGGGAATTTTAGGGGTAGGGGTAAACAAATGAAGGGGAGAGCCCCTATCAATGAGTTTGCCAAAGGAAGGACCATGAGGTCTTCCACAGAGGTCTGATTCCCCCCAGAGCAGATGATCCAGAGGGAACCCTGGGAATCATAGAAGCTGATGGACAGAAGGTGGGAAGGTGTGGAATGGATTGATAAAGGGAGGGGAGGCAAGAAGAGAAGTGGGAGGAAAGGTAGGAAGGAGGAAGGGGGGAAGGAAAGGAGCATGGATTATTGCTTGTTGTGCTTGTAAAACTAGGAAAAAATAAAATACATAAAAATTGCTACAATAAAGAAACACAAATTCTTTATTTAAACCATGCAACCAATGTACATGGTTGTGCATGAGGAAAACAACTGTGTCTTCTCTATAATCTTATCTGATTTTTTCAGACTGGTTCGCCAGGAAATTGAGTCTCTGTACCTATGAGTCACCTGGAAGAACAGTCTGGAACGGAGGGAATTGTATTTTACATCTTCTAAGCCTGCAGAGTGGTTCAATGGAATGGTTCAATAAGTGGCTGTTCCTGCACAATGAAAGACAACAGATCAGAGATTCCTTTAGAGGAAAAAAAAATCATGAGTTTTTCTATAAGTCTTCTAAAGTTATAGGCAAGAAAGTCTTTCTCTGGAGGCATAAAGCTTGAACTCATCATATAGTTTCATTTCCTTCAGTCAATACTATCTCAAAGATATAATTTTGAAAATAGACTGGCAATCTTCATAAAATATGAATGGCATGCTTTCTTCATGAGGGAGCTCTTTCTAAAGGAAAAAAGTCTAAGATAAATATCATCAATGAGTCTATGAAATTAATCTGAAGTGCAAAGGGCAAGGCACAGGCCCCATGGGATTCCTAGCAATCTACAAACCAATAGAAAGTCCTGCCCTGAAGAGTGTGATCTGATCCTCAGCCTGGACCGGCTCAGATGTTGCAGACACAGCTTGAAGAAGACCTACACGAGTCCCTTGGGTCTGAGGATCCAGCTGTGTCTGCTGCCACCTCTTCACACGGAACAGGGAAGTGCTGCTTTCAGGTTTTGCTACCTCTGAGCCACAACTTTTTCACAAGTAGCAGTTTCTTCTGACTTAAATGCAAGAATGGCTTGGTCTCTCATTTGTGCCGGTCAAGAACTGCCGCCTCTCCAGCACAGTGAGGAAAATTGATAAGAACTTACTTATCGGAAAAAAAAAATTCGGCCATCTATGATCCTATCAGATGATGTGAGACGTTCACAGACACATGGACCTGTCAATACCAGACAGGAAGCAGACTAACAGAGCATACACTAAGCGAGGCAGCCCAACTCCAGCATCATATGAAAAGGAGGTTGTGCTTCAGTTGGGCTACAGCAGCACCCACTGATCCAGCAGCAGACCTGCAGGTGCCCACAGCATTGAGTTGACAGGTGACCGACTCCCAATTCTGTCCCCAGATTTCAGCTTGGCAGGATCAACACTCTCCACATAGCCTGTTGGCATTGTTGTTTCCAGGCCAAGTTGGGCCGCTGCTTGACCCAGCTTGTGCTTGGCACCAGCAGCTCCATGCCTGTCCCCATGGCTCAGTGACTCTGCACATTATTTCACTCTAGCCTCTGGAAAGTCTCTTTGAACCCTGTAGCCTCTTTAATCCATTCGCTGGTGTCAGTGTAGTCACATAATCTTTGTCATGTAAATGCATATTTATACTATCTAATGGAGTATAATGAATGTATGCTCTGAGAGACAGTATTAGTAATTCATACTGGGACGAAATAACCTGTTATTGCCAGTGGCCACATCATCAAGTGAAATCAGAAAGGGAAGGAGGAGGGGAGGGGAGGGAAGGGAAAAGAGGAAGGGATGAAAGGAGGTAAATAGTAAATAAGGAGGGAAGGAAGGAAGGAAGGAGGGAAGTAGGGAGGACATGGGGGGATGAGAGACAAAGGAAGAAAGAAGGAAAGAAAAAGAAAAGAGGAATGGAGGAAGGGAGGTAAATAGTAAATAAGGAGGGAAGGAAGGAAAGAAGGAAAGAAGGAAGGAAGGAGAAAGGAAGGAAGGAAAGAAGGAAGGAAGAAGGGAGGGAGGGAGGGAGGAGGCAGGGGAGGAGAGAGAAAAGAAGAAAGAAAGAAAGGAAGGAAGAAAGAAAGAAAGAAAGAAAGAAAGAAAGAAAGAAAGAAAAAGAAAGAAAGAAAAAGAAAGAAAAAGAAAGAAAAAGAAAGGAAGAAAGGAAGAAGGGAGGAAGGGAGGTAAATAGTAAATAAGGAGGGAAGGAAGGAGGGAGGGAAGGAAGGAAGGAAGGAAGGAAGGAAGGAAGGAAGGAAGGAAGGAAGGAAGGAAGGAAGGAAGGAAAGAAGGAAGGAAGGAAGCAGAAAGAAAGGAAAGCTTATTGTCCATTATTTTCCAGAGTCAGGTGTCAAGTAGGCTCTCGCTCGTCCTCAGAACTGAACTGAAGTGGCGAGAAGAGCTTTAGCTCCCTTGGGTTCACATGCGACGGGAACAGGAGAAGCTGATCCACCTTTGCCTGGATTCCCAACAGCTTCTTTTTTTTTTTTTTCCTGAAGAGTGTCTTCTTGCTTCCTGCTTGCTCTAACTAATCACCAGCGTGCTAGCTCCACACTGAGCCCTGTCTGAAGTCTTCCCTTTCTGGAGTGAAGCAAGTGAGATGGTGTGGGGGACATAAAAGAGGACACTGGACATCTCTCACGGAAGGTCTCCCTGGGACATGACAGGATGTCCCCTGAGCACTGTCCTGCCTTGTGACATCTAGGCTTCCTGTTTTCAAGTCAGTACCTGTCCTCTGTTCCTCGCTGCTTATACGATGATGAACATAAATGAAGTTGAATACATAACAACAATGCAAATTCCGCCATGGCAGGCCCTCTCACACGATGCACAACAGCTCACATCAAATGCGGAGCAGCCAGATGCATTTGGATCAAGAAAAACAATGACAAGAATAACTGATGGCATGATTGTCACGTCAAAGTGAAACTTTTTGAAGATACAAGCAAGAAAAACAACCAGTGGGGAAACAGGTAAGATGTATAGTGTCTTACAAACTATCTTGCAGCATGACACCACAACATCAAGCTGTTGGGAATTTTTTTTAAATTTTTTTAATTATTTATTCAATTGTGGATATATGCGTGTGTGTATGAATATGTGTGTGTATGTGTGTGCGTGTGTGTGTAGAACCACGGGTGAATTCAGTAACTACCATGGACCACCTCCACCTCCTCCTTGTTTACTCTGTCCCGGGATTCACAGGCTCCGCCCTACCAGGACCAGAAGCGCAGGCCGCCCCGCTTCCGCCTGGCGTCTATACGTGGGGTCTAGGATCCGAACTCAGGACCTACCGCCTGCAAGGAGGAGGCTTAACCCCTGAGCCACCTCTCCAGCCCCGGGAATTTTTTCAAAAGTAGGACCATTGTGCCACAACCTGGAGACCATTTCTTTGAAGAACTGAAATAGACTTGCACTTCCAAATGTCTATCATACACATGAATATATGTTTCTAGATAGAGTCTGAAGGGACTTCTCCTTTCAGGCTGAATCTGGCCCTGCTTTCTTCTACAAATGAATTCACTTCAACACCTTTGCCAAAGGGCAATCCTGCCTCTGTGCCTTACACCGCTTCCTATGTCTCCATGTCTAGTATCATTCACATCTGATAATTCCATTTCCCTTGACTCACATCTCAGCAGAATTTAAGAGGCATTCCTCTTTTTATTCTGCTGAATTGAACTTTTACTTCTTCCTTCTTTACCTTCCTGATGGCATGACAGTTTATACATTTCTGACAGTATTTTTCGTATCTCCTAAAAATTCTGCACAGAGAGGGAGAGAGTATGTACCATTTTACTTCAAAGTCAATGTATGAATAAACAAAATTTGAATGCAGTGTCAAAAAAGAAGACCCTGGGCTGGATGGACAGCTTGGGATTAAAGCCTTCATCTCACAAGCAAATGAAACAGAATTTCCCACCAGATACCACTTAAAAATGGCGGTCAGATATGGTGGTTACCTGCAATTCTGGTCCTGGAAGGTAGAGTCTTGGAAACCACAGAGCAAAGCAATAAGGATGTAGAACAATCCAGGATGATTCTTGATGTTTACCTTGGGTCTACACACATGCACGTATGCACACACACACACACACTTCTTTTGATATACACACACGTTCACACAGACATGCACGTGCACACAAAAAAGAAAAAAAAGGAAGAACCTTAACAACTTGAACGCTTTTCTCAACACCAGAGATAGATGTCATAGCATTGAAGAGAAGCATCACATTTGTATACAATGTGCCTTCCCCATCTGTGTTTGCAGGCATAGCTGCATTATCTATGGTAATCTGATGCACTTGTGCCCCAGGTCAGGCACAAGGCATTGGAAATACCACACAGCAGCTTGCCAGAGAAGCCAGGCTTGCAGCTCCCTATTGTTGTACAAACACAACTTCCACCTCTACACCCAATGTCACCCGGAATTCAAGTCCTTTGAGAGTCCAGATCCTTCCCACAGAGGATGGCTGTGTGCTTTGATTGGGAAGCATGTCTAACACCACCATCTTCACCTCCATGCTTAAATAATATCTCTTGCATGTGGCAACTAATTGATGTCCTCACACAATTTGGGAGGAATAGCAAAACAGCACATTGTTTGAAATAATACGGCACCTGACACGCCAACTTGATGAAAACAAATAAATTTGAAAAATAGGGAAAGTAACACAGACATTTTTTTCATATTGTTCACTTCTTCTGGCCACCAAAACTCTACTGCTTGCCTAAAATGCTTTTGTTATGTGGAGGGATAAGGTCATCAGAGGATGGTTGGGTTACTTCTGACACATTTTGCTAAGTTATCTGTCCTAACCAACATGGATATACAATCGCACAAGAAAGTCTAAATTTATCTGCTGGGGAGCAGGAACAGTTCAGTAGTTAGGCACGTGCTTGTTAACCTAGCAATCTGAGTTTGCTTGATCTAGAAGGCCACAAGATGAAAGGGAAAACTGATTTACACTGACTTCCAATCACCCTTGTTTTATGACATTTATTCTCTTTTGACCTCTCTCTGTCACTCTCTTTCTCTCTAACAAATAAACATGTGAAAAATTTTTTAAATAAATCACCTGCAGCATTAAAATGGCACCTAAAATCTTCCAGTGGTAATTTAGACAAAAGATTTAATGTTAGGAATAAGGGATCTAGCATAATTTCACATTAGTCAAATACTCATTTATGGTAGTAAATAGATATACAAGTAAAATTGTATTGTCTTCTGGAATAGATAATGAGGGAGACGGAAGGGAGGGGGGAGGGAGAAAGAACACACTCATGCCAAGGCTCACAGGTGGAGGTCTGAGAGCAACTTTTGGCGATCAGTTCTCTTCTCCCACCATGTGGGCTTCTGGGGATTGAACTCAGGTCGCAGGGCACCTTACTTGCTCAGCTATTTCTCTGGTACCCAAAAATCTGCTTTAAAATCATCATTTAAGCACCCAGAAGAACTTTTCTGGACATTTTCTAGATGCAGTTCTTCCAAGACAGATGCTATGGATTCTAGCTTTCGTCTCCCAATGTGCAAACAATGTATTCTACAATTATTTTGATGTGTTTGGGATGCAAGCCTGCCTTCCATGTAAGTTTGTGTTACTTAATGCAGAGGTCTTCAATAAGCATTCTGGCAATTGATTGATGATTATAACTTCATTATAAGTATGACAGAGGTAGCACATTACTAGTTTCATAAGAAGCTAGGTGACACTGTCTTGGTAGATCTTTTGGCTGACACTTATAATTAAGTCACAGAGAACTTACTGCCTGTGACTTTGCCTTCCACAAGACAAGGTAATGGCAAGCAAGAAGTAGAGGTTGATTTATGTGAACTATAGTGAAAGTCCAGATGTTATCATGCATTCTCAAAGCTGCAAATTTTCCTTTAAATGAGAAATGTAATTACCTTTATTAAAAGTTATTTATTTTAATTGCAGTAATTATCTTTGTAAAGTCTTTTTACTGTGCTTACACATAGTTTTCTATTTTTCTTATGAAATCAGTTTTACACAGATAGATGGCATAGTCTCATATGTTGAACTCAATTTTTTTAAAAAATTAATACAATAACTTGGTCAGGCCAAGGGGGGAAAGATATGTACTAATATAATTAACTCTACATTTTAAGTCAATAGAACATAATAGCTAGTTGCTTTTTGATATAACCTTCATCCTTAAACATCAGTCAGTATTACTTTTGGTCAATCTTCATCCATATATCCTATTGTATATTTTGGAAACATCCATGAACTTTAATATTATATGGGGCAGAACATAATTAGGAGGAAAATTCTTTGGGGACCAGAAATATGGGCTGTATCAAGGGGAACAATACAAGAGTTATAGTTCTGTGTTACATCCTTGAACTTCTTTATGCTCATATACAAGGAAAAAGCATTGAACTTTCTCAATGTGAGGGCATTATTGTCCAGGAGTAAGGATGACTTTTATGAAATCATAAATCAGAATCAATGAAGCCTAACACGACGGTATCACTGCTTTATTTGAAATATACTTTATTACAAATATTTTGATCAGAACTGAGATAGCAAAATAAAAAAAATTTATCTTTAAAATGCATGACCCAGAAAGGGAGACTTCTTAAGCAAACATTTTTCACCAAATTCTTCTTAAGTTCAGAACTCAAGATGCAACTTTCTAGCCTGTGCCCCAGAGACAGTGGCTTGAATTGTCCATCTTCCCTCCAGCATCTTGGTAGTAAATGAGCTCAGGGAGCAGTTTTTCAAATGACACAAATAAACAAAATTGGCAAAGTTAAGTGTGCCTAAATCCCCTTGAAAAGTATCTAATATTTTCATCCCTAAAATGCTGAGTTCATTCTTTACCCATGAAATGAATTGCTAGTAGATGCATCCCACTGGGGGACTTTATAATCCATTTCAATCCTTTTAGCACACTAATCTCTAAAATGAGTTGAGTATTTCTATGGAACTATTTTAACAAGATAATATGTAACCTGACAAGTGTGGAAATTATGCTTTACCTAGCCTTTATTTTCTTTCACTGAATATATACTACAGCTGTCTTTTTGCATTTGTTTTTATTTTTTTCTCTCAAACGTGAAAGCATTTACCATATGAGCAAAGAAGCTTGCATTTTCTTTAATGTAAATAATTTGGAAGGTAATGATTATCAAGAACATTAGTATCATAAGAGAAGAACAGTAAAATGATTGCCTTTCAAATAAAATTCTATGTGATTCATAAGGACACTTTATTGATACAATATTATAATACTGTACTGTTTCAACCTCTTAGAAAAACATAGAAACTTAAAATTATGGTTTATTGAGGACTACTTAAAATATGAACTTTAAAGTTAGTGAGATGGAGGCATTAAATGCCCTTGTTTCCCACAGGTAAATTTAGAAAATATATATGTAATTACAATATAAACTCATATTGATGTAAGTCTTTGAACACCTAAGTGTATTAATATTGAAAGTCGGAGTTTTATGTAAGCCCATTTACTTTGTCCTTATGTTATTTTATATAGCTTTGCAGATTTTATGCACAGCTGATAATAAAAATATTTTTTCTCTAAAATTGGTCTGTATGACATTACAACTTACTTTGGCTTCCTAAGAATGAATCTGGATTATTGTTCTACTTTTGTGTGCATACATGTCTCCTGCTTATTTTTATGAGATGTAGTGTTTTCTATCAAGGAGGCATACTGAATTTACCATAAAAACTTTTTGTCTTACCACATGTATGTGTGTATGGGGTGATTTCATGTGTCTGTACATGTTTTGCCTATATGTGGGCTTGTATGTATGTACGTGTATGTGTGCGCATGTTTGTAGGTGAATGAATATGTACGTGAGTGCAAGTGTGCAGAGACTCTTGGTAATATCAGGAATCATGGTCAATCATTCTTCTACCTTATGGCTTAGAGCCTGGGTCTCTAATTAGACACACAGCTTGTTCTCATCAATTCTGGCTAGTTAGCTTGCTATAAAGATTCCCAGACTATCCCTCTTAGGCCTAGAGGTACAGGCTAGATCATCACTCCACCCTGCACTTTACATGCTGGGAATCTGAACTCTGCACAAGAAATGTTTTAACCACTGAGTAATTTCCTCATTGCTAATTCCCAAACCTTTTATTAACTGATAATAGTTTCAAGCTTTGCTTGCTACAAGTATTTATATGCACTCATAAGGATACCTTTACATAGGTTGATGGAATTTTTATTTTGTAGTCAATATGGCTATAAATAAAATACCCATTAAATACTGAATAGTTGCCTAAAGTGACACATGTGTAAAGCTTCAACCCCTACTTCCTGCATTTGCACAATGGCTTATGCAGGATGTATTGTAAGGGAAACCACAGGCCCCACCAGGCATAAGTAAATCACGATGCAGTATTACATTCTGTTTTTAACTCAGAGTAATTTGGGAAATGTTAATGATGTTATTAGTTATCTGTTGTTGCTTTTTTTCTATTTTTTGTATGCCATATTTATTATCAATGTTTAAGTCACTTAATACTTGCTTACCTTAATTGCAATAACAGTAGAGTTAAATTGACATTATTTCCTACTGATTTCTCAGGAATAAAAATCTTTTGAACTTTATTAAACACAAGCATAAAAAAGTAATTATTTTAGAAAACAATGAAAACATTTAAATACCAAGACACATACATAATCACTTAAAAAAGGTTTGATTTCCTGGAGAGAGGGGACCATGTTACAGCAGAGAAAATAGGCCTTCATCAAGGACTGCAAGTAAGCAATGAGACATCTGGTTAAGTTCACAGACTTTTCGGTCCTGATCATTTACAACTGAGGGGGTATGATCTCACCAGAAGGGGAGGGCATATAGTCTGGCAGATAATAAGTAACCATTTTGCAAATGGGTGATTGACCCCTCCCTCACTATGTTTTCCTACTTTTATTACATCTGCCTTTGAATATACTCTTATAACAAGACTCTAGCTTAACAGCTTTGTATCTCTGGCCAGGGGGTGACATCCAATACCCATAAGGATGGAGTGAAGGGCATTGCAGGAGCAGCAAAACCGCAAAAGAAAATCAACAAACCATAATCCAGAACTTCAGAGACTCTATATCAACCACCTAGAACTAGGCCAGCAAATCTCTCCCCATCCTGAAGCTCAGGGAAATTTGTGGAAGAGGGGGTGGTAAGAGTGTAAGAGCACAAGGATGGGAGGAGCAATGATATACAAGATAGTCCACACAAGTTAGGGCGGAAGCAATCATAATTGGACTTTACATGCCCTGCACAATATCCAACACACTATTGACCCCACAAGGTCTAGCATTTGCTAAAAGCACCAAGATCCTTGGAGGCAAGGGATTGACAGCCAAAATAGTGTTCCTATGCTTAAGGGGAACAAAGGAAAGGGTTCAGGGAAATGCCTCCGGGTCCTTGTAAGTCATCAGAGAGGAGGACCCAGAGGAGAGTTTGGCATGCACATTAAAGGATTCTCCGGGGATTGGGGGAGGGGAGGCACTGCGGGGTGGGGAGGGAGGGATGAGGGGAGGGTGAGCAGAGGGGTCGGGGGGGGAGGAGGAGGGAGGGAGGGAACCGGTGTACCTATTAAGTTTGTATGAGCGGAGATAATAAAAAATGTTAAAAAAATGTTTGATTTCCTATTGAAATTTTTTATATTATTTTGGAATTCCCAGGCATTTGTTTAAGATACATCAACTCAAAGGCATTCTAATAGTACATGTAAGTAATGAAAACAGAAAAAATCAGTAAGGGTGAAAAATAACACTATATAGAGTAGGTCAAATATTTTGTTATGATTTTGGGATGGTACCTCAGAAAGAAAACAGAAAGTATATATTATCTAAAGTATACATATGAAAAATATAGAATAATTTATTACTTTCGGTCTTCTGAGAAGGAAATGCCAAGTGTGTTATTTATGCAACCAATTCTTTTTCCTTTCAGGAAAAATACAACATTGGATATCTGGTTGTGAATTTTAAGATTTGCAAACTCTGAATGCATTATCACAATCCATGGTTGTTTCTTAATGGTATTTTGTGAAGAATAAAATATTTTAATTTTTATGTACTATATTTTCATCATCTTTTCTCTTATTGCTATAACTTTCTTCATCTGATATCTAATAAAATTATTGTCTGTACCAAGATTATGACTAGTTTCTCCTATGAAACTTATGAAAATTTAAAAATATCAGAGCCTACATTTAAGTGTATGACTCAATTTTGAATAAACTTAGTTTTGATTCTAGAAGAGTTGTCATTCTACTTCTCCATATGGAATCCTTTGTTGACATTCCCATAATTCAGTACTTGTTATTAAGTTATGTTGGTAACTTGTACAAAATTATTTATTCATATTTGGAGATTACTGGAAATTCAATTATGTAGTCAAGCTGTTTACATAGCTTTACTCAATATGATGTTACCATTATTATTTTGACATCATCGTGCTTTGGGAAATTCTAATAATTCCATCACTTTTTTCAAGTATATATATATATTATAGGTTTTTCAAAGCCCAAATTAATTTAGACTTATACTGAAAATTAATATCAGGATTCAATTAGAAACCTAATAACCAAAGTTTTATATATTTAGAACAATATAGAAAAAATTGATTAACCATCAATACCTTTCTCAATGAATGAAAATGGTGTATCACTCCATTAGTGAGAGATTCTATTTATTTACAGGAGCATTTTAAAATACTTTGCAGAAAATATTATAAACAGGAGGGAAGGGGAAGGAGGGCCCCCTCCAGAGATAAGGAGGTAGGGGATCATGCTACAGCAGAGAAAATAGGTCACCATTAAGTATTGCAAGTAAGTAGTGAGACATCTGGTTAAGCTCACTCACTTTCCTTCCTGGTCACTTGCAACTGAGGGGGTTTGATCTCACCAGTCAGGGAGAGCATAGAGTCTGGTAGATAGATAGTAACCATCCTGCAAATGGGAGACTGAACCCCCTCACTGCAGTTTCCTACTCTTATTCCATCTACTTTTGATTTTACTCTTATAGTATGACCCCATTTAAACAGCCTTTTATCTCTGGCTAGGAGGTGACCTCCAATACCAATCAGGATGGAGCCAAGGGCATGAAGGAACAGCAAAACTGAAGACAACAACCAACCAAAATTCAGAACATCAGAGACCCTACATTAATCACCTGGAACCAGACCAGTCAAATCTCTTCCCATCCTAAAGTTCAGAGAAATTTGTGGAAGAGGGGGTGGTAAGATTGTAAGAGCCTAAAGATGGGGAGGAGCAACAAAACTCAAGATACTCCACACAAGTTAGAGTCACAGTAGACATAATCAAACTTTGCATGACCTGTGCAATGACTGACATGTCAATGACCCCCAAAGTCTAGCATGGATCACAGGCACTATGATCCTTAGAGGCAAGGGATTAACAGTCACAATAGTGTTCCCATACTAAAGGGGAGCACAAGAAAGAGCTCTGGGCAGTGCCACTGAGACCTTACACCTCATTAGAGTGGAGGATGCAGGGGGCAGTTTGAGCTTCACACTAAAGGATGCTCTAGGGAATGGGAGGGGGAAAGAAGAGGGGGACTGGGAGAAAGGAAGGAAGTGGGGTGAAAGGAAGGGGAATAGGGGGTGGGTGGGTACAAAGGGGACTGGGGAGGAGTGAGAGAGGGAGGAGGGAACTGGGATACCTATTAAGTTTGTATGATTAGGAAAAAATAAATAAACATAATAAAAAAAAGGTTTAAATCTTAAAAATAAAATAAAATACTTTGCAGAAAAATTATGTGTTATGTTTAAGTCTTAATCAAATTATCTATCACTTTAACAGTTTTATCCTAAAATTGATTTGATTCATTAAATTCATAAAATATTATCTCTAAATATAGATTTTTTCAAATTGAAAATAATCTAAGTATTCTTTTCTATTGCATTGGCTACAATCTCTAGTATAACAATTAATGAAAATGTGAAATCAGATTTATTTTTGCTTCCCAAATAAATGGGAAACATTCTGTTGTTCATCCTTAAGTGTTTTGTCAGGAATTGGTCTCAATGTCCATTGCAGTAGTCTCCTTCCAATACAATTTTTTTTTGAAATGTCTTAGTACTTATTCATGGTCAGCAGATTAGTTAACTTCAATCTCTGAGATAATCACATGTGATTTGTTTCTCACGACTGATTATTTTTTACTGTTGAAAAAGCTTTCTTTATCTAAGAAAAACTTTGTTTAGTACAAATGTGTTGCTACTACAAGTATATTGCATTTTTGCGTTTTCCATTATAAGCATTCCTATTATAAATATTCAGTTCTGTGTTTTGTTTTGAAATAATTTTTTGTATTTAGGGAACTAGCCTCTTATTAAACAGAACTGTGAAGATATTGAATGAATTATCAACATACAGGAAAAAATAAATGAAGTGTGTGCTGCAGGGCTGGAGAGAGGAGAAACCTCTTTACACTCTGTTACCCACAGTGCCCAGGTCCTACCTAGTTCAGTCACACGGGTGGGTCCCACATTCAGAGGGACCTGGGAGCACAAGGGAAACAAACTGGGGCAGTGGGAGATGTAGAGGAAGCAGATGGGATAAGATGGGGATGAGGGTAGGCAGTGGGTGAAAAATTAATCACGTAAGTTCATTGTTAATGTAACTGGAAATAAAAATGTAAAATACAAAAAGTCTAAAAAATTTGCTTAAAAGCATTTCAACTCTAAAGAAATCAGAACTTGAAGAATGACCATGATAACAACAAGGGTAGCAAGGGAGGAAGGACGGCCCAACAAGCACTTGCTTGCATACAGTTACCTGCAAGGTGTTGCATTCAAAACGTGGTCTCAAGAGGTGCGGGTCTGTTGTATTAGTGCATCTGCTCTTTGTCAGTTTGTAATGATTTCCTCCTGAATTCTGCGGAAGTGAACTGATAGCAAGGACTTTTTTTCTGGAAAAACCACCAGTTGTTTGGCTCAGTATTTGGAAAATGCATGTGTTTGGGAAAGTATCTTTGGATCCTTTCAAGGGTAAATATTAATCTGGAGGATGTCTGATAATGGGAGGGATACAAACAGCATATTCATTAATGATGGTCATATGCGTTTTGCATCTTCATTCTAGTCTGTTAATTCTTCCCTTAATTAACTATCAGTGACTTTTATTGAATCACATTCTGTATTTAATTAGTTCTTCTGAATTGAAGCTATTCTAATTTCAAAAGTTAACTGGAGAAAACTTTGTGGACAGTTGACTAATATTTTAATTAAAGCATGGAGTCATAGGGATGACATGCTTTGTAACTTGGATATTTATCAGCTATTGATAATTACCTATCTCTGTTAAGTAAAACTTTCAGTAACTTGAATGATGCATTACTGAAAAATACTTTAGAGTCTAATAAAAACTAATAATTAAGATCGATTTACATTATTTTCCTATGCTATATTTTCCCTTTGAGGAAAATTTCATATTCTGATCAGTCAGACATACCTGTAACTGAAAGATTTGTTTAAAAGTTTGAAGAGGTAAAAAAATAGAATTGCTCTTCTCAGAAATCTAAGCTAATTGTTTGCTCTTAATTTCCACATAATTACTGACCTAGAGTGCTTCAAATGATCAAATAATCATTTAAAAATACATCAGGCAGGACTCCAATTAATAGGTTCACTAATTATATCTGTGTTTAAGGTCACTGTGAGCCCATATAAATATAACACAATGAAATGGTAATTAAGTAAAAAATCTTCATGTAAGAATATTAGCTAAAGTATAAGTTGAATATAGCATGGTTTATTTCTGACACTTTATAAAAGAATTTAATGAGCAGAAGCATCTGATCAGCCACTTTATACCCTGTAGAATAATGTAGCAAAATTTATAGTCCTGTAAGCAGGACTCAGGTTACATGACAGCTACCAACTGAGCAGAAATGTGAATGTTGAACAGAATTTGAGATTTCTAGCCAACAAATATGAGAAAACTTTCATATAAATAAAGAAGGGATCATCTGATTAGCAAAATCTGTTTTAACCTTTGAAAACTTTCTAAAAAGTCTTTGATAGACAGTCAAGAAACGAGCTGCCTTTTCTCCCTAGGTAAAATTCAAATACTATGAATAAATATTAGATCTTGCTTATAAGGAGGCTGGATGTCACCTAGGGTGTCATTATTTTGGGATAACAGGCCCAAATACCATGGGCAAGTGCAATATCCTTATTAGAGGTGCAGGGGAGGAAAAGTGATTCATTAGCATTTCTTCAGAAAGTAGCACATTAGGATGCAAAAGGTGCCTAAATGCAGTCTTTCCATTTTCCCAGAGATTAGGCAAAGTCCACATCCCACAGTCTTTGGAATGCACTGCAAGCCTTTCTAGTGTTTTAAGAAAGAAATTCATCCCATAGAGTAAATGCTGAATTCTCTGACTCACAAATTAGAGGGTAAATTAAAAGAGAACAGACTGCGCTAATAGGGACAAGTTATATGTGGAGATTAGCAGGTAGAAGAGCTCCTAACTCTGAAAGCCTTAATGATGTTTTGGACCAGTGTCCCAGTTCAATCATTTACCTTCATCTGCCCCCAAGTCCTAACTGGTAAAATGAGCACATCAGTGTTTATCCACAGGAGAATGCTTCGTAAGACAAATAATTAAAAGGTTGGCAAGTGCTTTTTTTTAATTAGCACGGTTACGGAGTTGCCAAGGAATAAGCCTCTCCTTCAGGATCCAATGTCCAGAAGATAATGGAGCTGCCAGGGATTTGAACATCGTTGGTATATGTCTCTATTTGATGTTCTAAGTACACTTACCTTCTAAACATATATATGGCACCAACGTTTCCAAACAAGGAAATCTATCTGGAACCACTTAATCCCCATTGAGTTAGATACAGCTTTATTATTATCATTACTATGATTATTTTCCCATGAGCAAGTGAAGACATATATATCAGTCCCAAGCAGGGTCGTACAGAAAACAATCTTCATAAAACATTGAAGCTGAAAGTCAAGTGTGCACTACAAATTCTCTGATAATATCCTTCACATTGTGGTTTATCACTTACGAGGTTGTTATTAGAGCAATCTCAACTCACAATCACTAACAGTCAGGAATTTTGACGTAAGTAAATTAATAAGTCTGATCAAAGTAACTATAATGGATTAGCTCCATACTTTAGTCTTCTCTAGAAGTTTTCTGTTAATTTGATCAAATAAAGTCATCCAACATTTTTGAGCATTTAAGAGTCATTCATTGCATAGCAACTATTCTTTCTAAATTTGACAATGTTTAAGAAAGTGATCTCCAGGAAAAATGGGGAAAATAAATTCAGATAGCCATCCAGATAAACAAGAAAACAATTAAAAACAAAAGCAAAACAAAAGATTAGCACACAAATTTTTACAATTGCATTATATATCAGTAGAAAGTTGAGAAATAACATGCATGTCACACAAGGAGATGTACAATCATACACGGATGTGTTTCATGAGAACTAAATACTGCGTCAGAGAATTCTATTGTCCTAGGAGTAATTCTATCATTCAGGATAACAGTGTGTGTATATGGGAGTCATAGATATCATGTACCATATAGATACATATGTATTAAATATGAAAATGCAAATAAATTTGACCAACAACACTAAGATAATAACTATTTTTTTCTATTTCAAGTTGTATTTTCCTTCACTTGAATAAATACTGTGAAGGATATTGGATGTTTTACATCCAAAATAAACAGTTGTAACTAATACAGTTGATTCATCTCCAATGATTTTGCAGGATTTAATTTTCCCCAAATTCAATGCTTTTTTTTTTCTTCAAATTTCCAAATGACAAATTGAGGGAAAATCTCATGCCTTTTCCTTTCCTTTTCCTTTTCCACTGAGTTTTTACACTTGTCAGATGAATGGGACTTTTGAGAACATTCTTTCTAACCAGCAAGAGCTCCCCGCCCGGTTCACAGGCGTCTCCAGCAGCAGAAATACACAGCCTTCCTTCCCATTTCTCCAGCTCGCAAACGACCAATCCCTTGTGTTCTGACATTTTTATCCACTGCTTATCTTGGCTACAAGCATGTTTGCAATTTTACTAATTAAATGATGGACAGAAACAAACTACAATAACTTGTCTCAGCTGGGTTGCGTGTCTCACACCTGTACGGAGAGGGCCTGCGAGGTGAAGGCAAGGCAGAAATTTGGCAAGGTCTACATAAAGAACTTGAACTACATAAAGAAAGCCTTAAAACCCCAACACAATAACAACACATACATACACACACACACATACATACACATATGCCCAAATAACCCCTCCTGGTTTGTCACTTTATTGATCAGCAGTGCATCTCTCTCTCTCTCTCTATCTCTGTTTCTCTCTCTCAGCCACATTACTTTTTAAAACCAGACTTTATCATACCTCCAATTCATTTATTCATTAGCCATAAAGCTTATGTACAATGGTAGAATGATTTCTCTTTACTTTTAAACTCAAAACTCATTATCTATTGTTTCTCCTTTCCAGGAAGAAACTGGATGGACACCTGTGAAGGAAATTATCTCGTATCTTTGAACAGTGCAGCTAGGGATGCTCTGCAAAAAAGTCCTGTTTCCAAAACAGCCTTGGACCTCTTCGGTGGCACAATGTCTGCCAGGCACTGTGCGGTTGCTGAACTCTTAAAACCACAGCAGCTGCGCTTACCTGCTGAGGACCTTTGTGAGACTGAGCTTATTAACATTCCCTTGGGAAGGAGGGGGCAGTCATCAACCTTGACCTGAGATCCCACCATTCCCACCTGGTCTTGAGGCTCTAGTTCATACAGGAGGAAGGTGACTGGGGAGAGGATCGCAGTATTCACCTTTCATGAGTTGCCACCCGTACCTGGGGGCAGGTAGATGCTTTGCAGAGGCAAACTAGCAAACTTACCGTACTCAATGGAATTGCTTCTTTGGTCTGTTAACATCCAATCTGGAATGGGTAGGGACTTAAGTGTGTCTCCCCTCCCCAAAAAAGCCATATGACTTACACCCACATGGTAATCTCAAGTAAAATGTCTCTCACGAACTGATGTTCTTCCTCTTCTGCATGCTGGGGTTTCTCACAGTTTTGTCCACGCTGATTCTCTTTCCATTTTCTTTGTTTTGTTTGGTTCTCATGTTTTGCTGTCCTGATACATTTAAACATTGTTTTTTTTTAATTTATTACCGCCCCTCATTGAAAAACCATAGGAGTCATTTCCTCTCCATCAGTTACTCATGGTTTGTGATTATTTTCAATTTCATTGGGTTGAAGTTGCATTTGACAGAGTGAGTCTCTGGGGTCAGTGCTAAGGTGGCAGTTAGTGTCTCATAATTTCTGAAAAAATATGGAGGGGCTGAGAAGCTAGTAATCTGCTTATCTTGCAAGCAGGAAGATATGAATCTCTTCCCCTAAATCCATGGGGGAGCATGGTTGCAAAAGCAGATGTGATGGGTAGAGAGTCAGATTCCTGAAACTTACTAGTAAACAGTTTAGCTGACTTACTGGCCAGTGAGAGATACCGTCTGAAAGGACAAGAGAGACTGTGCCTGACAGTTGGTACCTAAAGATGTATTAGTCAGGTTCTCTAGAGTTACAGAGTTAACAAAACAAATATATAAAAAGGGAATATATTGAGTTGGCTTACAGATATGGCTGAGGTAGTCCAATGATGGCTGCCAGTAGCTGCTCAGTCCACTAGTCCATTGGGTGACGGCTGAAGACTAGAGGATTTCTAGAGAATCTTTAGTCTCCTTGAAGACTTGGAGGGTTGGAGGACTAGAGGGTTGAAGAAACCGAGCGGGCAGAAGGAAGATCAATTCCTAGCACAGCATCTTTTTTCTTCTGTGAAACTGGGAGGTTTCTATGAGATCTATGGAGGTTCCGATGGGATCTAGGGCTGGTCTTGAATTATCAGGTGGTCTCAGCTAATCTTACCAGGTGTGGTCTCGGCTGATTTTAGCCTATAATACCAGGTGTGTCAAGTTACTACCAGGATTAATTATCACAGATGTCATCTGACCTCTATTCATACAGATACAAATATGCAATCACTCACATACCTATATGACTAAATTATACAATGTTGGTCTGATTCTCTCAATAAATTTGAGTCTTGTTTTCCAGTCCAAGAAGCTGATCATCTCTGAGTGCCAGTATTGTTATATTTCACTTTAAAACAAACTAAATTCAGCCTCTTTTCCTTTAAGACTTAAGTGGTATTTTGTCAAGGAAATTGAAACATATTTCCTAATCCCTGCTGTAGGAACCCTGAAATCCAAATGTTATTATCTAAGTTGCCTCAAGAGTTCCCCCCCCCCTTTTTTTCTCTATCTCAGTAGCTTTGAACAGCATTTCATTTATGAGATCTGGTCAACTTATATCATCAGCACTTTGGCTTCTGGAACCTTTGGGGAGTTTGGGGTATGCAAATGCAGAAACCTCCGTCTTTAGAGTTCACCCTCAGTACAGATGTTCAACCTTTCCATCCTCTGGTTAGATTCTCCCTGGTATTCTGAGTGTATCAAAATTATAAAACATTTATGCTGACATACACAGCATCACTTTAAGTACTGTTGTGAGCAAATTTTCATGGAGAGAAGCCTCAAATAATAATAACAAAGAAAATATAAATAAGAAATTTAAGATACATTACCAAGATGGAAATCTATAATGACAAACCACAATACTTAAAAAAGGATGCCTTTTCAACAGAGGAGAACATTAAATGCAAGATAGTTAAGATTTTTCAAGACAAATCATCCCGGAATATGGGAAAGAATGTCAGACTTGGCAAGGAGACCAGACGTTCAGAAGCACTTTCAATTAGATCTAAACATCCATGTAACTGTGGCAAACTGTTTGTGATCTCTAAGCATAAAAGGTGAGTTCCCAGATTCTCCACATCCTATCTACTTGGTGTCTCTCTTCATAGAACATCAACTATTTCTCTTTCAATGGTAGCCCTTCATGTCCACCCTAGACTTGCTCTGTCACTGTCGATTTAGCAGGCTTTCTAGAACAAGATTAAGTAATGAAGTTTTCTTCAGTCTCCCTCAAAGGCTTTTTCTCAAAGATGTTTGTTTTGAAACACTGGAGTCTTCTGAAATCATCTCATAGCTGCATCTCTTTGCACATACAAATTCACTCCTGGTGAGTTGTACTCATCTGTGAGTACTTTGTGCTTGGAAGGGGGCACTAGTGTTTAACTTTCAGGAGGTTGTGTTTTCCCCTTTTATTACCTACATGCAGTTGCTTAGGCGTGGTTTCCCAGTCTTAAGTGTATTGTTTTAGCATTTATGAGCATGACAGAGAAGGAAGTATTCAGAGAACAGCAATTGATTATGGATATCACTATTAGCAGGTCTAGTCCTTGGCAAAGTGGTCCTGGAGGGTTATTGGTGTTACTATGCTGTGATATCATCTCTCCTTTCCTGTCAGCTAAATCCACCCCAGATGGACGCCCCCTAGTCTTCATTGCTCTTCACAATCCCTCTCAGCCTCTGTCCCTGTTATTGATTTGTTTTCCTTCTATCTTACATCAAATCTGTAATTTCCTTAGGTTATTACCCATCTGTTTGTCCCTGAGAAAGATGCAAAATGTTAATATAGATTTCAGTGATCAGGTTACAACGGGCAGGTTTATTTATGTACTCTAATAAGCCATCTTCCTTAGAAAAATAACCAGTTAAGAAACAGTAACATTAATAATGAGTTCCTAACATGGGATTTAAAGTTTAATTTCATCTTTAAGAAATCCGTCATGGTATTTGACACAGAACATGTGTACCAGACAAACATGCAGAGAAGAGAATTAGTGTCCTACCCACAGTGACATTTGACTTTGAAAAATCCTAAGCATCTATTCAAAAATAGATCAAATACATTAATGTATGACTGGGGGCTTTAAAGTTGTTAGAAGAAAACATAGACAAGACACTCTAAGATACTGACACAGGGGCTGGAGAGATGGCTCAGGGATTAAAGCTTCTTCTGCCTTGGAAAGCAAAAGGACATGAGTGCAGATTCCAAAGTCCATAAAAAAACATCTGATTGAGATGGTGGCAGCCTGTATGCAATTCCATCCCTTAAAGGCATGGTCTAGGAAATCTTAGCGCAAAGCAATAAGGAGGCAGAGAAATTCGAGATGCTTCCCTAAGTCACCCTTAGACTTCCAAAGACACACACACTCAAGTGCCCTCTGGTACACACAAAAGAAAGGAGAGAGAGAGAGAGAGAGAGAGAGAGAGAGAGAGAGAGAGAGAGAGAGAAGGAAAGAAGGAAGGAAAGAAGGAAGGAAAGAAGGAAGGAAAGGAAGGAAGAAAGGAAGGAAGGAAGGAAGGAAGGAAGGAAGAGAAAGAGAGAGAAAGAAAGAGAGAGAGAAAGAAAGAGAGAGAAAGAAAGAAAGAGAAGAAAGAAAAAAAGAAAGAAAGAAAGAAAGAAAGAAAGAAAGAAAGAAAGAAAGAAAGAAAGAAAGAAAGAAAGAAAGAAAGAGAAAGCAAGAACCTAGTTCAGGCAAGGACTTTCTGAAAAGGACTCTAACCAGATATAGGACGTGATCCCCAGTATTGACAAGCAGCTTTGCATTCAGCTAAAAAAACCTCACAGAACGTGAAGACCAAGCTTGGGAGATGGGAGAAAATCTTGACCATCTTATGCATCAGGGGCAAATGCACTGAACAGACATTTCTGAAAAGAAGGGATACAAATGGTACACAAATGAAACTGCATTTGGGGGTTCTTGTGTCCTGGAGTAGAAGACTGAAAGCAGAAGACATGGAAAAGTTAAAGCAAGGATTTAATGGAGGATTGAGCTTTCAGTCAGGACCAGGGAAAGAACCACGTAACCCCCTGCAGGTGGAGCGCCATGACCACGTGGTGGAGATCAGCTTAAGAGAGAGAAGATGGGTAGAGCTATGATCTTTTATAGTCTTGGGTGTTGCCAAGGAGATGCCCAGGAGTTACTAGGGAAGTGAGATGAGTGGTAGCTATGGTTCCCACAGGACCTGACATTCCTCACCACACTAGGTGTTTAACAGAAATTATTCTATTCTAAATACTTGAAGAGGAAAATTCAAGTTAAAACTGATTGGAGATTCCACTGACACTTCCCAAGACTATGATTAAGAAAATAAATGATAACAAATGCTGGGAAGGAGCAGACAAAACCTAAACTCTGACATACCACTGGTTAGAATACACACTGTGCACCCAAAGTACAAATAAGTGGGGAGTGCATCACAAACGCAAAATTTAGAAGCATCATTAGATCTACCTGTACCATTCCTAGGCATCTACCTGCTCTAGTTCCCATGTTAATTATCTCCCACAGGCATTGAATGCTTGGTCCTCAGGTGGTGTCACCCTTTGGGAAGGTGATGGACCCTTTTAGAGGCAGGTACTTGCTGGAGGAAGTGTTTCACCTTGAGGTCTAATACCCCTGCTTCACTTCCTTTTCTCTTGCTCTTTCAGCCTCCTTTGCAACATGGTGCAACCTTGTGCTTATGCCACTGTGTCTTTATTGCTTGCTGTGTGTTCCCATCATGATGGCCTATATCCCCTCTGGAGCACCCTTACGTTGCTTAGGTGTAAGCATTTTATCACAGTGACAGAAGAGTAACTGGAGCAAAGTCTAAGTCAACATGTAACAGAGATTACAGTATTCTCAGTACCTAGCCTCTGAAACCAGACTATATGTCCATCAACAGATAAATAAAAAAGTATGATTTCATAGTAATCATTTTATACATTTTGATTTTATTTATTGTGGCTGATTAAAGTTCCATAAAAAAGTGAAATCATGACATTTTTCACAGAATGAGCTGGAAATTATTATGGTTTCACAAACAGCCCACTCTTAGAAATACAAATACATTTTCTCTCATACATGGAGCCTAGAGCTAAAATTTTATATCTATGTATGTTGGTTTGTGTCTGTCTAACATGTGTGAGAGAGAGAGATTGTGCATGCATGTATGTCTGTGCCTCTATGTGTGTGTGTGTATGTGTGTGTGTGTGTTCCTCATCAAACTAGAAAGAGTATCATGAAAAGAGCTGAGGAGATCTTAGACAGAGGGAGTGAGAGGGCAATGAGACACATATGACATGGAAGCAAAAGACAGGAGTATTTGGGGAATGGAAGGGAGGGGAGTCACGTGGCAGAGCGACAGGAAAGGACATGGAGAAATGAGGGTGGATTAGAACCAAGTACAAAGACACATAGGTATGAAAATTCCATATGATACTTATGACTTTGAATGGAAACCAAAAAGCTAAGAAAGAAAAATACCAAACACCTTAATGACATAAAATGTCCACTAATGTAATATGATTTAGAGAATTTTTACTAATTTTAGCAGTGTGTATGTGTGTGTGTGTGTGTGTGTGTGTGTGTACATACATGTATTTTCTTGTTTAACGTCAATTGCCCCAACTCCAAGCATAAATCTTCATAACTGTATCTTGGCCTTTGACTTTAACATTGCAAACAAACACCATCATCACTGTTTAAGGAAAACTAATGCTTAATTCACAACTACTAGCCCAAATTTACATATGCTCAACTTCTTATTGAGTAAGTCATGTCAAAGCAATTCATATATGCACACATAGAGGAACAGCATAAAATATTTTCCAAGGGGCAGGCAATTTGTCTTATGTAAATATTTTTGGGGTTCTGATATCAAGCACTTGCCTGTCTGTGCCGGTCTGAATGTAAACAGCTTGAATAAGTTTATGATGAATTTGTGTCTTTCTCAGTTGCTGCAGGCTATCATACACAGGTCTATTTTCCAATTTGTATACTGTAACAAAGCTGACAAATGCACCAACAGGACAGACGCTGTGTATGGAATAAACAATTGGGTTTAGAGAATGCTTTAGAAAGTGCGTAAGATGAACTATGTCTTCGTCTTTGCCCTGGGCAACTCGGCTTCATATCTGAAATGGGAAGAATGTGTCTCAGAGATCTCTAAGACTACTGCATGGCAAACCAGTGAAATATCCCATGTTTATGAGCTGCTAGTGAGATCCAAATACAATTAGCAACAAAACCTCAAACTTCAATTGAACAAAGCTGTTTCAGTTTTGGAAAACACTTTACCGACAGAGGAGAAGTTGATCAATGTTTAGAATACACATTCTCTTGAATTGTTTTTAGTACAAATTACTGTATCACAACAAATTAACTAGTGTGGACATTGTCCGATGGTACTTAGTATGGAATATATCGCTTGCTACACTTGAAACTTGGACATTTTTAAAGAAAATATTCCACATGAGGTGGAACAGGAGGTTTGGTTTTTTTCGAAATAACATAGTAATTTGGAGACCGTGAGAGAATAATTCCAACATCTTTCTTTGAAGGTTTTGTAAAAAATTAATATAGAGAATTATATGTAAGAACTATCAGCAAAACTTTTATTATCATTTCTAAGCTAAAGCAGATTGATGTGCAATTTGTCTTAGAAGAAATTGCCTTTCTTTTTTTAAACTTAATCATCATCTTTACTTTGTGGGGTTTTTTTTTTTTTTGTCTTTTCTTTTTAGAAGTAGATTCCCTGTAGTCAGCCTGACCTTGTACTCACATCAGTCCTCCTGGTTCAGACTCCTCTGTGCTGGGATCACAGGAAAGAACCCCCATCCTCTGCTGACATGTCTTCCTTAGCGACACAGTTTTCTTTTTCCTTTGTAAACATATGCAATGTCCTCAACAACCAGCCACCGCCAGGCACTTGATTGGCATCACACCTAGTCATTTCCCCTAGTCATATGCTCTGACCACGCGGATCCTCAGCACCAGGCTGCATTTGGAAATCGGTGCATTGGTCACGTAGTTAGTAGCTATGAATGCTTACTGGGAAAGGATGAGGCGCCAACTGGAAGCAGTATGATCACTGCCATCACAAGAAGATTGTCATCTTCAAAGAAACACTGTTTTCTTGAGCTAGGACTTCTGCCTTAAACACTATAAGGGGTGGATGAATCTTCCTCTTGTTGAAAACACTGCTGTGTGTTATTTTGCTATGGTGACTAATTTTCTATATTGAGCATAGGAAACTATGATACAAGGAAGTAGTTTTTTTAAACAAATTTATTGTGTGTGTGTGTGTGTTTCTACATGAGGGTACTTGGATGTGTGTTAAATGTGTGTACCTGTGGAAGAACACACAGATCAGGAATCATCCTGGATTGCTCTACTTCCTTATTGCTTTACTTTGGGGTTTCTCAGATCTCACCTTCTGGGCTAGAATTACAGGCCATAGGCACCCAACAGTTTTACATAGGATCTGGGGATCTGAACTAAGGTCTTTTCCCTTTCCAGTCAAAGGTTTTAACCTCTGAGCCATCTCTTCAACCACAATAAGAAAGGTTTTAAAATGGGAGATTTTATGGAGATTAAATAGAGTGATGGCTCAAGGGTTAAGACTCTACCTCGAAAGCAGTGGGTCAAAAACACCAGGCAGAAATGGTGGCCATCCACACTTCTGGTCCTGGTGGTTGGAGCCTGGAAATCCCTGAGCAAAGCAAGAAGGAAATAGAAGCAATTCAGGATGATTCCCCAAGTCCCCCTTGATCCTCCATAGGGACACATGTGCCCTCTGATACACACACACACACACACACACACACACACACACACACACACACACACTAAACGAATGGAAATAGCAATATCAACGTGATCGAAGACCTGGATTTTCTAGATGTTAAGTGCTGGGTTCTCGGCAAGCAGATGATCCTTCATTCTCAAATTTGAAAGTTGGGAATGAAGTGAGTTACAGTTCCAAAAACTCTTGAGGAGTTCAATGAATGTAGTGCGGATGGTTAAGCCAGCAGCATGTGATAACTGACTTTTCTCTTCTTAAAGAGAGGTCTAGGTATAATCATGTATTGATGTGAAATGACAAAGCAAGCCAGATTCTGGACCTGACATGAGGATGTCCACAGACCAGCACTGTCCTTAAGGGCACCACCACCCAGACCCACTCCACTAGTGGTGATGGCTGCATCGGCCATCCAGGGCTTTCAGCCTGGACCACATATCTGTCCCATGAGGAGAATTTTAGAAACACACCTGAGATGCACCCTGGGGATTCTGAAATATTTTGGCAGGTATCGCCATTCTCTCGAGGTTTTAAAACTTCCCTCCTGCACTATACACACTGGGACAGAGCTGTTCTTGTCCAGGTGTTCTGGTCTACCAAGAGTCCTTCTGCTGCTGTGCAATAGGAAATTGTGTGACATCTGACTTAGAGTAAGAGATATCTAGAGATATCTGTATCAGATACTCTGATCTCTCCAGAGTAAAGAACATAACCAGAAAATCACTCCGACACTTTTAGTGGCTTAGGCTTCAAACCAATGTTTCTTTATTTCTCTTTAGAAAGTTTGAATTTCATAAGCTCAACACATACATGTTCTTCTTCTTTTGCCTAGATAATGATATACAATATCCTGTTGCAGAATATTCTTTAACAAAATTGAGTCATATACATTGTAGGCTTCTGACATACAAACAACTAAGGTGTTGATACTTAAAGTAAAAGCTTCTGAATTTTTGAATGACAAAAGACACAAAAAGGGCTTACTTTCATTGCCATGGTCTCATGTATATCAGCTTTTCTCCAAAAAGAAAGAAATTTTGTTAATTTTACATTGAAGGTCCAAGCACTGTTAACAGCTACTAGGTCTCTTCTAAATGTGTCATTATCTCATGTATATGAAATGCATCATAATTAAGATACTGTAGATCAATTTATATGCAGATTTAAATTGATTTAAGCTATTTAAATTATATGCACACACATATATATGTGTATTTTTTATGTATGTATGGGTGTACACAACACACACACACACACACACACACACACACATACACACACCCATATACATACAGAGAGAGAAGGGTATTCAAAAAAAGGTTGTTCCATCAATATATAAAAATATATAGCATATAAAATAAATTTAATGAAAACATAATTGTACTATTTTATCTTAATAGTGTTTAAGCTGAGCATGGTGGAACATGCTCAATAGGCCTGAGGCAGAGTTGTAGGATCACAAGTTCAAAGCCAGCCTGACACCGGGGTACACTGTGTCAATAAATAAATGGAAAAACAATTGCCACAAGAAAACAAACTAAAACTTGTTAAGCTTAGCTCTTGTTCTTACAGCAAATGTAGAGTTTCCTCAGACATGTGGTCCCTGAGTTTCCTCTGAATTAAGAGAGAAAAATTGACCAGCGTCACAGCAATGCAGGACAGGGACTGTTTAATTGAAGAGTCTGATTCCAAGTCTCAAGGCTTGCTTTGTTACTTTTAGGTTTTTTTCTCCCACGTTTTATGTTTTTTTCCTAATCATACAAGCTGAATAGGTACCCCCATCCTCTCTCTCCTTCTCCTCCCCAGTCATCCCCCTTGCACTCCCCCCTTCCTTCCTTCCTTTCATCTCTCTCCCTCCCTCCCCCTCTCCCAGTGCCTCCCCTTTCTTCCCTCTCATCCCCTGGAGCATCCTTTTGTATGAATGCCAAACCTCCCTATGAGCACTACATCCTAGTGAGGATTATATTTTTAAGAAAGTGAAAGAGTGATATATTCTACATTGCGACTATCTTTCCTTTGCTCTGTGTACCTGATATGAAGTGATTATTGCAGCAAGCTTAATTAATGTGTGTGTCACCCAGCTGTGCTGTTGATTCCCCTGTCCTGCTGAGAAACTACCCAGCTCCTAATCCTCAATGTGTGAGGCTTAGCAAATGCATTGACATAGGCATGTGTCTGTTTGGAAGACTGCAAAAGATAAGGGCATCTAGCATTTAAACTCTCAGCAATGCCCTTGCCTGCTAGTAGGATTTATTAATGAATGTGGGTGGAGTATTCAGCGCTGCTTGGCTAAACCATAGGGGAGGATTTTCATATGTCATGGCCATGACATGTTAATGTAATTATGAAGGATGTAAATAGAAATTACAAAGGACCTATCCCAAACTCATAGAAGTATGTCTGAAGTTCATGAATACAGATATTTGGCTGAATCATTGTCTTCACGGAGAACCAGGTCATCACTCTGCTAGTAGCAGAAGTCTAGCTGTACTTTCTTCAGACATCTGAAAACTCCATCATAGCAGTGGAATGAGCCATTCAGATGACTGCCCATCAACTGACCATCCTTTTAGCACAACAGTAACTTCACATTAGCCTATAATGAAGATGGTTTAACAACAATGACCTAAATGAATTTTCAAAGACATCTTGTTATCTCATCATTTCTTCTAGAAACTCCATGTGCACTAGCTTAGTGGTTTGGCCAAGCCGTGGTGGCACACCCAAGCAGAATAGAACCCTTTACAGAGGCCAGAACACTTGCGTCATGGTAGCTGTGCATGGCGATGCATACACGATGTCCTGTATCACTTTTCAGCCAGGATAGACAATCATTGAGCCCTCAGCACATGCCTGGTTCTATGTGTTAGTGTAGGGTTTTCAGGCACGTGTTGGCATATCTGGCATTTTTCATGGGCCCTAGGGTTTGGAGCTGATCTAACACTCTTACCTATTGAGTCAACTCCCGGGCTCTTACAGTGTCTTTCTGATCAATTAATTAGCAACTCCACATGTAGGCACTGGAGTATCCCTTCTAGAATAAGTCAACTAATCCCCATAAAGAGTTCATTAGCATGGTCAGATTACATGACTAATCAATGCCAGAATAGAGCTTGGAGGTTTGATGTTCAGCTCCAGAGACCCCAAGCTATCTTGTTCTATAATAGTGTGGATACTTTCAATCCTGTCTTCATTGACTTAATATTAGCAAGTGGGTGCTTTGACTAATGGTAGTCATTGCCCAGCAACAGAGAGGTCTCTGGTACTATACTGAGGGTATCTGTTTCAGCCTCAACACTCTTGTCTTCAGAATGAAGCACTTCCCTTCAGTGATAGGGATTACAACAGCTGCTATGCGTGTGGCAGGGAACTCCTTAAAATATACAGACATGCTGGCATGCACATTAAAGGATTCTCCGGGGATTGGGGCGGGGAGGCACTGGGGGATGGGGACGGAGGGGTGAGGGGAGGGGGAGCAGGGGAGTTGGGGGGAGGAGGAGGGAGGGAGGGAACCAGTGTACCTATTAAGTTTGTATGAGCGGAAATAATAATAAAAAATGTTAAAAAAATATACAGACATGAAAGCATGTGGCCTAGACAAAAGAAAGCAAGCACACCAATAGACACTTTGAAAGTTGAGTGTTTCTGTGAGTGTGCGTTGACTGAAAGAATATGAGTCCAAACGTTTTCTAAAGTCAGGTGCTATTTGCTTATCTTGAGGGGTGTTATTTTTAACCCATCCCCCCAATTTTATGGTGTACACTTCAGCAGAAGAATGTATTTGGGATGGCTTCCAGATCCCCTTCTTTGCATGAGGTGTCCTTATCCATGAGGCAACAGTGCTGAGCTCACCTGGTCCTGGGAAGGGGAATCCTTGTGTGGATAGTCAGGACCACCCAGCTAGCTTGCATGCACTAGGACAGATAGTTATACAGCATCCCACAGCTGTACACATTCCTCCCTATTTCACACCGAGGACGTGGAAACTGTTTATGCATCTTCAAACCCTGCTGAGTGGTGTTGCTCAATGTGCATTACCTTTACTTCTTTCTCTTTCTGCATAAGCCCACTCATGTTCTACACTGCAAAGGTTCCTTTGCATTTTGCTTCAGGTTTGGAGACATGGGGGCTGACTCTAATTCCTGTTTCTCACAGTGCTTGTAACACTGAAAGCAATATGCCATGACGTAGGCCACGTGAGTCACCTGTCGGACCATAGATTCTAGTTCTGCAGTGTCTTCTGAGGCCATCTGAGATTCTGTCTTTCTGACCGGCCTGTGTGTGATGAGTGGCTGCTGTTTTCTTGAGCATCCTTTGAAAACTGGGCACTCAGGGGCCATTTACATCCTCAGTACCTTTGGCCTTGGGTAACAGCATGTTTTCTCCCTATTGTGCCTTTGTATCTTGATTGGTTTGTTTCCATCTAACATTTATATGACTTATTTTGGGCTGCTTAGCATGAAGTGTTTCTAGGCTTCAAAAGACATAGAGTGACCCTATGGGCAAAGAGCTGGTTGCTTTTCCTGGAGTTAATGACAGTGACTTGGCAAGTCTATGTGTAAGGGAAATGCTATGGTCATATTTCACCTGACATCGAAAATGATACACCTGTACCTAAAGAAGCTGCCTGGATGACAATCAGTGTGGCGGTGGACGGAGCGATGGTTTGAGAGAACTCATGACAATGGGCAAATAAAGAAAAGCTGCTGTAAACTGAATTAAGCTATTTTCAACTTTAAAGGACAGATGTAAGGCAATATTCTAGGGTAATGCATTGGGAAATCTCAAATTAAAATAGTAATAATAACTTGAACAATTAGTGTACAGCACAGACCATACTATGCTTTTTAACACCAACGACCTCCATTGAAGTTAATAAGATCGACATGATCACTTGCTGCGTTTTGTAGATAAGGATATTTGGTGAAGACCGAGTCATCTACCAGCCTGTGTTTGCCCCAGTGATGGAAACAGCAGCTTGGAGCTCTGATGTCACAGCGCTCCTCCACTCAACTGCCTCCTGACCTGCTTCCCTCGGCTCTTCTGCCCACAAAAAGCCAGTGCAGTGGGTCCTAAAATACCTCCATTTAGGGATTGGACTAGTTACTCTTCTCTGCTGCTGCGAGAGACCAGTCAACTTAAAGGGAAAAAGGGAGATTTATTCAGCTTATGGTTCCAGAGGGGAGATACAGTTTTTGATGGTAGGAAAGACATGGCTGGCTGGCAGAAGCTGGAGGCAGAAGTCCCATCTTTCATGGAGACTGAGAGCTGCAAGATGGCCATTGCTAGAACAGACCTTTCCAGGAGGTAGGGTGGATCTAATCCACCTCAAGGCCCATCGCCTGTGACTGCCTTCCTCCAACAAGGTTCCTCTCTCTTTTTTTTTATTTCCTTTTCCATGTGTTCTTTTTGTTTTAACATTTTTTTATTATTATTTCCGCTCATACAAACTTAGTAGGTAAGGTGCATTGACATCTAAACATCCAAACAACTAAAGATTCAAACACATGAGCCCTTGGGGAACAACTCACTTTTCAGAACATGACAGGGGTTGCTGGACTGCCTCCATTTAGGGGGGCTGAACTTCTGTTTAGGAATGCTGGGCTTCCTTCAGCTCCTGTGACCACTTATGAAGAGAGCATACAAACACCCTTCCAGACAAAAGGGTCTCCTCTAAAATTTTGGTAAGTCCCCATTTGCATGATCTGATAATATGAAAGGTTAAAATCTCAATTGCTTAGCCCAATGTAAATAAACCATTGTAGAATGCTAACAGTTGATAAGAATCCTTCTTTCTCTAAGCTTCCAAATGTACTTTACAAACCATAACAATAAGGCTGGGAAGATAGCTTAGATGTTAAAGCCTTATAAGCAAAAGGACTTTGAGTTCCAATCCCAGATCTGACAGACTTTGCCAGGGGGTAATGGCAATGCCATCCCAGCACTGGAAAATACAACCTGGGAAAATTCCAAGCAAAACAAAAGCAGATAGAACCCAGGCACATACCCTCAAGTGCCCTCCATTTTACACACACACACACACACACACACACAGACACACACACACTCGCATACACAAAGAGGCACAAATACCCAGAATTATAACAAAAAATTCCACATATTCTGTATCTCTTCAAAGATAACAAATGCTCTTGACTATAAGGAACAGCACATTATTTATTTGAGTGTTGTTAAAAGATAGGCTGTAATTATATTACTTTTTCCTGGCTGAACACAGTAGGACAAAATATATTCTAGATTCCCAGTAATATTTTTAGTTTTTTTTGAAAAAAAACAAGTAAGCATATTTTTGAGAAAGTTCCTATAGAGAAAGACTTTGGGGTGTTCAAAAATGACAGCAGATTCTTACAGTACCAATGTACCCACAGAAGGACGATCAAAATTCCCTACTAGAAGCATGACAGGCAATATAACAGGTTCTGGGATATCAAGTGACCTTATTAAAATTCATGAAACTTTAAAAAGTATCATCCAGCTAAAAGGGATACAAACAGAAAAAAAACCTATTTCACAGAAAACAAGGAGCTTAAATTCACCTTAGGAATGATTTTATTTTACATAAATCCTAAAGACTTTTATTCAGTTTTGTCAAACATGAATTTAGAAAGTATTTAATATAAGTCATGATTGTGTGCTTTATTACTTAATAAATTGAGAACAATTATTTGACTTTGAATGCCTGAGCTTAAATACTCTACTGTAGAAACACTTGCTTGTATATACCAGCAAGCAAGAGCAACTCCAAGTAATCATGACAGGAATTATGTTAGTCAACTAAAGGGAGTGGACATTGCATCTATTTAAGAAAAATGATTAAACCAAAATGGTTTTCTTCCTTCGTTTTAAATGCATTTTTTTTAAAACAAAGTTCATGGCATTAAGAGAGACTCCAAGCTCACTCTTGTGTGTGAAACAGTGGGACTTAAATTTCACACTTACGACAGGAACAGATTTTTAGCTGACTCAGAAAATCAGTGCAATCACTAAGATACATGGATGAAAAGATGGGGCAGAACAACTCATTCCTTTTTAAACAGTGGCCCTGTCTTGCCTCATTGCACATAAGGCCATCACCTCAGTAACAAATAATCTGTTTCAAGTATTGCACTGGTACTTGGTCAGAACAAGACCTTGAGGGCAGGACCCACCAACCCAGCCTGCAGCTCACCATCCGCCAATGAACTGAGACCCTCTCTTCCCTTTGATCACTTGGAAAACGGGCCAGAGATTGGTTTGCATTCTGCCTCCTCTTTTAAGTCTATTTGTCTAATCGGCAATATTGTCAGCTAATTTATATAGTATGTGAGAGTAAACAATGCTGAACTGGATTTTGAAAGCAAGGAGAGGGTAGAGACATCCGAAGGGACTCAATACAGGCTCTTCCCATGGAAGGATACACTCTATGGGCTTGTAAATTACTCCTAAGCTTGATGACAGTTCTGTTTCTGACTCACTGTAAACTGTAAAATTTGCGTTCTTGCATATTTCAATTAAATCTCTTGGTTGCTACAATTTTTGAGATTAGGAATTGCAGACTCAGAAGTGTGCTCAGTCATCTAGATTCCAAAGCAAACTAATGAACAAAATGCTTCATTAGGACCTTTGGATTTTACATTGTAACAGTCACTAGTCAGTCAGTTACTGGAGACTTGCATGATATCAGTACTAGTTAAGAGGATATTAATTTAAGAATAAAGTAGGAAAATCAGTTATTACTTTGATATTTTAAATGGAAAAATTTCCATGGTTAGTTTCTCTATGCTTTCTGGAATCTTGGAAGGCTTTATAATTGTTAGAAATAATGAAGTTTTGTTTGTGTATTTTGTATGTTTCAGTATGGAAATTGTATAAATGTGTCACAGAGATCAAGCTTCTTAATAGGTCCTGAAAATATTCTGTTTGATGTACTCCAAAAAAAGCTTATATATACTAATATCCCCATAAGAATCTGACCATGTAATTTTGGTACTTTTTTTCCTGGAATCATTTACATTTGAGATATTCAGTGACAATCCATTTCAGTCTGACAACTATTTACCATTATAAAAGAGGTCAAACTCTTTTAAAAAATAAGTAGAATATACACAAGTTTTCTATAGCTAAGAAAAAATTAATAAAGGGAAACAAATTATTTCAACACCGTACAAGTAAATTGGTAGCACATGTCTTATAAAATAGCAGGGTTATAAATAAGTTTTCATATTAATATTCTATTTCATTATTTTGGTATCAAGTGTACGTATTCTAACAACAATGACTCAATTTCCTAAGCAGATTTGAATGCAACCACTTAGCAAAAAGAAATCTGCTGGAATTCTTATTTAATATACTGATTAATGGATATTTGATAAGAAAGGATTATAAACAAAAATTCTTTTTATTCTCAAATTATAGGAAACTTGAAAACACCACAAAGAAATATTCAAATGTGAACCTGTGGGCTATGAAAATTCACTAATAGAGGTAGTCAATGTTACCCATTTTCCTGTAGTTTTCATTTGCATTGCATTAGATATTCTACATGCTGTGCTCAATATTATCTAAGAGGATTAGAAGATTTGGTTAGTTGCTCACATTTAGCAGTTTACACCTTTGCATAGTCAATATTCACACAGTTCATTTTATGAAACTGTTAAGGAGTTAATTTTATCCTAAGATTCATGGCTTAAAAATGAGTGAAATTGTGAAATGCTCTTGTCTCCATCACACAATTTGTTCCTTCATCCTTTACATGTAGCATTTCAATGGTAACTCAAAATTTCTACATGGGGATATTGAAAAAAGTAATATTAGCCATATCGTCTACTTCCATAATTATAGAAAAGTAGTGATTGCATTCATTAAAAATATTTAATAGTTATATTGCATTACTTGCTTTCTTGGGACATGAGTCCTCACAGAAGTGACTGACAAAGGCAATCTCAATTTGACACCTGACTTTCATGCTCTCCATCAAAAACTCAGGCTAGCTTGTATCTGACTAGTCTTTTTAAAGTTCAACATACACAGTATTGAGTAATAATAGATCAAAATACTATCATTTTTGATTAAATTAATCCCATATGTGCTAGTATCATTTTTATAACAGCTGAATTGTAATCATTCAATGCATGCTGAGTCATCGCTGTGTACAAGTACCGTTTGCTAGAAGTAAATGAGCCATGATTCAGAACACATAAAGCAATAAGTTAGTTCTGGTGAGGTGTCTTAGACAGTAAAAGTGCTTGCCTCACAAGTGTGAAGACTGGATTCTAATCCTAGAATCCACCTAAAAGGGGTTAGAGAGAACCAATCCCAGAATTGTCTTCTGGCTACCACACATGCATGTGACCTGTGCTATTCTGCACCTACACACGCACACACACTTACACTCACACACACACACAACATACAGACACACACATCATGCACACAAAATAATAAATAAATAAAATAATCTCATAATTTATAAAATTCTCTATTTCAACTTTATATTAGTAGAAACATTCTACCAAAACATTCCACCAATTTTCAGTAAACTTATTGGAAATTAAACATATTTAGCAATATTCTTGTTGCAAATGTAGCTTGTTTTGAATTTTACAGTTTCATGCTTATTTGGTGGGATCCAGGCGAAACCTAGCAAAGCAGAAATTCACTGATTGGCTAGACTGGCTGGCCAGTGAGCTTCTAGGTTCCACCTGTCTCCATCCCCCAATCTGGATGGACCCTCATTGCCACACCTGAATTTTACCTAGGCTCTTGGGGTCCAAACTCAACTCTTTGAGCTTTTACAGCTATATTTTATTATTGATTCCTCTTGTTAGCCCCAAAGCTGGATATTCTAAACTCCTGAAGCACAGAGGAATTGCTCACTCCAGTTCTTTTAAGAGTGAATCTTGGTCAGGTTGAAAGCACATAGTACTTATGCCATAAAGAACAGAAATTAGAAGGTGCATCTTGCATGTGGTCCTGCTTTATGATTAGTATCTATGGCTTTACTTAATTTTGGTTGTTAGAGTTCCTTTCAAATAGTGATATTTACATAGTGTCAGTACAGTTGAGTCATAAATAATCTCAAATATGGTGAATATTTGATAGCATCCATATCTTTTCCAATTCAATTAATATATTCATGCTATTTTCCAATTTAATCAAAATTTTATGTTTTCTCACACTAAAATAATAAACATTAAACATAGACAGTAATAATTTTCAACACTATTAAGGGCAAAATATTTCCTTTCCTCATAGGACTGCTCTTCCTTCTCTAAATTATTATCCTCATAATTTCAATATTTTTATCTCAGTTGAAAAATATTTGTCTTTTTTGATAGCATTCTACTTTTATTTCCCTTTGTATGACTGGTACCTACACATAGCATGTCTTAAGGAACTGTAAATGCTTAGCCTAGATCGAGGCCACTTGTCCTAATCATCAGATATACATTGCACCCTAATAGTATGTTCCTCAATAAGTAATTCTTAATTGGTTAATTAATTGATCAACTAGTCATTTCTCAATGGTTTTGATAAAAATGTATTGGCAGAGAAAACTTGGAGTTCAGTAATATTTTGACATGTGAATTCTCTATCATCTATAAGTATGTTTCGCTCCTTTTCTGCATCATTGCAAATGGCTGGTGATGACTCACCCAGATATTCCCATCCTGATGGTAGGGTTTCCAGTTTCTCCCCGTGTCACTGTAGAGCATCCGGTACTGGGTCACCCAATCAGAACTGCTGTACCTTCCTTGGGTTGCAATGGCGCTGATCTGCTTCCTGTTCCCAAAGTCAACCTGAAGCCACTGGTAATGGTCACTGTCGGTTGGAGACCATCCCCCGGCACCTGAAGTGGACAGAGGCAAAGGGAAGAATTGGATATTTAAGGTGGAAGTCACACAATTAACAATGGAGTATTCTACGTATCTTAATTGGCCTCATCAATTCTCTGTTTCAGAGATGTGTCATGAAGTGTCCTTTACAGATACCATGGGGACCTCAACTAATATTCTTCCAGCTGAGTAACACTGATTCTTTAACCTATTTATGGGGTAATTATGTGCTCGTTTTCTCCCAAGCAAATGTCTTCATAATTCCTCAATTAGATCTTATTAGTATATGTCAAAGTCTAATTGGTTGAGGGTTGATCAATTTACCATGAACTCTTCTGCTAAAACCACCAGGAAAAATATGCCCAACTGCCTCCTTCCTTCCCTTCTTGCAGAGTTTTTATCTACCAGTAAATTATGGATTAAGCAAAACCCATTTATAATGGACTTTCAAATATATTTAGCCTAAATAGTTTAGATTTTAAACTCTGGCTCTTAAAATGAAGGCTAACCTTACATGAACATTCCAGAATCAGTAGATGTGATGTATGTTGGAAATGAGGCAGCATCTACCACTTAAGAAGCAAGCAACAGTTGCCTATTGGTAACTGAATTGATAGAAAAGTCATTTGTATTACTGAACTAGTTTTAAATATTTTTGATAAAAACAGACAAAGAGTAAAAAAAAGTGTGTCAGATAGAGAAGAAGATTCACAAGGTCAAGGAGAAATTATAACACAATGCTTAGCATTGAAGAGCACTATGGTTTTCTTTGGGGGATTCTACTATTAAAGGAAGGAAAGGTTGCTAAATAAATTAATAAGCATCCAAATAATGTATAGCAAAATATATGCAGCACATTCAAATACACGATATAAAGTCTGGCATAATATCTATGATATAACAATCACCTGGGATATAGCATGCATTCCACAATGCTTTCATGCTCATGTTTCACTTTTATAGGATATGAACGAATAGCTCTCCAAACACCAGAAGACAAAGCATACATTTAAAAGAAATGCTTTAAGGACTAGATGACAGGCAAGGGAGGGCACTGATGGCAGCTGAGGAAGTGCTAGCCCCGGTCAGCCTGGAGGCAAGGAGGGCCAGCACCCTGCTCACCTTTCTAGGAACTCAAACAGGGCATTCAGTCTGGGAACCTCCCACAGGAGGAGTGAATGCATTCACAGAGACTGTACCCATCAAACCTAATGCTTCCATTTTCTGCATAGCTCCCTTTCTGTCTTCAGGTTTACTTCCCCAATTAACTATCTTCCTGCAGGCTGTTCTCCATATTGAAGTTTTGAATGCTCTAGACTGTCATCTGCCCACTCTCCTGGAACCGTGTTTCTGCTTATCCATTCAACAATCCAACGATTAGCTGCTTGTCTCTAATTTACTACCCTAATTTGTATATTTTCTGTATGCTGAGTTTTTCCTATTGCTGAATCTACTATTACCTATAGTCATATATCATTTGCATGTCTACTTTCAGAAATATAGAAAAGAATGGTGAAGATATCCAAGATAAATTCTTTGAATGACAATATACTCAGGCTTTGAGAGATATGTAATATATTTTCTTTTATTTGGGAGGATGCAAGGCAGAATTTCATATATCCCAGGCTGGTCAGGACTGTGTAGCCAGAGACCTTCAAAACATGATTCTTCTGCCCTCCCCTCCCAAGTGTTAAGATTGATTGTAGGTGTGTAGCACCATGCTGGTTACATTTCATAATAGGTGCATGGTCCCAGTCCTTGAAGAAATCTACTTTAATCACTACATAAAATTCTATGCTTTTGTGTCCCAAAGCAATAGAAAGATATGGACAATGAAATACACAAACTAATAATACGACAAGTATAGTGATGCAAGTATGTTTGATTGACAAAAGTTAGAATTCTCCCAAAATATCTTGTTAATGAATACTTCCAAGTGAATTTTATATTCTCAGTCATTTTTCTGTCATGTTCTTTTCAGTAAGTAGGCAATTAACTTACGACAATATAATCCAATTTATCTCATTACTTTGAAGAAGAGGGGATTTATTGCTACCTTTAAAGGAAGCAAATAACCTAAATCAGAGAAAATGTAGGTAAAAACTTATCGTTTTAGCAAACGTGTACATGGATAGAAGAAGTGGCTGACTTCAGGAGAGGGAATGTCAGACTTTCACATGAACATGGGGGAAAGAAGCATTCAAATGTCTCCATGTCGCTTTGATCTATCAAGCACGGGACCAGGGGAAGTTGATTACTTTGTTTCTTTGGCTTTTGAAATCCATAACCTCTATCGATCCAAGGATTATGAGGAGTACCTCTTAGATCACAGAAAGCTCTGGAAAATGACACATGAAAGGAAAGAAGTGTGCCACCCTCAAAGATTCTGGGTTTAAGCAGCAAAACTGTTGCTGTCGAGGAACAAACACAGGGAGCAAATGTAGAGGAAAGAGAGAAGAAAGATGTGAAGCGTGCGTAGTTATCGGTATTTCAAAAGACCTAAGAAGTCTTGTGTTTTTCAGATGTGGGCCACCATGCCTTGTTCTTACCTGGGGCTGGATGCGGGCACACTTCATGCTGCTGCATTTCCCCTACCGTCTCTCTAGCCACGCTGTTCAGTTACTCCATGTTGCTGAAGAAATCCTGACAGATCCGCTTAAGGGAACAAAGGGTTTATTCTCCTACGATAGCCTGGTTCCAGTTCTTAGTCCTGTTGGCAGGACAACAAGTACTGCCCCCAAAGACTGAGGGAACAGGACACACCAAATCCACATAACAGCCGAGAGAAGGACTTGCCAGACAAGCATGTCTGGCCAAGTGTACACAAGGATGCCTCTTTCTCAAACAGCTCCTTCCATTTCATTCTCCTGCCCAGGGCCTAGTCTCACCCACCATGGGCTGGGTCTTCCCTATCTACTGGAGGTTTGCTCTGGTCTTAAATCAACTACTAATTCTCTACAAATGTGCCAGACGTCAAATCCTCAACTGTCAGGTTGACACCTGTATCTAACTTTGACGCCTGCTTATTTAATATTTTTGAAGCACACACATTCTGTGTATGACCCGTGGGCACATGTCTGTGCAAGGCAGTGGAATGTCAACTTACAGCTCTAGCCTTCTTTTGGGAGATGGAATTGCTTCCTGATTTTGTTTTTTTTTTTGGGGTGTGTGTGTGTGTATGTGTTTGTGAGAAAGAGAGAGAGTTGGATTTATCTGAAGTCCAATGGTAAATCTGCTATTTTCATTTTTGATTAAAATATACACATTCAATGATAAAGTAATTGTGTATTACTGTATCTCTCACACCACACCCCCCACATACATCACATACACACATGTACATGTGTGCACTTATTTGCATTGTAAAGACACATTTTTTAAATCTATTATTCATTAAGTTAGTTCTTTAACATCTTCAGAGAGATTATTCTCCCTCATCTACTTTTAATCCCCTTATTCCTGTCATTCCTTCCTTCCTTCATACCAGAGTTTCATAAATTAATGTGACTTTCAGTTTTGCTTATTGATTGACTCATTTAGTTCAACCAGGGACACACACGTGATGGGTAGATTTGGAGTGTCCATCACAGCCTGCCATGGGCACCAGTGTTTAAATAAGTCAAAGCTATAGTCATTGGGGTACCTAAAGAGGTAAGTCAGTACTCTGAAGAGGTAAGTCAGTACTCTTAAGAGGTAATATGAACCCATGTGACAGATACTATGGCTGTAACCTCTAAGAGAAGAAGGAGCCAAAAAGGAAGGCCCAGAGAGGGTAATTGGCAGTTTGCTCCAGTGACCAAACACTCCTATGCATGTGTGGCACTCATGTTGGGGTCTCTGACATCACCTGAGCTTATAAAAACTCAGATTCTCATTTTGAAAAAAGGGTGAAAAAAATTTCAATTAAGGAGAGAACAACCTTTAATAACTGGCTGAGAAATATGTATCAGATGAAAAAAATAAATTGAAAAGGAGACTCCAGGCAAGACAGCTTTATGAGTTCAGGCTTGGAGGTCTCCTTTTGTCCCCCAAATACAATATTTCTAGATAAGCTAGATAAGAAGAAAATTGGAAGAACATAGCCCGGATCAAAAATAAGATAAGCATCTCCATGCCTATGAAACACAACTGAAATGCAAAGCGGTGAGTTGGGTCAGTGCTGAGACGTGTCGAGTTCAGTCTGGAGCACACAGACGCAGCAGGACATTTGTTCTTACTGAACAAAAATGAGTGAGAGTTTACCATACATAGCAGAACCAGGATGCCTGGGACAGGGCTGGAGACAAGGAGTGCTTGTAGAAAGCAGACATAAATGCCTCTGCTCTCTGGAGATAAGTCTTCTAGGAGGTAACCTGCTTCTGAGATTAGAACCAAGGCTATCTGTACTGACAAGGATCCGCTGGCTGGAGAATGCACCTAAGAACTCCCTGGCAACGCTGGCAGGTGAAGGCACAGAGCTAGCAATATAAGAGATGCTTTAGCTGGTGCCTCTTGCTCTCTGAGACAGCAATAGAGCAGAAAGGGAAGAGAGAAACACAGGCAGAGGAGGAGACATAGTGATCAATGCAAGGTGTGTGTGTAACAGAGGGACAGAGAGTGTGTATATCACTGTGTTTGTGTGTGCGTGCTTGTATGTGTATGTTTGTGTGCGTGTGGCTGTATGTGTATAAGACAGAAAATATGTTTGTAAGAGTGTGCATGTGTGGTGATGTGTATGTATACATGTGTGTGAATGTATGAGTAGACTTGAATGTGAAAGAGAACACTTGGATGTGTGGTGTGAGATAGAGTGTGTGGCTGTATTTACATGACATATTACATGAGAGTGCATGTGTTAGTGTATATGTGAGTGTGCATGTAACTATGTAGTGTATAAGTGTGAGGAGCATATGGGTGGGTGTGAGTGTGTGCGTGAGCATGTGTGCACTCTTGTGCGCAAAGAACTTGCAAATAAAAATTCCACGTCACAAGAAAGAAGTGAGTGCCATAAACTTGAATTAACTTCACAGCTTTCAGTAATTGAAGGCCATGGGGAGATACATTTTAACTTTTCAAAATATAAAATAGATAATACTGCCCATTAAAAGCAGTAGCTATCAGATACAATAAAATATTTATGGACAGACACTGAAAGCTCAGCAGTGATGTTAGAAATAAAAAAGAAATTCGTCATGAGGGGGTCTCATGAGCGGAGTAACCATCTTTACATAAAATGAATACAAATCATACTAGCTGACAGAAGAAATTTTTTCCGCAAACTGGAAAAAAAAAAGATAGTCCTTGATTGCAGGAAGCAAGGTCTTTCTGAATACCGGGGAGATCAAACAGCAAGAGCCCGTTAAGAAAAGTGGGTCGCGATGTGCAAAAGAAGGCAAATTTGAGAAAAAGGACACATCATGGCCAGCAGACACCAATGAGGACTCAGGGGAGCTCCACGCTGAGGAGGAAGGCAGAGTAGCTGGCGTCTTGGGACGTGTGAAAGTGGCTGTCTCATGAGCTCAGATTTTCTTTACTGATCTGCAAGGAGCTGGATGCATGGGAGTCAACCACCTTCAGATGCTCATTGATCAGAATGAGGTCACTCAATAGATGCCATAAATGAGGCCAGATGGCAATTCCACAGCCACCACAGCATTCCCAAGATCCCAATGAATAATGTTCACTTGAAGTAAAGTGAAAAACACACGAAAGCTATTTTTTGTGCACATAGATATGGTTATATATGTGTGTGGGGGGGGGTCTGGGTGGTTGAGGGAAGCCAAAGGTGACTTCAAGAATCACCCTGCACTGCTTTACCTCCTTATTGCTTTTGATCTGGGTATTTCCCAGGCTCTGACTACCAGGGCTAGAGGTACAGTCCCCACTATTTCCGCCCAGGGATTTTACATGGGATCTGGGATCTGACTCAGGTCTTTTGCTTGTCAGGCAAAGACTTATAACATCTGGGCCAACTCTCCAGCCCCCAGGAAAGGTAAAGTAGAACCTCCAGAGGTGATCAGATGTGATTAAGAGGTGAGAAGATAAAAATGTCCCTGACAGTTATTATCTTTCTCCAACAAGTTTTCAAATTGTTCTAGTGGTATCAAAACTTGAAACCAAGGATGAGGAGCTTCCTCCCACAGATGGTGCACATTTAGCCAGGGGACACTTCAAGGAAGCAATGAGATTCAGATGAAGCCATAGAGGTTGACTTTCTCCACTAATCATGATCTTAGTGGCTTTGAATATTTATCTCAGCGGCTGTCAGCAAAACAAAGACGGCAAAGGCAAAATGACATTGCAGAAGCAATTCATCAATATTAAAAAACAAGGAAATTGGTGAATCTGCCATAGATAAAGGGACGTGCTTCTTTGAAACCTTGCATGTATATTGTGAGGAAACAAACCAGAAGCAGAAGGGGTGGAAAAGCACCAGAGTTCTGGTGTAAGCATGAGATTCACGGTGGTGATGGTGGGCTATAGAGTCTTTCTTTGTCTATCTTCATTTTTAATCAATTTCATCCTTTTGGAATTTTATCACTAATCCAGTAAATTTATGTCATTGTTAGGCCTTGACACCTCTCATTCCATCCCATTCGTTTTCCTACTGCAAGTCTTCCTAACCAGCCTCTCTCCCACTTTCCTCTCCTGTTGCATGTCTGCCGGCTGAGTTTCATCTGCACTAACCTGTATCCTGTACTTGCTAGAGCACGGACCATAGATCTGTCACTGTCTTGAACAAATTACTTGGCTGCTGCCCCCTCCCCTGTGTTGACCAGGGACAGGCTCAGGAACGTGTGGTATCTCTGAAGGTCCTGTCATGCCAACAGGCCACATTGAAAGCACGCCTTGTAGGAGGGAGACCCTGTTGTGGTGATATCAGGGGTACAAAGCCTGTTCATGTCACAAAGTAATGTCTTTCTTTTAAAATGAATTCTGTTTCATAGAACACAAAGTATTCCACAGATGTATCCCAACTTTAATTATAGAGAAGGATTCAGAAAAATCTCAGAGAGTATAAAATGGTAACATGTGGACCAAGAAATAAAACCTTAGGTACACAGGAAGATGAGGAGTTATCAGTCCCCGATTATGTTGATTAATGATCCTGTTGACTTGAAGGCAGATCCCTTATGACTCCTGATGGGCTTCCATCTTGATAATCTCATTTTTAATATCTTTTTTATTATTCGGAGCATGGAAGACATGCTTATGAAATTATGTCAATTATATGAAGCTAGTACAGAGACTTGATAGGATAAACTAACTAAAGTATAATAAAAAATGTTTCTCTCTGGCTGCAAATCTGAGCTGATGCTTGCAAAATTTGTTCACTCATATTAAATGATGTTCAACTCAATGCCTACAGGTATACCATGCTTACAAATAGCTGTGTGACCTCAATATACTTCATATATAATGTGGTGTTATAATTGTGGTATTGAGGTGTAATGACATGCATACAGTATAACATTGAAAATATTTAATATATTGCTGTTTTACTCATATATATAGAGAGAGCTCTTTGATATATGACAGGTATATAGGAGATAGATAAATGATTGATAAATAGAAATATAAACATAAAGAGAGGCAGAGAGGCAATAGATATACAGATAATAGATAATACCATTTATATCTACAAGGAAATAATTTCTAGTACCTCACAGGCTCTCTCTGTTTTCCAAAAGTAGATCTTTTAAAAATATTTTATTTATTTATTGTGTGTGTGTGTGTGTGTGTGTGTGTGTGTGTGTGTTTTAGAGGGCACTGTGTGTCCCTGTGGAGAACCAAGGTTGACTTCAGGAATCATTCTGGATTGCTTCTCCCTCCTTCTTGCTTTGCCCTGGGATTTCTCAGACTCTACCCACCAGGGCCAGAAGTATGGGCTGCCGACATTTCTGCCTAGCATCTGGCATTTTTAAATGGAACCTGGGATCCAAATTCAGGACCTTTTGCTTGCAAGACAGAGTCTTAACCCCTGAGCCACCTCTCTGGTCTTGGATGCTTCCTTTCTCCTTACTAAATGTCTTCATGGATGCATCCTTGAGGTTGAATGAAATAGTAGACTACTCATTTTCTATGCTGCCTAGTATTATACTATATAATATATCATCATTATCCTTGCTGATGACAGACATATGTATACCTCCAGTTTAGCACTAATATGAATAATGTTGATATCAGCATACTCATTTTTAAGCATTTATTGCATATGGATTTCTTATGGTTTTATACTCATGAGAGCAATTATGTAGATTGTCCAGCAATTTATGCATTTTGAAAGTTAGTTCTATAGAGTTTTAAACATAGTTGAACCAGTGACACCAAGAAAGCTTTTGCTGTTGGTCAAACTGGGTATTAAAGCTTTGTTTTTTCATAGCTTGGAATCTATATCACTGTGAATTGAACTCATATTTTTAGAAAGCTATTGTTATTCTGATAATTGTGTAATATACTAAGAAACTACATTTAGGGTCGATGTAGATCATGTAAACAAAGTACACATGCATGAGCAAAAGACTTGACTTATAAAAAAATCATAACATATTATTTCCAATAATTCATACAGGATTGGTGAATAGCCACAGAAGAAAAACACATGAAATATGTCTATGGCCCACACAACATGAGAAAACTAAGCTAAAAGTAAATAAATGACATTTTAAGATATTGAACATTGATATATCTAGAAACTTACACAGGAACATTGCACTACCACAATGTGGTTGGGAAATATGAACAGAACTCAGAGAACATCAGCTGTAAAAAGATAGATTAAATTATATTTAATTCAGAAACTTGATTATCAAAAAGCAGTAAAAATAAGTAAAATGGCTAGCCACAGATTTGTCAGAAATATTTCCAAACATATACGCAGAAAATGTTCATAACTAAAACATGCATAAGTAACATGCACAAATCTATCAAAGCATTCATAAGCACAATATAGCTGCTGGGTGATATAAAGATAAAAGCTGGAAGATATAAAGATGACTTAAATTATTAAATTTAAATAATTCAAAACTATTATCCAAAATGGTGCAATAATCATATTTCACCATGCTCCTTCCTAAGTAAGAAGTGATTTAATTTCCATTTTCTGCCATCCAAAATGCTAGAAATAAAATGTCAAGAAATGAAAAGAACTCACCATATCTTACAGAACTATGCATGCATGCTTATTTTTGTCTACAGATTATCCAGTTTGGCTCACGCTTTTAAATAGATTTTTCCCCAATGGGAAATATTATCTCCCAATTTAATATCACCAGTTGGGCTTGTATGCACATGTTTTATATTATAAATTCTTTTTGTTTTTGAATTTGACCAAAGATTGAAACTCATCTTTGAACATGTTTATTTTTAGAAATTTGAAAACAACACTTTGCTAAGAGGAAAATGTTATTTCTTTATTAAATACATCTATTTCTTCTAGGGTCAAAAGCTCGGCTATGTTAAGAAAAAAATTACAAATTCTCTTTATGCTGCTCATAATATCTGGACATAATTTACTGAAACAGTAAATTTCTGACAGTTTAGAAGCATCTGTTCACCATTTTAGAACATAGATACATGTGAGAAACAGACTTACAAAATGGCAAATTTAGTTTAGTTGTTTAGTACAATCTCACACACACATACATATTTATACAATATGTGTGTATGCATAATATATATACATATATCATTTCGATTATGAAGCAATTGTTTTAAGGATAAAAAATTTGTTTAAAGTTTGGTTATAGAAGGCAAAAGAGTGGAGTTGATGAAACTAAAAGAAACCGCCAGAGTGTGAAAGTGCCAATTAATGCAAACTTAAGCTTTATGAACTTCTTTCCCTGCAAGGAAACCACTGTAGGCACAGTGGGTGAACTTGGGTTAGAGTGGGGAAGTTAATCTGTTCTTTTCTTAGTTTCATATAACATTGCAGATTGTTTACACTTGTTATTTTGCATATAATTGTATGCTTACATACAGTGCAACTGACAATGATATGAAACAGTAACAAGTTTAACATAAGAATATTGAATATATTTGTATTCACATAATATATGTATTATGTACATAATACATTTATATATATTATATATTACCTGAAATTTTTTCCATTTTAATACTCTTTATTAATTTTTCTACTTTTACAAGCATATTGAGTATTCGTCCCGAGTATTCATCCCAGCTTCCTTTCCTACCCCTCCCTCGCATCCCCCTCTTCCCTTCACCATTCCCTCTCACTTCCTCCCACCCTTCCACCTGTATACTTCTGTGGATTTCAGAGTTCACTCTGGTTTGTCTACTCTTGTGGAGGTTCAGGCCTTTATACTATAACAAGTTACCTTTCTTTAGGCCACCCCACTGATGCGTGCATTTCCCTTCACTCATCCATCTTTAGACCCACTGTGAGTTCCCATGCTATGGGTATAATAACAGCTGCCTGCAGAGCAGTTTGATGTATTGTCTTCCTACCTATAGGTTTATTGGTTACCTTTTCTATTAATCTATTTCCTTTTATTTAGGTTCTTGTTCTAATTAGCAATAACAGAGATGGATGCTATTTTGACAAGTGGTTCTTGAGTCCAATCAGAAAGCTACTGGTTGTCTCCTCGGTAGTCATACCACTATTACATTGGTGGTCACCTTGTTGCCATGGTGATTTATATTGCAACTAACAGATCTTATTATTATCATATATGCATAAAATCTTATTGCTATGAAATTTTATTTTCCAATCAATATAATACACGTAAAATAATTTGCAGTCTGAGTAAAAAAAATTTTTTAGGGACACACACTTTTTGTGCATATTATTTAATTCAGTTGGTGGCATGCAGAGAGAGCTACAAATGGTCACATGGCCTCTACCTCACAATCTGAAGAACCTGAGTTCAAATCCCAAATTCCATGTTAAAGCACTGGGTGGAAATGGTCACAGCCTTTATCTCTGACTCTGGAAGGCAGAGCTTGGGAAAATCCAGAGCAAAGCAAAAAAGAGGTAGAGTGAACCCAGAATAATCCCCAAAGTCACCCTTAGGCCTCCACAGGTATACACAGTACTTCTGATAAATACAGCACACACACACATATGCATGCACACACTCACACATAATTTTATAAAAAGAATATTGAAGCAGATATCATAAACCATAGTATGGATTAACCCAAAGTAGCGATGCTCTCTGCACAAATGTAGATATTTGAGCAAATGACAACTATTAGAATTACTTTAGGGAGGAAGGGGATATGATATAAGAGATGTGTCTGCTTTAAATTTCATTGATAATGAAAGTTGAAAGGAAATGCAAACTAATATTAAATCACTGATTTCTATCAAATGATTGTTAAAATATTGTATTTGTTTATGAGCGAATCAGAGAAAAAGAGGGGGCAGAGAAAGACAGAGATAAGAGACAGAGAGAGGAGAGCATGTGTATGGCCTGGTGCAAGAATGGAGGTCAGAAGTAGAGATAGTACATGGGTCAGTAGATTTGTGAACATGTGCCTTACCTGCTGAACTAGCTCACTAGCACAATTGGTCTTTATTTTTAAGTGATTTATCATATAGATTATGTTGATATAGTTTGTTAATGTAAATATAAATTATTTTTACTAAGAAATATTTAACTATGTAACTTTTATTGTTAAGGGACTTTGTCATTTCCATTTTGTTTCAATAATCCCACAAATATTTGCAGACCATATCCATGTGTCAGTGGTTGAGGGCATTTATAGAATTTATCCACACTAACTTCTTAATAAACTTTTAAAATATATAATTGTGGAACTGACTAAATTATTTGGGAAAAGTTATATGATACCCGTATTTAATGAAAAGTTTACCACATGTGAAATCTGCCATTGAATATACTTTTCAAATCTCCAGGTTTATATAGTTTACATTGTATTAAGTCTTTTATGTGACCCAGAGGTGATGCAAACATATTGGGAGATGAACACAGCTCTATTATGAATTCTTGGCTACTTCACATAGGAATGTGAACATCTGCCTTTTATCTTCAATAGGCCCTTGGATAGTAAGTATCACAATTATAACACATACAATGGATGAAAACAACAAAGGGACATGTCTTTAGAATTCAGTTTTCATGAGTTGTACTTGATCGACAGACATTGCTCAAGCTTCCAAATCCAACTCAAAGAAAATGATCACAATTTTTTCATCAACCCTGGCATAGCACAAGGTGATATAGGTCAGGAGAGAGAGTAGAGAGGATAGTCTCATGCCATGGGAAAGAGTTCAAGACTTCCTTAGTCCATATTCCAGAAGGGCTGGGATGAACAAGCCCATCTAGACTTGCCTCACAGGACCCATGAGCCTCTGTTGCATGGATACACAATTTCTGTGAAAATTCTATGAATTCAGCTTTCAATAATTACGGGAACTAATTTGTTTAATTTGGGCCATGGCTTTTAGCTAGGTGGCTAACATTACAGTGCTCAAAACAGATTCTCAAGGATATGTCAAAACTTCCTATCTGATAATTTGGGTAAAATAAATTACTTGTTATTGTTTTGCTCACTTAAAAAAGGAAACAGAGACTCATTTCTAAGATGGAAATGGTCTAATTAGTAAGTGAATAAACTTCATTCGTCTTATTAGGGAGATGATTAGAGATGCAAATAGTGTCTGGAATGTCGGCTGTCTCAGGGACCCCTTTGTTGAAGTCTATTTCTAGGGCGAAGGTTCTGTTCTGACAGAGACCACAGGAGAAAAAGGCAGAATGAGGAAACAATGTGCTTCTGCAGACATGAACAGAAGCTGTTGCCATATGTGTAGTAACATGCCCAGTGTTTGCGAAAATACCATGTGGAAAGCAATTTCTACAAGATCAGATGTGACAGATCTATTAACATAATTGACACATGCAAATTTTATACATCGAAACTTTAAATATGCATGATGAAGGCAATGCTATAAACTTGACAGTGATTTCTGCACAAACGTAAAGACAAATATTTTAAACATCCAATGACTTCCCAGTTAGGTCTACTACACATAAAGAGCGAGAAAGATAAACTCATCTTCTATGAACTTTCATGATAATTGAGACAGATGACAAGAAGTAAGTTGGAGGGGCTGGAGAGGTGGCTCAGGGGTTAAGCCTCTGCCTTGCAGGCGGAAGGTCATGAGTTCGGATCCTGGACCCCACGTATAGACGCCGGGCTGAAGCGGGGGCGGCCTGTGTTTCTGGTCCTGGTAGGGCAGAGCCTATGAATCCCGGGGCAGAGTAAACAAGGAGGAGGTGGAAGCGTCCATGGTGGTTCCCGAATTTGTCCATGGTTCTACACACACACACACATATCTGCACACACATACATATGCATGCACACACGCATACACAATTGAATAAAAATATAAAAAAAATTTAAAAAGTAAGTAAGTTGGAAATTGCTTTGTGTCTCCAAGTTTCATTTTTGTACTTTCAGTCTGTGATAGAGAAATTTAAAATGCTTGAACACATAGGTCATAAAGATGATGTTTTAGTTCCATTTGTTTTCCTTCTAGGGAAAAAATACGAAGAGAATAGTTTTCAAGATAATATAGTTAAGCATAGTAAATATAGCTCTTAGAATAAAAATCAAATGACTATTTTAAGTTCTCTGATCTCCCCATGACATTAACACAAAGTGTGCCTCCCTCCTCTGTGCACACAGTTTATTCTAAACCCAAGACCCTTTCCTGGATAGCAAACATCACGTCTGCCCCAAGTTCATCCATAGAACTCTTCCAATGGATATGAGCGTAAATGCAGGATCTATTTTCTTAAGACCAGAGATGTTTGGTATGCATATGCTGCTAAGATAAAATAATTTTTCAAAAAACAATGTGGGGGTATTTAGGTATAAACAAAAAATACAGTAGTTCCTCCTACAGTGTCTTAAATGAGTATGGAAATGAATCTAGAAGATGGTGGGGAGTCAGATAGGCTTACAAAGGCTTTTTAGTCCCTTGGAATCAACAGAGCACTGGATTCAGAATCCTTCCAGAAAAATCAAAAATCTGCAGATGCTTAAGTCCTCTATGCAAAACAGCAAAGAATTTGCAAATGAACTATGTACATTTAATGTATTTATGTCACCTCAGGATTACATGTAAAATGTAACACAGCAGAAAATCTGTATAAATATTGATTATACTATTTTGTTTCAGGAGCTATGGCAAGATTATCTGCTCACATCAATTACAGTTTTCCCCCCAATATCTTCAGTTGTGGTTTGGTTGAATGCTAAGTTGCTGATCCCACAGTTAAGGAGGGCAGCCTCTATGATTGTTTCTAGGGCATGTATCTTTAAAGCTTATATTCAAAGACATATCAGCATCATCAATTTTCTTGATAAGAGTTCTTCAATGGATGTTTTTTCATACAGTGCAAGCTCATATTGGATGATCTTTACAATGAGTTTTAAAAAATAATGAGTTAGAGAAAAAATTTGAAACTCCTAAGACTAAAGAGCTTCTGAGTCTTTGCACACCTTCTATTTTCATGAAAATTTTCTCCCATCTTTGTGACATCTGCACCATTATTTTTGGAATAAAGCTGAGTTTCCATCTGAGTTATTAGCAATAAGCCCATTAGACCATGATCAGTGTAAGTTGGATTTCCAGCACAGTTACAGCAGATAAGCTTGCATTGTACTGTGTAATGTGGCTCCAAATCATAACCTCAACCTTTAGAACTATGCCATTTGAAGAGGAATTGTGCAACAAGAACATACAATATCCTTTGAATAAGTTCTTTGATGTGTGATTATTTTGCTCTTATTCTTTAACATTTAAGTCATAAAAGCTCACCAGCAGGCAAATAAAACCCAATGATGGTAAGAATAAACCAATGAATGTTATTAAATACAGAGCCAGACAGGAAAACACCTTATTAAATAAATTTTTGGTTTATCTATTTTATCTGTTTTTATTTATATTAACTGACATAGATTGAGTGAACAGGTTATTAAAATGTTCAACTTCTAACTATAGTGGTTTTTGATTAATTTCTCAAAAATATAATCTTTAGCCCTGTGATGAGCACAGAGCTTATGAAACACATTTGTTATAGGAAATTGAATTTTCATGTATTAAATTGTGAAGGGATACTAACCTCTATGTAACTAATTTATCACTTTGGAAAAGAAAAATATTCATATCTCCCTAGCTAAAGGTACCTAACCTAATATTGTATATACCAAGTAAGTGAGTATTACAGTTCTTCTTCTATTGGTTGTTAATATGAATACATAAAAAAAGATAAAGGGTTTATTTTTGGTTTGTAACTTTTGGCTACAGTTCAGTTGCATGTTCACATGAGCTTGGCCAATCTCAGAAGCTTCAAAAACTAGCCAGATCATATCCACAGGAATTGTCGAGAAGAACATATTTGCTATTTACTCATTTGTCAGTCTATTGGTTTGCCAAAGTACTCAACTGACTTTATCCATCTTATTCACCTGCTCAGAAAATAGTCTCACCCACATGGTCTCAGTCTTGCCACATCAATTAGCTAATCTCCCATAGCTTTTTTTAGGGCTGATCTCAATGAAAAAACTCTACACAACTATCTCTAAAGATTGGCATTTGTAACTGATTGATACAGTCAGAAAGGATGATCAGGCCTTGAGACATCTAGAATGTTCTATTTCTACTGTAGTGTTAACTGTGGATGATGGTGTGATGATTTTCTGCTAATGTCTGCACTGAAAGGAACATGTATGAGAATTCTGAGAAAATTAAAACAACAAAGAAAATACAAGTTAGTTTCTCTAAAACATTCACAGGTAAAGTAAGAAGATGGAAGAGCTGACAGAAACATAGGTAGACTGGACTTGTGGGTAACTAGAAGCTTGTGTCAGCAACGATGGGCAAAAGAAGGAACCAATCTTACTGCCCTCTCTGGGTGGTAAGATTGTAAGAGCACAAGGATGGGAGGAGTAACGATATGCAAGATGCTCACACAAATTAGGGCCAAAGCAATCATAATTGGACTTTGCATGACCTGCGCTATGTCCAACACATTACTGACCCCATAAAGTCCAGCATGGACTAAAGGCACTAGGATCCTTGGAGGCTAGGGACTGACAGTCACAGTAGTGTTCCTAAGCTTAAGGGGAACATAGGAAAGGGTTCTGGGAAATGCCCCTGGGTCCTTGCACCTCATAGGAGAGGAAGACCCAGAGGAGAGTTTGGCATGCACAGTAAAGGATACTCCAGGGATTGGGGGAGAAGGCACTGGGGAATAGGGAGGGAGGGAAGAGGGGAAGGGGGAGCAGGGGGGTCGGAGGGAGGTGGAGGGAGGGAGGGGACTGGTATACCTGTTAAGTTTGTATGAGTGGAAATAATAATATATAAATATATATAAAATTTTTAAAAAATTAAAAAAAGAAGGAACCAAAGATAACTCCTAGACAATAGAGATTCTGGATCTCAGGCACTTCAGATTTCAATTCAAGATACCTGATCAAAATCTTGAGAGAGAGAGAGAGAGAGAGAGAGAGAGAGAGAGAGAGAGAGAGAGAGAGAGAAGAAGAAGAAGAGGAGGAGGAGGAGGAGGAGGAGGAGGAGGAGGAGGAGGAGGAGGAGGAGGAGGAGGAGGAGGAGGAGGAAGAAGAAGAAAGTACAAACAAAAATTTCCTTTAAATTCAAACTGCTTTTGAGATATTAACAGCAAGATTCTGAGTGTGCTTCTTAGGGATCTGTCATGAATTAAGGTAACAATTTCATAGCATTTATGAGATAATCAATGTTGACATGAGGAGACAGGATTCCAGGAGACAAACCAACACTTGATAATAATTTAGGGGGAAAGGAAAGAAAAGACAAGGAAAGCCAGAGGAGTGTGAGGTAACCCTGACAGCGAGGACCCCACCTTTCCTGCAGAAGGGAAGTCTTCCTTATTTATTTATGAATATTCAAAAGGCAATTGTGTCTTTAGTCTACCAACTCTAATTTGCTGAATTCAGGATACCTTTTTTTTTGGTAGAAATAGTCCCCATCTCTTGCCACCCATTTCCTGATGGAAGGAAATGTGCACAAACGTATTCCACTGTATCACAGCTTGCAGTCAGCTGAAGCTAGAGGCAATTAAATTACCAACAATAAAGAAAGAGGAAATGCAGAGCAGAATAACTGCACTAAATTATTTTTTTAGCCAATGTAATGATACTTTACACATTACCTAAGACAAAACAGAATAGGAAACAATATATGGCAATTAAAAGCAAGTAATATTATAAATACCACAGACTATGACTGCTGTGGAACAATGTTATTTGCATCTTTGTCATTTTTAAATGTGTCTTTTGTTAATAATTGTAGAACCTTTTTACAATTTTTATATATTTACTAGTGATGCTACATACTGTAAACACAAATTTTTAAAGTTTCAAACCAATTCATCTCTTTACAGTCTTTTTCTATTCACTAATTTATTTCTTCACATTTTTCTTAATCTACATCATAAGATTTCCCAATGCCTTACATGTGAATAATTTGTCATAGATCCATGTAATACTTTACACAAATATCACAGGTCTACAGTTAATGAACATCTATAGCAATAGACTTAGTATTTTCCTTACAAAGAGGCCTACTGCCACATGTGCTAAAACAGAGATTTGGGGAATTTAGACATCAGGAGCAAAAGCCTATGGGGAAAAAAATCCCAGAATTTTCACGTTTGATTTTGAAACCTAGTTTTTTAGCTCCCTGGAAACTTTACATTTGTATAGAGAGACAATTAAAACTGAAGAATCCTAAAAATTGTACATACTAGGACATAATTTTTTAAATCCTTAAGATTTTCATTTAAAATTTGTGTTATTTTATATTTCCATCCATAAAACTACAAGCTAAATAACTTTGCACATGTTCTAGCACATTTTCTTAAAAAACAATGTAGTAAAGTATCAGCATATGTTTCACTGAAGAGTTACACAGCACATATGTTCACATTTTAAAAAGTTGCAGACAATGGTCAGCCATAATGAAGATTACCAGTGACGTGGCAGTGCTGTCCCAGAATCAGGCCATCCTAACCTCTCCCTAGCATAAGGCTTGGGGAATCTTGTGGAAGAGGGGGCAGTGAGAGTGTAAGATGGGAAGGCTCACAATGGACAAGATATTCTATTCAAGGCAGGACTGCTGCATCCAGGAACTCACTGCAGTGAGACTTGTCCTTATCAGACCTGCATAATGACTGACAAACAAACATAACACCATAAATTATCAAGGATCTCAAAAGAGGTAAGAACATACAGTGGAAATCTTGGGGACTAGAGTTGGATGAGTAAAGGGAAATGCCCCTGTCAGTGAGGCAGCCCAAAGAGAGACAACTGGTATGCCACAGAGCCCTGAACCCCTACAAGAGTAGACAAGCCGGAAGGAACCATAGAAGCAGACAGGCAGGAGGACGAGTGGGAGTGGATGGATTGATGAAGGGAAGGGATGGAAATGGGAGGGAGGGGGGATGGAGTGGAGCAGGGATAAGTACTCAATGTGCTTGTAAAAATAAAAACTAAATTTTAAAAAAGAAAGAAAAAGTTGCAAAGAATTGTGCTTGCATTTGCTATAACTATGTACATAAACACATAATGAGTTTATATAATGAATATATATGTTCATATATTAAGAATATATATAAGTATATGAAGAATTTATTAAAAGATATTCAAGACAGATTTACTCATATGTTTTCTCTGGTAGATGCCAAAAATGTGCTTAAAAGCCTTGGGAGTTTTAACTCACCACTACATGGTTTTGCACTATTTTACTGTCTTCATTTTTAAATTTAAATATTTTAAAATAAGTTTTTTAAGGTAACGCATACAAAATATGTTAAAAGTTAAAACAAACTGCCTTCAGAGACACAAAAATAAGAGGATTCGATGAACTGTTTAACAGGCAAATCAAATCCTTCTAAAAATTAATGAAGTATCACTAGTTTAATTCTGAGATAAAGGCTAAGAGCATCATGCACCATTAGCAACATTGTCTGCTGATTGTCTAATGATACAGTGTGAATTTAGGGCTAAGAATGAAGCATCCTCCCATCTATTAGGAGACAACTTGTCTGTTCATGAAGCTATTGAGACTGTCTAGTACAAAAACAAATAAAGATCCTCAAGTTTATAAGGAAACTAAGGAACACTAAACAAAAAGTGCAGAAGAAATAAGAAATTGAAAAAACATGGAAAACTCTACACCTGACTAAGTAGTCGAATATCTTGAAAACTAAAATGAACTTATTTTTAATGGAGTCAGTGTATTTTTTTCTAAGTTTTAATTTTATCTGCCCCATGTAATTTCCCATATTAATCTTCCCATTCTTGAAAATTTAGTCACTATAATTTATGAGTGTGTGTGTGTGTGTGTTAGTGTGTGTGTGTGTGTGTGTGTGTGTGTGTGTGTGTGTGTGCTGGTCTATCACTGAACCTGGCACTGATTTGGCTGGTTTTCAATTTCCCATGTCAATCTTTCCATTTTTGAAAATTTAGTCACTGTAATGTGTGTGTGTGTGTGTTTGTGTGTGTGCATATGCATGTGTGCATGTGTGTATGTGTATGTGTCTGTGTGTATATGTGTGTGTATGTGTGTGTATATGTGTGTGTACGTGTGTATATGTGTGTGTGTACGTGTGTGTGTGAGTGAGTGTGTGTGTGTGCATGTGTCTGTGTGTGTATATATGTGTGTGAGTGTGTGTGTCTGTGTGCATATATGTGTGTGTGTCTGTATGTGTGTGTGTGTGTGTGTCTGCGTGTGTATATGTGTGTGTGTGTGTCTGTTTGTCTGTGTGTATGTGTGTGTCTGTGTGTGTCTGCGTGTGTATATGTGTGTGTGTGTGTGTGTCTGTGTGCATATATGTGTGTGTGTGTGTGTGTGTGTGTGTGTGCGCATGCTGGTCTATCACTGACATGGCGTGATTTGGTTGGCTGGTCAGGAATCCTTAGTTTGCATCTCTCTGTACCTTCCCAGCTGTGGTATTTTAAGTGCACAGACCGTATCTAGCTCTTTGGGGATAAAATTAGGGTTCACAGATTTCTGACAAATATTTCACTGAATGAGCCGTCTCCTCAGCTGGAACTGAATATATTTCTATTTATCTTCTATCCTACATTGGTGTGAGGGAGCCTGGCCTTCCCGGTCTTCCAATTCTGGCAATATCTTTCCTATTAGATGGCATCCTGATTTTCACTAGGAAATGTGGGCACTTTTCAAATTTTTAGCATTTCTGTGATATCATTTCAGTATTACTTTTATAACAGCTGCATGTCCCACTGCCTCCTTCCATTCAACATATTTAATTCACAACACTGTCTCCTTAAAATATCATCTCTCACTTTCTGCCTCGGACTTCTGACCCTAGAAGACTCTCTGCTCCTCAATACTAATCCTCTTCATTACCAATCAGGATGCAGCCAAGGGTGGTGCAGGAAAGCCTAAGCTAAAAAAAAAACAATAAACCATAATTCAGAACACCAAAGACCTTACATTATTCACCTGGAACCAGACCAGCCAAATCTCTCCCCATCCTAAGCTCAGGGAACCTTGCAGAAGAAGAGGGGGCAACAAGATTGTAAGAGCCTAAAGATGGGGAGGACCAACCACATGAAAGATACTCCACACAAGTTAGGACTGCAGCAGCCAGAATTGACTTTGCCTGACCTGTGCAATGGCTGACATGTCAATGACCCCCCCAAAGTCTAGTATGGATCACAGGGGATAAAGCTCCAGGCAGTAGGATCCTTAGAGGCAAGGGATTAAACAGTCATAATAGAGTTCTCATACTAACAGTGAGCCCAAGAAGGGGCTCTGGGCTATGGGACTGAATCCTTACCCCTCAGTAGGGTAGAGGACTCAGAGAAAGAGAGTAAATGAACAAGATGAAATTTAAAGTACATGTTGAATAGTCTTCTCCTTACTGAATTCATTCTGCGATCATGGTGCTCAATCTCTGGTTTTTCATCCTTTAAATGGTGACTTTATTTACCTCTCTGGCTGCCCTTCATTTGCTCCTCTTAAAGGTAGGCAATGACATTGGTGGCTTTCCTTTCCTTTCTCTTGCCTTCTTGCAGCTTTTGCCCTTATTTCTCTCTGGGATGTCCCGCTTTCTCTCTGATAAACCATGTCGGGCACTTCATATCCCAGTTCAGGGATTGTCTTGAGACGTGCTTCCTCTGTTAAGTTCATCACTGGCTTGGCATGGCTTTTTCTGCTTTCACATGAACAGAGATGCTTCTTCCCCATTCTCTGAGTCTAAGTCTAGAACTGTGGGATGTCTCTTCTGGGTACCAGCAGTGGATTTATGGGGAGTCCTGGATCAGGAAAACCTCTGCTCCATGTTTCTCCATTAGTGTTCTCTTGTTCGCAGAGTGAGGAGGCTCCCTTCAGTCTGATCCTCCTTCCAACTCTCAGTCCTTGTCCCCTGACATGCTCCCGTCCCTTTCCTTCACTTCAGATAGATGCTCTGTTCTCGTGAACCGGCATCCCAACCTTCAGACACGGGCCTCTGAGCACCTTCTGGGAGCATCTGACATGAATGGCAGATGCATAAACAAGACTCCTAAACCTTCACACAGCATTCAGGAGAAATATTTGAAAGCAAGGGCTGCTTTCCAAAATGTGCTTTAAAATGATTAAATAAGTAATTGTTGAGGGCTCAATTTCTAGAGACAAAATATTTTTTCTTTCTTCTTATATTGTGTCAGTTTAAAAATGTATGTGTATATGTATATGTTACATATGTATTTTTTGTGAATTCATATGCACACATCAATAAAATTTCTAGCTTTTGCTTTTGTCAAATTTAAAGATGAGAAACACTATAGTGATAATTTATTCCACCTGTATTATTTTATCACTAAATAAATTTTGACCATTAAAATGAATGATTTCCAATATCACACATGTATAAAAAAGCAAAGTATGGAGTTGGACAATCGTCTAAAAATATATTTGTTACTGAGCAGGATTTGAAATAGTATTTATATTATTTTTTCTGTTTATTGGAATTGGTAATTTTTTAAACTGTGTCTGAATTTGGGTCAAGGTTCATCTGTAATCTACTTGACTCATGGTAAATTTTTACACTTGTTCACACATAACAGTGAAGCAGTGTAGTACCATGTGTCAACATCTTGTCAACAGATTAATGAAATTCTAGGAAAGTGCATTAAGCCCTAATTGGTAGTGAAAGCAACTGTCCTTCTATAAGTGTTTGCTGAGTGGCTACGAACAGTGGTCACTATGGATTAAAGCTAAAACGCTTGACACTGTAATGAAATTATGGATCAATGAATTAGAAAAAAACATGTTCAAGACTGGAAAAAAAGAAAACAAATAGTATTTTTCAATCATTTGTATGTATTTTTTGTTTTTAAAGTCATGTTCTATACTGCAGGAAACATGATATTCAAGTTACATCGATAAAGTATGTATTATACTCTTGTGTAACAAAGTCATGGGACAATAGGTCTGAGTAAGTCTTAAAGCTAACTTTGAGTAGTAAATGCATTGAATCTGTGAACATGTATCTAGCTATTTCTTTGAGGTGACTAAGGATAGCAAATACTGCATTTGCAATCTCTGGTACCACTTCAAATCCTTAGTGGTTTGTCTGTAGTCCTAACAGTTTAAAAACTATATAGTAAAAGAATATTAATTATGAATGGGGATGGATTCCTTTTCCCCTATTTCTATTGGGTGTGCATGGGTGTGCATGTGTTTAATGCTTACTTGCAAGCATGTGGGTGAATGTGTGCACGCCTTTGCCAGTGCACTTGAATGCACATGTTTACGAAAGTCAGAGGGTGATATGGGAATCATACTTGATCTCTTGTCACCTTACTGTTGTAAGTCTTAGCCTCAAATTATATCCAGAATTCTCCTATACGTCTATTCTGGCTAGTCGGCCTGTACTGGGGAACAAGCTCCGCCTTCTGGAACTGAGTGACAGGTTCACCTGCCCTTCATTTTATGTGGTGTGTCAACATCTGGATTCCTGTCCATTTGCTTAAACGCTGAGCCATCCCTACCCCAAAGGAAGGGCCTGCCTCTCTCTGCCCATCCTCAGTGCTAGGATTATAAGCACCAACAATCACACTCAGCCTTTATTGATTTGGTTATTTTTCCTGGTTAAAGGATCCAACTCAGGTATTCATGCTTGCATGACAAGCATATTATACCACCTGAGGCTCCTCCCAAGCCAAAGGCGTCCATTGCGACCAATGTAATTGAGCAGAGTACTGAAAGTCTTCACTGAAACAGTTTGGAAATAAGAAATTAATGTTCACAAATGAAAAGAAAGTAAAGATAGAATTATTAAGAATAAAAACCATTCACATTGTGAAAAGGTTGTCTCTGCTGATGTGTGTGTACTGCATGAAGAACAAATATTCTACAACTAACACATTCAGCAAAGGTGCGTGACACAAAGTTAATGTGATTAACATCTAAATACACGTGAATTCAGTTAACACACAAGATTATTGAGATCAACATCTAAATATATAAGGAATTCAGTTAACACACACATATACATGTACAAAAGTTCTGATTTTAGAAATGAACAAAGGAACTGAATAGAAATTCATGAAAGTTGATTCAACAAAGGAATACCTACATTCTTCCATTTGGAGTGTAAATTGGCACAGGAAATATCAATGATAGCATGGAGATTACTCAAAATTCAAAGCCAAACAAAACAGAAGTACCACAGGATTTAGTATTGGAAATTGTTGATATATATATATAAATGGTGAAATCTCCATTGAAATAAATCACACCTCCTTGTTGATTACAACACTATTCACAAGATCCAGGACTCAGAAATAGACTAAAGTCCTACCTCAGTTGTTCAATGAAGAAAACATGTTCAAGTAGTGTCTGTGTGTGTGTGTCTGTAATTTGTGTATATATCTGTGTTTTTGTTTGCTAATGTGTTGCTGTTTATGTTGCATTTTTTAGTACACTGCCTATGTATCTGTGTGTCTGATGGTTTCTGTGTCTCTATGCATTTTAGTCCATGTGTTGATGAATTATCTATGTGTGCTCATGTATATGTGTCTGTGTGTTTTTGTGGGTCTGTAAATGTGCTATGTGCCTGTGTTTGCATGTATCTGTATGCATTTGTCTGCATCTATGTTCCTGTACGTGTATGTATGCATGTGTGTCTGTGTGTATCTGTGAGTCTGTGTGTCTATGTGTATCTGTGGATGCATGTGTATATGTCTGTCATGTACCTGGTTATATGTATCTCTTTGAATGTGTATCTATGTATTAATCTGTATGTTCGTGGGTGTCTGTATGACTATGTATGCAGACTTGTACATGTATATCTGTATGTATCTTTGTATATGTGAATGGCATCTGTGTGTGTGTGTGTGTGTGTGTGTGTGTTTATAGACATTCAAAAGCAACAAGGAATATTTGCTAAAGAGAATTGAATGAAACTCTTTCATTACCAGCATGAATAAACCTGGAGAAATTTTGCTAAATTAAATAAGTCAGAAGCAGAAAGACAAATACCATATGAACTCAGTTTCATAGGTGCCCCCCACAACAGTATGAACTCATAGAACACAATAGAATGGTAGGAGCCAGAGGCTTGAGAATCGGAGAAATGGGAAGACTTAGTTTCAAACTGTGGGAACATTCATTTTCAAGATAGACAAGATCCAGAAGCTGAGGTTCAAGCTGTTTGACTGAAATCATTTACACACACACACACACACACACACACACACACACACACATCAGACTTCACACAATATATGTGGAATAAATGCTACTTTTGTTAATTAATTCATCATTTGAAACATAAACTCTTTTTGCCTTTTGGAGGAACGAATTCAGAACTGAACAAAACAAGCTCCACAAAAGCAGAAACCTGCTGCCTCAGTGTTTTGGAAACACATTTTCTCCTTGGATTGCTAAAGCTGTCTCTGCTGAAATACATTCCATCCACATCTTGCATTGTGCATTTTTCCAAACTGCTCTCCATCAATGCATGGGATCTTATTCCATTACAGAAACAGAAATTATAAATATCCACTGAAGAATTATTTGAAACATTCAAAATGCTATTGTCTTTGGGATTTAATTTTGTATATTGTAAGGAGATAAAATAATACCCCAAGGCAGAAACACAACTTTATGCTTCAATGAATAAATTATATTAGAGAATGTGCTTGAGAGATTGGGATACACGCAGGAAGGCTGCTTGTGTGTAACAAACTGGCACTCCGATGAAGGGTAGAATATTCGATAGGCGGCGGTAATATCATGTCAATAATTTTTCTATTTTCAAAGCAGTTATTCCCTACAGTACACATATTGGAGAAATATAGACAGACAGAGACAGACAGACAGACAGACAGAGAGGTCTATATTTTTAGCAGCAATTATGGTCTAATAAAAATGGATGATGGAGATTAATGATTAGACAAGGGCAGAAGAGAAATGGAAAGAGAAAAAGTAAAATGTGCAAAGTAAGAAAAACTCATTGGTTCCCAAGTTGTGATTTGGATAAGAGAAAATGATACTACTCAAATTCAGCTAGTATATCACTATGAAATTAGCAATCATGTAACCAATGCAAACTTTAATTTCATTTATGGATTATTTTTTGGCATCAATTATTTATCAAATGCCTTTCACATTCCTCTTTGTTTGAATAGTTTCATTGCCAATCACACTTTCCTCCTCTTGAGCTAAGACTGTCATAAAGAATGTTTATGATATTATGGCTGTGACAAATATGAATTCACCTTAATACCTAGTACCACATCATCACAGGGAAGCAATGTAAAATAACACTGTGCTTTTAAAATATATGAAACAATGTTTTTAAAATAAAAAATAAGGAAATGAGTTAAAAGAACTATATACAACTATAATGTAAGATTTTAATTTAATGTCTAAATCTTTTTTAAAAACACTAAAATATTATCAAGAGCTAATGTGTTGTAAGTTATGGGAAAATCTTGGATTTCCTTTTGAATCCAGTTATTTTTGAAATTTTCTATGATAAGTATGTGTGATAACTTCATAATTTTAATTCTTAGGAGTATTTATTAACAAAAAAGTTTTAAAATATTCTAAAAATTAAGTGTTGAATGTTTTTCTGTGTGTTTTTTCATGAAGGACAATTTCTAGATTGCCTTGAAAGCTTGAAATACTTGAGAAATGCTGCCATCTATTTTGCCTTCATAAGTGATTGCATCACCTTCAGGAGCACAGCGCAAAGAGAGCATAATGGGTCTGAGATGGGACATAGGGGGCCTGCTTATTGCCTATCTCCAGCAAGATTTTCTGCTATACTCCTTTGAATGGATCAGATAAAGTTGCCTACTTTAAAGGACATGAACATAACAGATTTATTTTCAATGGTCAGAATGGCATCTCTCTCATTTTATCAAGTCATATGGGAGGTTGGTAGAAGCATTTTAATAAAGCCTTAAAATTATGAGTGTTGAGAGAAAGAGAGGGAGAAAGAGGGAGAGAGAGAGAGAGACAAAGAGAGAGATGCAGTCTTAGGAGAGTAATGGTTGGTGTATAGGCAAAGGGGATGAGAAGGGAGAGAGAGAAAGAAAAAGAGAGGGAGATAATTTTATATAATTATACATATTATATTATAGACATTTTATATATTATATTCTATATTTTATATTGTATATTATCTATAGATTATATCTTATATAGATTATATATTGAATATAGAATATATAGATTTTCTGTGTGTCTTTCATATTTAGTTAATCCTCTCATAGAAAGGATTTGATAAGACTAACATATCACACTTTGAATCTTTATAAAATTTTGTCCCTTCTCCTTGATTACATTCTTTCTTTCAGGAAGAAAACACAGCTTCATCTCTCCTTCTTCGTGAACTTAAAGTCCCTGAAGATCAAGGGCTGCATGTCACACACCTCAGCATCCTTCCAGGACCAACTACTGTCTAGACACAGATGATCAATAAATATCAGTTAACATTATTTAGGGCTTGTCGTGGTTTGCATGTGAGTTGTCCTCCACAGTTTCATGAGTTTGCAACCTTAGCAGATACTGATGTTTGGGAAAATTGTGGCAACTTTAGGAGGTGGAACCTTGCGGAGGAAGGCTCGTTCATTGCAGGGGTCTGCCCTTGATGTTGGTTAGCATCGCCTTGCTTCTTCTGGTCGTCTCTTTCTGCAGTCTGCTGTCTGTGGTAGCCTGATCCTCCTCTCCCCATCAAGGTGCTTGAGTCAGAGTGTTGTCCACAGCAGCAGAGACAGTAACTATGACAGGACCTCAAGGACAAGGCAAATTTTCTGTGATGAATGAGTGTAATAAGCGAACCTGAAGCAAACATGGTCTTACTAGTCAATAAATCATCAGCATCTAAAGGTAAGGTCAGGTTTTTGCTTCCTTTGAGTAAAAGCATTAGGGATCACTCATTCTTTACAGAGAAGAAAGTCATTACACAGCTTGTGTGTAACTTGTGTGTAACTTCTCTTTCCCTCCTGCCTCTAACACTGCTCCCCCATGCGTGTAGGCCATGGTTATGCACACATCTCAGGCAAAAGTGAACAGTGTTGAAGTCTAAGGGTAGAATTTTTATCTCCAAATTGAAATCCCTGTTTCCAGGTCCAGGCTGAACAAATTAAACTTTCCTTCCACCTATCTGTCATTCTAGGGATGAAACACTCTAGAAATCAAAGAGAGCAGGGAGAAGGGACAGAGAAATAGGATGAAGTAATTCACATGCTTTCAATTGCATTCTAGCATCTTTTGAAAATATTCAGCTCACACAAAGCTGTAACAAGACATCCTTGGAGCATGCATTGTAACACCCATCTGAACATCGTATCATGCAGTCAAGAAACCTTGTTTTTAAATAATTCACTGCCACTTTTACAATATTCTCAATATTTCATGATTATATCTCTAAAATATGCTTCCAGAAACTGTAATTTGCCATGTTCCTTCTAGACCACTCACGGGTCTTCTGATTATCTCAGACTCCTCCTGTTAATCTGTTTTTCATTTGTTGAAATTCAAATTTGCTGTGAGTTAATGATATGTCCCACATACTGAGATATTCAGAATGCCATAGCTGTCTTTGCTTGGCCCACGATCTGAGACTGATAAATACAAAGCAGAGGTTATGTATGCCTAGGGACCTTTTCTTTCGTTCTCTTCTGCATCCTGAGCCATTTCCTCCTCCAGCATATCCAGTGATTGATTTAACAACTCTCCCTTCCATAGGAGTGGACTTTTATCCTCCTTGCATTTTGCCCTCACAATAAAGGTGCTGAGCTTCTACCTCCCGTGGCATATTCTTGTCTCTCAGAGACGGCTTCTATTGCTTCCATTTTGTAGCCTGTCAGCAGTCCTCAGCCTACTATTCATTTATTTGTGTGTGCTTAGTTCAATATGAAAGTCCAATATTGACCACCAACCTTTATTAGTGTCTCCTTTTTTAGGTGAATGATATTGGACATTTGTTGACCCAATCCTCTTTATAATAGAGGACATAGTTTGCCTTAAACTCAATGTCTTTTTACAGAAACAGGAACATAATAGAAAATAACAGTTCAATGAGTACAGGAAGGGTTTACACCCTCTCACAGCTTTTCTGTTACTGTGAAATTCTTTCAATATTCACATCAAGTGTCTTAGCCTCCTCAATTAAAGTCATAAGACCTATTCTACCTCTTTTTATTCAACACCTCATTTTACTTCCACTAATGGAATTTAGATGTTTTCATTAATAATCTTTTCAGAGTCTATTATTTTCACTTTGCTCAATCTATGTAACTTTCCCTGATAGCATCAGCTACTCATCTTCAATTCACTGCAATGAATTCAACTCTAAAGTTCACCCCCACCCTCTTCCACATTGCAGGCAGGACATCTCTAACGTACAGGTGATTGTCAAAGATTTCTCAAAATGAGGTGAACATGACAGGGAGAATATTCTGAAGGGTCTAAACGAGTCAAGGAGGTTGCTGGTAGAAATACAGGTCAGAGATGCTTAGCAACTGACAGACATGCAGCATGAGAAAAATTCTTCATTTGTTGACAGAAAGAGAGACATGCCAGGAACTGATATTTGCCACATGTATAATACTTTGCAATTAACTGTATGCACTCTTATATAAAAATGGTTTTGATAAGGCTAATAAATCAGCAAACTGGATGAACTCTGAAGCAAATTCTTCTTATTTCTACCAAGTATCCCAGTCCATCCAACACACATACTTTCCTTCATGACTCCTGAAGCAGAGAATATGAGTCATCTGTACTTCTGGTCTGCAGCATTATGGCGTGATGTATGGATATTATTTGAGGTCACAGGTTTACAGTCATTTGTTATGCAGCAATAGAAAACTAACACAATGCAGTAAACAATAAGTTGGCAAATACTGAATGACTCTAGTTTCATGAGAACATCTATCATTGAACTCAAAGCAACTAAGGTAAACTAATGCCCTGTGTTCAGTACTGGCCCCCCATCACCTTCTTTGGGGGTGAATGATGACGAGGTCTTCCCAGTGCAGTGACTGGGATAAACATTTACCCAGTACCAGCAAGCATGGATGCCAGGATATGCCTCTCTCTGCCCACAGTTCCTGCTTTCCCATGATGCAGTTAGCATCTTTCCAATCAAATATTGTATGATGAGGAAACCGGTTTCTGACCTCTACCACATCAATTCCAATCTGAATCACCCAGAAAATAGAGGTGTCCTAACTTGTTGTTTTTATCATGTCATCTCTACTTTGGATAAGCATTTGGCTGACTAAATAAATGTCAGCCCTCCACTCTGTGCTGTGATTTCTCACCACAATCCCAACCTATCTATGGACCCCCAAACCTTGTGATCCAATTATCCACCCATCTTTCCATTAATAAGATCTGAATATTGCTACACTTAAAACCAAAATCATTTCATTTCTGAATCAATCCTTTGATGACTATAAAAACTTAACATTTCCAGGAAACACACACTATTTAACTTTGCATTGTCATTCTTAAAATCCTTGAAAAAAAATTGGTTAGTGTAAGTGAATACGGCCTCTCCATGTTCTTTCCCAAAGAGTGCTCCCTTTGCATAGGAACTGTGCTAACATTTCTCACACATCATGGAGAGAAAGAGATCTCTGTGATTGACTTGTCTCTTACCTTCCTGTAATATTCAGGTGGGATTTTCATTGCTTCTTGTATTTACCAGCCAGTTCTACACAAAGTTTTGCCTACTGTAGTGTTTTTCTTCATGTTTGTGGAAGAAATAAATGTTGCTAACCAATGGAAATTGCCCTTGAATTTCACAACTGGAATACAAAAACAGACCTCTTCTCTGTGAGATAAACTCCTGATGCTCTTAACTGGAGTGGCTGATGAATTTTTACCAAGTCATCACTGTATGCCTGACATCATAATCTATGGCTAGGGAATGACTTCTAGCAATCAATGCGATTAAAGATGCAGAAATGTATAATTCATTTTTCTCAGTATTCCTTGCAGCTATGAGAGAGACATGTAGCTTACATTATTCTGACATGTGAACTCAAGATTTTCGTGGAGAGGCTGGAGAGGTGGCTCAGGGGTTAACCCTCTGCCTTGCAGGCGGAAGGTCCTGAGTTTGGATCCTAGACCACACGTATAGACGCCGGGCAGAAGCGGGGGCGGCCTGCGTTTCTGGTCCTGGTAGGGCGGAGCCTGTGAATCCTGGGGCAGAGTACAAGGAGGAGGTGTAGGTGTCCATGGTGGTTCCCGAATTCGCTCGTGGTTCTACACACACATACATACATACACACACAACACACACACACACACGCACACACACACACACACACACACACACACACGCATACACGCACAATTGAATAAATAATAAAAAATTTTAAAAAAAGATTTTCGTGGAAAAGAGGTTGGGAAATGTAATTGCTTGCAAGACTGAATTTATCCCATGGGTTACCTGTATGGGGTGCAGTTGGCCCCTTTGGGCTACAAAGGGTCATAACACAGAGTGTCAGAGACAACTGGTATTCTTGAAAAATGACTTCCAGAGGAGCCCTGTAGAGCAATGGTATCACTTCCTACTTCATGGAATGTCTTCAGAATCTTCTTTAGCTGTCTAATGGCTGCTGGTAAATAAATCTCATCCTGCTAGAGCAGCTACTATTATTGTTATTGCTTCAATACCATCCCCAATGACAGGTATCTACAATTTGAGAAAGATTCACATTTAAAAATATCAATTAGCTGTTTTCTAGCTGTGACCTTCGTGAACTACAATGTTGGCTTACTGGGTAAAATGTGCTTATTCGAGCAAAAGTGGCAAGATGATGATAAGGTAAGCATAGCTATGACTGCCACTATACCCCCATCAAAATTCTTCACTAAGGAGATATTGAATCCTAGGAGGAGTGAACCTATCAGTGTCGCTTAGCTAAATTGGCCTAGCATTAAAGTATTTACTAAATATACACATATATTCACACTGTCAAAGTCTACACTAGCTTTGACCAGAGAAACCTCTGTCTGCAATAAGTTGAAGTGAATGTCAAATCCCATGGCTATATAAAATGCTATGAATAAGCAGCTGTTGAGTGGTTAGCCCTAAATAAGACCTTCATATTACCCCCTTAAAGTTCAGAGATCATTGTGGAAGAGGTGGGGAAGACATGTAAGAGCCAATCAGTTAATTCTAAACAATTGGCAGCTGACAGATTCTGGGAACAAGAGAAGGATAATATCCAGTTGAGTGCCCATTGACGTTCCCACAAGGCTCTACTAGATTGTTCTAAACCTGTGATCACACATTCAACCTGGTTAAAATAAATGAGATACATAAAATCATAAATATGGGAAAAAATAATAATAGGAGAGAAAAAGGGCTGTTAGAACTGAAAGATATAAGAAGGTGAGAGGAAGAGATCAGAATGTATTACACACATCTATGAAATTGTTAAGGCATCAGATTTACTAATTTCCTAACTAAAAGACAGAAAATATCCTTTAAGAGGATTATCACAATTATATCTTCTAGTATTCAAAATCAGAAGTATCTCCATCTTCAATCATAGTATAACTATGATACTATATATTGACATTTTGCAATGTTTCCTGAACGTGTTTTCCTGAATCTGATAATCACTCATACATGGCAGTTAAGACATGCCAGGAACATTACTAAATAACATATACATTTTAATCTATTCAGTCTCTGTGAGACTGGTCTTTTCAATATTATCTCCATTTAGCATTCAGCAAATAAAAATACAAAATGTTCAACAAATTTTACAAAAATTCACATTGAATTAGCAATAGGGAAAGTCTCAGATTTATGTGGTCAGATTTCCTATGCTGTAAACCTCTCAGTAATCTCTGGGGAAGAACCAGCCAAATTTTCCTTCTGCCTTGTACACTCAGAATAGAATGCGATCAGATTACTTTTAGTCATTGTCTCCTGAAATCATTAAAAACGATGATTATCAATGCTTTTCTATTTATTTGGATATTTGCTTTCACGTGTATCTGTGACCTGTGTGTATACATGTGCATGCAGGTGTATCTACCTCCATGTGTGTGTTCATATGTGAGTGAGGTGATTGAATAAGGAGTTCGAAGGGTCTGTCGCTCTGTGTTCCCTTTCCCATAGAGCTGGTACTACAGAGCAAACCACCAAGGCCTAGTCTTTACATAGGTGTTTGGGATTCAAATTCAGTTCCTTATGATTATATGACAAGAACTTTACTGACTGAGCCATCCCCCCATACCCAAAATTTTGCTTAGTTTAATAGCATATGTCAATTAGCAATAGGGAAAGTCTCAGATTTATGATTTTACAGGTACTGAAAGGACTTCAATTTTTATGTCCTCTACTCAAGGCACATGGCATATGTGAATTAGTTCATGTAATTCTCATAGGTAATCAAAGTATTCAATATTATTATCTCCATTTTGCACATGAAAAATTAGAGGTTAGCTGACAATAGTTATCTTTTCCAGATATGTTGCAATGTATCCTGGCCCAGCTCTGTTTCTGAGGTGGTCACATTCTCCTCTCTAATCTTCAACATAGTTCTTACATTCTCAAATCACATGACCTTGGTAGCTCAGAAACCAAAAGTTATCCATTATTAAATCCACAGCTTTTACCACAACTTTTATTCCAATCAACACTGAAGTTCTTGCTGAGTAGCTTTCCGATTAATGACTAAATCAGCGTTGTGTTGAAAATGAAGTGCCCACATGTCGTGGTTTGAATGTGAGCTCTCCTCACAGGCTTATGAGGACCAATCCTTAGGTGATGTTAATGTTTAGGAAGGCTATGGCACTTTTAGGTGGTGGAGTCTCGCTAGAGGAAGGTACGTCCCAGAGGACAGGCCTTCAGGTTGGTGGCCCATCTCTGCTCGCTCTTGCAGTTCGCTCTTGCTTTCTGTACCTCTATGATATCTGTAGTGACCTGAACCTCCTTCCTGCTTCTGCTTCCATTCATGCCTTCAATGCCCATGACAATGGCTGCATCTCCTTTCTGGAATCCTTTTTTCCCCGAAGTAGTATCTAAGCACTATCTTACAGAAGCAAGAGAAAAGTAAGTATACTGACTAGTCAATGTCTAAAGGACATGGGATTGTAGCTACTCCAGCTTCTACCTATTTCCAACAGCTGTGAAATGTGACTTATGTCTACTGCTTCCCTGCAGGCTGTGAGCCAAGGTTACATTCTGTGGAGCTTTCTGAAGACTCCACACGCACCTTCTCTCTCATCCTGTTCCTCCCTCTCTGTATGGCAGAAATGCCTTCTGAAGTCAGTGCAGGAAGGTGGCCACAGAATTTTCATAATAAGAGCCAAGTAATAGCATGCTAAAGTGTCTGTTTAATATATCATCAGCATATTTGACTGTGTCCTGGTCCCAATATCTGTACTGGTATTCTAACTCCCAACTGACCTGTGAGAGGTAAATGGTGACTCTTTATACTGACTGATGGTTTACCACCCACGTTCTGATGTTAGGAAACAGTTATGCTTATCCAATCTCGTTACGTCTGCAATTAGCCTTTGCTTTAAAATTTTAGTAAATACTCTTGAGAAGCATCTCTGTGCTTTCTACGTTCTCAGACAGAATGTTCAGCCTATAGCATGTAAAACTGGGGCAATATTCAGAACTGCTGCTTTCCCGAGCAGAACGTAATGAACACACAGCATCACATAATAGAGTCAAAAGGAGCATCACATAAGAGAAAAACAAATGCACCTGCTAACAAATTCTGTAAAAACTGGTATTTTCAAAGACAGAATTGCTTTAGTTTAATGAATATGGAAATGTTTGAGCAGCTATTGCTACTTTGTAATCCTTTTTTTCTGAAGGCAAGTTGACATCACGTATCATACCACATGGGGTTTCTGTTGGCAGCTTGGAGGTACACCATAATGTAGGTCAAACTTTACTATGATTTGAATCCCAGCTCCAACACATGCGACTGACACCTTGGGGAAATTATTTATCTGTGCATCAGTTTCTGTTCCTGCCAAATCACATCTACCTTATGACTATTAATACATTAATTTCCATTTGGGGACTTTAATCACCCTGGTGTCCTCCAGGGTCATGTTATTTATGACACTGATGCATTCCAGCAGAGGAATAATCGAATGGTCTGTATTTTTAATGAGGTGTGTTATCCTTGCTTTGAAAGAATGCATTCTCTTGTAATTATTAAATAATGTCATCCCGTCACCTTCTAATCTTCCATCCCAGAAAACTTAATGGAAATTATGCATATTCAATGACTTACACAAACTTTCTAACTCTGGTACTGAGCGGGGGATTACCTAGAGTGCTGAGCTACATGAGTACAATATTAGGTCTACATTTTTGTAGGGTTTTGGCTTGATGCATAGTTAGTAATAGACCATACTGCTGAGAGTACATCCACAAAACCCATGACCAAGCAGATTTCAGTCTGAGATTGGAGTGTACTATTTTCTTCTAAATCGTTAGTCAGTGTCCCATCAAAGGGGACTTGACTGGCATTACTTTGAAGGAGTTATCTAAGTTCTTTACCTCCAGTATGTTGGAGAAGAATGCTAGCCTGGCTGCCCTGTCTCTAAGACACAGAGGAAGAATTTTACAGAGGAAGAATGTTGCCAAACTAGGATCTGAAAAAAAACATTAGCAGTGTAGAGCATGTTCTAGAAAAGAAGAAAGGTAGGATCTCTTTTCAGCAGTAAATAATATTTCTGACCTTAAACAGCTTCCTAGAGTTGGGATCCGTGTTCTACCTGGTCCTCATGAGCACCAAAGCGTGTTTCTGCATCATGTTTCTGCACACGTCTCTTTTGGCTGAATTACGACCTTGGACGAAAGGCTGTGCTTGGTCATTGTTTTCCACAGGTACCCCAAGGTTGGAGCTAGTAGTGGATGCTAAATCTTAGATGAATACTTAAACTTTAGAATTTAGAACCATAATTTTCAAAGCTACATGACTGAGACATTGTTCCTGCATCTACCATGACATTATTTTTCCTGATAAAATGAAGCCACCTTTGTGGAGTGACATTTAGCATTTATCAATACATGTGGAGGCTGAACTCTTGACTTGTGACTAGAGAGTGAATTGCATATCAAAAAGGCAGACAATTTTTAAAATTCGTCTTATTATAGGTTACAAATTTACACTAAAAACTTTCAATTAATTCATTTACTGGAGAACAAATGGGCTAAAGTCCAATGCTACTAGACCGTGAATGCAAAGACAGTACTGACACTCATACAGTCAGTTACAGACCTCTCAAACAGCTCCACTGTGCAAACACGATCTAGACTGGGAAGAATCAAAGAGACAAGACTGTGCGTCAAAATAAGACTTGAAATGTTTCCTAGGTTAGAGGAATTGAAGTGGTCCAGTCATTCACTGGATTAAGCAAGTGTTGAATGGAAACCTACCACCACTACAGTGGGATGCTGAACTCTTGACCAATGCAACAACCAAATAGTGGGAAAAAATTGTGTGAGCTATGGTTTTAACCATCAGTGTTATGAAAATGAAGTGCAGATAAAGTATTTTGCATAGAACTTCAGTTTCAAGATGCTTAAACTGTGCGTGCAGATGAGCCTCTAGTGGTGGTGCATGAATACTACTGGCTCAGCCTGGCGCCTTGTTTGGTTGGAGTTACTTGACTTAACATGAAAAATTTAGATTTGCAGTCAAGTTCTCATGCAAAACTCCTTTTTGCTCCTCCCTTTAGAGGCAAGTGTCCTAGTAATAAAGAAAAAGCAAGAGAGATTGCTAATGTTCTCTCCCAGCCTGAACAGCTCAGAGTTACAGAAGTGTTTATGAATAATAAATGTCTAATTGAGGGGCCTGAAATATGAATAAGTACATGGTTCCATCTAGCACTGAGAGGTACAATTCTCATTCAGTATCAGAGTTTTTGCTCTCTCATTTCTGCCTTCTATACAGTTCCCTTCCTGTGTGAAGGAGCCCAGAGAACCTCCTCAGGCTTTGGAAGGCATCCATCTCCCTTGCTCCTATTCCAGAGAAGTCTTCCAAACTTCCAAAGAAAAAGATGGCAGATGGTGATCTCCATGTATTACAAACAAAGTGACACGAATCTGGATTAATCCAGCACACAGAAGTCCATTCCCCACATTTTATACTTTGGTCACAGGGAGAAATCCACTCAAAGTTAAATTCTTGACATTCCAGAAGGGAATGACTTTGTTTCAAGCCCTGAAGGAAACACCCTATCTTTGACTCCTCAGCAAAGATTCTTGCCCTAGCTTAGGCAATTGTTAAGGAAAGTTGATCATGTCCAAATTGATGTTATATCAATAGGGAAAAAGGTTCCAAAGAGTTCACAATACTTGACTGTGGAAACAAGGCAAAATTCCAGCTGTCTTTGTCTCTGCTTTACCCCAAGGCAACACACCTCCTCTGCACTGTGTCCTAGAGACTCCATGTTTGCTTCTCTCTACCAGTATTCATCACATGGGAAGCCCAGAATGATAAACATGATGTTACTCAAAGTCTGTTCCCAGACCCTTCCAGAAAAGACAGGTAAACTAATGCCGGTAACGGTAGTGTTTTTTGCCTAAAATTGCATCATCTGGACTGATCCAGTAATCATCACTAACAGAAAACATCTCTGCATGGCCTCATCTAATAGGCTGAACCTCAAGTCTGGGGAGGAGGTGGAACTAGTTGGAATTGGTACAGCCACCCTCTTTTCCTCCTAAGAGTGCCTAGTGAGTGATATTCCAACAAACACTGCTTGTTGTTCAACATACAATTATTCAGTGTGAAGTTTCTCTTTTGAATTGTCAAAATTCAGACATGCTTTAGGTTGACATCCAAAAGTATTTTAGGCTTCTTTGAAATCAACTGTACAAGATTATTTTCCAGGGCTTGGAGATAAAGTTTAATGGTACTGTACTTAACTAGCATGGGCAAGATTCATGGCTCAATTCACTACAGCACACAAACCCCCCCCCACACAAACAACACCTAAAACACATAAAATGTCCATCATCCCTTAAGCCTTAAATCATATGTAGTGAGGAAAATTGAGTTTATAGGAATTGATCTAAAGTAATTTTTGTTGAATTACCTAACACTTTATATAAAGAAGTTTGAAGAACAAATTAAATTACATCCTATGTACATCTCTTTTCCAGAATGTACAGTGATGTGTCATTCAACTCAACAGTATCAAAATGAGTGCAAGCTATAACATCACATCTATCATGAAGAATAGAAGAAAATATTAGAAGATTGATAATGCTGATATGATAGGTACTATGACCATAAGTGCCAAGCCATCCACGGCTTACATGGAACTCAGAGCCATTTAATGGCATGGTATTTCGCGAAGACCTCGGACACTTTGTTTGAAGCCCAAATTTTATTTCTGTAGTTCTCTCCTTTCACATTGTACTGACATTGATTTTTTTCCTTGTGTGTTTTGAATTAAGACTATTAGTGGCTTACAAATTATTGCTTCTGCCAGCTACAAGCAAAGCTAGCATACCTGTGCCAAACACCAGGAGCTTTTCCTCAGTTCTGTTCTTGGACAAAAATGTTGGCCTCGTTTTGCTCTGATCTTCATTGATTTCATATATGTACTATTTCAAGTATGACTATGACTTTCTATCTTTTCCTTCACAGCATACAAGTGCAAACATAAGACTGAAGAAGCCTAGATCTTGCTAGAAGTTCAGTGTGAAAAAATGGAAGCGATTTGAAAAACTATTACTTAAGTATACATAATTGAAACATTTTGCTTTCTGCTCCCTTAAAAAAGATTAAAAGTTTGCACATAGTAACAAAGACATTCATTCTGAATGAAAATCTATTCCCAAACAGAGTTGGAACAAAGCTCAGTGGTTAAAGCTCTTGTCTTGCAGGCAAAAGAGCAAGAACTCAGATCCCTAGATCCTGTGTAAAAGTTCCATGCTATGGAGTCCACTGGTCTCCCTACTGAAGGATAAGGAAGCTTGATGTAGATGCTCTGCATGAAGAAAGAAAAACAGGGCCATTGGCAACTGCTTAGCATTTCATAAAGCTCCAAAGTAGACTATGGGAAGCATTGGGAAGGCCGTGTGGATGGGGCAGGGGCAGCAGTGATATCTTCTGGCATTTTCTTTTCCTGGCCTTTTTCAGTTTGCAATCCTATCCATAACAATGAGAGGGTTTGTTGATTTTCTTTTGCAGTTTTGCTGCTCCTGCAATGCCCTTCACTCCATCCTGATGGGCACTGTATGTCACCCCCTGGGCAGAGACAAAAAGCTGTTAAACTAGAGTCTTGTTATAAGAGCACCTTCAAAAGTAGATGTAGCTCAGGGAAATTTGCGGAAGAGGGGGCGGTAAGATTGTAAGAGCACAAGGATTGGAGGAGCAATGATATGCAAGATACTCCACACAAATTAGGGCCGAAGCAATCATAATTGGACTTTGCATGCCCTGCGCAATGTCCAACATACTATTGACCCCACAAAGTCTAGCATTTGCTAAAGGCACCAAGATCCTTGGAGGCAAGGGATTGATAGCCACAGTAGTGTTCCTATGCTTAAGGGGAACATAGGAAAGGGTTCAGGGAAATGCCACTGGGTCCTTGTATGTCATCGTCATCGGAGAGGAGGGCCTAGAGGAGAGTCTGGCATGCACATTAAAGGATTCTCCAGGGAATGGGGGGGTGAGGCGCTGGGCGATGGGGAGGAAGGGGTGAGGGGAGGGGGAGCAGGGGGGTCGGGGGGAAGAGGAGGGAGGAAAGGAACCGGTGTACCTACTAAGTTTGTATGAGTGGAAATAATAATAAAAAATGTTAAAAAAACAATGAGAGGGGTGTCTCGTTTCTGTTGGGGGAATGTTTAATCATTCATCTGTGAGCACTAAATGATCCCATGGGGACACATAGCATTATTGGCCATTTTGTTTCTCCAGTTCATGAAACCTATGACCTCAATAGCATGAAGCTCAGCTCATGTTCTACAGAATTCTCAGGAAGGGAAGACAGGGGAGGCAAATTATTCTTTTTCTTAAACTATTTTTAATTATTTTACTTAATTTTTTTCTTTATGTGATGAAAGGAGAGAGAAAAATAGGAGAGAGGGAGATTAAAAGGGAGAGAGAAAGAAAGAGGGAGAGAGAGGAAGAGAGAGCTTTGCAGATCAGTTGAAAGTCAATTCTCACTTTTCATGTGGGTTTCTGGGGATCCAGCTGCATTTATGAGCCGGAACCTTACCCAATCAGCTATCTCTCTGGCCCCAAACTTAATTTTCATCACAAACAATCAATCCCATATGATTTATTGGGTAGTCTAAGCACCAGGTTGAAAGTCCAAAGAAAACAGAATAGACAAAAGGCCACCATTCATTCAAATACAAATGTGTCCAAAATCAGCAAATTAACGACAAATTGCACATCATTCAAATTTGCTAAGGCACAGACCTGTTATAAAACAGTCCAGCCTGGAAGTGGACTGGTCCTGGCTACAGATGAGGCAGATTCAAAATTTGGAGGAAATTCTCCACCTACACCAATTTTAAAGGGAAAAATAAATAGAAACAGGGGAAGCTTCAGAAGCTGCTGAGAACTTGAGCAAAGTAAGCTATAAGTATAAAATATGGACTCCTGGCATTGCTAAGAAAATAAAAAGAATAAGAAAAACAAATAAAAGTGACCTTTGGGTGGAAACTTTGGGATTCAGGCTTTCTGAATTTTGTGCTTACATTTTAATGTTAAGGAGACAAGCACAATAAAAGTAGACTGTCTTAAATGTCATGGTTTATAGTCCACAGTATTCCCGTCACACATATATATTATATCTTGGTTTTAAAACAAGGGGACCCGTAAACAATGTTGATTGCTCATTTCCTGAGCTTAGAACAGGGAGCTCACAGAGGCTGTCTGCTCTGAATGTACAGCAGACAATATTTTAAGAATTACTTCTAGAAGGTGTGAGTATGAATGAGAGAACAGTCTTTTTTTTTTTCTTTCTCGAAAAAACATTTTTTAAGGAAATGTGTGAGGGACAATGGGGAGATGGCACAGAGACTCACAAGCAAAGGACCAGAGTATGGATCTGGGGAAGACACAGAAAGAGAGAGAGAGAGAGAGAGAGAGAGAGAGAGAGAGAGAGAGAGAGAGAGAGAGGAAAAAGAACAATGAGACAATGAGGAGGAGGAGGAAGGAAAAAGAGGAGGAGAGTAAGAAAAGGAGGAGAAGGAGAAAGAGGAGGAGGAGGAGAATGAAGGAAGAGGAGGAAGGGAAAATTTGTGAGAAAGTCATTGCTTTGTTAAAGGCACCATGAAAAGAATCTGCTTATCATAACAGGCATGACCTAAGTAGGTGAGGAATGGAGGTGGGATTGCATGACAACCTCCCAGTACTGAATCATTTCTCCTCTTGATGAATAAAACATTGAGAAGGGGGCAAATGGCCACACTTTCTTTCTCTAATAACTGGACAGTATTTGCTGATGCTTGGAGTTTCTCCTTTGCTACAGTGCAATGATAACTTCAGAGACTAGAACACAAGCTCCGCCCCCTCTCAGTTCTTGCAGCTACACCATTTTAATGAATGTGTTTTTCAATGTGGCTGCAAGGACAGCTGATGTGAGCACCCTGACTTTTCAGACTCACACTACCCAGCCCTGGCCTCTGCTTCTTCTCAGTTTACACTGTTGCTACTGAAACCCAGAATAAGCCAGGCAGAGTAGCACACTGATGGAATGGGTCCCAGTATTCCAGAGTATGCTCTAGTCAGAGGCTTTGTGTGTGAGACAAGCATGCTTCGCTTATTCCACGATGTACTATACAATCCTCTCTGCAGTCCCTGCTGCCTAACACTGAAAGCATTTGGAGATATTGCAACTGGAAGTACATTCTAATTTTTGGATCATAAATCCTTTTTGTTAGTTGTGTATGTGTGTGTGTGTGCGTATGCATGCGCTCTAGTGCATTAGTGGATGTAAGATGGTAGCTTGTGGAAGTCGGTCCTCAATTCTCTTCTTCCATCATATGTAATCTGGAAATCAAAATCTGCCCTTTGGATTTTTCTGCTCCAAAGGACCTGTTCTTAAAAAGCAAGCAATGGTCTCAGCAGAGGTAACACTTTAACCAGGAAATTCCTACTGAAATAATAAATTACTATCCAATAGGAAAAGATACTGCCTCAGAAAAATTCTAGGTGAGAGAGGATGAAGGAAGGAGAGAGTAGTGACGTGAAGCCTGCAAAAACAAGATAGAAACTCATGAATTGGACACTTAAGTCTATTACTTAATTTACGTCTTGGCGTTGCAATTTAGGGGAAGAATTCACTAATGAAATGAATATAGAGTAATCCACCCTCGACGGCCATGCACTGGCCAGCTAGGAGTGCAGCAGGGTGTGCAGCAAGCAGATGAGCACCAGCAGGGGGCGCTGCTGCGGCTGCACCTTCCTTCTGCAAGACAGCTTTGTGGCTGCTTCCCAGTTTTGTAGCACAAGGGCGGCTCTGCATGTAATTAGCTGTAACTGACCCTTTGAATATTTAAAGGTGAAAGGGGGAGAAAGACCTGAGAGAGGAGTAACAGAAGATGTTTTGCAAGTGTAAGAAATGACAAGAGGGTGGAGGGGGTTTGAGACAAGGTGGAAGGAGCGTCGTGGAAGCCGCAGAAGCATATGGCGTGCAAGCACAGTCAGACGGACTTGCTCGCTGAGCCCACACTTCTGAGTGCGGGAGGTGATGCGAAAGGCTGCACCCACAGGTGCGCAGAAGGCAGAATCGCCCGGAGTCCTGTTCATTGCTAAAGCTCTCTGGACCAATGGTAAGTGGGAAGGATGTTAACGTCAGGAAGGATTTGGGTGGTGAATATTGACCTGTATCACCCTCATGGGTGTCTTGAAGGGAAGAGAAGGACCTTAGTGATCTTTAAGGAGCACGCTCTCTGTTTTTCCACAAGTCCCTTAGACCCACCTTCCATCCAGAAGAGAACATTTATCTGCTTCACCTGTTGAAGGAGACCAAGGTTGGGTAAGTCGACATCACTCCCAGACTTCCCTATCCTTCAGTTCAATGAGGGGAAATGAGCCAATACCAGACGGAGAGAAAATCCACAAGACAGCATCTTTGAGGCTAGCACCAAACTTACAGGAAAAATGAGTGTCAGAAGATGGGAAGGAAAAAAAAAAGAAGATGGGAAGGAAGGTTCTGATGCACCATCTACCTAAGTCAGCAATGAGAGATGTTGCTCGGGGAGGAGGGGGGATTTACAACTCACATGACCCAGATCCTGAGTAAGTTGAACACAGAGTAGCAACTTTCATTCTGTGAGATCAAATATGAAATGTGTTGGCCTGGAGCACACAGCATGGATGCTTTCCCTCACCTCTGAATTAATGTTTCTTACCTAGGCCACCTCAGGGATTAAAGTCTAGACACTCTGTTAAGTACACCAGGGTTTATATATTTTTTCACTCTTTATATTAATTTTTTTATTTTCATTTTATAGTTTCATGTGTACAAAAAGGTTAAATAACTTCAATACCTACCCTAGCACATATCCTTGAAATAAAAATGAGATAAAGCAGTCTCATATGTATTGATTGGAGACATACTGAACGCATACTGACAAAATCTAAACAGTTGCAAGCTTACTGTATTAAATTTATACTTGCATATAAGAGAACTATGTAATAATCACACACACATTTCTTAAAAAGATATTCCACATAGAGTTACTCATGAGATACTCAGGAGAGGCCAAAAGGGCAGCTAAAAGACTTGGGAGCTAAGATATTTACATATATATGTATAATCATAATTAGTTTTTAATAAGGAGCAATTTAGAAGCTAGGAAAAAGTGTCTCACATTAGCAGAGGCAGAAATTGATGATTATGAATTAGAAAGGGGTGTGGAATAAGGAGGGAGCTCAGCGGCTAAAGTTCTTCCCGACAAAGCATGAGGACATAAATTCAGATCCCCAGTGCCCACGTAAAAAGGTAGGCACAGTTTACACTGTGGAAGGAAAGACAGGTGGACGCTTCAAACCACGGGCAGTCAGCCCAGCTGGATAGGTGGACGCCTTGTGAAGTAAGAGGCCCTGTGGAGAGCGGCTGGGGAAAGCGCCTGGCATCGCCTCTGGCCTCTCCGTGCATCTGTGCACCTGCATGCACATGTGCACACACATAAGCTTGTACACGCACACAAGCAAAAGGTCCTGAGTTTGAATACCAGATCCCATATAAAAATGCCAGGCAGAAATGGTTGCAGCCTGCACTTCTGGCCCTGGTGGGTGGAGCCTGGGAAATCCAAGAGGGAAGCAAGAAGGAGGTAGAAGCAATCCAGGATGATTCCCAAAGTCACCCTTTTCCTCCACAGGACACACACAGTGCCCTCTGATACACACACACACACACACACACACACACACACAGACACACACACACACACACACACAATGAATGAATAGGATTTTTAAAAATAAATAAATATTTTTGTATTTATAAATAGCCCAGTCTCTACCAGAAGATTTAGTTAAACCAAAACAGCACCCCCTAAGTACTATTTTGCCTAACAAAGTTGTTACAAATTGATAGGCCTTTAAAATGAATAAGGAAGTGGGGCTGGAGAGGTGGCTCAGAGGTTAAGCCTCTGCCTTGCAGGCGGAAGGTCCTGAGTTCAGATCCTAGACCCCACGGATAGACGCTGGGCGGAAGCGGGGGCGGCCTGCGTTTCTGGTCCTGGTGGGTGGAGCCTGTGAATCCTAGGGCAGAATAAACAGGAGATTGAGGTGGTCCATGGTGGTTCCTGAATTCATCCGCGGTTCTACATACACACATATACATACACACATCTGCACACACACATACACGCACAATTGAATACATAATAAATAATTTAAAAATTTAAAAAAAGAAAAAAATAAAATGTATAAGGAAGTGTTTCATCATCTGTATAATGTTATATGAATGTAAGGTGGGCAAGTATGTCATAAAACATTAAGTGACCTTGGAAAGAGGAAAAACTAAGTGGTACAGAGTTAGCATGATGCAACATTCAGAAATCTTCAATGAGGTAACTATATGTAGATAAATCATATCACAGATCTGCAAAAGTAATTGTTCCAAAAATAAATACAAATACATGTGTTCCAAAGAACAATACAGTATTACACATGGATTTACCACTTAAATACCACTTTTCCTTCAGTGCTGTCATACATGTATCTTGATATGAACGTTCTAGCAAATGGATTTGGACTGTCAAATGAAAATCTAATTTCAGTTTGGGATGTGCATCTGCATTTATACTCAGCTTTTCCACATATTTCCTGGGTGTCTGATCACTAAAATATACTTGAGAAATATCATTTGCATAATTTTTCACACTCAAAGTGTGGGAAGGGAAGACTCATTCTGACTGTGTGTGGTCCCTTTCCATTGGTTAAATCAAAATGTTCAAGAAGAACATTGAGTGTTGGTACCCCCTTTCTCTGCTTCTCTGTTCTGAGGTACCACCCTCTGAACTATGAGCCCCAAAGAACCTTCTTTCCTTAGGTTTCTTTTTGTCTGGAATGTGGTCGCAGTGATGAGAAAAACAAAACAGTACATATCACCAGGTCCCTGTTTCATGTTTCATTCTCTGTCTTCATTTGGTTGCTGCTTTACAAAAAAGACTACAGTTTCCACTGCACTGACATTTTTAAGACATTTTTGGTAACAGCTCTTTTGTGGTAAATTCCGGGGTCTAAACAGGATGACCAGTGAATGGATAAAGCCAATATGTGACATGGGCGCCATGTTATGTCTGCAATACTTGACACCCTCTGCTTTACCTTCAGGGTTTGGTCTTTAGCCAAAACTTTTATTTTTCTATTTTTATAATTTTTTTCATACCTCTGCCTATCCCTCCATACATTGTCCTGTGTGTAATACTTCTAGTGGTTTCTATTCTAATGGCATCATATGGATTGTGATTATTGGGTTACATTTCTTAGAACAGCTTAGCAGAAGAGCCCATACTAACACCAGGGGCCAAAAGAACTCACATTATATCTATAGAAATGTTGAGAGGTGACAAATCTCACTTGCCAGACAGCGTGTCTGCCCAAATATCGCAAGAATGTCACCTCCTTGAAGCAGCTAAGGATGTACCTCATGCTGATGGAATTCACTCATTTTACCATCTTGGTTAAGGAGTTGAACATCCCATCGGTGCAAGTCTGGTGCTGAGGAAGGCCAGACTTCCCCATCTTCTCCCATCTTATCCCCTCCCCAGGGAATAGTACCCCCCACCACGAACTGGTCCCATAGGTCCCATAGACAAGGTCATACCAGGGTTCCCCCTGCAGTTCGCTTGCTCAGGATTGCTATGCTGCCGAGGACAGCCTTTACCTCCTGATCCTTCTGTATCCCGACTCCAGGCAGGAACATCCACCTGCCCCTCTCTCATTTCTCTCAGTGCCAAATCTCCCATAGGTTTGCTCAGGACTTAACCTAATGACTAGTTCTTTGCAAATACACCCAGAGCTTGAGTCTTCAATTGTTACCTCTGCTGACACACGTGTCTAATCATCTCACTACTTCAAGATTCTTCTCTCTGTTGGTCTATTGTTTTCTACTTTTGAATATTTCCATTTATTTTCTGTCTATTGGGTACCTGTCTGGTCATCTTTTGTTATTGTTGTTGCCTTTTCCTCTGCTTTCAGTTTTGTATCGAGACAAGGTCATACCAGGGTTCCCCCTGCAGTTCGCTTGCTCAGGATTGCTATGCTGCCGAGGACAGCCTTTACCTCCTGATCCTTCTGTATCCCGACTCCAGGCAGGAACATCCACCTGCCCCTCTCTCATTTCTCTCAGTGCCAAATTTTCTTTCTCTTCTGCCTTTTTTTTCTCTCTCCCTGATTTCTCTCATTTTCTTTTTCATCTTTGTTCACATCTTTTCTGCTCCTTGCTCCTTCCCTCTGGTTTTCTTTCCCCTCCACACTCCATCCAGTCACTTTGCCATTTCTTCTGTACTATAAAACCCTTTATCATCTGTTGGTTCAACTGGAAGTCGTTTGGAATTGCTTTGTAATTTTGCCTTGTCTATTTTCCCTCAATGTTAATGAGGTAGAATTGAAAACATTGTGATATTTATGTTGTGAAAAATGATGTTTCGATATCTGTGTACATTTATGAAATGAATAACTCATACCAATTATTGTGCCATGTCCCAGTTAGCAGTTTTTCTAGCAAGAAGGCTTCCCATCTTCTTTCTCTGCAGTTTGCTAGTATGCATTAAATCTTGCTAAATACAGACTCATGCTGTGGAAAGTGCCCTTAGAGCACGTCCCTCTCGTTCCACTGAAACTTTGTTTCTGTTAATCAATATCTTCCCATTCCCTATCTCCTTACCCCAGTCTCTCAATCACCATTTCTGTTTTCTCTGAACACTGGTTGTTATTGGTTGATTCATAGTTCAAGAAAGAAGATCATTTCCCCTATTGATATTTCTATCAGTGCCTCTTAGAAGTACAAGTTTATTTTAGTTATTAATGGGGTTCCTTTGCTCTGTTTCAATGGCTAACAACTTGGAAATCACCAACTAATAAATATCATGATATTAATTTTAATAGATCAAGAATAATAAGTGTCTTAACTACCTTGTACAGTTTTTTAAAAATACTCAAATTTTACTTTGGGAAAAAAAGATTGTAAAAGTGTCATATTGATCCTACATTTTCCACTGAAAATAGTTTATATGTGAATAGAAAGTAAAATAAAGGATTCAATGCACCTTACCTGATTCATGTATATATTCATATATGTGTATATACACATAAACATATAACTTCCAAACACCTTCCTCAGTACTTTCCTATTAGGAAGGATTTATTAACGATGAATGCTTGTTATTTTGAACACGATGACAAAGGTGTCTTCAAAATTTCTTATAAATTGGCTTCCTTTTCTTACTTTCAACATGAATGTCACTATATATAGGATTCGTAAATAACTAAATGGCTACAAGCATCTAGTAGTAGGAGTAGATTTACATGGATGACAACATTTGTGGTGTCAACATGTATTCCGACATATATGCAAGTGTCACATAATTTTCTGTAACATATTAGTAGGCAAGGAATGCCCATTGACCTTACCTCCTCGCTTGTTGATCTTGGCGTAGCCAGGAGAATAGCTGCTGGACATGGCAGACGAGCTGCTGAAAGCCATGTGGGGGAGCCCAGACACGAGGGGTTCATCACATTTTTCTGAAAAGAAAAGACAGATAGAGTCAGTGAAGCTCTTTAAGTTCTAGCTGTTATGTGTTTATTAAAAGAACTATTGAATAGAGTAGAAACTTTACAGCCCATAAACAACACTTAACAAAGGCTCAGAATTCAGGTAGTTCAGTTGAATATATTGGAAGAAGTCATAGGAGCAGCTAAAACATCTGATATCTGGAGGCACAACAAAGACCTCAAATCAGACGTGCTGCTTAAGAATCACTAGGAAAATCAAGATTGTTTCAAAGTTGGCTTGAGTGTCAGGCACGTTTTGGAAATTTTCAAGTATTTATCCATCATAGAGACAGAGTGCTAGATGCACTGAAATGGAAAGAAGAAAAATAGGAGAAATTTTACCAAAGCTACATTGTGTGCAAACTCCAATAATTCAAGATGTATAATGTCTACTATTTGATGTACAGCAAATCTCCTAATCCTACAGGTAAATTTAAGATAGGTAGTCTTAAGTAAAATGTTCCCAGTATAATAAAAATAATGAGTCAGCGAGGTGGCTTTTGGGTAAAAGTGCTTATCAACATGCTTGATAGCCTGAGCTACATTCCCGCTGCAGAAGGAGAGAACCAGCACTCTTGAGTTGTGCTCTGACCTCCACATACATGCCATAGTACACATATGCATACAACACAAACACACACATGATAAATAAATAAATGTAAAAAACAATCAAAACAGGTCATCATCATAGAAAACCAGAATAAGCGTTTACTGAAAAATATCAACAGCAAAACACTCAAGCAATCACCATGACAGTGCTTTATGTAATACTTTCTGCACTTGCCTTGCACAATACCATTGACATTTTTTCCATACTCTCTCACTAGCTGATACTTTGATAAGCCTTCATTAAATTACCAATGACTACACTTAACTAAAGTGTCCAGAACTCAGTTTGGGGTCACTTCTCAGTCTATCCTCCTTTGGGAATATGATATCCAGGTCTGCATTTCCTACACTGGCCCATCCCAAATCCTGCCTCTCTTCTCACAGTCAGCTAAGTTCTAATAGTCTTAAGTGGTCCCTGCTGTAGAGATCACCCAGTCCCCTTCTTTCCTTCTGACTCCAACAGAGGAAAGGGTCCGTCCTACAAGCACGGCATGAAAACACCTTAGCAACTATTATGAAATTTTTCTTTCTACCTCTGAGTCCAAGACTTTCAGAGGAAATTTTAGGTGCCCTTGAATTCTCACACGTTTAACTTACTGGAGAGTGTGATCAGATGCATACATCACTTTCTCAGAAGCACTACATGCTAGCAAGAAATACACTGATATTCTGAGAGAATGTATCTGTTTGTTTGAAATTCAGATGTGGACACATCCTCACAGGGAGTTAATGAACAGTGGTTCATTTCTCCAATGTCACTGGAGACTCAGTTGAAGATAAGTCAATATGGGAGCAAATGCCAAAGATGTACCCAGACCTCGTCCCCATCTTCTGGAGGGGGGCTTAGCATCATACAGTGCCAACACTGGCCACTTGACCCCTGTTCCAGTCCCTGGACAGAAAGGCCTTTGTCTCCTACCTCCAGAGCTAAGCCAGCTCTGTCTGGACACTTCGCATTTACTGAGCCAAGCACTGCATGACTGTGCCCAACGTCACTTTTCATGATTGTAGATTGGCATGGGTTCCCCGCTGTCCTGACTCAGCGCTCTGGTCCTGAGTCAACGCTCTTCACAGTACATCACAAAACCTGTGTGTTACTCAGCTGATCGCTTAAGCTGACTGTCTCTCCCACTCAACTGAATGGTCTATGATATATTTTGACAGTTTGATGTATATTCTCATAATATGAACACTGATTATTATTTGGAAGAAATGCTTAAACAATTTGTAGAATGAACAGAGAGAGGGAGGGAGAGAGGCAGGGAGAGAGAAAGAGAGAGAACGAGAGACCATTTAACCTCCTGGAGTCTAGAACCTTCAGGTCAAATTTCAACAAATCACAAAACTTGATTTTCAGGAATACTTTCTTTATAGTTCCTAGCAAATGCTCACATAAGCCTCAGGACTCTTATTAAGGTGATGAGAATTGAGGGCTGGAGAGATGACTCAGGGGTTAAGACTCTGTCTCCCATGCAGAAAGTCCTGAGTTCAGATCCCAGGTCCCACTTAAAAATTCCAGGTGGAAACTGCAAGGATTTGTATTTCCAGCACTACTGGGTGGAGCCTGGGAAATGCCATAGGGAAGCAAAAAGAAGGTGGAAGTAATCAAGAATAATTCCTAAAGTCATTCTTGGTCCCCACAGGGACACACATTACCCTCTGATGCAAACAAACACAAAATAAATAAATTAGAAAAAACATTTTTAAAAAAGATGAGAATGAATGATCCCTTTCAAATTCTTTTTTTGTCTTTCATGTTTCTTAACATAAAAGAGAGGAAAAAATAATAAACTAGTTTTCTTGTTTCTTGCCTTTTCACTGAGGCGGAGCTGAATCCCTACAGACTTTGGGGAGTGAATTACTACACAGCACTTCACCATTCAGGTGTTTACACATCAGAAGGTAAGAGGATCACATCCATCCTCATACCATACTGTCTTATTTTTCTTAGTTATATTGCAGGTGCCTCTGGGAAATACGACAGGTGTGTGCGATTCCATTCCCCAGAAAATTCAATGAGAAGACCGAGAAGATAATCAGAAAATGTGTTTTAAAAGAAATCAGCACAAGAAACTTGACTAAGTGAGAGAATTTTATGTCTGTGATTAAAAGTTACCATTGAATTTAGCTGAATTTAGAAAGACACGTCTTTCTTGTGTCCACTTTGATTCTTTGGATGCAGCTACAAATATACTAGGGTATGGCTGTGTATATAACTGGAATAAGCACTGCTTCTAGTCTTTGTAGTCTTCCCATCATATTGGAAACGTGCTGATACGTGTTCCATTCCCTCCAGTGCACATCAAGCGTGGACAGAAAATCTGGAGGATGTGCTGGGCTTGAAGAGCTCACTCTTCAGTGATAAAGACAAACTACTAACAACTTGGTGAGTTCATTGTGGGAGATGATGATTAGCACTGAGTGAACTGTAAGGAGGGCTCAGAGGCTCAGTGCAAGGGGCAGGCAGGCTTTGCCATTCTGGGCTTTCTTGCTGAGAATAGTCTTTTTTATTAGGAGATATCAGAATGCCTATTGATTAGAAAGAGACAAAGAACTGAATCTTATTAGAAGTCCACGATGTCCCGCTGGGAGGACAGTGAGACTAATACAGATGAGATTGACAAATAGCTGTTTAATGATCCATTAGCAAAGACAATAAGGAATTTAGATATAGGGCTGAAGATGTGGCTCAGGGATTGAGCCTCTGCCTTGCAAACAGAAGGACCTGACTTTGGATCCCAGATCCTACATAAAATTGTCTGGGAGAAATGGCTGTGGTCTGCACTTCTGTTTCTGGAAAGGAGAGCCTTTAGGAGCCCCCAGAGCAGTGAAACAGGAGGAAGAAAAATCCAGTATGATTCTGGAAGTCATCCTTGGGCCTTTGCAAGCTAGTATAGTACTCTCTGATATATTCACACACACACAAACCTAAGAAAACCTAAAAATGTTGACTTGTGTAAGAGTTGATCATTTTAATACTAACATTTTCAATTAAAAAAATCAGTTAAAATACATTTAAAACTTTAAAGTATACATGCATACATATATATATGTGGTATATATATAGTGTATATATACAGTGTCTGTGTGCTGCTTCTGTGCATGTCTGTGAGCGGGCTCTGTGTATGCATGTGAAGGCCCTAAGGTGACTTTCAGAATGATCCTGGATTGCTTCTACCTCCTCTTTGCTCTGCTAGGCTCTGCCTTCCAGTGCCTGAAGTGTAGGTAGCCACCATATCTCCTGATGGTTTTATACTGAATTGTGGATCTGAACTCAGAACCTTCTGCTTGTGAAGCAGAGGCTTAACCTCTAAACCATCTCTCCAGCCCCTAAAAATATATTTTAAGTAGGTGTCAATTAGAATTTATGAATTTGACATCAGGGAAAAATAAGAGCATGAAATACATGATACTTTATTAATGGTGACTGTAAGATGATGAGAATATAAGCTCTGACCATCTCACATGTTCTAACTTGATGCACAGCATATAACAACACAGTCAACTAATAATAGTGCTATGTTTATTATTATATTTCCTTCTGGGAGACATTAATTGCAAATATTTATTGATATCTTACTTCTTTTTATGTGCAACATTAAAAATTTCAGGCAAACCAGAGCTATTATTTTATTTATTCATAAATCCAATGAGATGAACCTTCAGAAAATAATTTAACATGAAGCAAGAGAGCAAAACCAATATAATTTATTGTTAAGGAGAATATAATCAAACACTAGAGTCACATATAAAATATTTGCCAATATTCAGATGCGTGGTGTGTTACAACTGGGTCCATAGGAAATGTGTGAATATGCTAATCATCTTTTATAATTTCCCATGTAATAAGCAGGAAATTTACAAAACTTCTATGAAGTCTTTAAAATGTGAAGGATTGTCCTCAGAAAAGCCATACTATATCTCCTGCAGGTCAGATCAATCTTGAGCTTGCTTTTCTACAAAGGGTCATAGAACATAGCAGTACTCAGGGTACACAATGCAGGCTGCCTCCACACAACCACAGAGAGCTGCAAAAGAGCTGCAAGAGAGCCCACACAACTGTGGATCTCTGCAAGAGACCCCATATAGCTTGTTAAGTAAAGTATTCCCTGCCTGGTCTTCACAGGGAGTGTTCCCAATTTCTAGCCCCCCTTAACACATACTCCAGGTATGCTAGACTGGGAATGATTAATGGTCACATACAGTTTCAGACAACATGAACATCATGTATAGGATCAACAGGCTGAAAAAAAAGTCTAAGAACATTCTTGAATTATTTTGCTCTTTTAATACTTTACGACAGAAAATGAGGGAGGAGAGTGAGAGCGAGGATGGAGGTCAGAGGACAACTTTCAGAGGTCAGTTCTCTTCTTCTTTCCTTCCACTACGAGGACTTCTGGCGTTGGAAGTTAAGCACCTTAGTATTACTCAGCTATCTGGCTGACCCAGAACACATTCTAGAACACATGTGGTGTGAGCAACATCAGAGAGGCAACAGTGGGCATGGAATTGGTTAGCAATAGCAGCAGCAGCCCTGCAGGCTGAGCATAATGCCCTTCAGATGCCCTTTTATGATGAGCAATCTATGTTTATTTCAGTCATAATACTAGTCACCACACATGACAATTTCTAAAGACTTGGTTCATTTCTTAGGCAACAGCCTCAATTCTATAGACGTAAAACCAGGAAATCAGCAAATCCCTGATAGAAGTTATACTTTTAATATAGTAGTAAATAAGAGAGGGAAAGAGAAAGAGACAGATGAGAAAGAAGATGTACAGAAAGAAGAGGAGGGATAGAAAGTATCAGGAGAGAAAGGAAAAGAGTGTGTGAGGCAGGAGAGAGATGGAAAGAGAAAGGGAGAGAGAGAACAGAAAGAGAGAGAACAGAAGGAGAGGGAGACAGAGACAGAGAGAAAGAGAGAGAGAGTAGCATTGCATTTTTCTGTACTAGGATGCAGTCCAACAGTGCAGCCACACACAGCCATTGCAAATGTTTCGTCTCTGGTGTATTTCCTTCTAGAGATCTTTGGATGGAAAGGAGAGGAGCAGATGGGCCTCGAGTTTTATTTTCATACAATCTTAGTCAATCAGGAAGGCAGAGCAGCTGTAAGCATGCTGCACTAACTCAGACTCAAACAGAGAAAGCAATTGGCCAGTAGACAGAGAGTAGCAATGTTCATTACCTAAAAGAGCTTGGCTGAGGGCTTATCACTGTAGAATATTACGGGTTGGAGCAGTCTGCACAGTGATGGGACCCCCACTTCAGAACAGGCATCATGAATGAACATGGGATCCATGTTGACTGACTACAAAAAGTCTTATCAAATGTTTTCCTCCCTAACAACATCTGCTAAAATGTTGGATTTTAGGTTATGTTTTACGTTACATCTTTAGTAAAAATCACTAAGTGTTGCACAGGAAAAACTGCTAAGATCCAGGGCTCTAGAATCACACGCAGCATTCTGGACAGGAAGGTCAGCATGGTGGCCTCATTCGTGCAAAAGGAAGAAAGTCAACTTGGAAGGCAAGTTCTCACTGGAAAATGCTGCCCAACACGCTTCCAGGGCCCTGGCCTTCTCTCTAAAGTCTCAGGTTCTGAGGGTGAAGCCATTGCAACTCTGTCTGTACCTCTATACTGCCACTGACAAGAGAACTTTATTAGATCTTGAACAAAATTTCAGCGTATTCATAACCTGCCTCAGGTTCCTACTTTCTACTTTAAGACCCACACTAGGGGTGGAGAGACGGCTCAGGGGTTAGAATCTTTGCCTTATAAGCGAAAGGACCTAAGTTCAGATCCCCAGAGCCACCAAAAAATAAAAAAAAAAAAACAAAAAATAAAACTATGCTGGATGGATATGGCTGTTTGGACGGCTTCAGCCTGCATTTCTGGCTTTGGAAAACAACCTAGGAAACCCCAAAGCAAAACAATAAGGAGGTAGAGAGATCCAGGATAGTTCTCGGAGATACTCTTGGGCCTCTACAAGTGTGTGCACGCAAACACACGCACACACACGCACACACACACAGAAGATGGTGCCGTCCTTGTGGGTGGTGTCCTATCTCCCTCCAAAGTGCACTTCAGGACCTGGTCTACCACATCAGGACTCTTGACACTCAGGACACTTGGTCCTGGATTTCAGATTCCACCCCCCCCATTTGCTTGATTTCCACGCTTACCCATCCTGTCATCCATCTCATTCATCAAGCTGAGCATGAATCTACTTGTGTGCCCACCTAGTGCTTCCTGTGCCAGGAACTTCTGGTTTTGGTGTCTGCTGAGAAATTTGCTTAGACAAAGGGATCACACCTTTCCTCACACTGCTTTGAAGGCTGTGGCAGACACCAGGGACAAAGAAAGCGCTCTTTCTTCTGCAACCTAATACATTTTGTGGAATCTGAATGGAAAGGACAGTGGAAGTAACAACCCAGGTGGTTTTTTGTTTTGTTTTGTTTATTTTTTTAGTAATCACTGAGCTTCACGAAGCCTTTCATTAAAAAACCGTAAGTGATGAGTAGTATTGCTATAGCATGGCGAAGACTTGGACGGAATCTAACACTTGATGCTTCAGAGACTTTATCACTATGGATTCCGAGTCCTTGTTTTTCTAGGTTTCCTTCTTCAGAAAGAAGGAGGGCAGAGAAGACGCGAGGAGGGAGGCCACATATTTCTTAAAGCTGTGACTTACCTACACGCTTTACCATAAACTTGGGCACCCAGTTTAAGTTGCATTTCATTTGTGGTGTTTGGTCTTACTTCCTTGATTCAACTTATTTAGATGAGTTGACTATTCATCTCAAGTTTGACTAAATTTAACACTTTATTATCATGCAAAACAAACTTAGATCTTCTATTCCCAAAATCCTTTGTGAAACCCCACCCCTCAAGAGCTTCCGAAGGAAAGAAAAGAGTTTGCTTAAATTTAATCTCTAATTTATATTTCCATACATATACATTTTGCTTTTATTTTTAAAATTTAAATGAAATTTTAGCTTTTAAATTCTATTTAGATCTTTCTTTCAAAAATATTTAGATATAGGCTGGGGTTACAGCCTTTGCCTAGCAAGCCAAAGGATCTGATTGCATATCCACAGATCCCACAGAAAAATGCCAGGTAGAAATGAGGGTGGCTGGTAATTGCAGCACTGGAAGGTGGAGTTCATGAAACCCAGAGCACAGAAGGAAGATGATCAATGAAGGATGATTCCTCATGTCTTCCTTGAGTCTCCACAGGCAAAACACACACACACACACACACACACACACACACACACACACACACACACAATGTATACTCCAGCAAATAAAATATTGCTGGATTATACTTTCATTATTTGCATTACATATTGATGTGATTTGACTAATGTTCTATAAAACATTGTATAATTAGTATTTTCTTGGGATTGTCATGACTTTGGCATTCTTAACATGACATGTCATAACATTACTCTACTAGCTGAAAGAACATGCCCTTCAGGGTCAAAAGATTTTATTTCTAATGACATGAACTTGAGGAGCTTATTCAAGGCTATCATAGACTCCTTCACGTTCCCATTTTTAAAACATCATTTGAAATTTTGAATCAGTTCCATGATATTTTTTAAATCATAGAGATGGAAAAATAAATGGTAAAAAATATCAGTGTTATATAAATACACTAGGAAAAAAATGTCTGTTTTCCCAAAGGAAAAATGAAAAATTGATCCCTTTTCAATCTGCTGGTTTTCATATCTTTAACTTCACTTTATATCTTCTGTCTGTTTTTATGGTTGATACATGGCCTCTGTGTACATTTTGCTTCACCCTCGCTGGCAGATTCCTTGTCACTGGAAATAAGATCTACATTTTTTTCCTATTCTACAAGAACACATACAATGCTGATAAGCAAAGATCCTTATGGCTCTTAACTGTAATCTCTTCACATACACCTACACTTGTTCACACACTGCATTTAATATAAGTTACACTGATTTATGTGCATGAATAAAGTGGAAAATACACATGAGTTAGAGCACATATATCTGCTAATCTTCACAAAGAAGAGAATTTATAAGCTAGTCTTTAGCATACTTTTTATTGAGCAATTCATCAGAGAAATTCCCAAGGAGATACTGTTACATTTTATGTATTACATTTTATGTAGAGAATTTTATTCCTTATATTAGATCTGCATGGTGTAATTAATGTCTTCTTATTGCTTGACAGTTTCATACATTCACATGATTTTTAAATGGGAAATACAAGTGTCGTCTATGGTCTGACTACACTGAAAACTCCCAAATGCATCAGAATATACATGTGTCATATAAGTAGTAAAATAAATTTAAAAACTGAGTTGAATATTAGTAGTTCTTCAGTAAAATCTTTAAATAATGGACTTTAATTTTGTCTACCTTTGTTATAAAAGGACTCATCAGAGAAAGAGCCTATGAGCATGAACAGAAGATAAGTTAGGTTGCGTGCAAAAGCTAATTTCCCAGAATTGGTATTATCAACTGAGTCAAATTAACTTACGTGATATGTCAAAAATAATCTGAACGTTAACATAAAATTCATTCTTTTTCATCCATTGTATTTCACTGATTCTTCCCATTTTCCTCCATATAGAGTCTACTCCATTTATTTTCATGTCCTTTTCATACAGGATAATTAAGTACAACATTCTATCATAGATTGTGGTCACCAGAAACCTCAGTGAAACAGCCCTCCCAATTTCCATCTTGACCCTGGTGAGGTAGTGACATAAATGTGATAGATAGTATAGATCCTTAAACCAAAGCCAGGCGATCAATAAATAGTAATATCCATCATTTATGAAACAATTATGTACTAGTTAATATGGTGAGTGGACATTCTTATTGAATTACTATGGCTACCTATTGAGATAAGTATTATTACCTTTTCAGATACATCTTAGAAAATTACTATTAGTGGACATTAAAGTCAGAAGAAAACCTAAGCCATGTCTAAACTAAATCCTACACTTTCACAGTGAACTTTCAAAGGTAAACTATGTTTATAGTCACAGAAAGTCATGCATATTGTGCTGGGTATCAGAGCTGTGTTGATTTCCTAAGAATATTGAAATTGAAAGGTGCTTCTTTCCATGCCCCATCCTGATCCCAGGAACTAACCTAAGGTGATTCCGTCTATAAACACTGCATCAATTTCAATATCTTTTATGACACATCAAACCAGAATCTTCTACATGATAGACATTCTTTCAATTTTAAATAGGTGTTCTCAGAAAGACCCATACACGATCAGACCTATACACAATCAGACCTATACATAATCATTGAACATGCACAGCAGAGTACGTGGACCTCATCCCATTCAATATATGTTTATTGAACAATCACTTCCGGCCTCAATCTTTATCTTTTTACAATGCCTTTTTATCACATTACCAGATGGATCTTTTAATAATGAAGGTCAGATTGTTACACACCCTCTGTATTTATTAACTCTTTCTGTTCTGCTGTGAGACAAGACTTAAACTCAAGCAACTTAAGGGAGAAAAGGAGATTTATCCAGCTTATGGTAGAGGGGAGAAGGCATGGCTGGTGGCAGAAGCTGGAGGAGGCCTAAGTCACCGCAGACAGCATGAAGGCTGAGAGCTGCCCCAAGCTCAAGAGCAGACTCACTCACTCAAGCAGGGAGGGGCTAACCGACCTCAAGGCCCACCCCATGACTGCCTTCCTCCAGCAAGACTCCACCTCCTAACCTAAAGGTTCAAAAACACGAACTTCTTCGGGGCAACTCACATTTCAAACCATGCCACTCTCACAACTCCTGCTGGGGACTCTGCTCGCTTCAGATGAAGCACAGGGCATAGAACCCTGGTGGTACAGCCGTGCAACAGCACCAGGCTGTTTTATGTTTCTTTATCATCTGGGCTGCTAGTGTGTAGGTTCCTTTTCTTGTGTCTTTGCAGATCTACTAAGAGCACATATGCTCTCTTCAGCCTTCCTCACAGTGAGAATCTTGTTCACCCTGAATAAAATGTGGAATTATCTTTCTGATACCAATGTGAATGTCACTTCATCTGGATTCATCGACTCAACAACTTTCTTTGATATTCCAGCCTTTTGGGCAATTGGATCATGCTGTCTTGACAGAGCCAATTGCAATCTGAAATTACCTTGTTTTTTTTTTTTTTTTTTTTTTTTGTGTGTGTGTGTTTGGCTGTAAATGCCATGTGTGTGGACATGTATCTAACATATGCATCACAGATTCTAGAAATCCACAAGGAAGTATGAGTTCTATAGTTACTGAATTAATAAATTGCCAACAGTGATAAGTGTAAGTCCTCCTGACAACATACAAGGAAAATATCAATGAGCTTGGACTATGGAGATGCTTACACTTTTCCCCCCGTCTTGAAATTTGTTTGTTTTTTCCTTTTAAAAATATGCATCTTCTGGTCTACACAGAGCCTTTCATCTCTGTGTTTCCCATGGGAAAGGACATTTTTTTAAATCTGATCTTTACTAACTTGAAGTGACATGTAATTTTCACGGATCACATGAATAACATTTTATTTAAGTAAGATAGGTAGATATAGAGTATAGATATAGAACTTGTTAGAAATACAAATAGATAGATAGGTAATGATACATATTAGATGAATACTAAATACCAAGAAATGACAAATGCTTGATAGGTAGATTGACAGATGATTGACTTGTAACAGATGATAGATAAATAGATAATAAGCTCTCAAATATCATAGTTCCAGCTAATGAGTTTTGGTATTCTGGATTAGCTTTTTTTGTACTGACCTTGCTGGTCTTTAAAAGCAAGGAAGGCCTCAGTATTTCTCACAGAATCGTTCCATTCTGTATCACAGTTTATAGCAGTGCAGGATTTTCATGTGATTCCTATTTGTTTATGTGTTTCATTTTCTGCTCTAAGGTGACCCATTCTTGAAGGAAGCAAGTGATGTTATCAGCATGGGTGGCATAAAATATAGTTCAAATGGTCTAGCTCAAAAATTTCAACACAAACAGCACAATAAGATTATGACAAGGGAGAATTTCAGCATGATACCCTTAAATTTGGTTCAGACTCATTTTTATCATCCTCTTTTTTCAGAAGAAAATAAAAACAGTACAACTAAAAACCCAGTCACGTCTGCAAGAATTGCTATTGTAAATCAAAGAGGAAATTGTCTGGTCCTCATGTACTGTGGGTGCATTACTTTGAGACATAGTCCAAATTTTGCTGGACTTTTAACAGCTGCAGTGTGTTGCTGACAGATGGTGTAACAGATGAATCAGTTTCAAATTATCTACTAAAGTGCTCTATACCAGAGTAGAAGTACATTTGTGAGACTTTTTTAAAAATAAGTTGAGCTTTTGTCTCTTTTAAATTGATCTCCTAATTTCAGAGTGCCTAATTATATAATGCCAAATCATAAAGATCATCCTTTTTCTTTTTGTTAAATCTGGAAATGTTCATGAATTTTTAATTCTGTTTATTTCATGCCAAGGAGGAAATCACATTCCGGAATAAAATCTGCACTCACAAACCAGGCATAAAACGTAATCTCTAAGATTAATGTGAGAATAGTAATTTTTTTTCTAAATTTAAATTTACCTTAAAAGTTGACAGATATATTCAGTACTTTTAAGGAACAAATAATTGAAAAGTGTCAAAGGTCAATCCCAATATAGGAAAATGGATTTGCATTTTGTTAAAGTTTGGAAGGACTGTCTCCTTTTGGAAGGGGCTGCTTTGCATTACCATTTGGTGGTCTGTTTCTCATTGTCATGCTCTACTGTCAATAACTGTTGAAGTATCTAGCAATAAGAAGCAATGCTTTTGTAGACAGGCAAGTAAATGACAGAAGACATGTGAGCATTCCAGAGATTTCTTCTATAGGTGACTGAGCAGACTAGAAAGTTGTTCTTGACCAGAAACAATAAATTATGGTTTGGTATCTTTATTTTGATCATTGATTATAGCAGTATATTTTACTTATTTGAGAATACACACCAAGATTATATCTTCATGAGTTCCATGTACTCGGATCAAAATCATTGATTACAAACTCTGTATTTATTTGTCAAAACAACAGTTTACTTCATTGGGAATGGTGAGCAAAGGCTGTCAGACCTATGTGCGAGACTTTCAGGACCTCACTGGGGTCCTACAGATGGGCTTCTTTGGTGTGTATTTTCATATCAGTACATAGCGTTGCTCACCATTGTCGATCTCACATTGATGCTTAACTGCTCAACAGTGTCCTGAGCCATTCAGCCCATCAGTACTAGGAGCCTTTTACATGATGGCGATGTCACAGAGAGACTTGTGTAACAGTTGCCCATAAGAACACCCACTGGACATTCGTCTTCCTGTTTTTATTTCCTTTTGAAATTTTGTTTTTACATGCCCTGACACTCATTCTCTCTCTCTCTCTCTCTCTCTCTCTCTCTCTCTCTCTCTCTGTGCGTACATGTGTGTTTTTGTGTGTTTCTGTCTCTGCTTTTTCTCTGTCTCTCTCTCTCAAACCAATAAAATGATAGTTAAAAAATTAAGATCAGGAAAAAAAAGATCTTGACAATATATGCTGAGCATCATTCTAATCAAGATACATGATGCTACTTTACACATCTTTTACATTTTAAAACTACATGCTAAAATGTGTGTCAGTGTTATTTAATCTTCATTGTATAGCTAGAAATATAAAAGGATAATAAAAAATAAAGAAAGAAGAGGGATGAAAGATTGAAGGAAGGCCGGCCGGAAGTAAGGAATGACGGAAGGAGGAAGTCAGGAGGAAGAAAAGAATGAAGGAAAGGAAGGGAGAGAGGGAGGAAGGAGGAGTGGAGGGTAGATGCTCAATCTGAAAAAGAGATATACCGAGAATAAAGAAAAAGAAGCGCCGGAAAGACATCCGCGACAACCCAGCAGCTCTACACCCTCGCACAGATCTGACGCCCACTCTGCGCCACGCTCACTAAAATATCCCACCACGCCCACCCTCCACACGCCCCCCGCACTCAGCCCTCCCTCCCTCCCGCCCGACTCCCCTCCCTCCCTCCCCCTCCATCCAGGAAGAAAGAAAACAAGTAGCTGTGGGCAGAAGCCACCCGAAAGAAGCTCAGGCAAATGCCAGGCCCTGCCCCCTGCCCCCGGAGGGTCTTTTCAATGTTCATTCCTGCTCACTCAGGCAGGTTTACTCAGAGAGAGAAGCACTATAATTTCAGAAGTTTGCCTAGTGGAAAGGAGGAGGTCTCGTGCCCCCTGTGGACACGAAGAAAGGGAAAACATAAGCAAGGAGCACGCAGAAATGAGACTAATTAGAGTCTGCAAAGCGTGATTTTGATTAATGTGCCAGGTGGGTTTGGGTTGGAAGTACATAGCCTGCTGAGCCCTGAGAGCAAGTGGGGAGTCTGCAATCTCATCTAGAAGGCAATTGAGAGCACTTAAGAGTATCTAAACAGAGAAACTGCAGAATCCATGAGAAGCCTCTTGTAAAAATATAAGCATTGGGGCTGAAGAGATGGCTCAGAGGTTAAGACTGCCTCTTAAGCAGAAGGTCCAGAGTTCTGATCCCAGGTCCCACGTTAAAAACTCCAGTCTGAAAACATGGCAGCCAGGCTCTCAGGGCGGAGCCTGGGAAACTCCAGCGGGAAGCAAGAAGAAAGTAGAAGCAATGCAGGATGATTCCCAAAGTCACTCTTGATCCTCTACAAGAACACACATTGCTCTCTAAAACACACGCACACACACGCACACACATGCACACACACACAAATAGAAGCTGAATCCCAGATGGAAACAGTCTACGCGTCTGGAGAAGACAATGTAATATGAACTAAATCCACTGAACCCTGTGCCATCAGCCTTCGCAGTGGTGGCAGAAGATGCTGGGTTTACAACTTGAAATAAGAAGCAGAGTCGTAGTAATGAAAAGTAAACCACAAATGTTTATCCATGACCACAGTAGCGGAGAGTGAGCTGCAGTCTCATGAGAACAATTCCAGTTTCTGATACAAAATATTTACTTAAGCCTCAAAGTCCGAATATGAAAAAGGAAATTTCTAATTTTTAGCCAGTCACTATGTTTCTTGGACAAGTTGTACATTCACATCTTATTTCTGCTTTCTGTCTTCTGTGTTTAGGTCCAAAAACCTCCCATGGCTCACAGAATTGGACTCTATAATGTTTTAAGATGTTGAAAAATACAAAAATAAACCCTTACCAATAAAAATATTGAATGTTTACCCATCCCTGATTATATGATTGTTCTTATTTTTCTTTTTCATTATCCACATATGGAGATACGTCTTTGAGTGTATGCATGCTTGCTTGAGTGTGAGCGCACACATGTGTGAGAGTACGCATACTCGTGTGTGCACGGGAATATGGAGGCCTGAGGTCAACATCCGGAAACAGCATCTACTGCTTTTCCATCTTATTCTTTTGAGACTCAGTCTCTAATCAATTCCAGAATGCACCGATGGACTGTAAAGCTAGTGTGGTCTAGGGCTTCACATCCTCTACTTTCTGTGTATACAATTATAGGTCAGCTGCTGGGGTCACATCTACAGTTGGTGTTGATTTGGGGACCTGAACTACAGTCATTTTGCTTCAGCATCAAGCACTTTAACCACATAGCCATCTCTCCTGCTTTTACGTTTACAGCCTTGATTTATTCATGAGTTAGTTTTGCTAGGGCATTAACCCAGGGCCTTATACATACTAGGAAAAGTGTTATCATTGAGCCACACTCATTTTTTTAAAATGCTACAGGACAGACTTTGTAACGCTGGTATGGTTTTAGGCCAAAGAACATAAAAAATGTTCTGTAGCTGCTTCAACTCTCCAGTCAGAAAATGTTTGCTGTGATCCCAGGAAGCATGAAAGCAATAGACAATGCCGCAGTCTTCCTCCATCGATAAAGACCAGGATGCACGGCCTTCCCACTCACTTGAACGCCTCTAGATACCCAGGAAACTGCCATCCCTTGGCCTCTGTCTTCAGAGCCCAAGTGTTTCACTGTCTGGTTACATTGTCATCACTGTCCCTTTTCGTGAGAAACAGATAGAGACCTGTATTACTGATTCAAACTCTTCACATGAAGGGACTTTTTTATTACCTATTTGTAGAATAAATTTTGCTTTATAATTACTTTAATTCTATTTCATTGTAAAATGCTGAGTAAGGTGAACTATGGAGTTTAATTAGAAATATCCACAAAGCATGACCTATATTCGAAAGCAATTCTAAATAAATTACACATACATACACACACACACACACACTGACATCAAGCATACCACTAAGCTAACATATATTATATTGTATATAAAACTGTACATTAATGATTAATGTCCATACACTATAAATACATTTCTAGTACTATATCAATTTATGTCCATATTTATTCTTAAAAGTTACTTACATTCTATCGCTTAATATGTTAAGTACAAAGAATCATGAGGCACTGGGGGAAGGGGAGGGGGGAGGGAGGGAACTGGTAAAAAATTTTAAAATGTATAATTAAATTTTTAATAAAAAAAAAAGAATCATGAGGGATGAATGCTTACAAAATGTTATATTGAGTTACAGGGCCTCAAATTCACGCTAGCACACTTTGTACGATTATGTTCACCTGCATGTATCCCTTTCTTCTCACACCACAATTTTTGCCTTTGTCTTGGTAAAATAGTAATGACCTCAACGTCACTAACAGAGAGCCTATGCTGATGGATGAAATCTGGGACATGGAAGAGTTATGTGCTCATCACATTATCTCTTGCAGATAGGGTTTAAATATTTTGTTATTAAGCTTTAATACTGCAGTTGTGTATCTTCATGAGGTCCAATATGAAACTCAGTGCATATTTGCAATGCCTAGTAATTGAATAAATTATCTGCATGGAGATGGATAGGTTTTAAAAGTCAGGAAGAGCTATAAACATAAGAAGACACCTATCATACAGTACTTGATATTATAATGGGGCTATTAATTTCTCAAGACAGCATTAAGTTTTATGGGTCAGACATCAAATTTCACATAGAAGATAACATTACCAAGTATACCACTAAACAAATAGGGAGTTTAAATGCTTTTTGAACTACAAAGTCACAGCAAGTATTAGTTACTTTTGCTGTTTAAAAAAAAGAAAATTTGCTTTTAAAACTTCATTTATTGTGTGTATGTGTGTGTGTGTGTGTGTGTGTGTGTGTGTGTGTGTATGTGTGTGTGTGTACTGTGTGTCCCTTTGTACTAGGCATGAACTGGGCTGGAGAGAGGGGGCAAGGGTTAAGACTTTGCCTCACAAGAAGGACCTGAGTTTGGATCTGTGTGTGTGCTCACAAAAATAAATTGTTTTCCTGGAGAAAAAAAAATAAACACAATTCGACATTTTATGCTTTCTTATCAAGCATTTCTTCTATAACCTGACACCTTATTGCACATGTAAGAACATGATTTTTGTAGGTATATTAAGAAACTGTTGTTCCGTGCCTTTGTGTAAGCCAACAAAATAAGGAAGAACATTCTTTTCAACTACTTTTGCCTGTATTTTCATAGCAAATCCAATTCTAGAGTTTAATTGATATTTAACTTGACAAACATGCCTGTCAATCACTGAAGCTGGGAACATCCATTCACTTGTCTGCCTTCTGTTCCTATGGATGCCCAGCTTTATCTGTGTTAAGTATCCTGTTGTGGCAAATGCACTTTTGCTAGGAAAATGTGCCTATTTTAGAGGCCAGAGATGAGTCAAACTGGATAACATAAAGGACAAGCGTTTCTCCTATCACAGTGGCAGGAGCCATGAGTTCAGCTTTCAGTAGACAGCACTGCATCACTCCACTGTTCCAATCGATCTGGTCCCATACTCGTTCCACACATTCTTCCATTTTCTTGATACACTGCCTGGCTCTGTCATGAGCTAGCCAGAAAAAGATTTGAATCGTTTGTTTGCTATTAGCTCATAAGTTGACACTCCATCTTTCCTGCTGCTCAGAACCTGAGACTATATACACAGTTGTGCATTTTTCCAAATTCCACTTATTGGGTAGTTGTTATTTGAAATGTAATATAAAAATGCAGTTGACAAGTCACCCTGGGGGTGACACAGTGGTTGGCAAACAGAAGAGTGATTATCATTTATTCATGCCAGAGCACTGTTGCCTCTTTGATTTGAGTTTTCTAATATCTTCAAATGCCACTGTGCACCAATAACAATTTATTTTTAGTGACACAATTGGCAATGTGGAAAATATTTTTCCTCGATTTAAAAGAGCACACATATTCACACCTACACTTTGGAGTCTATTCCTGCTCCAAATGTTATTTCCTTTTTCACAGCTTTCAATTCAACTTTCAGTGTTTATGTCCACTATGTACATGTTAGGTGGGTAACTCTTCTGTGTCTTTCTGTCTTCTCAAAGGAATCTGTGTCACATTTTCACCCAGCATGGCTCCTGCTAAACTTCGGGATCAATCATAGTGCAGGAGATTCAACCCAATGGACTCCAAATGAGAATGATGGGCCTTAGTCCTTTCATAAATCAGATCCATAACCCAAATATGAAGGAAAAGATGCTCTCAGAACAATTCAAGAGAGATTTTTTTTGATCTGGACTTCACGCGAATTTAATTTGCACTTTCTTTGATTACAAGTGATCTTGAACTGAGACGACAAAAGTAAATTTTAAAGGAAACAAAGGACATCTTGGAAACAGACCACCCAAAAAGTATTTCGTTCCATCCAAACTGCAGGGGAAGAATAAATAGCCCCTCCATTCTAACTCCTGCCTACACCTGCTGTCAATTTTCCTTTTTATCCACGAATTTTGAAAAGGACTGCAGAGGTCTTGTCTGTCTCGGTGGCCCAGAAATAGAGCTGTCACACAGAGAGGTCACACACAAGGTCATTGCTATTGTGCTGGCCATGGAGATTCCGTGAAAAAGAAAGTCAAACTAACATTATTCCATTTTCTGTCTCATTGGATAAAAGCCACGGTAGGGTGTATGCAAGCTAACTGATAGTCAGCACACATTTTTTGTTCAGGTTCCATGGGTAGCGAAATTTACAATGGAAAATGAGACCAAAGATATGAAATTGACATTGTTGTCACCTGGGAGAAGAGATTGCAACATCTGAGTTTACTTGCTATTGTGCATTACAGGATTAACTGTGCATCTTCACACAAATGTCTCAGGGTCACAGCTGATTTCCCTACAAAATTGACACTAATATTAAAACAGCTATGTGAAGAAGACATTTAGAGGAGCCACTAGTTCCTGAGAATGAAAACTTTAAATACAGGCTTTCAAAAGCAGCTAGTTTAGGACTAAAAAAAAAAAAGGAACATTAAGTGAAGAGACATTCAACATTGGGAGAATAAAGTTTATGTCTTGGTTGTAAGAAGGTATGCAAATGTTATCAAACCACTAGCTGTCTTGGAGCTACGCATTTGTGCAAATGACTTTTCTACATGTCTGTAAATAAGGAAGCACACATATACACGCATGCATGCACAACACATAAACACACACACACACACACACACACACACACACATACACACACCACACCTCATGAAAGTAGGAAGAAGACATAGGGAGGATGGAAATAGGAGAAGGGTTGCTAAGACAGGGTCATGGCAATTAGTGTGCACATGTGTGCATTGTCAAATAATAAAAAAAATGTAGAAGTAGCTATTAGTTTCCTCACATACATATCCAGAAATAAATTTTAAGCTGATTTTGAATCTGTAAGGAATCTTAGCTTCTGTTCTACCCTGCCCAAGCACAGTGTCCAGTGCTGCGCATCACTAAATATGATACGCAGAGGATGGATGGATGAAAATTTTCAAAGATGTTGGTGAGTAAGTATTCTAACTGTTGGAAACATTTGATGACCAATGTAATGAAACTGCTTTTATTACCAAGACGATGTATTATTATCAGCACAATGCCATTGAAGAACTATTTCTGCTTATATGTCCTAAAAAGAATTTCCTTTTTCTGAGCCACTTCCGTAGGTTGGAAAAATCAGTGTATCTTGCATGCTACTGCCTAAAATGATTGGTTCAAAATATATTGCAAGCCAACTCCTTCTGATATTTTGTACAAAGATTCTTCTCTTGTTTTAAATCTGTTAGTGTTTTCTGATATAGCCTTTACACACATAGGCTTAAACTCTATGATGTGGTGTAAAGAGTTGGTCACGGAAACCATTCAACCATGTCCAGATTCTGAATATTGCTTGTTTTTATAATTATTCCAAATTTAGCAAAATAATAGAGTAGTGATCTGAATGTTAAAATTAGTGATAATTAAGGAAACCTCATTTGATTTTTGTACCTCCAAATTATGATTTAATTGGAAGGAAATATTTCACTAAAACTTCTATTGTATTAGATATAGTAGAGATTTTTATAGTATATCTTCATTGAAAAAGAAAAAATCTTATATTTCAGTTCTCAATTATTTTTGCTCAAAGATTGTAAAATGTATAGAGATCAAATTGACCAAGGCAAAGGCACAAGATGATGTTTTGGTCATAGGTTTACACAATTTTTATGTTACAAAGATGGGTTCCATGAATTCTTTGTTAATCTTTAGCCACAAAGACAAAAGTCTAAGGAGATATTTATTTTTGTTTTCCTCACTCTGCAATGGTATCTACATCCAGCCTTTAACATCTAAACTGAGTCAAGAACCAGGTTTAGTTTATAGCCAATTAGAAATCTTAAATGAGAGGCATTGAGCAATTGAACAAATTTAAGATTTAGTATAACAGTAAGAATTAGAAACACAAATATCCATCACTGTTACACACAGGATACAAAATTGAGGGACTATTTAAGCACTTAGGCATTAGTGGAGTATCTGGACAATGTATAATTATTAGTACAATATAATTTTAAAAGAAATCAGTTTCTCCTTGTAGGCCTTAAAGGAATTTCCATCATTCAGTGCTATGAGTAAATAAAACCACAAAAATTCAATTCAGTCCATTCAATGAGTGCGTGTGTGTATGTGTGTGTGTGTGTGTGTGTGTGTGTGTGTGTGTGTGCATTTAAACTCTATCATGAAACATTGCAATACTAATAATGTGGAGTTTACTTACAATGTGCTCTTTATTATAAACAATAGAAACTTATATGCTGTTATTCTCAGGTAAATGGGCATAAAGTCAAGGCGATTGTTTTCACATTTCAATAGGTTAATGTCACAGCTTACATATATCACTTATTTTTAAGTGTATTAGAATATTTGAGCAATATAATTAATTTTATTACACTAATATAATTGAAATGGCTTCAGATAACTAATCCAAGTACCATTTTATTATAAAATTGCTTTTATTTATTTTTGTATAATATATATAAATATTTATCTGTGCTATCTTCTTTAAAACATACTCTTTTGAACATGAAATTGAATGAATAAATAAACATACTTAATTATTATTCTTAAATATTCTTATTGGTTTTATACCTTGGAAATCTGGACTGGTCATCTAATCACGGTACAATTACTATTTGCCTTTCATGGAAAAATCTCCAGTTTCTTTTACTCATGGTCCACATGATATATTTAATAAAGACAGATGTAGCTCATTGCTTTTTATAAGGTAGTGACAGATAAAGAAATAATAACCTTATAAATTTATACTTAGGTTACCCAGCACTGTCAACAGACAAATTAATTCTTTATTAATTTTAATGCTAAATAGCGTGACATCTTAGGCTTTGATAAAACCAAATGCTCAACAGATCTGCCCAGGCAGGCAATGGTGGGCAGCTCATCGCTTCGGCAATGAAATCTACATGGTTTAGCCTCTGCTACAGGACTGGCCACGTGGCACATTCTGACACAAAAGCCTGAAAAGTTTATCACAGGACACATGAGTGGAAGTAATTTCTTTCTGTTGGATTAGGAATGACAAATGAGCCAGCGACAGTGTTTAATCTGAGAGAAGACATACTTAGGTGAACAGCTGGGTTTGAGCATCACAGAAGGGGGTGACCGAGATTCAGGGTAATTCAGAGAGTCAGCACCAGGAAGACCAGAACGCAGGAAGGAAAGGGGAGGGAAACAGAAGCTCTGACTCTGAAATAGGAGGAGAAGCTTGACTAGGGAAGGAGGCCAATCTACGTGGAGTGGAGAAGAGTTTTTTCGGAATCCCAGTGTCCTGAGAATTGGGTTGTCTGGAGCAACTTCTGTACTTCTAAGTGAGCTCTGGCATCCTGTAAGGATGATGATCACTTTCATTCTCCAGGTTTTCCTTAAGCTGAGAGCATATTTCCAGAATCCTGGAGAAAGCCTACGTTCCATCCAGAAGTCCCTCAGCATCCGTTCAGTATTCCCCAGGTCCCTTCCACACGTACCAGGACACTGAGCCCTTCGACCACACCGAGGCAGCAGCTCCAGGGAGTCACGGGGCGAATGACTAGTGCTGGCAACTCAACCACTAGTTTCTCTGTGTCGCTGAGAGGACACACATTGTAGTATATCTCGAATTCTGATTTGAATTCTGTCCCCATATTTAAAGGGTCACCAAACGTGATGATTTTTTTTCCTTCATTAAGCTTTACTCTTTAGCATTTCACATGGGGTTTCGTCTTCAATTTTATTTCTGTAAGCTTTTATCATTCTTTTCTGAGTAATTTTAGCTCATACTTAAAGGCAGAGACAAATCTGCAAGATGTCCTAACAGTTTAGTGCACAAAGAATTGCGTTTGTTTCTTTGTTTAGTCTAGTTTTCTTTTGCTTGCTTTGCATCAGAATGTCTTTGCACTTTTTTTTCAGAAAAGCAATCAATGTTTATACACATTTGATTTATGTGAAATGACCTTAGTTGTTAAAATAAAGGTTTCTGCATCAATCATACCTGAGATTGAGCCCTTGCTTTCCCAGTAGACACTTGGGTGAGTTAACTGTGTAGTTTAACTTTCTTCACGTTCAATTGAACACTATAAGTAATAAAAATGTATTTTAAGGGATTGCTTAGGCTTAAAAAACAATGAAGTACCAGAATGATGGTTGTATTTTTATATATTTACATATGTCCCATGCAAAAATGCTTGTATGCATATATTTATTAATGGAATTCATTGGCACATATGCATGCATTACAAATGTGTGCAATTATTTAAGCACATATTTAATTTTTATGTATAATCTATGCATATACTTACAATTGTAATTTTGTAGGATAACAATATATCTAGAAAGGTTTGAGACATAATGATGTCTTCTAAAATACTTTACACAGTCAATGCCTTCTAACTATATTAATGTTAGACACAGATTCATAATATTAAAGGAGATGTATTATCTTTGATATGACCAATTGATGATTTGGAGGTAAGTGATGGAATGGTGTGTTTTCTGAATATGAAATATGAAGACTATGAACCACAGGCAGATATGTGTCGGAACCAATTAAGTTGTCCTCTAATTATATCTTGGAAGTCGTCATCAAGCTCCCCACTCATCTGAGCTGAAGTTCGTCATTTTTCCTGGTGGCTCAGTGCTTAAACTTTACTTGGTCAGAAGTTTCTTTCTCACAGGTCCTCGGTGAATGGAAGCTCTGAGAAGCTTTCCAAGTGTGTGGATGGCATTGAGCTAAATATAACTTCAAAGCATGCAGTCTAAGTTTATGACCTACAAATAGGAGCATCGGTGTTGATGGTGAAACAAAGGTATTAGAGAACTTTAAACTCTGTGCATCATCACTATCTAGTTTTTGTGTGTTTGTTTGTTTGTTTGCAGGCCAGAGCTGAGATCTGGGGTGGACAAGATTAAGTCCCATATTCATAGCAACCAAACCTAAAGGCCACATGCAGGTATACTATAGCTTGAGCATCAGTGATGTCATAGGTGAAATCAGGATAATTTTTTGGTTAAGCAAAAAGTGGTGATAATGAAAGATAAAAATGAAAGCTAATGTATTTAGGATAGTGTTATGATACAATTGCAAATTTCACCCAATGTCATTTAATAATCATATTATATATATACATATATATCTGACAGCTATAACCAAACACACTTATTATTGATTAATTATTTTGGTATTTATAAGACAGGGTCTTGCCATGTAATCCAGTTTGCCTTTGCTTCACTCTGCAGCCCTGCTTGGCATCGAAGAGGCTGCCCTGCTGCCTATCCTCGTGGGCAGTCCTATTAGCTTATCCTCCTGAGATTACAGCAGCGCACCATGATACCTGTTTCAAACACATTTGCAAATATTTAACAATATGTTTTTCTCAGTGTTTTGCTGATTCTCTTCCTTTATAAAGGTAGGAAATAGCTGACAGGTATCTCAAATTGCTAAAGATCATCTCTATTAACACCTCCCTTTGGCAAACTTTCAAGTATCTATGTATCTGAGAGGGAAAGGAAGCATCCCACAATGCATTGTGTATACAGATTGACTCAAAAATTAACGACATTTTTACAACTATCTATTCAATAACAAATTGAATGGGCTACTTTGGCATTTGTCTTTATTTTTTATAATAGGAAAGAAAATTTTAAATATGTTACTATTGATGTAGCATTAGGATTTTTGAAAATCTTCGCTCGGACGATTAAAAGCATTATGAAACAGCTAACATTCCAATAAGCATGTTTTATGTTCCTCCACAGAAAAACATCAATTATTCATAATAAAGACAATCAACTTATTTCGGGTATGCTTTGTAATGAAAAGCATTGCCTAGGAAAAAGGGCAACAAACCCTTTCTTATCTAATAAAATTAAAAACTGCAGGGACTGGGGAGATTGCAGGGACTGGGGAGATGGTTCAGGAATTAAATGAAGCCTTTGTCTTACAAGCAAAAAAGATCAAAGTCTGTACTTAAACTTCTGGTCCTAGAAGGCAGAGCCTGGAAAACTCCAGAGCATAGCAATAAGAAGATAGAATGATCCAGGATGACTCTCAAGTTCACCACCCTTAAGTATCCATAGGCACACACACTTAATTGTGCTCTGATAGATACACACACACACCCACCCACACACACACACACACACACACACACACACACACACACACCCCACATCACACACTAAACTAAACTCTATTTCATACATTCATTTTCCTGAAACTCATTTGTCTTTTCCTTTGAAAAGTAGTGATCAGTCTCTCAGACTTTCAAATCTTGAAATCTGTTGCAGGCATCAAATAAGACATTTATGTGAGAGTTCATCAAAATGATAAACCTCTCCTCATACAGAATCACGTCAATGTCAATGACACAGTGGTAATGTGTTAGCCTAGCGCAGTAGGAGTTATGGATTCTTGGAGGGGTCAGACCAAAATCAGAGAAATTATCTCTCTTTCTCTACGCTCCTCCTCTCTCCAAAATTATTAAATAAAATATTTTTAAAGAGCCAATGAGATGCTTCAGAAGACAAAGGCATCAGTTGATGAACCTGTTGATCTGACTTTTATCCCCAGAGTCCACATGGTGGATGGAGAGAGAACTGGCTTCTGAAAATAGTCTTTTGACCTCTATTGGAAAATTCAAAAATATGTGCCCACTCTTTCTCTATGTCTATCTCTCTCTCTCTCTTCCTGTCTCCCAGTCACTCACTTTCACTCTCTCTTAACTAAAAAATGACAAATACGCAGTAAATAAAATTAAAAAATTATTACATTTCCTGCACTGATAAAACATTCATGTATACTTCATTTATGTGTCTCCTCTTTCTCAAAAGTTTTGATGTACTATAAATGCAAGCAGTAAATACACAGGTGTCTCTCCAGCCTTTGCCCATGTGTCAAGCTTGCTGGCCTACTATTTAGGGACTGTGAAATAAAAATGTTTGATATTTTTACCCTGATTCATTGATGGCAATACTGGTGATTATTTCCTAAAAACATAATCCTAAATATAATGGAAAAGGCAATATGAAAGAAATTGTTTGTTGTACAATTTCATAATAGCAAAAATATTTAAAATGAATGATTCCAATATCCATCAAGTAAGCATATAGCTGAACTATGTAATTTCATGTTATCAGAGAAATATTAGAGCCACTAAAATTATGATTTTAAAGTATATGATTAGAAAGTGCTCTTTACTTAATAGAAAGTAGCAATAATCAAGATAGAGGGTTGTAAATTAACTGTAATCACAAGTATGCATAATTTTATAGAGAGCATATAAAGAGAGAAAATCCATGCTTATTAATGATTAATCTACATGGCTAGCAAGTTTGAATTTAAACGTGAAACATGGACCTGAGAGGTGCTTAGGGGAACCTGTCTGAAAACACAGGCACTTAAGTTTGATCTTTGGTGTTCCCATGTTGGAAGAAGAAACCAACTTTCAAAAGTCATGCTCTGACATCCACATGCAAGCCAAGGCACACTACTAGCTGCCCTTTGCTTTCTCCCTCCCTCCCTCCCTTCTTCCCTCCTTCCCTCCCTCCCTCCTTCTGTCCGTCGTCCTTCCTTTCCTTCCTCCCTCCCTCCCTCCTTCCTTCCTTTCCTGTCTTCCTCCTTCCTTTCTTTCCTCTTCCTCCCTCCCTCCCTCCCTCTTTTCCTCCCTCCATTCCTTTTCTTTTTTCCCTTTCTTCTTTGAAATTGTCATATATAAAATAAGCTTATGCCCTTGCCCCCCTCCCCTATTTTCTAACCCCTCCTCCTCTCCCACCCTTCCTGTGCTCCATAATCTATCCACATTCCTCCTGCTCCATCATCCCTCTGCATGTATAGGCCACAGGTATCTTTTGGGGCACCTGTACTCATAAGGGTCAGGGCGTCTGTGGCAGTATAAATGGTCCTCCGGTGGGTAAATCTACAGGTGGGGAAACTTGCCTTCTCTTTTCCAGCACCTATTCCAAAGAACTGGAAATTCCAAAGAACAGTTCTTTCTGAGTAGCTGCTTCTCCTGAGATCATTGCTGGTTCATGAGATTTCTCTCTTTTGCCTGCCTGCCTATCTCTTCTAATTTTCTCTGAGATAAATAAAAAATATTAAAATATACAGGAAAATATTTTTAAAACTCAAAACGAAATGCATTTATACATTTCATAATATTTTTAGATAAAATTAAAAAAAATTTTTTATTCAATTGTGAGTGGGTGCGTGTGTGTGTATGTGTGTGTGGAACCACGGGGACGAATTCGGGAACCACCTTGAACGCCTCCATCTCCTGTTTATTCTGCCTGGGAATTCACAGGCTCCGCTCTACCAGGAGCAGAAACGCAGGCCGCCCCAGCTTCCGGCCGGCTTCTGTACGTGGGATCTAGGATCCGAATTCAGGACCCTCCCCCTGCAAGGCAGAGGCTTAACCCCTGAGCCATCTCTCCAGCCTATTTTTTATTTGTGTGTGTGTGTGTGTGTGTGTGTGTGCATGCGTGCGCCTGTGAAGTCCAAGAGTAACTTTGGGAATCATCCTGGATTCTGCTACCTCCTCTTTGCTTTGCTCTGGAATTTCCTAGATTCCACCTTCCAATATAGGCTGCCACCATTTCTGCCTAGCTTTATTTTTCCCTAACATGGGACTCAGGATTCCAACTCAGGTCGTCTGCTTGAAATGCAGAGGATTAGCCTCTGAGCCATCTCATATTATTTTCATACTATTTTGATAGATCTATTTTTTCATAATTATCATATATTAATATAAATATAATCATGCGGTATTAATAAGGTATCAGTCATAAAATATGCTGTGGCTTTGAAAACATATTAATACCTGATATTTACAATTTTCATTTATTTGTATTTATTATAAGCCCCCGGAAAGTTACATACAACAAAAGATTCCTAAATTGAATTTAAAAATAATATTCATAGTTAAATTAATATGTCACTTGACCAGCAAGTAGAAAGTAAATAGTTTTCTTATTTCTACTAGTTATGTCCCTAACATTTATTTAGAGTGTTCTTTATTTCTTTCATGAAATTATCTGCTAAGCTGATGCTTTGTGGCAAGATGAAGCCCAAGTGGATAAAGAAGTAGCATTGTATACTCGTGAATTAATGAGTTCTGAAAAGACAAAGTTAATTCCCTCAGTGATCATCAGTAGCCATGTGTTCCTCTGTGTGCTTCCATAGAGATACAGCACATTTCCATGGACCCCTATATCCAAAAGAGAAAGTGCTCTACACCCAACTCTTTGCAGCAAGTAACCGTCAGTGCCTCATGAAGAGATTTCATAAGTATTAAGTCACATTTGTCTGATTGATAAGTCTACTACAAAATCTAGGCAATATGATGTTTAGTTTGGGTAGTGTTGGGACAGAACACACATGCTGTTTAGGAACTTTGGTTTCTTTTGAGAAAAAAGGCCGTAGAAATCAATAGCAAAGGCTGCCATTCCTGCAGAACACTAAGATTGTAAATATTATCTATTGTTCAGGTTTTGATTTAATCTTGGCTTAGTCACTTGCTGCTTTTCAGATCTTGGGAAGATCACAAAACCCTCCAGTATCTCAGTGTGTTTGCCTATAAAACATAACACCAACTTGGCAGGGTTGGAGGATCAATTGAGATACAAATTCAAAATTCTTAAATCAATGCCTGGTCCAGATTTAAGAAAGAACCTTGGATGACTAGCATTGGATGTTTGTAAGTAAAGTGAAAATTCTCAAGTCCATTGTAACTAAATATTATCACCAGATACATAATTTGTTAATGAAGTGGTTTTATTCTTTGTTAGTAATATGAATAGAGTCTTTCAATGTTATTATGTTCTTCAAGGACTTACATCATTGCTTTCATTTTCAGTGCTCTGTTATGTTACTGTGATTTGCAAGCAGTCAACAACTTTTCTATTTGACCAGTTTTCAAAATCATACAGTAATACAGCTGTCCTTTTAATGGAACGTGGTTAATACAAGGATCACAATTGGTCAAAGTGCAAAGAATAAATGACTGTGGAGTACCTTGCCTAAATAGGACATCTAACTCTCACCCTTAACCTAAGTCTCAGGGAGCGTTGTGGAAGAGGGGACTGAAAGAATTTAAGAACCAGAGCGTCAGATGAATCCTGTTATGTCTCCTGTTCACTTACACAAAATCAATGCACGATTGAGGTTACTGAGCTGACATTGTGGATGAGGAAGATCTCATGAGCACTATGCTTATCTGCATAAATACTGATGGATGATGCTGGCCGGGGGAAAGGGACCCACTGCTTGCTTCATTGGCACTGATATTGATACATGAGCCTTTCTGCAGCAAGTACCAAAGCACATGCTAACTGTAGGTGCCCCTTCTGAAACTCAGTGGGTTACATATACACACAGAAAGATTTAAAAGTTGGAGGAAATTAGTTGGAAATAAGATGATTCTCAGTGGGAGAAAGAGGGAGGGCTGAGGTGACATGATGGGATAGAGTATGACAGAATCCTTTGTATTTCTATTCAAAACTATCAACAAACAAAAATTAAATAAATTGTCGCGATTTTCATATTTTTTCCTGATACAGAAAAATGGTCTATGGAGATGAAAGTTCACAATTTGATTATTTTTTTAAAAAAAATCAATATCTGTGAGGCCCAGTACATTGTAATACATTATCTCTTATTCTCGCAACTCTTTAAATTTAAAGGCAAAGAAAACAGGCTGACAGGAACATCCTTTATGAATTCCTGAGAAGAATTTCCCACCAACAGTCAGTCATGCAGGTAGGTGGATTTCTTCCCCCCCCCTTGCTTAGTGGAGTACACTCAAAACAGACTTACACGTAAACATAAGCTCTGAAAAGATTCCTGCCTCCTATTCAGTCTATATGAGACAGAATGTGGTGAAAACATTGGGGTTTCTAAAAACCTTCACTAAACTTGAGGAGTAAGACTCTGACTGCTTCGAAGTCTGGTCCCAGCTGCTTCTTTCTCCAACCATGCAGGAACATTGAGAACAGCAGTGTGCTCCTTGAGCTCCTTGGCTTCACAACTTCTCCAGCTCAGAGGCTAAGTTCCTTGTAACTACTGAGTGAACATTTGCAGATAAGTCAGAATCAGACCTACAGATTTTAAATCACAGCAGAAATTCACTGTGAGATGGGAAACTCACGGTAGCATTAATGCAAATATATTTACTTAGCTGATCTTGACTCACTCATATCTAAATTTAATCACTTGATGCTTTAGCAAGTTGTCCAAGATTTTATTGATATGACATTCAAAACGAAATATCTTAAATTGGAATTGCTACTTACTTAACCAAGAAAATATTTGCTAAACTTCCATAGAAACTTAAGCAAATTGAAACAAGGGAAATGAAAATGTCTACTGTGAATATCACAAATTAACTCTGAAGCAAAAATTCCTGGGGTATACGCGTTTCAGCTGTCTTGGGGTTTGGCTTTCAGGGGTGCTGCTCTGGGTAGCTTAGTGCTGAACATGGACAAGTTTATTTGGTGGACTTCATTCACCAGTGCTACTAGCTGAAGACTTTGTATCATCTTCGTGCAGCTTAGTTCTGTGGCTTCCCCTATAGGCTTGTGCCATGTGTATTAATGAGTTTCAGGCAAATGTTCACACAAACAGCCACATTAGACAGGACAGCCAAAGAAGTGGCAATGACAGAGCTTCCACAATGAGTGACATTTTAGCGAAACACAAAAATATACAAGCATCATCATCAGGATATAATAAGATACATTGAAGAATGAATTCCAGGTCTGACAGGTACCCCCAGTCATAGGGCTATGGGGTCAACATCGGAAAAATAGTCATCTGCCACTTCTGCCACGAGGTCCAACTGACAGCCTAATTCTAATGGGGCTAAATGTGACATCTTGTCAGATCTCCTGTCATATAATACCTATTTGTAGCTCCTCCGGACTCTGAAGTGCTTTCTCCATGATAATAAGCAGTGGGAAACTTTAATTCACATTCACAAGCTCTGTTCTTCACTAATCAATTCCACTATGTCAGAGTGGATGGCATATTGACTGATAGGCCAGCCTAATTCTGGATTGCAGATTGCAGATGGAGAAATGCTAGGAACTAGTTACCAGACTCAAAATGCTGACGTCAGAATGAAAAAAAAGTTTAACTGTCTAATGGCAAATATTTTCCCGGAAATGTGATGTAATTTCTAGTAACCCCTTAATTGTTTGAATGCTAATATTCTTTACGAGATCTAGACCACCATGAAATAAAGAGATGATAAATGCCTTCACATTATTTGGACTTATCCTGATCATCTTTTTCTCATGCTGAAAATTGCAGTCTCTATAAGATATTCACAATGTGCAGCCAAATGCAAATTCTTTCTCTGAATACGCTCATTACCTTGCCAGCCATGTAAACTGTGTGTATCTGTCATGGTTGACAACTCTCCCTCCATCCTCATATCTGGTAATCACTGGTTTTTGCTTTCTCATTGCCTCCTTAACTGCTCTTTGTCATTACCACTGAATCAGTTCACGCTTATGCCACGCACACCCTTCTGATTTCTTACCCTAATTCTCTTCTCTTCAGTCTATGCCAAGGGGTCACCCACAGGGATCTTTCTGAAGAGTTAACAGCACTATCTTCTACTTCAAGCCTTTCAGTGGCTGTTACTGCAAATTTTACTAGCATTAGAAAACCTGAATTATTTTTCTAACCTCCGCCTTCCATAAGTTAACTATGTGAGCTTTATATTCTGATTAACCTTATCTATTAATATCTCTCCATGATATGGTAAAGTCAAGGCAGAACATAACAGGCACCACTGTTGACATTGATTATGGAAAATAAATTACTTCTAAATGGTGATGCCTGGCATAACTGGCTGCAAGGGTAGAGAAACAAATGTGACTTATTAAATTTATGGATGACTAGATAAGATAAACAAATGGCTACAAAATAAATACAAAATAAATAGTAAAGCTCAGACATAGAGCAAGCTGGACAGACACTCCCAGAGCTGAGTCATGGAAAGATTAACAATATTGGCAGTAACCCATTTAATTATGCAGCCCACCAGTAGAAATCATAGACGGAAAATTCATGATGATTATGGGTGTGTTGGCCACTGCATTATGTAATACTTGTCCAGTGAAGACAGTTTGTTGTGAGGATTAAAAAAGAGACCAACACAACTAGCAAGATTAATCACTCCCTTCCTGCATATTTGCTTGAAGGTTCTGTTATGGTTACATTTTAGTATCAACTTGACAGTTGTAGCCTGTTTGGGGCACAGTTGTGGAGAGTTAATGGTGGGAACAAGTCCTTGAACCTTGGAACGGGTCTGTAGATACTTGATTAATTGTGGAAAACCCAGCTTATAGTGGTGCTTTCCAGTGGTGGACCAGATAAGAGGAGGTACAAGGAGGAGAGACTCGCTCTTCCATTATCTTGTGTCAACTTGCTGAGTCCACTTTTAGAGCATCATCGCCTTCTTTTTTGCTGCTGCTGCCTCCGTCCTTGGCTGATGTGGAGCTTCATCCTTTCCATGTTGTTGCTGTTCCTGCTGCCTTTGGAGCTGGTTTCTAGGCCTTGCTGCTGTTTGCTGTTCATTGCTGACGCTGGACCCCAGCTGTTCTTCACGGACATTGGAGTCCAGCATCTTCAACCCTCCATCAAAGTAAAGACTTGAGACCTTCTTGGGATCTTTTGGCTTTGTGGGACATTCTGGTCGAGAATGAAGCAGCTAAGGGTGACTACTTTGAAGGATACTGTTTTTTATTATAAGCTAATTTAATAAACATATATGTATATATATATATATATTCTAGAGAGTCTGTTCTTCAGAGAACACTGAATAATACAGTCTCTGTTAGGTTTTCTCCCTCCAGTGGCTTCTATTTTCTGTCATCTTGCCTGGTCTTTCAAGTGTCTATTCATGCCTGGTAGATGATGTTATATTGACAGGTGCTCTGGTTTCTAGCCACTTTCTGTGCGCTCAAGCTCTGCGGTGATGCTCATAGTCTTCCCTAACGTTCAAGTCTGTACCTAGATCGTCCTTCCCCTGGACTCTGCAGTATCTCCTACTGTTTGCTTCCTTCATCTATGATTTCCACGTTGGTCTCATGCTCTTCCTGGATGCATTTCTTTCCCTGGAGTCCCACCTAATTGTCATTGTGCTTTCTCCTTATTGATGTTTCTCTTGGGGAGGAGATACTGACAGGTTATAATGCATTTTCTTTGCATCCCTAAGATGCTGATGCCCTTCTCAAATATACTATGAACTGTAGTGTGTGCAAACAAGCCACACACATCTCTGTGATTCTTCTGTCCTTCACAATAAGCAGAACAATGGATATACATTGTAAGTAGTCAAAATGGACCTGCAGCCTTGATTTCTCAGGTAACCCAGAAAATTATCAATCTTGTTATTGTTTGTGATATTTCCAGCTTCATGTACATGATGTATACATTTAAGTTAGTTGGTTTTACTTCATGTCAAACCTTATTGATTGATTCTTTTAATGAAATAGAAACTTATGGTTAAAAGCTCCCTCTACTGGCTTTCTCCCTCAAAGCTAAAGAAAAGTGAATTCATGTGTTATCCAATGCAACTTTCCCTAGAAGACATCAGTAAGAAAAAATAATTACAAATACATTAATGTATTGATTTTATTGACCTGACTATTCTCTGATTTTACTCAAGTGATATATTTTCTGAAGACAGTCTTTTCTCTAGGGAACCTTCAATTCTTCCCTAGTCTGTATGTTCTGCTCTGCTGTAAACCGCAGCTCTGCTATGATCCTAAGAGCCCGGTGATTGACAGCCAACATCCTGGTTGGTTGCCTTGTTCCACACCAATACTGGCCCGTCTGTAATCAGCAACTGCAAACTGAAACAATTCAGCAGAGAATGAATGGCATCTGCTTGTCTCATCACATGAAGATGTGAGGATCACATCATATTTCTGTAGTTACATCAATGGAAGAAGCAGTTCAAATAAAGCAGTGTCAGAGAATGAACACACTTGCCTACTCTTTTCACCCATTGTTTTGGACCATTTTTAACTGTCTGAGTTTGGTCATTGCAATTCCTCTGAAATTGTCTTGTTGCCTATCCCAATATTTTCCCAGGATTTCCATTACATCATCTGCCACAGATTTTTCTTTTTAGGGACCATGGGGAATTTGCACATTCTCTTAGATGAGTTGCTGGGATGTCACCAATATGGCTGCTTGTGAAAAAAATAATTGATGCATTCCTTGAAAGACAGCTAGAGTAAGTGCCACCCGCTGTATCCCTGGAGACTGGTCTGTTGATTGTGCAGCACTCCATCAGAGTCAGTGAACAGGTCTTCCGTGAGACTCTTGGGAGATTAGGACTATTTTCATGGATATGATGTATGCGGCTCCTGGAAAGTCTAGAATGTGCATCTTAGATGCCGAAACTGTTTCTACAACCTGCCTCTCCTTGTTAAAACTATGATCTTGTGACTCAACTAAAATTATGTGCTTTTCCTTATTTCTTTTTGAAATGTTGACTTTTTCCCTATTTAAAGCCCACATGTAGTATCCATGAATATAAAATATATCTATATATATATGAAAATATCTGAAAATATGGAAGCGAACCCTTAAAAAATTAATATACTCTATTGACAAATACATATTTGTGTTAAAGTAAGTTTTCAAGTTTTCCTCTAAAATGCATTGACTTGGCTTTGGCCAAGAATGAACGGCATTGTGGAAACTGATGCTGATGTCCTTCAAAAATAAACTTAAAATTATGAAAGAAAGAGAAACAGTCTTTGCACTATTTCAGCTTGTGATGCTGCTCACTGTGAAGGGTATTTCAATAGCAATTTGCTTTGATCTTCCTGATATTTTGGAAACATTTCAGCACATTTCCAAAAGAGGGTTTCAAATTTAGATTCCATGGTTAAACATCTGGGTTTCTTTCTCGGTCCATTTAGCTGCATTTATTATATACACCCTCTACTCCTTCAGAAAATAAAAATAGATTCTATGCAAAAGAAGTGAAAGATAACAGCATTGCACAAAATGAGGGGGCTTGAGGAAATTGGTTGGGACCACTTTAATTTTGGAAAACACATTAAGGGCTCTTAAGGAAAAGGTATTCTACATATTTTAAAACACTTTAGAAACACAGCTTGGGAATGATATAGTAAATCTGAAACTCATTTGCTTAAGTCCACATGATATTAATATTTAGTCCAACTAAGTGTCTGTTATTTTACTGTATTGCATATTATCAACTCAGAGTTCCTACTGTTGTTTCATGAAACATTTCAGTCAATTAGCAAGGTTATGCCACGATTTATATAATTCATAATCAATTAGCTCCAGAATGTCATATAAAGTGATGTTCTTTGATCATGAACTTGTTATTTGTGGGGCTGAACACTTTCATCTTGAGTTATGATTTTGTACAATTGGAATGTTACCATTTTTCCAAACTCAGGATTCTAATTTATCTACTTTGTAATCCATAGCATTATGAGAGTTTCTGATATACTTTATCTATTTGTTTGTTCCTTTGAAACAAGGCTTCATTATGTAGCCCAGGCTGGCTTTGAATTCAGGATCCCACTTCCTCTTCTTCTCATGTGTGGAGGTGATACATATACAATGCCACATCTTACTCCAGACAAACATTTGAAAAACTCCTTTCCTGGTTTATTTCTTATATTACTATATTCTTGCAGAGAGACTTTCCCTTTTATGACCAGCATTCCACAGTCTACAAGTTTTGAATAATTGGTTTCTGATTGTGCCTGCTGTCTGGGTAGACATTTTCTAATGTCAATGATTAAACTGGTACTTGGCCTGTGTAACATTATCTCTCTCCTCCATTGTGTTCTGGCTGTTTAGGAGGAATAGCAACACTCTTGCCTGCCCTTAATACAACATGGGGCATAAGGATGAACCGGTGATGCCTGATTTGAATACCACAGAAGAGACATCATGCTCCTTTCCATGAGTATGGAAGGGTAGAGAGTAAAGGTCGCTAGCAATCACTCTTCCCACCTCTCCCAGATCTCTGTGTGAAATAAATTTGCTTTACCTACTGTGCTGAAAGTTATCCTGGCTCATATGTCACACTACTGTGCAATAGAAAAACAACTTTTGTTTTGTGCTGGTGACCAGAACCAACATCATTATTCATATCATTATCATCATCATAAGCATCATCGTCATGTTTTGTATCAATGAGATTGACAGTGCCAGGCATGCTGAGATCAACTTGTTTGTGATTCAACCATCAGGACTATTAACTGAAAGAGAAATGCTGAAGAAGGAGCTCAGAGCAAAGAGGAAAATAAAAGAGGGAGAGGGAACGGTTTCATATGTGCATGTTCAAAAACCAAAGGAAAAAATGTGTGAAAAACTCCTGGAAAACAGACATGATCCAGAAACAAGTGTGGGCATAAAATTCCTTTCCCTTGACTTCATGCACTCATAATTCCACTCTCTGAACCAGGACTCCACTCCTCTCACTTCTGATAGGAATGGTAACTTCTTTTCCTTACTCCTCCTCCAACTCTTCTTTCTCCTATCAGTCCATCCATCATTCCTTCCTTCCTTCCTTCCTTCCTTCCTTCCTTCCTTCCTCCCTTCCTCCCTTCCTCAATCCCTCTCTCCCTTTCTTCCTCGTTCCTTTCTTTTCTCCTTCCTTCCTTCCCTTTCTTCCTCCCTTTTATTTCTCCTTTCCTTGCTTGCTTTCTTCCCTCTTTCCTCTCGCCTTCCTTCCTTCCTTCCTTCCTTCCTTCCTTCCTTCCTTCCTCCTCCTCTCACTCTTTCCTTCTTTCCTTCCTTCTTCCAGTGCCTCCTTCCCTCCCTCCCTCCCTTCCATATTCCTTCTTCCCTCTCTCCCTCGCTTCCTTATTCCTCCCTTCCTTATTCCTCCCTTCCTTATTCCTTCCTTCCTTCTCTCCTTCCTTCCTCCCTTCCTCCTTTCCTCCCTTCCTTCCTGATTTCCATTTTCCTCCTCGTCCTCCATCTCCCTCTCCTCTCCTCTGCCTCTTTCTCCCCATCTTCTTCCTCTTCCTCACCCCCACACTTTCATCATTGTCTTTCTCTTTCTCAATGCTTAGTATTCTTATGTGACAGCATGGCTCCATCATTCAATCTTAACTACTAAAACGGAACAACCATTAAAAATGCTAATTTATTCAATGTACCAAAGGGCAAGCAACAGTTCTTAATGTTGTTTAGAATCTGAAACCTTACTGGCTCAAACACATGAGAAAATTAGTTTGATTCATCTCAAAATTTACAGTCAGATTCTGAAATAGATTCTAAAAGTGAATTTCAGGTTCATTTTTTTATTCAATCCAGACGACAGAGCATCAGCAAACAAGGCTGTCCTGCCAATAAAAGCTGCCTCACATTCTCTCCTGGAACCCTGGGGTTCAGACACACCCTGCGTAGCTACAAAGAGCAGAGAGGGATGTCTACCTTCAGTTGTTCCCATCCACCTCTCCCACTCTGCCCTCCACCTGCCCCAGAGGACCCTCCTTAGGTTTTTACAAGGACTAGGAAGAGTGTGGAAAGACTTTCCCATGCAGATCCCTTTTCTAGACCTGTCTAGAAGTCTGGTAGGTGAATCTGGCTTCACAGTATTGGAAAGACTGACAAGATTTTGTTGCTCTTGCCTTAAACATTTTCTTTTCCCTTAGAGCTTCATACATAATCATGAAACAGGTCAATTACGATAATTTTATACCTCAGTCTCCAATCCTAATCCCATTTGTCTTCTGATTACAGTCTTCCTCCAAGTTTCATGTCTTTTTGCATGTGTGGCCCACTAAGTTTCATTCTCATTCTAATGATGTCAAGGTCAGACCAGAGCTTGGTCGGTCCTGCCTTAGTAGCCTTGTATTCTGGTGATTAAGAGTGAAAACTTGACATTGAGAGTAGCAAACTCTGGATGTATACCTAGTGCAGAACATACCTAGTTCCTGACGGTATGTGCCTAAGCACTTGCTGGAGCATGAATCAGATACCATGGGTATACCTTTGAGGAAAACATCTTCTCATCCTCCATATCCAGCATTAACTCTAGATGGTCTCTTAGAGGAGTTCGGGCCTCTTGAGATCATTCCTATTCCATGGTCAAATGGTGAAGTGCCAACTTGTGTGCAGGTCTTGTAGAAGTACACACACCTGCAGCGAATGTATGGATTCAAGAGCCCTGGCATGTGCACAAGACATTGTCAAGCCACACCCCTGATCATCCTTCAGACTTTTATATTCTTGCCATGACCTCTTCTAAAAATGGAATTTTATTTTTTTAAACTTTGTTTATTGTGTGTGTGTGTGTGTGTGTGTGTGTGTGTGTGTGTGTGTGCGTGTCAGAGGGCACTGTGTGTCCCTGTGAAGGACCAAAGGTGACTTCTAGAATCATCCTGCATTGCTCTATCTCTTTTTATAATTCTTTTGTTGTTTTGCTCTGGGATTTCCCAGACTTCACCCATCAGGGTGGGAAATCTAGGCTGCCACCTGGCATTTTTTACATGGGACCTAGAATCCAAACTCAGGACCTTCAGCTTGCAAGGCAGAGTCTCAACCACTGAGCCATCTCTCCAGCCCTAAAATTGAAATTTTAAAATGAGTTGAAATATACAAATTTCATTTCATTTCAGGGCAGTTTCATTTAATGATAAAACATTTCACTGAATTGAAATTTTTTCTAACTGAATAAAATAATACACATAATAAGACAAATAAAAGTGTTAAAAATTATGTACCATTTTGCTCAAAAGTATGTTTTTTATGTTCATTACCCAGATAAACACATATTTTGGCAAGTAAACTTTACCTTAATCATGTTAGTAGCTCTCACACTATAAATTAATAGGATCAAGGATCTCATTAAGATCCTTTAAGTAGCAGTCCGTGATTGTTCATCAGTGAAGTGTGCTTATTCTGACTAGAAAATGTAATCTTTTTTTTTTAAACATATCCAAATTCTTTCTTGGGTGTGTGCTGATTGATTTTGCACAGAAAGTCAAAAAAAAAAATCTGTCAACTCTACATGGCCAAAACTTTCAGTTATTCTGCTTCTTCATTAAAGAAAAGAGGATTTCTGTAACACAGTCCCCTCCAAACCCATCCCTCCTGTTCATAATCCTTGGAATTATTGTAGGTATTACATAGATTTATCTTTGAGTGTCTCAAGGTGGGCTGGGTGGGTTTGGTACTAGGAGCCACCTATTAGGGAGTACATATGGCGCTTAATTTTCTGGGTCTGGGATACTTCACTTAATATAATTGTTTCTAATGACATCCATTTCCTGGCAAATTCCAGTAATTCATCATTTTTGATGGCTGTGTAGTACTCCATTGTATAGATGTACCACATTTTTCTTATCCACTCGTCAACTGTTGGACATTTGGGTTGATTCCATGTTACAGCAGAGAAAATAGGCCTCCATCAAGGACTGCAAGTAAGTAATGAGATACCTGGTTAAGTTCTCAGATGTTCGTTCCTGATCATTTACAACTGAGGGGGTATGATCTCACCAGAAGGGGAGGGCATATAGTATGGCAGATAAAAAGTAACCATTTTGTAAATGGGTGATTGATCCCTCCCTCACTGTGGTTTCCTTCTTTTATTACATCTACCCTTGAATGTGCTCTTATAACAAGACTCCAGTTTAACAGCTTTTGTCTCTGGCCAGGGGGTGACATACAATGCCCATCAGGATGGAGTGAAGGGCATTGCAGGAACAGCAAAACTGCAAAAGAAAATCAACAAACCACAATCCAGAACTTCAGAGACTCTATATCAACCACTTAGAACTAGGCCAGACTAATCTCTCCCCATCCTAAAGCTCAGGGAAATTTGCGGAAGAGGAGGCGGTAAGATTGTAAGAGCAAAAGGAAAGGAGGAGCAACCATTTGCAAGATACTCCACACAAATTAGGGCCAAAGCAATCATAATTGGACTTTGCATGCCCTGCGCAATGTCCAACACACTATTGACCTCACAAACTCTAGCATCTGCTAAAGGCACCAAGATCCTTGGAAGCAAGGGATTGACAGCCACAGTAGTGTTCCTATGCTTAAGGGGAGCACAGGATAGGGTTCAGGGAAATACAACTGGGTCCTTGTACGTCATCGGAGAGGAGGGCCCAGAGGAGAGTCTGGCATGCACATTAAAGGACTCTCTGGGGATTGGGGGGGAGGTACTGGGGGATGGGGAGGGAGGGGTGAGGGGAGGGGCAGCAGGGGGTTCAGGGGGAGGAGAAGGGAGGGAGGGAAGTGGTGTACCTATTAAGTTTGTATGAGCAGAAATAATAATAAAAAATGTTAAAAAAAAGATTGAAGTCAAAAAAAAAAAAAAAAGAAAGGATTTCCTGGGTAGTCAAAACCATAGGGAAGGCAATCTCTTAGGAGAGGAGCGTGGGGCAGTGAAAAGCAGCTGACACATTATTTTCTTCACTGACTTACAGGTTAGCGGCTTGGAACACATGATATGTACTGATTTTAACTGCAACAGAGGGTGCACTCATAAGTTAAAATGAAGTCATAATGTTGTGAAGGCAACAATCCGCAGAATGTGTGAAGCGCAAGTGTTTTCACAGTGAGTGTTGCTCTCAGGGCTATAAATAAAAATAATACTTGCTTTGCGTGATGGAAATGATCCGATGTAGGGTGCTACAGGTCTAGTGAAACACATTTGAGGCAACTATTGCAAAATCCGTCTTAAAACCTTCGTGATGTTCAAATGCCCATGGTAAATACAAACAAGGAAAAAAGTATCAGAGCACTTGTTTCCTGCATTTTAGCCAATGTGCTGACCCTAGGTTTACAGATTCATTTCCTGGGCTGTGATAGGCACTTGCAGAACGATTATTAATGTTGGGAGGATTCTCTGCATGAAGAAGCACTCTACTCTCCAGACTATTTGAAGACTCAAATGTGTATAGGAGAAGAAACAAAAATGAATTATTCCCAACCATCAAATACCTACTAGATTGTGAAAAGGAAGAAATCCACAATCATTCATGTTCAGTACATTATTGCTTTAGGGTTCTGGACACTATGCTTTGAGCAACAGTCAATACAATGACCACAAGACTCAGGCAGTTGTCCTTTTTATCCCAATTTTACACAGGGCAGAAGAGAGTATTTAAGGTGACAAAAATTATTTCCATCTTTTACCGTGCCAAGTTTAGCTCATACAAAGAGACATCAAGTTTGTGACTTATTCCAACCTGGTATTTAAGCAAAATATTATATAATTTTGAGAGGCGTAATTGCCTGGTTTGTTTCTGTGGCTCCGGTTTACGTTACTTTGTGCATCTCTTAATATCTCCTATGGTACCAGTGCAGCTTTGCTGACTGAAATACTAGTGACAAAGCTGATGAATTGAGACCTGGTTGGGTTCAGTGTTTAATCCCCAACCTGCCATGTCACACAGAGAAATGTCGCAATCCCAATCATCTTCCATTAAATTATAGGCGTCAACTGAAGGGCTGCAATGTTGTGTGATAAGATGTGCTCAAGCCACAAGGGTATGAATTCAATTTGAGAAATAAGGGGTACTATGGAACAATTAGATGATTATCCAAGCGAACAATGGTCATAAGATTAAATACAAAAGGACATAAAATTAAATATTAAAACTATTTACAGTAATTGTCATCCATACAGAAACAAAGACAGATCACCACTGTTCAGTTTCAAACAGGCAAGAAACTCCTTTATTTTTCTATGGCAGGCAGGTAGGCAGTGCCCCCTACGGTGTTTTTAATTATGATGTTTCAAGTTCACAATGATGTAAAAGTGTTCTACGATCAGTCGATACTGAATTTCCAGTTCTGTATTTTGATTATGTCAATAAATTGAATGAGCTACCTGGTGCTTTAAACTGTTACACAGAATTTTTCATATTTCTTTTTCTTTTTCCAGCTACTGTAAGTAAGCCGCTGTGTTTGGTTAGAGACAACAAATGGATTTTGATAAAATGACATTGTCAACTCACAAGGGTTTGAAGTGGGATGCCATCCCTTTATGAGTGATGGAGCATTTTTATTATTGCGATGGCCTCAGAATACTCAGAAGGCTACACTGTCTCTTGGTTAGAAGAGTCAGAAAGAAAATAATCAAGGTGGATCACCACAAGATAAAGTCAACTTAAACTCAATGGCTCTTCAGAGGCACAAGCAACATAGCATCGAGGTATGGCTGGCTTATAATTAATGTGTCTAAAGAGGAGTGAGCTCACTCCTCCCTTATGGCAATGATTAACTCCCCAGCTATTAATCATCTAATTGCGACTATTGATTCACTACTAATGTCTTAGCATTTAAAATTAACTTACTACCCCTTACCTTTCCCAAGCTATGTAACTGGTCAACACATATTAGAGCCTCAATTAGACCTACAATCAGCTATTTGTTTTTCATCTTCAGCTTGAAGATTTGTTCAAAGGGTTCAGAGACAGCCACATTTTGCAGAAGTGATGGATGCAATAATAACTGATGAGACCGACAACAGGCATAAAGGATCTTCATACTGAACTCACAGAATGTCTACAGATTTGAGGAAAATTCCTTTTTTAGTTTTATTTGTGGAATATATTACTAAGTAGAAATACAGTTATTGATGTGCATGTATGAAAATATGCACAAATATTTCACAAGCACATACAGGACAAAAAACCTACATGCTTGGAATACATATATATACATATATAATATAAATATATAGAATATATACACAATTGCATATATGCATTTTTGTGGGTGTGTACTCATGTGTAGAAATGCAGTTGTAAATGTAGACATATACATATACATGAATATTTGATACATATATATAGGAAAAAGAAAGTATATAAGGTGCATGCTCAGGACAGACACATATGCATGTATATCTGTAGTTAAGCATTTGTGCAAATCATTGTCCAGCACAAGTGATTTCATTACTTTGGAATTCGATACCATATTATAAACGTGCATTTCACTGACATGTCACTTCTTTCACGACACATATAAATGTGTGCTTGCTATTGCCACTGCCCCTAATGGACCTCTGTGCTGAGTCTACAGGAGGAAGCCTCTAGTTCAGTGTCATCATTCAAACACACTAGAATTTATATATCTCCTACTGGAAACTTGCTGTTTCAACACCTCCATTTGAATTCAAATGGCTCCTATCTCATCTGCATTCTCTGTGTAACTACTACACTAGCAGCTTTAGTCTACCTTTTGCTGGAAGTGAGCAGCTCAGGACAGCTTTACGGGTGACTGCGTTTACTCCACTAGCTTGAAGCGATTGGGAGAGGAATCAGAAGCCCCGCCTGCAATGAGCAGGAGCTTCACCTAGCACGCCCCATGGTCAGTACTACAGCTTGAGTCTGTGTGTGGGGACTGAGGATACAGAATTTTTATTTCACCGTGGGAGATGCGCTTTCAATACATGGGGACATATGGCTGACTTTGCATAGGCATCACCCAGGCAGGGCTTTAGAAAGCAAGACCTGGAAATTGGGGGGGTAGGCGCTATAGGTAGGAGGGCTTGCATTACTAGCATGAGGACCTGAGTTTGAATCCCTAGAACAGTTGGGTGGGTGGCTACACACTCTCATAGCTCTGATAATATGGGGGAGAGAGAAAAGATAAGAGTATCGCTGAGGTCTGCTGGCCAACAGTCTAGCTGAAAAAAAAATGACCCCCAGGTTTCCTAAGAGACCCAATCTCATGGGAAGGAGGTAGAGAGCAATTGAGAATGACACCGGATCTCCTCTTGCACACAGGCATGCATAGCTATACATCCATGTGCAAACTTGTTTATACCATACAGAACTCACGCATGCACCACACACACACACACACACACGCATACACACACACACAGACACATACACACACACACACACACACACACACACACACACACACACATACCACAGAAACAAGAAAAAAAGAAATCAAAGCCTGACTATCAAAGTCCCAGGAGGCCTGCCTATCACTGTCAAAAAAGATAGTGCAGCTAGACACAGTGACTCGGTGTAGCTAAGTTCTGCTATTAGAAACTCGTCTCACCTGAAAACAGGACTTTCAAAAGGAATGGAAAGCTGAATTTCATTTAATTCACAGAACAGATTGTGGGATTGGCTTTTTTTTCTCTCCTGCTAATTAATATGTGTATTAATGTGCAACCAAATTAGGAATGAAGCTGTTCTTTTTCCACATCTATTGACAGAAGCATTTCCAAATGTATTCAGGGTATGCAACACAGTATACTCATATGTGTATGCCCTGCAAAATGATCATGCTGAAGGTACTTAACCATCTGTTGCCCTGCTCTGAATGTCTCTTTGAAAAATACATATATCTATGGGCTGGAGAGATGGCTCAGGGGTTAAGACTCTGCCTCACAAGCAGGTAGTCCTGAGTTAGGATCCCAGGTCCCGCATAAAAATGCCAGGCAGAAACAATGGCCTGCACTTCTAGGTCCTGGTGGGCAGAGCTGGGAAATCCAGAGCAAAGCAAGAAGGAGGTAGAAGCAATCCAGGATGATTCCCCTTGGTCCTTCACAGGGACACATGTGCCCTCTGTCACACACACACAGTAAACAAATAAAATATGAATAGGCATATACATGTACAGATATCCAGCAAACAAAACAACAGTAAGACTAAGCAGCAGGATCGCTCCACTTTGCCAGGAGTACCCCAAGGCCTCTGGCTTTTCTGCTGCACAGGTGAACCTCACGTGGCAGCCATACACATTTCCTATGACCTTCCCATTACCTCACTCGCAGACTCTCATCTTGGTCTACCAAGCCAGACTTTCCATTCTTATTTTTTCTTACATACATAATATTGCCCCATGTATTTCTCGGAAATAGTTCTCTTACTAGAAACAACACACCTCCACTCCTGTTGTTCTTGCACAATTGGATATAGTTGTCTTCCTAGAAGTCATTTCTGTTTTCTTTTCTCTTTTCTCGTTGGTTGAGCCCCTTTCATCCACAGAGTAGTCTTATGATATGATTGGTCACTGCATATGGCAATTTTCTATTTATATTTGGTTTACCTTTCTACTTCATTGGTAACATAAAAGCCCATGCTTTGTCTTTAGCTGACATATAACATTCAGCAAGATTCTAGATGATCCTTGACTTTTTCAATAAACATTTAAAATAAATCAATTCATTCCTGTCTTCTTTTCCCCTCCAAAAGGATGTTTTTAATGGTCAGTTTCACCATGGATCCCAATTAGTCATTAGGTATGTCTCTTTCTACCCATCATACACACATGCACACAAACGCTACTGAGACTACCCAAATTATTTGGCTAAAATATATATAAACAGGTGCGAGTCTTCAACTTCTTCCATGATGATTATAGAAGTTGTTTAACCATCACACGGATGTGGCTCGCAGATGACCTCATCTCTCTGCTCTTCTTGAAATACACACAGAATAAATCACGGCATTCTCAATAATGATAGTAAGATACTGACTGTGATTATGTTTTAAGAATGATTAAAAAATGAGCTCCCTTACCTTGTATATTCTAAAAGTAAGGCCTACTAGGCTTCAGTGAGTTAGTTATTTCCTGGACATGACAGAAATGCATGGGCATAATTTATCATTTGCCCTTCACAATGCAGAGGACATTGTGTAGAATGTAATCAGTTATTGGATAATAGCAGTATCTCGGGTATTTCTCATATTTATTCTATTGATCAGCTAAAAACTGCTGAGTGCGATTTATGGAGGCAAATTTTTCCTATGGTAATTGCTTCTTCGCGTATCAACTAGAATAAATACAACAACTCCAAATTCAAACATTTATAATTTCAGGGGGAAAAAAATCAGACCATGTTTTTCTGACCTCCGTAATTTACCCTACAACAGAGCACAAAAGCCAAACCAACACAATTTCATGTACCTATTTATGTTAAGCCGGCACTTCTGAGAGGTTTACTGAGAATATAGAAGGGAAGATGGTAATATGTGTTGTGCTACAAAGTCTGTGATACGCCTTTCACAAGAATGGGGTATTTCCAACCTACAGTGGCACAGAGACTCTTTAATCTGCATGTCTAGATGCATGAACTCTAGCATTAGATCATGTACAATCCACAACGTCTCTCACCAAATTTTAAGAAGAACTGTAATCTGTATGTTGGCATTTACTCAATTCCTTAACTGAGTAGATTTGTAGATTTACTGCTTCTTTTTTTAATGAAAGGAACTAGACTTGCATCCCAGGATATGAGTTTAAAATATTTTAGCATACAGTTCATTTAATCTCCTACCTAAAAGGAAATTTGCATAATTGCTTAGTAAGGGCTGGTTATACAATTGAAAATTGAATGGTACTTTAAAAATAATGAAATAGTTCAAAACACAGAAAGGAAGACCACAAATAAAGAAAGCTAACGGGAAAAAAAAAAGACATTTTCATTATTACATTTTCCACATTATTTCTCCCTTGAAGCTTTAGGGATTCTAGACTTTGAAAGCTGTTTTGCAATTGAGTCATAAAAAATATTTAAATATAGTATTCATGGACTACATCATAAATAGTGTTTCCTTAAATAGTTTCTAAATTTCTGCTCTAGAATTATTAAGGCAAATATTACCTTTTTTCCCTCAGTAATCTTACTATTTCTCTATATCTATGATAGACATTACCAAATACCTCAAAAGTTATAAAAGATGTAGATCTTAATTCCAAAGTACAGTTGTTGAGGCTCCTAAAATATATTTAAAATGCCCAAATACTTCTTGTTACAGTATATGTGTAGTAATCTGCATAGGAATCTGAACCTCTGTATGTATGAATGAATATTTGCTTGCAAGTTTGGTGAAAGAATCATTGGAGGATAAGATGAGATGATGTTCTATTTGGATCACCACGGATCCTATTCTCTATAACTAGTATCCTACAATACATGAACTTACACAATGGGCAACATTACTGTTTAAAAAAAAATCATGGAGATTCCTTGGTAAAGGAAGTTAATACAAGATGGCCCTTTAAGAAGTGTGGGCATTATTAGAAAAGAAGTTCTTGTGACACCAAATGGTTTTGGTTTGGCCTAAGGAAGGGAGAGAATTATAAGAGGAGTAAAAGATACCAAGTGGGAGACAATAAGAGATGATCAGTGTGTACAGTAAGACAGAAGGTAGAACTAAAGCTCAGAAGTTTTTGCAAAGCGTCAGAATCTACAGAGCCCAGAAAAAAGGAGGCTTATAATGTTTAAAGGGTGAGAATGTGTGGCAGGAAATTTAAGTCACATGGCATAAGTTGTCCTGGCATATTTGCTGAAGGACATACTGACAAAGACTGACTGTGATTTAAGTTGTCTTCGTCCTTCCTAAGTCCCTCTCAACTGCACTTGTTCATGTTGTACACGTCACACAAGAGTGGCTGCTCTCAAGTTTGATACGTTGATGTAAATTACACTGATTTTTAAACCTTCATTTTACTCAAACCTTTCATGGCTACACTTAATGTACATCCTATAAAAGTTTATGAGTGCATGACATGTCTGAAAGAACTAGTTTGAAGGAAGAAATAACAAAAAGAATGAGTTGGCTGCAAAGGGAACCCAGAAATGCAAATAAACTCCTCCAAAAGAGCTATACTTTGGATATGGAATCTGAGTTTCTTTGGTTATGAGTAATCACCATGAAAATTACTTGATATTGGCAGTTACCCTAAAAGAATAATACTTTAATAAAAATGTTGCAGTTTTAACCTTATACCCAGAACTCAATTTTGTATTTATAGGCACCTGAAATTGATTTAGGTCGGCCCCAGCGTGAAGAGTCTGTAGGCACTTCCCTACATGAGCTGATTCTCGTGTCCCTTAAGCATAACAGGTAATTGCCTTCCTTAGGGAGACCACCAGGGTCCTTAGTGATGTGGAAAGTGGCAATATTAACAAGCGCAGGTATTTTAAAGTGAGCCAGTTAAGGGTTCTAACTCTACCGGATGATGAATGGAGATGAAGAAACTGTGCCCACAGCATTTTGAAATGGACAAGGGGATTCCAATAACTGGAAGCAGAGACATTTGCTGAACGAGAGGCAAAGATTTCTTTTCTTTTTTTTCCCCAGACAAATTAAATACTGTCTTTGTCTAGTCAAACAGCCAGGAGGAAAGAAAAAGTTTTATGTAAGCTTTAAATGAGAGATCACAAAAATGCAACCTCCTCCTTTATGATGAATGAAGAAATAAGGCTCGTGGAGAAGGTCAGTAGGTAAGACAGCTGCTCAAACCTGAGTTTGAATCCCAAGAAGTCTACATGGTGGGAGGCCAGAACTGACTTCACAAGTTGTCCTCTGACCTCTTAACTGTGTGCCTGCCATGAATGCGATCTCTCTCTCTCTCTCTTTTTTCTCCAAATAAAATAAATAAAGAAAATAAACAAGTCTATAGAATCAGTAAAAACTCTCCTATTCCTTTTGATATTTGAAAACTATTCTCTTCTGTTGATGCTTCTGTTGTCACTTGTACGTTTGAGATGCTCCCTGTCTTTCTACAGGGAAAGAAGAGTGAATGATGCTGGAGACCAGTGGACTGCAACTGGCTCTCTGCTAGTCACTTTGGACATTAATCAATGTATTGTTTAGCAATGCACTGCCCTTGTCTTCTATTAACAAGGATAAGTATCCTTTCAAAAGAGCAATACAACCAAGAAGCTACTGTAACTTTAAAAAAGGTGAAGACAGACAGAAGTTTGAAACAATCAAATATCTTTGAAAATTGGATTCAAGGACAGCCAAGGAATTTCAACAGAAATAGTATGCGAAGATAGCATTGTATAGAGCCAAAGTTTTAAGGATAATGAGAAAATACTTGAAAAAACATCTCACATGTTCTCAGAGTTGCTAGTGCAAACAGAAACATTAAAAAACAATACTTTCTTTTTGTTTGTTTTAACGCATACAAGTCTGCCTGTGAAGACAAATGTAGATGTTCAACATAATTGTGATTCATTAATCCGAGGAATGAAAGAAAATGAAAATAAAACTCCATCCTTCGACTTGGTACATGTCTCTCCTTTCTTCTATTGCAGAGTATCTCAGGGCTACCATGTAAGAAACATATTGAATTGTATTTCCTTTGATCAATACCATTGTGAAATTTCTAGCTTCACTGGCTTTCTTCTTGTGCTATGAGACCAGAAAGGAACAAAGCAAGGGTACATACAAAATGACTGGGCATTCCCCAGCACACGTGGCCCTTTCATTTCTGCAGACACAGAAGCTTAGTATCAGAAAATCAGGAAAAAGATGAAGTGTTGCATGGGCCTGGGACAAGGAGACACGCTGAATATAACTTAGCAACAGCAACAAAAAAATGGAATGGTACCTAGTGTTGTGAAGGAGGTCTTCCTTAATTCAGAATTTTTTTAGTTTTGCTTTTTTTGTGGCAGAACACCTGATGGAACCTGCATGCTAGATAAGCACTATCCCGCTGAACTGCATCCACACCTCTAAGGGAGAAGGGTGTGTTTATTTTCATTATTCTGGACATCAAACTTGAGATCTCGTGAGTCCTAGGCAAGGACTCTATATGGGGCTACTCTGCAAGTTCAGGAAATCTTTTTTTGCCCTTCACTAGTTAACAAGTACAATTCATCTTATCATTATGAAAACTCTAGAAAGAAATACTCCACTTTCAACTGGTAAATTATACATAATTGTAAAAGAAGGGCCTGCTTTATGGAGTTAAATATGGAGACAGAGGTTGCATAGGAAACTCTGGCATATTACAAATACAAAGAGTTTTCTGAATAAATCACTGTCAAAGAGCCAAATAACGAGACAAAAGTAAACTTGGAGAAGGAGGCTGTGATTCTTTTTTTTATTTATGACATGCTGGTGGAGAGAGAGGGAATCATGTTAGTTGGTAATTAACTATCAAACAAAAGAGCTAACACTAAGAAGAGAGAAAGTGGTTCGTCCTTAGCCAAGCTGTAGCAATTATAATATTAAGCTGAATTATAACCAAGAGTGTCAGCCCGGGACAGGGAGTTATTTATTGCTCCTAAGTCGTAAAATTGAAACTTGTGGCTTTCCATCATTTTATTGCTCTTTAAGTGAGCATAAAGCCCAGAATCCTTCATTCTAATTAAACAGAAACGGTTCAAGAATGCAATGTTACTTCCAGAAGCTGAATGCCATTTTCTTACCCACTTATCAGCCCCCAAACAGTCTTCCGCATTTGTGTGCCCAACTACACAACAATAGATATGATTTTTCTTTGTCGAGAGGGCCCCATGGGAACTATGGGATCTTTTATACCATTCTTCTCTTCAAGGGTCTTCTTTTGGACAGAAATTAGCTTAATCTTCCTGAGAGATGGGTGGAAATTCATTTCACTGGTGAGTACACAAGTCATCGTGTAGAACAGGAGGAAAGCAGGGAAATTTCCATCAGCGAGGAGGTGTAAATATTAAGTCCCGCCGGCATGCACACGGATGGCTGACTGTTCCACAAATGATAAACGAAATCCATTAGCATACGGAATGTTCAAGGGACTCCTGAAGTCAACAGCTTCTGCCTCAAGTTAGAGCTCTAATTGTTACTATAGAGAGGCATTCGGGCTGCCGCCTAACGTGGATTTTCTTGCAATCACTCACTCACGAAATAGCTAAAAGAAGCATCCCAGAGTCATTATCGAAGCAGGGCTTTGTTACAGAAATTATCTCTTTTCTAGTTTGGTCATAGCAATGATCCTCTATGTGACTTTAAGCAAACAACAGCATCACTAATCTTGAGTCTAATCATCTGCAAAATGGGGAGAGTCCTTTGCTGAACTTCCAGTGTCACCCCAGGAATTCATGAAACATGACAGAATTCCTGAAACGCAAGACAACACTGTTCTCCACCAAACTTAGACCCAATCATATCTCCACCCTTATCACCACCACCAGCATCCTGACTTATGCATAGAGAAATCAAGGTGAGCCAAAGAAAACTCTGATAAATTTATGCATGACTTTGGAGCTAAGTATTTTTTTGATAAGAAACTGAATATTTATCCTGGACAGAAGTGCTGTAGGTCAGTATTGTATAAGGGACTATTTATGTATCTCCATTGTTGCTTGGGGATTGTCCCTCCTCAGTGCAAGACAGACTGAACTCTTCCTGAATACTTACTGCTCACATTCTATGATCGGACTCTGCCTGACATCACAGTCCAAACCATTTTAGTTGACTGTCTGCCGATGGGATGAAGGGAGATGATTTCACAGCTGGTGTAGTAAAAGGGATTTGGAATGGCTTGGCCTATTGCCTCACTCTTTACTGAGAGCTTGCCTTCAGGTCTGGGTCCCCTGTTTATTATTTTGATGATCAAAAACATTTTATTATTTGATCCTGTACCTGTGTAATCAAGGTATGGCCTTATCCCATAGTTAAGGAGTGCAAATGTCTGCCAGAGGTTTCTCCTCTCCCTATAGGGAGCATATTTTCCTGTTTAAGGCTGCAGGACATGCACATATATTGATCTCCTTTGATCCTAATAGCCCTTCCCCAGGGAAGCAGGTATCGCAATCACCAGTTTCATAATAAAGGTGAGAAAACTGGGAGCTGGAAACACTGTTGCTTATCATGAGTAGTTCAGGTAGTTCATCATTGACAGATGGTTGCAGGATAAACATGGTTATCTGGTCAAGGGTGGCCAAAGGCAGAGGGGGCCAGCACAGCATAAATGCACACAGAAAGACAGGTTTAAGGCATTAAAGCAAAAGCCGTTGCAATTTAAGCGAAACACAATGGATCTGGATGAACTGTCTTTTAGAAATACCCTGGGAGCAAGCAAAAATGGCAGAATACTACACACCCTCTTAAGGTTAAGCACCTTAGGATTTAAGACCAAAGGGTCTTGCTTTAGGTGGATGTGGTTACTATGATTCCTCTGTACCCTTCTGCTGCCCACGAAAGTAAGCCATGTGGACGCGCTCATGCCAGCACCACTAACCACCTAAGTATCTGTCCTTGCGCTACAGCAGAACTTCAAACTAAACCTTTATCCGCCGCACACAGCACTCTTGCCCGTGTACTGTCAAAGCCCAAAGCTGGGAACTCAGCCAGACTTCAGGCCATTGTTCAGCAGTGAGTACTACAATCTAACTACCTGTTCCTCGGTGCCAGAAACACATGTTCTCCCCATCTGGTTCTACCTCTGCTTTGTGAGTGGGTAAATGACGCAGAGAGCGTGTTAATGGCCAGTGGCAGATACGTTTACTCCTTGGCTGGCGTAGATGAGGTGGTGCCACTCATATCCCTGCTGTGAACCAGGCGCCACCAGGAACAGTGTAGCTCTGCTGAACATCAAGTCCCACCTCAGAGACAGAGCAGGGGATAGGAAGGTGAATGCGAGGGTGAACAAGCCCATGTCTGCCGAAGATCAAAGACTTGTCAAGAATCTGGCTATTATATTTTTCCATCCAGTTTTTTCTTTACTGTGCCAGCTTATTGACCTTCATTAGACTAAAATATTGAAATGTAGAAAGATTTATATTATAACCTTGCTTGCATCAGTAGTCTATTTCTAAATAATAACTGATAAGAACCTTGTTTTTTTTTTAAGTATTGGGTTAGCCATATATGAGCGCAACATCTTTGTGTGCAGCCGATTGGATGCGATGATTTTCTCTTCTTTCTACATCTGTATTCAGAGCAAGGGGCCATGGAGCAATGGGGGACTTCACTGCTCACAGTACAGACAAATAAAAAGTAGGCACACTGAGATGCGGGAGAGCCAGGCAGAACTGCACAGGCTAAGCGAGGGATGGTAAATACCCAGACAGCTGAAATACACTGTTCTAATCTGCTTAAAAGCAAGTAGATTTGTCAAACATGTTCCAGGCAGCTGATGACTGAAGGAATCTAAGGAATGAAGAAGTACACTCTATAAGTTGTGACTCTCCAATTTTAGGAAAAGAATGAGATGGGCAGTAGTGTAGATACAGTTTAGAGAAAGTGGCGATAAGGTGGGCACCAGGCACCATGAGGCATGCCAGAAGAGATGGGGGAGTATTGCTGGTGGCGTTTGTGCAGGAGTTGTATATAAAAATTATCTTAAAGGATGAGTCAGTTGGAGAAGTACAACTCAGGAGATGGAAGCTAAATGTGAATTAAAATAATAATAGTAAATCACAGTTGCTCATGATTCACATTCAACAAACATCCCTGACAGGAACCAACTAACTCTTCACAAGCATAGGCGAGATCAATGTGTTCTTATAATAATTGTGCTAGATCAGATTCCGGGATAGGAAGAGGAAGTTTAGAGACATGAAGTCACTTGCCAAACCCACATGCCACATAGCAGTCAAAGCCAAGCATCCACATGGGTCTATTGAAGAGCGTGGGCTTTCATTGAGCCTGGCCGAGTACTAACTGAAGGTGATAAACACAGTGAACAGCAATGGGAAATGGAGATGAAATGTCTTGAAATGTCTTGCGGAATATCAATAGAAGGGAATCTGTCATATATCAGAAGCAACACAAAATGATCTATTGACGCTCCTTGTGCAAAAAGAAAACACACAGCCACGACTTGAAGAACGGGGCACAGGTGAGTTAGTAATGTGGGAGACAATACACACCATTCCAGGGGCTGCCAGCTAAACTTTACTTAGCGTCAGGTCTGGTACACGGACCCTCCACCAAGCTAGAGTTATGAGAAGAATGGCAGAGATGAGGGCAAGCTGAATCATCCCCCATTAAGAATCAAGCTACAAAACAAACAGCCCATCAAAGAAGCCAAGGTATCGATTGGCCATTTAGTGGAAATGATGGAGGGCTAATTAATAACTATGGCTGTCAGGAAGCAGCCATCCTGGGCTCTGTATAGATTTCCTTCCTCACTTCCATTTGCTCTGATGTTCAAAGCTTTGTTTGATGGGGGTTTATTGCTTCCTTTCCTCCTGCTGTTCATTCTTTGGTGCTGATTTTTCAGACCGTGTCCTTTTGTGTCTGTTTTCACAGGGTCTTCTAGTCCCCTTTCTGAATGACTAATATTGTATCTAGGGCTCTGCAAATTGGAGCGTTCTTACCAGGTTTTGTCTTAAAACCAACGGAAGTGCTTCAGAGAGACAGGTGCCTCTGTGTGAGGGCCTCACATCTCTGGCAGTGACTTAGAGAGGCACCACTAAAGTCAGCTTACAAAATTCAACATTAAGAGGAATGAGAGAGAAGAGATGAGGAAGGAAGAGAGAGAAAGAGAGAATTATTTCAAAACAAAATTTCTCTAATGGGAAACAAATTAAGACATAAAATACAAGTTAAGACCAACTAAAATGCAGGGATTCAAGGAAACAGTGCAGATATTGAATGAAATGACAGAAAGGGGTTTCAATGAGTCTGAAAACTGAGGGAGGAACATTATGGAAAACAATGAGATTTCATTCAAATCATTGACTTGGGTCCTCTTTGGTTGGAGATTTTAAGATATCAATTTTGTTTCAAAATGGAAAAGTCATGAAGAAAAACTCTGGTGGCCATAATTTTGATGATTTTTAAAAGGATGCAAACAGTTTAATACATGGGATATTTTTCAAACACCAAAAATCTTTTAGGGGCAAAATTCTTGATTATTTTTACCGTCCTGCTCCTCTACCTATTTTCAGCTCTTCAGGAGAAAAAGCTGTGTATTTCTCAAAGGCCATCAGAATCTAAAATTATTCTGTCTCTTTTTTATTTTCTGCAAACACATCTTACATTTAATTTAGCATTCATCAAATGTGTGTGTGTGTGTGTGTGTGTGTGTGTGTGTATGTGTGCATTGTGATTCAAACTTTAGCTAAAATCTCTGTCAATAGAAAGAAAATCCTTGCGTTCTCTGCTCTTCCATTTTGGTGCCAGGCTTCATTTCTGGGTCCCCATAGTCATTCTGTGGCCTTTTTCCTGTTTACACAGTAAACTTTCATGTCATCACCATGTATCTTTTGTCCTATCATAACCAACAGGTGACCAATGCCTTGCATATATGCCTATCGTAGCTATCAACTCCCAGTCCTGACCATAATTCTAACCCTTTTCTCCTTCCCAACTGCCTTCATCTTCTTCCTCCAACCCTTCATGCCCTCCACGAACTGCATGCCCCACCTTATTCTCTGGCCAGCTGCTAACCCAGCAATGACCTCTTTCCAAGTTGATGGCTACTGGCCAGACTAGCTCTTCTAAAGTTGCCAGTAGTGAGTGAAAACACTGAGCCACTCCATTAAAACACTGACTATTTTATGTGATTAAAATGATATTAAGATCAAGTCTGTATCTTCAAAAACTGATGGGTATAAGTTATTGGAACAGAGGTCACACACCTAAAACTTTTCCTTCTTGCTCTCCTTTATGTTTGAAATACCCCCAGACACTCACACAGCCCCAGTTCTTAGTACTACCCAACACAACTCCAAATTGGATGCTTCACTCTGTTTCATTCTCTAACCACATCATGTCCTTTTCTAATTGTTAGATGCAAAGAACAAAGTAACCATAACAAGACTGTGGCCATTCTTTCCACTCACACCACTGTCTTACTCGGTCAAGTGATTTTCTGCACAATTTCATGATTCCATTTCACAGTAAACAAAATGCCAGTTAGGTCAGACATGACCAGGAGGTCAAAGCAACCTGTGCTCAGGAGTCAAGTTCTCCAATACCTGTCTGTGTCCCTGAATGTAGACACGCAATATGCACACTGATAAGTCCGATTTTCCTTTATTATGAACATGAACTGTGACTGTGTCCCTGTAAATCTGTGGTCACTTTCTTGGAAAGGACCTCTGGCAGTCAGGCAGTGAAAGCAGAGTGGCAAATGCAATATAGACCTTAAGACTTGTTGTTTAGACAAGGTCTTAAGAACTGTGAATCTTGGGGCTAGAGAGGTGGCTCAGGGGTTAAGCCTCTGCCTTGCAGGCGGAAGGTCCTGAGTTCGGATCCTAGACCCCACGTATAGATGCCAGGCGGAAGCGGGGGCGGCCTGCGTTTCTGGTCCTGGTAGGGCGGAGCCTGTGAATCCTGGAGCAGAATAAACAAGGAGGTGGAGGTGGTCCATGGGGGTTCCCGAATTCACCTGTGGTTCTACACACACACACACACACACACACACACACACGCATGCACGCATGTACACGCAATTGAATAAATAATAATAAAAAAATTTAAAAAAAAGAACTGTGTATCTTGCTGCAGAGAGATATATCTCCACCAGATCTATGCAATGACTGACAAACCATGGAGCAGAATGTATCTCAGGAAAAACAGTTAAGACTAACCCAGAGAGAATCTTTGGGGCAGGTACTAAACAAGAGAAGGGAAGCTTTCCTGTTGGAGAACTGCTTGTGATATGGGGGTCCCTGCCCTGGAGTTTTTAATGTGTCTAGGTTCTTATGTTCTGGAGTCAAAGATTGAAATCAGAACACACATAGGATTAAGTATTAAGGCATAGTTTGTTAGAGGAGAGAAAGAATGGAACTCACGGACGTGAATCTATGAGGGGCAAGAGAGCCCTGCAGAACTCATGGACTCCAGGTATGGAATCCACGAGGAGCACAGAGCTGGAAAAGAACTCATGGACTCCACACGTGGGGTGTCATGAAGGGCAGGTGCCAAAGATGACTGTCAGGGTCAAGTATATTTATACACTTAGTCAAGCCTAGAAAAATGGCTTTTTTTCCCAGTTTCTGCAAACCCGATGGCAGTTTTTGGTCCTCTACATCTCATTGGTCTGTTCATATTGGGGTCCAACCCAGATGATTTTGTGACTGATCTCTTGGTAGGACTTATCTAGAATGGAGAACTAATATCCTTTCATGAACACAGAGTTGGGGGAAGTTGTCCAAGGGTGTGTTCCTTCAGGGTAAGCCCAGTGGTGGGGATGACCTTCCAAGACCTTCAGAAACCATCCCAGCATAGCTGCTCTGAACCTTCTTGACTTAAATGCCCAGACTCTTGCTAATATAGTACATGTGGTCCACACATGAAGAGGGACATTAAAACAGGAGAGAAACTGAGGGGTTGGTGAAAGAAAGGAGACTTGGGAAAGGAGGGGGTTGCAGTAAGAAGGATGGGTGTCAAGGACATAAATTCAATTTGTTTGTACACGAATATTTCAAATAATAAAGAGAAAAAAATCTACAGATGAGAGGAAAAATAATTTTGAATCACAATTTTTCATCTTCCAGAGCTAGAGAATTGTGTATGACACACTAACATTGATTCTAGAATTGGAAGAAAAGTATTTGATCTGCTTAGCACAGCCATATCTTTGTCTTTACAGTTGAAATCACACAGTTATGGTCCTCAGGCAAATTATGTTTAGAACTACCTGATGGTACATAGAAAATAATGCCCAGAGAATCTCTTAAAAGATATTTCATTCCTGCAGTTCTGTCAAGCCCTTATGCTTCTGCAATCAAGTGTGTATTTCAAAAGTTCATAGTCAACCAAGGCACCTAAGGAATTTATTTTTTTCTTAGAAACTAAGAGCACAATACAGTAGAATAATGTAATTCCTGGAAAGAGTGTGCTAATATTTCAATCTGCAAAGCTCATTTATGGGTACTAATGAGGGCAATTATTTAAAAATTATTTTTAAAGAGTTTAACCTTCCACAAGAGTTTCCCCAAAGAGAACTACCAAAAATACATGCTGAAAAAGGAAAGAAATTGCTAACAAGTGGTGACCTTCTTGATTCTGTTGACATTTATAGGTGCTAAACACTTCACGAACACGTGCAAAGAATTGCTTCCCTAGGCCACAGTGCTTTAGCAAAGACATAGTGGGAACAAAACTCGCTTCATACGAAGGATGCACAGGGGTCAGAATTAAAGAACACAGAGAGGAAACTAATAACGTCCTAAGTAAAGGGATAAGCTGTGTTTATTGTATCTATTTCTTTGGTTCTTTCATAGATTTTATTTTTGTTTTCTCCAGTAGTTTTCCTGAGTTGTCACTTCTCAAACCTCAGGTATGTGAGTACAGCAGCTTTATTTTTGGCTTGCAAACTCATCACTCATGGAGCGGATATGAACAGGTGCAATAAATCATAGTTGCTGATGCATATAGTAAGAAAAAAAATCCCTGTGTTACCTAGTCCTTGCATGGAATGGCAAAAAAAAAAAAAAAGAGATTCTATGTCACTCCTTCAAGAATTGCCTGTAATTATCAGCACTAAAGCTATCCTTTATGACTGAGCACAAGAGTGGACTCTTCAAAGATCAAGCATACTCACATTCATTTTGATATAGACATGAAAAGCTTAGTATAAGGAACTTTTTATATTACATTTTCAGTGCATTAAATATGGAACTTAACAGAGGACTCAGAGAAAAAATAACAAACAGGAGCTAAGTTAAGGGAATCCTGACCATTTCCAAACTTAGGATTAACTGGAAATTCCAAAAGCAAAGGCCTTTGAGACACAGAGATGGTGGAGGAGAGTGTCATCGATCACCTTCCCATGGAAGCTGAGTGTAGAGATGAGGAGGAGACTTCATGGGTAAGCAGAAGTGAAAGGATGAATTAAGCCTCCAATCATTATCCATCTCTGTAAAGAATCCAGGTGCACTGGGGTGGAAGGAAGTCCTCTCTCAGGCAAGTCGTCAGGGGAGAATCTTCTGGAAACCTTTCTTCCCCATCTAGGAGTTCATAAGATTGAGTGGGTTTTATTTACATCATTCGCATAGTCGATGGAAAAGAGCAAGATGCCTGCTTGAAGGTATTTCTCTCCTACTACCAGTCCAGAGCCCAACCTCATTTGCATATTAGTTTTTCAAGGCTTCCCAACATCCCTCTGGTGACTTAGGCGATATGTCATTGATAGGTATTCTAAGATAATAAAAATAAAATATCTAGGAATGCCAACTAAATAAATAGATAGAATTCTGTCATATTCTTTTATAGAGTCCTGTGAATTTTAGGATCTTTAAAAATCTCCAAATCCCATTTGTTGAAGATTTGCTCCCAGGACTGAATTGTTTCGAGGAGGTAGAGTAGCATTTTGAGGTGGAATAGTGGGACTCTGGTCTCTTCCCTTCTCTGTCTCTGACTCGCTCTCTCTCTCTCTCTCTCTCTGCCTCTTTCTCTGTCTCTGTCTCTCTCTCACACACACTTTCTCTCTCTGTTTTTTGCCTCCCTGACACCATGATATGGAGCGTCTTCCTTTGCCATCTGCTCCTTCCACGATCTACTGCAACATCAGGAATGCAAAGAAATCATGGATCATTTCTTTGAATTTTGTTCTAGGTCACATGGGATCTAGTGATCATCGTTTTTTTCCTTATATTACAACATCTAGGACATAACAGTATCATTTCTGACATTAGGCAATGAAGTTGAACTCATAATGCATGCAACACACTGGAAACTAATGGCATCATTAAGCAATTTTTGTAGTGAGTGGAAATGACATCTTTGAAAACTGACCACAGGCATGGGTACAAAATTTCCCCCTGAATGACAGTAATGTGTAAACTGTCATTACTACTTGATGTTATAGCTTGTTGATCAATGAATTTCTTCAAAGTCAGTTTTAAAACAGGATACCTCCAACCCTTAGTGGACATATGGATCATTCAAGTCTCTCAGCTGAAACATTGGAAGGTAAAAAGTGAATGCATGCATGGGAAGGCTTTATCAGAGAGAAATAACAGAAAACAGAAAAATGGGACCAATCAAGGAAGGGGGAAATAAACTAAATGGAATGAACTTTAGAAAAAAAATTAAGGTCTGAATGTGCTGCCCATAATATATGTGATAAAGTCTTATCCTGAGTGAACTGCTATTAAGGAGTGTGGCCTTTGGGAGGGGATCATGAGGCACGACCCGCTACAATAGGATTTATTTACTGGTAAAGGAAATCTGGGATAGGGTGAGAGGAGGGTTAATAAGCCTCTTCCAGTATTTGAGAACAAAGAGTGTATCTGCTTTATATGAAACAATATTGTCTGATAGTATCTTGATCATAGATATCTAGACAGCAGATTGATAAGAAATAAAACTTCATGGGTGGTAACTCACTCAGGTTAGAGTATTTTGGTATAGCAACAAATCATTGGTAGAAAACACTAGACTAAATGACAGGTTGGGAGCTTAGCTACAAACACATATGATGCGTTACTTGCCATATCTTCAGGATGATAGAGCTATTAGTTATAACACTGTTGTGCATGGTCAAGTATTCCCATGTTTTGTATATATTACTTCAAAGCTAACCAGACCATGAAACACTTGGTGGACCAACATCACTGAGAAACATCACTTGCTTCCATTGCACCACATTATGAACATGTGACTTATTCCAGCTGAGCGTATTGATTTGCCAGTCCATCTGAAAATAATGGTGCTATTGATGTTCCTATTAATTGACTCGCCGTTAGAAGACAACAGGTCTAGAAGGGCCCGTGAATCAGATCTATCTGCAGACTTTGCTTCTGTTCTTGTAACTCTAATGAGTTCAGAATTTATTGAAAGGACTACTTTCTTTGTGAGGAGCAAAAAAAAAAAAAAAATCTTTGTCTGTAAAGATACCTTAACATTTGCTTCACAATACTGTGCATGTGCATGGGAGATGGACGACAGAGTTTCACAGCTTATACTTGTGTTGTGGTCAATGCATGTATTATTTGGGTGGATATAAGTTTGTGTGAACTTTGCACTTTTCAGTATTATATGCATGATGTTTACTTTAGCAGAGTTTGCAAAATAACTGTCTGAAGATTAATATGGGAGTCATGCAAAATTAACTTCTAAAAAAAAGTGTGGAATTTCTACCACTACTAATCATTTGGAAATGAGAATTTCTGCCTAAGTGTACACTTTCCAGATGACTGAAGATTAAAATTAAGAAAACGATGGCATATTTTCTATAGTAGCTCAGGCGCATATGACTGTTTAAATCTCAATTTAAGGTAATTACAAAATACTGGAAATAGCAAAATAGACACTTTCTAACCCCAACAATGTGCCTCAGGCTTATGATGTTCACGTGGCTTTGGCAACTCTCTTTGATCATCTAAACAGAAAGTGGCCTACTTACCATGACAGAATATACCATTAGACAACAGCGAGCAAGGAAGATTTCAAAATACTCACCAAAAAGATGCTTTGGGATTTAACTTTATTTTCTATAAATTAGACGAACAGAAGTGCTTAGTCTTTGGAGTTATATTCATACTTTAGTTAAACTGTGTGCTTTGGATGTAATCAACCCCATTGATACGGGAATAAATGTATGACAATTTTCACACTGCCTCTAGGATTCACTTTCAGGAAAATGCTTTGGTAACTGTTAGAAGGTGTGAGTTCCCAAAATGATGAGGAAAGGAATTGTGCTTACATGCTTTGGTAAAAAGTGAAGCAAACCTTCAAAACCTATGTGATTAAAAGAATGTTCTTCCTCAAGACTCATTCCAGCAGACTCCTCCCACGTGCATTTCTTCTTTTTCCTTTTTCTTTTCTCTTTTCTTTTTTCTCTCCTCTCTTCTCTCCTTTTCTTTTCTTTTCTTTTCTTTTCTTTTCTTTTCTTTTCTTTTCTTTTCTTTTCTTTTCTTTTCTTTTCTTTTTCTTTTCTTTTCTTTCAAGAAGAAATTAAACCTGTCACTTTGCTAGGTAGCTCCAAAGCATACCTTATACTATTCCTGCTGAAGTTCGAACAATGCTTATTCATGGTATGTGAAAAGATTTCCTCCTCTTTGGATGTAAGAATTCATGGAAGGAATATTTTGGAAAGTGTCTTTTCCAAAACCTAAAGATTCATTTTTTACCACAATTTAATCTATTTGCAAAAGTGTTAATACTGCATATGCTATGCTTTCATGCCCTGAAAATCTCAATGAACAATGTCACTTTGTGTAGAAGCATTCTGCAACATTTGAAGTATTTATGATATAATCTTCATACATTATTAATCTTAAAATAACCTGTCTGTACATCAAACCAATCATTTTTAAGGATATTAGTTTTCATAAACTTACAACCAGACATCTTGATAACACTGTTCAGATGGATTGTGCTTACTGACTGGGCGCTGTCTCAGTATAATAAAAGTTGCCAATTTTGATAGCTAAATATTAATATTCAATATTAGTGTTGAATATTTAACAATGGATTGAGTTCACTGGGGTATGATCTTTCTATGTCAGCCTTGCACAGTGGTCTAGCTCACCCATAACTTTATGGAAGAAGAAAGAAATGGACATGTCTTTGCATTCATCTTTCTATTTAAAAGCAGAATGGAGATGAAATAATTTAGAAAAAATCCTTGTCTGACCTATGGTTCCATTTCTGGAGCTTTGGCTTTGAAACTTTAGTGTAAATAATAAAATGTTCTCATGTACTTCTAAAATTTTGAATAGCTCTCAAATCCTAATGGGGCTAGCTTGATTTCATGCAAGCTTCCAACTTTTCCTTGGAAGAGGTTTGGATCCATATTCTGTGTTGGCCAAAGTGTTTGTTAGAGTGAAGTTTAGTTTTGCATTGTATGCTGGGGAACTCCTTACGGATTCCAGTCATGGATTCACTGCATACATTTGTGATAGGTTCCGTGTACACAGAATTAAGTGAGGAATTCTGAATAAACAGTGACTTGCATTTTGTGCCTTCTCTCCTCTGAGAGCTGGCATAAAATGAACATGAATTAAAAGGGCATAGAGAGCCTGCAAAAATTCTTTGGAAGAATTACATGTGTGTAAATACCTGGTTTGACTATTTTTCCTCATAAAACTTACCCTTAGTAATTCAAATGATAAATTTTTAGTGAATTGTAGAATACTTCCTCAACACAGAAAATCTTTATGAATACATATGTACTAGAGTTTTGATGTAATTGGCTTTTTGATAGTCAAACTTTTCATACAATTGAGTTATTACCTAGTTATTAGCAGCTTCATTTTTGCTCATTAAAAGATGTCAGGGGCCTGGGAAGATGATTTGCTCAACAATGTCCCTTCTATGGAGTTATGAAGACCTGAGTTTTGGTCCCTAGCACAGATGTAAATAGCAAGAAGTTATTCACACATGTCACCCAGGGTTGGGAAAGTAGAGTAAGGTGGCTCCTTGGAGTTTGCTGCCTAGCCACTCTATCCAGGTTCAGTAAGAAGCTCTGCCCAAACCAAAAAAAAAAAATTAACAAGCAGTAGGAGAAGACTTTAAGCCTCCATTTCCTGTACACTAACACACACACACACACACACACACACACACACACGATTAGTTTGGTATAATATGTGACTCCATGGGAGTCAAAACTTTGATTCTCCTAAATATCTTGACCATACTGCAGATCAGTATTTCTTGGCTTCTTCAGGTAATTCTGAAGGTCCCAGATTCCAGAACCAGACAAACAGGCATATAGAGAAGGCAGGGCCCAGGAGACTAGGGAGTAAGGATCCACCAGCTGGGAGGTATACTACAAAGTATTGACTAATCATTGCCAAAGGACATGAAGATGTTTGAGAGATAATCCTCCCAGGTCCAGCATCCAGGAGGACCCACACTTTCATTTACCTTGACTTCAGGAGAAGTTAGGCATTGAGATTCTGTTAGGTTACTAAACCAAGGTTTAAAAGTTCTGTAATGTCAGCAGTGATTGATCCTATAACTGACACAGTTGCTGTCTAATAAGAAGATGACCTCTTCAGGGAGAACACACTGAACAATGGAAATCATTCACATCATGGGCAGGGCAGAGTGGTTAATTCCATACTATAGAAAAACACACTATTTAAAACTTGCACATTGTGTATTTCTAGAAATTTTCATCAGTCTTTTAATACTGTTCGAACTTCTGAGTCCCTGCGGACAAAATGAAAACTCTCTGGGAAGTAGACCTCTGTCTTTAGAAGTAAACAATCATAAATCAGTCGTTTCCTGAATGACTAGCCTATGCCTTACTCTATATAAGACTTGTCTTAAACTCACCTCAGCTTCACATGATAACTTGCAATGGAAGTGCTTTGGCCCCACTTGCCAGCCAGGAAATGGATGTTTATAACAATCAAGGGATAGGCTGAATGTACAACCATTAAACATCTGAACTTAGGCTCATTCTTCAAAGATTCAACATCTTATAGCTAGATTCTAATCCTTGCTTAACCAGAGTCAAAACAGTCATTTTCATCCCTCTTGACAATAGTCAAAAATTACACATGTAATTAGACATTTCTTCAGTTCGCTAATTGTGTGCCCAATTGCATGCTCTGGCTGAAAGCGCCTACAATTAGCAAGCACCGATTAGATGCTTATGCAATTTCCAAAAGGATCACTTGTAGTATGCACAAAAGAGCCCAGTCTTTAAGAACTTGCCCTTTCCTGGTAGTATATGGTTTTGAATGATTTTATGCAGGGAAAACTATGTCAATTCAACACGGGGCTGCATTTTCTAAAAGCATCTTAAATGCTTGCCATGGTGACAGGACTCTGTGTAAATGTTTATCCTATGAAAGCCTAAATGCTGACAGGAAAGGATTTCTACAAGACAACAATGGAGAGGGTAGAGAGCAGAGACGACTATACACACGACAGTAAGTAGAAATGAAGAGCTGTAGTGCACCCATTATCTCCAGGAAACAACCAAAAATAAATAGATAAAGCAGTCCTCACCTGTTAGCTATGCTGGCATCTCACACTAGCTGTAAACATTTTAAAGTTAGCAATTCTAGAAGGATCCTCACACCTCATTAGCTGTCTCAGCGCTTTCCTAATAGGTTGTTGGCACCATAGAATTCTGGGTCGCTGATTTGGATCTGAACCAAGTCATTGGCATTTAAAGTGCATACTTTCATTGTTCAAAGTCAGTATTAAAAATGTCATAGGAGGGCTTAGTTTATAAAGGAACTTCTTCTGCAGGTTTAGTGAACTGAATTTAATGGTGGAAGGAGAGAACTGACAGAAAACTCCTCTGACCTCTCTATGTGTGCTACAGCATGAACACATGCACACAGACATGCACTTTAAAAGAGCAAACTCATTTGTCCAATTCCTACATCTCTGAATACTCCTGGATTTACACATCAGACTCTGTCAATTCGACTGTTCTATCACACATAGATTTGGGATGACATTGATAAAGAGGGCAAAAAGAGCTCTCCAAACTGGCTGTAACAAGTTCTTATTCAGGAAAGAAGAGTATACATATGAAGATTACTCCATGCCTCTTTTTAAAAATAGAATATACACTGAGCATAGTAGCAGAGGGATAATCCCCACAAAATACCATCTTTAAATGCTAAATTCGTCATGTCTTAGTATTTTCTTTAAGAAACCATTTATCAAATGCACATATCAGTGGGATGGCCTGAAAAGGGGTGACTTGATATACCATGGAGGCCTGAGCACCAACAGGAGTAGACAGGTCAGAATGAACCCTGGGTCCATAGAAGAACACAGGCAGAAAGGTGGGAAGGAGGGAGAGAGAATGGGGAAGGGAAGGGAGAGGATGCAGGGGAAGAGGGAGGGAGGGAAACTGGGATGAATACTCAATATGCTTGTAAAAGTAGAAAAATAAATTAAAAATTTAAAAAAAGGAAGCCAGTTATGTACTGGAAATATTCAAAAGTGGAGGTTTGCTCAATGGAAGTGGCTGTCATTAGCATGTAATGAAGAAGCTATACATAGACAAACAGCTGTGCATCATAGATCATGTAGGTATATAATTTTGGATGTTTCTGAGGCACATTAAGATGAAGAATGAATGTCTCCTGCATTTTCCAAAATCATAGCATCGTCACGGGATGGTGACTTTGTGCAGGGCATTCATCCTGGAAACTGTTCCAGACGACAGTTTTCAAGATTTCTAGCAATCCCTCTCTCGTGTGAGCCTGTGGAACAATCAATCTGAGCCCCTCGTTGCAGGAACAAATTTGTTTGCTACTTTTCATTCAAATTGAACTTAGAAAATGGAAATAAAAATGAATAATGTGTTTCAAAAATAAGTTGCACATTTCGATCTATTTCCCATTTTATGCACCTAAGAAGAGAGGGACTGCCAGGTTGTCCCCACAGAATTGTCGACTGTGGTGACAAAATTCTCAGCAAATCCTAGCATCACTTCTTCCTGGCATTGAGAAAATTTCAGCCATTGCACACACATACCAAAAACTGTAAAATTAAGGCACTGAAGACATCTGGCAATTTTCACTTTTACACAAAACACTTATTTAAACTTTTGATGAGCTTAGTTGCAATACTTGGGAAAAATCCAAACTTCTTGTGTTTGAAAGCATTGAGAATTGATAAGTAAACTGGTATTTGCCAAATGCTATCTGGGAGCATCAAGAAGCTAGTCTGGCTGCCTCCACAAAAACTGACTTACACTAGCACAGAAAAATCCTGAGACTGTAAAAATGGTGTGGTCAGATACTGATACAGATAAACATCTGCTCTATATACATTGATTTGTGGGCAGAAAAACTAGTAACAATACTTTTACTTTGTGAAAGTATAGTTCATTTGTTATAGGCTGAAATTTAAACTAATTTAATGGGAAATTTAAGTGGCCCATGATAAGTAATATGTTTGCAGTTTGAAATCACTTATAAAAAGAGGAAGCCTGCAAATAATGTTGGGTGGGTTCTTTATCAAATTTAGTATAATTTGTATAGCTATTTTTAAAGGGTCACACACAAACACACATACACACATACACTCACACCCTTTCATGCAAACACACACACTTAGATATGCACACTCACACACACATCTAAACAGTATTTATTCATGATAAACTATATTATATTTATATAAAAGACCAAAAACAATTCAAAATATGAAATTATTTTCATATCCTGAAGAAACCAATGCATTCTTTAGTCCATTTCCTACTACAGCCTTTTTATCAGATATTTGAATATTACCAGTGCTGTGAATTTGTTATATTCATCAAACGTGCATAGCAGTAAATAAAAACAACAAAAGACAAACAAAAGTCTTTAAAATGAACTACCCCAATATTCCAATAGTTAAAAGGGAGTGACAGATATAATTACAAGGTAGCAATAGATAAATGAAGGATTCTCAAAGAAACATTGGTGGCGTTCTCCTTGGAACTATGGAACAAATGTCTCCAGAAAATTCACCCATGTTTGCTCACTCTTGCATCTTTGACATCTTTCATTACTTTCTCTTCATAGTTTTCCAGCTATATTGTAGCTAGCAGTGATGGCATATATATTATTTTTATTCTATATGTGTAAAATTGTAGTAATATCCCAAATATGACAGCAAACACATTCAGATAGAGTTTTATGGTGATTTATTCTTTCTTTATTAATTTTTTCTACTTTTACAAGTTTATTCAGTATTCATCCCAGTTTCCCTCCCTCCCATTCTCTCCCTTTCCTTCACCATTCCATCCCACCTATATGCTTCTATGGATCTTAGGGTTCTTTCTGGCTTGTCTACTCCTGTGGGAATTCAGGCCATCCAGTTTTAGACACAAAGGTTTCCACTGTGAGTTCCCATTCTATGGGTATAATAACAGCTGCCTACAGAATAGTTTGATGTATTTGCTCTTTCTTAACTCCTGGACTATTTGGCTTTAGGAAGACAGGATGGGTATTTGGAGACCTGTTCATATGGAAGAAACTGATCAATTCAATGAAGTGGCATGCTGAGGGTGACCTGCTCATTAAAGGACATGTGAAAAAGAAAACATTGCCTCTAAAATATTTCCTGCCTGCAATAGTGTATCTTAAGCTCTAGGAAGGTATTTTGGTACATTCATGGAAGAATGATTTTAAAATGCTAACGTTTACACTTGTTTTGAGTCTTGTAAAACCTAGCATAGGCTATATCTGAAAGATACATACAGGAAGTTTTAATAGCTAAATGTCTTACTTTTGCACATCATAATTTGCTCACCAGACAATTTTCCCCATGCATACGCTAATCAGCTAGTGAAAATGATAATTCACTGATGAAGGGCTTGATTTCCTTCCCCATGTAATTAGGGTGCTCATTAATAGTCTCTTCTTTCATTTTTTATGTCATTTGACAGCAATATTTCCAGTTGGTTTGCAAGAATATGATGACACAATCATGGTTATAGAACTCAAAGTACAACATGTAGGAGAATTCTTCTTATAACTATCACTATTTTATTTTACAAGTTTGTGCTGATTAACACTAATAACACCAAAATGAGCAGTGACTGAAGAGTTATTTTCAATTCATCTTGAATAGTGGATGAATTACTTCATCACAAAGGGTGTGTATAATAATGTCAACTGAATACCACAGGACCCTCTTTCCACTTGAGGTCAAAGCTAGCTTAGGGAACCAACAGTATTTGTTCAGAAATTCTTCATCTTAAGGCATTTTCACTCATAGTTTCCATTCCCTTCTTTTAAGTAGCTAAGAAAAGAATCATCTGATGCCCTGATTCTAAAAGAGAACCCACAACTGACAAAACACAAGAGCCTAACTGCACCAGCTCCACCACTGTGTCTTTGGCACCGGAGAACAGTCAGATGACTATAAATTGAAATTTTTCCACATGGTGTGGTATCACATGACAAAGATAAACACTTAGAAATCACTATTGCCAATTGTCATTAACGTGGTCGTGTGCACTACTGAAAAACTGCTGCTCAGAAATTATTACATGTAATTCCCACAATAAATTTAAGAAGTTGGTATCTTATTTGTTTTGTTTTGTGTGTGAAAATGTTAAACATATATGTATGTTGAGCCAGGTTAATAATTTGTACTTTTATATGTATGTATTTTTAATATAAATACATATATAATATATTAGTATATGCTAAGGGCTGTAATTTTATTGTGATATCATCATTGACCTTTTAGGGAGTCTAGAGTTTAACTAACAGATAATAATTACATAACTTTCATTTATTTATTTGAAAGAGAGAGAGAGAGAGAAACATGAGCATGAATGCCGTAGTAGCTGTCAGAGAACAACTTTCAAAAGTCAGTTCTCTCCTCCCATCCTGTGGGCTTCTTGGAATGGAACTCATATCATCAGGTATATAGGGAGTCACCTTTCCCACTAAGCTGTCTCATCTGCCCCAAGACTTAAACAATTTAAACATCACATTTTATTTTGAATTGTTCGTACAAGTCCTAGAGAATGATACATTCCAGACAAGCACCGAGTCATGTCTTTAGCCCCTTAAGGACAGTTTTTGATACATTCTATGGCTTTGGAGAATTAGAATTCAGTCATACTGATTCTGCAATCATTGAACTATTAGAAATGTGGATTTTTTTCTTGTGAAAATTATATGATAAAATGATACTATTAAAATCATGTATCTTTCTCAGAAAAAAAGTTTTCTTATTAAGAAACATGGAATTTCTAATCTGATATTTTAACTATGTAAATTAAACTCTACCTATCATTTTATATTGTTGAGCATGAGAACAGTCAAGTCATGTTTCCTATTCCACAATCTAACTCAGCAGTCTTGAGAAATCAGTGGCTGTGGACAGTACAAGAAGTAATCTCCGTGTTAGTCACGTTAGTGACGTTAAAGAAGAAATAGAAATTCTTAGAAGTTACTCTCAGGGATGAGGGCATGGCTCAAAGGGTGGAGCATCTGCCACTAAACCATAAGGAACAGAGTTCAGAACCCAGCAAGCATGCAACTGCCAGCACTTGGAATATACAGACAGGAAATCCCTGGAACAAGCAGCTAATCTAGATTAGTCAGGTTGATAAACCCTTTGTTTAACAGACCTGGGAGAAAGGGAGGGAGGGGGTGAAAGAACAGGGAAAAGGGGTGAGGGAGCAAGGGGGACTGGGGAGGGGTGGAGGGAGGGGACAGGGCTACCTATTAAGTTTGTATGATTGGGAAAATAAATAAATAAAAAAGAGCCCTTATCTCAATAAAGATGGTGGGTAATAATGGAGAAAGATAACTGAGCTGGGTCTCTAATCTCCTCATACCCATACACATAAACACACCTGGAGGCAAGCACACCACATGCAACTATATTAAAAAAATAAGAAAACATATTTAAGTTCTCCCTACATGAAGTATAGAGTTAAATGTTTATGTGCATACCAAAGTCATAGGTTGGAAGGCTCATATAACAGCATGAAGACTTTGGGTTTTATGGAGGAATTGAGGTTAGGAGCATGGAGTTACAGGAATGACGCAAGACCTTTGGTGAGACTCTGCAGAGCTCTCACTGTCCAACGCATGGAGACAATGAGAAGCCAACTGTGAGCAACCCAGCAAACCCTCAGCCTGAGTGAGCCTGCCAAAACTGTGAGCTCAGACCTCAGGCTGAGGACTAAGTCTCATTATTTCTAATAGTCATAGGCTTATATAAAGCCTTCCCAATGGCCCAAAGGTATTTTCTCCTATTGAGAGATAACAAAAAATGCTGTCAGGTATAAAAGTCATCTCTTCTATAGTGAGCTGGCATTACAAAAAAGGAAATTATGTTCCGAGGGTGAAAGGTTCATAACCAAAATTCTTATTAGATTGAGGATCAGTTTTGCTTTCTGTTGGTTTATGTTATGCCTAGATGCAGTGATGGAGGCAATAGTGTGACTGGCAGCATGGGACAGAGTATGTTTTCAAAGTCACAATGATATTTCAATTTAACTGACCACAGTGCCTTTGACCTCCAGGATGGAACTCCATATCAGAATGCAGACCCTGTGAAAACAGTATTGGGATTTCAAAACTACCACAGAAATATGTTGCAGTGTACAGTGTCCATAACACACACTAACCCTCACACACACACACACACACACACACACACACACAGCACGCACATACATAAATCTAACAACTTACTCTATTTTAACTTCAAAGATGACTGGGATTTTAAAACTATATATTTCCATGGTCAGTATCATTTTGCTGTTAGATATTTTTCTTTAAACTAAGTAGAAGAAAAAATCAAGAAATCTTCAAGTGCTCACATGACCACTGAGCATAGTTTTAGAGACTTTGAATGAGAAAGCTTCTGTAAGTTTATTTTCACACACATGAATTGCCAGTGATTCTTTTCATTGGACAGATGATTATTTCTAAGTTTAATGAAAAACCTGCCAGGAAATAAATAGATATGTGCTTCTCTTACAAGTTAAAAATATTTTTAATACATTTAGAAATTTCTTTGTTTAAATAGTATCTTTTACTTCATAGCAGAATGATTATTCCTTGTGACGCTGTTATTACCACTTAGATTTGTTTTTCATTCAAATGACCTTAGCTGGTACCTGTTATGTGTAAAACAATATTCTGTGATAATAGACAGGCAGAGGTAGATGAGGCATGGATTCATTCCCTGAGATTTTAATAGAAATCAGACCCAAATTTGTCAATATTTTTAAGGCGTCCATAATTTCACCACAATCCCAATGGTCTACAGAGCTAGATTTTGACAGAACAATCTGACTTTCTTTTCTACTTTTATTTGTGACTTTTGCTCTTTGACATTAGTTCATATGTATACATATCTTCTGTTTGTTTTTCCCTCTGCTATCCTGTAGTTCCTCACATTTCCCCCCCTTTCCTGTCTTCCTTCCACCTTTGAGTCCATTTCTTTAGTTTTTTGTACATTGAGTTCAAACTGGAACCTCCTATGTGACTATGATTTAGTTCTTTTCTTAGAGCCATGTCGGTGCATATTACTAGACATGTCTCCCCCCCCCTTGGCATCTGATAATTATGCTTCTAATGGTGCCTAATATTCATGTGTATTCACAGAATCTCTATTTTACCGAATATTTAAACAAGCGACTTGTTCATAGGAGCATCTTCAAATGACCTGGCCATTGGAACCTGTATCTGTATGGCTATGTTTCCGAAGGTTTGTGTGTGCTTGGTAAAGTGTCATTTGACTCTTGACGTTGGCATGAGATTGGAACAATTTGTGCTTGTAAACTCTTGATCAGGGCTGGAGAGGTGGCTCAGGGGTTAAGCCTCTCCCTTGCAGGCAGAAGGTCCTGAGTTCAGATCTTAGACCCCATGTATAGATGCCAGGCCGAAGCGGGGGTGGCCTGCGCTTCTGGTCCTGGTAGGGCGGAGCCTGTGAATCCCGGGGCAGAGTAAAGAAGGAGGAGGTGGAGGCGTCCATGGTGGTTCCCGAATTAGTGGTTCTACACATACACACATACATACACATATGTGTACACATACAATTGAATAAATAATAAATAATAAAAACATTAAACTCTTGATCATCAGCTTAGTTGAATTTGAGGTCTTGCTCCTCCTCTATCGACCCACGTGATACTGCGCATTCATTTCTCCACATTTCTAAAGAATGAAGAATATTCATCTTCGCGCTGCTTTTCTGAGCACTAAGCTGCTCAGTATTAACTATTAAATGACTTGGAAAATCATTTTTATCATTTGTCATTAACATATATTTAACATTCTAGAGTTTTCCAATCTTTTCAGATTACATTACTGTCTAAAAACAGAAATCCACTAAGTAGCTAGAACGTTCCTTGCTCATAGATCCATGGACACCATTCACATTGACCTCGATTTGAATGGCACCTCTTGAGTTAGAGAGGCTAACGCTTTGCCCTGTGAGTTGTCTGGACATTGCTACACTTACTTTTAAATGAGTTGTTCAGTATCACTTGTAAATGTCAAATTGTGAGGGCATTGTCTGTTTCATTTGTTTCTTTTACAGTACTGGAACACAGGAACTTGGGCAACAGTGCAAGCATGCTCACACTAAGCTATTCTGCCCGTCCAAATTGCAGGTTTTATTTTTTTTTGTCTTCAAATCTCACGATCAGTGACAGAAAGAACTGCTAATCTTTTGCATTAGTGCTGTTGAAGGGTGCTTTTAAGGGCTCCCCTTTCTAGCATTGCGATCTTTCCATGGTGGAAGTGTCAGAACTCAAAATTGTTATTTTATTTATTATTTATTTGTTTGTTTGTTTGTTTGTTTGTTTGTTTGTGGCACTATCCATTCAGGGAGGCCCTACCCAGGCTCCCAAATTCAGGACAAGCCTAGACTCATACAGACACGCCCTGGACATATCCCAATAGAGACCAATGCAGGCAGAGGGGTGAACAACCGATGGGAAGCGGCCATCTAACCTGCCCCTGCAATGGAGACCTAGTAAACAGTTAAATGACTGGTGGCTGTTCTCCCCCCTTTCCCCCAGCAGAGAGATGGCAACACCTGATTGGACCCCTGATCCTATATAAGCCCAAACACCTCCTAAATAAATTGAGCTTGCAGACAACTTGTCTTCTGCCTGCTGCTTCTTGCCTGATTCCCAGGGTCTGGTGGTGACCCCGTGTCTGCTCACCCCCTCACCTCGAGCCCTGAGGCCCTATCATTTCACGCTCCTTTCCCTGGATGGCCCGGCCCGGATTCAGCAACATCTATTTGTTTATTTTGGCCAACGACTCACTTTCAATTAAATACATAAATGCCTTCATAGAGTTTTGCACAGATTTAGGGAACATTATGTGTCAGAGTTTGACTCCCTGAGACAGTGAATGAAGATAGGAAGCTTTCTATTTTTTAAATTTTGGAATAACTATTAGCATGATAATTCCATATATCAGTGGAGCTAAATGTTGTTTCAGAATATGTACATGATATGTATCACTCACATAAAAATGTGTCCTTACTTATCCCCACAGCTTGAGATGAAATCTTCAGGTTCTTCTCTTCTTGCTATTCAGGAAACATACTATGTCTTATTATTGTGACCTTCAGCTCTTCCACTAGTCTACTGAACACTAAAGCATTTCTTCTTCTTATGTAAAGATGTGAAATTTAGGAGGATATAGATTTGATTTTTGACCCCTGCTTGCTTTTATATAAACTCATTTGTAACACTTTTTGTGATGCAACATGTGTATGTATGAGCACACACGTGTATGTGTGGGGAGAACTGCTATTCTTTATTTCCATTAAGCTTAGTGATAGCGGCTGCTAAGCCCCGTTTTGTCTCTCAGATTATTCCAGGCACATTTTGCTGCTGGTTGTCAGCAGGTTTCACATATTGATATATACTATGGCAGTGAACACCTTCATCTCTATTACAGGGTGAGCTGTCCAGTAGGAGGTTTGACACAATGGAAACTAAGGCCAGCTCAGAAGTAGGGGATCAAAGAGGCTACTCAGAGCTCAGCCCCTGACTCTTGCTACTATATAAAGAGAATTCATGTAAAGCAAGAAATTTGAAAGCTTGGAAGACATAAGGGAAAGGGAAACTATCAACACTTTTTATAAAATGCCACATGTCTCGAGATCAGAGAAGGAACTATTAGGAGCCCAAATACTATAAAACCAAGTACAGTGTTCATTTCTCTATCATAATACAATGTGTGCATCATAAGCTTGCATCTACTTAACACATCATGTACATGTAACATATTGAAGCCACAGCAAGTGAAAAATCACTTAATGTGACCACAGTCATTGCAGAAGCAAAGGCAAGAGAAACATCGGTTCAAGTCACCCCAGGATATATAGTGAATTCAAGGCTGATCTGGGCAATAAACATACCTAGCAAGCTGCAAACACTCAGTAATATCTTTTACATGTATCTGTTTTGTAAGTCTGTTGCAAGCAACTCAAATTATTTGATGTCCAGCATGCTATGTTGAAAGATGTCTAATTTGTGTATTAACCATCTTTCAGGTAGCTATGCCATACTTTCTGAGATATTTAAGTAGAAGATGGCTGTTACAAATTTTAAAAAAGCCTGCAAAGTGATCATAAAGTATATAGCCAAGTGACATCTTCACTGAATTAAAAAAAATCACTTAAGCTTTTTTAAATGCCTACATAAACACATGCACATACACATGCATGTGCGCACACATGCATGCACACACACGCACACATATACACACATTCACATGCATACTCGTGCACACATATTAAGACTAACATTAGGTAGAATGTACAAGTTTTGCTTCTTATTAAACATATTCTCTGCAAGAGAGAATGTCCTCACAATAACTTGGAGGGTGATATATACCTGCACGATTCAACAATGCACAGAGCACAGGTGGTAGAAAGAGCAGTCTTCTCACACTGGATCCTTTCCTATTTTTCTTGTAATCTTCTTGCATTGTGTATTCTTGGCATGCATTTGTTGGTGATGTGAAAATAAGCCTTCAGAGTAAATATCTGGTGGCTTGAAATACTTCTTCTTCCCAGTGATTATATTTTGGTGATTCCTGTAACTTTTATGGTTCTTTTCTTTTCTTAAAAAGGTAGCTAGATTCCATGCTTTTCCCCTCTCAAAAAAGGGCTTTTTCTTCTCCTTGGTTGATATAATTTGCTGTGTTCTCAGTGTTCATGAAAGTGATTATGTTTACAACCCCCAAAATAATGATGGCTTACCTCAACTAGAGAGTGTCTCCTAGTTATCAGGCCAAAAGCCTGGCATATATTTCAGCATCGTGTTGTGATGGTTGTCCCTTTATTGACCCAGTGATAAAGCTGGAGGTGTGGATGGGAGGTATCTCAGTGAGTCAAAGCACTTTCTGTGCAAGCATGAGGACCACAGTTCAAGTCACTGGTATGGTTGTAAAAAGTTGTGCACAGCCATGACTTTGCCTGTAACTTCAGGGCTGTGGTGGGGAGCCAAGGAGAGACAGGAGAGGGTGAGAGACTCCATCTCAAGGAAATAAAGGCCAAGTGGTAGAGCAAGACACTTGAAGCTCTCCTTTCTCCTCTATGTGCATGTGCACACATTCACAGGTATGGGTGCAACTCTCTTTCTCTCAGCAAAGTAAATCTCACACACACACACACAAACCCCAAACTGGTTGCCTCCAGGGCAAATTCTTGACAAAGAAAGTAGATATACAAGAAGCCCTTGATACTCTTCAGTGCAGTGAAAGGCATTCAAGATGATAAGAAGCGCTAACAAGAAAAGTGCTCCATGATGTTACTGCATTTTAAAGAACAGGAAAGGGAGAAAGAGAGGGGGAAAGAAGGAGGGAAGGGGAAAGAAGGAGTTAAGGAATGAGGAGTGAACTCAGTTCCTTGATGACTTTATAGACATCTCAAGACTAGAGTATCTGTTCTGAGCAAAATTCCATGAAATTGTTCCTAACAGGAAAGAAGCATAAAGTAGCTCAAAATTCCAGCAATATGTGAGTTTCCGAAGTAGCCAAAGGCATCTGTAAAGGATGAAACAGCAAGACTGTGCTTACATGTGGGGCCCTGTGAGCGTTCCAAGTTATCAGTAGTTTACTCTGTGCCTGCACAGACACTGAAACTTATTCTTAGCTCACACAACATAAAATTCATTTTGATATCTCCTCCACTTTCATTACTTATGATTGAGACCTAATGAAGAAAGTTTTTTTTCTTGACTCAAAGAATTCCTAACAAGTGATCAAATTTAGTTACCAAAATTAAAATTCCTTAAATGAATTTGAAAACTACCAACTTATGTTCAGAAAAGCATTTGTATTTTAAAGTCCTTTTAAAGATGAGGGCTAAAGACAATAGTGGCTTAATTTTAAGCAATTGAAATTTTAGATTATAAAGAAAATTTAGGCTAAACATTTCCCATATATTTTAATCAATTTTCTTCTGTTAACTCAAAACTCTGAACATGAATTAAGAGAAAAGGCAAATAATTAGACTAAAATAGTCATATAGTGAGCACTGCTTACTTCTATATTATATTTGGGGAAAAAACCTTTAAGATCACTCTATAATGGACAACTGCTAACAGAGGAGCTAGAAATGGGGAGCAATTGAACTGGACTCATCAGCTCCTTTAATCAGGGGCTAGAGAGATGGCTCAGGAGTTAAGACTCTGCCTCACAAGCACAGGGTTCTGAATCCAGATCCCAGATGTCAGATCCTTCATAAGAACAGCAGGCAGAAAATTCAGTAGCCTATAATTCTGGCCCTGGTGGGCAGAGCCTGGGAAACCCCATAGAGAAGCAAAAAGGAGGTAGAAGTAATCCAAGTTGACTCCAGAAGTCACCCTTGGTCCCCCACAAGGACACACAGTGCCCTCTGATACATACACACTATATAAATGAGTGAAATTTAAAAAAAATATTATGAATAATAAAAAGGAATTCTTCAGTCAGAAAGTATGGGAAGAATTCTTGATATAATTGAATAAGCTAGTATTTGTCTCTAAACTACCAAACTGCATGTTCAGGAAAGTTTCTTTGGGCTAGGTACTTGAGCATCCAGAACATATTTTACCTGTATCACAGTGACAGCTACATTTGAATAATGTTGCATGGAGAAAGTGGAAATTGACAGGAAATGTGAGACAGAATGAATAACTTCTAAAAGTTTGAGAAGAAAAAGCTCTAAGAGCAGAGAAAATGATGGAAATATTCCTCAGGATTCAAAGGAACAAGGAACAGAATGTAACAGTTCTTTTTCATACTATAGGGACACTCTGGCGACGTACTCTGCATATGCTCAGCTGAAAACCGTCTTGCGACAACCTGTTCTTGGAACAATGACTTCATTATGCTCTGCTACTCTTCTCTAAAGTGCTCATACGCTAAAACCTAACCAAAGTGAAGGAGCCTTTTTTGTCAGTTAAAATAACAAAACTTTAGTCAATTAATATTGTAAAAGCATCTGTCAGATGGCATCAGATATGCAGTAAGTTCTACATGTGCATTTTAAAATGAAAATCTAAATACATAATGAAATACTTGCTTGATACAACCAAAACCAGGGCATATATCCTAGATTCCTTATGACTTCATAAACATTTACAATTCTTAGTTTGGAATATAAGTGAGCACAAAGATTTAGAGGAGAAATTATATCCATTTATTCAAGAAGTTCCTTCCTCTGATTGGAATACAGACCAAAGAAGAAAGAAAGGAAGAGAAAGAGAGTTTGAGAAGGGAATACTGAAGGGAAAGGACAGACAAGATGCGAGAAGAGGTGGGCTGTATAAAGGCAAGAGAGAGAGCCTTCCTACATTGGGGAGCTAGATTTCAAACATCAAGTTAACTGTAAATTCATTTGACATCCTGGGAACTGATTGGTTATTAAGACCATCAGTCTGAACTCACATAACATTGCCTGATATTGTTTTCCTGGCAACTTCCAGAGAATTTTCAATATTTTGTCTATTTTGAAATATTCAACATGAGTTGCATATATGCAGCTAAAAGGAGGAAAGACTGTTGAGTGCTGTAACATTTTTGTTATAATGTCTGCATTAAATTATTTACATAATTTCATAAACTTTTCTTCTAATATTTGATTTTCCGGAAACAATTTTCATAGCACATAAGTAGCTGCTAAATATGAATTATTCTAATTGAGGTTTCTATGTCTTATTGTATATTGTGTTGTTATTTTTTCTATAATAAATGTGCAAATTTTAGCGTTTTGTAGATCAACCTATGCATAAGCCATACTGAAGTTTTACACTTGTTTGATTTTTTACAGTGGAGAACTTGCTTTTGACTTAATATAATAAATTTTGATCAGCATCATAATTATGACACGGGGCAGGTCATTTATGTCTTTATAATTTTACATGAATTAGTATCTACTGAAGTCAAGTATCTAATCATACTCTATCAAAAGCAGTAAGACTAGTTTTTCATTATTTCTATCATTTCTATCATACTATTTCGGGATACTTTTAAAAATACAAAAAAATCCACAATAAATTGTGTGAAAAACAGACAATTATATATTAAGTGTTACATTTCTTATTCAGAAGAAGCCAATCATGATATCATGAAAGCATTATAGGATGTTGTTGCAGAATATTGTATAACATGAGCTACCAAGAAAAAATTTTTTTTCTCAAAAAAGCTAACACATTATGGAGAATTTTGCTTTAGGAAAATTATGTGTTTGGAATAGCCCAAACACTTAATTCTTCCTTGATTTTCTGTGTGTTCAATACAAGGAAGAGATGGGTGGACTATGCAATTTTGTTGATTTATATAAGAAAGATTTAAGCTAACAATAAAAACAAATATGCCTAGTGATGAAATCCATAACAAAGCCAAAACTTCACTCCCCACTCTTTGGAAGGGAGTATACTCAGAAGTTGAACATTTTCCCAATATGTGTTAGATCCATTTCTCTCTAGTTGACAACCTTGTCAACAGCAGCCATTGCTGTGACTCATTTGCCTAAGAACCTTCTGGATATCTGGAGAAAGTGTGTGGGAGGAGCTACTTTCACATATAATTTGACTTGCTTAGTACGGACCCAGCACTTAAACTGTATAACAACCAAACACTAGGCAAGAGATTTCACATATTGAACCCAGTGTTTTGACATTATTGTGTGAAACAACAAATACCGATCATATTTTACCACTACGCAACAGAGACCCAGGAGCTAACACAAACTATCTCCTAATAGAGTCAGTGATATAACCAAGACCATCTGTTTTGTTCACACTTCTAAACTTTAAGTCACACATACTTCTCATGTCTACGTATGCATTAGTACTTGTAAATTCACATACCTAAACACCTGGATCCTCTTTGACCAAATGAGAATATATAAATGGCAAGCAAAGGAAAAAATAAGAGATGTAGTAAGAAAAGGATACCCTAGAAAGATACAGTGAATTAGTCTCCAAGAATCAAAATAACTAATTTCACATTTGCTTTTTTATCAAATACCTGCTGTGTATCTGCTGTGCACTATAATAGATCTTACAAGTAGACTGGTGAGTAGGACATGACCATTGCTTTTCAAGATTCATAGTTCTGTTGACTTAGGCAAAGAAAACAGAGAGACACAGTGTCACGTTGGCATGAGGTGTATTCTGAGTGGAAGGTGATTAAGAAACAGCCAACCCAATCAGCTGGAACTGGTCTGAGGACTTTCTCCTCGCTGGATTGCTCACGCAGTACCAAGGAACAGAGAAGCAACCACAAGCCTCATCAATGGCATGAGATCTGTAAGTTGCAATATAAATCACTGTGGCAACAGGTGACCGACCACCAGTGTGGCATGAATATTAAGGAGACAAACAACAGCTTTATGATTGGACTCAAGACCTGCTTGTCGGAATGACACCCATCCCTGTTGCTGTAAACCAGAACAAGAACCTAAAAAACAGAAGGAAATAGATCCATAGGGAAGACAGCCAATAAACCTGTAAGTAGGAAGACAGTCTGTCAAACTTCTCTGTAGGCAGCTGTTATTACACCATAGAATGGCACCTCACAGTAGAAACTTTTGGGTCCCAACGCACACATCAGTGGGGCGGCCTGAAGAGAGGTAACTTGTTACACTCCCACAGGAGTAGACAAGCCAGAGTGACCCCTACGGTCCATTGAGACATGCAGGCAGGAGGGTGGGAGGGAATGAGAGGGAAGAGTGATGGGAAGGGAGGAGATGGGATGAGGGGAGGGAGGGAAACTGAGATGAATACTCAATATGCTTGTAAAAGTAGAATAAATTAATAAAAAAAGAAAAGCAGCAAACACAGCAGGAACTTTCTGCCTCTAAGGAAGTTGTAAGCATCTATACTCCATCTCCCTCATTTCTATTTGCCAGTCTTTCTTCCATGTCTAGTTACTTTGTGATACAAGGACAAGCGAAGGCATGGACTAACACCTCTTTATTACTTCTTTGTCTTGTACATCCCCTCCCCAGCCTTAAGATTGAAATATGTCTTTTCTTCTATTAATCTGCCATCAGTCTCCATGACTCATAGCCCATATCCACAGAACTTAAAAAATGCACGGAAACTTTTGTTTGTTATGGTTACTGCTTTGGTCACTTTACTTTTATCCCCTCCCACGTGGGTTTAGTGAGGAAGACAACTGTGTCCAGAGCTGGACAGTGAAACATGAAGAGGATCACATCCTGTCTCTGAAGACAACACTGAGTTTCAAAGGCAGCGCTCCTAACACTATAATTAATTAAAAATGCATAAACAAGCAATTAGCATGCTTACATATTCAGATGCAGATTTAGATTTAGGGGACATTGGTAAGTGCATGAAAAGCATGTATATCACTTTATCAAGTTTGTGCAGAGAAAGCAGATGAGAGAGAGGAAAGGAGGGAAGGAGAGAGAGAGACAAAGTGAAAGAGCAACACAGAGCAAAATGGGGAGATCTGCAAAGGCATGGGGGGATTAGGAATGCTGCAGATTAGTTAGCTACTCATTTGTTAAATGTGTCTCCCATGGCTCTTCTGTCTATTGAAGGATTTACGCTTAAAATTCTCTCACTTAAGGTTTTTGCTCTTTTTAGTCTTATCTAAATTCTTCACAAGCCTATAATGGCAAGAATCTCCATTTTCTTCAGCGTTTGCTATTTATCATTTTCGAAGCTAATTTTGTTTTAGTTTCTACAACGAGTCAGCCTCCCTTAAAGAGAACAAACCTCACTGTCACGGTGTTTTGTCCACTTACATCCCAGCACAATCATGAGAGAGCATTGCCTTGAAACAATGGGCTAGTTCCTTTCTTCTAAACTATGCAACACGCATGTATGTGTGCAAGTGTATGTGAGTGTGCATGTGTGTGTGAATGTCTGTGTCAATATGTGCGCACATGTGTGCATGCTTATGTGTAAATGTGATATGTGTATGCACATGTGTTCAAATGTATGCATTTACATGTGTTTGGATGCATATGTGCATATGTGTATTCATAGATGTTTGTGTGTATCAATGTGTTCGTATATATGTGTGTGTACATGTGTGAATGTGATATGAATATATGTATATATGTGTATATGTATGTATGTGCATGTGAATGTGTGTACTGCTTTTTGTCTTATGTTAACTGATTTTCTGTGATTTAACATGAAAGTGTCAGTGAATTTTTGTGATGTTGACTTTTGTTGCTGCTGGGTCCTCCACCTTCTTGCTGTCTTTGTGGGCCTCAACCTCGCAGACACTCATACAGGGTTTGCACCTCCTTCCTGTTACCCCTCATCCATGTTCCATCATCTTTTCTCTCACATGTCAGCCTTTTAACATATCTTCAAAATCCTGTCACAGTTTTCTATCTGCATTCTCTTTGTGTCCTGTCTGGAAATGTCATTTACATTTTTTCCATATTTGTTCCATTTCTACATGATTTCTACATGATTTTCTCTGATGTGACATCACCGGAAAGAACTTTAGAAACTTAATAACCTAAGAGATAAAACTAAGAATGTAACTTTGCTACCTTAGCTTCTCTTTAACTTTTCATGCACTGAATTATTGAGGATTGGTGGCAGTTCTTGTACAATTAGCACATGTCATTATCTTTGTTAATGTCTTTGCATGTGTGTTCATTTATTTTCCATAAAGCTCCATGAAACTTTTCATTAACCTCTGTCATTATACAAAGAAACATCTCTGACCAAGGCTGACAACAGCACTATGGATGTAAACACGGATATTTAGAATAAATTTTGACACTATGTCTCTTTAGCAAAACAACAGTATTAGGTTCTACACTAGGGTCTATGACCTCCACTACTTCTGCCTTTCAAATCTTTCTCATGTTTCTAAGTGTTTGTGTGTGTTTCTCTCTTGGAGTTAATGTCATTTTTTTCTTATTCTGACTTCATCCTTAACTGGATCTGACAAGGCTGTGCTTGAATCTACCATCTTATCCAGCCACCCCAAAATATCCAAAGTTAAAAGTCTTCTATCACTTTCTTTTTTTGTTTGTTTTGTTTATATCAATTCAAATTTTATTTCAAATGGTCAAATGTATCTAATGAGAATCATATTGTACGATGTAGTTCTGTCATGTCCTCATAGATAAAAGGGTTTCTCCCTCCTGAACCTCCCCTCCCTTCCTCTCCTCCCTTCATCAACACTCCTAGTGGCTCCCTCCCTCCTGTCTGTCTGTTTCTCTGGAATCCAGACTTACCTTTGGATTATCAGCTCTAGTGGAGGCCCAGACCTCTGTCTGTGGCAGACTAAGTAATCCTTTCTTGGATAGGGGTACACCCCTACAACTGTCTAACCCTAACATCTGTTACCATTGCATGTAACTGTTTCTATGTATAATTTATTCTTTTTTAAAAAAATTCTGCTTCCCTGCTTCTTTCTATGATTCCCTCCCTCCCATCCTTTTCTCAATCCCTCCCACTTCTTCCCATTCTCCTGACTGACCACTTCTATGGACCCCAAGGTTCCCTCTATCTTGTCTTCTCTTGTGGGGGTTCAGGCCTCTTGTGGCATACCAACTTGCTTCTTTTCAGGCTACCCCACTGATTGGGGCATTTCCCTTCACTCATCCAGCTTTAGTTCCCATGGCTTCCACTGTATTTTTTTTTATCTTTCTTGAGTTCCAAGGTCTATGGGTGCATGTTGGTGTGTCATTCTGAAGGTCTGGTAAGGACAAGTCTCGCTGCAGTGAGTTTCTAGATGCACCATCCTGCCTTGAGTGGAATGGTGAACCTTCCCATCTTTAGGTTCTTACAATCTCACTGCTCCTTCTTCCTCGAGGTTCACAAAGTCTTAGGATGGAGAGAGATTAGGTTGGCCTGATTCTCGGTGAGCTTTGCTGAGGTGCTGGTACTCTGTAGTATGGTTGGGCATTGCTTGTCCACTTCATTTGTCTACTGCCCTAGGCTGCATCCTTGTCAGGGTGTTGCAATCCTCTACCTCTGTTGTAGAAGAAAAATTCTAGGCTGAATGTTAAGTGTTCTTCCAATCTATGAGTACAATATTTACAAAGCAGTTTGATGTACTGTCTTCCTACTTATAGGTTCATTGGCTGTTCTTCCCTAATGATCTAATTCCTTCCCATTTATAAGTTCTTGTTCTAGTTTACAGGAACAGGAATGTGTCCCATTTTGACAAGTAGGTCTTGAGTTTGTTGTCTCCATGATACTCATGCCACTATTACACTAATGGTTACCTGTTGCCATGGTGATTTTTATTGCAACTTGCAGATATGCATCGATGAAGCCTGTGATTACTTCTCTCCCCCAGCAGCTTCTACAGTATTCCTTGGGACTGTGTAAGCCATCCAGCAAGGAGGATGTTCTCAGACCAGTTCTAGTTGATTATTTTGCCCATGTTCCATGATCCACATGTGTTACGTCTTCAGTAATAGGGTCTTACTGATAGTTCTTTGGAGAGCAATCAAGAGCAAAGACAATATCCTATAATATTTGGGGGCCTTTGAGAACTCTGACCAACATTTTATCAGGAAGTGCAACATTCCTGTCACTTCTAGTATAATTTTGTCACTGGTTTGTAAATGGATCAGCTTAGGGCTCTTTAAAAAAAGAAAAGAGATGTTTCTTTATACAAAGACAGAGATTAATGGAAAGACTCATAATGGTCTACATGCCAAGAATAAATAATTGTTGAGCACTCAGCCTAATGGGGACAGAAATGACACCCTTTCCAAGGCTCACAGAGTATTGCAGAAGGACCAAAGAAAGCAAAAACCACATGAAGGGGAGCAGGGCCTTCAAACCCTGTCTTCTGGACATAACATGAACACTGCCCTCATGAACTCACAGACTTCCAGTAACCTGGACTAGAAGCCGTCACTCATGCATATGCAATTGATCCTCCTTAAAGTCAAAGGGTAACAAAAACAAAAAGAAAAGCAAAGTACTCCATGAAAAAAGAGAGGTTTGTTTTGTGTACTTACAAAAATATAACATGAAATTTAAATGGCAAAACAATGTGTTCAGTGTTATAGTTATATGAGTGACAACAGCCACCTTCGTTGGTCTATGGGACGCCAAGTCATGTTACTGATACTATTCTCTCTCCCCAGTGCAGGTGAACATAACTGTATCAGGCTTCTCTCCTTACACATGCAGTATGACTTTAGCAACATTTTGTTGAGTTCACATTTCTTCTTACCGCTTTTCCTAACCTTTTCTTTCACTCTGTGTCGAGGCCTCTGTCTAGTTCTCTCAAAGTCCATATTCTACTTTCTGCAAAACCAAGATCAAGCTCATCTTCTTATGAAAACTCCACCTGACAAATAGAGTCTGGGACACATAAATGGGCCTGCTGCAATGCTGATATAACTCTTACCAGCTCAAATTTGTTTAAAGTACAAAAAGATAGAAATCGTAACTTTAAGACCACTTCTTTTGTGACTGACAGGTCAATGACACAGAGATACAACTGTCCTCTGGATGTGATCATAGGTTTTCCTGATGCCAAGACTATGTGTAAAAGAGCTGTGACCCAGTGTCATGACCTCTCTCTGCTGGAGCCTGGTTCATAATCCCTTCCATCACCTAAGGACATACACAGATAGACAGGCAGCTAGATGACTCATGAGAAACTCGCCATCGCTATGTTGTTTTAAATAAGAGGAAGAAAGGATCTTAGATTAATCCAGAAGGAGGAAGCGAATATCAAGGAGACAACACATTAAAGAAAGGTCTGAAACAAAATGACTAGGGAATGCATAAGGAATCTGACTCTTACTTAATGTATCAGTGAAAGCAGTCTGTGAAAGGAAAGAGATTTTGAAACGTATCTTAGGTGTTTCAGTATGGAATGTCTTTTTTATATACTACAATTATGAATGGTTTGAAACATATGAGACTTATCTTGTAAGCTGTTTATATACAAGTATTTTATCTGTTTCATAAAAAAAACAAATTTCTACTTAGTTTTGTCATAACTATTATGTATAAATTGTGAATGTCTCTCTCATGTATTCTAAACTTACAATTATGACTGATCTATGATGATTGAACTTTAGTTAAGATTGAAATGAGCAATGTAATGAGGAAAATTTACAGACAAGCAATTGTGAAAGCAGAAGGGATGGGTTACACATTGTGAGAAATAGCAAGTCAGAAGAATTCAATGAAAGACACTTTAAGATTCTAAAATGTAGGTTATAAAAGTATCAGAACCAACGAGGGTCATTTGAATATCAAAGAAATGATGCATGAATCTAAAATTGTGAACTAATGTTAGAAGAAAAAATACTTTCCTAGAATCTGCATCATTTAATGGAAAAAATTAAGAAGTAAATCAACCAGGAAGAATTTTGATAAGAAAAAATATTGCTAAGCAGCACACAGTAATGAAAACCATAATGATAGCTTTAAGTGGGAAAAAATCACATTTCTTACCTAAATACATTTGAATCACAAAATAAAATAAAAGACCATTAAGAACACTGGTGCTATCAGTAGAAGAACAAGAAGAAATATAAGCAAGTGATTATAACACACATGTTGCTGTACAATTATATATTAAGAATAAAAAGAGAGAATATGATTTTTAAAATAATGCATTTTTCAGGAGGATGACTATGCAGTGACTTAATCTTTCTGAAGCCATTAATACATTTCTGAGGCTACACTGTATATAGTTGGGGAGCCCTTTTACCGTGTTCTTACTTTTAAGGGATAATAAGAATAGTGTAAATATGAATGATGTAGCTCTGTACAAAGTGAAGACTGTGGGAGACATATATTACATGGCTACAGGTGATGTGGCCTGACATTGCTGCTAGCTACTCTGTCTTTCTCTGTCTCTCTTTGTTTCCCCTCTCTCTCTCTCTCTCACACACACACACCCACACACACACACACAGATGCACAAACACATTTTCAGTCTAGAGTGTTCTATGACTTTGGCTGGCCAAGAAAATGCAAACCGAAGCAGATTAAGTGCTAGATTTTATCCCAAGCCTTGGAAAATTTTATCTTCCATTCTTGCAGTCTCAACAATCTCTTTTTTGTGCATAGATGATGCTAAGGTATAGACTAAGTATCTCAAGGTATCATCTAAGAACTCCTGGATGTGGTTTAAAAAAGTAAATGTCTGTTGTGCTCATGAGAATAAAAAATAAAGATGCATAGACACGTAGGTCATTTCTTGAAGGACGTGATCCCTGGACATGCTTGGAGTGGTGACATCTGACCAGCAGGGGGCAGGCAGAATCTGTGGTGTGCCCCATATGTGAAAGCAACCAGATGGAAATGAAAATGACACAATGTAGAGAAGGAAAGAATCATTCACTAAAGTGAAGAGAGAAATGATACATTATGCCTACCTGTATTTTTACATTGCTTAAATATTTTCCTTCATGAGCTATTTTTCTTATCCCAATGTTACATGAATTTTGCATGCTACATGACTCTAACTTTGAAGATGCTCATGCTTCTACAGCAAGATTTATGTTGTGAATTTAAAGTACAATGCCTCCCATAGACTTGTGACTTGAACACTTGACCCCAGCCAGTGGCAATACTTGGGAAGGCTGTGGAACCTTTAAGTAGTGCAGTTTTGCTGGAGGGAGTGGGTTACTAATGCATGATCTTGAGAGCTTACAGCTTTTGCCAATTCTCCTCCCCTCTCCTTCCCCTCCTCTCCCCTCCCCACTCCTCCCCTTCCTTCCCCTCCCCACCCTTCCTCTTCCTTCCCCTCCCCACCCTCTACTTCCTTCCTCTCTCTTCCCCTCCCCTTCCCTCCTTTCCCCTCCCCCTCCCTCCCTTCCCCTCTCCTCTCCTTTCCTCTTATCCCTTCTCTTCCCCTCCTCTCCTCTCCTCTCCTCTCCTCTCCTCCCCTCCCTTCCTCTCCTCCCCTCCCCTCCCATCTCTTCCCCTCCGCTTTCCTCCCCTCCCCTCTCCCCTCTTTCCCTCACCTCTCCCCAGCCCCTCTCCTCCCCTCTACTGAGTAGGTATGTGTGTGACCAACTAGTCTTCTGCTCTTTCTGCCATGTCTTCCCTGACTACTGCCATTCCTTTCCCTGCAGGATGCTCCATAGCAACTAAACCTGTCCAGCAGGATTAATCATTTCTCCCTAAAGTTAATTTTGTTGGGATATTTTATCACAGCACCTAAAAAGTAAGATTGCTCATAAATTTAGAAATACATAGAAATTGTTATTGGCATCATATTAGCAGGACTCAGATTCTAATCCCATCCACAGTTAAGGCTTTACCCAAGAACAATGGAGATTTAGCTGATTTTTGCTTTGATATTGTTACCTCAGAGAGGAAGGAACAGAAGGAGGGAGAGAAGAAAGGAAGAAAAGAAGGAAAATTAAAGGGAGGGGAAGAAAGAGAAGGAGAATGGAGAAAGAGAAAGAGAGAGAGGGAGAGAATATGAATGGGCATTGGCATTGGGGGGCAGTTTAAAGGAAGAATGTGGTTGAGAATGTGGTAGAAGGCAGAGAATGAGAGGCTACTGTCTTCCTCTATTCCTGCCCAAGTCTAAGTGTCTCCATCATGATATACAGGAAGAGTTCTGGAAAGCATTCTGTGTCACTAAGTAACTTCCAGTAGACAGGTAGGCTAATACCCCCAGTGTTTAGAGTAAAGAGAAGCAAACGTGTCTATGACATTTGAAAGTTGAACAACAGCAACTTCATCTCAGAGATGTATAGGTATAGACAAGAAGTGTTTGTTGCTCATTTTGGAATCACTGAGCATCATTTGGTCAAGCGTTCACAGGAAATAGATCCCACAAGGACCAAGGGATGCTTGTAATCTGGGCATGCCAAATCTTTGGGATGCAGGGTAGGTAACACATATTTAAAGGATGTATTAAGGGACTGTGAGCATCCTCAGAATTCTTGCTCGCAAGTGAGGGCTGCTCCTTGGGATGCCTACGGTGATGTTCTCAAGTAGGCAGGATGACATGGTAGCAAAGACCATGGGAAGAGGAATCATGTGACTCCTCTCTTCGCCCTTCCTTCGAAAGATGGCTGCCTGTTCTGGCATAGGGTTTTGAAAGTCCTGGAATTTTTGAATAAGTGGAAGTAAAGGGATCAAGATATTTGGAGTTTCCCCTTCATAAGCTACAATGGGAAGAGAGATACCTTCTCTACCATGTCCTTCTTAAGACAGATGCTTCCATTCACACCCCAAATTGGTGAGGCAGACTTTCTATTTATCATAAATCAGAGAAGTAAAAGTATATTCCCTTGGCACCAAGTATCTCTAAGCCTGGGACGTGTCTATGTGCCTATAAGTAGGGCAGGATTTTCTAACGTTTCCTTTGCTAGACTTCACACATCTAGATGCGAGAGCTCTGCTTTATCACAAGGGATTTCTGTTCTAGAAATATCTCTCAGTAGGTTCTTCACAGATGCAGCAATACTGCCCATGATGAAGGTGGTGTGAGCTATTTATTACCAACCTTTACTTGTAGTACATTGTTTCTTACATACTGATTGCTGCTAAAAGTGTTACGTTCCAACATGGGGATGGAATCCCATAAGAGATTGAGAAATGCTACCAAGGCCACATGGAAGGATCCCCTGTGTCCTCAGCCAGAGATCCTGTTAAAACTCATCTGACATCTTGTTACTCAGTGCAGTCTTTTGACCTAAGTGACATTTGATTCTTCAAAATTCAGAACAACAAAGACCCTACATTAATCAACTGGAACCAGTCCAGCCAAATCTCTCTACATCCTAAAGCTCAGAGAAACTTGCAGAAGAGGGGACAGCAAGATTGTAAGAGCCTAAAGATGGGGAGGACCAATGAAATGCAAGATATTCCACACAAGTTGGGGCTGTAGCAGCCATAATCGGACTTGTATGACTTGCAGAATGACTTACATGTCAATGACCTCCTCAAAGTCTAGCATGGATCACGGGCAGTGAGATCCTTAGAGGCAAGGGATTAACAGTCATGGAAGTGTTCCCATACTAACGGGGAACTCAAAAAAAGGACTCTGGGTTATGCCACTGAGTCCTTACATCTTACTAGAGTGGAGGACTCAGAGAAAGGTTTGGCATTCACAGGATGGCATTCAAAGGATGCTCCAGGGGATGGGAGGGGGGAAGGAGAGATACTGGGAGAAGGGGAGGGAGGGGTGTGAAAGGAAGGGGAAAAGGAGGGAGAGTGCAAGGGGGGACTGGGGAGAAGTGAAGGGAGGGAGAGGACTAGGGTACATATTGAGCTTGTATGATTGGTGGAAAAATAAATGAATAAATAGACAGACAGACAGACAGACAGACAGACAGACAGAGATAAAAAAATAAAGAAAAATTGTACTGAGAACAAAACCACTAAGGAGATAGAATTCAGCACTGAACACTTGCCATAAAGACAGAGATTTCTACAGATGCTCATATAGGAAGGAATCAAAAGAGGAGACAGAGGGTTTCATGGCTGTTCCTTTACAAGGCATATGCCAACTACAGGGAATTTCATCAAAGTTACAGCACATGGCATTTTAATGACTTTAGTGTTTACTTCCTTCACAGGGGTGTAAAGTGACAGATTCGTTGAACAGCACCATCCTTTATTTCTTAGTTTTGGAAATGTCTACATAAAATAATATAAAAAGTAGTTAATTGAGAAAAAAATGCAAAGTTGCATAGAATACATTGCAGTCTTCTCTCAGAATGAAGGGAAAGGCTGGTGTAGAAGAGTGAAGATTTTTTTTAACTCTCTTAAAAATCCCATTTTTTAAGGCAGGGAAATAATGTGACTTTTATGTCATTCTCCAATTTTATGCATTTTTGTTCCATAAAGTATAGCTGCTCTGGGCCGTTCACTGTGTATACACAGTTTAATTCAAAACCAGGTACAAACAGTAGATATGTTTCTTCTCCAAAATGGAGACATTATATCCCTGGAAAAAACCCACAAAATAATGAAATACTATGCACACCCAAGCCTGTGAGCTTGTATTTCACGTGGAATGTATGGCTCATTACAGGACTGCAACATGCCTGTATTTAAGGAGGCTTTGCCTCTTCAGCTCTCCCCTCTTCTGAACATTGCTTATTACCTTGTCTAAAAATAAAGGGAAATGATACAAGATTGGATTGAGACGCCTGGGATTTAATAGACTTGCTTTCGGGTCACTGTGAAAATGACTGTCACACAATCTGCGGGTGGGAGTGGCTTGGTGGGCTGCTGGGCAGGACACACGCTGCAGTCTGTCCCACTGTCCCTCCTCAGCCCACCACCTAATAAAGCAAGGTTTTGTACTGGAGTCAGTGCTTAGGTTTCATCTGAAATGCACTCTTCCAGAATATAATTTCTGGGCTGCGCATGTACCACAATTTGTAGAGTGCTGGTCTAGAAGTTCTGGGGCCCGGGTGTGGATCCTGGAGCTGCACAAACCAAATGTGCTACATGCCTGTCACCCCAGCACGTGATAAGTGGAGGTGGAAAAATGTATAGTTTAAGATCATTCTCATATCTTCAGTCATATAAAGAGTCTGAAGCTAACCTAGGCTAGAAACCATGTGTAGAAGAAACAAAAAGGGAAAAAATACTTTCACTCTATCAATTTATGCTTTCTTTCTTTCTTTCTTTTCTTTCTTTCTTTCTTTCTTTCTTTCTTTCTTTCTTTCTTTCTTTCTTTCTTTCTTTCTTTCTTTCTTTAGAATACTCAGCTATAGACGCATGTACTCTTTACTATATGGAAGGATAAGTCAAAAATTCACAAAATACACCATATTCTAAAGCATATAAATTTTAACAAAATAAAATATCTGAAGGGTTGGAGAGATAGCTCAGGGATTAAGACACTGCCTCAAAAGCAGGAGGTCATGAGACTGGATCCCAAGTTTATGTAAAAAGACCAGGGGGAAATGACAGAAGTTTACACTTCTTGCCCTGGTAGATAGAGCCCGGGAAAACCCAGAGTGAAGCAGTCCAGGATGATTCCTGAAGTCACCTTGGACCTACACAGGGACACAGTATCTTCTGATACACACTGACGCACGCGCGCGCGCGCACACACACACACACACACACACACACACACACACATATAAATAAATAAATAAATAAAGTTTATAAGATCTGAAATACAAATATAGGCTCCAAAGATGGTAAACCCATTTGAAATCTAATCATTAGCTAGACAGTCCATAAATAATAGGAGAGTTATTTAAAAATAGCTTTATACATAACCAAAATGTCTCAATAACTTCTCAAATTGAAAATAGATTTTAAAACAGAGAGATAAACCAATTCTTTCAAAAAAATTAGCAATGTTGATCAAGCTCTAACTATACTTGAGAGAGAGATAGAGGAACAAGTTATCAAAATTAAAAATGAAAAAGCAACATTAATAAAATTGTTTCAAAAGTATGGCAAAAAATTCAACAACATGGAGAAAATATATACATATTGAAAGAAAAATTACATATGTTCACACCACCAGGAAAAACTTAAAGATATTGAATTATCCATCAAAATTCCTGAGGACCAAGTGACTAATTGATGAATTCTTTTAAACTGTAAAAAAAGAAATGAAAAAATATTCTATACAAAATTTCCTGAAAACATGCAGGAAGAAAAACTTTCTGATGTATTTCAGTGTCTTACTAGTATACTATAAACTTGAGGAAAATAATTTTAAACAGAGATATATATAATGTGAGCATAAAATTATTGAAATACTAATCGTATTAGCAACACATGAAAATACTACTTTATAAACCAAATATAGGATATATTCTAAGAATAGGAATTGATTTACATGCAAAAAGTAATGTAATTCACAGTTCTGATAAATTAAAATAAAGGAGACGATTATAAATATGCAGATGAATTATTTGGGAGCACTCAGGAAGTTTTCATAGGCTCCACCCCTCACTGCACTCCTTGGCTGCAGATAGACTCAAGAAGGTGGAAAGTCACTGCATTGAGTTGTACATCCAGCTATGAGCTCATATAATCTAGTGAATATTTCCAATCCAGTGGTAACTCAGAAGGCTGCGGTCAAACTCAATGTGTTACAAAAGAAGACAGATCATCATGAGTCTAGAAAAGGAATTGGTAGGAAAGGGATGGGCTTGATTGGGATGGGAGGGGTTTATGGAGGACTGACTGTGACTGTCATTCACGTGCATAATATACTGGTATGAAATCATAGAATTGACTTAATAAGGAAGAACTTTCTAGTGAATTAATAATAGAGAGGAACATCTTCAATGGACTTAACGTACCTATAAGAATCTTCCTTCAGTTCCACTGTGATTAGTGGAGAAAGAAGACTTTTCCCTGAGAATGACGATGAGACAATTGTAAATGGGTAGCTATCACAATTGGTGGGATAAAGAGGACACGCCAAACAAATGTGACACATGGAGAGAAAGAGGCAAGCAAAAGAGACTTTCCTCACGCTAGACATGGAGGTCCCGGAAGAAAACAGTCTCCAAAACATTGAAGAGCTATCAAATCTAGAAACAGTGTGGCAGTCACAGAATACAAAATCAGTTGCATTCTTTTTTAGTATAAATGATCTACAGGAAAAAAGTCCCTTCAGAATAGAAAACATAAGATAAAACGAAACTGTGTGTATAAAATTATTGTCACCCATGTATATATGGATGTTTAAAATTATGAGTCATTAAAGTGATAAATAAAAATATTTGTCTACTTAAGGTGAATTGAAGATTTAAAATAATTTACAAGGTATTCCAATAAGGTGTTTACATGGTGATTGTGAACTCTCTATTGAAAATCACGTGGCTTAAGTAGGACAAAACAATTTTGAGAAAGAGAACTCACTGGGAAAACCAAGGTGAGAAAACATGAGCCCTACCATAATAGACACACACACGCATACCTTCACTCCAAGCAATTACAACTCCTATTTTCACAGAAATGCAGAATGGTACACCAAAGCATATTTTTTGTTTTTCTTAGAAAAAGGAAATGTGAAAATATGCAATTACATAAAATCCAGTATTCTACTCATCCTCCTCCTAGACTTCTAACTTGCATCAAATAATTCATGTACACATGGTGATCTATGGATTTCAGTTTAGTGAAAACATACTGTAAATGGGTAGCATCAAAGCAAAAATGAAATTACCACCAGCGAGGGAGTGAACAAATTGTTCCCAAATAAATCACGCGGAATTAAAAGGCATGATTCTGGGGATACGAGTGCAGCCAAAGCCCTATGTCAAGGTGAGATAGGAAAGTGAAAAGCTGCAGGATTATATTCCCAGTGACATTGCAGAAAAGGGAAAACAGAAAGAAGGCAGTAGGTTTCCAGAGACTAAGGATTTCGAGAAGCAATATGAGATCCCTTTCGAGGTAACGGAACCTCAGTTTTATTTTGGTAATGGTTGCATGATTGCAATGTCTTAGTCAAATTCGTAGAAATAACATCAGGACATGGGCAGTCTTAAAGATTACAATGGATTTTATCCAAGTTTGGTGGGCAGAATAAGCCACATACTCGGAGCATGAAGACATCAGTCTCCAGTTCTACCAGGCCAGCTGGATTACACAGCGCAGCACTATCCCTGAAGAGGAACAAAATAAACGGTCTGTGCATCCAGTAAACTTGGCTTTTAGGAATAAAGAAACAACAACAAAAAACAAGCCCCCTCCCCCAAAAGAAAGAAAGAAAGAAAGAAAGAAAAAGCCTCTGAATCCAGGTGCTTAAATTGGTCAATGTGCGGCTTCATCCGGTGGTGTCTGATCCTAGAGCAGATTGACTGGTGCACAGTTAACTGCATCATCTTCAGGCACACATGAAGGAAGTACAGTGTTTTCTTTTCAGAATAAACCGTCCTGGGAGCCCTCGGCTAGCAGAACAGCAGCTCAGCACGCCTGAGAAAGCTCCAACCAAGCTTCCCATGAGTATCAGCCAGCTGGTTGGAGCTGCCGATCGCTTTCTCCGCTCAGAAGTGAAAACTGGGGCCATTCCAAAACTTTCCCCTCCATTTCCCATCCTTATCTCTGGGCCGCAAACACTTGATCACATTCTCTTCCATTCCAGCCTCAGCTTTTTGGGACAGTGAGCAGCCAAGAGAATATGAGAAAAGGTCAGCGAGGAGCACAGTTAGAATGCGGATCTTCAGATATATGCAAGATACTGAGTAAAAATGAATCGCCTTTGTTATATGAAGGTGTCCACCCCAGCCCCAGCTGGAATTAGTGGGCTGCAGTGATACTATGACATTTGTTTGCAATGAAGAAATTATCTCCCACTAAGAGAGGCATCCGGGGGTATAATGCAAAGGACAGCATCACAACCAAACCCAGCTGTTCTTTAATGAGATAGCATGGTACACCATCTATTTTAACTTGAAAACAGCAGTTTGATGGCAGGACATGCTACCGTTTTAAACACAAACTTCCAGTTTAGCAAGATGGTATCAAGTTCTTAAGTTCACTTGGATATTTCCCTATAGGGTGAATATTTGAGCCTGGGTCTTTCAGACAAAGCTCTGTTAATCTTGCCTCCCAGTGGATTTCAGCGTAGTGTTTTAGGATTTCCATTTTATCCACTGGGAAACACTTGAGGAGTATCATGTGAATTGTCTGGGATTCTTATAATATCATGGTTAGAAATTTGTCTCCCACAGACTCATCTTTGGGAAGATCGTGGTATCTTTAAGAGGTGGACCTTGCTGGAGAAAGGTAATCATGGGGGGGGGGGCTTGAAGTGGATTAGCCATTCAACTTCCAGGAGAGGGCTGCTCTTGCAGTTGGCAGTCCTGCAGCTCTCTGTCTCCATGAAGGACTTGACAGCCATGCTTCTTCCTCCATGAAAGACTGTATCTCCCCTCTGGAACTTACAGTAAACTGAACAAATCTCCCCTTTGCTTCCTTAAGTTGTTTGAGACTCTGGTGTCTCACAGGAACAGAAAAGAGTAAGTAGTATGTTTGGGAAGAATGTGGAGTCTTTAGGGGGCAGATCCTTGTTGGAGGAAGGGATGTCACAGGGGCCAAGTGTGAGGTTTGGTAGCCCAGCCCTGCCTCTTCTCGCTCTTGCTTTGATTGGTACCATAGTTAAGCCCAGGTATCAACTTAGCTGTTGATGATTTGAGCCCTGGGCACATTTGTGGAGAATTAGTGGTTTAGTTAAGCCCAGAGTGAACATGCAGGAGATTGTCTAGCTGATGGGGAAGGCCCAGCCCATGATGAGTGGGATTAGGCTCTGGAATAAATCATGGAGAGCTGGTTGAGAGAGTTGGCATCCTTGTGTTCACTTGGCCAGACATGCTGGACTGGCAAGTAAGGATTTTCCGTCTCTCAGCCGTTATGTGGTGATGGTGTGGCCAGTTCCCTCGGCCCTGGTGTTGGTGTGTGCTCTCCCTTCAAGCTGGACTGAGAACTGTAACCAGACTGTCATAAGGAAATAAACCCCTTGTTCTCTTAAGCTGTTTGATGGTCATTTATCAGCAACCATGCAGGCGAACTGCAACACTTGGCCTCTCTGATGTCTGTGTCGGGACCTAAACCAGCCTCCTGCTTATAGGAGTCACAACATAAGAGACTATAGTCCCTAGGGAACCAGAAGCCAAATAAATGCTTCCCCTTCAAATTATGACTGGCAATTCATGCACAGGGATATTTATAAGTGATCCAGCAATGGAGGAGCAAGCTAGTGGGCATGGGGTTTAGGGGTAAAATGGACGCTCAGAGGAAAGCAGCTGCGCTTTAGCAGCTCCTGTCTGGCAGGGTGGGAGAACTGGGGCTGCAGCTCTGGTAGAGTTCCATCCTGGCGTGTGAAAGGCTCCAGATTTGATCCTCTACACTGCATCTCTCTCTCTCTCTCTCTTTCTCTCTCTCTCACACACACACACACACACATACACACACACATGCACACGCACACATACTAACAAGGGAATTCTTTTCATTTTCTACAGGTACACTGTTCCTTCCCACAAGCTACCTTACATGTTCCATCCTGGATGCCAGCCCATGTTCTGCAGCAGCTTCCTGGTCTCTGAGTGACACCACCACCCTCTCCTCCCACATCAGCAAACACCCCTGGCCATGACTTCTCCATGCATGCTCCTGTCTGTGTGAACGGTCACAACACAATCATCTCTGCCCACAGTTTACATCACTTGATCTCCACGAGACTTAGAATCACCATCTGACACCGAGAGATGTGCACTTTTTATTCTTGCTCTCTTTCTTCTCTCTCTCTCTGTGCATGTGTGTGTGTGTGTGTGTGTGTGTGCGTGTGCATGTGTGTGTGTCCCTGTGGAAAACCAAGGGTGACTTCTGGAATCATCCTAGATCGCTTCTACCTCCTTCTTGCTTCACTCCGGGGTTTCCCAGGCTCCACCAGAGCGGGAAGTGCAGGATATATAGTTTCTGCCTGACTTTTTTTTTTTTAAGTGGATCCTGGGATCTGAACTCAGGACCTTCTGCTTGTGAGGCAGAGTCTTAGCCTGTGAGCTGTCTCTTCGGCCATGCATTACTTTTTATCAGTACTGCTCTTGCTGGCTTTGAGTGTTAGGATGCACCTGTTGCAAATATTCTATCTTGCTGACACTTTTCTTCTACTATCTGTTGTTCTGCTGGTTGCTTCTGAAATGTTACACACAGAGACAAACTATGATCTGATAATAACTGACTTAACCATCAAGGAAAACTGATGGTTTTTGTTCTGATCCTTCTCCTTCTATCAATACAAATTGCGGTTTTTTTTTAGCAGAAAACATGTAACATGTTAAAAAAGGGGGGGGGCTCAAACTCTTTTTAAGCACCAACACTGCAAATTAGCTCAGAATTCCAAACTCCTATCATGTCTTCAGTTATTTGATCTTTTATCTTTATCCTTCGTGGATTACATAAGCAGCCCTCCTATACAATACTTTAAGAGATTGTTAAGAGACTGAATGAGAAATCTCAGTGTTCATGTTAAACCAGAAACAGAGGAAGTTATTCTGTGAGTGTTTTGCCAAGTGGATATATTTTAATCCTTCATTCAGAGAAGGGTTCTAAGAGGTGAGTTTTGGCCGTGTATACCACCTCCCTGAATAATATCGGCTCCGTCTTCCCCTTGCTTCCACAACCATTACATGATCAGAACTCCCAACTCAGGAAACCAAGAATTGCAGGGTCTGGGAACAGATGAAAATCTCATGGAATGGTTAAAAGTGACCACTTTGTCAAATGTGAATGCAGGTTTCTTCAGTCTCGTTTCCTGAATCCGACATGTATCAGTGAACAGCAAGCAGCTGGGGAGTCACATGTATTGTTTCAGGAGTTGGTGTTAAGTGCTCCTGATTACATTTTCTTTGTTATTTCTTATTTTCATTACTCAGTGATTTTTGTTTTAGATAAATCACATGGAATAAGACTGTAAAATGGCTCTTAGTTCCTTTGCCAGGTAACATTATGTGGAATGAAGATGTGTGTGTGTGTGTGTGTGTGTGTGTGTGTGTGCGTGTGTGTGTGTGTGTGTGTGTGTGCAATGATCTTTGCAACAGAATGGAAAGGGCAACGAGAGATGTACTTTGGTCTTCAGCCAAGAGGCTATGACAGCTGAAACTCACATTACAGGTAGGAATGATTGAAGCTTGTGTTGCTGTTTAACGAGGCTGTGATTTCACTCACTGGCCCATCTTTAAAGCAGGGATAGTAAATTACAAATTTTCCAACTCTGCCTGTTTGCCATCTGTTTTTGAGACATTATGACTGGGAATAGACAACGGCAAAGCATCACCTCGCTAAGCTTCAGTGCTCGCCCACCAAACAAAACCCTTCATGTGGTTCCTATTTTTAGGGCTACTCAGAGGCATTTGGCAGATAATTTATTCTGACACTAAATTTTACCTTATTTACAAGCCAATCAGAGATGACCAGTCTTACAAGGACTGGGTTTTATAATTAATTATAATTTTCTGAAATAGCTTCCATAAATACCTGTGAAAGGATTCAGTATCCAAATCCCTCAGCTGATAGTATATCCCCCCTTGTGCCTGCTGGCCAGAAATGCTTGTTACTTTGGCATTGTTATTTGCATTTATTTTGAGACTATAATGTATAGAATGATCCATTTTTATAGTGTTCATGATCCTTGATTATAACTGGCATTACCTTTTCAAAAATCAAGGAAATGGAATATCCTCTTATTAGTATAGTAATAGAGTAGGAAACACTCATTTTAGCAATGGGTGATGGTTAGTATTAACTTCCATCATTACAGCTGGGAGGCAGGACTGCAGGGATATTGAGAGGGCCTGTCTACATTAAGACTGGCCTGTTGGCATATCTGGATTACATAATTGACAGGAAAGCCCCAGCCCACTGTGGGAAGGACCATTCCCATTCTCCATGTGTTCCTGTACAGGATGAAGATGGAGAGAGCTAACTGACGCAAGCAAACACATAAACACGCATCAATCAATCTGCTGCTTTCTACTCTTGACTGTGGGTGTCAGCTGACCGGTGCCCTCAGTTCCTGTCCATGTGACTTTCCTGCTACAGTGGATGGTGACCTGCAGCTGCGCATCCAGACATTCCTCGAATTGCTTGGACCAGATGTCTTGCTGGAGAAACATGGAATGAAACTAAATGGGATAATGTTTAGGAATCTCCCTGTGCTCTCTAAGTACACTTGTAGGAAAGATAGCCACATCCCAAAAATGCAATTTGGATTCACAAAGAAACTTCTACAGATTGTACAGTTTCGAAGCAAATACCTAGAGTTAACCCCAAAATTCAAAATAGTTTAACAATGAAAACTCTTAGATAAGTACAGAAAGACTCAAAAATTGCTTCTACTACAAGTTAAAATTATTTTTATGGTTTTATATCACATTCATTTCATTCAAACAATGTTGCAGTAAAAACCCACAACATAAATATTAAATTAGTCCACCAAATCTACATACTAGATTACATTCAATAAGGGTCTGAATTACAGAGCACACACAATTAAGTTTTTATTCATTATATGTATTCATAATATGATTGAAGTTACTGTTACAATTTTTCTTTCTCCATTTTCTCCATTTCATGCATATTTGGAGGATACATGTGTGCATGGATGCTTGCCTGTCTTCCTGCTGCTACACATCCTCGTGTGCACACATGGCCTCTGCAGGTTTAAGACTGACCCCAGGAATCATCCTCAATCACCCTTCAACTTTACTCTTTTCGGAAAGGGTCTGGAATAAAACCCAAAGCTCATTCAGGGCACCTGTCTGGCTTACTATCTGGATTGAAGATTCCTCCTAGTGTGTGTGTGTGTGTGTGTGTGTGTGTGTGTGTGTGTGTGTGTGTGTGCGCTTGTGGGGACCCAAATGTGACATTGAGAGAGATCATTTTGGATTGTTCGACCTCTGACTGAGTCATCTCCCCATACCCCTCAGGTTACCTCTTTTAAGGCTGGAATTACAAACAGGTCATCACACCACCCAGCATTTATGTGGGATCCAAGAGAACCTTATCTCTACACCATTTGGCTTGAGTGGCAAATGCCTGTATGGCTGAGCCAACACCCAATCCCAAAAGTCACATTATCCTAATCCTTAATGTTATAAGTCATTTTATCAGGTTGCAAATCATTTTCCTGTGTATCCTATCACTTATTTTGAGGAAACCAAAAGATTAGCCTATTTATCTCTCAATAAAAAGCTGCATTCCACAGTGAGTTTCAAGGGCTGCAAAACCCACACAGCTCAACTGTAATGATGTGATGGGAAGCCACACACATTCATCAGAGTAAACACAGGTGACCCTGGCGTGCCAGGCCATCTATCTGCTTTGCGCTGCCATCCTGCTGAGCCAGTCCTGGCTCCCTGACAGTAAATCTTTACACCATTATTTTGTCCCCTGTGCTGACAAGACATCTCATGCTGTGAGGAGCCAGAAGTTTATGTGCAGGGACATCACGTCCATTATAATCATTAGAGTTCTGTCTCCATGCATGAACCAGAAGTATTAAAGGTCACATGGGTAAGGAGGAGAGTTCCTCCTGGGCTTCAGCTTTACCCACTGAGCTTTGGTTCTGTAAAATATGGGAAGAGATTTAAGCCTTTAAAACACACAAAGAGATTCTCTGTGAGTCTTATTCATGTCAGCCTGCAGTAGAAACCACAAACTCAGGCAATGCAGAGGAAAAGGGAGCCTCGGAAAGAATCAAGACATCTGAGTTTTGTTTCGCTCACTATACAGTCATGGGAATTTAGGAATTCCCATGGCGGTTCCTCCACCTCAAGGGCTGTTCCTCTTGTCTTGAGGGTCACCCACATGGGCAAGGATGAAGGATCCAAGAGCGATGGGTTGGGTCTACCTGTGTTCCTCCTTCCTTCTTTACACCATGGTGCTTCAACCAGCTCTTTTGATAAGTTTTCATGTTGATTATCTTTGTGCCCTGAAGCTATTTCTCCAAGTAACTATGATATAAAGACTCAGAAAAAGTTCTCCCTTGTTGCAAATTGTAATTTTGATTTCTAGTCATTTCCCATTACATTAGCAATTAACTACTTTCTAACCCAGTCTGATGTGTTTTTTTCCAGAAGTCACCCTGGAGTTCCATGCATTTTTCTAATAGCGGTTTATGAATGTTGGCAAATGTTAACAGAAAAGGCACATTTTGTAACGATTTTTCTGACTCTATCTTATGTTCTAGTTCATCTGTAGGCACCTGTTGCAAATATCCAAGTCACTGAACATGAATATAGAAATGCAATCACCATGACTTCAAGTAAGGATACAGAGTCTTTGCGGCTCTGAGGAGAGAGCAGGAGACCATAGCTTTGAAAGAATGACTCTATCCATTACTTGAGCAGTGAAAGGAAGTGGCACGTGGATTCAAAAATGGAAATGGAGACAATATTTCATGAGCAATGAATCTGAGCTGTTACACCACCCAGGCTTAGTCTCGCTGTTGCTCTTACTTAGTTTCTCCATGTTAATCTTGTAATAAAACAGATTTGTACTAGGCTCAAGATAATAAACTTGGGGGCTACTTCCAGAAAGGGGTCCTCGGTGTGGCAATTAGGGTTATAGAATGAGGCTCTCCATCTTTGCTCAACAAAACTTTTCATCTATCATCTGTTTAGTCCATCTCTCTAATACATCTAACATCTATCTGTCTATTATTTACCCATTATCTGTTTATCATCTACCTGTTTATCATGTATCTTTTACCTATTATGTATCTACTCATCTATGATAGTCTATTTATTATCTACCTACTTATCATCTATCATCTTTATCATTTATTTATCATTATCTATCTACATTTCTATCATCCATACATACAATATCTATCAGTCAACTATCTGACCTATGTGTAAATGAATAATCATTTTCTTTCTCCATTTAAAAAGTACAGTGTTTTTTAAATTCTTTTTTATTTATTATTTATTCAATTGTGTGTGTATATATGTGTGTGCATGTGTATGTATGTATGTGTGTGTGTGTGTGTGTGTGTAGAACCACAGACGAATTCAGGATCTACCATGGACGTCTCCACCTCCTCCTTGTTTACTCTGCCCCGGGATTCACAGGCTCTGCCCTACCAGAACCGGAAACGCAGGCTGCCCCCGCTTCCGCTGATGTCTATACGTGGGGTCTAGGATCCGAACTTAGGACCTTCTGCCTGCAAGGCAGAGGCTTAAACCCTGAGCCACCTCTCCAGCCCCTAAAAAGTAAAGTGGTTTTGAAAGGTGTTGTTGCAGTCACCCTGCATGTTTGCTGATAAATGACCATCAAACAGCTTAAGGGAACAAGGGGTTTATTCTCTTACAATTTCTGGTTACAGTTCTCAGTCCAGCTTGATGGGAGAGCACGCACCAACACCAGGGCAGAGTGAACTAGCCACACCATCACTGCATAACAGCTGAGAGATGGACAGTCCTTACTTCCCAGACCAGCATGTCTGACCAAGTGAACAAAAGGATGCCAACTCTCTCAACCAGCTCTCTGTGACTTATCCAGGGCTTAATCCCACCCACTATGGACTGGGTCTTCCCCATCAGCTAGACAATCGCCTGCAGGCTTGCTCTGGGCTTAACTCAACCATAAACTCTCTACAACTGTGCCCAGGTCTCAAACCTTCAACAGTCAAGTTGACACCTGTGCTTAACTATGACAGGTGTCAAGAAAGGAAAATATCAGTAAAGTCAAATGTCCTGAGAGCCAGATTACTAACAGTGCCTGCCAGGAATTTTTGTTCCCAGACCTTCTAGGAATTCACAGATTAATTAAACGTTCCAGCAGTCTGGTAATATGCCTACATCACAGATAAACAGTCAAAATGGAAGTAGCCCACAGTGAGCTAAAGAAAAGAACAAGGCTCTCAGTCTGACTCAAAGTCTAGCTGTGTGTTCACTAACTTCTATCCATGCCCGAGGAAAAGAATCTATTTCTCAGAGCTTAATTGACAGGTGTACATATAAGTAACTTTAGAAGTAGGTCCATCCATTGTCAATTAGTTTACTCTAATTTTCTCATCCTTGTTTGGATAGTGTTTTAGGAATTTCCTTCATTATTGTTCAGTACTTCAGCAGTTCTGGAAAGAGTTTCATGAGTGGTATCTTTTGAGTTATAGCATGTGTCAATATTTGAGTTTTTGAGGCAGGATCCAGTGGTTTTCCAAAGCACCTATGCTGGTTTTATGTTCAAAGGCACAGTCCAGGAGTGCATCCATGTTCCAAGCATATTTATTCATCCCTTTGTCTCTCCCATGTGTCTCCAAGGTGACATTATATTCTTTAGTTTTGCTCTCCTAATTGTAGAGATAAGTAAGATTTTGCATGTTTACCCTTTATTCTTGTTTCCTTTCCTGAGTAAAACCTACATAACTTTTGTTTATGATCCTAAACACTTTTTACCTACTTGATTAAACTAAGTTGTTTATAAAAGCTGAATAACATGTCAATGACCTCCCAAAGTCTAGCATGGATCACAGGGGAGAAAGCGCCAGGGAGTAGGATCCTTAGAGGCAAGGGATTAAACACTCAGAATAGAGTTTCCATACTAACGGGGAGCCCAAGAAGGGGCTCCGTGCTGTGCCACTGAGTTCTGAACCCTCATTAGGGTGGAGGACTCAGAGGGAAGTTTGGCATTCACATAAATGAATGCTCCATCTAGGGAATGGGAGGGAGGAAGGGTGAGGCACTGGGAGAAGGGGAGGAAGGGAGGGGGTGAAAGGAAGGGGGAAAGGGGAGAGAGGGTATTGGGGGACTGGGTTGGGGAGAGGACAGGGTACCTATTGAGCTTGTATGATTAGGAAAAAATAAAATGTGTACTTTACAATTCAGTTTAACTTTTCAATCTTCCTTTGAAGTCATTTTCTCTTCAACAAACTCAACTTCTTTAGTTACTACACAGAAAACAACAGATATCCAAGAAAGAAATAAAAGGTCATCTAGATATTCTATTTTCCCATAATTTCAGTCATTTGTCATCTAAGCAAAAGTGCAATCTTCTATTTAGTAGAGAATTTCTCTAATGCAGGAGTCTTCAGAAGAACTAATGTGTTAGTTACTCCTGCCAAAAGAGAAAATTATGCCTGTCTTCTTGTCTACACTGCTTTCTTTTTTTCCCTCTAAGTGTGTTTTACCAGATTCTTTCAATTCCGTCACTGAGTAAAAAGTTCTCAAATCTTCATATATTCTTGGAGACACTCAAGAATAAATGTAATAAGGAGCAGATACAGGAAGAGAAGAGCTTTTCAGATTTTTTTGCAAAGATTATAAAATTGCAGCCTAAAATAATGTCACTTTGCATAGTGAGAAAGTAATACAATTAAGTAAAGAAATAATTCCTACTAGGAAAATGTAAATTATTTTAAAAGTCTCTCTAATAAAAATACAGCTAGTGCTACTGAAAGTATAAGATAATGAAATTCAATTGATTTTCTACTGCTTAATGTGTCACTGACTTTAAAAAACATTATTTTAATTTCTAAATTTTCAGCAGTGTCGTGCACATACACATATGCACACAAATAAGGAATGACTTTTAGTCAAACTCACTTCTATCCCATATGCTCTAATTTTCTACTGAAGTTATTTTCTCAGAAAGTCTCCCCTTTGCTATTCTTGAGAGAGAGGGGGGATAATGCACTTATGACCCACCAGTTGATAATGAAAAACAAATTCAAAGCAATATTTTTTCATGTTAGTTTGAAATTACAGCAATGTATAGCTATACTAAATGAATTTTGCAGTCCAAACCATGAATGTCAACCAAAATTAATTGATAAGGGCTATAGAATGACTGAGCTAATAGTTAAGGCTTCTGAGTACAGACCTAAAGGCCTGAGTTGCATGGGAAAGGTAACTTTAAAAATAAGACTGCTTAAGACTGTTAAGAGCCCACATGGTGGAGGGAGGGGACTGATTTCCCAGGGTTGTCCTCTGACCTCCACAGGTACACAACAGCACCTCTGCCCCCCCAAGCTATATCTCAAAATTAAAAATAAAATACTTCAATTAATTGTGGTGGTATAACTGTGGAAATGCTTCAGTAATGCGACTGATTAGCAGTGTGCCCCCTCCTCCTGCAGACACAGCCGTCTCAGCTAAACTTGCAGCAGGATTTCTTGAAAACAGCAGCAGCTCAAAAATCTGTGTTTACTGGCCAAATATAGACCTCTTTCAAGTACAATTAGTTCTCTAAAACCATGGACTATTCACTGAATAAGATTTATCGAGATTGCCATGGGAAAGAGGTTTTCATCTCAAAAAAGTCCATTTTGGTGTAGATGATCAAGTTGTCCTTTGATCTATATCCAGGATAGTCTGACTTGCATATTCTTTTATTCTTGTGTCTTCCTCTGTATCACAAAGCAAGGGCCAAACTTTTTTCAATTATTGGCTACCAACTCAATTTAATCTGCATAAACCAGGAATTGTGCTCTAAAGGATAGCAATCAGTTATATTTCCACTTCTACTGATATGAATCATTTCTTCTTTTTTATTTCCATTTTAATAATTATTTTATCTTTTGATTTGCTCCTTTAATAGATCAAAAATTCTCAAACAAAATTAAGTTCTTGCCATAAATGTTAAGTTTTTGAGAACCAAAATTTGATTTTGCTTTTTTTCTCTGAAAATTATAAATATGCATTCCATATTGGGAGAAAGTATTTTTTCAGATTAATATTCTATAGCTTCCAAAATATCCCAGATTTTTTCAAGATCAAAATCTAAGTTCATCTCAAATCTATCATGTCCTCCAGTATTTAGCTAGTCACAATTTTATTTTGTAATACCTTTTTCAAAGTAAAGATAACTTGAAGAATAAAAATCACTCAGATAAAAATGATTTTTTACCTTTCCTCCTTCCAGGTAAAATATCTCCTAATTAAAGTTTCACCTAACAGTGACTTTTAGTAATTTGTCCTGGATATATTTATGAAGATGAGTCACTTTCTTCCAAGTTAAAAAAAAAAATCTCTCTTTCCCAAGAGAAATTTCTGTATCTCCATCCCCTGCACTTTTGGGCAGAGAGGCGCAGACATAAAGGATCACATGAAGGTAATTTATTTGACACTAAAAAAAAATCTACCTTTGAAAAGAAAATGTTAACTAGGAATCCCTACAGAACTCTGCTTCCCACCCTGGAGTGGAGAAATAGGAAAGTATTTTCAGGACGGTTCATCCACATCGTGACTGCAAGGTCTTGCTTCTGTCAGCAGTTCCCAGGGGTCTTAGTCCCAGGTCACCTTTAGAATCATGTCTGGCACAATATGAGGTGCTGGAAATGGGAAGAATCACCTGGGGGTGTGTCATGAGCAGGAGGTTGGCAGCTTGGCAAGGGGCCAAAGATGCAGACAGGTATTCCAGCTTCTTTTTCTACAAGGTTCTTTGTCCCTGTACCATATGATGTTCATAATGCCCTCTTATTTTTAAGTTTTGCATGTCTATCCCACTGCATCTAGCTAGCATGTGCCTGAGTGCTTGCTGGAGCATGAAGCATATTCTGGTTGGTACGTCATGGTGGAAAGCATCCACCCTTTCTTCTCCCCCATCAGCATCCCGGGAGACTCTCAAGGAGGTGTGAGGCCTCTTCCCCCGTCCATGATAACATTTTGATAGGTCATGTCCTCTGCAGGTCTTGTAGAAGTACACATAGTTGCTGCTATTTTTAATGGGGAATCATACTCAGGATGAACATTGGTTAGTCAAGTAGAATGAGGAGAGAAGATGCTAAAGACCTAAGCAGGGAAAGTTCACTGCCAACTGTTTGCATCCAACAATTGAGATCAAGGATGGTGAAGATGGAGTTGAAGCCTCGTGTTGCTATGCCAACTAGCCTCCTGGTCAGTCAGTCAGTGCTCATTGGTCTTTCCACTCATCAAATTACCTTCTCTGCAGAACTTCTTCCTCCTTTGCTCTGTTCCATCCCTGGAAAACTTTGCACCTCTTTGTCTATAGTTTATTCTAAGCTTAAGCAATTTAAATTTTTTTTTACAAAGTAATATCAACAACAAAGAAAGAGGCAAAAAGAAAACAGTGCACTGAGGAGACGACCTAGGGGTTAAAGTTTGTCCCTCACAAGCAAAAAGACCTGAATTCAGATCTCCAGATCTCAAATGAAAATGTTGGGCGGAAATGGTGGCAGGATACAATTCCTACCACTGGAAGGCAGAACCTGAGATATCCAAGAACAAAGCAGTAAAGAAATAGAGCAATCTAGGATGATTGCTGATATCAATCTTGGGCCTCCACAGCAACTCACACTTGAATGTACTTTTTGCACACACATACTCACCTGTGCAAAAACAAAAATATAGGCTTTTGATTATGGTTTTTATTCTTATTCTTCAGCCAATGTTCTCACAAATGATTTTATTTTTATTTTCTTTAAATATGTATGAACCAGCAAGGTAAGAGCTTTTCTGTTCTTTCTTCATCCATCTTAGTGCCTCTTCTCCCTTTCTTCTCTTCTTTTTCCTCCTTTCCTTTTCCCTTCTCTCTCTCTCTTTGTCTCTCTGTCTCTCTGTCTCTCTCTCTCTTTCTCTGTCTCTGTCTCTCTCTCTGTCTCTGTCTTTCTGTCTGTCTCTCTGTGTCTGTCTGTCTCTCTCTCTCTCTCATTGCCTTACTCAGTTTTTTCCAGATATTTCCTAGCAGGAACTAGGCTAAGGAAGAGAGCACACGATAAATTTCAGAAGATGCACCTTTAAGAGCCGTTGTAAGTGGGCTGAGGACCGGACATTGAGCCAGGCAGTAGCTACACAGCTGCCTTGCGCTGTCCATGCCAGCAGCTGCCAAGATTTAACTGCCTCTCATTATCTCTTCCCTCATTGACCTGCAGACTCTGCCTTCAGCCAGACCCCTGATAAGATGTGGACATATGTCAGAGAGTCCCTGTCCTCCTGAAGTCTGCTTGGCTGAAGAATAATTGTGAACCATTTATCTCGAGTGTGCTTCAGGATGCGCTGGTGGATGTGTCTGAAGGCGAGCTGCCTTACGGCCACTTCATCTTGGTCCTTCCTTCTCAATTGCTAACACTTTTCCCCAAGCCCTCTTGTGTCCCGACCCTTCCCTTTGGTGTTCTGACTGGGGGCCAGATTCTGCGCAGGGCTGTCATAGTCAACTTATGTGTGGCTGTGGAGGGAGTAATTTGAGACCAAGGAAGAAAAGGACTCATCAGACAAGAGTATCTAGTGTGCCTAAGAGGTGGCCTTCTAATCATGAGCCACAAGAGTGTTTCTGTAAAAATTTGGAGATTAAATCACCAAATAAAAAAAATTTGAAAAAAATATTTAAGAAGGAATTAACATCCTTTCTCTTAATTAAAAATATATGTTCTATAATTATTCCTATATATTTTATATAGTTTTATATATTAAATTTTATATTATGTATTTATATATAATTTATGCTATATAACAATTAGTATATATCGTACTAAATAAATATATATGAGGGCTTTTCTGAACCCTGTGAAGAACTTGCTATAAATAATTAAAGACAATAGTTATCATAAATAATTAAATATAATGGCATACTGTCTAATACGCACACACATATCTTCATAATGTTATGACATCTGAACAGAAAATGTTTGACCTTCTTTCTGGAGCATATCAGGGAGCTACTTGGTTTTCTTTTCTAAAATGAGGGCATTTTTTGGCCTGATTTTGCCAGGCTTCTAGAAATCTATTCTTCTTCTTTCACAAACCTGGAGAAGGCACACTCAGCACTGGCCAGGCCCTTGTGATAAATAAAGGGCTGTAGCTATTAATGTGGATGGAAGACGAGAAATGTTTTTACTGAAAGTTTTTAGACTGCACATCCATTTGTCATTTGTAGTCAGAGCATATGTGGCTTCTCTCATAGCTTAATATGAAATTTCCATTAGATGTTTAAATAACACCATTTGAAAGAGTACAATAGAAAATAGAAAAAAGTTGCTTATTTTATGACTATGTCAGTACTTAAAACGTGAGTCAGATCCCTAAGTCCTGAGGGGTCTCCCGTCAAATCACGTACTCATGTGCAAACATTCACTCTCCTGTTCACATACACAGCACGCACATCCTGGGCAGATGAGTTTCAACCTTTTCCCACAGATCAGACACAGGTTACATATAAACAGCTTTACAAAAGCAATAAATAGCAATGAATGATTTGACATAAGTATGTCAGCTGTGTGGCTTGTGCATCAGCACATCTTGATCCATCTGTGGGTTAGGAAGATGTTTCTGGCTAAAACAAGGCCACCTCCAAAGAACCTTCACATTCCATAGTCCCCACAAACCTACTGACCTCATTCCCAGTAAACTCAAAGACATTATGCAGGTGGGAAAGCCTTCTTTACCGAAACTGAGACTAAGGGGCAGCAGACTCTCTGTGACTGGCCATTAATAAGAAACGAAGATAAGAACACAACAAGGACCATATTGCTTGCTCCACCTTCCATTTGCATTGGCTTTTAATACTATGATTCATCCTTGACCTACTAGTAGGGCTGTATCTTTCTGTATTTCAGATTATGTGATGTCTTATGTTTATGGGTTAACGTGTTCATTTATTCTGTGTACTGTAATGTAGTGATAGAACAGTGCATGAGATAGCAGTTTTTCCTGCCCTTGAGAGCTTGTATAATTACCCCAGTTAGGACACACAATTCCTGGGTACCTTACTCACTGTTTTCATACGTGATTGCCTATTGCAGTAACTAATTTTAGAAGTTTATATAGTTCATGTATGTTTTGACATATTTCTCATAAAAATGATTAGGTATGGTTTTACACACATCCTGAGAGAAAGGGAGAGAGAGACAGAGAGAGAGAGAGAGAGAGAGAGAGATAATGAGATTATTTTGGGCCATCATATTTTATTCCATGGACATTTTCTGGAATGTTCTCATTGATACAACAAAGCTGATTTAAACAATTGACACTGCTGTAGAACTTGAAAAAAATGCTGTTTTTGGGATTGCTATCTTCAGTTTATAAACAAAAAATACCAAAGACTAAGGAATATATTTCATATGCTGTCTGCTAGGTAGATATTCATGTCTTGAAAATGGATACCTTCCTTATATTGCAATTCACTCTACAGTGCACAACGCATCAGGGACACATGCTTGAGACTCTCCTCCCTTCTGCCCACCCACCCGAACAGCACCTGCCGGGCGTTCCTGAGCAGAGATCAGCAAGAATGCAACCTGTCACTGTGTGACAAGTGACAGGCCATGTCGGCCTTGCACCTGCTGGCCATCAGCCCACAGAGCCACACCTTGAAGATATAAAAGAGTCAGAGATTAAAACAGGGAACAGTGACCACAGACATGGAAAAAGATACAGGAGAGAGAAGGAAATACAAAGAGCAGAAAGAAAGGATATGATGAATTCTCTGCTCACCCTTATGTACTATGGACAATATTTAACAGTGGGTGTGTTCCCCTATGTAAATTTCTGTTAAAGACCCACCCTAGTATTTGATCTGATCAAGGAAGTGTTTTTTTTTTTTCTCTCCCCTCTCAAAGAAAGCTTGTGGAGGCTGGTTTCCATTCCTTGTGGGTCTTACTTGCACACATCCAAAGCGTTTGCTTCCTCACACAAGTGTGAATAGTGGGCCAGTATATTCTAGCTGTTGTCTTGCTTATGCTTGCTTATTATTCTTTTCACATTACCTCAAACTCTGAGATTTATTTTCTTTTTTCTTCCTCTAAGCCTGTCTATTATTTTCCCTTGCAGAAAATAAACACCAATCCGTCCTTCAAACACTAGAGCTTAAAAATTCTCCCAGTTAAGATGCTTTATATTAAAAGATAGAAAAGTCTACCAAACAAGAACGGATTGGTCTAACTGCAAGGAGACTGGACAACCTTTCAGGAAGCAATGGTGTTAGATGTTATAGAAACAAAGCTGTATAGGGGAAAACCCTCTTTTAATCAAGTAAAGTTTCCAAGTTAACATTGTAGTCTTCATTACTTCATTATCCTTGCATAAGTCCTTTGTCTTTCCACACAGAGCATGCTCTACAGGACACGAGAGAAAACAAGACAACTTTGTATGTCTTCAATGAGGTGTCAGACCAATTCTTGCAAGATGACCTTCTGGCCCTTACAAAGTCTTTGGATAATTGATCTGCACTGTTGGCATCATTCACCATTGCAAATTAGAACCAGCCCTGACAGACACACACACTGTTAGTGACTTCCTGACATCTCAGAGCATGAGATACAGAATCTTGTTTTTCTCTGGTATTTGCATCAGTGTTTGGTTATTATGTGTCTGCAAACTCTCTGGAAATGTTCCCTTTCAAACTAAATAGCACAACAATGCCAGGAATAGGATTCACAGTTTATATTGATGTACGGATCTTGATAAGAGGTTGCTTGAGGTAATTGCAAGACAGCTCAGCAGGTAAGGCGCCTGCTCACGAACTTTGTGGTGATGTGGGTTCCATCCCAAGAAACTCACATGGTGGAAAGAAAGAACTGACTTGTAGAACTTGTCCTTGGGCACCTGTCTGTGCACCAGGACATGTAAGTACACACTGTTATGCTATCTTTCTCTAATTAAAAAAAATAAATAAAGCCAACGAACCAATAAGTAAATAAATAGCTTTAAAAAGATGTTGCCTGAGAAGCTTTGGCATCTGTGTCTTTATTATTTTTTTCCCAGTAGGCCTGAGAATCATTGAGAATATAATGGCACTGGCACGAGACTGTTGGAGTCCAAAATTGTATTCCAATTAATATCCCTATAAGAAATACATGTAAAGAAACGAAAGGCTGTAGCACTAATGGAGATTGTTCTGCTTCTCTCGAAACAGTGATTGCAACATACCCTGCCATCAGACTGCCTTCCTTCCCGCCCTGATGTTGCCATCCCTTAGCTATGATATGGACTTGGACAAAGCCGTAACCTTTGTAAGCCTTTACCAAAGCTGTACTGATCATGTTGCCTGTCTTGGTTATATTCCTGGCACACAGAAAGCACGTATTTAGCACTAAGCACATTCTTGCTACTAATAATCACTCAGATCAGATATCATCCCGGGAGGGGGGAGTGGGAAGCAGGAAATCAATAGCCTTATGTGTAGATGGTAGCAGGGACAATGCTTTAGAGAAAGTGGTGGCGAAGGCTAGCCATTCATGACCCAGGGAATTTCACATTGCTTTCTAGTACAGAGTTTTCTCCCTGTAATGTGGGGCTAATAACATTTCTACAATGATCTCGTGGGGGCTGCATGAGATGAGGTCATGCGTTTAGAATGTCCCAGGTGTAGGATGTGGCATGCAGTAAGTGTTCCCCGAAAGAAGTGGTTGCAGGTATCCTCTTCTCAACAGAGAATGATGTCAGAATCAGATTTTTTCCAGTAAAGCATGTTATTATTTTTATACAGTGGGGATGAACTCAGAAGTTTTCAATACTTTATTGTTTTAATGTATATATTTTGTTCATTAGATTTTTAACTGTTCAGATTTATGTGGTATAATATGATAATGGGATATTTTAGGACAGTTCACAAAAACCTAATTTATATTGCATGAATAATGAGAAGAGAGGATTTAGACGGCTCTAAATACAAAGTAATAAGAAGTTGGAAAAGCTATCTTAATTTCATCTGTACATATTACAGAATATGTATGTATGTGTGTATACATATATATGTGCATGTATGCATGTATTCATATATGTATATAAATATGTACACATTACACACAAAATTATATATATATATATATATATATATATAAAATCAAAATTTTAATGGCTAAGGAGATAAGAACGTTGGTGAGTTGACATCAGGTGGAAAAACTTTGGACCCCCATCCCTTGCTATAACGCCAAAATCATCGAGGAAAAGGTAATACCATGAAATTCCTGGCAACATCTAATTGAGGAAAAGGTCTGCATAAGAATGGAAGTAGAATTCTAAGATGGTAACAAATCAAGTAGAAGAACTAAGAAAAGTCCCAGGCTAGGGGAGGAAGCTAGACTCACAACAGGCAAAGACTGCCAAGGAGACTATGGGAGAGAATGTGAGATGGGAAAACACAAGCTAGTGGGGGAAATGGTACCCTAGGGTACATCAAAAGGTCTTTCAGCAGCTAAAACTTCCCTAGAACATGGATGGGTTCCTGTGAAACTTAGAACTGAAGAGCTGGGTCATAACGAAACCACACAGAAATATAAACTCAAATTCTAAGGCAATGCTTCTATAAGTTATTTTAATCTTGGTGATTGGCTAGAAATCTTTCTGTACACATCTATAAGATTTACATGTTCCTGCCTATGTTGAAAGAAATCACATACAAAGTTTAAGCAATAGCAAAGAAACCATTAGATTTAGAGAGACCTTGGCTGTCATAATATAATTCCAACAGTAGATGTAAGCAAACTTGTTAATCCTGCTACATTCTGGACCATAAATTTCACATTGCCAAATAAAATTTACTTTGGCAAATTAAATATATTAGATTAATACTGTTTCTATATTCTTACTTTTCTTCATTTCAAGGGGGTACATGGACAAAGTGAGAAGAAAGAGCATTTGATAAATCACAATGGTTTTAAAAATACATATAAAATTTAATAATGGCATATTGGACTTTCATCTTTAATATGTATTAAAACACATAGACATACACATACATACACACACACACACCTTTATTATTAAATGGATTCAAATAATTTGTACCTGAAAAATATCCTTATAAGATTCAAGAAGGAGGGGCTGGAGAGGTGGCTCAGGGGTTAAGTCTCTGCCTTGCAGGCGGAATCTGAGTTCAGATCCTAGACCCTATGTATAGACGCTGGGCGGAAGCGGGGGCGGCCTTCGTTTCTGGTCCTGGTAGGGCGGAGCCTGTGAATCCCGGGCAGAGTAAACAAGGAGGAGGTGGAGGTGGTCCATGGGGGTTCCTGGATTTGCCCGTGGTTCTACACACACGCACACCCATACACACATGCATACACATACAATTGAATGCAAAAAAAAATCAAGAAGGGTTGTGTTTTCATAGATACCATGTAAGATTTCAAGTGAAAACTGTCCCTGACCCAAATGGAATGCACATTTCAGGGCTGAGTTCACAGCGCACTCACTTGTTCTAGCGAAGCTGAGGTTGTTACCCAGAGATTCAGGTAGTAATCACTGTGGGAAGACGGGATTTTCTCATGAGGGTTCATAGTTTGAGCAACTCTCATATCTTCTACTAGATATGCTATCATTTGAGAATTATCATAAGCTCTCCCTTAGTTCAGCTGGTTTTCTTTGATCTTGATATGAGCTTGTAGGCATGGATAGACTAAAACACTTCAAGTAGACAACTTGTAAATCTGAGTTGGGTTATCATAAAACCCATCTACACAGCGTGAGCTGGTACAGTAGCTGTGCATACAACTGACTGTAAGATCACTCTGGACCCTTATAATACTTCATGAGTTGTTGGAAGTAAACAAGTGGATGCTGAGTAATAGCATTTAATTCAAATAATTGAGAAACTATTTTGTGGTTTGCCGTTTCAATAAATCATGAACAGATATATGTATATACCTTTTCCCTCTCCTCTCTCTCAAACTTCTACCATTGTGCCATGACATGCATGTGTGTCTTGCTTCTCTTCCCTTCTCTCAATCACTTAAGTAGATTTCAGAGAGCTTATGAAAAAAAAATACAAGTGGGATGAATGTCATTCAGTATCACTGACACTGGCTTATAAAATTAAAATGATGGCTATAAACACAGCATTCACTGAGTAACATCCAACAGCTTTTCTAAATCCATCTGAAGAATATGGAGGTAAAACAGAAATAATTTCTTGATCTACACTGGACAAAGGAGCACTGCTCAGGGTCATCACACACCCGTATGTGCTGAACTGTTAAAATTCCTGGTCCCAAGCAAATGGAAAAGAAGGACGGATCAAGGCAAAGAACATTTTCTGCAGTGATTACACGGTTCAGATACTATTATATAATTGATTTGCACAGAGACTTCTAAGAGACGGCTCATGTTGGGTAAAGTGACAGCAGGCACAGAGCTTCATGTAAAAGAAAGAAAAGGCTGATGAAGATGAAGAGTGAATAGCAGAATGGGCAGCACTGTAAACGCGTCTCAACAGATATTCCAGGAGATCACTTCTCAACCAATGAGCAAAGCACCAGCCCAACACATTGTGTAATAGATGACTTTTCAAATCATTTCCATGTACAATATATGTCTTGAGAAATATTGAGAAATATTTAAGGGAAATATTAAGCTACTGCAGAGGCAGTGCGTCTCCATCCTGTGCAATTTAACTCTTATTTTTAATTTTTTTTAGTGTGTGTGTGTGTGTGTGAGAGAGACAGAGAGAGTAAGAGAGAGAGAGAGAGAGAGAGAGAGAGAGAGAGACAGAGAGAGAGAAAGAGAGAGAGGACACTGTGTATCCCTGTGGTGGATCAAGGGTGACTTTGAGAATCATCCTGGATTGTTTCTACCTCTTTTTGCTTCATTCTGGGATTTCCCAGGCTCCACCCATCAGGGCTGGAATGCAGACCACCTCCATTTTCACCTGCAGATTTAGATGAGAGCTGGGATCTGAACTCAGTAACTTCTGCTTGCAAGGCAGAGCCTTAAGCCCTGAGCCATCTCTCCAGCTCAATTTTACTCCTTTACAAGGTGTCTTAATTAATGTATCAAGGAGCTCTTGATGAAACTATGATTAAACTGGTAGGGTTTATGAGCATTACTTTGATCACTGAAAATGAGCCATGCAGTGAACTTCTAATATTTGGTTTTCAGGATTAGGCCACAATTTCCAGAGTGGTTTGCATTCAATTAAATCTGTTGCTGACATTATTGCATGAATTATGGGTACTACATTACATGTCTGAAATTCAGAGCTATCTGATTGACATGCATGTGTCTGGTCATGGTGGGAGAGCACATTTCTCTGCATGCGTATCTCTGGCACTGACGGTAAGGACAAGATCAGCTTTGTGCTTGGAATATAGTAGATGCAAGGTGATGAGAGTATTTGGAAATTGCAGTTTTGGCTTGGCAAAGAGAGTCCTAACATTTTCTGTACAAACAAAGAAAATGCCAGAGGAGAGTTGCCGTGTCAGAGCTTTGGAACAAAATTCTGTTTGGCTCTCACAGAGTTAGCTGGAAACAAAACACTCTGCCCAATCTATGAAGCTAAAGAGAGATTAAAATGGCTTCAATGTCTGACCTCAGTCACACACTGGACAATTAGGAGAAAGTAGTAATTATTAGCTCCTCATAGGTGGTGCAATGATAACTATTGCTAGTATGAAATTTCCAAGTGACTGACTATGAATTTAGTAATTGAAGCACAGAATCCAAGAAGATAAAAAATGGAAACAGTGAAAAATCAAAGCCTACTTTAACCTTTTTTCTTGGTATCTGAGAAGAAATTGAGATTTACTTTGCTTAACATTTCTCAAAAGTATTTGAATTTTCAAATCATAATATGCCTTTTTTACTTTTAATCTTTTTAAATTCAGTATGTATTTAAAAGTGAATAGAGAATGAAATATAAGAGAGTGAAAGAAACTGAGAGAGGTAGGGAAAGACACTGAAAATGCTCATAATGGTCAAGACACACAAGTGTAGGTCAGAGGACAAAGTTCAAGAACATGGACTTCCGGGGCTCAAACTCAGTGTCAGGGCTGCCAGTAGGTACCTTGCTTAGTTGAGCTATCTTGCTGTTCCTGACTATGCAGCATTGTTAAATTAGAATATTATTTACTTGCCAGTGATTTGCTGCCTTTATTCAGCAGTTGTGCAAGCTTGTATAAATGAAAATATTGAAAATGTTATCTGAACATGCAAGAACAGACCAGGCCTAGTGTTGACAACATTTCTTTGAACATACTGATCATACTGATGTCTCTCCTGCTCGAGGGCAAATACAGAAGAGGGAGACTGGATGGCTGCACTCCTGCTTCTCTGCCTAACCCACTGAGTCGGAGACACACAGACCACTTCACTCAGTCCTTTCTTATGAGAAGAATAGATGCTTCTTACAATCAGTCTCAGGTAGGCTAGCCATGATACATGATACACCATGATAAACCAGGAGGTTTTTAAGAAGGTCTCACCAGGGCTGGGGTGACAGGTAAGTCAATTACATACTTGGGCAACCAGGATAACCTGGGCTCAGTCCTCAGAAGCCATGTCAAAATAATGGCTTATGCTCGTGATCCTATCTCCAGAGAAGCAAAGATAGGTGGATTCCTGGGGGTGACCTTTCAGCCAGCCCGGCTTACTTGGTGAGTTCCAGACAGGCTAGGGAGCTTATCTCAACAAACTGCTTAGCCGTTCCTGAGTGATAACATGTTTTCTGGCTTCCACAGGCAATCCCAAGATTGGGCACAACCCACTGGCCACCCAATATGCAAAGCAAATTCTTTGATGAAAACAGATTTTTCCTCTTCATGATTTCAGAGTCTCTCAAGAAGCCCCTCTCAATCTCATCTCTCTCTTCCTTCTTGAAGGAGACCACTAAATCACTCCCATGCCTAAGACTTGAGGAATCGCTTGTTCTCCTTGCTAACCACAGTATCCAACCAGGTGTGGAGGACAACTATGTCCCTCTGCTGATTACTTGCAAGTAGAGAGGTTGAAAAAGTGGGGTTGTCCAAATGTCCAACAGTTGACAAGTGGATAAGGAAAATGTGGTACATCTATACAATGGAGTACTACTCAGCCATCAAAAATGATGAATTACTGGAATTTGCCGGGAAATGGATGCCATTAGAAACAATTATATTGAGTGAAGTATCCCAGACCCAGAAAATTAAGCGCCATATATACTCCCTAATAGGTGGCTCCTAGTAACAAACCCACCCAGCCCACCTAGAGACACTCGATGATAAATCTCTGTAATACAGTAATTGCAAGGAGTATGAACAGGAGGGATGGGGTAGGAGGGCCACATCAGAAACAAGGAGAGAGGGGACCATGTTACAGCACAGAAAATAGGCCTCCATCAAGGACTGCAAGTAAGCAATGAGACATCTGGTTAAGTTCACAGACGTTTGTTCCTGATCATTTACAACTGGGGGGGTGTGATTTCACCAGAAGGGAAGGACATATAGTCTGGCAGATAATAAGTAACCATTTTACAAATGGGTGATTGACCCCTCCCTCACTGAGGTTTCCTACTTTTATTACATCTACCTTTGAATATACTCTTATAACAAGTCTCTAGTTTAACAGCTTTTTTTCTCTGGCCAGGGGGTGACATACAATACCCATCAGGATGGAGTGAAGGGCATTGCAGGAGCAGCAAAACCGCAAAAGAAAATCAACAAACCATAATCCAGAACTTCAGAGACTCTATATCAACTACCAAGAACTAGGCCAGCCTAATCTCTCCCCATGTGAAGCTCAGGGACATTTGCGGAAGAGGGGGCGGTAAGATTGTAAGAACAAAAGGATGGGAGGAGCAATGATATGCAAGATACTCCACACAAGTTAGGGCTGAAGCAATCATAATTGGACTTTGCATGCCCTCTGCAATGGCCCACACACTATTGACCCCACGAAGTCTAGCATTTGCTAAAGGCACCAAGATCCTTGGAGGCAAGGAATTGACAGCCATAGATAGTAGTGCTCCTATGCTTAAGAGGAACACAGAAAAGGGTTCAGGGAAATGCCACTGGGTCCTTGTACATCATCGGAGAGGAGGGCCCAGAGAAGAGTCTAGCATGCACATTAAAGGATTCTCTGGGGATTGGGGTGGGGAGGCACTGGGGAATGGGGAGAGAGGGGTAAGAGGAGGGGGAGCAGGAGGTTCGGGGGGAGGAGGAGAGAGGAGGAGGGAGGAAGGGAACCCGTGTACCTATTAAGTTTGTATGAGTGGAAATAATAATAAAAAATTTAAAAATTAAAAAAAAAGAAAGAGGGGGGTTGTGAAACCAAGAAACTACCATTGACTCTTCCATTAAGCTTCCATAAAGAAGAGTGATTAGATTGTGATTAGGTTTTGGTGCTCTGCTAATGTAACATATGTAGGTGGTGTTCATTTCTTCCTTCGTCTAGTATTTACTTAAGATCTGCTCTTTAGAGCTCTATGTTGGCCTCTGGCTCATTCCTTTACCTAGGAGAGCTCAGCTGAATAGAAAATGAATCTGTTTCTGTAAGTTCTCTGAGATGCTTGCACACTGTGGTGTTCTGTGTAAAATGGATGACCAGTTTAGTCTCTAAACAGTACATTTCCAAGTAAACATTGGTAATCTCCAAACAACTTATCAATTTGGAGTCATTTGCATATTTCAAGTGAACACTGGTCCTTTATTAATCATTAATGTATTTCATTTCTGTGCAATTACCATGTTGTTGCTTTAATTGGAGCGAGGTAAGAAAAAAGCTGATTGCTATCATTGAGCACAGGATTTAAAAACAGTTTGCTTTCCCTTTGGTATATAGATTCAATAAAAAGAAACAAAATACTGCCATGAAGCACATTATATTTGCTTCTTCATTTCTCCACAAATTAGAACTAGAAACTCCCCATTAATAAATCGTGATTGGTTACATTTTAATATTCAGCATCTAATGACTGGCATGTGATAAATCTGTCATTAAAATATTCATGGATAATCAAATTAAATGTCACATCTCCAAAGAAAGATCATCTGATCAGGGGTAATATCAGTTAATTTCTTTATTTGTTTGTAGAGCACTATTAAAGTGGAGGCAATCAGTGTGAGCCCTCTCTGCTATGTGAGTTACATATAAATTATGTGTTATAGCATTGTGGGAATGACAGGGGATAAAATGGAACACATGATTTCCTCCAGCTTTAAGAGAAATAGAGCACCTCAGCTTCCACTGATATTGGAATCATCTTGTTCCACAAGTATATAGCTTCTGCCCTCACCTTCAATACCTTCTTGAATTTAACACAAGGAGCTGTTGATTCTTAGGATGATTTGAAAATACAATTCTCTCTGAAGAGTCTCATGTTTTACTTACAAGATAACTGTAATACGTGATCTTCTAATGGATAGGTGATGTTATCGAAAGTTTGCACATCATTCAACATGAGTACAATAATGTGAAGTAGGAGGCAAACAGATATCAGAAGAGTTGGTGAAGCTAGAGTAGACATCTTGAAAATGAGCAGGGGCCCTTCTTTCATAGTGGGGTTGACATTGTCCCTCAATTAGTCTACATATCGCTTTTGAAACTCATTGCAGGCATCTTGTCAGAAGCGCCAGGGAGAAATGGGAACCATGTCTATTATCTCTTTTTGAGGAAGAGTCCATCATTTTTACTGTGCAATCCTCATCATTCAGATAAACAGCTGCTTCTTGGTATTCAAAGAAATTGGCTTTAAGACCTCCTCAGGCACCAAACTTTACTCATATGCACATCTTTTGCATAAGTTGATGTAGCATTTGCATATAACCTTTGTAAAAACTTCTAATAAAGTAAATCGTCTCCAGTTCATATATAAGAAAGACCAAGTGCAATGTGAATGCTATAAAATAGCTGTTATTCTGTATTGTTAAGGGTACAATAGAAGGGAAAGTCTTCTGTACAGAAACAGTATAGATTGACATAATTCTAATTACATAGTACATGAATGAGACATGGCTCAAGAGGTAGGCAAAGAATGAAAAGGGATGATGGGATGATAATCTATCAATGGAGGAGGTTCTCAGCTTCACACATCATTGACAGGTTACTGCCTCCTCCTATCCTTTCATCTATATATACTCAGCTATACATTTGTTGCACAAGAAATCCAAACTTTGCTTTTGGGCTTATCCTTTTGAATTGTTTAATGAATACTTTATAGGTTGGACAACATTGCTGACAAAAAAATCTGAGAACACAAAAAGATGATTGTTTCTTCCGATGTTCATTCCATCCTCATAGCAAGTTTTTAAGCCAGGACTATGCTCATTTTCCTTCAAAGTTATTACAAAAATTTACACACTGTGTAGATGGCAGTAACATTTGCACAATAATTCAAAATGGGATTATAAAATGAATTATCAGGTAACATTTAGTTAACCTCACACTAACCATATGGTATCCTGTACATTTACTGAACTAGGGTATCTCCTTGATTCCATTTTCTTTAGGATAATTTCTAACTTGGGCAAACATACTGTGGAATGACATTTTTCTGATACATAATTTTTTATGAAACAGAAATGCATTAACTCTGTTAATTTTTATTCCATTTAAGGCATAGTAGTGACTTGCATTAGAGCCAAAAGTTATCAGTTTCCTATATTTCTTCTTTAGATGGGTGGAAGAATCAGATGAAACTTAAATTCTGAAATGCAATCAATCTTAAAAATGCCATGCAGGAGGAAGTGTGTAAACATTACCAGCCAGATGATATCTTTTCAGTCAAGAAGTAAAAAAAAAAAAAAAAAACCATGCTTATGTTTTAAAATTAGAGACAAATTTCTAGTTATTTATGGAAAAAAAAGAAAACTTCAAAAATTGTGTTGACTTTTTCCCCAAATATGAAGTCAAATTTTCTTTTTTCCAGTTCATACACTATTGCAATCATTTCCATTCTGTGATTTGTCTTACTGATTTTTTTCATAACTTTATGCTACCAAGTCTTGGAAAAGGTTTAGTTGGTAGATTTGCAAAATGAGAGGATTTAGGCATGGAAAAAGGTCATGTGACTAAGTGAGTTTGTTTGTCAGTGACATGGCTCCTAGTGATTAGTGACAGCATTTAAAATTCTTCTCTGCCCTCAGAAATCACAAGTCTCTGGGATCTGGGAGTACAATAGGATTCCAATCACAATTGCAGTTTTCCAGAACTCTTGAGAGGATGCCATAGTATTTTTACATAGCACCACTATATAGACCTTTGGAAACCCTAGATTAAAAACTGTTATATATTTCATCACACTTCTCCATACCCATTCAAAACCTACATTTAGTATATATACATACATGCATATACCTATGTATGTATAAATTATATATGTATACATACACACATATATACACATATACATATGCACATACATATACATGTATACATGTGTAAGTTTAGATATGGTGTTTGTTTCCAAACCAAACAGAAAAGCAGAGCTGAGTAATTCAAGACAAAATGAAAATCTTCTGAGCTGCACAATCACTGAACAACATGGAAATTGCCATCCAAGTTCATTTTGCCCAGAGAGTAGAAAGATATCCTTTTAACTTTAAAACACATTTTGATTTCAGATCTACAAGAATTTTTGGAACTAAATATGAAGTTGATGAGAAGAATTCAGCAAATCCCTGCAGCTTTCTGAGGGTCTCTTGAAAGTCATGGTGGCCATGACGCAGCCACTCACGTACTGACCTGCTCCCCAAGTGCCAGGGACATGCTCATGGAGGCAACCCAGAGGAAACTCAGAGGGACACATGTACCCAGAAACACATGAAAGTGGGAAGAACAAGGCTGGGAAGAAGGACATAAAAATGAGAAGAGGATGGGATTGGGTTCCATGGGGATGAAAAAGACAAGTTCATTGTATTAATCTATGAAACTCTCAAAGAACAAAAAATAAAAAAAATGAGTGCATAACATATGGTGAATGTGATCAAGATGCATTTTGTGCAGTTTCTCCGTATGATCATGATGATATCTGTAACTTGCAATATAAATTACAGTGGCAACCATTGACCACCAGTGCAATAGTAGCATGAGTACCAAAGAGACAACCAACAGCTCTCTGATTGGACTCAAGACTCGCTTGTCAGGATGGAACACCATCCCGATTGCTGTAACTATAGGAAGAACTTAAAAAAGGAGGGAAATAGATCGATGGAGAAAACAGGCAACGAGCCTACAGGTAGGAAGACAGTGTATCAAACTACTCCGTATGCAGTTGCTATTATGCCCATAGAATGGGAACTCAGAGTAGAAGCCTTTGGACCTAAAGCTGGATGAGTGAAGGGAAATGCACGTTATCAGTGGGGTGGTACCTGAAGAAAGGTAACTTGATATATACCAAGGAGGCCTGAGCACCCTGGGGTCCATAGAAGCATACAAGTGGAATGGTATGGGAGGAGGTGGGAGGGAAGGAAGTTGGGATGAATAGATGAATAATCATTATGTTTGAAAAAGTAGAAAAAAACAAAATTAAAAAAATTTAAGGAAGTGACATAATGACAGCCTTGAGTTTGTCACAAAAAAGCGTAAATGTAGCAAGAATTATATACATAGGATTTAGGTGTAGATCCAAACAATGATGTGGGGAAAAGAATATAAAAACTGCAGTTGAATAACTGAGACATGAATAATACCTTAAAATAACAGGTTACAAAACATACACTGAGAAGGGTTATATCATCTAATATTTTAAATTCTCTAAAATTAAAATTCTGTACTCAGTGATAGCTAAGTCACTAGTCAATGAGGTTTTTAAAGAATTCAAAATCATGGGAGAATGACATGACCAGGTAATTACTATAATTAAAATAGCTCATTTTGGGGGGTTGGAAATCTTTTAGCTATTCTTTTAAACCTGATCAATGAAATTTCTTTTGAGTTGTGTTAAAGGTTGCTTCCTTAGCTAATCATTCGATTCTTGTGTCATCTTATATGCTGTTAACATGAGTCAGTATGTGTTTTCATACATAATGTATTAAATATCAAGTATCCAATTAAGGAAATAAATTAAACAAACCCAGAAATTAAAAACACCAAGGACTGATGAAACAACTCAGAAGGAGCTCATTTGGCAAACTGCTGAGTTGAGTTTGATAGCTGGAAATCTGACTTTCTAGAGTTGTCTTCTCATCCTGTTTGCTACATGTGAACCATGACAAACACACACCCTCTCTCTTTCTCTTCTCTCTTCCTTGCTAAACAAAACAATAAAAGCAGCCCAGTTTTATAGAGCTAAAGATGACCATTCGTATCTGTAGAGTGATCTCTAATTTTAGCCTATAGCATAATAGCAGCACTGGTTACATAACTTAAAGATATAAGCCCCCATATATAGAGCTGGATATTTAGCAAAAGAATTGTCTTTCGATACCTTTTATAATAAGAAAGCATTTCAAACTCTTGATACAATTGAGCAAACAATCCAACATGTTTATTTTTGTATTTTCTATAAAAGATGAGCATACCATGTACTCCCCAGATCTCTCCAGCTATGGATTTATTTTTCAATTTCTTCATGGGGAGCATGTGTAGCAGAAGGTGACTTCAGGAATCATCCTGAGTTGCACTCTCTTGATTGCTCTGCTGAGCTTCCCAGGTTCCATCTTTCAGGATCAGAATTATAGGCCACCTCCATATCCACCTTTATATAGTTTTTATGTGGGATTCAAGGATCTGAACTCAGGTCCTTTAGCTTGTGAGACAAAAGCCTTAACCACTAAGCCATCTCCTTGGTAACGATATACACTATAATGCAGTGATATATGCTTGTGGGCAGTTTTGTCCCATTCCTGGAGTGACATTTGGCTTGACAAAATTAGATTTCCAGTTTTCCTCACTATCTCTGAATAACTAGCACATTTCTTTTTATATTACTAGGAAAGTTTCTTCTCTTTAATCTTTGCCCAACATAATCTTGCTCATTTCTTCTTATACAGGAATTTTTGAGCTAACTTACTCCCAAAATCCCAGTTGAGACACTTACTTGAACAAACTCAATGGGCTCATGACCTGGGTTAGCAGTATGCAGCATGGAGATATACAAACATTATGCTTACAATTCAAAGAGTCTAAGACCCTTTGCTCGGCTTAAACATCCTCCACAGCTCATTGCTTCTGGTTCTTGAAACTTTAGGATGACCTGACAACACTCGTGGCAATCCTCCTTACAATCTCAGCTGTCCCTTTCTCCTTTTATAACTCCTAGGTGGTCTCCATAGGAAAAGACATCACAAAGCGTTCTTTACTTCTGTTAATAATCGTTCCTTCTGCTTCATGCTGCAGTGTGAAGTGTTAATGAAGCTAAATGCTCTTCACACCACAACAGAACACATTTGTTCTTTTGTGGACAAGACTAGTCAGTAATGGAAAGTGTGTATCACAATCCCAAATTCTTGCAAAAGTTCCCAATGAAACAGATATCTTTTTAAATGTTTCCAAGAATGTAATAAGATAAAAAAGTAAAACTATAAAAAACCACTTCATAACACATTCACTTTTCCTCATACAAAAGGGTCCTTGTGCAGCCTTTTGGACATGCAAGTTTTTGGCTCCTGTCTCAGTTGTCAGTGGACAGTGTCAGATGGAACCCAGTTCACAGGTATGACTATCTTAGGAAGACCTCTGAGAGTGAACTTCAAATACTGGAGGTGTTTTTCTGCAATTGGACATATATCCATGCACATACACATTTGTGATATATATGGTTCAAAAGATTAAATGCCACACAGGTTTTTCCAAGACAGTCCTTTGGTCTTCAGAATATTTGTGAAGCTGTCACAAATGTTAGACTTTGCTAGGGTTTTCTTACCAGTGTGCTTGCATTTAGGGCAAAGCTGAGTTTTTTTTTTTTTTTTCATGATTGTCACTGGTAACCAAATGGTTAGAAAAGTATAAGAATTATATGCTAAATATCAGGAACAAAAATCTCAAAATGTCCCATACATAAATTTATGTCTCATCAGCATCACAAGACATGGATGTACACTGCAAACATTGAATAAATGAGGACATGGTTATCAGTAGTAATCTTTATTTTTAGTCACATGGATTTTCCTAATACAAAATATTTATGGAATCGTTATCCTCCTGCTGAAAGTAAGTTTGGTAATTCTGTCAATGTAGTTGATCAAGGCATACATTTGAAAGTATGCCGGAGTCCATTAAAATTTAAAACTTGTGTTTTATTATTTATAGGTTTTCGCAAATCTGCTTCCTTTGAGTAGAATGGTATAATCAGACATGAGACATTTATGGAGAACCATTTTCATTTTTAGATTCAATATTTGTAATATTTTTGTTGCTTAACAAAGAAGATATTTGCATAGAAACAGCGAACAACGTGGCTTTCAGGACTAACTGGGCATTTTTAGTACAGTGAGAATTTATTTTTGTCAATATGCTTAAATATCAGGATGAATTGTGTTTAGAGATGGCTGGTCATTGTTTCCAAATTGTGAATATGCAAATGAACTTTGTACTGCTTCAATTAGATAAAATGTCATAACTTTAAAAGTCCAAAGTTAGAATTAGAATTCATACAAAAAATCCACTATTATATGTTTCAGAAGAAATGAGAAATGAGTTAACCATCCCATCTAGTGTGTGGGTGATAAATAACCACTCATTATTTGATATGTAGCTCATGAGTATGTATTGTGAGTGTGGCATTGCAGCTAATAAGATAGGCTCATTTTGCAGCTTCAAGTCCCAGTAGCATATCAGCTTTTGTGAGTTCTTTGGGAATGAATTACTCCTTTGTAGGAGAATTCATTACCAGTAGCTGACAGCTCATGGCTGAGTCACTTATGGGAATTGTAGAAACCATATTTTTCTGAAATTAAAAAAAAGTGATCTTTTCAAAACCAACCTTTTGTTGGCATGTTAACAAGCAAATAATTGTTTGGGAATAATTAGAATCTTATATGTCTCTGCCAGTATTCCCCTTCTGTTGCATATGAAAAGACCTTTTATTTGGAAGAAGATATTCCTGAGTTTACTAAATCAAATATAGTCAAATATAGAGAATTTGAAGTTCACAGACTAATGTCAGGTTATAACTATGATAATGATTGGTGGAATTATTAGGCTATGCCATAAACTGAAGCATTTTATGTTTCCTAGGTCAGAGTTTTAAAAGTATGTTTTGGGGGTAGTTGGAAAAGGATGTTTTCTTTGGGCATGCCTTCAATTTTCACATCTCAAATTTCTTCTCTTTTCAAACATTCTCCTTCCTTTACACATCTCTACACAGGCCAAATTAGTCCACCTTCTTCCTAGGTTCATGCCCATCAATTTGACTTTGCAGACAATCTCATATGTGGCCACCCCAACTTTCTAAGAAACAATGTACTAGTCCTTCTGACACTGTTTTCTTCTTTTTCCATGTGCAGACATCTTCTGGGGTTGCAATTTCCGTTCTTTGCTTTCTGTGGGATATAGAATAGATTCATGATTCATGAAAGTCAAAATGTGTTTGGATGAATTTCTTGTAAAATATGCTTGGAGAACAGGGAGATAGCCCTGGAAACAATGTGTAGGCTGGGCAGACATGAGGATCTAACCCTGCCGTTTGTTTCTCGAGTAATAAAACCTAGAGTTGAGGCATGTGCTTGCAATCCCAGTACTGAGGAAGTAGAAGCCTAAGGAAGATCTGGGACTGGCTGGCCTTTCGGTTTACCCTAATCAGTATAACCCAGGTTGTAGAGACAGACTTTCTGTCAAAGATCACCATGGTAGTCCATGTGGCATGACACCAAGCGTTGATCTGGCTTGCACATACACGAACTCAGAAAGTCAATCATCCAGCATGCTGTCCAAGAGGCATTGACATATTTTTTTTTCTTTAAGTTTTCATGGAAACAAAAAAGACATGGAATAGTCAACAGAGCACTGAAGAAAAGAAGTTGAGGAATCATCATTGTCAGACCTCAAGATACAATATAAATTACAATAATTCAGACTATGAGGAACTGTCACTAGAAGGCCACAAGACAACAGAACAACACAATATCAACATAACAGAGTAAGGAATATCATCCTCAATATTTGCCTTTTACAAAGACCACTGAGTGGAGAAAACGAAACTCGTTTGCTGAAAGTTGCTGAAAAAATGATGCTTGAATCCATATTTTTTTTAAAAAAATATGTGTGTTGGGCCTGGCATTATTTGTTCATAAGTCTAAACATTCTAAAGAGGAGGGAGCAAAAATCAGTTCTACAACATCCCTGAATACATAGTGATTTTGAAGTCAGCCTACTAATGGTATGTGAAATCCTGCCTCAAAAATAAGTAAACAAATGTGATATATATGCAAACCATACAGATTACAGATTAAATGACTCAAACTAGATTTTTAGACCTAAGTGTAAAAATTGTTAACTTCTCAAAAGAAACCAGATCAAAAAATCTATATAACCTTGGATTTCAAAATGAACTTATACACACAAATGTAAAAGCAATATCCATGAGAAAAAGCACTAACTTTTGTCAAAGTTTAAAACTTCTTGTTTTAACAGATACTATTAAGGGAATTAAGAGGCAAAGCACACATTGAGAAAATCTTTACAAGACGTAGCTCATAAAGTATCCAAATGAAGGAAATAACTCTTAAAACTCAGAAAAAGAAAAGGAAGCAACCCAGTTACAAAGCAGACAGCATACGTAAAAAGGACTATAAAAGAGGAAGGGATGGCAAGTAAACATATGGGAAAATGCTCACACCATTCATCAATAAGTTGGTGTGCATTAAAAGAACAGGAGCTAACATTGCACAGCCATTTGAATGGCAGGCACAGACAGGGAGAAAGGAATTTGATTTCTGTCAGGATGCAGGAAAACAAGACTTGTAGTCATTGTTGGTGGGAGAACAGATGACATTATTTGGAAGTCTAGCCTCTTATACAGCCAATCATAATTCTATCATGCAATCTCACCATCCAATATGTTGCTATGACTGTGCTGAAATCACATGCATAGACACATACGCATCTACGTGTGTAGCTGACTCGTGAGTGTCCAAGCAGCTCTTTTATAATTCACAAAACGACGAAGAGGTTCTTCAGTGGGTGAAGGCTTCAGGCAAGTGCTCCACATGCAGAGATGAGGATGCTAAAAAGATATCAGTATGTAGTGGAAGAAAATCTGTGAAGGCCATGTAATTTAGAGCAGATTCCAGAGAGGCTGAATAAATCAGTGTCTGAAAGAGGTGAGGGAGGACTGAACATGTGGGAACAGAACTGTTGAGAGAGGTGTTAAAAGAATTCTGTGCATATTGGTTTTATCACCGATATGAGCAGTTACTTTACAGAAACCAGGCAAAGACTGAGATGTCAGATTATTATTGGAGAGGGTGTGATAAAGCAAAGCAGCTCTCTCTATGGTATAATGGTAGATATACATGAATCAATGCAATTGCCAATACCTGTGAAATTTTACAGAGCAAAAAGAAAGTCACCATATATGAAACACTAAAAAGTATTTCAGATATCAGAAGATCACTAAATGGACTCCAGTAACAACATTACTGCTACAGTAGTGTGGAAGCCTGGAGTGGTGTTGACATAGGCATTTTGGAAATTACTGGTGTCTGGAAATGCAAAGGTAAAAGAGCTACCCAAGGATACTGTATTCCAGAAGATAAATGTATTCCCTTCAGGTGTATCATTAACAATTCTAAAGTTCATGTGCTCACACACTGGGAAAGAACATTTGGTTAAATGGATGGTGGATGTTTTGAGGTCAGTCATAATGGGAGATGGAATTTAGAGATAAGATAGAAGAGCAAGCTAGAATTGTTACTATGACAATAAATTATCATCAGAGAAGCTAGTGAGAATCTTGTATTTAGCTTAATGTGATACAGATGACTAGATATAGAAATGTAAATATATATATGCATATATGTGTATAGAGAGAAGAGAGAGAGCTTAGCATTCATACATATTCCATTGCTTTATTATCTAACAATGACTTTTCAGTGTCAGTGATCTTAACTATTACCTAGATTCTTGTTTTTAGTAGTAATTTTTAATAACAAATATTGGATTTCCTTGGAGAAAGCATCATTAGCAAATATTCAAGATTATCATGATTTTCAGTGCCAACAAGTAAACAAATGCATTAAAATCAATCTATAATGATAGATGCTTATGAGAGGTACACAGGGGATTGGTATAAAGGTGTAGTTCTATAATCCTGCAACTTGGACTCTAAAGAGGAAGGATAGAAAGTTCAGGTTACATTGGGCAGATAGTGGTCAAAATTCATAGCAATATACTGCCTCAAAACATAAAGAGACACCAACTAAAAGATATTGCAGTGGTGTAAGACACAACCAGGTCAACTAAAAGATGTTGCAGTGGTGAAAGTTGGACAACTAGATCAGTAAAATAGATAAAGCAGTATTAGATATTACCTCAAGCATAGAAAAAAACTCCAATTTGTCTAATCTGACAGAGTTGAATAAAAAATGAGGAATAACCAAATTCTGACCAAATGAGGAAACTTATAAAAAGAAAGAAACGGGAGACAATGGTGTTGTTTTGGAAGGTATGTGTTCCATATCTCCTAACTGCAGATGATGTTGCCTCGGCTCTTGACATTTAACATTATTTTTTCATTCCATTTGAAAACAGAAGGATTTGTTTGAACCGAAAGCACAGAATGAGGGCACAGAGATCAGAAAGAAGTGGGAGAAGGAGTTCACAGAGAGAGACTGAGAAGATGGTGAATCTGTATAATTTTCACAATTCTGTCTCATATCCACACTTATAGGATCATCAGAGCACATTTATCTGATAGGTCAAGTGCATTCAAAACTAAACGTGACAAAATGCATGTGGGATACAGGACCTCAAATTCCAAAGGTCATGCAAGTCTGTGAGATGTATCCTCAGGCATCTAAACATATTCTCTACTTTCGATGAAGGGTCCCAGTTGAAAACTTCACTTTCAATCCCTTAGGTAATTATCAGTTAGTCTCCTTGGGGCATTACTCTACACAAGAAGAAAATAAAAAGGCTAACGAAGTCTCCTGGGGTTTCAAGGCTATCATTAAAACTTATGAAAAGCAAGGTAAAGGCAGAAACTAGCAATTATCAATGCATGACCTTGCTCTTTATCCTTGGCAAGAACTTGTCCTTTTGGATCAATTATCTCACTGCACAGTTAGTTGTTTGGGTCAATTACCATAGTATGCAGTTAGTCATGAACACCCGTGGTTCTATGTGGATTAAAGGTTCTGAAAGAGTTTGATGCAATGGATGTCATTTTTCTGCACATCAGATACAAGAAATGTTATTCTAGAACCTTCGTAGAATGCTAAATATTTTAAATTCTTCATTAAATGAACATTTTTTTTTTTTTGCTGGGAATTGAGTTACAGCAATTGCTGTAACTAAAGATCCTAGAGTTATTTGCAAAATATATGTTTCAAGAATTTTCAAGGCTTTATTGATGCTTTATAAACATTACTTATTTTGTTGTAGTAAGAAAGGTTCATTTATTTACAATATGCAATCTTTTCTATAAAATTTTGGGCAAATGTGAATCATTATATGTAGCTCTGCAACATGAATATAACTACAGATATGAAAGAGTTTATTAAACTTGTCTGTTAACTCCCTGTGTACAGTGATGGATATTGGAGATTAATTAAAATAATTGAAGCTAAAAATATCTAGACTAGAACTAGCAACAAAATAATTTGGTTTATGTAGAGGAGGTAATTATAAAAAAATTCAAAGATAAATAAAAGGCAAATGTTGGGAACTACATAATTTCTCCTGATCTTTTAAAGAACTCGGTTTATTCATATAGCTGGTGCTGCACTTGTATTAGAAAAAAGAAATCTTCATGTATAATTTACTATGGGCATGAATCCATATCAACTGTGTTAAACACATTTTTCTTGTCATTTAATTATAGAAATAAGAATTAGGTATGTAGGTACTCTAATTATTACCTAGTATAATTACATACACAATAATGATTGAATTGACATCATTTACCCAATAATGAAGGCAAACAATGCTATGATTCAAAAAGAAATTAATATTAACAAAACTAATTTTATTGCCTTATGTTTCTGTTTATTAGTGAAATATTTTATTATTTTAAACAATGTGCAGAAGCAATAATCAAAAGAGAATATTTCTCTTCTCAGGGTACCTTGATTTTGGGTTTAGTCTTCCATCTGTATTTATGATTCCTTATGTTAAAATGCCTATGTTTATTAAACTTTGACAGAAATAAATTAATCATTATGCATTGAAAATTAAAAATAATTTAAAAATGTCATATATTTTCTTTTAAAAATTTAAAATGGTATTACTATTTCTTGTGAATAACTTCATGACATCCATTTCTATGGATTCAATTCCTCTATAAATATCTATGTGTTTATTTCTCTGATAACATTTTAATTAAACTTTTACTTTAAGATGAAGCATGTTGCTCTTATTTCAAACAAGTATGCATGCACATACTTATGACTGCATTGATTTATTACTCTACTATAGAATGCAAAGATAGGCCAAGTTTGTTTTGGAAAGTATCTTCTCTCTGGTAAGTACAGGCATGTGGGAATATCCTTCCTGAAATTTTGATGATGATCCACTCTTAGGCATGCTTGCAGTATAGTGATACATTTGTTGTCTCTGGTTAGTTTAATAGATCTTTGGAAAGAAAATTTTAAAACACACAGTTAATAAAATATTTTTTAATTAGGTGTGTGCTTTGGCAGAAACAGCAGGTATGAACCACAGCAATAATTGTGCAATTTTTCTGGGAGGTTGAAAGACAACGAACCTTCAAACCATACTTTATTTCATGCTCTAAGCAGCAAGTATCTTATGATAAGTGTGATTTGTCTTTTGAGCTATCGTCTATGAAATAATTGGACTTGCAGTGAGGCATCGCCAGGCCCCATGCTGGGAAGTGTTTTTTGAAGGTTCAAAGAACAATAAGCCACTTCTCAAATAGCATTTAACAATCAAGTCTCATTCATTGTGCTTTATTGTTTCACAACCCTTAAAGATATTTAAGAAGTCAACTAAATAAAATGTTTGGAAAATAGGAATGAAATATTTTGAATGCCACATACATATGACATCTAAGCTAGACTCACAAAGAAATAATTAAAGGGACTGTAGAGGTGGCTCAAGAGTTAAACTTTTGCCTCAAAAACAGAATAGCCTGAGCTCCAATCTCAGATCTCATGGAAGGTAGAGGCTGGGAAATCCCAGAGTGAAGCAGTAAGGAGGTAGAACAATCCAGGATGATTCCCTGATGCTACCCTTGACTCTACACAAGCACATACAATGCTCTTTCTACACACACACACACACACACAGAGAGAGAGAGAGAGAGAGAGAGAGAGAGAGAGAGAGAGAGAGAGAGATGTACATACTAACACACATGCAAAAATTCACATACGTATCATTTCTAAATAATTTGTTTTGATTTACATGTTTCATTGTTCAAAGATAAAACATATTGCAGTGCATAGTGTAGATGAGTAGATATCAGTTGAAGAAGAAATGTCTACCTGCCTTCAGTTTGAGATTTCCTCCCTCATATACAAAACCTCATTCACAAAACTGTTGAAAGCCTTAGAAATATAGTCAAATAGAGGGATTCAATCAAAATTTATTATTCAGTTCTGACCTTTATAAGCAAGCTTAAAAAATGCAGTGGTTTACTTTCTTACTATGTTTTTCAGGCCTCCAATTTTGGAATGTCATGGCATAGTGCATCATATTTTTAGTTTGTTCTCCTATTTGATGAAATCCTCTTTTGTACAAGAACCTAAAACATTCCTTTATATGTGAACAACTCCATATAGATGAAAAACACTTTCAGTGTTTTTCAAGTTATTTATATTTCAAGTTATTTATAACTTTAATGTTTGTTTAAGCAACAAACACATCTCAGACACATGCATATAAGAACATACAGTGGAAATCTTGAGAGCTAAAGTTGGATAAGTGATGGGAAATGCTCCTATCAATGGAGTGACCTGAAGAGAGGCAACTTTGTATGTCAAAAGAAGCCTGAACCCCCACAAGAGTAAACAAACCAGAGGGAATCCTGGGACCCATATGAGCAAACAGACAGGAAGATGTGAGGGAGTGGGATGGATTGATGAAGAGAAAGGAGGGGATAGGAAAGAGGGGGATGTAGGCAAGCAGGGATGAGTAATCAATATGCTTGTAAAGCTAGAAAAATAAAATAAAAATAAATAGTAAAAATTTGTTGCTAAGGTAATGAGTCATGGCATCATGAATCAAGGAATTTCAAAAATGTAAAAACATAGTTTTCATAATTAAGCAATTCTTAAGCTACTTTTAGATCTTTATTAGAAACTATTTCTCAAACAAAAAATACACAGGGACACAAACATTCATGCATCATTGAAATGTGATTGAAATACATATTTGAAGCCAACTGCTAGGACTGAGACAAACTTTGGGGTATTTTCCTGAACACTACATATCATAACTAGAAAAATTTGATCCTACTTGGTTACATGACTTTTCAGAGTTAAAAAAGAAATACTGGCTTCCTGTGAATCTTGGAAAACACACAAGTTTTCTATAAATGACTCTTTTTCTTACTTCTCCCAGTAGTATAATGACAGTCCCCAGAATGAAAGGTTCGCAATCACTGGTACCATCTTATGATAACGTCACACATTATTCCATGTGACAAGGTGCACCTGATTTCATTATGGCTCATTACAATTGATAGCTCTGTGCATTCCTAATGTCTCTGTGGGTTTGTTCAGCCCTGACTCAAAGCAAGAGGTATAGAAAAGTATCTCAACTTGTAAATGAATAATCTTACTTAGGACAGAAGTTGGTACAAATGAGTGATTCACAGAGAAACTTGGTGACTTGAGGTTAAAATACACAATAACGTGATAAACAGATGTGTCGATACCAGTTGATGCCTTCCATCATCTTCACATTTCCTCTTTGATCTATAAAGACATGGAATTGCTAGATGCTAGAAAGTAATAGATTTCAAGGTCGTGTCACAGAGTCTGTGAAGTTTACCATTTGCCTGTCTGAATATCATTGAATCAAAGGCTGAATCATGGGAGTAGAGAGGTGATTTTTGGCTAGAAAGTACCATTCCTTCTGCATATCTTTCTTTTTGTTCAAATTCTGTTTAGAACAATAAGTAAAAATAATATATGTGTTCTCTCTGTGTGACTCGTGTGTGTGTGTGTGTGTGTGTGTGTGTGTGTGTGTGTGTGTATGTGTGTGTGTACATACACATCTCACTCCATTCACTCTTGTCAACTGACTTAAGAAGCTGGATTATTTGAATGCATCCTGTGATTTCTAGTAATAATCAAATTGCTAAAGAACCTGATAGTCTGTGAACACAGAAACCTGTAATTCTTCCTTTCTTTACTGTTTCTCAGTTCACTTTCATAGATGTCATTCCTATTTTCCCTCCAAACTTTTATCTTTTTTCTTTCCCTCTCAGCTGTTCAAATTTCTAAAGATTTCTGGAGCCCCTGCAAATAGATTGCTTTGCTTCCCTAGAAAAACAGATCAAGGCTCTTTCATGAAATGATGTAAAATGAGCATTCTAATGTCAAAATTTCACCTTCAGAGCTTGGAATACACAGGTGAATTCACTCGGGTGATTTTGAATAATAAGTCAATATGAATATAGATACATATTGGGCAAGAAGGTACTAGAGGCACTAGAAGGAGAGAAGAAAGAGATTAGAGAGAAAGAAGCCAGTGAAAGAGTTTTCCTTGTGGTTGGAGATGAAGCCAGCTTTGAACACAGCAACACTAGAAAGCAGCTTCATTGCTAGCCCAACAGAAGAGTTTCCTGGACTGGGCTGTCAGCCACATGGCTGGCAGCCTTGGATTTAGGGCTCCTTCCAGATGCCAGTGTGTGACCTTTCCGCCCTGTTGCTAAGCCAGAACTCCACGCCAGAAAGGTCACAGGGAAGAGTGTCCGGTGTTTGCAGATAGACCAGGCCAGTGTGGTGTGCACTGAAGAGATACGGCTGAGCCGGGACAACACGAGCGCAGAAGTATTCTCCTACTGAGCTTTGGTTATGTGTTCAGTATCTGAATCCAACTCCTCACAAGCAAAGTCGAGGCTCGGTTTCTTCTGGCTGTATGCCTCGCTCACTGGAAGCATTTTTGTGTCTCTTCTGGTTGGCTACAACACGCGACTATTGATGATAGTCATTGACAAGATGGCCCAGTGCACTCTATGTCCACGTAAAGCTGTAAGTCTCAAGACACAAATGAAATTTACAGCTTTTCTTCCTCATCTGGAGACAAGGTACAAAACACAAGGGTTTTTCATTTGGGTAAATTCAATTTCTAGGCTAATGACCACAAACGATTTTTTAAATTATGAATTAATTAATTAATTTTGCTTGCATGTCAGAAGGCACTTTACGTTCCTGTGGAGGACCAAGGGTGACTTTGGGAATCATTTGAGATTGCATTCATCTCCCTTTTTGCCTTGCTCTTGGATTTCCAGACTCCACCCACCAGGTCCGGAAGTGCAGTCCACTGCCATTTCTGCCTAGTGTTTTTTACACAGGACCTGGGAACCGAGCTCAGGACTTTCTGTTTGTGAGGCAGAGGCCATCTCTCCACCCCATCAAATGATATTTAAATTGAAATATCATGTACTTATTTTTGAGAAAATGAGAGAGAGAGAGAGAGAGAGAGAGGACAGAGACAAAGACAGAGGCAGAGACAGAAAGAGACAGAGAGAGGTAAATGCCATGCTGCTGGAAGAAGTGAGAAGACAACTTTTTGAAGTCAGTTCTCTTTTTACCATATGGGCTCCCAGGTCTCCAGGTTTATTAAGCAGGTGACTACCAGTTAAGCTATGTTGGCCCACATTTAGTGATTTGGTAATCCTGTTAATTTTTTTATCCTGTTATCTTTACCTCTTCAGAGGACATTTCTGGTGTGCACTATTGCGAATCTAACACAGACAGAGTAGGCTGTGGAGAGAAGTAGTTTTGAGACCAAATGCTCAGGTCTGAGGACTTGCTTGTATCAGTCTTCCTTTACCCAAGCCACCTGCTTCAAATTGTGCAGCAAAGGGATATGGAGAGATACCACATCCTGCCACCTTTGCTTAAAAAAAAAAAGTCTAATTTTGTCCTTTCATTGTATGTTCTCTTGTAATTTGTGGACTTTCAATATAGGCAGCTAGTTTAATTGGATGTGTTAAGAGGTAGATGGGAAATTAAAAACAAATAGTCTGAATTCTTAAATTTACATGATAATGATCATAACCACTTGAGGCAGCCACATCTCCTTCCACAGCATCAATCTTTCTAGGTCACTCAAGTGAGTGGCATTATCAAGATTGTTACAATCCATTTCAGCATAGCTTAATAACCTCTTCCAGAATGACATTGTTACATGATTGCAGACCACACTGACTTTGTTCCTTTTCTATAGGCATGCAGAGAAACAGATTGCAAGTCTACCACCCAACAAGTGGACCATAACATTTTCCCTGCAGGTCGTATTTGGGTGGCTGGTTTTGTGATTTTAAGCAGAATCCCAAACAGTAGAACAGCAGCTCTTTTTCTCATCCTTACACCACCTTCTCATGCCATGTAGCCAAAGACCTACATCATCCATTTAGTCAGTGTTTCTGCAATTGATCTTGGTATATAAACCTAGCAGGTAAAGGCTTTAAAAAATATTTTCCCATCAACTTCGTCTATGCCCACACATGCAATTACTTAGTTTCTCAATTTGAAATATCCACACCCAGTGAGTGCCTGTACAGCCTACAGAACATAGTTTGACTAGACTAGGTTCTCACGCCGTTTACCATGAATATTTAAATATTAGTTTCTGAGGAAAACTCTGACTATGTGACAGGAAATGGAAAACTAGTTGTAGTAAAATTGGAAGTGTATTAAATGCAATACCTGAGAAGGTGCTAGGATTTATATCACAGTAAAAGTTTAAGCATGTACTAAAATGTATCAAAGGGAGAGGACCAATATTATGCTCAGAGGGTCCTTTGTAAACACAGACAAATGATAATAAGGAAAAGTGAATTGCTGACTTTTCATTGCAGCTAAAGCTGTTCTTACCTACTTTCTACTATTTTCTTTGTATGTATCAGTTAGATCTATAAAATACTGTATATTTAAAACTGTAAATTATGAGAAGACACTTAAATACCATCAAATTTACATCCTTTCCTTTGGAACTGCTTCCTATACTGTCCAAATGTACTCAGTATAACTGATGAACATGAAAATTCAAGTAGTTCAATTAAGAAACACAGAAGATATAGAATACAGTTGGAAATGTGGACTTAGCTAAAATAAAAATATTTCCAGCACCCCTCCCAAACTTTCATATTTTCTGAGGTTAAAATCAAATTTTCCATGCAAAAGTCAGTTAAAATATATTAATATTAATTTCACCACTTTTTGATTCTTTAAAGAATGTGGAGAAGGGTGAATTTTAAGCTGCATATTATTTGAATAAAATTTCAGTAAAGTCAAATTTATTTCACATAGTATCAAAAAGTCACCATTTAAGAAAATGGGCAAAATATACATGCAGATACCTGATGGAAATCTTCAAGTTTTGAATTAAAAGTCTAAGTTGTAGAATTATTGATCAAAATGAAACCCAGTTTTTATGCCACATCTATCAGAAGACTTTTGTCACATTTGTGACCACTGTTTAGATGTTTGCTCATGAGTTGCCCAATGGTAACATCAGCAACTAAGTCTGTTGGAACTCAAGAAGTTTAAATACCGACAGATACGACCAGAGTGATATGTCTTGCAAAGCTCTGAGATTTCCACAAAGGTCTTGGAGAAAACAAATTATTGTGACTTGGATGTGCAACGCCTCCCCACCCCCACAGTCTCATTTGTCACATGGTGCCACAGAAGTGGGCAGTGTTGCTGTGTGAAAGCTTTTGATAACTTCTAGATGGAGGATCCTTGTGAGCCACTGGAGGACACACTTTGAGATTTGAAAACTCACTCACTACTTCCTGTCTGTTCCCTTCTTCCTGTCTGAGGGGGCAATGTAACTAGCTATTTCATGTTCCTGCCAGTTGATTACAGCTGTCATGACGACCTGCATCCATTTGAATAGTGGATGACATGTGCTTTTCCTCCTTTCAGTTGCTTCTTGTCAAGGATTTTGTCTAAGGAATAAAGAAAATATTGTATGGGGATAAATACTTGGAATGTAGTTAATGTAGTTAAGATTGCAGTAATTTTTTAATTTTTTGTAATACATAGGCTTGTTTAGAAAAATATCTGGCCTGATTCCAGATGATTCTCTTGCTTTTAACCATTCCTTTGGGATAATTTGTATGATATTTTCTTACTACTTTTACAAATATTTTGAATAATTCTTTGGTCTTTTTTGTATAATTCATGAAAATTTTAACCAAAGGCAAACAGTATTTGAAACAATCTCTTCTTTTTTATTTCTATTTATCAGATTTGAAAATTACCTTTCCGCTTAGTGTATTATCTTGTACCAATAGAAAATATTCATATCAGTGTATGATAAGGAAATATTGTGTTATTAACCAACATTATGACCATAAATCAGAGTGTAGAGTAAGTGCTAGGACTCTTCTATGCCTTTATTTTGTTAGATTTTGTGTTTGATTGGTTTTTCACATTACTGCAAGAGTTCTATTATCAACTTAATTACAGATACATATTAGAATGGTTATCTAACAGTCTAGAATACAGCAAAAATGAAGTATGTCAAAATAAAAAATTATCATATAAATAAAAGATTAAAAATGCATGTGACAAAAATCACTTGTTTGGGATGTGGGCTAATTTTGAAATTTGTGCTTGAAAAAACAGCAGAGCTAAAAAAAAATGTCTGATTTTGGTGGAGTAATAGAATTTTTCTGTTTTTGAGTCAAGAATGCATTCAATGAATATCTATCTCCTTGAAGTCTATGGCGAAGATACCTTTCAAGTTTATGCATGTGGGATCAGAGAACAAGAAAATGCCAACAGGTCTGTAAGGAGATTTTGAAAAAAAAATAAAAAGGACTTTCTGTCTAAAATGAACACAATGTACATGTAATGTGAAATTTAGGTAGCACTCTTAGACCGAGCTTCAAGCTAGTCTACGAGCATAATGCACGTGGAAAGCATTACTTTTTATGTGGAACTTCCCTAGAGTTATATTGAGATATAATTTATATTACATATTCCCTTGCAGAGTTTCTATAAAAATTCTTCATGCTGAAGAGACAAAGAACTCAAAAGAGGATTTTTTGCCACTATACTGAAGTGTCTAAAATATATGTAAGAAAAAGCCTTCACAGAAAGAGTTTAAAATTGTAGCATCCTACAAGTCCTATTTCAGTAAGAATAAAACTTTACTTTCCCACCGATATGCCTGACTCCAGGACTCAAGCAAAATTCACATGCCTACAGGCAGCAAGTTTTAACAAGTACTATGCACTTTTCTTTCTTCCATAGCACTTCTATAAACAAAGTGAAATGGCATACTCTTCCATGGAATGCACCTGTAGTTCATTGATTTTAAAATAAAATGCATAAACAGCTCTCCACATAGACGCACAAAAATCCACTTAGTATTCCTTAAAATCATTAGAAGTTGTATTAGCTATTCTACTTCTATATTTTCTAGCCTCTTTTAGTTCATTTTAAATTTCAGATTCAAATCTCAGAGGTTGGGACTTTCTCATTTGCATTAATATACTTTCTTTTTAAACATATAAGAGACTGACTACATTAATGTGTAAATAGTACTGGCCCACCTAAGGGTCCAATACCTAACGACTCTGGGGAGGGAACATTTGCAAATTTGCAGAGAAAATTCGAATTCAGAACAGGTTTCTGTGCTAATGTGCTAACAGATGACTAGCCCTGTTTCTAAATCTAGAATAACGACTTGAGCTAATATGTTCAGAGACTAAAGTATATACTTTAAAGAAAAACGGAAGCCTTTAGAATCTATATTTGCACAAAAATGAACCTAGATTATTTTGAGAAAGAGACAGTAATTGTGAAGAAAATGCCTTTGCGCTTCAAAACAGGGGGGACTTAAAAGATAATGTTATTTGTAGTTAATAGGCTGAAATCAAGTTAATGAATTTCGCTAACACTCAATGCCCTGCTTGGATTGCTGTTGTTTTGTTTCAACAATGGTAGCTTCTCTCTTCAGTGCATTCATTTTTTGCTACCCTTTCAGCGTTTCTTTACCTATGAATTTATAAGAACTTACTCTTGTGATAAAAGCCAGTTGAGTGTCTCTTACCTTTTGAACTCACACCATTGTCTGCATACCAGGCCATTCACAACTGTTCTACTGGAGGGCTGCCTATGTCCTGGGTAGCTTGATTCTCTTGACCCTTCCATATACCCTTCTCCTCCAAAGACCTGTTTTCTGCTAGAAGTCAACTAGATAGAAAGCAAACTCCTGTGTTGATTTCAATTGGTAAAGAGTGTGTTGGCCTGTTTGTTTAACAAGACTCATCAGAAAATGCATTATTGAGTGTCTCTAAAACTTTCTTAATTCTAGCAGAGCAGGGAACTCCCTGAGGACTGCAGCAGAATAAATATGGAATTTCAGTGTATGCATTCAATCTCAATATGCATCTCAAATGTAATGTACATGAAACTCACTGGGACTGTGATCCTTGTTAAGTCACAGGCTGCATGTTGCAGCCTTCTGAGTTGCTGCCTGACTAGGCTCTTGACGGGGCCTGTCTGTTCATGTATCTGGCCTATACTCACGTGATGCTGATACTCCAGTTACAGAAGCGTGCTTTGGAACTACCCAAGTGGGATTAGCCGAAAGACATATCCATCTGATTCTTATATAAAGGTATTGAAAGTATTTAACCAAATGAAGGCCATTTTATTATGAGACTTTGTAAGTCTGCTTTGATTTTTAAATTACTTTATTTTTCTGTGTATGTGTGTGTATATATGTGTGTGTGTTTGTGTGTGTGTGTATTTGTGTGTGTTCCATGACATATAAAGGACAAGTTCAGAAGTTGATATTCCAGGTTGGAGAGATGGCGCAAGGGGTAAGACTCACAAGCAGAAGGTCCTGAGTTTGAATCCCACCATTAAAAATGCCACCCAAAAACTTAAGTGGCCTGCATTTCTACCCTGCTGTGCAGAGTCTGGGAAATCCCAGAACCAAGCAAGGAGGTAGACGCAATCCAGGATGATTTCTCCACATGGACACATAGTGCCTTCTGACACACACACACCAAGAAAAATATTTAAATAAATAAAAAAGAAGGTTCAACTCTTCTGCAATTGGGGATTGTACTCAGGCCATCAGACTTTTGAGACAAGTGCCTTTATGACTGTCCCACATTGTTAGTCCCATAACTGTGCTTTATTGTAACTATATTTTGTTGAAGGAATTAACAACACTTAAATATTACTTTGTAAGGACCTCACAAGCCATTGGTTATTCACAAGTAATGGAGCTTGAGGTAAAATAAGGCAAGCAAAACCAGTTGGTTTTTTTTTTTTGGAGAATAATATAAAGCGCTTTGTTGAAATTTGTTTTCATCTTTAATTTGCAAGAAAAAATAGTACAAAGTTTCAGCTTGACAGGAAATAATCACTAGATACTTTTTAAAAATTCCTCTGTGTGTGTTTATATATGTATGTGTATGAGTGTCAAAGGGCATGTGTGTCCCTGGGGAGGACCAAGGGTGACTTCAGGAACCATTCTGGATTGCTTCTACCTCCTTTTGGCTTCACCCTGGGGTTTCTCAGGCTCTGCCCACCAGGGTAGGACGTGCAGGCTACCAAGGTTTCTGCCTGGCATTTTTACATGAAACCTGGGACCTTCTGTTTTCAAGGCAGAGTTTTAGTGTTTAATCCAGCCTGAGCTATCTCTTTAGCCCTGGTACTAGATAGTTTCTGAAGGAGTTCCATGATAAAGAAATTCAAAAGCTAAGATGATCTCAAGGAAAAATTTGAGTTATTTAGGGAAGGGAGACATAAATGCCACTGTTAGCACTGACTGTAAAGTAGCCTGACATACGCTTTGATCTGTAGCTGACTCAAAGAATGAGTGATTTTTGGGAACAAATAACACAACAGCATTTATTTTAATGTAAGTGGATTTCAGTTTGTTTCTCCTATGCTGTAAATGTGAATTCCATTTTAGAAAGTCCCTCAAAACATTGAATTTCAGTCTCAAATGTTAGAACTTGAGTCTGTAGTACTGTTAGAATGTAGTCTCATTAGTTCTGGGAGACTTAAAAAGTATATGAGAAATATGGGGATGAGAAAGTAAAATTAAAATGTAAAAAATCATGCACGTGTAAATAGTGTTTAACAAAATACATTATTTAGAACTGGGACTTAATAAATATAGTATAAGGTATCAAAATTTGTAACAAATACACTACTGATTAAACATGAACCAAGAGGCACATCAACACAAATGGTACAAATTAGAGCAGCTCAAAAATGCCCATGTGTGCGCATGTTTAATATTTTATTTATTCATTCTGTGTGTGTGTGTGTGTGTGTGTGTGTGTGTGTGTGTGTGTGTGTGTGTCAGAAGGCACTGTGAATCCCTATGGAGGGACAAAGGTGATGTCAGTAATCATTCTGGATTACTTCTACCTCCTTCTTGCGTTGCTCTGGCATTTCCCAGGGCCGGAAGTGCAGGCTGCTGCCATTTCCATCTTGCATTTTTATGTGGGTCCTGGGATCCAAACTCAGGACCTTCTGCTTATGAGCCAGAGTCTTAACCCTTAAGCCATCTCTCCAGCCCTGCATGCACATTTAAAATTTTGATTGAAACACACTGTCCAAGAAGTATATGAAGGAGGAAGACATTTCACCCCAATTCCACATCCAGCAATATAAGGGTCCCTGCCAAAGAATGGGCTTGCCTGACATTTGAAACCTCTCCTGTCACTCATAACTGAATGAAAAATATAACTTTTCTCTGAACAGCTTACTCATGCATTTTCATTCCATGTAAATCTGTTTATTCACAGTATCCATGACACTAACTTTTATTATTATTGTTTTCTGACCATCCTGAATTCTAAGCATCCAAAATGAAGGTGCTGGTGAAACCAGACCTTGTGGAGGTCTGGAGAGAACTGCCCTTTGCCTCCCTCCTAGGATTCTAGGCTCATTCCTTGCTGCTTGTCACTTGGGGCAGTATGATGCCAGACTTATCCTGTCTTCATAGTCTCCTTAGTGCACGTGGAGAGTCAACTAGTGGGAAAAAGCGGAAGATTATCATTATTACTCACACTAACTAACAAAGATTCCATTGACATAATATACTTTTCTGGATCTTGCTTCACAAAAAAATATGTAAGCAGGAATCCTCACCTTGAATCATGTTACGTTTGACAAAGGAGCAAGATATTTTTGCATAAGGACCTTCAATGGAGTTGGAATGGATGTTTCAGCCTTACTAAAGAGAGATGCTGGGAAGCTGTGAGAATGAATCTTGCTGACACAATCACGAAACACTTTGTGACAGATCTGAGTCATAAGAAGGCAAAGGGCACGGAGGTTAGCTGCAAGTGTTCACAGTTATATGGTATTGGTTCGGGCTCGTGGTCTGTAACAGAATTCCTGACAACAACAACTTAGGAAAGGAAGGGTTTGTTTCAGCTGACAGTTTGAGAGCTCTGTCCATCCTGGCAAAAGGGAAAGAATGGTGGTATGAACCTGGAGCGATTAGTCACGTGGCAGCTGCAGTCAGGAGGCAGAGAAAGATGAATGGTGGTGTTCAGATCACTTTTCTCTGTTTTATTTAGTCTTCCACCCCGACCTATGGAATGGTGCTATCATTCATAGCTAGACCATGTAGTTCTCTCTCAGTTACTCAATCAGTTCTGAAATATCAGAAACCTGACCAAGAGTTCATCTCCCAGATGATTTTAGATCCTGTCACGTTTACAAAAGCCAAAATAAACCTTCCTTTCTTTGGGTAAATTTTAGTGTGTGTGTGTGTATCATCCTAGATTGCTTCTATCCTCTATTTGCTTCACTCTGGGATTTCCAAGACTCTGCCCAGCTGGGCAGAAATGCAAGCCACCTCAGTATCCGCATGATGTTTTCTAAAGTGGGTCCTAGAATCTGAACTGAGGGCCTTTTCATTGTAAGATAGTCTTAACCCATAAGCCATCTCTCCAGCCCAAACTTTCCTCTTTTTTTTATTCATAGCCCCTTTCATTTACCCCTCCCCAAATGGCCACGTTTGTTTCAGTAATAAATATGTGTTGATATATCATATCACTCAAAACTGGAGTTAATCTTTTTTATTATTATTATTTCTGCTCATACAAACTTAACAGGTACACAGGTCCCCTCCCTCCCTCCACCTCCCCCCCCCGATATCTCTGCTCCCTCCTCCCTCTCCCCCCTTCCCATCCCCAAATGCCTCCCCCCCAATCCCCAGAGCATCCTTTACTCTGTATGCCAAACTCTTCTCTGGGTCCTCCTCTCCGATGAAGTGCAAGGACCCAGGGGCATTTCTCTGAACCTTTTCCTGTGCTTCCCTTAAGCTTAGGAACTCTACTGTGACTGTCAGTCCCTAGCCTCCAAGGATCCTAGTGCCTTTAGTCTATGCTAGACTTTGTGTGGTCAATAATGTGTTGGGCATAGCGCAGGTCATGCAAAGTCCTATTATGATTGCTTCAGCCCTAACTTGTGTGAAGTATCTTGCATATCACTACTCTTCCCATCCTTGTGCTCTTACAATCTTACCGCCCCCTCTTCGGCATATTTCCCTGAGCTTCAGGATGGGGAGAGATTAGGATGACCCAGTTCCAGGTGGTTAATATAGAATCTCTGATGTTCTGAATTATGGTTTGTTGATATTTTCTTTTTTCAGTTTTGCTGCTCCTGCAATGCCCTTGGCTCCATCCTGATGGGTATTGGAAGTCACCCCTTACAGTCCTTGATGGTGGCCTATTTTCTATGCTGTAACATGGTCCCCTCTCTCCTTGTTTCTGTTGGGGCTCTCCTTCCTCATCCCTCCTGTTTATAATCTTTAAAATTACTGTAGGTATTACAAAGATTTGTCTTTGAGTGTCTCTAAGTGGGTTTGGTACTAGGATCCACCTATCAGGGAGTACATACCGCACACAAGCACAACTATGTTCATAGCAGCACTGTTTACAATAGCAAAGTCATGGAATCAGCCCAAATGTCGAAGAGTTTACAAGTAGATAAGGAAAATGTGGTACATTTATACAACTGAATACTACTCAGCCATCAAAAATGATGAATTAATGCAATTTGCCAGGAAATGGATGGGATTAGAAACAATTATATTGAATGAAGTATCCCAGACACAGAAAATTAGGATTCGCTCTTTTTTTTTTTTTTACATGAGTTCTGTTTATCACAGCAGGGAAGGACATGAGACAGCTTATCACAGTGCATCCACAGTGAGGAAGCAGAGAGAGACGAATGCTGGTGCTTAACTTGTTTTCTCATTACTCTACTATCCCAGGCCGTGGAATGGTGCTCTTCACAGTTAAGATGTGGATTTCTGCAATTTATCCAATCTAGAAAATTGGGTGCTCAAAGCTCATTTCCCAGACAACTCCAGATCCGTCAAGTTGACAATTGTTATCAATCTTCACGATTTCATGTTTATTTCAATATTTCTGCCACTTCCTGGGTCATTTGAATGGGTCAGAAGGAATAAAACAGAAAACATCCACAAAAATAAATGAAAAGCCTGACCAAAAGTAAAGAGGAAGTTAAGAGAATCGGATAATGTGTAAGACATTAGAAGTAAAGAATGAATATTATTTAGCTTTAGACAATACAAAGAGTAATAAAACACCGAGTCAAGAAGGGTTCTAAGGAGAAATAGGCTGTGTCATGATTTTGCATTGGGTATGCCAGCCAAAGATCTATGGAGATACGTGGGCAGAATAGCTCCAGCTAGGACTAGTAGACAAATCTGCCTAGAATCACTGGTTTCCTGGTTGATGCTAACTCTCAGAGGGAGTTAAAATTAGAAATAGATGGAAGACTGATCCTTGGAGACCATGTCTACAGAAGATTCAAATTTTATTATGGATATCCTCAAGATTTATTCAAATCCTATCAATTTTTTTCTCCCACATTTTATCTTTTTCCCAATCATACAAGCTCCATAGGTACCCTCCATCCTCTCCCTCCCCTCCCTCTGTACTCCCTTCTCCATTCTCCCTTGCACACTCCCCCTTTTCTCCTTCTTTTCACCTCCTTCCTCTCTCCCCCCCTTTTCTGTTGCACACAGAGACCTGAAGGATAGTCTCACATGTAGTGTTTGCACTAACTAAGGGAAACCAACAGCTACTTGGCACCCACACACTCCTGGATGACCTGTGCACTCATTGAGAGTAAATGAGTGTCAGCTGTCAAAAAATGCCTGGAACTCACCAGACACTTTGCTTAGGATAGGGATCATTTCAAGTGCTCAGTTTCTGGCACCTGTGGGTTTGTTTTAGAATTATTAAAGCAAAAATAAGTGGTTTTATTGAATGAAAGGTGCAATTTCTGCTTGTTGAATAAAACATATGAGGTCAAAGTAACAGACTAAATGCTATGAAAATCATGGGGAAGGGATAGACAATGAGAATGATTACCTGTGGAGACATATCATGTATAATCATGTATGACTGGGTTTAATTCCTCACTTAAGAGAATGTGACAGATATGTTCGATATCTTTTTATTGTCTCAAGACTTTAACTTAGGGAAATCAAAATGTTTAAGGAACGACTTTATACTTACCAAATGTACGACAGAACAAGTCTTAGTTATGAATTTCTTGAGTTCTTTCTGGTTTATCGTGAGATGTTGATATAACAGTTCACATGCAATTCTTGTGAAAGTATGCATAGCTGCCATAAATATCTCTTATATCAAAATCCTGTTGTGTCCAGAAAATAATGCTTGGCTCACAATTGCTCAAGTTCTGGATCTTAGAATTTTACTACCCACCCACCCCAGCTGAGGTGGAGTGAGTGAGGCTTCTATATCCTGCTTAGATGAAAAAATTTGAAAGTAGGTGGAATTTGGCAAAGAAGATAAAGGGTTTAAAGAGGAAAATGAGGGGGGATTGAATTGGAGATTAAGGGGTAAAATGTCATAAATTCACTATATTCATGTATGCAACATTAAAAAGGTGATAAAAATAAAGTTCTATAAATAATAAATGGTCTTCATGAAAATGTTTCCTTGCATCAATCTGGGTTCCACCTAGAAAACATGCATGCACAGTTTCTCTGGCCTGCCTCATACGTAGATGTATTGTGATAGTATTGATTGTTAATCGACACCCAAGGGACGTGCCTAGAACCCACTCCATGGGGAATCTCCACATTAAGGTTGAACCCTGGTTGATACATTAATCGATGGGGCAAGGGACTGTCTAAAAGATGATGTCACCATTCCCTGGGCTTGACGCCCTGGACAATGTAGAATGATGAAAGTGACCTGAGCAAGCGTGCATGGCTCCATTTCCGCTCTCCGCTCTCTTCACTACGCTCTGCACCTCTGCCCTTGCTGTGTTTGCACTGTGACCTGCTGTCATAACTTCCTGACAGTGATGGACTGTGACCTGGAATTGTGACCGTATCAACCCCTTTCTGTCTTCACTTCTCTGCTTGTCAAGTACCTTATCATAACAATAAAATAGGTAATTAAAGCCATACATTCAGGATAAAATATATCAAATTTATGTAAATATGTATATAAATGGTCAGATAAGTGCTTTCTCATTTGTTGGGGTTTGAAATGTGCCCCACTCAGTCTCACATGTTCCAAAAGGTCATGACCTTTGAAAGGTGGACCCTTGCTGGAGGAAGGCAGTCACAGGAGGTGGGCCTTGAATTGGATGAGTCCTACCCTACCTCCTGGAGATGTCTGTCTTTTGTAGCATCAGTCCTGCAGCTCTCAGCCTCCAAAATGTCTGCAGTGACCTAGGCCTCCTCCAGCTTCTGCCTCTAGCCATGCCACGTCTGCCATGGAAGACTGCATCTCCTCATGGGGCCATAAACTGAATAGATCTCCCTTTCCCCCTTAAATTCCTTGAGTTTGGATGCTCTCTCACAGCAACCGAAAGGACTAGCCAGTATAAAACTTTCCAAAACCTTGGGTAACATTTTCTACCCATACCTCTAAAGAAAGCATACAGGGGCTAGAGAGGTGGCTCAGGGGTTAAGCCTCTGCCTTGCAGGCAGAAGGGCCTGAGTTCAGATCCCAGACCCCACGTATAGACGCCAGGCGGAAGCAGGGGCGGCCTGCGCTTCTGGTCCTGGTAGGGCAGAGCCTGTGAGTCCAGGGGCAGAGTAAACAAGGAGGAGATGGAGGCGGTCCATAGTGGTTCCCGAATTCACCCGTGGTTCTACACACACACACACACACACACACACACACACGCACGCAGCGCGCACACACACACACATACACACACAATTGAATAAATAATAAATTTAAAAAAAAGTATACAGCATGATATGAAATTGGAAAGCAAGAAAAATTTTAATGTGAGTCACTCTGGCTATTGCATTAATATTGATAAGCAGAGGAGCATTGATCATATTGATACTAACCATATCAAGAGTGGAAATTTTATTTGCCCATAGTGAAATTTAACAGATTTACAATTGCAATCATCTGCTTCCAAAAATGTATATTTAAAAGCTAATGATATAAGTAAACCACTGCTAGGTAGATTGTTAATAGAGCCCGTGTATTTTTTCTTCTATCTTTGCAGTTCCATATTAGTGAAATTTATTTTAAATTGGCATAAAAGGCCTTGTAAATATTCAACACTTGCCCTTCACATGTGGCAAAAGATTTTGAAATCATGGTATCAAAATACAAAGGAAGTTTAAAACAAAGCACTCTATATATATCTGCTCTTCTGTGCAAATATTGGAAAATCTATGGATCATTTTGACTTTACCTTTAGCATGTTCTGCTTTCACGTGACATCTACTATTCTAATTACTGCTGTTTGAGATATTTGGAGTCCTGCTTTGCAGCATAACAGGTGATTAATCTATGAAAGGTCCTGGATTCGATCAACACTGATCTTATCGTTTTGCCATTGGGAAGCTGAGATATTAAACTTCCTAAATTTTCCCTAGATTTATATATTGACCTTATTTTCTGTGCACACTGGATTTCTATATGTAGTTGGTTTCATATCTATCCTGTATCTTTGCTCTCTCACAGCTTTACATGTTAGGCCTGTATTCACATTTTCACAGTTGACAGAATTAGTGTTGCTTTGGTTTTTCTCCCCAGTGGAATTCCTCTGATTATTCTTGCATACCTACTTTACCATGCATACTCTGAAATAAACTTCTCTGGTGCAAACAAATTATTATTTTATTTGCTTTTAATTTAGAGTAACTTAATGATGGAATAATTGACTCCATAATGCTGAATCTTTTTTTTACAGTGATAAGACTAGTCATTGATACAAAGTTCTATGTACTGACGTTTTCCGTATTGAGATTGTAGTAAGCAGTACAGTGCCTATGACCACTGCATTTTCAAGTCTTCCATGAATATTTTAGTAATTAAGGAGCCATAGTTACCACTACATACATAGATTACATAGAAATTCCTTAAATATTTGAGAGAGTTCTTAATATATTCTTGGATATATAGATTTATCTGGTTTTCATTTTAGCTTTTCTAGATTTTGAGTTTTTCAAGAAAAAGACATTTCAGGACTGACTATGGCACATAAACTAAATTCATGGTTTTCTCCGTCTTGATTTAATACAAACAATTCTATTTGTTTTAACATACCCTGCTTTTAAAATTAGGGTATGTAGGACAGCTGAGAAAAAATATGCAAATAGAAATGTGGAGGAATTAGCTTTTTATGTCCTAAGCAACGTTAACAAGAATTCTGTTTTGGTATTTGTTTATTTTCTAGGGGAGTGTAATTATGGAAAATGTGCATTAAAATATCCCAAGAGAAGGCTCATATTCACAGCATTTTGATGTGAAAACTGGAAGTTCCACTTGAATAGTGCAAACTTAGTATACTCTGGAAACAGCTTGTGAATATCTGGCTTAATGAGATGCATTCGAGTAACACATAATGCGCGTCTGATGACCAGCTATTTATTTTCAAGTACTAGCTCACTTTGGGAAGGTAAACATAAAGATCTAAATACCCTTTGCTTTTCCAGGTGATTCCATGTCTATAGTAATGACTGATAGGTCAGAAATATCATTATTATATAGGGTTTCAGTGTAATGATTGCACATAGGTCCAAAATATGTGCATGCATGAATGCTTAGTACATAAATGAATAAGTGTGTTTGTTTACACAGGTATTAACACAAATATGAAAAAAATAATATGGGAAATATGTTAAGGCTGTACTTGTCACATCATCTCTTGAATTTCTGACTCATGTGCATAAAAAGAAACTAAAATTATGAAATAATTTGAAATAAAAACAGTGGTTTGTGAACATAATTAGCTTAATCAATAATTCCCAATTTAAGTACTAATGAAAACGAAAACTAAGATTAAACACTTTTAATTGACAATATTGGGATGGATGAAGACATAGTTCAGAGGTTAAGAGTCTTCCTCACAATCAGAAAATTCTGAGTTGGAATCCCAGGTCCCACACTAAAACACCAGAGGGTAATGGCAGCAGTCTGCACTTGCACTTCCTGTCCTTGGGGGCAGAGCCTCAGAAACCTCAGAGCGAAACACAAAGGAGGTAGAAGCAATCCAGGATGATTTCTGAAGTCATCCTTGTTCCTTCACATGGACACATAGTGTTCTCTGATACAGACACACACACACACACACACACACACACACACACACAGGTAAAAATAAATAAGTAAATAAAAAAGTCAGTATAATTTCACATTGTTTATAATTAAGTGTCAAATTCAAATCACATGTTTGCAGTATATGCATTCTAATAAAAAGAAAATGACCGCTTTTCAGTTCCTGAGCAAGGCCAAGTATTCATAAGTGCCCTAGAATTAGCATGCATTTTTCTTCCACCTGAAAATTGACTATGTGAGTGTTGTTAATGAATGGTTGAGAATCGGCTGCACATTTTAATACCTTTTTTTATGGGAGTCGTGTGGGAGAAATGAATGTACCCATGAAGCAGATGTACAAAGAGAAAATGCTCTTAAACATGAATGTTAGGCCCCATCGGGATGTTTACCATCATTTTAATCCCCAGGAAAATATGTTTCTGAAGGCATAATGGAAATCAAGAGTAAATGTAAGTCTCTACAAATTACCATTTATACATAGATTTTTAGAAAAAGATGGAAGGGAGAAGTGCAGTAAATAGCATGATGGATTTATTCATGAATATGTTTGGTGTTCATTGTTTCCCAGTTATCCTAAGAGGCATTCTGTAGTGATCAAAACTAGAAATTTATTTGTGTCTAAACCTACGTGAGTTTGAGGGGAACGCTTGCACAAACTACCAAAAGGTTAACAATAGGCAAGGTATTTTGGGTGCTATTGAAAATTGTACAACAATATGGAGAGAAGAAGAATCATAAGGAAAATCAAGGGTTTGTACAGATTTGAAGGGATATGAAAATAGAGACGGAAACACAGGAACAAAGTCAGATGGAGACATTAAGACCCACGAGTGGGTCAAGTTCAGATAGAACCATGAGCAGCAGAGCAAGAAGTGATGACCAGAAAACATGAGAGAAGTCAGACATTTGGAGGACTGATGTCTTCCATTGTGAGCAGATGTGCCAATCGACAAGCAGCCCACTGAAGAGTGCCAAACAATCCCTAGAGTAAAACATGCCTGTTCCTGAGATGGTATGAAGACACTGGTCATGACTGGGTGGCTAAGGTGTTCCCAGGAAGGAAAAGAAAATCAGAGAAGAATCATGAGCAGACTGAGGAAAGATCATCTAAGTTACAAATTATGTGGTAATCATGATTTTATGAAATAATATTCAAGGGGTTTTCTATTCTTATATCATTGTATTCCATCAAGATTAGCTATAAGATTAACTGGCATTTATTTGAATGCTAACGTTTTTTTCAAAATCAAGATAAATTTATTTTGACCTTTGTAAAAGATGGAAAAGTAAGTCATTGGTCAAGCATACTGAGCATGAAAGAAGTCCTGGAGTCAATCCCTGTTTCTCAAAAAAAAAATTTTTTTTTTACTCAATCAGTAAAGCAACCTTTCCAAAAATGATGATATTATAGAGTCAAAATATTTTAGTTTGTTTCTAAAATACTGAAATATTACCATTCATCTCCTTGTGACCAGCTAAATAAAATTAAAGCTCAGGGAAGGCCTGAGATTCCAGAACAAAGCATGAAGATTGTGAAAAGGTGGCACCCAGGGGAACAATGCATTTTAATATATGCAGGAAAAATGAATGAGCCCCAAAATTGAGGCATGTTATTATAAAACAGTATTATTGTGTGCTGTGAAAACTTTCTTTAACTTGCACAGCTAACACCACTACACTTGTTCTCTGTGAAATTGTAGCCATAGACTAGTACAGCCTCATGGATATTAAAGCACACTTTCCTATTTGCACACCAAATAATCTTTAAATGTTCATCCCAATCTAGAAGTCTGCGACTCTGATTTACCCTCAACAACAAACAGCCCACTGGAGATGCTAATACAGGACCAAGATGATCCAAACACACCTTCTATGTGCGTCTATCAAGAATGTTTTGATAGTTCCTGCAAGAGAGAGAGGCCCTTCATAGTAGAGTCTTCTCATGCATATTCCCAAGGGATACGAGGCTCATTTCAGGTCACTTTCAGGAGTGTTTTGGATGGTAGCATGAGCTCATTCAACCTCATTCATTTACTGCTCCTTGACATTCTATTTACTACTGAATTTGTAAGAAAGAAATGTCAATGGAGGGCAACATATTTATCTTGGTAGGCAAAATGTCATGGCCTTTTTTTGTTTATTTCATTCAATCTTTACTGCATTCTTATAAAATACATCATTTTAATTATCACTCCATGTAGGAAGAAACAGAGACAGAACACCATTAATGGTCTATGGTCCCAGAACCTGGTAAAACACTGTTATGGTTGGAACATGTGTTCCCCCTACAGGCTAATAATGCATTTGCATTCTCAGCTGATGTCCATGCTTGGGAAGGTTGTGGCGCCTTTAGGAGGTTGTGTTTTAATGGAGGAAGGCTTGTGATAGGTACAGGCTTTGAGGTTGGTTGGTCCTAGCCTGCTTCCTCTAGCAGTCTGTTCTTTAGTTACTGTCTTCTCTCTGCCTCCATAATGGCTGTGGTGACCTGAGCTGCCTCCAACAACTGCCACACACCATAGCTTCTGCTATGGGAGTCACATCAAATGGCCATTTCCCCTATGGAACCATAAGCCAATAAATCTCTCCTTTTCTCATCTTAAAGTGCAGCAGGATGTGAGCTCAACTCACATCCAAACTCACATCCAAACTCACGCCTTCTTCCCCTGAATCCATACTCAGGACCAGCAAGCATAGCAAATAAGCGCAAAAGTCATAGCTCACATATTCCCAGCCACCTGCATTCATTCTCTCTCTCTCTCTCTCTCTCTCTCTCTCTCTCTCTCTCTCTCTCTCTGGAATGTGGCCGACATTGTGTTGTTTGAAATAAACTGTTTGGGTTGTAACTGGAGCATCATCTATAAAAAAGTGCTGGTGTTTATAGCTTCTCCCCAGCATCTCAGACACCACGTGCCTGTTCTAATCATGGTGCTTCTGATTGCCCATTGTCTACTCTTCTGTCACTCTAAGTGACTGTTTCCATTTGCTTCTCATAATATTGCATGCCACGTAGCCAGGCATTCAGCTTCTGTATCTCCTTATGGAATCCAGCAAATCTCAATGCATCCTAGTCTGTAGCTTTCCCTAATTCACCCAGGCACTGTATATATCTGCAAAGCTATCAAGCCATGATCGTAACTATCATTGCTGCACTCAACTGTAAAAAAATCTCATGTGGTATGAATGGAATAACTAACTATGCTGCTGAGTTCATGTTATGACTTCATGGCATAATGACTTCATTTCTGTTTCTTCTTGAGAATGCTCACATTGGCTCATGGTGTCAAAGTACAAACGTGAAGCATTGATTATTTGATCAACAGTTTCAAGTAAGCTCTAATCATTCATTGACAAATTGCAGCACATTTTTCAATGGGATATTTTCAGAAACTTGTAAACTGTCTTCCAGACATAAAGGCTTGAGTAACTACCATCACACAAAAAGTTAAAAGAATGGCTGGCAGGGGAGATGAATGGTTGTAAGTAGAAAAGGAGTGAAGAGCTTGGGGACTAAGGGGTGAAAAATACCCTAAATTCACTATATTTGCATATACAACAATAAAAATAAGAATTAAAAATAAATAGAATAAAATAAAGGAATAACCAAGAACATCAAATCAGTTATTCAGGAATAACTATGAAAAATAGGAGAGAGTTAAAGCTTGGCCCAGACAGCAAAAGATGAGATTACTTTAATACCAAGATGCAATGTACATGAAATTTATATACCAAGGGACATTAGATATAGTTAACAAACAGTCCAGAGAGTTTTGACGTCAGGAAAGCAGAAATGGTTTACTGCTTAGTCAGTAATTTGAATATAGCAACTTTACATCTTAAAGAGCAGAGTACTGTGGAGTACTGTCTCTGCCAAAGGCTATACAAATTGTTTGAGATGTTTAAATTTATAAAGTGCCATAAATCTGCCTTGTGGATTTGTAAACACAAGGGAGTATAAGCTTAAAGTCCCAAATTTTTCTGCAAATTAATTTGCTCCTCTGCAAATTAATTAACTACTACCTGGATCAGCATTATTCACATGAATGCTGTGATATGTGGGTTTCTCAGTATACTTCCTTGCATACTTATAAAAGTAACTAAGTTCATTAGTTTGTTTAGATGATCATCTTGAGGCACATTAGAAATACAACATTTTAATACGATAGCTGAGTTTCAGGGACAAAAGCAATAAAATTAAATATAAATGAATATGCTTTTGAGAAAAGTTATAATAAATATAAAAACTCAAGACATTTAATATTCTTGTTTCATAACTAAAGACAATTCTGTATTTTCATGTACTGTAATCCATTTTGATGACTGTGTGTAACTTGTAGGGGGTTGATAGTTTAATATTGGGAAACTTCAAACCAATCATTACATTTGCCCATCAGCAAAAGATGCATTCCATGAGTATCTAGGTCCTTGGGTTTATTTCTGTGTATCTTATCTGCCTGGTCCAGACACTCTATGAGAGTGTGACACTGCACATCTATTTCCAACTCCAGCATCGGTCATGTCAGAGGGCAACTAAAAATTGCCACAGGAATTCAGGGGAAGGACAAAGGCATGCAGATAAGCAAATACTACAAATGTGGACTTTTAAAATTATTTTGAGAGGCAGACATTAGACTTTTATCAGTATGTCATTACCTATAAAGCACAGCACACCCACTTTTCTCTTGCTGTAATGAGTAGGTCAAATATGAAGACATGCAGTTGGCAAATAGTTAAGCATATCTGCGCTACCAATTACTATTGAAAAAACTTTTCATGGTTTATATAAGAGTAATTTACATTTTATGAAATTGGTTTGCAAAATTAATTATAAGCTAATGGTAGAAAAGATGATGTACACATTCAGTGATGCAGATATACTAATAAAAGACTGGGACTATATCCATGCATGTATGTACCAGCTAGAAAATAGCTTTTATGCAAGAATAATGATAAAAATCTGCATGATACTGTGAAAACTCTGAAAAGGGAATGATCATTTGCCTTGGTGTCTCGGGATAGTCTAAAAGGATTTACACAGGAATACTGTTTCAGATATGTTACTGGCAAAACTAGAATTAGACAGCAATTAAAGAAATGAAAACTTTTCAAATTAGTAAGGTCCTTATTGAGGGAATTGGTATAAAAATGGTCCTTATGCAGCATAAAGAAATGAAAGTTTATGAACAAGGAACTCAATGAGAGTTCATGACCCAAATATTTCCAACTGTAAACCTTGGTGTAAGGAAGGTCCTATAGCTCACACAGTACCAAGGAATACTGTAGAGGCTGCTCAGGGAGAGAAATAACCACAAGCCTCATAAACAGAATGAGATCTATAGCTTGCAATATAAATCACCATGGCAATAGGAGACCACCAGTGTAATAGTGGCATAACTACCAAGAAGACAATCAAAAGCTTTCTGATTAGACTCAAGACCTATTGTCAGAATGGTATCCATCCCTGTTATTGGAGTAGAACAAGGACCTATAAAAAGGGAAGGAAATAGATCAATAAGGAAGACAGTCAATAAACTTACAGGTAGGAAGACAGGACATCCAACTTCTCTGTTGGTAGCTGTTACTAAACCCATAGAATGGGTACTTACAGTAGAAACCTTTGGGTCTAAAGCTGGATGAGTGAAAGGAAATGCACATATCAGTGGGGTAGCCTCAAGAGAGGCAATGATACATACCACAGAGGCCTGAGCCCCCACAGGATAGACAAATCAGAGTAAACCTTGGGGTCCATAGAAACATACAGCCAAATGGGTGGGAGGGAGGGGGAAGGAATGGTGAAAAGAAAGGAGGGGATGGGAGGGAGTGTGAAGGCAGGGAGGGAAGCTGGAATGAATACCATTCAGTGTACTTCCTGAAGAAAGTTGATGATAATCCTCTAAGGAACTTGATGGACAGTGGAGGAGGAAGATCTCAAGGGTGATCAGACAGAAAAGATAGGAGATTCTGATTACACATTTAGTAGGTGTTTCTGGGCTTTTCTTATAGAGCTGAAGAAACATGTATTGTCCAAAGATAGAAATGGAGACAAGAGACCAAAGAATGGATTCAGACCAAATTCTGCTTGGAAAACCAATGAAGTCATTGGTAGTATTTATGGGAGCAGGTGTAAATCAAAGAGAGGTACACCACAGGGCCATGTCAAGAGGAAGTGACAGGCATCAATCAATACCACGGGATCTCATTCAGTTGCTTACAGCTTCTGCAACCTTGGCTATCAGAGAGGTCCACCTAGAATTCCATTGTGGTTCTCCAGTCTTGTGACCCTCCCCTGACCTTTCTGGATGAAATGTTAGCAGGTGAACTCTGTGGAGGGTCTTTTGAGAAGTCCGTAGGTGAGCACAGCTTCTTTGATTCAAGGCAGTAACAGTTATATTCAGTCTCTAAGGAAAAGCCACACTACAGTAAAATTCTTGGCAACACTGAACAAAGTAATCATGGAAGTCCAAAAATCATAGATGACTGAAAAGAAATTCAAGATAGTCAGAAAAGATAGATGAGAAAAAATAAATAAAATGTCTAAGGGAAGAAGAAGGAAGGATTGTACAAAGGGGAATAAAAATATCAGAGGGGTGGAGACTACACTGACACTTTTGTGTCATCGTAAACATTTGCTGAGGATGCATCCCATGCTAGGTCTAATCTTTTTCCTGGGGGACAGAGCGTTTCTCTGCTGAGGGACAGGTAGGTGGTAAGGATGGGAGGTGATTCCACTCAACTAGCAGACTGAAGTCAGATTGTACCGTCTTGGCTACCACTTAAAAAACATAAAAAAAATTTGTGTAGAAGTGAGTTCTTTCATGTGCAGATATGTATTCATTTTCCCTTTTCACCCAGTTCATTCTCCTGGTTTCTCTCCGTCCATGACAAGGATACCCAGAAGCATGGAAGGCTGACTGATGACTCATCAGATGTATAATCCAGCTGCCTTTTGCCTGGAATTCAGTCCGATCAACAGTGGGCTAGCTTAGCTCCTGGCTGCCCTGGGAATGGGAGGGGTAGCCAAGCTCTAAATTGTCATGGGGGAAGTGGAGAAAGAATTTTTCACTCATCAGCCACCTTTATATCCATGTCCCCATGTGCACTGAGAGCAATCAGGGTAAACACACCTCTGCAAATGAAGGAGAAGGGTGAGTTTGGAACTTCTAAGCTGTATGAGAGCAGATCTGATTTGCCTTGATGTGGATCTTTGTATTGGATGAGAGACAGACAGACACAGCCTCTCCACATTCTTTAATTTAAGGAAAGAGATTACGAGTTTGAATCTAAAGTCCCTTATCGGTCCCAATGCATTTCCTATCATCTTTCTGTACCCGAAATAAAAATTTGGTAGTGTTTTCGGGTTCTAGGTATCACTGTTGACATAGCTTGGTTCCTAGGGATTGGAAAGACACAAGGCTACTTACTGTGTAAGGTGCACACATGCTTGCCCTGGGGCAGAACGGTTATTCTACTGAATTCTCAGAACTGTGCTTACCTGGAGAAAACTCACTCAAGATTGGGCCAACTAACATTCTGTCATGAATTCCTAATCCTGCCTGGGGACATATAGAAGTAGCTATTGGCTGCTGGGTGAGGGATTTGGTGGTATAGCTGCCTGTGATCCCGTAGGTAGCCTCTCAGTCATGTCCCTATAATGCCCCTGAATTCGACTCACTGGTTCACCAAATTAAGCCAGACGATTTGTCTCTTTAGTCTGCTGAAGGTGCCTCATCTGGAATTATCAAACATTTGCTCCATCCAAAAGTGTTCACAACACACACCTGCAAACCTCAAAGCTTCCCATCTGCAAGAGGGAAGCCAAATGAACTGGTAAATGCCCAGGGCTCCGGGAGAATCTCTGGTCTAGAAGTATCCACAGGAGCCCGAACCAAATATCTCAGGGGCTTTGCCTACTCAGCCACGCCCATGTCTTTTTCGTGGCTCTTGTTCTGCCCTCTGGAGATTGTGTTCTCACTCTGCTTTCCTCCTGGGCACTCGTCACACCCCAGCTGCCACAGAGAACCTTAGCCCAGAATGGAATTTATCTGTAGGAACCTGGGAACTCTCCAAGCCACAGAGATTTTCCATCCTGCTGGGCCGCATTGGCAGCTGCTTTCTCTTCCCTTCCAGATTTCACGAGAGCTGTATTTGACCTGGCAAAATGGATCAACATGGACATCCTGGGCCCGTTGGTCATAGCTCTTCCTTGTCTCAGGAAAAAGGTGTCAGGGGAGATGAAAATTAACTTTTTTGCCTTTGATGTCTATTAGCTGGTTAACTTATGAATGGAAATAGGGAAAATTAAAGAACGAGGGAGGGAATTACACTGAATTTAACTGTCCACAGAAGTTTCAGGTGAATTCAGAATGGTCAGTAAAGAAAATACAGAATGAGGGCTCAGAAGAAAAGACAGACCTTGAGCTATAGATTGTGTGCTTTACAAAATAGTAAATGATACTATCAGTCTTGCAATTATCCATAGCAATCTAACACACAGCAAAGGAGCATAAGTACAATTTGAAGAACAGAAGAATAAATATTGCACTGGGAAACAAGCCAATGCAAAGGAGATAGAAACAGAAAATGGATGAATTAGAGATCATCATGGTAAAAGAAATTAGCCAGAAACAGACAGATGGAGATCACATAAAATCTAGATGTTAGAAACAAAGATATCAAAGTAGCAGAGAAGTATTTAGGAGGAAAAAGGCAGAGAAGGACTTAAAAGAGTCATGTTGGGCCTGTTATTATCAATGTATGTGAATCAAAATACAACGTTGAAATCCATTATTTTGTACAAAGAATATGCTGAAGAAATCTAAAACATGTCTAAAATGAAATGAAGAACTAAAAAAGTGTTTCTTCCAATAAACTGAAATCAAAAATCATGCTACTACTATATGTCTTGACACACAAGCATATTCTATATCTGTATATCTTTCATTTGTGTGTATATCATGTATTTTAATATATGAGAAAAATTCAGAAACAGCAAACATTATCCTTAAGAACAATTTGAGGAAAATACACCCAAATCCTTACCATATTCATTGTTTTCTAGGATTCTTTGTTGCAGTCACTCTACTGTGAGACAATGCACATCCATGACTTAAGGGGAAAAGGAATTTTTATTTGATTTGTGGTTCTGGAGGGAATATAGCCCATTTCAGCAGGAGTGACATAGCAGAAGGCATAGCTGGAGGCAGAAATAAGAGGCCAGTCCAGCTAATAGCAACCATCAAAACCAGAGAGACTACACTGCCAGGCAACCAAACCTCAGGTCAGCCACTTATGTCTTGCCTTCCCTCCAGTAGAGTCCCATCTCCTCATGTTGCCACAACCTTCCCAAACTTTCACAATAGCAAAGAGTGAAGGGGGCAGCTCATATTCAAACCATGACATTCTCCAAAGATAAATACTTGGTATGTGTTTGTAAGTCCCCAAAACAAATACATACATATATACATATTATTTATTGCACACACACATATACAAGCCATTATATAACACAAAAGAAAATTGTGTGTTTGCATGTGTGTGCATTCCACTGTGTGTGTGTGTGTGTGTGTGTGTGTGTGTGTGTGTGTGCTGCTAAGTCACGATAATGTGAAGGCATCCATGGAAGAAGTGAAGTGCTTTGGGAGAACATCAGATGTGTAGAACTGATTACAACTATAGGTCCAACGAGGCTGAACACTTATTTGGCTTCTAGAAATCTGTGCACAGGCTCCTCTGAGGCCCCCACACTTCAGCCTTCACTAGCAGGACTACATGCGGCTGATAAAAGATACTTTGTGGGAGATTATAAAATTATTCCACAAGAATGTTATGTTAAAAGGGAAAATGAAATTAGATCATGGGCCCAGCACACATTACAATAAAAATAGTGGAGAGAAACCAGAGTCAGTACAGTCTGCTAAGCTCCGATTCCATTGGAGGGAGATGCAGCAATCCCTGGAAGTTCCTTCAAGAAGACTGCGTACTGATGAACTCACCAGTATGAAGCCCAGTTGGGTGTATCCTAGCCTACTGCTAATGAACACCCATTGTTTTGTGTGATCTCTTTCCCAATAAATAGCACAATCTATTTTGGTATGGGCAAAATCTTATTTTGATATGTGATAAAAATTTTAAGACAAAATAAGAATATTACAAATGTTCCTCAACAGTTCCTGATGACCCTCGTGGCACTGCAGCACATGACTCTGGGTCTTAATAATCTGCCAGGGCCCTTCCTGCTTGACCCCTCTAGGTCAGGTCCTGAAAACAGAATTTCCATCACTCTCCATTTGCTGCTACTGATGGTGTGTAGATAAATACCACATCCTGTTCTTGAAGCTTATGTGGGCAGATGACACAGAATTTATTATACTAATCTTCAGATAAGACAATTAACTAGATGTAATAAATGTTTCCACTCGCCTCTCAGCTCATGAGTGATCATTTTTCTCATTTTCCTGTGCTTCCTAAAATAAAGACCCATGTATCATATGTTTATCATTTAAACATCACTTTAATCAATTAATGCATTGCATCTGTGGAAAGAAATGGAGAGTTTGGACTGGACTGTGCACAAGAGAGGAGATGGAAAGGCAGAGTTTCTTGAGGTCAGGAAGACTGTCCATGTTCTTGGGTGAACTTGGTGAAGCTATCAACCTGCATGGGGTTCAGGGACTTGTGAGTCCCCAGGGACCTGTGAGTCTCCAGGGACCTATGAGTCCCCAGGGACCTGTGAGTCCCCAGGACACTGGGCCCTCCTCATATCATTTCTACACTCACTGACACTAATGCACTCATATGTACACACACACACACACACACACACACACACACACACACAAAACACACACACACACACACCCTTCCCTTGTCTGAGATATAAATCAGTTTTCCATTGGCTTGAGAGGAATGGCTTCAGAGGAATGGGAGAGAGCCCTGAGCTAGGCATGTAGATCTGTTTTGATTAACTTGTCAAATTCATTAACTCATTCTTCACTCTGCATTCTTATACCGACTTGGTACTAGCAGGTGAATGAATGTAATAAAATAATATCTAGATGTTCACTTTCCATTTAGATTTATATCTTAGTTAAATTCATTAGATAACACTTGACATATGACAAGGTTACATCTCCATAAAGACTTTATCCAAATTAAATTTAATCAGCCTAAAGTACAAAATATCAATCCACAGTATGTCATGGTCTGTCTGCCCTGGCCTGGGAGGGATGTTGGAGAACGGTGGCTAACCACTGTCTCCTAGTATCACAGACAGAAACCCATCAGACGTTGCTCAAATTTCAAAATCTGAAATATGCTTCTTCTGACCATCTATTGCCTTTTACAGCAAAGCTGGAAACATCTTAAATAGAATTGTCATGAATTAGTTATGTCAGCATGTTTTAAAGCATTTACAACAGATTTCTCATTTCATTTTATTTCTGCATTGAGATTCAAGTCCTATGCATGTGATGGGACTCCAGAGAGTAAACTAAGATACGACACATACTGAGCCATAGAGATCTCTCCATCCAGCACATGGACTGATATCTGAGACAGCCTTTGCCTCTGACTTCTTCTGTTACACAACAGTAGGCTTCATATGGGAAATTATCACTCAGATGAGACACCATGACTCACTGAAAATGTCTTCATATTTACTTTACAGCCTTCTCATTCTGAAAGGAAACTCATCCAATTCCAAAGTGCCATACGATGACTCTGATAGGGTGTTTATAGGGCCATCCTATAAACACAACAATGATTGATTAATATTAGACTGCAGGATCATGGCTCTTTCCTAGCAAAGGAATCACTTCAGAAGTGAGCATGCGACTTGCATCAGGCCACCAAGATGCAAGAGAGCTTTGGGGCAGAATGGCTGGGAAGCACTGATGCGTCTCAAAATGGCCAGTGTGTAAAGCCTCTTCTCTCCACTGGTTGTAGTGTGGCATTAGGAGAAAGAGTCATCTTTTTGAAACCAGCTGCCACTGTGGCCCAGGATAACAAAGAAGATTAGTGAAAGAATGTACCCAGGGCAAAAGCAGCTGCAGTCCTTATACATGGGTGATGGCTACTTTTTTCAAGACCATCCTTTAAACCATGTGAGCAAATCACATTTCTGTAAGCTAAGGCTTCATTAAATTGGATTTCCTGTTACTAGTAGCTGCATGCATCTCCTTGATGGCTTATTATGTAATGTATAACGAGTTAGTATAGACTAACTTAATTCTTAATATAACCTAAAGAGTTTGAGTCTCCACTTAACAATACACATATTACCAGTAAATAACATGAAACTTGGGGGATTAAATAAGAGCACCAGAGTAATACAAAGAATATTAATTTCAAGTGAGTTTTTTAATGATCCTTATTTCAAAGACCGAGTTAACTGTTTTATATTAAAAAATTGAAAACAGCATTTCACAAATTATTCCTGTTTATAATCACTACATCTCTTTCTTATGTTTCTGTATGTGTTTCTATGCTTGTGTGTGTGTGTGTGTTGTTTAAGTGCATGTATCTATGTCCTTCATGAGATGTTGTCTCTTCCCTTCTAGAACACTCTATCTTTTCAGTTATCTTCTTATGACTTATTTTCTAACTAAAATCTAAATTGATCTTGTCACTTGTCCATTGTTCAATTCCTGTTCCTCAAAGCTGTAGCTTGCCTTTTTTTTTCTTTGCATGTGACATTCCCAATGGGAGCTAGAACCTCCTCTGCTCCCATACTTAGACCCCAACCTCATGTGGTGATGTATTTCAGCTACTTGCTCCAGAGTATTTTTCTACAATATAGCAAAAAATAGAGACCAAAAGAATTATGGTCTGATGTAGTTGTGGGTTAGTAAATATTCTACATATGTATGTGATATGTGTTCGAATAAAGACTATTAAAGAAATTCTCTGAATGGTTGCAATACTAAAGCAAACCTAATTACTTTTCCTTTTTACACAGAATAAATGTTCATCTTACAGTATCCTCTGAGATACTCGTATGTGGAAATACTTATGAACAAATCAATGTGTTCAGAGCTCTCTACTTTCTACAATACTGACTTTGGGGAAAATATTGGGTTGTCTCTTATCAGTACCTCTGTGTTGCCACCCTCCACAAGACTTTCCAGAGTTGCTCATTTAAAAGATACCTTGATCACAAGTCAGCACCTGTAATTCCACATGTCTGCCCTTGTGACTTTCAAATCAGGCTTTGCACTATAAATCCCTCTTTATTTTCCCTCCCTGTAGCATCTTAATATATATGACTTGCCTTCTACAATCTGGCGTTACAGCGCTCCTTATTTGGAAAGCCTATGTCTTTGGGGTGTCTTCCAAGGCTACCCAATGAGAGTTTAATTTATATTACCACCTCTATGTTAAGGCAGGTCATCTCAAAGGCCCATGATAGTCATCCAAGGGAGGAAGGGGAGAGGGGAAGGGGTAGCAGGGGGTCGGGGGATGTGCAAGGATGGAGGGGACTGGTGTACCTGTTAAGTTTGTATGAGCAGAAATAATAATAATAATAATAATAATAAATAAGTAAAAGAAAATAACAATGGAATTTTGTGTAATGGTAACTGGAGATGTATTAGCTTGGTGTGCACTAGAGAGTGAGGAGTATTGGAACACCTGTGTGCACGCTGGACAGCCAGGGTACCCAAGAGCTGCTGACCCTAAGGAGACATAATAGTTAGAAAAAGAGGGACCCATGGCACACCTCTAGGCTGAGAACCAAAGTCTGAATGTTCCTAGGAGAGTCGTTGGCACAGATTCTCAGTCAAAGTGAGGGGAATGGAGTCTGATATTGACAAGCAACGGGGGCAATGAAAAATACGCATGCATTTGCATGCACACATTCTGCACAAACACATATGCACACACACTCTGCATAAATGCATGTACATACACACTGTACAAACACATATGCACATACATTGCCCAGACACCTGTGCATGCATACACACACACTGCACAAATGTGTAAACACATATCTGAACACACACATGCACACACATCTGTGCATGCACACATGCTGTAGAGACACATGTGCATGCATGTATATCTACATTCTCCGCCCACCCATCCATCCTGTGTGTGTGTGTGTGTGTGTGTGTGTATTAGGGGGCACTGTGTGTGCCTGTGAACACTCAAGAGTGACTTCAGAAATCCCCTTGGATTGCATTACCTCCTCCTTGCTTTGATGCTGAGTTTCCCAGGCTTTGGCTTCCAGTGCCATCATTTCTAGCCTGGTATTTTTATGTGGGATCCAAGATCCGTTCTCAGGACCTTCTGCTTGGGAAGCAGAGACTTAACCCCTGAGCCATCTCCCCAGCTCTTTCTGTTTTTTTGTTCCATTTGGAACCCTGTTTACTGGATAATGCAGACTACGTTCAGAGTATTTGCTTAGCCACAAGCTGGCCATAGTTTGAAACACACTCAGAGACAGTGACTTTAGTGGGGCTCCTCAGAGACAGTGACTTCAGTGGGGCTCCTCAGCTTTCCATGCCCCATTCAACCCACTGAGACTGATGCTAAAAATCTCTTGCATGAGATTGATTTTGTGTAACACGGTAAGAAAGAGAAACATTACCTGATTTGTAAGGCATGTATGTAGGAAGCCAAAAATTTTGTGAAGTATATTTGCAAAAATTTGGGGACGTTATCATTGATTTTACTAAGGCCATAATGCACAGTGCTGGAGACTCAGCAGGGCTCACCCAAAGTTAGACCAACTCAACCTCCCCATCCTAAGGCTTCGGGAACCTCACAGAAAGGGGGCAGTGAGAATGTAAGAACTAAAGATGATAAGGTTCGCCTTTGCATACGACATTCCACTCAGGCAGGACTGCTGCATCTAGGAACTCACTGCAGTGAGACTTGTCCTAACCAAACCAGCGTAATGACTGACGTACCAACATGCCCACATGGAATACTGAGGAACTCAAGAGAGATAAGAATATACAGTAGAAACCTTGGGGACTGAAGCTAGATGAGTGAAGGCAAATGCCCCGATCAGTGGGGTGGTCCAAGGACAGGCAACCTGGTGTGGCATAGAGACCTGAAACCGTACAGGAATATAGGGGACAGGGCTACCCTGGGATCCATAGAAGCAGACAGGTGGGAGGGTGGGATTTACGGAAGGATGGAAGGGAGAGACAATGGAGGGAATCAGGGATAAGTACTCGATATGTTTGTAAAAGTAGAAAATTTTAAGAAGAAGAGTAGACAGGCCAAAGGGAGCCCTGGGGTCCATGAAGGTGGATGGGCAGAAAGTAGGAGGGAGTGGGATGGACTGAAGAAGGAGGAGAAGAGGGATGGATGGAAGGGGGGTGGAGAGAAGCAAGGATGAGCAATCAATGTGCTTATAAAACTAGAAAAATAAAATAAATTATTAAAATATAAATAAAAGTAAAAAAAATCTTTTCTTGTAGTGAGCAATGACGATTAGATTCCTGGTCATAACAAATAGCTTCTTCCCTGGAGAGGCACTGAAGACATTGGTCAGCAGGATGGACAGAGGGCAGGAGGGATGGGATGGAGTGAAGAAGGGAGGGGTTGTCATGTTTAGGCACAGGTGTCAACTTGACTATTGAGGGTTTGAGCTCTGGGCACAGTTGTAGAGAGTTGATGGTTGAGTTAAGCCCAGAGCAAAACTGAAGGAGATGGTCTAGCTGCTGGGGAAGACCCAGCCCATGGTGGGTGGGATTAGGCCCTGGATAAATCACAGAGAGCTGGTTAAGAGAGTTGGCATCCTTCTGTTCACTTGGCCAGACATGCTGGTCTGGCAAATAAGGATTGTCCATCTCTCGGCCATTATGCAGTGATGGTGTGGTCAGTTCCCTCAGCTCTGGTGTTGGTGCGAGCTCTCCCATCAAGCTGGACTGAGAACTCTAACTGGAATGTCATAAGAAAGTAAACTCCTTGTTCCCTTAAGTTGTGTGATGGTCATTTATCAGCAACCATGCAGGCGGACTGCAACAGGGGTCATGCTGTGAGGTCACACTGTCCCTCAGCCCTGTTACCATAGAGATGCAGGAAGTATGATCATTACACATATGGCTTCCTTTCTGCACTGAAATCTCTTCAAGGACAGAAAGTTGATATAGTACCATCTCTTGCCTCTCATCTTGGGCGAAAGGTAAGGAATCTGTAGAGCAATCCCTTAGTGGCTGGTAAGTTTGTGTGACAATTTTCTTTGAAGCTGATTTCTTTTGTACTTTAAGATCATGTTTCTCAGCAGCAATAAAACTAATTTTATAAAAGCATTATATCAGTTTAATAGATTAGAATTCTCAAAGTAAAATAAGACATGATGCATTGTATATTTCTTATCTTCAAAAAACCCCTTATTTCCTTGTTGTTTAGTAAACATTGACCCTTGACCCTTGACAATTTTTTAAATTATCTTTAAATAGTGTGCCCATTTTTCCAACCCATAGCTTCTCAGGAAATAACATGCTGAAAACAGGACTGTTTTTATAAAATACAGGGTCTAATTGATACTGGAACAATATTGACAAGTTTGGCTCATGGCTATCACAATTTGTCATTGCTGTAGTATTCCTCTCAGAACTGAAATGCTTCATATTGTTGATACACGGAGAGTAAATCATCTTAGAAGATGCCAACTTTCAACTTGCCATGCAGGAAAAAGATAAAGAAGTTGCTTTCATTTCTTGCTTTCAGCACTCTAATAGAAGAAAAAATAGGTGGAAATTCTTTTTTTTTTAATTTTTTTTATTATTATTTATTCAATTGTGCGTGTGTGTGTATGTATGTTTGCGCGCATGTGTGTATGTGTGTGTGTAGAACCACGGACGAATCGGGAACCACCATGGACGCCTCCACCTCCTTCTGCCCCGGGATTCACAGGCTCCACCCTACCAGGACCAGAAGCTTCCGCCTGACATCTATATGTGGGATCTGGGATCTGAACTCAGGACCTTCTGCCTGCAAGGCAGAGGCTTAACCCCTGAGCCACCTCTCCAGCCCAGGTGGAAATTCTTAAAATGAGTACTTTTGCGACCTGCTTGAAGAAAGCCTGGTAAAAGAATAATGATATGGCTTATAGAAGGAGACTGAGTTTCCATCAATGCTTTTGTGTGTATTTTATGATGCGCATTATGCGCATTACACTGAGAAAGTTAATTTTCCCTAATACTGTCCCTGGAAGGTATACAATTAAGTATGGCACAAAATACTAATGTCATCCTGAATTTTTTCATATCTGGAAGTTTGTGCCATTGGATGAATTAATGATATCTCTTCTAATGGTCTTTTTTATTATTAATACATTTTTATTATTATTTCAGCTCATACAAACTTGTTAGGTACACCAGTTCCCTCCCTCCCTCCTCCTCCCCCCCCCGTACCTCCTGCTCCCCCTCCCCACCTCCCTCCCTCCCCATCCCCCAGTGCCTCCCGCCCCAATTCCCAGAGAGTCCTTTCTTGTGCATGTCTGATTTTCCTCTGGGCCCTCCTCTCCGATGACATACAAGGACCCAGTGGCCTTTCCCTGAACCCTTTCCCGTGTTCCCCTTAGGTATAGGAACACTGCTGTGGCTGCCAATCCTTTGCCTCCAAGGATCTTGATGCCTTTAGCAGATGCTAGACTTTTATTTAACACTGTGATTTTGAGCCCATGTTGTGAGCACATTTAAGCACATGTTGTGAGAACATGTGAGGACATGTTCAATAAACTTAATGTTTATTGAATATCATCTGCTAATTTTCAGAGGATGAATGCTGTGATAAGAATAAGATTGTGATGAAAAAACAGCCTTTGTCTATACAGAATTTCAATGTTCCTTGTCATATTATTTTACCAGCAATCTAACACTTTCCAAATAGATTAGAAGTTGGCAAATATGTCAGGTAGTTTATTAGAGAGTTTTAATAAGCCAGTCATCAAATGCTGAGACAAAGTATGTTCTAATAATGACACCAGTTAGAAAGAAAGACAGAATAAACCACACAGAAAGCACTATGATATGCTGTCATGGAAAGAGATTGTATTCTGATTTTCTTAGCTTTGAAATATTGCCTAAATACTTATAAAACCTTTTAAATAACTGTAATTTTTTTAAAAAAATATTGTGAGCAAAACATTCACACTTGTATGGGGGATTTTGAAGCTATCTGAAATATTTCGATTTTTGTAATATTGCAATAAATCAGTAAGTTAAGACTTAAACTCTACCTCTCTCACCTTAAAAATATAAATTGAGATTAAAATTAAACAACAAAAGAATGTCCATCATTACGTTCTTTTCAAGTTAAGTGTCATAATTCTTATTCTATGTTAAGTGTCTTAATTCTTATTCTATAAGTATATATAAGTATAGCATGATGCTGAATCTTTTGAATAAAATATCTCTGATGAATTTCCACTGATGTAAAGTCATTCTACAAATCACTAAGTGAGGAGCTGGGACAGTCACTCGGGGATTAAAGCCTTTGCCTCATAAACAAAATAGCCTTGAGTTCAGATCCCTGGGTCCCTGGTAACCATGTAGATACAAATGACAGCAGTCTGCACTGCGCGCCCTGCAAAGTGGAGCTCGGGAAATCCCAGAGCAAATCAGTAATGAGGTTCAGCAGTCCAGGCTGATTCCTGAAGCCGCCCATGGGCTTCCGTGTAGGCACATGCACTTAAGTACACTCTTATGCACATTTCCACATACGTATACACTCACAAGCACACATACACATACAAACAGAAAGAGAGAGAGAGATTATTCAACGAGGAAGGTAAAACATCAGTATTTGTTTGCAACAGCAACAGCATAAAAGAAAAAGCAACCAAAAGTAAATCACAGTGTTCTACTGTTTCCTGAAAATGCACACATGGATGTAGGAACCGTACTTGTTTAGATAACAAGGAGGCAAATATTGGGGTCAATTTGAAGCAAGCCTTGGTCATATCTTAAAGCATAATATCTTAAGCAGCATGCAAGAGCTGAGAGAAGGCGTGAGAAAGAGGCTTAGGAGAATGTGGGTTAGAGACGAAAGGGTGTATGCTACATAGATGCTAAAATTCCATGCCAATAAATCATTTCGCATCATGTAGCATGGAGCTACTAGACTTTCGACTCAATACCACATGTATGTGGGGTAATTATTAACTTTATGTAGGGATCCAGGATTTAACAGCTTGTGCTTGAGATCATTTTCAGTCCCTTCCTGGAACCACACAGTTGAAGTGATCAATGATAAACGAACTGGTGTCTTTAGATAAGTGTATCAAGCAGGCATGATGAGCAGCTGCCCAGCTGTCTAGCTGATTTCAAAGCCCAAGTGAAGGTTAGTTGTCTGTTTAATTTGTGCAGTTTTCCCAAGGATTTGCAAATGTTATTTTCTGCAAAGTTTACCTCTAAGGGGGCTGGCATTTTGGAACCCCAAGAGGTCTAAGGTGTTTCATACTATGACCTTCTCCTCAGTCATAACATGGTTGTATTATAGATTGTTATCATGATCAGAAGTTTGTGCTTAAGATTCCTGGAGGATTTATACCATCTATTTTGTAATAAGTAATACCATATTTTTTTCCTCTGTAAAGCTAAGTAGTGACTGAGATTATGAGCATTAACTATGTTCCCACGTGAAATGTTTCAGGACCTGAAGAAATTTCCCATTGAATGAAAAACATAGTGAAATGATCAAAAGAAGATGATTTCATGACAGTTTCATATTTATTTACTTAGTTATATGACAGATAGTCATAAACCAATTGTTTGATTACAATTTTGAAAATGGTTATCTCAAGGTTGGGCCATCTCTTCTTCATAGCTGAAGATTTTTAAAATATGACCTGCATGGAGAATAACATAAAGCATATTCCTTCCTGTGAAAATAACTAAAAGAGAAGTTTGTATGCCAGGGACTTCTTAAAAATCTAGATTAATTCTTATTTAACACCTGTCAGTAAAAAATAAATACAAAACCCTCATCCTGGTATATGTTATATAATGCAGACAGCACAAATGTTGGAGTTTATACTTTGGGTTTCATCTTGCACAGGGGGATGATGTCCATCACGACTTTACTTGTCTGAATTTTAAATTTTTATATTTGCTAATACGGAGTTAAAAATGATCTTGAACAAGAGCATACATACGAAAGATCCAGCTTCAGAAAATATTCTATAAATGATAGGCACATAAACAAAATTTGAATTTCTTGAGCACATTGTGGCCTTCCTTCTCTTGTTGCAAATAACACAGTACAAATTAAAACAATTAAATTTCTTATTTGCCAAATGAATATTAGTTAAAGTTGTGCTTTTCTGAAACAGAGAAGAAACAGCATGGGTTCCTGAGACACAAATGTGGATCCAAGCAACAGACACTGCATAATGAGAAATTAAATATTCAGTGCCTCAAATTTTCCCCCAACAAAATTTAATACAGGTTCACTAATTAACACTTGAGGAAGTAGAGACTTAATAGTAGCTCCAGGCAAAAGTATCTTGTTCAATTACGCTTACACAGTTTAAATTCTAGTTATTGGGTTTATTTTCTATTACTTGGAAAATATTGGAGCTTAGAAGTGTGAAAGAACACAACTCTATAACTATTGTGTAACTAATGAAATCAGTATTACATATATTGGTTACAAACAGAGGTACTGAAATAATAGATTCTCATGCATAGGAATAGTCAACAGAGAGGAAGACAATGGCAATGTCTTAGAGAAATATCTCTGACCCGGTACCTGCCATCCCATCTCTGTCTCTTTTCACAGGCCCCTGTTGCATCCCTGAAGTTCTAAGTAAGAAATATAGAAAAGAATCCCTCACCATGAACCTTCCTTATTCAAATGTAATGGAAGCACATTGTACTCAGCACTACCTGTATTCATTGGAATTAAAAGTTAAATGAAATATATTAATGTGGCCAGGTTAACTGGGCCATGCAAAGAGAAAGTGAAATTTTAGCTACCTAGACTGTTTATCGACTGGCTAAATAGTCAAAAAACCTTCATGAATGCTAAGCTTATGTTGTTTGATATTCAAATAGCCATGTTCTTATTCTCTTCATCAAGCTGAAAAATTTCTACATTTTAGGTGCATATTTCAATTTATAAGGAAATAAACATTTGAAATATTATTGTATTAAAAGTATAGGTCTGTTAAATATCTCTATTACATGTTTCATAATTATCAGTATTATGTCCTATAGTTAGAATCTCCTAAATACTTTGCTTCTTATAAATGAGAAGTGAGATCATTAAAATCAAACACAACAGGAACTCCAAGCTGAGTAACTTTGTATGTTAGTGATCTTGGATAAAATGTACTTTGTCGAAGACCTGAAAAGTGTGGGTCAACCTGCAGTTAAAAAATTAACATCAAGAAGCTATCTGTCTTGTCACCCTTCTGTGAAAATACATAACATTGCTTTTTCCTTTATTGGTAAAAGAATCCTATAAATTAGTGAATCCATTTAGCATTCTTTAATTTGTATAATAAAGAAAAAATGATACAACTAGAATTGTCCCATGGCTTAAGATGATATAATTCAGATAAAGGCAGATATTTTGATTTTTGACAATACATATCAGCAGAAGAAAATATAATCATTATTTTAAAAAATACTCTTTGGGGATGGAGAGATGCTCAGTGACTAATATTCTCCTTCGTGAGCAGAAACACCTGAGTTCAGACCCCAGATCCCATGTAAAAACACCAGGCAGAAATGGTGGCAGCCTATACTTTGACTCTGGAAAGCAGAACTTGCAAAATTCCAAAGCAATGCAAAAAGTAGGTACAGCGATTCAGAATAATACCAAAAGTCACCCTTGGTCCTTCACAGGGGCACACACACACACACACACACACACACACACACACACACACAACAAACAATAAATAAAAATTTGAAAAATGTTCTTTAAATACTGAAGTATGGGGGGAAGGAGGAATGCAATGGAGGACGACTGGGGAGGAGTTGGGGGAGGGAAAGAGCGGGGGTACCCTATTAAGCTTGTATGATTAGGAAAAAATAAAATGTATGAGGAAAAATATGAAAGTTTCCACTATATTCTGTTTGGAATCATGTACCATATGAGTTCTCTCTTCTTCTGACCTAAAGATTGTGATAAATGACATAAATATAGTTTCTTTCTAAACTAATGATTGTGTTAGACTTTTAATTCACTCATTCAGTACGTGAACCTGGAAAACTAGTCATTGACACAGTGTAAACTTTTGATAAAACTACTTTCTTTCTTAATCAAAAAGATGCCATGAGAGATGCTATCTCTCTAGAGGACATCTGTAGCCTTAGCAATACTTCTTTCAGGAGAAGGGCACCACACTGAGCGATTGCCAAAAACATCGCAATGAAAGTCAAAACAAGCAAGACATTAACGGTTCATACAGAGGAAGAGCTGGAGGTTTCCCTGAAGCAGCACTTGATTCCCTTGAAACTCAGAGCACAGTTCCCTGGTTTTGCTCACAGCCCAACTCATGTCTTCAAAAAACTCAGAGGTGTGAGTAGTACAGTGGGGAGCACAGTTGCCTTCCAAGGACAAGGAAGGTTTCAGATACATGAATCGTCTAAAACAGTACGAAAGTGGCCACAGTCTAAAATTGTGATGGTAAGCCTGGGGGTTTACAAGGTAAACGTGGCACTTGGAGGGCCAAGCAGGATAATAGGAAGTTAAAAAGCCAGATTATGTCAATAGTGAGTGAGCCAAAGGCTGGCCTGGCCTACGTGACAAGGCCCTGTCTCAAAATGTAGAAGTAAAAATAAATTTTGATAACTTGATTGAGACATGTCTATTTCAAACTGTATATTCATTTAGAGAACATTAACTCATCCAAAATCTATGGAAAGATAGATCCAGAAGGAAAGAAACATCATGGAAACTTGAAAAAAAAAATTAAAAAGGAAGATGGCAGCGGCCGCAAATCTCATATTCTCAAGTGAGAATCACATGTCCCAAATCGCATGCCCCCCTCATTATGTCTACTCTGGACCCTACTGCTAACATAACAGGGTCGTATATTCAGTGACAGTGTGCAGTACGCTGCTACTATGGTCTCCACTGCAAATTACTAACAGATGTTTGTTGCTTTCAAGCAGCTGCCGACACATCAGCAGGTGTTGGAATCCAGCTTCTTGTGTCCAGAACAGACTACTATGGCCTTGAATGTTAATTAAAATGTGTCTTCACATTTTTTACCACTTACTTCCTCCTCCTTTCTCTATTTTATAATTCTTTCTTTGGACATGGACAATTCATTTTAGTTGTTACTGATATTTGTGGGTAAAATCACTCCATACAATTTTTTATATTCCATAGCTATGTGGTGATCAAGATTTAAATACATACATATGCATATATAACATTCAATATGTAATACACATTATAAATATATTGTATACATTTATGATATATGTGAACAGACACACGTACACACATGCATAAACACACACACACACACACACACATACACACACACACACACATTCAGTCTTCTTATTCCAGCAACTCTGTGTCCCTGAGGACTGTATCCAAATCTTCTTGTGTATTTTTGTGTATTTGTATATTCTTGTGCATCTTTTTTTTTACCACAAAGTGACTGACACAACCAGTCTCAATATATTTTTCCAGTCAGTTAACAACATCTATATTGTAACTAAATATTTGATAGTAAAACCTTCTTGTATTCTTTCAAAACGTTGTCAATGATTTGAACATAGTATAGATTCCAAAAATGGTATTCTAGTCTTCAACCTACAGAAAAATCCCTCTTTCAGAAATTAACACTAATGTCTCACTTGTGTGAATCATTGAAATAAGTTATTTAGGCATAAGCACCCAGGAGCCAGGGGTTGTAAAAAGATGGGACATTTGCCATATACTCAGGGGCATTGACTTGTTTCCCTCTGTCAAACCATCATGAAAGATTCTTATTTCTTCCCTCTGAACATTACTAAGATTTCTCACAAGTGAACCATCAGTACATTCATGACTTAACAAAAAGCAGGTGTGCTCCTTGGCCAAGTTTGAGAAATCCTAAACTGAAATTCTTGGTGTTGTCATAAATCAAAATGCTCATGAAAATTTAATTTCTAAAAATGCAATAGAGTGTTTGGTGTCTTTAAATGCAAAGCACTATAGAACACTTTCTTTCACCTGAATAAACTACATGTTCACGTATTGTTAAAAGACAACATTAACAACCCCCCAAAGTCTAGCATGGATCACAGGGGAGAAGGCTTCAGGCAGTAGGATCCTTAGAGGTCAGGAATTAAAGAGACATAATAGAGTCCCTATACTAGCAGGAAGCCCAAAAAAGTGCTCCAAGCTATGCCACTGAGTTCTGAACCCTCACTAGTGTAGACGATTCAGAAGAAAATTCAGATGCTCTGAAGGATGAGAAGGAGAAAGCAGGAAGCACCAAGAGAGGAGGAAGGAAGGAAAAGGGGTAAGAAGGAAGGGGGGAAGTCTGGGAAGGGGGGAAGAAAGGGTGGAGGGAAAAGAAGGAAGGTACCTATTGAGTTGTATAACTAGGCAAAAATATAATAAGAATAAAAAATTAAAAAGAATTTAAAATCTTGGGAAACTGTCTTATGAAAATGTCCTATTTCCTAGGGAATTCCATGTAGAAGGACACTTTTAAATATAGCAAAGCATCTTTGGTTTGGGTATAAAACACATAGAATGGAATGACCAGTGTCAAGATTATAAATGGGTGGAAGGAAGATAATTTTCCCAAACCTACCAATCAACAAAGACGAACATATCTAATATTGTGAGGAACCATCTTTATTTTTCTTTAATGTTGCTAACAGAAAATAAAACATATGAAGCAAAGAATAAAGCAAGCCATAATCTCAGACCATCCTATCAGACATGTCTTGAATGTGTACCTAGAACTTCTAAAGATACTGGGAGTAATCTAGTCTTTGAATGAAAACAAACAAATATTTACTCAGTTTGGGAAAATATTCATCTCTGAATGGAACGAATGTTTGTTTTCCTTTGAAACTCAGTAGAGAACATGACGTGATACCAGATAATAGAAACACAGAAGGAGCATATGTGAAGCAGGTAGACTTGGCAAAAACACGCAATTCAGAGCAGAGTGGAAGTTCTACTGTGATGCCTTGAATAACATTTGCTCCTCTGCCAACAACTCAAATAAGATCCACATTGGTAGTTTTTTAAGCACACCATGAACTGACCTTCTCCGGAGACCAGTCAAATCATGGGGCAAAAGAAAGTCGGGAGTTAGATCTCATCCAGGTTCTATGAAACATATTCGCTCATTCCTCCTTACAAGCCAGGGAAACTTACCTGTACATTGATCAAAATGAATTTTCAGAACATTTAGGATATCACTGGATATCACAGTGTTATTCTGGGGTAGTTGAAAACTCAGCGGGTCCTTTTCTTTTGCCCTGCCCTGCCCTGCCCTGCCCTGCCTTTCCCTTTTTCTTTCCCCTTTCCTTTCCCCTTGCCTTTCTTTTCTCCTTTCTTTTCTCCTTTCCTTTCCTCCTTTCTTTTCTCCTTTCCTTTCCCCCCTCCTTTCCCCTCTCCTCTCCCCTCTCCTCTTCCCTCTCCTCTCCCCTCCTTTCCCCTCTCCTTTCCTCTCTCCTTTCTTCTCTCCTTTCCCCTCTCCTTCCCTCTCTCCTTTCTCCTCTCCTCTCCTCTCCTCTCCTCTCCTCTCCTCTCCTCTCCTCTCCTCTCCTCTCCTCTCCTTTTCTTTTTCTTTAACATATGTGCAGGTGCCAGTGTCTAAGTGTATGTGTAGAACATGGCACAGAGCTGCATGTGGATGATGCCCAAGGTTGAGTTCAGGATTATCCTGGTTTCCTGTACTGCTCTACGTCCTCTTCTTCACTCTGGGGTTTTCCAGGCTCCGCCTTCAATGCCTTCCTGGGTCGTAGGATGAGCTTAACAATAGCCTAGAAATCTTAGTAAGACAGGGTCTTCAAACAAGAAGGAAAAAGAAGTCTGGCAATATAGCTCAGTGATAGAGCACTCGCCTAGACAGAATGTGCTGATCTCTGGGTCCAGTCCTCAGAACTAGCAATAATTAATATTAATGATAATAGCATCTTAAATTCAATAACAATTCTGTTTATCTTAATGCAGGAAAAATAATCTTGATTAAAACTCTATCTATCTATCTATCAATCTACGTAACTATCTATCTATCTGTCTGTCTGTCTGTCTATGTAACTATCAATCATCTATCTCTCTATCTATGTAACTATCATTTATGTGTTTATGTATGCATGTATGTATCCATGTATATATACATGTATGCATGTATCTATCTATAGCATATATAGATAGATATAAGCATACCCAAATTGAAATGATGAGACCTCAAGAGTCATAAAGATTATCAAAGATGCGTGCTCAGTTCCATTATGGTGTTATCCATTACATTTCCCAGGTTTGCACTGATACTAAATTAACAGTCAAGGAAAGAGTCAACAATGTAGCAGGGGATAGTGTCTCCATGTCATTCCATGGAAGTAGCTTAAGTCAAAGATCTGAATGGCCATTTATTTTTCCATAATGAAGTGTGTTCATATGCTAACACAGACTAGTGGAGCACAGAGACAGAGCTAACAGCACTGTGAGAAGTGGGCAATGACTTGTACTTTTTCATACGTCTTTGCTGAATACATATATTTTTTTCTGAAATGGGCCTTAGGAACTCAGAAGCTCATGAATTTAATTACTGTCAGAGCCATAGAAAGCTACAAGGATTTTTCATAAAATATTCAAATGTACACTTGCAAGGCCATCTCATTAACAAATCTTGACACAGTCTTGTCAGGTAAGAAAGTTTAGCAACATAGATAAGGTTATAAGTGACATTCTCTTGTAGGAAGCACATTTGGCCATCTGCCTGCTGGAATCAGCACTGTGGCTTTCTTTTTCTTTTTTCGATAACACTCATAAAATATAGAAGAGGTTCTTTTACCCTCATCTGTAAGCTTCAAAGTCAACAGTTAACTCTGTGCCATTTGATTTAGAGTAACTCAACTTCCATCAAATGTATAAAAGTAAAATTACTGCAGACTCATTCCAATGACCAAGGACACCTTACATGACCTGAGGTATTAAGTGCTACGGAAGGAATCACCTATTCTCCTGGAAAATCAATACTCATGTTTTTCAAAGTTGCCAATTGTGATATACCAGGAACTGGGTTCTCCTTCTTTTAATTCCAGTAGTGTGTAGTGTAGAACACAGTTAAGTAAGTGTGTGACAGAGAAAAAGGAACAATCTTCTTTGGGAAGTTAGGAGAGAGGATCTCTTGTACCAAAGGAAGAAAGGAAATTGCTTTAGTGTCTATGGACAGCCTTCAACACTGAAAGAAACCACTTGAAGAGCTACAGAGCATTGGAATCAGTCCAATTACTTGTGAAATCCAAGCCTGGGACAATCTGCATTGGCAGGTCACAGGACACAAGTTTTCCTACACTATCAAATTTGAAAAAAATACTTTCATTCATGGAAATATCTGCCTTGAAAATATCACAGATTCTATTTACATAAATTTTCAATTACTAAAGGGGAGCACAAGAAAGGGCTCTAGGAAATGCTACTGAGTCCATATACCTCATTAGAGTGAAGGACACAGTGGGAAGTTTGACATTCACACTAAAGGATACTCCAGGGATGGGGGAGAAAGAGAGGCACTGGGAGAAATGGTGGGAGGGAGGTGAAAGGAAGGGGAAAGAAGGGAAGGAGCAAGGGGGACTGAGGAGGGGTGGAGGGAGGGAGAGGACTGTGATACCTATTAAGTTTGCATGAGTGGGGAAAATAAATTAATTAATTAAAACAATTTTTCAATTACACTAAGTACATATGACTGAAAAGTTAAGCTTCCAACTTAATGAGTTTTCTGATTTTTTTGATGCTACTAAGATGAATTTGTATAGAAAATATAGAATGACAATGTTGCAAAATTACTTGAACTTAATTACTTCAGAGTAGGATACTCCTACTTTTAGACTTCCTTTTACATTAACAAGAAGATAACTTATAGAGTCTAATCACTTCTTATATACTTTCAAATAATTAAATTTGTGTTCAAATCTAAGCTTCTGACATTTTTCTTGAATGTAATCTAGCAATTATTTTTTTACTCACATCTGCCACTTTGAGACAAAAAACACAAAGAAAAAATTCATTAGTGTTTTGCAAAGAACTTTAGAGAAAGAAAATAGTACAAGACTGACATAGAATGAATTCATAGATTAATGAGCAACATGATTCAATTATGCATGAAATCTTTTCCATATTCTCATTGTTCAAGTATCTTGCATTGTTCCTTGGGCAGCTGTTACAGAAGACAGGTTATAAATTTTTGAAATTTCATTTTTTCTTTTTTACAACATCATTGCCTACTTAGACTGTGTGACATGGCCATGTCCCATGGGTTCAAACAGGATGAACAAAAAGGTGGCTACCTACATATTCCAGTGCTCTAGACAGCAGCAGTAAAGGGAGAAGTGATTCATGGAATGGGGAGGATCTCAAATTACACTACATCTGTCAGAAAGACCATTGAAGGCTAAAGGCAGACAGGAAAAGGGGAACTTCCTTCCTCAATGATTTACTAGAGGGTCAGTCATTTCTGTTTTAGCAAATACACACACAGTTGCCAATACAGGAATCTCAAATCACAACCAGTGGGCTTCACATGCAAAAATACTTAAAAGTAAGACAAGAGTGGTTGGAAAGGAGAAAGTATGAAGTGGGAGAAGATAGGGAGTTGTGTGATTGGGTTATGAGGACTGAAAACACATGATTCATTGTTTTTGTAAGTGACAGTGTTAAAATTATAAAAAAATCAAAAAGGAGAGATACGTATGTGTTGGTGGGAATTTCCTTTTAGTTTTCACATAGACATGAAATTTTGCTCATGCTTATCACTGAAAAACTTTAAAGAAAACTTTCAAGGGTAGAATTAAAATCATTGTGGTTACTTGTGAAATTTGTACACATCAGTAGAATCATTCATGGTAGAACTCATTGCATAAATGCTAAAGGAAATCCTAACAAAAATTACTAAAGGCATATTTTCATTCTTCTATTAAATGATGAAATATGCAACTACTTGTAATGTGAAATATGAAGATGAATCCTTCAATAAAAATTCAAAAGGTTTTCTCTTGGGAGAGACCCAGGTATGACTTGGACAGGATTTACTGCTCTAAGCATCCTCTCATGATGAATGCGGCATTGTATTAAAGAAGGCTGTAGGTATATGAAGGACCAAGGTGTCCTGCTAGAACAGAGAAGCTGATGTTGCTAGCTCAGATACTCATTAGACAGTGATAGGTAGCCAGGCTAGTATACACCCAGTCTGCTATAGCTCAGATCACGAACCTGCTGCCATTAGAGAATCTCTGTATGATGTGTCAGGGAATATGCATGAGAGGCTAATTTAAAAAGATTCAGTGAAAAGTAAGTGTTTTGATGAGGAAGACTGAAGTAACAAGAAGGGAGGAGTGGGGAAATGGGATAAATACACCGTGATCCTTGATTGCTCTGCAAATAGAGCAGGCATGGGAGTTGATCTTTCTCTTGAAGCATCCGGATTTATTTTCTTCCATATTTTAAGTATGGAGTGGCCGTGGGAAGGAGGGAGTGAGAATCATTCACATAGCTTATTTTAAATGGAAAAGGAGCAGTTCATGAGCAGATTGCCTGAGAAAACTTTGAAAATCATTTTGATGTCTATGTTTTAAGAGATCTTTTTTGTCCTTAGCAACAAACCATATAATTCTTCTAAAGACTGCAAATGGTTTTCTGCAGCTAATCAGTCTTATTCACTAGCTTTATGTTGATTTCTCATTTTTTAAAAAAGCAAAGATCAATTCAAATAGAATAAGAATGTACTATTTGAATTACCCTGATGTCTGTATTCCCCTGAATTGGCAGCCCTCAATTATTAACTGAAACTTGTTATTCTAAACTTTCTGTATTGTAGTCTGTTATTCCTCATGAACAATAAGCAAATAACAATTAGTATGTCTTCAGATAAATACAATGAAATTTATCAACAGGGCTCTTGGCTTTATCTATTTTGCAGCTTAATTCTTTAAATTCTACAATGGTTCCAACTAAAATAATTTCTTGGGTACATAAACAAAACTTCTACAACTTTTTACAAAGCATTAGTAAAGGGTAAGCAGTACTTTTATGAAGCTTTGGAACTATTTATCTTATTTTATTTTATGGAATGTGTGGATGTGTTCTATGTATGTATGTTTTTACCATGTATGTATGTAATATGTGTATATGCATACATGTGTTTGTTCTAAAGTGTGTGCATGTGTTTTAAACATGTATTTTCATGCATGTATATTTTAAGTGTGTATATGTGTGCATGTGATGGTGTTCAAGTTTTGTGCATTTGTTTTGAACTCTGTGTGTGTGTGTGTGTGTGTGTGTGTGTGTGTGTGTGTGTGTGTGTATTGTTAGAAATAGCTGAATTTGGTATTTCAGAGAGTGGAAAAGGCCATTAAAATTTAATGAACAGGGGCTGGAGAGGTGGCTCAGGGGTTAACTCTTTGCCTTGCAGGCGGAAGGTCCTGAGTTCAGATCCTAGACCCCACGTATAGACACCAGGCAGAAGCGGGGGTGGCCTGCGTTTCCGGTCCTGGTAGGGCAGAGCCTGTGAATCCTGGGGCAGAGTAAACAAGGAGGAGGTGGAGGCGTCCATGGTGGTTATGGAATTCGTCCGTGGTTCTACACACACACACACACATATATACACACACACATACATACACACATGTGTACACACGCACAATTGAATAAATAATAATAAAAAAATTTAATGAACATACTAAGACAAAGAATTAGAGAAAATTCTCATATCCATTAGGTATTGAAATATTTTTGTTTAGTCTTGAATACACCCCTGTTTGTGGGCTCCTGAGAGTCACTTATTTTTATGTACTCTACGTTTTCCATAAACCACATCTATAAACCAAATAAAATTTTCAAGAGGACATTATTCAGTACTATATGCAAATATATTTTACAACTTCAAAATGTCCTCCTCACTGCTTCCTACCAAAGTGACTGTTAGTCTCCAACATTCTTGACTCTGAGGCTGAGTTTCCTCATCTGAAGAGCAGTTGATGGTTTCTCCAGGATTGTTGGGAAACACAGTTTAATTGTACTTTAATTTAAAATACATAAGTGTAAAGGGAAAAAGAAAGGGAAAGAGTAGAGGTAGAGGGAAAAGCCAGTTGCCGTGGTATCAGAATGCACAAAAGAAGAAAAAGAAATAGAGGAAATGGAAATAAAAGAAAACCAAATGTTAATACAGTGTTGATTATAGGAACAGTTCCAATGCCTTCCTGTTAGGCTTCATCAGTGAAAAGATTGTGGGAGGATGATACTCAAAGTCAAGCTCAAAATTAGCCATGACTTTTGTGGAATCAGGCCAGTCTGTGTCTGATACCTATTGGTCACTGCATCCTTTTGAAGTGTGTCTTTGATTGCTTTTTCTTATATTTAGGTTTTTTTCTTTTACCCCCTTCTTCAACTTTGCTTTTGCTCAATATATTAAGTTTCGGGTGCTGCCGTTCAGTCCTTATGCATATAGAATATGTGAGATTTCAGAGCATATACCTTGACCTGCATCTATGATGCAGCCTGACACAAAGATGCACATTAACCATCCACACTAACAGGGGGATCAACCTTCCAAGATAGTCCATGTTAGAAAAACACCACCAATAGACCCAATACACAATGAACCCACCAATCTGTGGTGGATATTTTATTATGGTAAGTATAAAAAAGGCTGCTCTGGAAAAGTAAGGTGAAGTAGTATGAAATATGTAGGACATAAAATACAAAATCTGTAATTATGTCACATACACATTTATGTCTGTGGCTATATGTTGTTTCTTATACATATACACACATAACTTGTATAACATATTCATATACAGCAAAGATATAAATGGCTACCATACACAAATAGGGCATATGTATGTATGTAGTGAATGACATTTTACTATTTTTTTCAGAAGCTATATAATTTAATTCTCACAGGAATCCTGTGCAAATATGATCCAGAGATATCCAGCTGGATAGTGAAATAAAAGATGCTTTAGTCTTTCCCATAGGTGTGTACAGCCTAACTATGAATTGCCTAGAGTCAAGGATTTTCAGGAAATTTAGCTTCACAAAATCATATATTACTAGAATAATTATGAGACTATTTCATGATTGTTTTTGTAATTCAAATGTGCAGTTCTTGAAAGTGAGCTTTGTGGGTGATAACATTGAGTCACAGTGTCACCAAGTTGAACATCCTTGGAGGAATTAATTACTCGTCTGAGGTCTTCCTGTAAGTAGAATGAATACAGCATCTGCCATAGACTTCTGGACTCTCATTCATGCAAAATGTCAGACTCCTAAGGTCACAGGAAGCAGGGCTCATCACTAGTCTCTGTGGGCTGCAAGAATTATCTCCTGGGAAATTTAATTCCTTTCTTCAACTTTCTGATGTTATTAGAAACTCTTAAATGTGAGTCATGATCTTATTTTGTGCTACTTGCTGTGATATTTCTGCTTTTGTTCCTGTAAAATATAATTCAGCATGGAAGTATGGTTTATCTAACAATATTGAAGACCCTGGTAGTATCTTCAGAGTAAGATGTAAAACAGTATCCTAAAACAGTGCTCCAGGATGAGCAACACTAAAAGTTATATGACAACAATGTCCCATCTATAGGTTGCTAACAATTCACTCAGTTTATCAACAGAATTCAGAATACAGGTTTGTAAGCTGAAATGAAAAAATTCGTGAGGGGCAAAGAAACATAACCTCTTTGAACTTTGCACAAAATTAATTCTTTGAAGAGGTCTTCAGATATTGCTTGCTCAGTCCCAGGACATGAGCAGACCTCATGAGATCAAGGCTTTTACTCAAATTCTGTGAACCGAGAAGGTCTCTCTGGCTGTGCTATGCGATCCCAGGCCTCCAGGGAAGTCAAGGCCACTATGCATGTTTCCAGTCAACAGTAACTGTTAATATCTAAATACTGGTTGGATAGTTTCACTGTGCAATTTTTGTAGTATACTCTCTGGAGAATATTGAGACTACTGAAAAAGAAGACAGTGCATTTTGTATAACAGAATTCTGAAGGTCTCTGGGATTCAACTCGTCTGGCAAGTCAAGTTCTGAGTTAAAGAAGAAAAGGCATCCTTGAGAACGCCACTCTTCCTTGGCCTTGAAGGGCGGATACCATTTGAAAAGAAAGGAAAAGGAAAAGAAAGAAGAAGACCTTCTAGGCATGAAGAAGCATACAGATACAGGTTAGGGAACTGATATGATTCAGAGAAACAGAACAAAACAAAACACTAGGCTGGTAGAAGATCATTTCTGAAAATTGAGAAGTAAATCAATGAGCATGTCCAAAATTCTTTCAGAGTTTTAAATATTTTCTGTATAACCTTAAAGAGAGACTGATTTCTCTGAAACACTCTTTTCTGCCTGCACCAATAGCAGAAGTTCTCAAAGTGATGTTAGCATGTGTAACTCTCTACATAAACACATTAGAAGGTTTGGTGTATCATTTAGAAACATGAATGGTGTCTTTGGGTTATAAGAGGAGTTCCACATGAGAACTGGATTCTGTCATCACTAACCAAATTTTAGTAAATTGTTTCAATTGTAAAAATTATTTTAGTGTTAAACAGAAAACCTAAAGATTTAAATTCCATTTTAGTCAGAATTGTAGCAACAATTACAATTTAGCAATTGCATATTTTTCACCATGGAAATGAAAGATAATTTGACTCCTAATGGACGCACAATTTGACTGAGGTTTCAAGGACATGCACAGTTGCATTAAAATAATTTTGAAATTATATTAAATTATAGGTGCCATTATTGTTGAGACAAAGCCCTGCCTTAATAAATTCAACCATGATTTCCAAGTCAGAGTACTGTGATCACATTTTAGCATTTATTATGTAGCTACATTTATATATGTCAGATTTTTCATGTTCAGTTTAATTTCAAGTTTCGTTTATCAAGTCTGTTCCATAAACTATTCTGTCATGTTCATTTTCCATAGATCTCATTTATATTTTGAAGGTTAAAACTTGTGAGTCACTTCGAGCAAGCTTTAATTAATGGAAAAGTTTCTTATTTAAAAATGTAGCCTGCCAAAAACTGGAAAGTACATGTAAAATGTAGGTAGAATGTGTTTAATTAATAACATTTCATCCAAACAGAAACCTTATTTGGGTCTAAAATAAATCCATTATGATGTCAGACCCTTTTATATTACTCTTATAAATGATGAGATAGATAAAAATTCATGTCTTTACAATATATCAAGATACATCATTTTTTCTGAAATTTTTTACACTATTTTTTCCATTTCTCTTATCTGTTACACAAGATAACATCACGATTTGTGTCTGAGAAAGAAATATCTTTTCACATGTGTGCCTTCACATGGTATTTTTTCTTGGCTTGCCTGTAACTCAAATTCTATTTGCATAGATTACATATTGACTTGCGGGAGCTTTAGAATCCACCTCAAGGTCTTCACATGGAAAGGAAGGGACTGCAGATGTTTTCCATGGAAGTTCCTATTGCTGAAGAAAGCATTGAAATGATACAGAGGAGACCTCTTTGATAGCTATTGAGGCACCTTGAGAGGTGATTATCAATGTCTTTCTGCATTATTACACTACGATGTAGATACATTTAAGATACTTTCATTTCTTTGTAATGCTGGAATTGTGAGCCTCAGTAATTTCTACTGAAGTCTGTATTTAGTGCCGACTATGTACCAGGAATTCTGGGTGAAGCAGGTGAGAATGGCACAATCAGCCATGATGACATGAGTGGACCCTGAGGGTAGAGAACAATCTATAGTCAAACCCTGCCAGCAGAGGAGGTTTAGTGTTGACATACAGGCGTATGCTAGCCACTGTCCAATTCTAGCAGCCCAGGTAGTGGCTGATACTGGTCCCATTAGGACGAGGCCAAAGGAGGTTCAGGAACGTACCTTCAGATAAGCTTAATATCAGTCTCTGAGTATGACAACGGCCATATCCCCATGTCTGCTCAGCGGACATGGCGGAACCTCTCTTACTACCCTTAGAAGGCGGTGGTTGTTCAGGGACATCATGTTGAGTCAGCTCGAGTAAGGGTTTGCTGACAGCTGTAAACGGTTTCAGAAAAACATCTGGAATAGGCATGTGAACATCGGAGCAATGTCTAGCCGCACACAAAATTTTCACAAGCAACCTAGCCACATGTTTAGACCTTTGTCAAAGGTGACTCAGTCCTTCAAATGTTCAACTATCGAGAGAGATTTCTATAACTTCATTTGCACTTGCTCAGACTCCCTGGTATTGAAAGAAGTTATCAAGCAAGTCAGCTTACATAGTGCATTTCCATTTGTGCACATTCATACTCTGTGGAAGCTCCACAGAGTCAGATAACAATCTAATTAGCCAGCAGAGGAATTCAGCAATTGGCAATGGGATTAATATAATAACCAAATCCTAGCTGGAATTGACTGCAGGGTCTAGTACCACTTTGTTAGAAAACAGTAACAATTTCTGCAAGCAAATAAAGGTAGCTTAACTGATGAATGATAGTAATTATTCATTTCCAATTCTGAAGGAGGAAAACTAAAATTATAATTAGTAGAAAATGGATTGAATAGCAAGTGTGGAGATATTTGAATATGCTCAGGGATATGAAAAGATAGCAGAAAATGGCATTATTTAGTGTAGCTATGGCATTCTTATAATATAGACAACAGTATTATGATAGGCTATGTTACATTGACAAATGCAGGTTGAGCTTTGGACAAGCAAACCTGAAGAAACTGCCTGGTTGATGTGAGAAGCCTCAGCCTGTGGTGGACAGGATCAATCCTTGGACTGGTGGATAACAAAGGAGCTAACTCAGGAAGTTGCCATTTTTCAGCACACTTTGGACTGACCTTCTGCTGCTGTCTGGCAAGTAATAAAGTTGTCCCTCTCTCAGCAGTGTTGTGGATAGGGTATGTCCAGTTACCTCTGCCCCTGGTATTGGTAGGAGCTCTGCTGTCAAGCTGGACTAAGAACTATACTCAGAAACCATAACATAAAAAGTCCCCTTATTCACATAAGCAGATTTAATCATGAATTAATTGGCAACATTTAAGCAAACTGATACAGTGCCAATCAAACCTAGGAAACTTATTCATCCAAAGTAAAATAACATGAATCCCATATTATATAAAACAAAGAATATAGTTGTTAAATTGCATTGTGAAATGCATGCAAAATATGGTCAAACAGCATCTGAAGCATGGTATGTAACAGAATATTAGATTGTATGTGACATTTCCATGTCAACACACAGAATGAATCAGAAGGTTTTTCTTGGTCTATTCTATTTTTTACTTTTCATTGCTTTCATCATACATAATTATAAGATGCACAGCAGTCCTCTGGTATATAAACTGGAGTGCTTAAATCAGGGTCCTTAACAGTCTTGTCATTTTGCTTGCCTCTCATTTGCATAGCCAGATATTGGAAATGAGTTCTCTTGCAGGAGATGCTGCACACCGCCTAGTGTGCATGAAGCATTGGACTCAATCCTCAGTATTGCTAAAAAAAAAAAAAAGTTTGTTCTTGGGTTATTCTGAAAAGATGTATAACTCAGCAGATAAAGGTTTTGGTGCACATTTGTGCCATCTGATTTCAATCCTCAAAGCAAACATAGTAGAGAGAAGAGAGAACTGAACATCAAAATCATTTTCTGTCCTCCATATACTAAAAATGGTATGCATTATGCATTCTCTCTCTCTTTCTCTCTCAAGTAAATATTCAGTTCCTTAGAAAACTTCATTACTATCTTGAGCAGAGTAAGAATGTTTCATTAGTGAAATAAGATTCATTAGTGAATTGAGGAATATAGAGTGGCTAAAAATTGGTGTGAAGCCTTTGACTCAAGTGGATATCATCATCCCAGCATTGCCTGGGTCTTTTGGGCTGTATCAAGATTGCCTCAGCTTTGAGTAGTATCTCTGCATTGTGTGGCCAGAACCCCATCCTTGTGCAGGCCTTTGTCTCACAGGCAGAGCACATCAGCATTTTGAATACAGGTCTCTGACTCCTGAGACAGCTGATCAGCTATAAACGATATTGCCTCTACAGCTCACTGAGCTGCTGCCTCAGGCCCTGAATCCATAAAGTCCCAGGAGCATCTGGCTCCAGAGGACACCCTGGTCTGAGTACAAATGATGTGACTAGAATCAGAGTATAAAATTTGACTTTCCTGTCTTGATGGCCAAGGAGTGTTTGGATGTGTGTTGAAGTTTGATTCCCATGCTTGTCTATCATTGCAACATAATAGTGGTGTGACTAAGGGATAGAGCTATGACAAACATCTCTGACAAAATCTAGGAAAGAACCAAAAGAAGATTATCAACTGTAGACATTAGAGTTAACCTAGGTTCAATGTGCAACTTTGGTGGTCATACACAGATTCTATAATATTTACCTAACTGTTGGTTACTTGTACAATAAAGAAACATAAAGACTAAAAATTAAGACATTCAGATGGAAATCTCATTCTAGTCTAATTAAAACCACAGGAAGTGTCTTGTCAAGATTTCAATTTCCTGAGGATTCTGGGCTTTATGACTTATAAGACTTCTTTCAACAATAAAAGCCTGTGTTTAAGAAATGATGTAAATCCCTGTGCTCCATAAGTAGTGATATTATTTATAATAACAACTTTTCAGAATTGCCTTGTGCCATATGTGAGATTTACCTGCTTCTTCCCTTAATTTCAATAACTAATACCAGATAAATGATCAGTAAAATCAGTCTGAAGAGAATATTTCAGAACCGTTCCTAACACAGAATAGCAGTGCATGCTTCCCTTTCCTCGTTTGCTCTCGAACTTTTTATATTTGTATATTCTTAGGAGTTTTCCCCCCCCTCCTTTTCCTTTACAACTTTAATGACTCTGTCAGGAAAAGGGTCAGTACATGATGCTGATCAAAAAGATCATTCGGAAAATAACTGTTATTATCCATGAGTACATTCATTTCAACTCCATGTAGCTTGGAAATATTTCATCCTGGTAGAACATTGATACCCATATGCCTACTGCAAATATTAACATTTATTCACTTCCAGGAGGAGGACTTCTCTGTTTGCTTAATCAACCAGTATAATCTGGAAGCAGCTGGTACTGTAGAGTCAGATCACCCAGGGCAGCAGCTCACACATTTTTCTTCTGCATGGAATCAACTGTTCTGGGAGCTAATCCCTCTCACTGAGGAAAGCAAGGTTTACAAAACAGTGCCAGCTTGGCAAAGGTCATGTTCCACTCACTTTCTTCTGATCCCCCTCCTGCTACTCTATTATTCATCCCTTTCTAGATAAATCATACCAGATATTCTTATAAGTAATGTTTATGTCTAGAAAACACTAGGATTACTGGAAGTCATTAGAATTTTCAACACTCCTAAATTCATGGGAATTTGTCCTCCTAAATCGTTCTCAGTGCCTTGGGTTTTCTATTTTGCTCTGTGTGAGACTGAAGGTGATATGCTCAGCAGGGTAAAGACAGAAATGTGAAAGAAGAGTGAAGGAGCATTTGTTGAACATACACCATAATGCAAACACTAGTCTAAATAATGTGTATTTTCCACTAGTACTTTATCAGACTTATCAGATTTATTTATCAAAATTAAAAGGTGATTGTTATTCTGTTTTATTATTTGTAAGTAATTCACAAATTTATCAGGAGTCAAAGACATTAGTTGAACCCATGTGCTTCTGGGATTCTTTCCATTTCTCACTGTGTTTTACAACTCCACTCCCTCCTATTTATAAACATACAATAGAATTATATAATAGTTTTAGGTTACATTGAGGAGGAAAATGTCAGATATCGCACCACAGGAATAATCGTGAGTGGTGAACAGATGTATAGCTTCGTGCATTTTGGCAAATATTATCTCTTGGATTCAATCACCTTTGCTGACAGACTGTTGGTATCTAATGAGGCCATCAGTAATTTCTGTTTAATGGAGCAAAAGGAAGAATTTCAGGTATGGAAAAAATGATTTTCTTTTTGTGAGTGTAATTTATGAGATGCATAAAGCACTACTGTAATCTTGCCACACTTCTATAGAGGTAAGTATTTTTGCATCCTTTTATACAAAAAAGTTGAATGATAAAGAATTAAGGTCCTCAGAGTTGCCCAGTGTTAATTGTCAGTCGATGTCTGTTCCCAGCTCCTCTGACAGGAAATCCTGTGCTCTTTAGTCGGCCATTGATTGTCCGCTAGATGTAACGACATACACTATGGAAGATAATTACATTAAGTAAAATGCTATCTTAAAGTTATTTTTAAGCTAAGCTTTCATGTATACATGTAGTTTTCCTTTTCATCTCTACATTCAATGCCTTATGCATTTGTGGTGTGTGCATTGGGGAGGGGAAAGGCATAGAGAGAGTTAGCCAATTAAAAATGACTGGTCACAGGAGGACCCAGAGGAAAGTTTGATATACACATTAAAGGATGTTTCAGAGATGGGGGAAAGGGGCATTGGGAGAAAGAGGGGGGGGAAGGAAAGGGAAAAGGAGGGAGGGAGCAGGGAGGTCTAGCGAAAGGTGGAGGGAAGGAGGGACAGGGATACCTATTACGTTTGTATGAGCGGAAAAATAAATTAAAAAAAAGACTGGTCACATTGAAGCACTAGCTCAACTCATAAAGTGTTTGCTCTGAAAATATGAAGGCCCAGGATTTATCCGTAAAATCCTTGCAAAAAGATGGATATGATGGTATGTTTTCATGCTAGAACTGGGCCATGGGGATCCTTGAGGTCTGCTGGCTAGCAAGTCAAATCTTCTTGCTCAGATCTTACACAGCAAGAGATTCTGTCTTGGAAATAAAATAATGCAAAGCAAACACACACACACACACACACACACACACACACACACACAAGTGGGACTGTGAATAAGTTTGTCAACATTTTTCTCAGAACTCTTCAAACACATGCACACATGCACACACAGACTTTCACATACATGCATCTGCATACTCATAAACATATGCATACATATAGAAAAAATAAACAAAAATTAAAAATGTTAGTTATATTGAAATAAAAGAGTGATTGATTTAAAAAATAGAGAAATGACAGATGAGAAAAAGATGATAAATCTTTATCAGACATAAATGATTGATTGATAGGCAAATAGATGAATAACAGACAAGTAGACTAACACATAGATAGATGATAGATCTATCGATAGATAGAATGATAGAAAGATAGATTAAAGAGATATCAACAGACATATAGGCAGATGATTGATAAATAATAGATGATAAGTGACCTATATAACTAGAATCTTACGAATAGCCTGAATCATTACATAACTAGTGTGTAAGTGAAGCTGTGTACAAGTTTCCTTTGCAGGTGAGCTAGTGAGTTGCGAGCAAGACTCAACCTGCTCATATTCAGCCTCTTTCGCTTTTCAGCAGTGGTTGCAGTGCTACTGGGAACAAGATAGGCAGGGGAAGAAGACACAAGGCAAAGCTTTCTGCCCCCCTCACAGGCAGGGCACCCCAATCCTGAGGTACACAGAGCTGAGTGCCAGCTGAAACTTGACCAAAACAGACAAAGTAGAACCTGATGCCTACATTCTTTCATAAAGAGGCTCACTTTTCTTAACCTTTCTTAAGCGGCAGTATTCTTGATTGCGAAGTGAGGGGCATTATCATTCTGAGAATCTCAGATTGGATCTGAGAATGAAGACAAGTGAACTGTAGTCTGTGGACACTCTCAGGACACACCTCTTTTGTTCAGGGACTGATTCCTGCTGTACAGAACGTGTACCTGGCTCTTACACTAACTTGCTTCGGGCCCTCTGAAGGAGCGTCAGCAGCTGTCCATCACCAGTCCAGATGAGAGTGAATAATCGCAGTGTCCATCGTGTCCACTGTGCTGTTGAAATGACAGAGGTAGACAGACACTGCATAGAAGCCCAGAGTCTTTTCAAAGATCCTTCCACACCTGCCCAGTCACATCTTCATGTATGCTGGGCAACTGCACGATCATTGGTCACCTACACACACACACACACACACACACACACACACACACACACACATATACACACAATATGATATGTCAGGTTGAGATTCTTAAGGATGTGTGTATGGAAAGATGTACAAATTCTAAAGCATCAGTTTTAAGAAGATAACATTGTTAATGGGAAGGATTATAAAACATAGTTACCAATACAATATACCATGATGGGTTTTATTTAATATGGGGTTAAACATCCTTTAAGAAAATATTTTCCAAAATCAGCATGTACAGTACTCAAACATTTAGAAATGAGAAATAATTCTTCCAGAAAAAGACAAACACGACTATTAGAAAACTCAGAGTGGTTCTAAGGAGCCGTACGCTGTTCCAAAGTAAAAGCATTGGCAAAGCTGCACGTCAACACAGAAGACTGAAGTTATTGTCACTCAGACTCCTTGGCAAGATTCCAGTGAAGTACAGATGCCCCCAACCTTAGACGCAACACTAACCACACAACAGTCTCCTCAGCTGAGTTGGAGCAGTGCGCATCCATGCAGGTATGTGTCCAGAACATGGAAAGCACCAAAGGAAAGTGTGGTACTGCTTTGGTAGATGCATCTACATGCTCATTTTAGCCAAAAGATAGAACCACAGTGCTCATGTCAGTATAATTGATTAATTAAGCCACCTAATTTTATATTTATTGAACTAAAAGTGCTCTTCTGCAAATAGCTACAGATCAGGGCAAGGTGCTCACTTCCACTGAAGAAATGATAAGGCCAGGAAATAAGGCCAAGGAAATAAACACTAGTATTACCACAGCATCCAAATAAAAAGTGAGCAGTGCAGGAGGCCAGCTTTAAGACATATCTGTCCATGGTAACATTGTAGGGGGATCTAAGAATAAAATTTGCATTCCAATGTGCATAAAATCCTTAGCCTAATATTTATAAATTTAATTATTTTCTGGAAAAGAATGCCCATTGGACTTCCAAATCTAAAACTGAAAAGAATTTGTGTCTCTAATTTTTTCAAAGTATGAAATATGGCACAAAAGGTATAAAAAGAATTCTGGATACTTAAAAAAATCTTTTCATGGTATACCTAACAATAACATTAAAGATGAATATTCAAACCAAGGAAAAATATGGTAGATATAGGGCAGGATCACCACCAACACTTTCAATGTGGTATTCTCAGAATTCAGAGAATTAAATCATCTAAAGTACATGAAATGTGGCATAGCAGAATGTTTATATAGATTTCCTATATGTTTCAGCTGAAGAATAAAGATGGATATGTTCTAGCTTTGTAAATACCACAAGCAAGATGTCAAATATTGCCGTGCAAACTGTGAACACGATTCTATATGTTCATGCATTTGACATGTTTATTGAGTGTCTGGTAAGCAATGGGATCTGCTCTAGTGTAAGATATACAACAGCAAACAAAAGATGCTGCGATATATGCCTCAGAGAGCTTTCATTCCAGTAGGAAGTAATATGAAGTAGTTTTGAGATTTAGTTTAGTTTCATATTGCTCCACAGTCTATCATTCACCTGTCTCTCCATAAATGTTTTGAGGGAGGATAGGAGATGTGTGAGGAGACCGACATGTGACACATGCTTTATTAGGGGAAAGAACTGCATAGACAGATTTTAGAAAATGATCACCTTGTTACTGAACTGTAGAGACCCAGGTCACTGGAGCAGAGACCTGGGAAATCATCTTAATAGGGAGACATGAGATCTATGGCCACAGACCTGTGACAGTTACCCCTGTATGATGCCCGAAAATTCGTGACCAAAGAGCTTAAAGGAATAAGGGGGGTTTGTTCTTGTTTACAATTTTCTGTACATAAATATAGTTTATAGTCCAACTTGGCAAGATAGGCCATAACAACAACAAGAACAGAGGGAACTGGCCAAACAATATCCAAAAGGATTGCTGAGAGGAGGATAAATATCACTTGACAGACAACAAGATTGTGAAAATATGCTCAAGTATGCCAAAAACTTATGGAGCCAGCGTCTTCTATTTTATCTACCTATCCAAGAAATGGGCCTACCCGCCATGGGCTGGGTATTCCCACATCAATTTGATAATCTCCTGCATGCTTGTTCAGGACTTTGTCTTAACTGCCAGTTTGTCATAGATATGCTGAGAGCTCAGATGCAATTGCTAAATTGACATCCATATCTAAAGTAGCACAGATCCTAAAGGGTTTGCAAAGAGAAGTACCATGGTCTGATTCCTTCCAACATTCTGTGGTCAGGAACAGTAGCCTGGGCACAATTTCAGAGCTTCTGTAAATATGTAGATCAAAAGAGAAAGAGAGAGAAGAGTAGTGGGAATGGGTTGAAAAGTGAACAAACAGGAATACATTCTGAAAGAAGAGCTAATGTGTTAGCTCTAAGAGACAAAGAGCTGGGACTCGCTGCATGGCTTAACTTATTTAAATGAGAATATTTCAAGGAACTCACCATAATGAAAAAAAATACAAATTTAAGATGGCAGAGATGGCACTAGGGAGATAGTTTAGGGCTAAAATCTTTACCTCACAAACTAAAGAACCTGAGTTCAGCTCTGAGATATCAAACAAAAATGCTAGGCTGAAATGGCAGTGGCAGCCTGCACTTCTGGACCTGGAAGACAGAGCTGGAAATAAAGAGGTAGAACAAGCCAGTATGATACCCCAAGTCATCCTCGAACCTCCATAGACACCCACATTTAGGTATCATCTGCTGGGGCACACACACGTACACACACACACACACACACACACAGGCACAGGCACACAAAATAAATAAATAAAGATGACTAAGCTGCTCGTCGCTTTGAGTTCCTCACCTTCTAACGTTTATATAAATCAGGGTAATACAGTGTGCCTCCAAAATATATGTAGCTATTAATGCGTTGATCAAAATATGTATTTTATATTAAATGGACCAAAGAGTATTATTGAGTTTGTGAGTCAACAAAATAAAAAATCATATTGAATTAATTGCATAATTAGATAGACTGAAGGACAGGATTTGAGAGAGAAGGATCATGGGGATTTAAGTTAGCAATACAACATTTTTGGAGATTTTTGGGGGCGCTATCATTGCTTCCCATGTACAACATATACTAAGAACTGCATGTTTGCTTAAAGCAAATGATTAGAAGGCACTAAGTCACTCAGTGAATGAATCGTAAGTTATTTCACTACCTCTACCTTGTGAAGTCAGTTTCCTGTGAGGGAAAATGTATGAATACATGCACATTTTAGTCTTTTCAACAAAGGTGATAACATCATCTCATTCATCTTATCAAATGCAGTACAGAGATTCCCTATCTATTACACACAGCACAGAAGAGAGCACTGTCTTTTTCTGATTGGGTGGCAATAATGGAAGATAGAAGAGAGAAAAAGGACTGAAAGAAGGAGAAGAGAAAGAGAGGGGCTGAGCTGAACATGTTACAATCCTGTGTTTCCCCTCCCCGATCTTGTGCAGTGTCCTGACGAAACCCAAACAGTAAGAGATAAGGCATGATCCTCTTCAGCTACTTATTTGAAATTGACATTAGAGGAATCTGATGCCACTCATATGGCGTGTGATCTAAATCTCACCAGAAGACCTTTATGAATCTTCTCTGGAACTTACACTTGTGCATATAATTAGACACACCCTTCTGTGATAGTTAAGCCTGTGTGTCAACTTGACACACCTGGTGGAAAGGATCAACTGAGACTACTTGAAAGGATTATACCCGCCCCAGATCCTATCAGAAAGGTCAAAGCATTCAAAGGATTCTCCCAATACTGCTTCATATAAAAAGGAACCACCAAGAACAGACACCTTCTTGCAGCTGTGCTAGGAATTGTTCTTCTTTCTAGCTGCTCATTTTTTTAGACCTTCTAGCCTTCGACTAGACTAAGATTCTAGGAGTTCTCCAGCCTTCAGCCAACACCCACTTGACTACCGAACTGAGCAACTAGCTATTGGCAGCCATCATTGGAACTACCTCGGCTACTGGCAACCTTCGCTGGACTACCTCGGCTGTATTTGTAAGTCAACTCAATAAATTTCCTATATATATTTCATATATATATATTCATTCTGTGAATTCCGTGACTCTAGAGAACCCTAACTAACACACCTTCTAAAACCATTTTCCACTGTAATCTCTCATATATCTGTTGTGATGGCTTTAATTCCTCCTGTTCATTCATTTCTCCATAAAAGTCTTGTCAACTCAGCTGGTTTATTTTTTCTTCCTACAAATCCTTTCCATCCTGTCTCTATCTGGTTGGATTATAACTCCTCTTTGGGTGCCACTTTTTCTACAGAGTATCTTCTGATTGCTTTCCTAGAGACTGATCAACTATGATTGTTGTTGTCGTTGTTGTTACTAACTGATTTGTTTTCTGGGTACTCATTTTGTCCAAGCTCTAGGATACTCATTGGATTTATAAATGAGAAAGAGAAAAAAAATAGAGTAAGTACTTGGTTTGCTGTTGAACGAACAATTCCTTAATTAGAATTGATAACGATGATGCATACATTGTGATTATGCAAATGTTATTTTCTAATATCAGGGGAGAAAGGATTGTTGGCATCTTGGGACAGCAACATGTGCACATGCACACACACACACACACACACACACACACACACACACACACATGCATGCATGTCATTTAGGCAACAGTGTTCTAATATAAACACTACTGCAATGTGCTTCTTAGAAGATTTGAAATCCCTGCATGAACATAATCAGTTTAAGTTCTTTTTTACAGTGAATCAAGATAGGTGAGTTCCATTGACATAAAGACATACTCAGTAGTTCTGAGATGCCCTGCAGTTTGCAACTAAAGAACTTTTGATTTGATATACTTGATGCATTGAGTTTATTAACCAGGAGCTCTTAGGAACTATGTCGGTCCTCACGGTTTTCATGTGAGGGATGAGCAGAGAGGAGAGATAGCTTGTGATCTTTAAGAATCTGGAGGGTACCTCATTTCATGTCAGGTCTATGTGTAGAGAGGACAGCAGGAGGGGAATAGTGAGGAGAAACTTAGAAAGGACTGATCATCAAGAACTGAGTTGGTCTCAATGTACTCATTCTTCCCTCACTAAATTCCAGTCTATGCACTCCTGATCCTTTGTATGTATATTTGAAAACTCAGAAGTGATTGTTTTTGACTGTAGTAGTTTAAGCGTCAAGCTTGTTTTATGATCTTGACATGATGTAGATCCAATCCCTTGAACCTTAGACTATTTAGCTAATAACTCCTGATCCTTTGTATGTATATTTGAAAACTCAGAAGTGATTGTTTTTGACTGGAGTAGTTTAAGCGTCAAGCTTGTTTTATGATCTTGACATGATGTAGATCCAATCCCTTGAACCTTAGACTATTTAGCTAATAACATCATGTAGACAAAATCAATACCTCAACTCTCAGGTCATCCCTGACCTGTTCTGTGGTTGATTTTATTGCCTGGATGACGTTCTTAACAGAGAGGCTGATGGGGTGTGTTCTACCTGGGTGATCTGCTAAAAACTCTTGTTTGGAGAATTGTATTGAGTCTTAATCATATTAATTAATTAATTAATGTTTTCTAGAAAACATCACTGTGCTGTTTCTTTTAATTGACAAGACATTTTTAAATTAAAATTGGTATGAATTTACTTAAAAGCAAGTTCACAAGAATTTTAAAGGAAAAAAAAAGCTCTTTGTGGAAGAGAAGGTACTTTTATATAATAATTTTGCTCATAATCCTAAGCAAACAAAGCTGCAAGTAAATTGTGTTTGATGCATGATCTAGTAAACAACACCAGGACATACATGACTTAGCTCTAACAGCTCACCAAAATATTTGCCAAGACTTTCTGATTATTTCTAAGGTTTTCAATATCTTATTTAAGATTCAAAAGCAGCACATCTCTCTTTACAGTGTGAATACCAGAAATTTGCACATAATGAATTCATTTAATATTGATTCAGTACATAAGTGAAATACATTTCAGCCTGCTAGAGTTTAAATAAAAACTAGGCTGTATTTGTAACTGAAGCATAGAATGCAGTAAAAATTATAATAAAGACATCTTAGAACAAATATAATCTGACATATGTTATCAGTTTAGCAATTTGAGCTGCCCATTCTAAGCATATGTTTTGCACATAAAAGATACAGTGTTAAAAAATCTCATTAAAATGATTTTATGACAAGACTTTCAAACAGAGAAAAGAAACTCACTTAAAAAGATACAGGGTACCGCATCTTGCCTGCATGTGGCTGATAAATTCACAACCAAACAGCATAGGGGACCAAGGAGCTTTTGTTCTTGCTTAGGATTCTCCAATACAGATCATAGGCTAGCTTGACAGGACAAATCTTATCAATACCAGAAGCCAAGAGAACTGGCCACACCATATCCCAAGAGATTGCTAAGAGAAGGGCAAAACTCACTTGCCAGACAGCAAGTCTGCTATAGTATGCTGAAGAATACCAAACTTATTGAACCAAATCCCTCTGTTTCATCCACCTAACCAGAGATTGGTCCCACCCACTATGGGATGAGTATTCCACACTATGAAAATCATCTGAAACCTTACCCAGGACTTCCTTAGCTACTAATTCTTCATAGATATTCCCAGAGCTCAGCTTTCAACTGTCAATCACTTATGTGTCAAACTAGCACACTGAGAAAACTAGACAACTATATATAAAAGATGGGTGCTAAGCCTCTCTATTAAATCATGGAAAACACTTACTTAAAGTAGATTAAGCAGGAGCCAGAGAGGCCTCATCACATGAGGACTCCTGCATGTAAACCTAATGACCTGAATTCAATTCCCAGAGCCCACATGGAGGGATAAAAGATCTGACTTCAAAACTTGCCCTGTGACTGTTGCTACATGCTCAGCATGGAATCTATGCAACTTTGTCTGTCTGTCTGTCTGTCCTCTCTCTCTCTCTTTCTCTCTCATTTTATTATTATTATTATTACTATTATTATTATCTCTCTCATTTATTTATTAAAATAAATTTAAAAGTAAGTATATCATACAAAGCTATAAAATGCAAGAAACACACACGGGTGATTTTCATGACATTGGTATCATTCATATAATACATGATAAATCACAAACAACAAAGACAGAAAGTAACAAACAAGCATTATATTAAATATCTAGATGCAAAGGAAATAGCAATGTGAAAATATTTGATATGTAGTAGAAAATATTAACAAATCATCTAAATAATAGTTAAAATGTTAATTTCCAAAATGTGAAAGAAACTCCTACAACTTGTTCTAAAAGATGTTGTCACATTTGAAAATGAGTAAAAGTCTGGAATAGATAATTCTAAGAAAAAAGATATGCAAATGACTAAAAAGCAGGTAAAACAAATCCCAAAGTCACTGATAATTGTAGAAATGCAAGTCAAATTTGCAATGAGATAGCACAGCTGGTGGGATATCCTTTATTTAAAAAAGAGCAGAGACAATGTCACATAATGGTCTGAGACAATTCTCCTGGCTTGCCCACACAGAATTTAGCTGAGTGCTGGGTCCTTATATGAAAAAGATGTGTCTATGAAACTCATTTAAATTCACATATACATCAAATGCTTTCCATATCCACAAATTCTGGATTCTGACCATTGAGTATGCTTGCATCTAGACTGAGCAATGGCAGCCTGCCTCTCACATGGTTCCTTGTGGACACAAACTCAGAGACGCTCGTGATAATGTCACTTGCCTCTGGGTTACCACTGCAGAAAAAGATACAACCCGTTTGATGCTCATCAGTAGGAAAATAGAAGCTACCAGTTGCTGGGACAGTAGCTTTTCCTTATACCTCTAACTAAAATAAATATTGTTTGACCTTGCTGCCAGATGTGAGTTCCTTTTTCCACTGAGAAATCATCATAGTACAGTGCTCCTAACTCCTCTGTCTATTGGGTGTGTAGATAATGTGCATTCTTCAACTGTTTGCCTTGCTATCCATCCGAAAGGTATAACTAGTATCATTCTTCACATTTCAGAAATTGTGAATAATTCTGAATAATTCAAGTTTGAATTTCATTGGCATTTCTTCTGCACATGTCACTGACCCACTAGCATGTCAGAGTCTGAACCACCAAAACTCCTCAGTGCTTATAGATAAAGGTGTTTTCCTCAACTCCAGCCTTTCTAAACCAACTGCAGATACACAAACACGCACACGACACACAGAGACACACATACACATGCAGAGATATGTGCACACACACGTACATATGTACACCCACACATGCACACACATACATGAAATAGATGCACACATCTGTGCATGCATGCATGCATACTGTGCACACATAATGACAAAAACACATATGCCATATATGTATGTGTACATATATGCATGTAGACACACTCACAAATGCCTATGCACATGCATATACATACGCTTGAAAATATAAAGTCATACACATATATGTGCATGTACACACACAAGCACACATGCACATAAACACACAACTCTACCTCATTTCCTTTAATTACATTTTAAAGAACCTCTTTCTACTTATGAACCATGTTTCCTTTGGTTCCACATTATACTTTGGTGAAACCATGTCTGAAAATCCCATTGTTCCCAAAGCCCCATTGTATGATGAATTCCGATATTAAATGGTGAAACCCACTGCATTCCACTGCATTATTATTTGTGTTAACTACACTTAAAACTAATATTGCAATGAACCAGATTTTGTTCTATGTGACAGACTAACCTTTTGCATGAATGATTCATGATGTCTTATAGAATTCCGACATTGCCCAGTTCTCAAACGATAATGTTGATGTAGCATAGTACTTCAAGGCAGAGAAATAAATTCCTTCAATATGAGATCAATGAGTCTGGCCTCTTCTGGGTTGGGTTTGTTTGCTTTTTCCCTACCATCTTATCTCTGCCTTTCTCTGTTCTCCTTCCTCAGTATATCTTTGACATGACCCATCAACCCAGTGTATTTCTAGACACTCGAGAAATCTTCTGCTTTACTGTTTCTTTCATAACACATTTGTGCAATCTGGAACTTTAACAAAGACTTCCTCCAGTCTTAGTGGAAGACACTGTGTCACTACCACAGTGATTATTCCCACACAAAACAGAATCTACTTTCACTTGGCTCCATTTCCACCACCACGTGTTACAGAGGCCACCTATACCTTCTTTGCTTAATAGAGATTCAAAGTTCCTACAATTTAAAAATCTTAAGCAGCTGAAAAGTTAGGTGATAAAAATCTTCTACAAGAGAGGTTAGACATCTCCTACTTATTCACACTGTTTTAGTTATTATAGCATATAAAATACAGACAGATACATTGAAACAGTATTTTTAAAAGCAGTCTTCAGAAACCTGACAAGCAAATTTGAATTTATATTATAAAACACAAAAGTACAGTAAAGATTAAAAAGATTTAAAAACACAAAGAAGGGGACATGGGCAAAGGAAGTGTGCATGCTCTGGCTACTGTGTCAGAAGAATAATGATGGAGCTGTCAAACTGTGGAAAAGTAGAGAATTGGATCTCTACACAGCGCCAAGCACACAGGCAAGAGGGAAGCAAGTGCCCAGTGCCGCCACACGCCCCTGTGCTTGAGAGAGAAGTCAGGATATTGAATCATCACCCAAAATTGTTCCCTTTTTCAATATGTACAACTCCTGTGATTATAGGCTTAGTTCTCTGGGTGTCAGATGCACCAACATACCCAGGAGGACAGAGAAGAAATTTCACAAGCAGATGCAACCTCCGTGATGATAAGAATCCTGTTCTGCACCGCAAGGAAAAGCCCATCTGAACAAAGATGCTAGTGCAGTGGATGAAAGAAGGTCAGACCTGAATCTAAGAGACCAGCCAGGAAGATCGTCTAAACAGCTCAGCAGTAGGTTTGAAGGGACAGAGTCCAGGTAAGTGTTGTAGGAAAGGGGGGTTTAGAGAGACACTGTGAGTTTTCATTATTCAGTTTAGTGATTTATTCAGACGTTGACGAATGTGACAAGAAATATCAATGAACAGAGCTTTGGAGACAATGGATGCCTTTCATGACCATGATGCCAGGGAGGCACTGACACATTTATTTTAATTTCTGCATTCTGAAACAGAGTTGCACAGGCAGATTTTAAATTCATGGTAATGGGTTAACACAGGCCACCATGCTTGCTTCATGGGTGAGATCTTTCCGACCTTTTCCAGCAGAACATGGAGGTATACCAGTGAGCTACCTCTGAAGACTTTATTTTATAAAGTCTGCTTCATAAAGTTCTGCTATTTAACTGAAATTTTGTTTCCTTGAACTGTATCTCTCTCTGTCTGCCCTCCCCTGCCAGATGTCTGTCATTGTAGTCTTGTCTTTTACCCAGTACCTTTAAAAATACTTTTGCTTTGTCTCCCATCCCATCAATTTTGATTTAATAGACATGTAGAGGAAAAGCTTAGAACCAAAAAGTGTATCATTTTAAATCAAGGGCATGGGTATCATCTCTCATAATTTTTGCTTGATCTTCTCTTAACTTTCTGCTACTTCTTTCTCTTTGGCTCCTGCCTGTTGATGACATAGCATCATAGTGAAAGAGAGACTTCCACACCTGCCGTGCAGTTAAGGTGAACCAGGAGACCAAGGACTTATGTATGAACTGAAGGCTGAGATGCTTGCCTTATAATTTGAGGACTGGGATGGTAAGAAGTGCAGATCAAGAGACATGGTGGGGAGGTTTGAGAAACACAAGCTCACCTGTTCTTATCCCAGAGCACGCAGATAAGGGTAAGATCATTTGTGAGACTTCTTTGGATAAGTATCATTTATGTGCTTTGAAATTTCAGAGTTGAGTCTGTTTCTGTATATTGCAATTTCTTTTCAAAACTCAGCCCTCAGAGCCTAGCAGCGGGTGGGAGTGTTCATTACTTTATCACATCCAGTGAAGAGAATACACACACAGTGGCTAGAGCTCGCTTTAAAGCCCATGTCTCAAGACCAAGCATGACATCAGAACAGAAGATATAAATGAATTTATTTTCTTGAAGGACCCAGCCCTAGGTTCCCTGGCTTCTGACCTTTATGTTGGAAAACACAAATCATATCACTTGCAAGGTTGTGCATTACCAAAGGAGATGTTTATTTACATGACAACATTAAAATCATAATTTCTGTCCTGTGATTGCAATTCGCTGTTAGATCAAGCTCATATTTTTGTGGATGATATTAAATTAGCAACATGGGAAATTCAAGCTGTTTGGTAATAAATTATTCAGGGATAGTACGGAGGAGGCAGGACAAAGGGGAGTCTTTTTGGTGCCAAGGTTACTGGGAAGATTCCTATTGTCTCTGGGATATCATGCTCTCGCCTCTGTCAGTGACAAGAAACAAGCACATTTGTATGTCTGCCACCACTCAGCAGCAGCTTCTGTGGATATTTATCTTTTACAAATGACCACTACTTTCTGTTGTGTTGCTAATAATCTCTGTGCCAGATGCCCATCATGAAATGTACTGAAGTAGAATAACAAGCTGCAAGGGACACATCAGCCCTATGGAGGCCTCTCAGTGTCAGTTTCCTGTGGAATTACAGTAAAAAGCTGGAGACCTACCACAATCTCCTTTGCTACACTCAACACTACAATGTATAATAATATCCCTTCCATAGGCAATGCCACTGAGTCCTTACACCTCATCAGAGAGGAGAACCCAAAGGGAAATTTGACATGCACACTAAAGGATGCTCCAGGAATTGCGGGGTGAGAGCACTGGGAGAAAGGGAGGGAGGAGGGGGGAAGGAAAGGGAAAAGCAGGGAGGGAGCAAGGGGATCCAGGGAGGGGTGGAGGGAAGGAGGGGAATGGGATACTTACCAACTTTGTATGAGTAAAATAAATAAATAAATAAATAAATAAATAAATAATATCCCTTCCAGAATTTTTACTCACAGGAAGTTACTCTAAAGTGTTAAAGCTACAAATCTGAGAGAGATCACAATGTTAGACCTAGAAGGGGAAATAAGGAAATGAGGTATCTGTGTTTGTTTGGAAGAACAACACACTGTTTTGGGATCTTCCATAAAATTTGTAAGTCTGTTGTGATTCAAGAATAATGAAGGAAATCCCTAACAGTTCCGTTATCAGATCTGGTATGGCTCTATCCTAACACAATCAATGTATCAATGATTCCTTTTTAGCTCTGAGATGCAAAAAGAGAAGCAATTATACTCTGGGAAATGGGAGTAAGAAAAATAATGGGAGACAGATCATAGCATAACTTGATTTTCAAAGTTCCTTCTAGACTTTAGAATTTCCACTGGGAGTGGGGAGATGGCTGTGTAGGTAAAATGCCTGTTGTGCAGACACAAGGGCTGGACTTAAGTTTCCTGAGCGCAGGTTAAAATCCAGAACAGCTCAGTGCCCTGGGGTGCGCTTGTAACATGATCACTGGAGATGTTCCAGGCAGGCCTCTGAGTCTTGCCAGTCACCTGGTTTAGCCTGAAGGGCCAAAGAGAGACCCTGCCTCACAGAACAAGACAGACAATCACGTTTGTCCCCTGTTCTCCACATGCAGAGTCGCATGTGTGCACGTCATGAGAACTACCATGCGAAATCTAAGTGAAAGAGTTTGCTTTTATACTTGAAGGTGCTTTGAGATGTGGAGCTTGACTACTGCAATTCTCCTAGTAGTTTAGAAAGTGAGGAACTTCAAATAAGCACAGGTAGATTTTGATCACTTCTTCTTGGAGGTTATCTCTATGCCCATGCTGGTATTCATAAGTGACTCCAAGAGAAATAAAAGGCTAGTTCAGGTTGAAAGAAGAATCTGCTGTGGCCTCACTCAGCTTTACTCTCACATATCCTGCAGTCAGCAGGCTCATTGCAATATTGCTTCCCAGAATGAGAATCCTGTTGTTCATAATGCAATTCCAGGCTCAGCCTTCTGTCATTTCTTGAAATAATGTTGGGCAGGAAATGAAACCTGAGCAAACTCACTCCTAAGAGAATTCTGAGACCTGGAAAAGGTTTCTCTGAACCTTATTGAGGTTTTTCTTACAAAGAGTTCACAAGATGGGTAAAATCTTCATTGGGGAAGGAAACTACTACACCTTACTGGCCATGTGTTATACATTAAATATTGCTTAGTAGCATGTTTCTGGGCTAAAAGGGCAGGAACCAAGTGGTCAACTTACTGTGAAGAAGGACCAAGATGTTGACCACAGTGCCTAGGTACTTGCTACTGTAGAGCTACTCGCGGTCAGCTGTGCCCATCTCTAGGTATAGCTCTAGAGAGTTGCAAGACTTACATTCAGTCCAGACCCAGCAGCCCTGCAAACATCTATAGTTGGCATCCTAAGGACTCTGTCCAAATAAGCTCATGTTCTGCATCACAACAAATATGACACATTTTGTTTTGCCTGGCAGCAATGTTTCAGTTTTCCCTTAGATCATTGATGGTCAACACAAACTTTTCTTAAACTGTACAACCAGTGACTTCAGGAATCACTTTTCTCAAGTGGGAAAAGAAGTATGATGTCATGGGAAGGAAATCTAAGGCAGAAATTCAGCATAAAAGCAAGAAAAGAGAATTGGAGAGATGGCTCAGGAGTCAAGCCCTTGCCTCAAAAGCAAAAATCCCTGAGTTCAGATGCCAGATCCCACGCAAAAACACTCAGCAGAAATGGAGGCGGCCTGTACTTATAGTCCTGAGGAGTGGAGCCTGGAAAACCATAGGGCAAAGCAATAAGATGGTAGAACAGTCAAGTATGACAGCTGAAGTCACCTTGGACTACCACAGACATACACAATGCCTTCTTCTACACACACACACACTCACATAGGTACACACCCACATCTACTTATGTAAAAAAAATAATTACTTTTCTTGGGTTGGGGGATGATATCTTTTAAATCACAAGCAAATTTGATTTCCCCAGGATTTTTGTAGAAATTAGAATTAAGGAAAAAGAAAAGCAAAAGCACTGGGTTTCTTTTACAAGCTATACCATTTGGTCATGTTTTCATTTCTGTCTAGCCAAGTCTCTTGTGGGCTGCATAGCATGTGTCTACTGTACCTTTGTGTCTCTGGGTAATCATAAATGAATATTTAAGTGTTTTACCAGTGTCTACAGCATGGCAGAGGTTGAATTCCACTGAACTGGCAGATTGCTTTTTAATTTTCTGCTTGGATGAGTTTTTTTGTCCTGTAGTTTCCAAAATATTTTATGATTCTTGCTGGAGAAGCTAAACACTTGCAAATTTTGCCATTCTTTGTCAAAAGCTGATTAACCCTCCCTCCCTCATTCTTCAGAAACACGTGTAGCAACAGACTTGGGTGATATAGGAAACATGATCTACAACCATGAAACAACAATCCCTCTACGAAGACTGCAAGCTACTGCCTCCACACAAGGGAGAGCATTGCGAAGAGTATTTTGTATAGTTTTCACATTATTTTCCTATTATATTTATATTTAGATTATGTGCAGAGGTCAGATGCAAGGTAGTTTGAATATCATCATCCTTTTCCTGGGGCTGATGATCTGTGAGCAATTACCCACTTATCACAATAGATAGTAGTCACTAAAATAAGTATTTTCATTACGCCGTGTTAATTGTTTTGAACTATTCATTTCAGATGATATATTCATACTTGATACTTATCTCCTGTCCATTATACCTTATTAATCAGCTCTATGAAAAAATGCATGTTTACTATGGCTTATAACAGATCTTCAAACTCATGCTTAAGATTGCTAAATATTACAACCCCTTTGATATTATGAGAGTATTGAGCTTTGTAATCACTAACCTCACTTTACGTATTTATCTATTTATATGAGCATGCATGTAATTTATTCATTTGTGTGATGTCTACATGTATGTGCTTGTACATGTGTGTAATGTTTCTATGTATGATGTGTGCATGTGTGCATATATGTATGATGTTTACATGTATGTGGAGCAAACAATGCATGCAAACGATGCATGCATCCAATCACCCCTGGATGTTAGGGCTTGTTTGGAAGCCAGGGTTCTATATTTTTAAGAGAGGCATCTCACAGAACCTGAACTTTTCTGTTGCAGCTAGAGTAGTTGGCCAGCAGACCTCCAACATCCAGCATCCTCTACTCCAGGCAGTGAGTTAATAGGTACGTGTCACCATACTAGACTTATGCTTGGAATAACTTCTGGGAGTCAGAAGTTAGATCCTCATGCAAGCACATGAGGCACATGGTGGTCAGCTAGAGAATCAAGGAGGCTTTCAAGCACAGGAGCACACTCGGTGAACATGGTTTGGCCACATTCGTGTGGCAATGAAATGTGAGCAAGTGTGCTTCACGTTCATACCTCATATGCTACATTTCACTGTTTGAAAGAATATTACTCAGGCCTTTGTCCTTTTGTTGTGTTATGAATGTCACATTTCGCTGGCCAGAGCTCTTCGCAGCCTCAACTTACAAGGTAGAGTTGATGTAAGGAACTCTCCTCATGTGAGGAGTGAAACCAGAACTTCTTCATGAAATCAGTGCTCATCAGAAACCATTGAGATCTGCAATGTGTCAGGCAGTATGTAATTGCAGCATTAAGCAAAGTTGGTAAATAAGGCCCATATTCAAGACAGAAGATAATCTTATCATCCCTTCTGCCCACTTATTTCCAATAGTAAGATGTGTCTCCTGGCTCCTGCTATTTAAGAAAGCTCCCTGCATGGTCCTAGTGCTTCTTCCCTTGGCATCTGACTTGCCGTTTGTTTTTCACCATGGAACCAAAGCTATCTTTCTAAAACATAAATCAGATCACAACTTCCCTGTGCTGTAATGTATCAAATGCCTGCCCCCCCCTCCCCAGTAACTTACATAACAGTCAATGTTCCTATGAAGCTCACAGGTCCCTCAGCTTTGAAGCTGCCCTCCCTCTGTCCTTACCAGTTGCTAATCCCTGTGTCTGTCTGATCCAGGTTAATGCTGGTCAACCAACTGGTGCCTGCCATTGGTACTGGCACTTACTTTCCCTCTGTCTGAAATGCTCAGTCCTCAGTTTTATGTCACCTGCTCAGGAGCATCTTACCATGCTACTCCTTATCTTCTTATAAAGTAACTATGCCTTCTACCTCTAGAACTTTCTCTCTCTCCACTGTGTGCTCTGTCCTTGGCTCTCACACTATCTGGCCAAATAGACTGGGATTCATATATATATATATATATATATATATATATATATATATATATATATATATGTGTGTGTGTGTGTGTGTGTGTGTGTGTGTGTGTGTGGTCTAATGTTACGAAGTTGGGAGCCTTGTACTTATGCAATTATTCCTTCAGATTTCTGAATAACTGGAACCTGTTACTTTTATCTGAACATGCTAAGTCAATGCATTTTTAAACGAATTATCAAGGGTTTTTTTATTTAGCTAGGTAAAGGAGATATTATTTAACAGGTCTTCTCTGCTTGTTCTTGTAGATAGTGGATTAGGTCCCACATTTTCAAAATGCTTTTTCTAAAAAAAAAATTTAACATTTGTAATAGCAGATAGCAATTCCATGTCGGATTTATCTCCTAAGCCTTTTATCTCTTCAAATAGAACACATTTTTGAGGTTGATAGGATACAGATGTTGTCATGTACATTTCAAAAACCAATGAAATCTGTCTCCTATCAAAACCTACCACTGTGTAGCTGGAAGTATACTTAGTGTTCCACATTTTTCATTTACCTTTCAAAAATCTATCCCTCAAAGTACTATGTACTGTACTGTTTGCACAAATAGTACAAAGACTTCTCAAATGTTATTGTTTTCCAAGTTACACAGAATTTGTCATTTATGCAAATTACATATCTAGGATTACATTCTTAGTGAATTTTCAAATACGTTTTTTTCCAGACATAAGCTACAGAAATAATCATAAACAAGAGATTTGAAAATTTACACAAAAAGAATGTCGCTCCTTCTCTCATGTTTACTTGTCTGTTGGGTGAAATGATCATCTGCTACAGATGTGCACAAACGCAGCATCCAAGGGATAAAGATTGTGTTGCTGTGATCCTTCCCAATGTGGCCAGGAATGTTTTGGAGCATTTCATGATGCTACAACGGAAAGGCCATATACTTTTTCTGCTCCCAATGCACTAGTTGTTTCTTTGTAAAGCTACAAAAAATATAACCCTTAGAAAAGGTGGAATGTAAGGGAGGGGTGAGGTCCACAACTCTAGGAGAAGCCAGTACCGACTTCATTCTGATCTGGAATTTTCAACCTACCTTATTTGTTTCCCCCCTGTTTTCTTTCCTTTTTCCTCATTCTTCTTGCCTGCCCCCTTTACACCAGAGAAGCCCTTGTGTGCCAAACATTCCCTCTCTCATTTTCTTTTGTATCACAATACATACTCCCAAACATCCTCTTGGAACAGAAGCCTTATCAATTACACTCTCATTAATGAGAAGCAGCTCACCCTTCCTGCCACCTGCATTATGCATGCATGCAAGTTTCGCCAGCTATTGCTTTGCATTAGTTAATAATAATGAAAAGGAAAAAAAGTTGGACAGAAACATAAGCATTCCAAAGAATATTTTCTAATCCTGATTTCAATTCATTGTCCTTTGCTAAACATGGTTCAAAATTGTCATATTTTGGATGGCAGAACTTAAAGTTGGACCAGGATTGAAACCTGATTTCTTAGGCTTTTCCACAAGAATGGGGGGGGCAAGGAAGAAGTGTGGGGGTAGCTGTTAAATACCGTGTGGCTGCAGTCCAGCCCATACCTCAAGTTGGAAGTGAAGAGAATGATTTTTATATGGTACCTTTGCATCGTGTGTGTGTGTATGTGTGTGTGTGTGTGTGTGTGTGTGTGTGTGTGTGTGTTCATGTATGTGTTGCAGTGGATGTCAGAGGTGTCTTTACTTGCCCTAAGGGTCTTGTCTCTGTCTCCTCATCACTGGCATTATAGATGTGCATATCTAAATATGTTTCTTTACCTTGGTATCTTTGATCTTAGCCAATATGCTGGTTAGATTAAAGATGTCAAGTTGACAATTGTGGACAGTGCTCCGGGCACATTGTATAAGAATTAGCCCTTAAGACAAGTCCTAAGCAAGACTACAGAAGATATTCTGATGAATGTGGAGAGGTCTGATCATGGTGGGTGGGACCACTCCATAGGCACGGGGATAAAACAGGGGGACCTGATTCAGGAAGTTGGCTTACTTTGGCAGACTTTGGCAGACTTGTAATCTAGTACGAAAGTTTTGTCTCTCTCTCCACCATCCCTGTGGATATGGTGTGACCATTTTCCTTGGCTCCTTGTATCGCTATGAGCTCTCCTGCTAGGTTGGACTATGAACTGTAATGGACAATCTTAAGCAAGAATTGAAAACCCAATGTTCCCCTAAGCTATTTGGTCATGAGTTTATTGGAAACAAACTAATAGTCTGCAACAACTAGGGGCCTTGAAATTGCACAGCTGTCTTTTCAGTCCCCCACTACCCTGTGGCTCCTCCTTCAATTATAATTTCCATCATAGCTCTTTGTGACAAATAATTAATTCTAGTAAGAATTAGTATTCCATCTGTCTGCACTAAGTGGTCACAAATTAGAGGAGGACTGTCCATGTGAGAGCCTTAGCTCATTTTAGAAATCACAGTTCTACGTCATGTCCATGTCATGTATATCATGTTAGCCTATAGTGCACATATGCATGGAAATGACATTTTAATTGAAGCTTTTTATTTTCTTACAAAGTTGGAAAATTTGATTTAGCATGTGTGCCAATTATGGATTCAGAAATTCAGACTTTACACTCATATTTCGCTTGTGCTCAAAATCATATGCCTAAATACTATTTTATTTTTGAATATATGTTATTAAAAAAAAGATTGGACAGGCCAAAGGGAACCATTGAGTCCATGAAGGTAGACAGTCAGGAGGATGTGAGGGAGTGGGATGGATCGAAGAAGGGAGAGAAAGGGGAGGCAGGTGGGAGGGAGAAGGAGGGAAGCAGGGATGAGTACTCAATATGCTTATAAAGTAAGAAAAATAAAATAACTTAAAATAAAAGAAAAAAAGAATGAATTTCCAATAATTTCCTAGATTATTAAGGCAGAGAATTCTTCCCAGTGGAATTCTTGAGTAAATCCAAAAGAACTCGACAGGCAGGAGGTACTTACTAACTTTGGCCCAGTGGATGGAGCAGAACTTTCATTGCTCAAGGTCTTTGCATTTTCGTAGGTTGAAACTAAGCCCAAAAGTGAGTTTTGCTCTGACTGTAGAAAGCAGGCACAGGCATTCAGCATCCCACAAAGCCAGCTTGCTAAGGTTCTCAGTGGCCAAGGAAGAATAGAGGCAAGTAGTTGCCTCCCCACATACACACATTTGCATATAGAACATGTAAATTAGGTTAAAACAAAGTTTTTCTCCCTATGATTCCTTTCGCCTGGATCATGCAGTGTCTAAGTCACTCTTCAGTTACTGATATAACTACATTAAGGATACCTAGGGGTTTATTCTTATTCATAATTCCAGTTTGCGGCACATCAACATAGCAAGTGGGTCATACCAAATCAGGAACTGGCCATGCTATGTTCATGGAAAGAACACAGAGAGGAACGTACTTTCCAACTTGCCAGTCTGACTGACAAACAGTCAATGATTTTTTTCTATATTACCCACCCACCCAGGGGATGATCCCCACCCACTATGAGCTTGGACCTCCTGCATCAAATAGATAATTTAATTGAAATAATGAAAAAATCCTTCACAGGTGTCCCGAAACTTCACACATATACTTAACTTTAAACTGACAAACTGACTTTTGAAACTGGCTGCCGCAGACATGTTTCCTGCCAAACTCACAGACAAATAATGGACTCTATACATAGTGCGTATGTAATGTACAAGTGCAGAAGCTGCTGAAAGTAAACTCCACTCATATTACATTCCTCATATCTATATCAACACAGCCCACTTCATGGCCAATGTTGTGGAGGCATTAGCGCTCAGAGATGCTCTCTTTATAGGTATGAAAGACCATGTGCTTCACTTTCTTTAACTATTTTATCAAATACGCACAGAAGGCAAAGAATGGTTTTTCATATCAAAGTCAAGTTCAGTTTTTTTTTTCCCTGAGCTTGATATTTAATGTTGCATCTAACAGGAATGCACAAATCCCCCAAATACTTCCCTGTTCCTCTCTCTTTCTCTCTCACTCTCTCTCTTTCTCTCAGAAGTCCTTTAAGTACAACAGACAGTCATCAATCTAAACCCCTGATATAATGAAAATGTTCTTGGTTGGAATGACATATTCGCATACACTGAATCATGGACACACTAGAAATAAACTTATGATATATCATCCAAACTAACAGCTGACATAAATAGGACAAAAATCATAAACCAAGATAAGACTAACAGTTTTAGAATTACATCATATATTAATTTCATGTTAATATTTATGTCAGTATCTGTCATGTTTGTGTATGATGTGTGTTTGTATGTGACATTTATGTGTATGAATGTGCCAAGGTACACTTGTAGGGGTCAAACGACAACTTATGGACTTGGGACCTGCTCTCCACCATATTCGAAATAGTGTCTTCTTATTTCTCCACAGAATATACCAAGCTGGTTTGTCTATGAGCTTCTATTGACTCCTGCTTCAACCTCTTTTATCCTCCTAGGAACCCTGAGATTACAGATGCTAGACATTCTTGTCCTGATCTTATTTGTTTCCAAAGTTCAGACCCAGATATTCACATTTGTGTAGCAAATGCTTCAGACACTGATACATTTCCTCCACCCTCAGTCTTTATATTTTTCTTGCCCATAAATCTTCAATCAACAAACAATACTCAGTAAGCAAAAACATCTGGAGATTTTGAGACAAGGCTGGAAAGAACGACTCATGCTAGTGGTTGCCTATACACTTGGACAACAAAGGTGATTTTTTCATTCCCTTGGGATCCTATAGCAGAAGGAGGGTGAGGTGGATGAGAAGCAGTGGAAATCACAGCTAGGCGAAATAAACTAGAGGCCTCTGGTGATGAATGGGGGCGAGTCTAGTGTTTCACAATTGGCTCTAGAGCAGGCTCCAATGTGATGAATCACAGCACACAAAATATAATCTGACTTCCCCCAAGGGGTAGTGTTTAGAAGACTGTGTGCTTTGCAATAAATTATAGTCCTATTGGGAGCCGTCACTTTTATTTAAGACAGTAATTCTCTCTTCAGCAATCCACAAGCAGACATTTTCGATAGCATAGAAAGTAAAGTTATTTTATAAGCCATAGTGCTTACATTTCCCCTGCTTTATCTTTGATTGGTTTATCTCCATCTTTTCTATAGCTGTGTCTATTTCCACATTCTCTTAACTACATATGATGGTCAGTCTACAGGTAGATTTACTTTTCATAGTACAGTCTCAAGCCTCCCCTGTTCTTGGACTATATTCAGTATTACAGTTATGCACTGTGCCTGTGCTGTTCACATGGATTCACATTTTTTGTGAAATTTACAAACTTGTAATGGTCAGAGATGACTGGATGACTGGTCCTCCTTTGAATCTAGCCAACCATGCCCACCTTGTGTTGGGCGATAGAGTGGCCAGAATTTCTGAAAAAATTACTTTAATTTGTTGGAAGAAATGAGCTGGTTTTATGCTAATTTCCAAAGAGAATAACTAGATATTTCAATGTAGAATTAACTTCCAGAATCATAGTGATTGAGCATTATTTCATACTGAAGCATAAATAAATTCATAGCATAAAGTCAAATTCACAGCCTGACCTCCATATTACATATAAATGTGTTTTAAATCAATATTGTGTAGAATCAAAAGAATGTGGGATAGAGAAGGAAAGAAGGTACAAAACACCCAGGCGCCGAGGTCTGTATGGCAGACCTTACAATTAGCTGTCCAAATCTCGGCTTCCTGAAAATGACTATGTAATGTGAGGGTTTTCTCAATAGCAACTATTTGGAATCATGGCCTACTAAGTGTCTTGCAATTTAGGCTTTTCAAGAGCACCCATTATAGAATATTCTAATACTAAAATATAGTCAACTAACCAAAGGAATGAAATTACCATTCTATTTTATCTATTGAGAATGTTAAAATCAGCTGTTGTATTAAGAAGACATCAAAATATCACTCATTTTTATTTTTATACTGGTTATTAATAAATATTCACTCTTATAATCTTTGGAAATCAAAATTTTCTTATTTTATTTAATTTTCTACAGGTTGTTTTGACCTAACGTTGGCCAGTTTTCTTCCAAAGTTAATTATGTCATATGTTTATTTTTTCCTGATAAATCATATCTTTGCATGACTTTAAAGAGACACAAAATAAGTGTACTTGTCTAACGTTGCATACCACACACAAAGCAAAATTGAAAATGTGACTCATTCCTCTTCTTAGGTCTACTTATTCATTGGTTTATGATGTTGAATATGAATGAGCACCCTAGAGACTTATGTTCTGACAATGCTTACTTCTGGATCCATGCTTCAGTCATAATCATAAGGCTCTGTGACATAAAGTGAGCTACAAAACACGTGTGCTTTCACTTTGTGTTCATGACAGTGATAGCTAACAATGTTTTGGAGCCATAAAGCTACAAGCAAGAATAACCAGGTATACCCTATGTCTTAGGAGATGAACCCAACATTCTGGTAAAGACCCTCTTTCAAGAACATGCTGCGATCTGTCTATTCACACCAACGAACAAGCTTCACTTTCCCTTGTACATGTTATCACCATCCATCCACATTTCAGGATGGATTTGTTTGGGAGTAAGTTCCCTACATGATGATTTGATGCCACTTTTCTTAAAGATTATAAAGATAATGTTGCTGTTTTGATGCCTTCTGCCAGAAGATTCTATTCTGAGGGAGACATGGAGCCGCTTGTGATCATTTGAGGGTTAAAACTGGAAGGGGGGGAAGGAAAGATTCTTTTCACAATGCTGTACCCCCTGAGATGATGTAGGAAAGAGACTGGAAGGGAAGCAGAAGGATTATAATGAGAAAAGCAAAAGAAATGGAATTGGAGTTGAAGGTATGAAAATATCATGAGTTCATTGTATTCATGTATGAGAGTTTAAAGGACAAAAAGGGTGAAAAAGAAGCTTCTGAGATGGGTGTCAACAGAAAGAAGATGTAAACATGCTGATTGTCTGTTTCTATCTATTCATAGGTCATCATTGACTACATTAGTAAAAATTTTAGAACCATAAACATAAAAAGAGCTAAAATATTCCTGATGGGACCTATATATTGTCTTGATTTTTTTCCCTTTCATTCTTGTGACTCCAGCAATGAAATCCAAGATCTTCTCCACTGCAACATGACATGTGGCTAAGTTGAACTGTACTTAGTGCTCTCACCCTCCCAACCAGATTGTTCACTGAGAAAGATCTCCCCTGGGAACTCTTCCTTCAAATCATTCAATTATACTCTTAATGAAACAAACAGAAATTTTAAGTAATTTAATCATGTTTATGGTTATGTAGCATGTAGTTCAAACATCCTTTAACAGTCCATACTTGTCTAATATGTTTTCATCATTTCACCACTATATCTGCAAGAATGAGTGATCATAATTAATTTTTTCAATTCGTTCTCTCCTGCACAGGACACTGATATTTCAAAACACTACTTCTTTCTGATGGAAGTCAAGTCCTCTTTCAGAATGTGACACACAGAAAGTTAATGTGGAAATATCATTTTCCAAATTCATCTTATTATTGGTTCACCAACATTACCATGTGGTCATTCACAAATACCAGACTCATGACCTGAAACTTGACCCTGGCCTTACAGGTTGTAGTGTCTCCGGCCTGAGAGCTGGCCATACATATTTTCATTTCTTCTATATTGGAAGAAACTGAGAACTTACTTTATATGTTTTTTAACATGATTTTTTAAATTTTTTTATTATTTATTCAATTGTGCACGTGTATGTGTGTGTGTGTGTGTGTGTGGGTGGGTGGGTGTGCATGCGTGTGTGTGTGTGTGTAGAACCAAGGACGAATTTGGGAACCACCATGTACACCTCCACCTCTTCCTCGTTTACTGTGCCCCGGGATTCACAGGCTCCATCCTACCAGGACCAGAAGCGCAGGCCGCCCCCGCTTCCACCTGGCATCTACACGTGGGGTCTAGGATCCAAACTCAGGACCTTCCTCCTGCAAGGCAGAGGCTTAACCCCTGAGCCACCTCTCCAGCCCCCTTACTTTATATGTTATAAACATTCAATATAGATTTGGTGAATAAATGAAACATTCCTATTTCAGACTTCATAATTTAGCAGAATTCAGGTTAAGTGATATTTATAGAAATTCTCATCTAATAGTTTAGTAGTGATTACTTTAGGTTATCTATTTACTATTACTCTATATGTCCTTCTGCTATGTTGGAGATTGGAAAAGCTAACTAGGTGACTGTCTCACGTACTGCATTAGAAGGCTCTGTGAATCCCCTCTTGAATGGCACCTCAATCCACTGTGCATGGTGGCCCTCAGGTATGATGGCGGATCAGTGGTTTATACTGTGTAGCACTGGACTGTAGGGACCATTCCATATAGGTTTAGACAGGCACACTTGGTAATCATCTTGCAAATGAAACCATCTCACAACACTCAGAATGGATCCCATGGTTAAGCAATATACAGCTATCAACCATATTTTACAAAGGGCCAAAGTGATTTTCCTTCACCCATAAACGTTAGGAGAACAGCTTTTCATTACAAAACTTCTATTATCCACAATTTAAACTGGCACAATCATTTTATGGCAGATTGTAAATGCATATGTCTTGAAATGTTTGTATATTATCTGGTTTCTGAAATTTAGCATAAAAGTATAACAAATATTTGAATGACCCAGTCTCTTTCAAAGACAGAATTATTCATGAGGTCAAACAAGTAGAAACTAAACAGACACTATGACATGCCACAAAGGTAACTTTAAGTTTAAATAAACCACTGACATGTTCAGTAAGAGTTCTCACCTATAAAAATACATATTATAAATAGAACCTATAAGCAAGCATATTTCAAAAACAGTTCTCTTTCATTGTTGAAGCAATGATTCTTTTCATAAAACCTTCTACTTTTAATTTATATTTCTGGCTTTCTATACTTGCATAATTATTTTAAAATCATAGGGGAAGAAATCTTCAATGAAATGAGCATTTACTCTTCAGCGTTTGTGGAGTTTTACTCTCTCTCTCTCTCTCTCTCTCTGCCTTTTAAATATAACTTTTTCATTTAAACCTGGACCTGTGATTCTAATCTAGGGTTCCCATAAGTGGAATAAGCTGATATAACATATAAACATTTGCTAAAATGTGAACATGAAGAGTTGCATCAATAAATCCCTAAGAGAACAGAGATATATTGATGGGTTTATAGTCAGTAATCTTATAGCTGCCAACTCATCTTCAAAGTTCATTCGTGCCACAGGCACCTTGAGAGCTGCCTTCAGAGGGCCCTGAAGCAGCGCGCATAGGAAAAATGTTGTGGCTGTGAAGCACCTGTTTTCATTCCCATAATAAATGCTGATCACATTGGAGGGGGGTGAGGGAAAGAGAAAGAGAGAGAAGAGAGACAGAGACAGACAGAGAGAGAGAGAGAAAAGGATGAGGGAGAAAGAGACAGAGAGAGAGAGAGACAAAGAGAGAGAGGAAGAGAGATGGAGAGAAAGGGAGACATAAATAAAGAGAGAGCCAGAGATAAGGAGGGGGAGAGAGAGAGGAGAGAGAGAGAGGACTAAAGAAAGCAAAAGAAAGCATCACTTCTACCACAGTGCCACCTTCTTCACCCTCCCCAGTCTTCTTCTCTTCTCACACTGACACTTACACTTGGTGGAGAGCTGTCGTGAATTTGATTTGAAATCCCCCGTTTAACCGTTAGGCCATTTGTCCGTTTTGTCAGTGATTTTCAAGCTTAAGTGTGGTACCATGAAAACAGTGTCATTGCTACTTGGCATCAAGGAGCAAGAAAAGAAAATTTCCTTGCATTTAAAGTCAGTGATTTAAACCAGAAGCTTTAAATTGTGCTGCTGAGGTAAGACAGGAGCTATTGACATAGGATAGATACTATTGTCCCACCACACTGCATCCTACAGAATAACTATCCAATTATAACATTCACCCAATCAATTCTTCTCAATTCTATACCTTCAATAAAGCACAAAGATCTGACAACCCTCTGTCTTCTTTATTCTAGAAAATATGGCAGAAATCCCATTGTTTCTTACTTGCTTTTCTTTTCTTAAGGAATCTTCACTATTATAAGAAAACTATCATCCATTGAGGACACAGTAAAATAGTCTCCAACATTAGGAAATCCTGGAATCTTTCCAATATTGTTTCACATCCCAATAGTGACTTGAGTATGATCTTCTCATAGGACTGATAATCATATTACATCAAAGAGATGTATCATGTGATGCTTCTCTGTATTATTTAAAAAGGACACATAAATGCAAATATATTTGCACCTTATATTTTGCCATTTTCATGACCCCTGAAGAGATCTAGTGATCCACTGTTCAAAAGATGGTTCATGATGACATGCTGTGCTTGCTGCTCCTTTCTAAGGCAGAGGAATCAGAATGGAGACTATTTCTAGAGAATAATCTATGATGACATACATTATTAAGGATGGGGCAGGGAAAGCTCTGAGAGAATGTGTTCGGTTGGCATTGAGGAGGAGCTTTCTTCTTTCTTCTGGCCAGCCAAGGAAGTGTTGTGAGTGATAGAGACCCATCAGTATGCCATCATGCAAATCCGCTACTTCCCACAAGGGCAGAGCCATGGGAAAGCATGAAAAATGGATCGGATGATGTCTATCTTGAGACATCTGTGAATGAGGAGTGATGATCCCAGATATTTCTCACCCATTTTTTTCAACCTTCTCAGATGACTGGCCATAAGATAAATAGCAGATATTTCAGCGGGAATAAGTAAGACTGATAGGATTACAGATTCATAGCAACTTTTTAAGTGCTCAGAAATTTCTTTATGGGCCTCACGTGAGCCATCTGCATAGCGAGTCTATGTTTCAACCCAGGTTTGACAGGCCGCCAGGACACTCTAGTGAGCAGAGTGGAGAAAAGTTCCGTGGAGTTTCAATGTATTTAGTGAGTGAGTATAGGGGTACCGGAAGCTGCCCCATTTTCAGAGGCAGGGAGTACTATGGCCAGGTGAAAGCACATTTTCAAAGGGGGCTTTTTAGTCAATATGAAGTCAATAAATAAAAATAAATAAATAAAAACAAAAATAAATTTGTAGCGGATGGAGAGATGGCTCAGGGGTTAAGATTCTGCCTCGCAAGCAGAAGGGCCTGAATTCAGATCCCTCATCCCACTTAAAAATGCCTGCGCTTCCTGCCCTGGTGGGCAGAGCCTAGGAAATCCCAGAAGAAAGCAAGAAGGAGATAGAAGCAATCGGGGATGATTCCTGAAGAAACCCTTGGTCCTCTGTCTCCACAGGGACACATGTTTTCTCTGACACACACATACACACACACACACACACACACACACACACACAAATATGACCACTTGTGTTTGAATTCCTATAACTCACATAAAGCAAAGCACTGCCTTGCAATATTGGAGTCAGAGACGGGAAATCCAGAAGTGAACTGACCAGCAACTTGGCTTCATACAAGGTAGAAGTCAAAGGCTGAAAACTGATGCTAACCTCTGATCTCCATACATGTACCATAGCATGGAGTATACTTACCCTTAGTCACATATATAGCCATAGCATAGACACACACACACACACACACACACACACACACACACACACACACACACACAAGGATGCAAGAACTGGAATGAGATCCCTCCATATTATTTTTTATCTAAACTTGTAAGCTAACTCTTCTACTTAAAATAACACTTTTTATTAAATCCTTTCATTGGCCCTAAGTCAGGTGGACCCTAAGTCCACTTTTCTTTCCCCACTTGCTCCTGTTTGTTCAGATGCCTTCTTGGACAGTCACTATTAGATGAAAACCCAATGGTGACAGCTGCCCTCATCTGGAGATTTCTATAATAACAGCCGTAGGTAGGGCTCAGAGTATGATGCCCCTAAAAATAAGAATGAAATACGATCTCTGTGCAGGTATCTTTGTTCTTCTGCAGCACTGCTCAAAAAACTATCTTACACAGAAGAGTTGCTTTCAAAAAATCTGTCTGTTGTTTCCTCTGTAGTCACAAGGCACAGGATTGCCTTCAAAACCCTACTTTTGGGTACCACACAATGGCACCTTCTTGGTAGTGGGGACTGGAGCTCTGAGACATCTTGGGTCCTTGTTTCTTTTTGGAAATCTAAAGTCAAACTTGAGACAACTAAATTTTAATAAAATTTGATAGTTCTGTCTCCGCGTGGCCATGTGTTCCAGGAACAGCAGGCGCTTCTATACTGTGTCTGCGTGGAAATCATAGTCTCAGACAACATGACCCTACGTTATCATTCCAGCAGGAAAACACCAAACCAAACATACGTGGGGGAATTATCATGGCGGGCTTCTCATCAGATTGGCTCTTGCTCTTGAGAAAGATCAGCAGCTGCTACACCACTATCAGAGGGTGTGGTCATCAGAAAATATTAGACAACAAAGAAGCCACGAATGTTTTCTTCTGCAATAACTATGAAAACTATATTCATTCTTTATTTGTAACAAAAAAAATGAGACGTATTATCCTATGGAAATTTTACATCTATTAAAACTCTCCAGTTAGGGATTTCTTTTGTAAATATGCTCTAGAAAGAAAGAGCATGATTAAATATACCTTCAAAAAATTTCTAATTTGGTATGGTCTCAATCTGCACAAGGGTTTGAAATCAGTCGATCAAGAATCAACTTCTAGCTTTGAAATCTCATAGTCAATATTTATACTTTATCTACCTAAAGCTTTATTTCCTAATTGGTGAAACAAGGATGAATAATTGTGAGGGCTAAATGAACTAATTTGAAATCTAAATTTGAACATTTTTCCTTATTTGTCTGGTGGTTAAGGTGCTGTCAACAGAAATAAAGTAATTTCAGTGTTTGGTACAGTGATACACTTATTTTCTCCTTGGGCAAAGCTTATATTACAGTGGTAATTTTCTTTTGTGATATTCTTCCCAAGTTCAACAAATAGTTACCATATTCAAGAGAGTAAATTAAGGAGAGAAAAATTGGCAAGCCATTTAAAATTGTTCTAGAAAATTCTGGCACAGAAAAATGGATGAGGTGAAAGATATTGTCATGCCATATTCAAAATTTATGGAATAACCGTGAATGAACCATGAATGTAGTTGTACTTTGAAAACTCTTTTCTTCCTCTTACTTATACATTTGTTTGCTTGTATTTGTAATACACTGAAATGTTTAAGCATTGTGACAGTAACTTTAGACCCAGGGATCTAAAACACTTACCTTTTGGCCTTTAAACTGCACTCAATCTATTTAATAGTTTAAATGAAAGCTGTAATTGGGCCAGAGTCTTGTGCAATGACTTTCCCTCTGGCTCCAGCCTTCTCTTGTTCAGGAGAACCAAGCAAAACATATTGCATTAAGGATGACTTAAAATAGTATACAAAATTGAATTATGAAAGTATTATGAAAGAGAGTATTCAGATTCCTTGTTGTACCGTGGAGATACAAAATATTGCAAAATTCCAAGAATGTTGAGGTCCTAGAGTGTCCAGTGACTCTGTGTGTGTGTGTGTGTGTGTGTGTGTGTGTGTGTGTATGCATGTGTGTGTGCACATGTGTGATATAACACAGTAGGTCAATCAGATAAAAATCCTTTGAAATTACATAATACAGAAAGCTTTATATCTATCAGGTCCCTCCCCCCAGATTCTGATTCTATCCTTGGTATAACATAAAAGGGTGTGTTAGATTGAAAAAAAAAGTCACAAGTACATTTCACAATACATTCTGTTTCTCCACTAGATTCTGAGAGGAGACAATACACTTGCACAATCCTCCTAACATGGAAACTGGAATTAGAATTTCATTTGCTCCAAGCAGCTTAGGTAGACCTTGGAGGAAAGACTGGATCTGGCTGAGTAGATCCCCCTTTAGTTGCCTATAAAGTTTGCCCCTCAAAGGACTATGACTGGGAAATGTTCATTAGGGCCCCCTTTACTCCCCACAGAACTTTTAATGTGCACACAGCATTGCTTTTAGCGGTCTTGTGGGGCTCATCAGCAACAGAGTCTTCCACAGACTCACACGTGAATGCAACATCATTTTGCTGAATATGCTCATTCTATAGTGACCTTTCTTTATGGCAGTGGGTGCCATTTTTGTCTTCAGAGGTGCATGTCCTCATTTTGAAAGTCACATCCTTATTATCTGAACGTGCATGCACAAATATAAATTTGTACCATCATAAATGCATATACAGTGAAAATAGAAATTAACTGAGTGTGTCTTATTTAATAATAACATTTCCAGATCCATTATCACATTCTTTAGGATAGAGCTACTTTCATATGAAGAAATATGCCTATACTTGGCATGTATAGACATGTTCACCTACCAGTTGCAGAAAGCTAACATTTAGCTGATAGAATGTTGGTTTCTGAAAAAGGTCCTTCACATCTTTTCCAGTACAAGTTTTGGGTATGAATCTAGTGGCTTCAGTTAAATTATTATTGCATTCTTGTAATTATGGAAATTCCTCAGAGAAAAATGCAAAGAATAATGATGCAAGGTATTAATGAAGTTTAGCATCATTAATAACATTTTTAATGATCATAATAAAAATACTGGTTAACCCTTGAATCCTGGGCCTCATTATTGCTGAATTTTTAAACCCCAGAACTCATGATGTACATCTTATTCAAGAGCCAATTCTTCAGATCTCCAAGTGTTCTTAGGGTACTCTTTCAGTAAATGCCTTCCCTGAGCATTTGGTAACAGTTTAGATTAGTTCCTTCTCTTTGTTAAGTTTGTAGATTATTGCTACATCTCTGTTCACTTCGATTCCCTTTTACAGCCAAAGATTTGTGGAAACAGTATCCTCTATGTGTTCTAGAAGCAAAGGACTGGGTCCCCCTTGAACTCAAGTGTGTTTGAAGATCATACAGAATATGAAGAATTTCTCAGCCCAGAATATTCGGCTGTAGCAAACTGCTTCACAGTTTTAAATTCATTGCCTCAAGTAACGATCCTAAATATAAAATAGCTTAAAAGACATACTTGAGATGTAGAAGCATCAATCTGTAGAATCGAAATCCTCTTGATGACAGCTATAATCCATCTTCCCTCTTCATCTACTGTCTCCCCAAACTTAAGATGGTCAATGATTCCCCCTGAACATTCTGTTTCTACTAGTAGGATTAGACATCCTGGTAATGTGTTCCTCAGAGACACGTAGATTTTCTGCACACTTCTTAGCTCGTGACATGTAGGATACATCATTGCCCATTTGGCATTACCACTTGATGTTTATCAATAACTAGTATTGATTTTGTCCCAATGGCATGTCATAAGAAACTGTGAGCACAATCATTATACTGAAAAACCTCAGGTTCCTACCAGATGGAAACACATATAATCAGGCAAGCATAACAAACAAATATAGAAGAGACATCTTTAAAAACATATCACTGGAGCTGGAGAGGTGGCTCAGAGGTTAAGCCTCCGCCTTGAAGGCGGAAGGTCCTGAGTTCGGATCCTAGACCCCACATAGAGACGCCGGGCTGAAGCCAGGGGGTGGGTGGGGGGGTGGGAGCCTGTGAATCCCGGGGCAGAGTAAACAAGGAGGAGGTGGAGGTGTCCATGGTGGTTCCCGAATTCGTCTGTGGTTCTACACACACGCACACACACACATACACACGCACACACACGCACACACACACATACACACGCACACACACGCACACACACACATACACACGCACACACACGCACACACACACATACACACGCACACACACGCACACACACACGATTGAATAAAAATGAATAAAAAATATTAAAAAAACCATATCACTGTTGGAGTTACAATGATCATTAATGTTGGAAAGCAGGATATTAAGGTCATTCAAGCACACAGAACTCAGAGGATCAAAAATGTGTGGTTTGGTCACCCTAATTAGATGTTGAATATGCTATAAACCAAGATTATGCTTAATATAGTGTAAATTATGACACATCTTCTCCCGTCTCGCCCAATGCAGTCAATAAGTGAGAAATACTTGACTTTCACCCAGCAAATATGTGGGTGCTATTTACCCCACTCAAGTATTATGCACCTGATGTTTACTTTGAAGCTCAAGTGATGTCTTTTGAGTACATCATCACTCACGACTACAGTGTTTGAAATTTTACATTGAAGAAAGATCTCTCAGAAAAAAGTATGTTTTATGAAAAAAAATCAAACAACTTCCGTGCAATTAAGAACCTTCCAAGTCCTTTTGTGGATGCAGAGCTCATGGAAGATCTGAGTGATTTGTGATAAAGTTAATCCCTTTAATGAATACTCTGGAAGTTAATAAGAAACATAACATGAAGGGCTGTTGAGAAATTTAGTTCTGTAAGTTTTCATTCTAAAATAGTTCCAGAAGTTTTAATTTTAAGTTAAACAAGATTACACAGCCAAAAACTTTGTTAGGCTATTTTATTTCTACAGAGTTTAATTTTGAATTAAAGAGAAGAATTGGTATAATTATCAAATATTTTCTGATTCCTGAAGGTATTTCTACATTTCATCAAGTCAATGTAACGTAAATCTAATAATCAAAGTCCGTGAAGTGGTAGTATTACTGTGTAGCAAAGTGAGTGCACATATGCATGATATATAGAATGATCATACACATTTCAATTTTAAGAATTAAAATTTTACTGATGCAGGACAGTGCTTTAAAAAGTAGCAATGTCTAATGCTAGCATGCTTTCAAATTCCAAGAGTCCTGATGTTTTTTTCCTGGGTATCTGTATGGTCCAATTTTTACAAAAGATGACAATTTGGGTATGAGGAATTCAATAGTAAATCTCAGATTTTGCATTTGTTATTTGCAGTCTAATATATCTTTTGACAAGTTTAAAGAACCCTTGGTATACCCAGTATATTATTAAGCAGATGCTTAATATTATCTATGTATTAATGACCTCTTCTTCCAAGGGTCAGGAGACATCATGGAAGAGAAGGGAGAAAGAATATAAGAGCTGTAGGGTAGACAATGTCTGTGAGCTGGTGTCTTTTGGTCTGGCATAGACATTGTAATCATGAATTCAAAGTAGCTACAGCTACTTTCACTGGGTTACATGAGATTGAGTTTGGAAAGCATGGATCAGAAAGGGACTTAAAGGCCCTACAACTTCTTGCTACAGTATTGAGTCCTGATGGATTCTGAAAGAGTTAACAGTATTTGTGTTGTTGTTGCCTATGGAGAAGTCACCAGGTACCATTGACAGTTTCAGCCTCTAGTCAGATTTAACCTGGTAAAATTACCAGGTCTCAGCAAAACATAACAAAAAGCCATGAATGTGGTAAATAAACTGGTGTGTGTGTGTTGGGGGAATGTTACTGATGAGGGGAGATTAGAGATGGTGTGACGTTGCAGTAATCATAATGCACTGAATACTTGTAGAAATTTCCGAAGAAGAAATGCAATTAAAGCTAGAAGACAGAAAGCCTGAATCGGGTCAGACTTCTCTCTCTCCATGTGCACTGCTGCTCTCCCTCCTCTCAGCAGCTTTGTGTCCTCTACTGAGCTAACTGTAGTGTTCTTGAAGCCACTCGCTCCCCGCCTGCCCGTCACTCAGCCTTTCTCTCCAGTGTGACATTCTGAATCAGGCATCAAATCACGTCTTTTGACTTTTGCATCTCCTGGTTTTTCCAACCCAGTCCCAATATGTCCTTCAGTGGCTTCTCAATCTGGTGCATCCTACTCTGTTATCTCATTCCATATCCACTTCACACATGACCCGATCAATCGCTTTCAGACATTATGATTATTTCAACCTGTCCACCTCATCTTCACAGGCAACGTTTTTACGATACAAGCATCTAACTAAAGAGCATCAAGAATTATTCAGACTAACAGTCTGTTCTACATGTGTCCTCTGCCTTTCACATCTGGATAACCCACCTCTCCAACTTTCTACCACATAACAGCTCACATCAGCCTGACGGGGACGGTAAAGAACAATGTATATAATAAGGTGGTTGTCATCGGAAGGCCGAGTTGCAAGAAGGAGTCTCTCTGGCTGGACATTGTTTAAATATCCTTCTGATAACAAATATTCATAGGAAAGAAAAAGATTGGCAAGGGAAAAAGGGTAGAGATACAAGAAGGAGATGAATGAAACTAGAAGATTAGAACAGTCAAATTTTAAAAAATTATCATAAGTCATTACTCAATGTTTGGGAATTAAAATGAGTAGATACAGAATGGGAGAAATGGGTTGCTTCACTGTAGAATCAGGGACTACAACATCCCACAGGGTTTAAGGTCTTTACATACTGGCACTCGGATAATCCATAGTGACTAACCTTGAAGAGAATGTTTGTTATTCAGTATATTTTTTTTGCTCAGATGGTTGCTTTAAGGAACAGCAAGAGCTGCGAATGTGCTCGGCAGATCGGGGAACCTATTCAGGTTTCTGCTGTACTTGACAGGGTAAATTCCCCCAATTTACTCCTTTAAACTAATGTTTCATGGTGCTGTGGTACTTGTTAGCTGGTGGTGCATGGTATGCTATCAATTATCTACAACTAGATGACCTATGGCTTATGATAAATTATATATTTATATATTAAATATACTTTATATTTACATATGTATATATTTTCTGTACTTTCAATGCGATAAGAAACATTTCCCATATCATGAAAATAAAGGAAAACCAAACTTTCTGTTAAACATGTTTATAAAATCATATCTGCATCTCTCCTACATCAACCTTTCTATTCTCTTTGTTTTTTACAGTTTTTAATCGCCAGTTTGTTTCCTTAAATACCATGAATGACCTTTGAGCATTTTACAAGTTTACAAAAGGAAGACTTAAGATTTAATCATGATCAACACATTTTCTGAATTATCATTGATTTAGTTTAACCAATGTTTCAGTTGAACACACTTTTAAAGGAACTCAAATTATACAGTCCCATTTCATTTCAACTTGGTTCTTCCTCTTTTGAGAATGGTGATAAGGAACTTACTTAGATCAGCCATGCAGTGTGGTGGGTAAAGAAAAAAAAACCTTGCATGTATCATGAATATTCAAAAACTACAGGTATTATATGGGAGCCACTTAGCCAACTAATTTCAGTGGCTCCATCTTAAGGAAAATAATGGAGGAAAGGCTGAGAATATATCCTACTCCCTTACTTTCCTGAAATATTCAGTAATGAGATATGAAAGTGCGGGCTGCACTTGGGTCAAGCTAATCAGTTTGAATTTCCATAGCATGCAGCACAGTGGGCTCCAATATCAAGCTTTCTGCCAAGATCTGATTTTTTGTTTCCTGCAGTTATATTACCACAGTTGTCTAGTGTGGGACATATTCACATTTTGTCTTTCTGGGGGCTCTTGTTCTGTGGCAAACATTGTTTGCCACAGTCTTTCACATATAATTCAGTGTTGAGAAATGATACAAAATAAAGCAAATGACTTCAAGATTAGATCCAAAAACAAACTCAGTTTTTTTTGTAGACAATCTTATCAAGACTATTTCATCCTATGTAGCAAACACTTTAATGATCAAACTATTCTTCCCTGTGTTTATGATAAACACCAATGACGGGTCAACTGCTGGCTTTCTCTGAAAGTGGTTAAATTGAGTTGACTTAATTGAATTGCATATTATTTGTGGTAAAGCAAGTATTTATAAATGGTTGATGATAAAAAAGTGTTTGATGTCCAATTCTCTGTTAAACCATCATCAGCTAACTGTAATAACAGTATGTTTAGTGACAAATATGGTTTTGCTCTCAAACCTTGTTTATGAGTATATTTGCATACATTACACAATTCTTGATTTAGGAAAGTTATCCATTAAATAATGAATACATTTGCTATTATTACTGTTGTCTTTGGTGGTGATGTGAATACGTGTTTGTGTGTGTATTTAAGCATGTGTGTGGGTGTATGCAGACTATGTGCATATATATATATATATATATATATATATATATATAAGCCAAAGGTCAATGTCATGTGGATTTCTAAATCACTCTCCAACTTACATTTTTGAGTCTTCTCACTGTTCTTAGAACTGACCAATTTAGCAAGACCAGTAGGCTAGCAACTTCTAGAGATCCTTGGTCTCTGCCTCCCAACACTGACATCACAGGGGGAGATTTACTAGCCTAAATTTTGACACATATGCTAGGGATACAAACACAGATCCTCATGATTGTGTATCAAACATTTTACCAACGGAACCATTTTTCTAGCACAAGATCTGGATTGTTTTCATTATTTTCTTTCTAAATTAGCATTGAGTTTTTTCATAATTAATCAATACTAGAATAAAGTCTAAATATATATGTTTTGTCTTTAAAACTTATGTAAAATACATACTGCAGTGCTCTGATGCTGTCTTAAGTATACAGTAACAAAGGCGTATATAGTTCAAGAATGAATTTCTGTCCGTGACTTTCTGCTCCTCTAAAATGTATTTAAGTCTTAAACTGATTTTTAAAAAGTCTTTTCTCAGTCTTCTACTATTAGGTGTCTTCTCAGAGCTTTATGATCATTGAATCAACCCTCTATGTAAGTTTCTTTTACCGTCATGAACAATTATCAACCTATATTGATTTTAGTAAGTGGTTGCATGTCACCTGTAGTAAGTGCCTGAGTATCTGTATCAAGAGCTTGCACATCTTCTGTATGTGTGTGGGTGGGTAGGTGGGTGCACACACATGTGCAAAAGGGCACCATGTGATTTCTGAAATCATTCTGGATTGATTCTATCTCATTTTCTCTTGAATCTGGGATCACCCAGACTATGCCTTTTGGAGCTGGAAGTGCAAGCTGCCCCCATTTCTGCCTAGCATATTTATATGGGATCTGTGATCTGAATTCAGATCCTTCTGTTTGCTAGGCAGTCTCAATTCCTGAGCCATCTTTCCAACCCCAGGGAGTGCTTATCTTTAGTGAATGTTTGCATATCTTTAACAAGTACGCGAATATCTGCAGAGAATACTTGGATATCTGACCAAATGTCACAAAAATGTCTGGATGATTTTCAAATTAGTTATGATTCATTGACTTATACTATTACAAATAAAATAATACATATTAAAGATGACATAGGCAATTCAAATTATTCCTTTATGCTTGTTCTGGATAAAATGCTACATATTGAAAGACAGAATAATCATATAATTTTAAATGTTTTTAAGCTTCATAAAATTTAAAGACAGAAAGTTAAATAGAAAGTAATACATTACTGACAAGATTTAGATCCACAGTGAACCTCAGAGGTCATAGTCTAGTCCAGTAGCTGCTCATTGGAGATGGTGCTGAGGGGAGGAATGGTAGCTGGGGGGACAGAGATTCACTCTTTCTTCTCTATTTCCTAATCGACGGGTACAAAGAACTCTGAAGATTACTCATACAGGTGAGCGAGGAGAAGACTGGCAAAAAGTGTTCTAAAGTAAACACGGCCACGGCTGTGCGAATTCACACAGGATGGTAAGTACCACACCAGCAAATGCTAGCATAAGAAAAAAAACATCATACTTGAACTTTGGGGAGCTGTGAGCTGTGTGGTGTGTGAAACATGTCTTTATCTTCCCCTGCCACGTGACAGTTTCACAGGAAGAAACAACCCAACATGCCAGGCTGGTAGCCACTGAAAGGAATACTTAGGGCCCCTCTAAAGTCCTGTTTGAAGAGACCTGCGTCTGCTAAAGCTGGTGAAGGGTCTTGTACCAGGGCACCCAGCTCCTTGGCCTCCCCAGAGATCCGTAGAACATTAGCTGAAAATCTTAAAGGAGCCAAGCAGCATCTACAAAATGTTCAAATTGTTGCAAATAATTGAAGTGAACAGTGCACTAGAAATGCACCCGTCATGGTTTGCATGTCAACTTTCCCTCACAAGCTCCTGTGTCTGAATTCTTAGCTGGTGTCAATGTCTGTGATTGTGGCCCCTTTCAGAGGTGGGGATTTGCTGAAGGGGGAGACCTTGAGGTTTGGTAACCTGGGACCTGCTTCCTTCTATAACTTCTTTCCTCATCTCCTCATGACCCCACAGGGCCCGGAGCTAGTTAACCATTTCCACCTCTTGCCACACCTTCTCTTATGTGATCCTTACCATAATGAACTATATCCCTAACTTCAAGTCAAATAAATACCAGTGTCTACCTTAAGTCGTGTATGAATGTAGTCTCAATTGTAGCAAAGGAAGAACAGCTATCAAAAACGAATCCAGAGGCATTAATATCAGTTGACTGTGATTATCATCTCTATGAAAACGAGAAGGGTGGGGAGTGAATAAAGAAGAAACAGCAATTGGTGAGACACTGTCACCTGGTAAAATAAGGACTACGGAAGTTCCAAAAGTGAAACAGAGAGAAGGTCAGGCAGATGACTGAGGAAATCTAACAGGAAAAGTTCCAAACTCTATGAGCAGCATTCATTTCCCATGATGGGCAAGATGGCATCTATGATACATTTAACTATCTATCATCTATCTATCTAAAATAGGTAGATGTAAAAGATTAGGTGTGTGCATCTAAAATGTAACTAAGATTGTTTCTTTCTAGTGACATCCCACAGCTGAAAATGCTTAGAAATAATCTCTCTCACACACGTATGCATATTTTCGCTTATACCTGGTATAAGATTTGTAATTTGAAATCTGCAAAAGTTGAATGAAGTTGAAGAATATCCAAATTAATGGCATGATAGTCCATGTTTATAAATTGGAAACTCCTTTAATTGACCTATAAATTCAGTCCAACTTAAGTTTCTATTGTTTCATAATTAAAACCTAATCTTCAAAGTCATACACAAATGCAAAGGGAAATACTCAAAATAACCTTAGGTAATTTCACCTTTTCCAGTTCTTAAGCTTACCACAAACATTTTAGTGTCTTAGGCATTGTCATGTGGCATTTGGATGAGCTTACAGATTTGTAACATGGAATTGAAAATACAAAAATTAAAAAGTAATGATATTTAATTTTCAACAAAGATACAAGACAATTTGCTTTGAACAGATAATGTTTGGAAAAACCAATATTCTGAGCAGAGACAATTCAAACCTTAGCCACACGCCATTTAAAGAAATTGATTCTGATGTGACTGACAGCTGAACGGAGGAGGGCTGGGGCGATGGCTCAGTAGTTTTTAAGTGTTTGCCACACAAGCCAACCGACTGGAGTTCAGGTCCACAGATTTCACTTAAGACTACAGGTGGGCTGCTTGTAACTCCAGCTCCAGAAAGCAGAGATGATGAATCCCCAAATCAAGCTGGCTGATCGTACCAATCCTAATGGCAGTTACTAGAACCTAGGCCCACCACAGTGAGGCAGAAGAGGAAAGAAGGATGATTTCCAGGATCATTCTGGAATCTTCCCATGTATGTGCACCCTTGCATCCATGTACCCGCACATACATATGTGTCTACCCACATTCAAAGCATATATACATACATGCATGCACACACCTCATACACATGCACACATCAAAAAAAGAAAACAGAATAAAAGAACTAAAAATAATGCAGAGCACACTGAAGAAGACAAAGGAATAAATCTTCCTACTACTAAATTGCACAGTATTTTTCAGATGTGACTCTACACACACAAACACATTGGCCAAAAACTACATAAATTAGATACAATCAAAGCATGTTTATGCATCAAATGATATCTGACCAAGAGAAAACAGTCCACATAAAAATAGGAACTAGTAAAAAAAATCACAAAATGACAAAATTATGTGTGTTTGTGTGTGTATATATATATATAAAATATACACCAAGTATAACAATCAGTAAACACACATTTATTTTAGATAAATAATGTAACATAGGAATGATCAAACAATTTGAACAAATCTTTCCCTGGAGAAGACAGCAAACCGACAAAACACACAAGGCAGTGCTCAGTTGCATTAAACTTCAAAGAAATGCAAATCACGTTAGAGCGAAATCCCAGTTCATATCCATTAGGATCACTATAATCAAAACAATTCACTTGAGGTTGCTATCCAGAACCTATTATAGACATCAACAACTCAGTAGAAGGAAAGTAAATCTAAATACTCAATTTTTTAAAAAAAGTGCTCTTTCTGGGAAGCAGACATGCACATGGCTAAGGGGATCATGATAATGACTGGGCAGCATTAATCATTGTGAAAATACAAGTCAGAGCCATAAGGATATCACCTCCTACAGATGAAGGGCAGATATCAAAGATAACTTAGGATAAGGAGTACAAGCAAGTAGATAGGGAAATGGGATCCATACAACACTGTGAGTATGTAAATCAATAACATTGTTCAAAACAGAACAATCAAGGATCCATCACTCTCACAACTGGATGTAACATCAAAGGAAATGAAATTAAGTGTGTTGAAGAGATACCTTTATCCTTACATTCATCAGAACATTATCAAACATATACAAGAAATGGAACATAAAGACAACATGAGTGTCTGTCAGGTTATGAGTTCATGAAGAAAATGGGAAGCATACAATTACAATAGAACAGGGTCAGTCACATGAAGAGTAATACCTTGTCCTTTGAAATAGCGTGGATGGAACTGAGGAGGATTGTTTTAAGTCAAATAAGCCAGCTACAGAAAGACAAGGACCAAGGGACATCATGCACGGTGAACTAGAAAACAGCTCTTCTTGTGGTAGATGGAAATAGAATGGTGAACACAAAGGGTTCAAGAAAAGTTGGGGAAGGAAGGAATTGGGAATGGCTGATGCATATAATGTGATAGACAACATTGATTTTGTACAAAATTGCAAAGGTTTGCTAAGTTATAACCAATTAGGAGCCAGAAGCTCTGGGGGACTTTTGCATAGTAGGCAGACTAGAGATACTAGTACTCTTCTAAATCTATAGGAAAGTATTTGGTTTTATTACATAGAAATGATACGTATTTGAGGAGGTAAATATGTTTAACCTTATTCAAATACTAACAATGTAAAATTATGATAAATGTAAATGTATACATTTATTAAATCTTCCTGTGAATTCAACATTTTCAAATGTCTACACATCAGTTAAAAAGATTCAAGAATAAAAAAATTACAGAAATGATGAAGTTCTGGAGAGAACATGAAGAAACTATAGCATGTAAATAGTGATCTTGGGAATGGAAAATTAGTTTAGCCATTTTATAAAATAGCCAGTCAACTCTTTAAACAGAAAAATGCAAAATTACCATACGACCAAGCAATTCTAAATCTAAACACCTGAGGATTGTGATCACTTACCATACAAACATTTGCAGTAAATATTCATAACAACATTACAATTATACCAAATTGAAACTATTCAAGTGGTCTCCATCTCATGATAAATCTATTTAAAATATATGGTCATATGAAATATAGAGGAAAAGAAAATGTATATCATGTTAGAGATAGATATTGAAAATAGTATTGAAAGTGAAGTCTCAAGATATTTCATCACTTGTTTTCATCTGTATGAATTATCCAAAATAATCAGTTCTTTAAAGACAAAACACACAGAGATCCACCAAGATGGTCAATACTGAGGTGCAATTGAATGTTTTCCAAAGTAATATAGTGGTAATCATTGAACAATGTGTGAATACATTTTTATAAGCTCAATTTCATACTTGGCAATAGTAAGTATATTGCTTGTTCATTACATCTCAATGAAGATTTCATGCAAGTAAGCATCATAAAATAAACACTCTGACTTGTACTCCTGTTTGCATCTGAACAGTGATCTCTGACTAAGGACAAGAGATCTGATTAGAAGACTGTATTATCAAGAGGAAAAGAATTTATTTTTGTGATTATGCAAAATGATGACCTACTGAAAAAATAAACTATAAAATTCTTCTAAATATTTTATGGCTTCAGCAAGTACAGAATATGTGTATGTTCACTTTGTTCTGAGAAAACTGTAAAACTGGAACCAAATTCAAATGAAAAATGTACATCACACACACACATACACAAACGGACACATACCAGCCAGCACATTGCAGTTTATATAATAAAGGTAGAAAAGACAGAGCAGCAGATAAGGCCCCATAAACACACCTGACAATCTTAGTTTGATCACTGGAAACCTACATGGTGAAAGGTGAGAGCTGACTTTGGAAATTCTGACATCTGTGAACATGACATTCTCTCTCTCTCTCTTTCTCTCTCTCTCCCTCATAAATAAAACTAAATATTAAACCAATAAGTTAATATTCATTTAATGGACAAGTAAAAGTTGATAGAATATAGGTGATCTGTTCGTGAAACACTTTGGCAAAGTAACAAATGAGAAACATTTACATATGAAGCCCAGAGAAGAGTGCTTACTTGAAATAAGCAAAGTCACTTTTGGATACAAAGTCTACTTTTCTCAAATGTAATCCTAAATTTGTCAGATGATATGTGGCTGGTCTAGTATTACTGAAGGAAAAATTAATGTTTTGCATTATCATCAGCCACGGTATAGAGAGGGGTTTCTGGCTACTTTCTTTGACACATTAATAATTGCTGAAACAGATGCACTTTTCACCCCACCAAGAACAGCATGACTCAGATATCCTCATCTAAATGAATTTGGGACCATGAAGATGTCACTGAAAACATTCCTCCTACACATGTTTATTTTACAACTGGTGTTTTTTCCAGGACTCATATGAATGAGTGAAAATCAAATTTGGACAAAGTGATGAACAATTCCTCAAATGTCCTCTCAGTAATTAGAGAGAGTATTCCAGAGCTTCATGTAACATGGATTTGGCTGTTTTACCTTAAAGTGACTATTTTCCACAAGGTGCAGTAATACTTTAAATAATCTTTGCTTCTTTCAAGGAAAAAGAACGAACCTTTAGAACAATTACAAAAATAAATCATGACACTGACTAGTGGAAATTTGAATATTTTTGCATATGAAGTAAAAGAAAGCCAATAGGGAAAGTTCCCAAATATTCCATTACAGTCCCCAAATCCCGTTCTTTGAGGTGAAATGTATGAGTGGCCGTAAACTCTCCCTCTGATATTCTCACCATTTTTCTTTAAAGTTTCATGGGTCTGTTTTAGAGACACACTGAATTCTGACCACATTTTAAGATGCTCCACAATGCTCACTAGATGTCACGATTTTCTGTTATCATTTCACTTTTTTTTATCATTTCACTTTTTTCTTTGTCCATAGTCCTTTGACTATGTTTCATTTACTGCTCTCTTCTTTTATTCCTTAGCTTGAGTTCCATGAATCTGTGTCTTTATTCTGGGTGTACATGGTGCATTGCTTTTAGTGACTAATCCATAAATACATGCTTATTTGTTGAATGAAAGAAAGAAAGAAATAGATCACGATTCAGGCAGAAGAAGAATCTATGAGTAGAGAAACCTCAGGTCATGAGGTCTTTGGAACAAATCAATAGCAAGACCTTTATCTTTATTCCAAGGGAAGGAAGAGCATTATTACAAAGGTGGGGTGGACAGAGGATGGTGTAAGATGAATAGGTTTGATGGAATATTTACTTCAGATTATACATAGGATTGGCTTCTGCATCCTGGAAGGAACATGTTACTAAGGATATCAAGATGAACTTTAAAAAAATTAATGAAACCAAAATGGAAAGCTGAACATTTCAATAGAAGTGTGCATTATCTTGAAATTTCAGTAAAGCTTGAAAAAACTGTAAGCATAAGCAGTGCAGAATTCTAAAACTAACAAAACCCCTTCTACAAACAGACATTTAGTACAATGGAAACTTTGCAGCATTTACATTGTTCTTGCATGAGAAAAGACCATCTAGAATCGAGAAAGAGAAGAGTCAAAATACTGGTCTCTGAGAGCAGACTAAAGTGGAGATCAGGAGGCTTGAATGCAAGACAGAGGGCAGAGATCAAGGTCCTGGATGCCGGGAGAGAGGCAAGAAGTGAAGGGTCTGGATGCAGGAGAGAGGGCAGAGGGGAAGGGCCTGAATTTGAGTTTTTTCAGCTCCAGATAAATCACTTCTAAACCTGCTTCCCTGGGAACAACTGTTACTGGAAAGTCCTAATTCCCCCTTAGAAAGTGGAACAGGTTAAATACATCTCAAGGAGAGGACACATTAGTTCTCTTCTCTACAGTGGGACTGAATAGATGGTTTGCTTGCATTCACTTTTCTTGTTCTGAATGGCTTATCTTCACACTTTCCTGTTTTCCTCAAATATCATCTTGTGACAGATGTCAACCTCATAAAGTTCTTCATGACACCGATGAATTCCCTGGTAAAGGTGCCCTAAGTCTTTTCAGTCTTAACTGTGGGCAGAAAAAAATATCCAGAGACTAAAGTCAGTGAAACTTCCAGAAAGCTTGACAGACTTGGGGCAACTACCAACTCTGGAAGGCAGGGCATGGGATGGGAAAATTTTGAAAGAGTCAAATGTACCACTCCAGGTCAGTTAACATGACAGACATTCAACTCCCTGCTCCATATTCGTTTTCTTGAGAATATTATATAGCAATAAACTTCATGATTATATCCTAATGCATTTTACTGGAAGCAAAGAAGTACCACATGAAAGAGGCAGAAATCATTCTTCCAATTCAGTGTCCCTGCCTCAATTAGCAGCAGGTAAGACAAGCAGGATGCAGCAGAAGTGGTTTGCCCTTGGTGAGGAGACATCAGAGGCCGTGGTCACAGGCTGTTCCCCTGGCTTCCTCCAGTTCCTTACATCTCCAGAGCTCATGAATGCTGATTGTCTCTACTGTGAGATCAATCAGAACAAACCTTAGCGAGAATTGCACACGTGTGCTTATGCCTTACTCAGCAAGGTTATATGATTTTTTTGTTGTTGTTGTTGTTGTTGAGAAATTTGTCCTCCCTGTGGATCTAGAGCCAAGTGAAACTGTCGTAAGGCACTTCCCAGAGGAGCTGACCCTGCATAGCCACACTGCATGCTCACAATTAACAAGGTCAGCTAGGATTGTATCAAAGCATGATCTAGCTCTACAGCGTCTGCAGTGGTGCCTTCAATTTAATCACTATAAAACTTCATGACAGCTACTGGAATGGTTAATAATTTGATTGTATCTTTTTGAGATTGGAAGCACTAATAGTGATTAGCTTTTATTGTCAGTAATGTCCTGTACAGGTCATATATGCACACAGTCAAACACTCAGTATTAAGCATGCCCCGAAATGCACACCAACAATCCATCTAATTATTTTAAGTCAAAAATTTAAAAATTAATTGATTTGACATACTCCATGGATGCATTGAAAACATTTTACCTTTAAAAGGGGATATGCTTCAACATCTTTATGTTCTATATGAGAGAAAATAAAATGCATTTTATATTATATCAATGTGCGATGGCTAATAATGTCAACTTGAAATGATCTAGAATTGTTTAGAAGACAAACTTGTAGTGTTGTCTGTGAAGAATTATTCAGAACAGGTTCATTGAGATGGGAATACTTATTTTAACTGTGAGTGTTACCATTCCATGGAGTGGGTTAGGGAACTGATTAAAAAAGAAGAAAGCAAGCTATGTATGAGCTTTGATGGCTATCAATATTCTATCTATCCACGTACGCAGTGGGACCAGCTACCCCAAGCTCCTGACACCATAATTTCAGGTCTATGATAGACTTTAATCTGAATTTGCACTCTTCCTTCTTTAGTTGCTTTTCACAGTACATTTTATCACAGCAACAGGAAATGTAACTAATACACAGTGTAAGAATTAAATTCAAAGCATCTGGGATCCTGTGGCTTAACTGTTAGATACATGTTTGTTGGCCTAAATGGATACATAGAAATCATGTTCCCACTGCAAAATACGCTATTCTCCTGATTGCATTTTATCCTGAAGCCTAGCCTCACCCTTTCCTACTCACAGAGGGCAAATGAAGCTTCATTCTGTTTTCTTTAAGGTGTTCACAAAATCTTTTGTGCGAGGTTTTCTATTTTTTTCATTTTCATTTTTTATTGAGAATTTTTCCTTAAATAAAATGAGTTTATATCTTTGCCCCATGCCCCCTCCTCCCACCACCCTTCTTCCCCAATCCCTTTCCCACCCTCCCTTTACCTATTCAGCCATGTTCTTTCTCTCCAGCCTCTCTCTCTGTATGTGGGGATTACAGTACTCTTTCATAGATTTTTGAAGATTGTATTCCTTTCATTTTTTTGAGAATTTATCAATACTTCTTAAAAATTTATGTTCAACACCTTAATATCCTCTATTTCTCTGCAAGACACAAGGCATTTTTGTCTTTTCTTAATATTACCTAACTTAATCTTGTCTCAAACTACATGCTATTGTATGGGGGATTTTGAAAATGACTTTGGGAAGATTTTTCAAAAGACTATTTGTTTTCATGTTTTTCTTTCTCTCCTTTCATTGGGGTCTTTTTTTAAGACCTGAAGTGATGTGGAGGTGAGGGTGACTTAAGAGGGTAGCTATGAAAATGAAGGCCTCTCAAGGCTGCCCTGATTACTTTTTATGCTTTTTGCTTCACATACACTTTGCACTCTTGGGTGCTTCTTTTCCTTATTATTTTCAGAATCCTCAGTATGTTCTTGTTGTTTCCTAATGATCTTTCATATCCTCAACCAATCCTCAGAGACCCCTGCAGACAGCCCTGCCTGAACGAGACTGAAGATGTTTTTCAAGATCTACTAGATAGAGTTTATCTTCTTAAATCCCTAAAAGTGATTTAATAAGACATGGCACAAATATGATTTGAAAATAAAGTATTCATTTTCTAGTTCTCACTTTGGAGTGTCTGCTCTATAGGATATATCTTCTTTTAAAAAAAAAATCTATGCTACCCAAGAACAGCAAAAGTAGGCCATTTGTCAGAGAAAGATTTGACATCATGCAACAAAACAGTGACAGCTTTTTTTTTACTGCTGCTAAAATCAATTTTGACTGATCCATGTGTATAAACAGAAGTTTGCAGGTGAAAAGAAAATGTTCCTTGCACAAGATGGATCTCAAACAGAGCTGCTCCCAAGAGAAGATAGTGGGTAGGATGTACTTCTTTTAACCTTCTTATTTGCATAGGCTATTATTTAATTATGCCTTCCTTGGTTGTGGACTCCATATCATACACATGTGCCTAGACTATGCAAATATTCGCGACATCAATTTAATTTATTCAGAACTAATAGCAGAAACTATAATGAAATGAATAACTTCAAATGAAATCTCATGAAGATGAAGCAAACATGAGATTTGAGGTACACGACCATGTGAAGGGCTGAAGTCTTAAAAATCTTTTTCAGAATCACTTTTGATGAATTCTGCCAAAGAAATGTTTACAAACTGTCTGCAAAACTAAATGAAATGTTTTGCCATGTGTTACAAGCAACATGAACCATAAAGAAGGTTACAGTTTTTTTTTTTTTAACAAGGGAATTGTGGCTTTTTTTGTTTTTATTTTATCTTAGTTTCTTTTATTCAATTATGAGAGAGAGAGAGAGACAAAGAGAGACAGAGAAAGAGAGAGAGGGAATATTCATGAAGGCATGGTACACTGGTGGAAGTCAGAGGTCAACTTTTGAAAGTCATTTCTCTCTATCATGTGGGGGCTTCTGGAGATGAAACCGTGTTTGCAAGTTAGAATCTTATCCACTGCGCTATGTTGTTGGGTTCAGAAGATCTGTTTTAAATTGTAGATATTGAAAAGGTTATTTGATTCCTTCCTTCCTTCCCTCCCTCCTTCCTTCCTTCCTTCCTTCCTTCCTTCCTTCCTTCCTTCGTAATTTGTTTCCCTCCAACCCTCTTGTTTCATTGGAATATTTTTTTTTCATAAGTGAGAACTTAGGAATCAAGACAAAGGAGAGCAAACAACAACAAAGCCTACAGCAACAAGCTTTGCTGTTTCTCTCCTACTTACTGCAGACTCTGTATCTTCTCTTTAGATTATGAAACAGGCTTTCACTGCTTCGTGCAAATGCGCATAGACCATCCCACTAGTGAACCCAAAATGAACTTAGACACCCACCTGTTCTGAAAATTGCCTCAAGTTTTGTTTCAGAAAGTAGGTTAAGCAAGACTGCATAATTTATAATTCTCTCTGCCATCCAGGACATTGTCTTTGTGGTGCCTTGAGTTCAATCCCAGCTTCTGAATGCAGGGAGACCCACCTAAGAACTCCAGGTTTCCAAGCAGGAGGATGCATGTGGGACAGGAAGGTCGTGGGGCAGGAAGGTCCACTGCTCTTCTATGACAAGCTTCAGATGCACTTTCACGTCATACCCAAGATAATCAACATTGTAGCTTAGACAAGACCTTCAAAACATGTTCATCTGGGTCTTTAAAGCATTCACGTAAAACAGCAATCTACTAACAGAAATGAGGCTCCATACTTGACTATGTCTCACCTTGCGACAATTCTTTTTCTTTCTGTCTGTCTTGTGTGTGTGCACACATACTACAAGGCACTAGTGTATGTGCCTGAAAAGAACCCAGGATGACATCAGAAATCAGCCTGTATTGCTCTACCCTTATTGCTTTGCTCTTTGATTTCCTGGGCTCTGCCTTCCAAGGCTGAAAGTGCAAGTGTGGTCATTTTTGTCTGACTCTTTTACCTGGGATTTGGAATCTGAGCTGACGTCTTTTTGCTTGGGAAGCAAAGACTTTACCCCCTGAGCCATTTTTGTTTTTTGTTTTTTTTGTTCTTTATCTGAGAAGTTTGTGGCCTGAGATACAGGTTAAAGGAATCGTGAGACTTCACTCTGCGGCAAGATTCCTGACTTAAAGTCATTACTACAGCTGAGCATTTATCTGATTTTATAAAGAGCTTTGTAATTTTCCCCTTTGGGTATTTTATGACCTTCCAGAAATCTTCCAATTCTTGTTCATGTACGTAAATTCTATAAGTAGAAAAGCTTTTGAGTAAGATCGAGACAAAGATAAACATATATAAGTAAATGTTTTCTAATCAGCAAGTGCATCAGAATTTCCACTGACATAATTACAGAATCAGTTTAGATATTAGTTAAGCCACTATTTTAGAAGGGAACAAATTTTCTTTCATTCTCATTATGTATCCTCATGACAGATAAAGCATCCTAATAGCAACAGTTGGAACCTGTTAACATAGCTACAAGGTGGAGCAAGACAAGGAAAGCAACTGTAATCCCTAAGTTACTTTTGTCAAGTAACTGACACAGAGCTTTGGCTGTGAGGGTGAAGTTCTCACTGTGATAAATTTGACCATGCTGTTCCTTGACTCCTGTGGTTTGGGTGAGAGATGTGAAAGAATTAGAAAGTTGGTGTTAGAAAAGCTGTAGAGTTCCATAAACAGAGCTTAATGGACCATTTGCATAGAAGCTTGAAAGGATGTTGAGGAGAATATGGGCTGTAGAGGTCAAACAGGAGGTTTCAAGGAGAAACAAGGACTGTATAAGTAGGAGAGGGAGAATTTGTGCGACCTTCTGTAAGGAATGTGGCTATATTCTGTCCGTGTCCTAAGAACCTGTGTAAGGTTGAATTCAGAGGTAAGAAACTAATTTGTTTAGCATTAGAAATTTCTTTTTATTTTTATTTCTCTCTCTCTCTTTCTCTCTCTCTCTCTCTGTGTGTGTGTGTGTGTGTGTGTGTGTGTGTGTGTGTGTGTGTGTGTGTGTCACCGGACACTTTATGTCCCTGTGGAGGGCTAAGAGTGATTTCGGGAATCACTCTGGATTGCTTCTACCTGGGATTTCCTAGCCTCCATCCATAAAAATTGGAAGTACAAGCAACCACTGTTTTTGCTTGGTGTTTTTTACATGAGACCTGGGATTCAAACTCAGGACCTTCTGCTTGCAGGGCTGAGTCTTAACCCCTGAGCCATCTCTCCATCCAGGCAAAGGATGGTATTTGAGTGTGAAATGAAGTCTACTACTGCAATTATCCAGGTCTACAAAAAAAAAAAACAAAAAACAAAAGAGCACACTGTTGGGCAGAAAGATGTTAACGAACATTGAATATTGTACTGTAACTGAAAGAAAGAACAAGAGGAAGTTTAAAGCTGGGGTCTCCATGTGCTAGAATAATAGCTGCAATTGTCAAAAAAAAACATCCTGGTTTACCCTGAGACAACAGGGACATGCTGAAGGTCATGGAAAGTATTGGAAAGTATTTTCTTACAGCAACAAAAAAGTAGCTAAGGTAACAATTCTAATATAAGGAAGTATGGACCTTTGACATTTAAACAAGAATCTACATTTCAACCTATCATCACCTTTAGTGATGTTTAGATATGAAGGATCCAACCAATGGAATTACCTCAATGGGATCATGATGTGTACTGATTAAAGTATAACCAAAGAAAATGATTTCAAGCCAATCTCAATCTCTAAAGAGAGAGAGAAAGAGGAAAAAAACACACACCACTTACTATTCTATGTTTAAAACCATCACATGAGAAACGGATCTGGCAAGAAGACATCTAAAAGCCTCTCCGTTTCCCCAGAGTGAAATGGTGCTAAATCCAAAGCGCGGTGTGAAGCCACTACACAGCTGGAAAACATGCAGTGTTTTCTTAGAGAAACACTCGACGTGGAGGTGAGGGAAATACACAGAAGAACACTTTGCAAGCCAAGAACAGATGTGGAAAAATGAAGCCGAGCCTTAGGAGTCTGACGCTCTGGGCACAGCCCCATCTGTCAGGCACCTCTCCTGGCCTCCCCGAAGACGGTGCCTCCAGTTCTCTGGCGTGTCTGGCAGCTCAGCCCGCTCAGCCTTGCCACACTCATCATAACAAACACCCCACGGCAGGTCGCGGTTGGCACACCGAGCTCTGTTACCTTGATGTCCAGCCAATGACCTGCTATTGGCCTCTCTAGACAACCTGGGCTTTCCTTTGTCCTAATTAAGGGACAGAGCAGCTGCCAGCACCAATGCCAATCTCACCCTAGACTAAAGAGCCGGTGACAGCAGACCACGGGCACCTGTGCCCCAGACACACTTCGGATCAGTGTCCCAGTCTTGCCACAGATGGAACCTGTCACAGAGAGGCCTCTGATAGTTTATGTTTTGCTTTTGTTTTTAAATTTATTTTGCATGTGCTTGTGTGTATGTGTGTGTGTGTGTGCGTGTGTGTGTATCAGAGGGCACTGTGTGTCCCTGTGGAGACCCAAGGTGACTTCAGGAATCATCCTGGATTGTTCAACCTCCTTTGTGCTGGGACTTCTCAGGTTGGGTCCATTGTGGCCAGAAGTACAGCCCATCATCTTCCTGCCTGGTGTTTAACAAGCAGAACCTGGGACCTGAACTCAGGACTTTCTGCTTGCAAGACAGATCTTAACCCTGAGAAAACTCTCCAGCCCTAGGCATTCTTTTTATGTCTTTCCTCTTTTGAATTTCATATCAATTTTTATGGAGGAGAATGCATGTTCTTAAATTTGAAATGCCTATCTTTCCATGAAAACTAAAGTCTACATAATTGCAAACGTAGTACATTATATAAAGAAGAATCGCATGGCTGTATCTTTTCTCCCCATATCAGACTTGCTGTCTCTTGCACAGATGAGCACTCTGTCATAGTTAGAAATGTGGAAATAGTAGCAGCAAGTGGTCAAACTCTGGAGGCGGAGCTCATTTGGTGAAGTGTTTGCCACACAGCATGAGGATCTGAATGATTGGGTCCCTAGTACCCCTGTGAAAGCCAAGCAAAGTGAAGAATGTCTGTAACCCCAGTGCCAGGAAAGGGGAGAAGCAAGAGGATCCCTGGGGTTTGGGACCCAGTCAGCCAAAGCAAAGCTACGAGTTCTACGGTCAGTGAGGTACTGTCTCAGATCATAAAGTAGAGTAAGGAAAGACGATGCCTGATTTCAACCTCTGACTTCCATATGCACACTGTTGCAGTTCACCTGCATTGTTGCTGATAAGTGACCATCAAACTGCTTGAGGGAACAAGAGGTTCATTGTCTCTTATGATTACCTGGTTGCAGTCTCAGTCCAGCTTGACAGGAGAGCTCACGCTAACACCATGGCCGAGGGAACTGGCCACACTCTCTCTACGTAATGGCTGAGAGAGGGATGATCCTTACTTGCCAGACCAGCATGTCTGGCCAAGAGTACAAAAGGATGTCAACTCTCTCAACCAGCGGTCTGTATTTTATTCTAGGGCCTAGTCCCACTCACTATGGGCTGGACCTTCCCCATCAGCTAAACAATCTCCTTCAGGTCTGCTCTGGGATTAACTCAACCACTAATTCTCTACAAATGTGTCCAGAGCTCAAACCCTCAACTGTCAAGTTGACACCTGTGCCCAACTATGACAAATGCATACACAAGTACACATATATACACGAGCATGTAAGGCAGTCCTGAATAGCTCTGTTCTAAAGCATGTCCCAGCTCTGCCTTCTATCTGAAGGTGAGTATGCCACACTAGGAATCTGTAACACTTCTCACTTTCAATTGTCATTTCTAAATTGGAAAAATTACCTAAATTTCTGAGAGTTTTTGTGAACATTCTGAGCTACAGAATAAAGACACGGAGCACATTTGACAGCTCATGAATGTATCTTACCTCCTCCCTACACACTGAAATCTCTGATGTGACATCCCCAAGGAGAGAATGGATTGTGAAGACTGTTTGGCAATGGTGATTTTCCACATGGTTTTAACTTTTTTCTAACTTTGCCACACTTTATTCTCTATTATAGCAAAATAAAAGATAGTAATTAGCAGTTATTTTCCCAATTTTGCCCATATCATTACAAGATCACAAAAGTCTGAAATCCACAAAAGAGGATAATTACTATTATGTGTGAGGTTGCCTGGCAAAGTGAGAACTCCTCTCTCTCCCATTCATCCCTGTGCGCATTATTATAAAGCCAACAAAAGTAAGTTTTTCTTTTGTCATTGTATCCTACCTACATAATTCTGTTTTAAATTAGGTCATGGCACTGAGACCAACAGCAAAGAAAATAAACTGATTGTATGTAAAAATCTATGCCTTAACAGTGCATGTGTGTGTGTGTGTGTGTGTGTGTGTGTGAGAGAGAGAGAGAGAGAGAGAGAGAGAGAGAGAGAGAGAGAGTACATGATGTTCTCATTTCAAGGCTGAACAATAAGGAGCAAAAGGTCAATATAATGTAGTTAGTTTCTGGTATTGGTAAGCCATTTTCAGTATGCTATTTTATAATCCACAACTAAGATTATGTATTCCACATTTTGATAGGTTCAGCTGGGAGGTGCCACGTGTTGGTTTTGTTTTTTTTATTGTTTTTGTTGTTGTTGTTCTGAATTCCAGCATGACACTGTGGAGTCTGGCTAACAGCTTTTCTCCTAGAGAGTTCTAGACTGCCATTCTGTGCCATTAGAGATTCGTTATCTCATTAGAGATTCTGGCAGGTTTGCTGACCTTTGTGCTACCTGATATCCTTCCTCAAGATGGAGGGATGCAATGTAAGAGAATTCCAAGAAGCGTGAATGATCTTCTAAAAATCTTTCTCTTGCACCTTTCCCGTTGGGAGAAACTAGATTATAAAAAGAACACCTGCCTGGTGAAGACAACTTTATTCCTGAAAGGCTTCACATGCCCAACTCTAGATAATGAATAAATCACTCTATGCTCATATTTTTCCAAATGTATAAATTACTATGAAGCAAACCACAGTTTAAAAAAATATGTTTTAAACAGTCAGTTAGGGCTTTCTGTGGCCATATGAACATACCTTGTTTTTATTTCCCTGAAAAGAATGCATCAGTGTGGGGTATTCATCAGTGTGTACCAAAATCTGTGCTGCAGTCAAAGGATAAGGGAAAAGATTGCACACATAATCCATGAGAAGCTTTACAAATTTAGATGTTTGGGGCGGGAAAGGTGGCTCAGCGGTTAAGCCTCTGCCTTGCAGGCGGAAGTTCCTGAGTTCAGATCCTGGACCCCACATATAGACGCCAGGCAGAAGCAGGGGTGGCCTGCGTTTCTGGTCCTGGTAGAACGGAGCCTGTGAATCCTGAGGCAGAGTAAACAAGGAGGAGTTGGAGGCGGTTCATGGTGGTTCCCGAATTTGCCCGTGGTTCTACACACACACATACACACACATGCATGCACACACATACAATTGAATAAAAAATTTTAGATGTTTATGAACACTGAATATTTCCATTTCTGTATGATAATCTCTCTTCAAGTACACATATAATCCTGTTCAATGTATTTATTTTTGAAAAGCCCTTTTCCTGTGGTGATGTAAAGAAAAGTAGTTGGTGCTTAAATGAAGACAAATGTGGCTACTTCTTAGTTTCTATGGGGGATTGACTGTAAAACATCCTGAAGATACCATTAGTTGGAGACACTCAATACATATGACATGAGAGCATATTTATATTTATCCTGCACATAAACTCAGATATAGTCCCTTTATGTCATCTCTAGAATACTCATAAAGTATACCATAAGTACTATGGGAATAGCTATAAGATTAGATTAGGTTAGATTAGATTAAAAAACAAGTCTATGCATGTTCAACACAGATTCAATATTCTTTCATTCTCTTGCTACATTCCCAGATGTAAAGCCTCCAAGCTCCTAGGCTATCTGTATACATGCATCCCTCTGCATGCATGGAAATATGCAACATACATAGTTCTATCTGCCCAAACATATAAGGGTACATAAATTTAGAAACATACGTATAGCTTATATTTTCTTCACATGACCGAACTATGTGGAAAGTGTCTTTTCCTCCTTCTTAATTTTCTTCTTTTGTCTATCCACACTCGCTGAGTTGCTGAACTCGCTGAGCCTGCTTGTCCATGGAGCATCTACAAGGGGTCTCCATTGGAATTTTTGGGCTGATGCCTTGACTGACTCTTAATCTTTCAGCCATTGTTTTTTAAGTTATGATTTTAGGTTGTATTGATCGTTCCCCTCATAACAAGTAGAGCTTTATATATAGGCATTCTTTAGAGTGTGCTTTAGAGGTGCCTCCCCTAGGCAAGATTTGTGTTCATCTCTTTCAGACTTCTCAGCATACTTTCCATCTGCGGTACTGAGTAATAAATTCTTCACTGAGTTTTCCCCTCTATTCAAAGTCAAGGTCAAGTTGTTCATTTCTCTTTATAGCATATGCCCCCTGCAAAATGCCTGCTGTTTTTTAATGGTGTGACCCCCATTACATCTTGCCTGCATTAATGAATGCAATTCCAGCTCAAATGAATGAAGTGATAATACAGTAACAAAAAAGTTAAGCATAAATATCATGCAAATCTATCAATCTAAGTAATAATACGACTTCATATATTTGTCTATAGTGTTCATATTTCTGCATAAAATCTAAATAATGGGTTAGAAATGAACATAATAATCACACTGTTCATAGAGAGGAGAGGAATGAGGAAAATGAAGAGGAAATACGTATAACTCCAAATTATGAAAAATGGGTTTTTTGTATCATCACATTCACATCATCATACAAGCATTTTGTGCACTTGGTTTTATCATTTCCTTGCTATAATTAGGGAGTTGAATATAACATACAGCTATTACTTTGTCAAAGATTACTTGAGAAGTCAATGGAGTATTAATATTAGGTCTGTCAACAATACAGAATAATTCGCCAAGTGCTAAGAATGTGGAAGTATTAAGGAAAAAGCTAGGACCAATTAGCAAGAAAAGTGAAAGGTATTGGGAGTGCGACAGTTACTTTCCATTGTGGACTTGCCCAGATTCAGAGTCAGCTAGAGGACTAGCAAGTCACCCTGCCACACTTCAGGCTTCCCAGACATACACTTATATTTATACATACTCAAAATTATTTTTAATTTAGATAGCATGTCTCAAATGTACAGAATCATCTGCTGCTAATGTACTAATAACTCTGCAATTCCAGTTGACAGCATTATAGTGAATATAGATTTCTGGCCCTAAATTTACAGTAGTATGATTTTTACCAACTTCACTACATTCTTCTGCTTAATTTAGAAAAAGTTTTCTTTATCTGATAAAAATCAGTAACTGTTTATGATATTTATAAACTTGTTCATGCTGATGAAAATATTTTTGTCATAAATTAACTTATTTCATACTTAAACACTGAGAAATACAAAAACTAGGAATGGATTACATCTTTATTCCTATCTTACGTCCTTTTAGAATAAAAACAAATTTATCTACCATATATTTTAATAGTAAATGCTTAAATTAAAAATATGTAATAAACCTATATGATCCAATTATTTGAAAATAGTCGAATGAATGTTTTTTCAGAAATGAATCGTTGTTGAATAGTGATTCAGAGAAATTTTCCAAATGTGAAATTGCCTGCCATAAGCCTTTCTTCTGACAAATTTCAGAGATGTGTTCATTGATCAGATGACCAACTAATAGATAGCTCCTCTGAGCAGGGAGTCTGTTGTCATGGTAACCATGCTGTAACTTCTGGCCAAGGGAAGCTTCGTTCCAAGACCCATGAGTACCTTCCTGCCACTTCCTTCTAAACGGTGAGTAGTGTGAAGTTTTCCTTGGAGCAGATGGGAGTTCTGAATCCTCTGTTCTCTTTGAAATATACTTTGCTGTCAAAGCCTATCACCTGGTCTTCAGAAACGATCTTCCGCAGTTTTGTACAGCTTTATACTTTTCATTTCCAGCAGAAATATTAACAAGAGAACATAAAGCAAAAGGAATGTTTTTATCAAAGGACAAGAATTGGATCAGCTTATGTTCAGTAAAGAACATGAATTTCCTGGGTGACTAACTTCTTGAATTGATGTCACAGAACCACCTTGCATAAGTGACAAGAAGATGTCTGGACGTTTAAACACATAAGTGGAAACACCCTGAATTGCTTAAAACTACTAAAAGTTTACTTCTTGAGTCATTTAGGAATCTCACATTTGTACACAGAATTATGTAGGATGCATTCATGATGAGCGCATGTGCGATGAGCGCACATGTTCCTGTGAGCATGTGTGCTTGCAGGGTATGTTACCAGGGAAGAAAAGAGTCTGTGTGGTAAAGGGAGGGGATCCACATGGTGAAAAGAGGGGGTGGGCACCTGCAATTATTCACCTAAAGGAGACAATCTTGCAGCATTGTAGATATGCTATGTGGCACATAGACTATATACTAGTATACAGAAATTTAAATATATATATATATATATATGTTTCCCTATTAGCCTATCATTCTGTTTGTGGGACTAATACCTAGATCTTATGACAAATCCCATTACTGATGGGAGAACAAATCAAAGAGGCCCAGCTCAGATGATGTGTTATCTGTATCCATGAGGCAAAAATGTCAAAGCAGGTGAGAACTTAATTGGAGCTGAAAGTATTGATCGCCCTCTGCCGTGTTTCAGGATTTATTCTCCCCATTGCTTTATTTTCCTTTCCTTTCTGAATACCTTTTACTCTCTCTCCTTTTTTGTCTTCCACTCTTCATTCAGATCTCCCTCTACCCCTTTCTTCAGGCTCGGTATGACAAAGGTCTCTAGAGCTTCTTTGTTTTCCTCTGTGGCTTGGGCTTGATGTACGTTATCAGGAACCACTGCATTTATGGGGAGCTCAGGGTTCATTATACCACACTTTCTGCTTCTTATTTAATTACAACATTCCACCCCCATTTAATTTTTTATTATTATTTATTCAACTGTGCGCATGTGTGTGTGTCTGTGTGTGTGTGTGTGTATGTGTGTGTGTAGAACCACGGACGAATTCGCGAACCACCATGGACGCCTCCACCTCCTTCTGCCCCGGGATTCACAGGCTCCACCCTACCAGGATCAGAAGCGCAGGCCGCCCCCGCTTCCACCTGGTGTCTATACGTGGGATCTGGGATCCGAACTCAGGAACTTCCGCCTGCAAGGCGGAGGCTTAACCCCTGAGCCACCTCTCTAGCCCCTCCACCCCCATTTAAATACCTAATCCTGGGTTAATTTCTGTCAAAAGTCTATCGACAAGTAGTGTCTAGTCCGGAAAACAATGTGTATATTTACATGAGATGAGTGTTGAAAGATGATTATTAGGATCATTGAATAAAAGCCTCTGATGTTCAATTATTAACTATAGTCAGACATATTAAATTTGTCAAATAAGTTACTGTCAAATAATCTTAAAATTATGAATAATTACCTAAGTGATGATTAAAAAGAAGTGTGAAGTTCTAACCACTAGACTACCAGGGACCTTTAAATATATTATAGCAAAAGGAACGTGATTATGAATCGATGTATAAAAATTACCATAATAATGCAATGTCCTTCAGTCTTTTTTCATTATACATTGCTAGCTCTTTGAAAGAAGTTTCAAGAAATTTAGCAAGTATATAATTTTGATCTTTAACTTTATAAATGTATAAAGGGTACTAACACTCTGCAAAAACTCAAATTGTAATTATACTCATGTTCACAAAGAAAATCCAGTTTTCATAGTAATTTTATGTTTTTTAACATATTTTTAATTAATTAATTTATTTATTCAATTGTGCATGTATGCATGTGTGCACATGTGTGTATGTATGTGTGTGTAGAACCACGGACGAATTTGGGAACCACCATGGACGCCTCCACCACCTCCTTGTTTACTCTGCCCCAGGATTCACAGGCTCGGTCCTACCAGGACCGGAAACGCAGGCCGTCCCCACTTCCACCTGGCGTCTATACGTGGGGTCTAGGATCCGAACTGAGGACCTTCCACCTGTGAGGCAGAGGCTTAACCTCTGAGCCATGTCTCCAGCCCCGTAATTTTATGTTTTAACTGGTCTTATTTTCTTCTAAGATTCATACTAATAAGTAAAATTCTTCAAACTGAGGTCCTTACATTTTTACCTTTCTATGACTGGATAATGGTCCAGCTAAAACTAGAACTTGCTTTTTCAAATACTAATTGACTTGTACTAAATGTAGTCACATTGATTAAATGTAACTCTTTCTTTTTTTTTTTTTTTTTTTTGGATCACAAACCTTTATTGCTCAGTTTTTTTTTAACTTATGCTTTTTTTTATTAAAAATTTAATTATACATTTTAAAATTTTTTACCAGTTCCCTCCCTCCCCCCTCCTCCCCCTCCCCTTCCCCCAGTGCCTCCCCCCCAATTCCCAGAGAGTCCTTTATTGTATACGCCTAACTCTCCATTGGGTCCTCCTCTCTGATGACATATAAGGACCCAGTGGCATTTCCATAAGCCCTTTCTCTTGTTCCCCTTAAGCATAAGATCACTACTATGGCTGTCAGTCCCTTGCCTCCAGGGGTCTCGGTGCCCTTAACAGATGCTAGACTTTATGAGGGCAACAGTGTGCTGGACATTGCGCAGGGCATGCAAAGTCCCATTACGATTGCTTTGGCCCCAACTATTGTTGAGAATCTTGTAAATCGTTGCTCCTCCCATCCTTTTGCTTTTACAATCTTACCGCCCCCTCTTTCGCAAATGTCCCTGAGCTCCAGGATGGGGAGAGATTAGGCTGTCCTAGTTCTATGTGATTGATATAGTCTCTGAAGTTCTGGATTGTGGTTTGTTGCTTTTCTTTTGCAGTTTTGCTGCTTCTGCAATTCCCTTCACTCCATTCTGCTGGGCACTGTATGTCACCCCCTGGCCAGAGACAAAAAGCTGTTAAACTGGAGTCTTGTTGTAATAGCACATTCAAGGGTAGATGTAATAAGAGTAGGAAACCTCCCTGAGGGAGGGGTCCATCACCCATTTGCAAAATGATTACTTTTTATCTGCTACACTATATGCCCTCCCCTTCTGGTGAGATCAGGAAAGAACGTCTGTGAACTTAACCAGGTTTCTCATTACTTACTTGCAGACCTTCATGGAGGCCTATTTTCTCTGCTGTAACATGGTCTCCTCTCTCCTTGTTTCTGGTGTGGTCCTCCTAACCCATCTCTCTTGTTCATAATCCTTGCAATTACTGTGTTTCATAGGTTTACTTTTGAGTGTCTCAATGTGGGCTGGGTGAGTTTGGTACTAGGAGCCACCTATTAGGGAGTACATACGGCGCTTAATTTTCTGGGTTTGGGATACTTCACTTAATATAATTCTTTCTAATGACATCCATTTCCCAGCAAATTCCAGTAATTCATCATTTTTGATGGCTGAGTAGTACTCCATTGTATAGATGTACCACAGTTTCCTTATCCACTCGTCAACTGTTGGACATTTAGGTTGATTCCATGACTTTGCTATTGTAAACAGTACTGCTATGAACATGGTCGAGCTTGTGCTATCGAGGCGAACCTCTGCTGCATGGGGGGTTATTCCCAAAAGTGGGATAGCAGGGTCATATGGCATTTCAATCTTTAATTTCTTTAAGAACCTCCAGACGGCTCGCCAGAGTGGCTGTATGAGCCTGCATTCCCACCAACAATGTAGGAGAGTTCCCCTCTCTCCACATCCTCTCCAGCATTTGTCGTTGTTTGTATTGTGGATTTTTGCCATCCTGACCGGGGTGAGATGATATCTCAGGGAAGTTTTGATTTGCATTTCCCTGATGGCGAAGGAAGTGGAGCTCTAGGATCACAGTCAATGTGTTACCTTATCCCAAGACAGAAAGAAAATAACTCTGTGATAGCTAATATTTATTCTCAAGGTTTTTGAGCTTTTCAGCACCATGGAAAGCCAGTTCCTCATGTGTCTAAGAGGGTGCTTGAAGGCAATTTCAGCTGGGAAGGAAGATATATCCTGAAGGTGGGTAACATTACCAACCACATGAGCTGGCATAAGGGACTGAATGAAAAGGAGAAATGAGGATGAGCAACAACTTTCTGTGCTTCCTGGTTTTAACCAAATGCCTCACACCTGCATACCACCCCTCTCTGAAGGACCAAACCCTGTAAGTATGACCCAAAACAAACTTTTCCTCTTTAAATTGATTTTTGTCTGGTAACTCATCAGAGCAATGGGAAAATGATTTCTAATGAAATCCTTTAAGTAATAATTGGATGGATCATGTAAGCAACAATATAGAAAAAATTTTGGTGGAAGCTCTTTTGACTAATGAAACCATATGTGGATATACTGAGAATCTTGTTCTTTACAATAACTTAAGCCAATAGAATGTTCTGCCTACAGCTTACATACTCCTACACTTTGACTTTCTGAGGAATTCCAATAATAATCATATTAATAACAATAACAACAACAAAAATAAGATTACATTTAAGGCTGTGCTTTAGAGCATAGCATACTCAAATTTACTTCCTTAAACTTTAGAAGTGTCATTGTACAATTTAGATTACACTTTAAAGTAGACAAGTCAATTGCATCCTTAAGTTTCAAAACACAACAGTCTCCTTCTAAGTAGAACTTTCTTCTATTCAATGGAAATTGTCTTAAGAAGGAGGGCAAATACTGTACTGAAAGTGTTTATTAATTCAAGTAGTTTTTTAATGGAGCCATATGGGTTTCTGAAGTATAGAATCATATCATCTGCAAATGGGGATACTTAAACTTCTTTCTTTCCTATTTGTATCCCTTCTATTTCCCTCTTTTGTCTTATTGCTCTGGCTAGGACTTCAAGCACAATTTGAACAGGAGTGGTGACAATGGACAGCCTTGTCTCATTCCTGGTCTAAGTGGGAATGCTTCAAGTTTTTCCCCAGTTAGAACGATGCTTACCTGAGAAAATAGGTCACCATCAAGTATTGCAAGTAAGTAGCGAGACATCTGGTTACGCTCACTCACTTTCCTTCCTGGTCACTTGCTACTGAGGGGGTTTGATCTCACTAATCAGGGAGGGTATAGAGTCTGGCAGATAGATGGTAACCATACTGCAAATGGGAGACTGACACCCCCTTAGTGTGGTCTCCTACTCTTATTCCATCTACCTTTGAATCTCCTCATATAGTAAGATCTTCATTTAAACAGCCTTTTATCTTCGGTTAGGAGGTGACTTCCAATACCAATCAGAATGGAGCCAAGGGCGGTGCAGGAACAGCAAAACTGAAAACAACAACAAACCATAATTCAGAACATCAGAGACCCTACGTTAATCACCTGAAACCAGACCAGCTGAATCTCTCCCCATCCTAAAGCTCAGGGAAACTTGTGGATGAGGAGGTGGCAAGATTGTAAGAGCCTAAAATGGGGAGGAGCAATGATATGCAAGATACTTCACACAAGTTAGGGCCACAGTAGCCATAATCAGACTTTTCATGGGCTGCACAATAACTGACATGTCAATGACCCCCCAAAGTCTAGCATGGATCACAGGTACTAGGATCCTTAGAGGCAAGGGATTAATAGTCATAATAGTGTTCCCATACTAAAGGGAGCCCAAGAAAGGCTCTGGGTAATGCCACTGAGTCCTTATACCTCATTAGAGTGGAGGACTCAGAGGGAAGTTTGGCGTTCACACAAAAGGTTGCTCCAGGGGATGGGAGGGGGGAAGGGAGGGCACTGGATGAAAGAGAGAGGGGGGGTGAAAGGAAGGGGAAAAAGGGAGAGGGTGGAAGGGGGATTGGGAAGAGGTGGAGGGAGGGAGGGGACCAGGATACCTATTAAGCTTGTATGATTGGGAAAAAATAAATATAATAAAAAAAGATGCTTACCTTAGAAAAAAAAAAAAGAAGGAGGGCAAATATGTCTCTGTTGCCCATGTGTTCAATTCAGAACAAAAACCTTTCTGTCTCCCAAAATGGAAAAGAATAATGATAATAATTATACTCATGCAAAAAGTAGAAGAAAGGAAAGCAATCTGTTTTCTTCTGAGGGAATAAATTCCATGAGTTACTTAGGTTTCTTTGCTTTTCCAGAGCAGCTCTGAAGTATCTTCAAAAGTGCCAAGCTTGGACAAAAAGTATATAATTTTTTCTTTTGTTGGAATTTTTGGATAAGAAGTGGAATTGCTAATGAATATGAAATGTTGAAAATTTTCTTTGGTGGATATTGTAATTACTTGGCAATAGGCATTCAGATTAAGAACTCAATCTAAATTCATTCTCTTAACTGAAGAAGCAAAGCCTTATGTTTGTTTTTAAAGATAAGAGAGAGAGAACAATCAGCAAAGTAACAGTTTTCTCTATCTGAAATTGGTCCTTCTATCCAGGCATGTATCCCAAAGAGCCATAGTGGGAAGACCTTTCAAGCAAAACTGTTCCCAGAGTTTTGTCTTAATTATTATGATGACAGGCATGGTTCCTCTATTAATACTGGCTCACCTGGCATCTATTTCGTTTGGGCTACATTTTGATTTAGGGTACCTTTAGGATATTTCGAGTTTCTCAAAGAAAGGAAGAAAGGAAGGATGGAAACATGAAGGAAGGAAGGAAGGAAGGAAGGAAGGAAGGAAGGAAGGAAGGAAGGAAGGAAGGAAGGAAGAATGAAAGGAAGGAAGGAAGGAAGGAAGGAGGAAAGAAGGAAGGAAGGAAGGAAGGAAGGAAGGAAGAAGGAAGGAAGGAAGGAAGGAAGGAAGGAAGGAAGGAAGGAAGGAAGGAAAGAAACCTCATACTTAGTTGAAACCTAAATTCTTCAGCTTTTCTGAGATTTCTTCTACTTTTCAAGTTGACTGTCAGTCTGCGCCAACATCATTAACCCAAACTCCCTGGCAGAAACATAGGAGTTATTTTTGGATATGGGGAGGAGTTAAAGAATGATCAAGTGCTGTCAGCTGCTCATTTGCCATCTATCACAGGCGCACACATCTGTCTTCGTTCCTCCTGTCACTGTGGTGATGTAGGTTCCTGTCACTTCCTACTCAGATGACTGCCACCGCTTCCCACTGATCTCCTGTCTGTCATTCTTGGTCTCCCAAATCTAGAGTGCATTCTACTTGCTGCCCAAATAATCGTGCCCAAACTTCAATTTAACCACTATACCAGTCTCTCCAAAAATCACTCTGTGGTTGACCTTGTCTCTTGGAAGCAAAATTTCATCAGCAAGGCTCTGAGGTCAAAATTTGTCTCTTGCTATTTCTCAATGGAAGCAACTTTATTCATTTTAAGTAGTCTTCTTTCATTCTCAAGTACATGGCAGGGAATTTTAATGTTGGGCTTTCTTCTTCCCAACTTGGACACTTTTGTTTCCATTGAAACTCCATTCTCTTTCACACTATGAGCTAAGGGCAAGGAAATGGCTCAATGGTAGAGCATTTGTACAGACATGGGGACTGTAGCTTAGATGTCAAGAATCCATGTAAGTTGACATGGTGGCCTGGTTATAATCAAATACTCTGTAGGCTAAGTCAAGGGATCTCACAACTAGCTTGGCTGAGTTGACAAGTTAGGCTTCATGTAAGAGAAATTGACTAAATATATTGTGAATGTTCATCAAGGAAGACATTTGAACTTTCACTTGCATGTGCAGCACATGCTTGCACACTCACACATAGCAAGTGGGTGAGCCTACACCCATGCAAACATTAGCACATGCAAACATGCACACGTGCAAACACACACATGCACATATACACACACACACAAGTGTGAAAAAATGTATCCACAAAACAAAATTCAAATCCTGTCTCCATTGTGAACCTAGAAACATTCTTGAAAGGGTAAACTGGGAGGATTCGTGAATATATATTTTGAGAAAAATGCCATATTGTCCACAATAAATCAATTTCTCAGGAAAAGAAAGTACTGAATAAAACTAAAAATGTTCACTGAACATGGAACAATAACTACCCCCAAATTTCTTCCCACATGATGGTCAAAACATTGGGTTCATGTTCCAACTCTTCATGCTACACCAGATCATCATGGAGTCCATGCGAACTCAGGGCTCTTCAACCAGCAAGGAGAGCTCTGTACCTACCAACCATGGTGCATTCGCCCACATCATTCACCCTGTAGCTGCAGTAGGATTCTGACTCACAGGAGGATTTTAGTTTAAATAAGCTCTGGCATATTTATTATGGGTACATTTCCAAAGTTGTTTCTATGAAGACAGAAAAAGAATTTCAATATAAATATATTAACTTAAAAGTGTCAACATTGGAATAACAAACTAATGATAGGAATCAGGGAGACCCAAGGGGCTGTGTCTGCCTGTGGATTGCTGATCTTAATGGGATAACAAAAACAGAAGAATCAAAACAGATCTTTACAGAGACAATGCATTGGAAGACAAAAAAATGGTCTTTTGGTTTGAATAAGTTTAGTTGAACGCCAAAGGACCATTGAATAGACGCTGACCATAATAATATTATGTTTAGAATGAAGAGGAGTCAAAAGAAGAATTTCATTAAGTAAAATACACAATAGGGAGGCAGGGAGGAAGAAAAGTAGGAAGGGAGGGAAGAAGAAGGAGAAAGAGTAAGAACGAGAGAAAGAGAGAGAGGGAGATAAAGGAACTCAGACTATTACTACACTGGAAATTAAGAGATTATTCAGACCTTAATGAATCAATGAAGAATTTGGTCCCTTGAAGAAGCAGGAAAGATGTAAAAAGGTATGTAAGATCAAAGATATACTTCTAATGTTTTCTTTTTTAATTATAGAGGAAGAATCCAAGGAGAATGGCAAGAGGAGAAAGTTAAACCGGGAATAAAAGAAAACAATGCATTGAGATGAAAAATGGTTCTTTTCTTTTTCAATGCATTCTGCTAGAAATTGCCAAATTAGGTGGAGCACTTGGAATGTTTTACTTATCAATGACCTCTTTCCACTCGTAAACTTCTGGAACTGACCACAGATGGCATGGTCATTCACAGAAAGACCCAAAACATTTTCTTCCCTGATTTCTCTATTGTGTCTGAACACTGGGCATCAGAGAAGTTAGATATCGACTGTTCCTACAATGAGGTTTATGCTCAGAATCTCCTCAATCTCCGATTTTCAGTATTCATGGAAGACATAGCCTTCCTTCTCTCAATGAACATCGGTCCTCCCTGGTTATCTCCAAACACTTGTGACAGTTCTGTGTTGTAACATGCTGCACCCTTTGACTGTATCTCTCTACTATCCCAATGCTAATGCTACTTTGGGTCTATTCTTCACTTGAAAAGGTGAGGAATTACACTGGCACATGGTGCTTGAAGTTCATGGAGCAGAACGACATCTGCATTTGGTTATCAAATTATAATCTACCCAAAATAATCAGACTCTCCAAAAGGTTAATCAACTTTTTAAAATGTCAAATATGTGACTATTTTTAGAGGCACTCATCTTATGGTAACAACTATTTTTAACCAAAAGTAAGTGAATGAAAATATTGTAGTTTGCTCACAAAGAATCTTTATTTTTTAAGCTTAGATGCACTAAAACTGTGACTACCCAGTGTTTCTTATCTAAATATTTATTGAAATACTGTGGTATAAGTGAGTACTGGATAATAATGCATTTTTAGAGTCATGATGAGTACAAGTAAGAAATAAGGTTAGAATGATACTCCTAGGTCCTAATGCTTATCTAAATGCAAAAGTACAAAGAATTGTGTTGCTTGACTATTGAGACAGCATATTATGTCTGCTTCAGAAATCAGTTATCTACTTACAAAGCAATTTTCTACAGTAGAAGAGATGTGATTTCTCTTTAAAATATAATAGGTGCAATTATTTGGATGCAGGACATACAAAACATCACTGCAAATGGGACATAAATGAGGCCTCATTTTGCATTGATTTATGAACCATATATAGCACAGCCTTCCATATGCCTTGCATTAAGTATAAATACATGGATATGGAACTATAAAGCCATATCTACCCATTATGAAATAAAATAACCTGATACTCAGTGAAGAACATTGGCCTATATAGCAATGCATTTACACAATGGCACTAAAGCAGGAATGTTAAATTGAGCTGCATAAAATGTTTATAATATTTCTCAAACCAGGACACCCATGTGAGCCTTTATGTCCATACCTTCAAGGCCATTTCCATCAAAAATAGGTCCATTTTAGTTTTTCAAGAAATCTGAGTAATAGAGAAAAACCTCTGAAATTTTCATTATTTATTCAGCCACTAATGGTGGACTCAATTTGACAAAATAACTGAGTCCTGAATTTTAATTTCTAGTTATTGTCTACTGACAGAATCCTTGTGTTTCTAAGTTGTGGGTGATAATTGACACTCATGGGAAATACAAGTCAGTTTTCTTGGTAATTAGTAATGTATATGAGCTAGTTCTTACAGAAAGAACATATCGAATAAAGAATATGATAAATTCCAACGCAACTTATCTTGCAGATATTCCATTTGAACATGACTTGTTTATTGAAGTTACTAACATGAATTGAGGCAGTAGAGCTCTGTACACAAAATATCACACTTAGCCGAGCACACATAGAATTGCTGTAGGCAGGAATGCTCTGTCCCACAGATTCATTGCACTTTTGCCATCAGAAAAGACCTGTGACAGCTGTCCAAATCAAGCAGCTGTACTTCGGCTGGATGGAATGTGCAGATGGGATACATCAGAGCATAAAAGCAAAGATGTAGCAAGAGTCTAAGACCTACAAGGGCATACATGCAGGCTGATGAAGGAAACCTGAAGCTACTTCAGGTAAGAAGTAGTAGATTACCTGAAACTCTTCCTCAAAGAAGTGTCTTCTCTGTTGTAGAAGATGAGAAGCACACATGCAGTTAAAGGACAGGCATCACTATGGGGTGCTATTCCAGCCAGATAACAGTTTCATCAAATTCCCTAGTGAATGGTGTGTAAAAGTTCCAGCAGGTCTGCTCCTCATTGTGCTTATTTTATTTTAATTTACTTTGTGATTTAGCTTACTATTTCAGATATTGTATCTAACTTTATTCCTTATTAATCATGGTATGGCTCTTGCAATCTGGGGGGTTAATCCATTCATGTATGGTTATGAACAGAAAACTGGTCATTTATCCAAGATCCAGAAAGCTAGAGAAGACTGACATTTTCACATAATTCTCCTTATTCCTATCTGGCTGTAATGCTGGAATGTGTACTTGGATCTGAGGTTATAAAACAAAATGTAATTAGGGAGACAGTAGGCAACTTCACAAGTAAGAAGCAGGCAAAACCATCTGAGAGGGAAGAGGCACTATTTGGGCAAGAAAGAAAGGATTAGAACTGTCTGTCTCAGGTAAGGAGGGTTGCATATGCAAAACATAATATTGTCTTTTCTTTTCCTTCCTAGCTCATGTTTTCCATCCCTTGTAACTTTGGCTGTTTTTGTCATCAGCACAGAATGAAGAACAATGCAAACAAACCTACCTCCTGTGCATAAGATTCAAGACTATGCCAGCTGAAAGAAGACATTTACAAAGGAAAATACATGATTAAAGGCATAAAAGAGAATAAGAGGATGAGAATTGTAAAAGCTAATTCAAAAAAGTTCTGAGAAGAGTGACCTTTGAGCTCTGAATGCTTAGAGCCCATGCAAAGGTTTAAGATGAAAGCATCCTTTCTATTTCTTAAACTGATAGCTATCGTTACCTTTCACTCTTTAAAGACTTTCTCAGAGTGGACTCTTGGAGAAGTAAACACTGAACTGATTCAGTGTGCAGAATTCCATCTAAAGTTTGTCCTTGGGACCAGCATCGGTGACAGAGAAGGTAAAAGCAGGCTAGATCCAGAGAGAAGGCAGGAATGATGTGGGTTGTCACTGGCAACCAGATTCACACAGATCTTCTTTCCTTAACCCATGCTGAATGGCCAGTGTTTGTCCCATGCTAGCTCTGAATGGTTCCTGTGATTATATGAAGCCTTATCAGTCAATGATAGTGAGTCGTCCCTACCCAGGCACATGGGGGCTGCTCAGTTAATCGCATGAAGGGGTTGACATGTACAGACAGCTGCCTCCAGTATGTCCCACTCTGAGCCACTGGTCCTTCTCTGAGCCAGATTAGGACAGAGCATGTCACTGTCAACAACACAGGAAGCATTGTAAAATCGCTTCAATTTACCAATTTATTGTCTTAAGAATCAGATTATTTCTCTTGCTTGATACAGAGACAACACATTTTGCAAGTGTCTACACAGAAGTCTTCAACAGCTTCCCAGTGAGAACACGTTTTCTAGTTCCTTCATTATCCAAAGGAACAACAGTCCCATCCCAGAGGTGACTCTCACTGAACCTCGTTGCGCAAGGTTTTACTTTACTTTAGCTTCACCTAACTTCCACTGTCATTTCCATTTTGCCCTACTGGCTAAATGGCTTCTAGTTTTCAACTACTCCTCCTTACTGAAGAACCAGGATGCCGCCACACAGTGTTGGCTTTTTGCCTTTCTGTCTCCAGTATCACTTAGGATGCAGAAAATTGCTCAAGCAGAGTCTTTATCTCTTCCTTGCAATTACTAAGAAAAAGAAAATAAAAAAATAAGTCTTGGTTTTTGCATATTGTTCTGAGCCACAGGACAACTGTATGACTAATTCCTAGTGATGTTTATGAAATTCTTCTCCATGCGACAGCATCTTGACATTTCCCTGACTCTAGGGGGCCTTGGTTGCACCTTACTGCCACCAATTCTGCTTCCCAACTGTGGTCTGTAACTCAAGATGCCTTCATCATCACATTCCTCCTGTTTGGCTACATTGACTTGATTTTGATACACTTTATTTTAATGTTAAATGTCAAGACCTGTTCCTTCTCTTGCTTCCAAACTTCTTTCTATACTTTCAATAAAGATTTCTCTTTCATTGTTTCACAGCCTTAACCTTTTCTTTGACTGCTGGAGAACATGGAGATCTAACTTTATGTTTGTTTCACTTAATTCTATTACAGTTCCCCTCCTAAAATAAAAACGGCATATTTGTCAAGTCAATCACCATATATTAATTAATTATTATTACACTGAACATTTGTCCTGTACTATATCTAAATGTGTTCATTTTTTTAGCTATAGCAAAATCGTACAGCTTCATGTTGAATAATTAATGATTTTATCTACAAGATACAAATGCATTGTTATATGAACATTGGATTAAAGTAATTATAATTTCTTTTCTCACTTGTGATTCACAGAATCCATATGCTTATTTGAGATTTATTCATATACCTATTTCTATATACCTATTTACCCATATACATATACATATATATATATATATATATATATATATACCTATTTCCCAAGGAAATGAAATAATACTAAGTCAGAGAATTACCATTATCAAATATTCTTTTATATATCTTGGCATGAAATAAAATACAGTTCAAGTAATTTAATCTAAGACAGCATTTTCTCTAAAATTGCCCGAATTATTGCCAAATTATTCATGTATAGTAAGTATGCAACTCCAAGAAATAAACACATAGATGGGGAAAATTCAGAAGATTAACTGAAATGACAATCACATTTAACTTTATCAGAAATGATCTCAAAAATCCATTCACCACAATAATCTGTTGTGTCAGTGTGGATAATAGTGCTTTAATGAAAGAGACAAGCATAACTTTACTAATTACTCAGACATGCTGACTTCGTTTTTTTTCAGTGATTTAATCATACAACCTGCCTTGATTCTTCTACTAGTTTTTCTCAAAGATAACATTATTATCACAACGTTCTATAGAAGGAAGATATTTAGCCAGATAATAATGCTTTAAGAGGTATACTTAAAAACATCCAGATGAATGTAGAAAATTTCAAATATGTTAATGTTTAGAAATTCTTTTTATTTGCTTGTCTATTCATTTATTTATCATTTCCTGTGTGTGTGCACAAGTGCACATGAATGATTGAGGATGTTTCCCAATATCACCTGAGTTTCCAGAGAGAAACACCACACTCTTATGCTGAACGTGCACATGTATCCACCACAAGTGCCAACCAATATGCAAACACACGCACATCCCCGACATGAATAAAACGCACACATACATACATGAAAGAACCAAAAGGGAACAGGCTATTTAAATTCCTCATAGAAATTCCTAATGAATCATATGGAAGCCACATGTATCTGTTATAAATAGCATCAGGGATAAAATTTGTTTAATATCTAAGAGCCCTTAGGTTCAATCCTCAGTGCTGCAAGAAGGCTCAGTGATAGAGCACTCACCGTGCAAGCATGAGGGTAAGAATTAAGAGCCTCGGGTGCCATGAGAATTACCAGGTGGAATGACACAAGCTTTGAAACAGGTGCGAAGACCCTAGAATCTCCAGAAGCTCCTGTGCCAATCGTTCTGGTTATGTAACGGTGGGTGAACGTACATGGTCTCAAACAAGATAGAAAGCTAAATAATGATGTCTGAAATATGCCTCCTATCTTGCAAGTGCACTAGCTCAGGCATGAATCCAGATGTACATCACACACACGCACACACACACACACGCATGCACATTAGAGTTTCTCTACAAAAATAAAATGTTAAGTAGAGATGATTTAAGGACTGATTGTCTTACAATAATGCCACAATTGATATGATCAAAAGGTGAGACCATGTATCCCACAAGGATGAAAGTAATCTATGTATGATACATGACTTTAGACATACAGTACTTGACAGTATCACTATTTTATTCTGCTTAAAAGAACTTTTTGAGTTCAGGACTGATATTTCCAATGGTGATACAAATAAACATTGTGGTGAAATCAATCCAGGAGGATGAAGGCGAAATCATTATGGCTTGATGTAAAATTCTAATATTTCAAGAGTTCTAAAGCTACTGAAATTTCTAGAAGGCTGACGTGTTCAACTCTGGTTACTCTCAAGTATCAGAGAAACCACCTATCTTAGACTTTCAGTTTGGTGTATCCTTCCTTTTGATTTAAAGCAAGGAAACAAAAGAAGTCAAGCAGGAAGAGTACACTGAAGAGTTCAGGCTTGTGCTAGTAAGACACAGATGTTGATTTCACAATTGAAGCCTTTGGACACATATGTGAAGAATTAATAAATAAAGCGAAACCTGAATAAGCCTCTAGGAGATTAACTAACTGATGTGGGAAGACCCAGCCCCCTGTGGGTGGTGCTACTCCCTGGGCAAGTGGGTACGAGCGAGAGAGGTGGTTCAGCACTGTGGCATATGTAGGTATGACATTTTGGCAAGAGAGAAGGCATGCCCTCCTCTCAGTCCTTTCTGTGGATATGGATGGCCCGTTCACACGGCTCTTGATATTGCTATGAACGCTCCTGTCATGTGGATGAAGAACAACCAAGAATCATAAGCAAATAAGCCCCTTGCTTCCCTACATTACTTGGTCTTGTGTTTGTTCAGGATTACCAAGACAAAACTAACACAAGGTTCCTCACCTGATTTCTCCGTGCATTGATGCTTTGCTGGTTTGGTGAGACAAAAAACACCCCCAAGCATGCACAGTCATATCCTGTAGCCCTTGGCATACACCAGCTTTTGTGATCTAACTTCTCATAAACATCAAAAATCAACCAATACATCCCAAAGCCTAAAAATAGCAAAGCACATTCTTTCTCACAACAATTGTGATAATATATCACCTGTTTATGGTAAAAAATACAATTGACATTCATTTTGATGATGAATGTTTTCTTACATCTGCCTGTCCATAAGGATCAGTCTCTAGACCTCAGATATAAAAGGATGCAAAGTCTCAAAATGTCCCTTACTTAATCGATACTACAGAGATCAATGGAACTTAAGTGCCCCGTGTAGAGGACATTGATTACGCCATACTTGGTAGTAATAGACAAGAAAAGTCCTATCTTTGGAATATGTTTATTTACAGATACTCAACTCTGTTATCCAATATTTCTATGCCAACTAGCCACAGGACTCCCCTTTGCCCAGCACATTTCAAGAAAAAAAAAAAACACACTGAATTATTATTAATCGTGAATTATCATTGACCTTAGAGCTTCTTTGGAGACAGAATGCTGTATACAATCAGATAGCTCTCCAACTTTTCAAGGCTTACACATTCATCCTGAAGCTTTGCCCAGGGCAACGTCACACTGTGAGTCACTTTTGCTACCTTGTCCCATTTTACTCTCATTAAAAACCAATTGATAATCTTCTTGTCTCACAGGAAAGCAAGCCCATCTATCTCTCACGCCCTTTTAGTCCAGTTGAAGACTGAAGCATTTAGAACCAGAAAACAGAATCTGCATACTCAGGGTTTCTGTCAGAGAAGTGTGAGCTCACTGGCAAGTGTTTCTGGCCACTGTTCTGAGAGGGTCCAATCAGAAAGGGAAGCTAAGGAAAGCAGAGCTCACAGGAGATCCAGAGACTGCAGAAGAGGAGCCAGCAAAAGACAGCCGCTCCCAGCGCCCCCCCCCCCAAAAAAAAAACACTACAAGGAGCTGATAAGGGCCAGGTAAGGAGACAGACAGGAACTCATTAGCATTCAGGGTACATTGGGAACCTGAATGAAACATGAGGACTTTCAAATTTATTCCCACTGACCCCGCTAATCTGAAAATGCTGGAACCTTAATGTTTTGTCAGCAGAGTCCATGAGGTTCTCAACATGTTTTGCAAATGTGAACTCCGCTGCTCACTTAATTCTTGCATCCATCAAAACAACCCAGAGAGATAAAGCACTCAATTTCAGATGAGTGATAGATCCCTTCAGATAATTTAACAGTATTCAAAATTAGTCAGAAAATACAAGAGGTATTACTGATGTAATAGGCAGAGATGGAAAAAGAGAAATAGAATGGAAGAAAGTGAAGCTGTGTAATCTACACAGTGATTCATTGGACAACACATTCCGTCCTCTACCCAAGTAATTGGCTTTTGAGATTTGTGTTGTTGCTGCTGCCCTTGACACAGTCTAGGATGGCCAGGAACTTACTGGGCAACACCGGCTGACTATAAATGTCAGTCCTCCAGCCTCAGCCTCCTGAGAAGTGAGAATTCAATGAGCCCTACACCTGATGAGGTATATTTCAATTAGCTATATTTTCTAATCTCCAAAAGAGAAACTAGTTACTACCTAAGCTAAACAAACTTTCAATATAATTCATTTTAGGACAATGCATCTGATATGTGTGAATACATAGGTAGCTCCTGCCAACAATAACATTTTTAAATTTCTTCCAAATGAACACTCTTTCTTGGTATTCTGATGGAGGAGGGAGAGAAACTACAGATATGAGCAGGTTATCCTTGAAATGACAGTCATTTCCTCCATTAGTTTCTCAAATACTGTAAATACCTAACCACACACAGTTATAAACAGCAAATATATATATGATCCCTGTCCTGTTCTCAAAATCAAATGTTCTAAAGCACATCTTCCCAAAAAGCCTTCTGCAGGAGAAACTAAACTAATACCTGTTCCATTCCAAAAGAAAGATAGTACCTCTTTTCTATGTTGGTAGGAAGACAAATGAATAGCCTTTTCCTGCTTTCCACCTCTCACATTATATTTCAGCACTTGTAACACATGCCTGTAATAGAATCTAGTGTAGATGGCAAATTATTTTTTGTTAAAATAACATCAAATATCTCCTTATGCCAGATACACACACACACACACACACACACACACACACACACACACACACACACACACAATGCATGAATATTATGACAACTGGTTGATTTGTCTCTTCATTCTTAAGAACACACCTCTTGATATGATTACCCAACGTGACACAAATATTTTAGCACTTTGACTTCTTGGACCAGAATTGTTTCTTCATATTGAAGGAGCCTTTTTGTCTCTCGAATATGAAAGTACGAGGAAGGTTTTGGAAGACGTAAAGAGACAAGGATGAAAGAGGAAAAGGAGACAATCTTAAACTTGTCACACCTGTAACAAGACTCACTGTAGCAAAACCCTTGGGAAACAGCAGACTAAAACCAAAATGATGGGAAGAACTGATTCAGAAGATTTTATATTTTGTTTTGTCTTCTTTCTGTCTTGATTTCTATTTCCTACTTTGTTTTCACTTTTTCTATCTTCCCCATCTTCCCATTGTCTGCTCTATACACCAGCTCTTTATTTCCCTGGGGAATGAGGGAGATAAAGGCTGTCTCACCTGGAAGGATAGAAGGGTTTGTATACTTTAATTTTGTGACACTCTATCAAAAACATCTGGCAGAAGGCATGGGTTGGGGGCTCACAATGTTAAGAGAGATTTCAGGCCATCATAGTGGGGGGAAGGTACTTCAGCATGTGCAACTTAATTTGAGGGAGTGGTGCGATCTTGCTTGTTCACAGGGCAAGCAAATAGCTTCACCTAAAGTAGGACAAGATTATAACTTCCAATTCTTATGCCTGTTAACCATATTTCTAGTAAATAACCTCCTCTCTTAGAGGTACAAAGTCTCCCAAAGTCACACCACCCAGGCAGGGACCGTAAGTTCAAAGTATGAGCCTGTGCATGCCATTTAAGGTACAAAATATGAGAGGGCGGCTTTGATACTCAGGACTCTTTGTTTTCCATCTATAAGGTTATTTTCTTTTTAGAGAGGATTCTTGGAAATAGCCTGACATTGAGCAAGTTACAGAATTTTTAGAAAGAATGCTCATTTCTGAACTCTTTAAAAAAAAAGGTGCCAAGAGAGATAGCTAAACTGTGGCTAAGGATCAATGACAGACCCAAAATGTTATTAAGGCGACAAATTGTACGCCACACAAAGAGCAAATAACTTTTTCCCAATGCCAAGTGTTTCATGTAGGCCTCATATATATTTCTTGTATTAATGATAGATTCTGATGGCGCATTCTGCCTTCCTGATAGTGCAGAAAACATCCTGTTGCGCATACTATATGATATCTGTTTCTGACAAGATACTCACTAAATAAAAGTGCATGAAATGAGTCCATCTTCTGCAAACATTAGCAGTAATGATTATTTTAATAAGATAACCTGTTGGCAATTGACATCCTGAGATGTTCTGAGGAAAAACCCACCAAGGTCAGAAATATACATACATTTGTGATAATAATTTTTCTTCAGCAGCTCCTGGGGGTAGGAAGAGGGGGTTTGACTGCATGGGGAAAAGAAGATTCTCTGTTTTCCTTATCAGGAGTCTGCACAGGAGTCGGAACTAGTAAATATCCTCATTGTCATGCTGATTTCTTTTTGAAGAAAGGAAAGAAACATTGTAAAGGAGCAACCTAGGAGAACAGAGAACTGATAAGTTGCACAACAAAGTAAGGCTTGGCTTTGAAGTTTAAATAGAAATGGTCTGATACACTGCAGGAAGATAGGTTAAGGAGACCAGGTAAAGACATCTGGTGGTATTTGGGGTTAGGGGCTCTAAACTCTTGTTTTACCTGTTGCTTTGGGGAGGACTTAGAACTTTTTCAGGTTTCAAAGACCATGTCCCTACCTGTACTAGATTGAAGTATCCCAATTGAAAAACTCACAGAAAAATGTAGAATATTTCAAGTGATAGTTGCACTGTTTTTCAGAAGAAAAACAAGGCATGAAAGGGTGGAGAGCTTTCTTGCAAAGCAGGAGGAATCTCATCTTTGGCATCTCTGGTCTATTTTTAGCAAAGAAACACTTTATTGGCACAGAAGTAGTCCAGCCTACATTTATTTCTTTTTTCTGGAACATTGACCTACAAATGATAATAGGCAAGGATGATGTGCACTTTAATGCTCTTTCTGTGCATGTGCTTCAATTATCAGAGTCCAATGCACCTTGAGACACAGGCACCAAATGCTGCCATAGGTGTGCTTCTCAGCACAATACAGATATGGGGCTGAATTCTCACTCTACCAGCCCTGGTATAGGGGGCTTTGGACAAAATGTTCATGCTTGTTTTAACACCGCCTATGTGTGTGTGTGTTTTGTGTGTGTATGTGTGTGTGTGTGGTGTGTTGTGTGTGTGTGTGTATGCATGTGCGTTCACGCACCTGCATGTAGATATGTTTTCACTGCAAATCCCATTTAAAAAACTGGATTTTTTTGCAAAGCAGTTAACAGTATCAAAAGTTATTACTATATCTTCTAATAGATTTCTTTCAGACATCTTAGGTAGATTTCAGCAACTTTATTAAGGCATAAATATTGAATACCAGTCATATATTCTTATTACGTATGTTGTCATATTTTGATAGATGTGTATTTTGGGGAATGATTGAATCTATGTCTGAGGTAACACTTTCACCATCTCACATTCACAACTTTGTCTGCAGTGAGAATATTACGGACTTAATTTCCTATCAATATTAAGGGCATATAATTAAATTTCATTTACCTGAACTTACTAGACTATAGAGTAAATCTGAATAACTTAGTTGTGCTGAGTGAAATGCAGCCCTTAACTTAATACACATTGTCTCCCAACCCTAGGCAATTACCACTCTGTTCTCTGCTCTTAGGCAATCTGCTCTATGCTTCCACAAATGGCAAGGTTCAGATAGTACTTGTATTTCTACGTGTGGCTTGTTTTACATATTACAGTGTGTTCTTCCTGTTTATAAAATGTCAGAGTTTTCTTTTAGAGGGCTGGATAAAAATCCCATAGAACTTCTACAGAATATTCTGCAGAGTTTCTTCACATATTGAACCATTCTTGTATACCCATGTTAATTCTGCATCTTGGCTGCTACGAAGTATTTTTCCAGAAGCAAGGGAGCATGGATATGGCTTATATTGATTGGATTCTTTGTGGTTAAATACCAAGTAGGGTATTTAAGACCAAGTTGTCCTTTCTTGAATTTTTAAGAATCTCACTTCTGTTCTCTACATAAAATGTACAAGTTCCTCTTCTCTTCAGCTGAGCATGAGAGATCCACTTTCTCCATATTTACATAAATATTTGCAACTAATCATACGGAAACAACTAGAGAAGAGAGAGAGAGAGAGAGAGAGACAGAGAGATAGAAGGGATAACTCTGAACTTGGTTCTTCTGACCATTCTAACGCATTGGTGTTTGCACTAATACAGAGTAATATCATGTGCTTGAGATCTGGCCATTTCAGAAAGTTGATCAGCTACCACTTCTAGGCCCAACGCTTAACCTTCCTTGTGATGCTAACGTTTCCTGTTCTACTTTTCAAAATCCTCTCCCTGCTCTTATTTCTAAACCTTCGTCTCCACTTTTTGTACCTTTTTCCATTTCTCTTTCCATAAGAACTGAATCAAAAATTTCACAAGTGTCATTGTTTGGCCGCATTTCAATCTTGGACTGTTCACCACTTAATAAGTTAGAGTGGAGTTATGAAAGGAAGTGATTTTCTAGGAGGAAATGAGAGAAGCAGAGAGAGTGACTTGCGAGAGATGCGGTTGATGCTCAGATGTGGACATGACCCCCAGGTACAGTCATTTGTGTGGTCATGTGACCTGGATCACTGGACATGAAATACGGGAGCCTTCTGTGTGAGCAGTAAATGGGAGGCGCTAGAAAGCAGGTGAGAGTTCATGTTCTTCAATACCAACACGGATACTTTATTTGCTTTTTTTGCCCCATACCTGACAGAAGTAACTTAATGAATAGAGGCTTGTATTAGGTCATGACCCAGAGGGTACCATCCAGTACGGCTGAGAAGGCACAGTACCAGAGATAACCTTGGTCACAGTCGGGGAAGGCATGGCTGATTCCCATTCTGGCCCGTCAAGAAGCAGAAAACTTCGACTTGAACTAGAAGCAAATATCCTCTTTGAGGCCAGTCCCCAGGGTTACTAATGCTGGCCAGGCTGAAATCCCAAACCTCCGTAAACATCACCACCTGCTAGGATCCCAAATGCTCAAGCACATGAACCTGTGGGAGACATTTCTTCTTGCCACCTTTGGATCTCATAGGCTCCCATAATTCAAAATGCATTTCCAATTTCCTAAGTCTCCACAGCTTGAAGAGTCACAAGAGTGTTCAAAAACGAGGTCTCTTTCGAGAGTCGAAGGAAATGCTTTGTTATGAGTTCTTGTTTCAAAAAGAAAAAATCGTTGCGTCGTTCATACAGAAAGACATACAGGAAACTTTCCCATTCCAATAGATTTTGTAAAAATAAGAATACCGGTAATAAAGAACAGACTGGAAAAATAGTGAAATCCAAATTTGCAGCTCTGTCTACAACCTCTGAAGCTTGAGCTATGGGTTTAAGCAGCCTCCTGCAACCCTAAAGATTGTAGCCCACCCAGACTCACTCACTCACGGACCACTTCTACTCAGCGTTTTTGTCTTTCATCAGAAAGCGCCATCAGTTCCCTGCATCTTTAGCACTACAGAATTTCTGCAGCAACATAAGCTTCATCCTCATAGCTTCATGCTTGGCCCCCTTAAGGGCAGTGATGACAGAACCCAACTCTGTTACACAATGTCTTTCCTCATTGGTCTTTGTCTCTCCTGAGCTCCCAGAAGGTGGATTATTAGCTCTGCCCACAGCCTTCTACTGTTTTGTAGCCTGACCACCATCTCTTTCACAGTCTTCTTTCGACTTGTTCCCAAAGCCTCAAAACTGCTTAATAAGGTTTAACACAGTAAGGATCCCATTTTCCTGCTGCCAGCTTTTTCCTCTTTTTAACATCTTTTCACATGGCTTTTCAACTTAAGAAAGGAGAGGTTTATTTTAGCACACAGTTCAGGGCATAATTGCATTTCATAATATCAGGAGGTAATGGCAGGTGGATTTGTTTCATTAAGGTTCAGAAGCTTGAGATGGGGCATGTTCACATTTTGGTGGGTCTGGAAGCAGACAACTTGGTCTGGAACACAAGTTGGACAGGACCTTTAAGGCTCATTTCTAGAGACTACCATCTGCTCGCTAGCAGTGTGTCTCAATCCCTCCAAAGTCTCCCAAACACCCTACTATCTGGGAACCAAGGATTCAAATGCATGAGCCTGATGTCGGGAACTCTATTTCAGGTTAGTGCATAGACATTCAAGTATCTTATCATTCATGGTCAAAAGAGGAAGGAGTCAGCACTCATGATGAAAATGAGATAATTATTCAGACAAAACCAACTTACTTGGTGAGTGAAAGGTGTATGTCACAGTACCACTACATTGTTGAGGAATCCCCAACCAAATGGACTAAGGATCAAGGGGTTTGACTGCCTTATGATGGTCTGGTTACAGTTCCTTGTCTGCCTTGGCAGGACAGTGCTCACCAACACAAGTCTGAAAGCACTGGCCACAACATACCCATATGACTGCTGAAATGGATAATCTTTCCTTGCTAGACTAGCATGTCTGGTACAGTATACAGAAGGATGCCCACTTTCTCAACTAGTTATCTCCATCTTAATTACCTGTCTGTCCATCATGCTCTGTATCTTCCTAATCAATAAGACAATCTTCTACATGTTCTCTTGAAGCTTAACTCAACTGAAAATTCTGTACAAAATGTACTCCAGAGGTCAAAACTTCAACAGTCAAGTTGACATCTGTATCTCACTATAACAATCTGTAAAGACAATTTCAATGAGGCACATTTGATTTCTCAGTTACATTTTTGAAATTCAAAAGAGAATTCAGTGTGTTTTAACATTGTAATGAAATGCAATCTCTTTGCTTTTTGTTTAAGTGAAATTGCATCTGAGAGAGTTATCTTGTTTTAAAACCAACAAGGAAAAGCATCTTTTCAATTGATATTGCATTAATTAGTTATTCAGAGAAACAATATGTGTGTGTATATACATAGATATAACTATCTAGCTAAATAGATAGATGAGTCATAGAGAGAGCTATGATAGATTGTTAGACAGATGATAGATAGATAGATAGATAGATGATAGACAGATAGATAGATTACATTGGAAAAGTTCATGAAAGGTGGAAAGTCTAAATCTTCAGATTAAGCTGGCACCTTGGGAACACAAAACTGTAAATGCTTCAGTTTAAATCAACTGATGGAAAATTTCTCTCCTGCTCAAGAAACCAGAGACCTTAATCAGATCTTCAACTCAGTGTATCAGGCCCACTGACATTTTGGAGACCCAAAGGCATGACTCAAATTTTGCCAATTTAAATGTTAATCTTGCCCACACACTTCTCATAGAAATACTCAAAATAATGTTTAACCAAATATGTGGGCTCTCCAAACCCTAGCCAAAGGGACACATAAAATTAACCATCACAAATATTATACATAATTGCTCCTTTAGTGCACAGGACACCCTGCAAAAACTAAAATGCAAGGATGAGTTAACAAAATATGTAATATGCCCATAAAACTTCCCCACATTCTGTATATTTTAAATCATCTCTAGATTAGTTATAATGTCTATTTCAATGTAAATGTTATGTAAATCATTATTTGATTCTATTGTTTAAGGGATGATGACAGAAAAAAATAGCACACATTTAAGACAGCTGTTTTCTTTTTCTCTTTTGTGCTAGAAATCAAAGTAATGCTAGGAAAGTATTTTGTCATCTAACTGGATCCATAGATTTAGAAACTTAAAAAATTGTTGATAGGTGTCTGATTGAATCTATGCATACAGAACCCATGAAGATATACATATGTATATCTTCATGGGTTCTGTATGCATATATGTATATCTTCATGGGTTCTGTATGCATAGATTATATATATATATATATATATATATATATATATATATATCCATTGTATTTTTGATGAGTTCCTGTGGAACTAAAGTTTCACATACACACATAATACACACACACACACACACACACACACACACACACACACACACATATAACCACATAAGTTCTATTTTTAAATTTTAAATTTTTGATTATGAGCAAGACAACAAAATTTCAGGAACAAACAATACAGGTGAGGATGATTAAATCAATTTTTTTAAACATTATATTCCTGGGGTTTTTTTACTAAATGATATATTTCAAGTTCCTTTTATACCAAATTCATTCTATGTTGAATGGCAATTACATTTTACACAAATGCCTTTTAAAATAATTTTTGTCTTATCATAAATGCAAATGTTATTTGGATTTGTTTATAGCTTCACAAATGAAGGTCTTATCATAGATCTTAACACATCCTTGCTGATTAATTATCTAGTCATTAGTCTTATTCATCACGTGAATTCCCTTGATGATCCTGCACAGTGCTTCAACTTCTAAAACAATCACAACTGCCTTTACTGCATATGCCTCATACATTCACTGTTTCCTATAAAGATCACAGGAGTGTTGAGAATCTGAAATCTAATTCGACACTTCTAAAAATAACATCCGTGATTACAGAGTTGTCTTCCAGGCATTTATCTTAAATTACAGTCTGACATTGCATTTAGCAAATGACAAATGAGGATCCTAATCCCCTTGGGCTTGTGTCTGTAGTGCTTTTCACATTAAAATACTTAAAACTTTCATCTGAATGAGGTCACCAAAATAATGGCCAAGGAGTCATAAATTGCCTTTTTAAAAATATACATTTGTATACTAAAATGTTCGGAAATGCCTTTGATAAACAGAGCCCACACTTGCCCAGGAGACCGTGACTTCAGACCACTTCTGTGAATGTGAGCACTGCCCATCTATTTCTTATTGATTGCCATTTGTTCCTTAGCCCATTAAGGCAGAGTTGCAAACAGGTTTCATACATAGAAACCGTAAGCCACGTGCATGAGACCGAGTGCAGGCGAAGACCTGTCTGCAGGGAAATGCCTAAAATTAGACTCAAGTGATCCTTGCTGAACTTTCTCACTTCTGAGAGAGAAGGGTCCGCCCTGGCCAGGATCATCCAGAGCACAGTGCCAGGAGGCCCTAAGGACAGGGGTGTTGAGAGGGAGCTATAGAAAGATCAGAGCGGCCAAAGAGCATAATCCAGGACTAAAGTGCTCTGATTTGGAGAAGTCTGGGGATATTTTCTTCTATTCTCAGAACCAGTAAGACCTATGCTAGGATTTGTGGGATTCGGGACCCTAAGCTCTCGATCCAGGCTTTCTATCCAGGTGAGTCATGGGCTTTAAATGCTGTTTTCAGGCACATCATGTGATTCCTCCTCACGAATACTCCACGGGTGCCCACGGCAGCCCAGACCTGTGTGGAAGCCCTAAACCATGGTTTGCGGGTCGGCTACGTCATTCTGTGAAATTTCCATATGGTCTTACTGAAGACAACATAATGGGGTTAAGGAAGGAACTTTCTTTGGGTTCTGGAAATCAAAGAAGATTTTTTTTTCTGCCTTTCAAAATGGCACAATTAACCAGATGTGTGATCCAGCATTCCCCATTATGAAAAGCAGCCAAGGATTTCACTGGCTAGTGACACTGCATTTCTAGGGAAAACATTCTTCACTCTCACAAAGATGAGTTGCAACATCTTCTCCAGCACACATATCCAATGTTTCATTTTATCCAAAATTTTGTTACTCTGGAAGCTTATTGACTTAGAACCAATGGATGCTGTGTTTACATATTGTATTTCATGAGTTACATTAAGGTTACTCTTGTTTCTATTGTTAGTCAAAGTTCAGTTTTCTTGGTGAAAATAGAAAAAACAACTGACCAGTCTCAACTATGTGATGTCACAATCAATGCTAAAAACAAAAAGCACACAATTCATTATATTTTGTCTATGGGCATAAAAGAAGGCATAATAAATTACTTTTCCTCAGCAAAATGAGTTCATTGGTAGAATGCACACACTTTTCTCCAACATAAGACATGGGGGTCTAAAATCACACCGATTCCATACAGAAGAAGAGATCAGAGCTAAAAAAATTAATAAACAATAAATAAAAATACGATGCCTCCTGCATTTTTACACAGATATCTGTACTCACTTTCATTTCCTGTTTCCTTCAGAGTACATGGATATGTATTTAAAACTAATATCTGTGCCATGCTGTTTGAATCACTAGAAGTCTCTATGTCAGAAAGAGAATTGATTCTTCAACAACTCTAAAGTTGGGGCACAATGTAAAATAACAGAATGGACACAGACAGACAAAGCAGTAGGGTAAGGCAGGCTGATTTCAGTACAAAATGTAGCTCTAAAATTAAGGTGTCATTCTTCCATTAATACATGCTTTCTTACAAGTTAATATGTATTTATTATGCTCATTTATTCTCACAGTTTCTTCAGTCTGCCTAGCAATGTATTAGTTTATCTCTCCCATTTTGATTTGGCCTTGTTTTGAACTTTCAACAACTTACTCGTTGTAACTGCACAGTGGACATAATACTTTGAACACTTAACTGCACCTACATCGTTTGGTTTGGCTGTTTAGTTTTCTCTCCTTACCTGTCAGTAGGCACACCGACACTGTTAATACATGGTAAGCATTTTAGAGGACTAGTTATCCAGTCACTATGTGTAGATTTGTATTGACTGGTTGCCCATGATTCCAGGCTCATTGAATTATATAGATGTGTATACATCTTCCTTCAGTTTTAACAGGTGTGGGAAGAGCTACATATATTTAGCATGCACAGCTTGATGAGCACAGACATCTGGGACATCACCAACAGACAAGATAATAGACGTTTTTCAAGTCCTCCCAAAGTTATGATTCATGGTATTATGTTGAGTATAATGTCTTACGAGTCATGATTTTCTAGGTTTATTCTGGTTTTGTGATCTCCAGAAGAGAAGATAAATTTGGTATTTGCTATTCCCATTTTACATGGAAGCAGAAGCCACTTCAAGGATTTAGAATACTTTTGTGAAAATATGTACATAACACATCTATGTAAGAGCAGAGGAGCCCATGAACTGATCTGGCTGAGGGAGAAGTTCAATTTAGATTTTAATTTTAGGTAATAATTGTGTCAAAAGTCTGTTTTGCTTGAATAATAAAGATAGGGCAGAAAATCATTATCAAAAGGTTTTGGTAAAACAGAAAGAAAAGAAAGTCTGATGTATTTGCTATTGAAATTGTACTGGTTTTAGTACATGAAATCTACAATATTTTTCTTTAGTATTTAAGGACACAGACATTTTATTGTAGTCATCTTTGACTCAATCAAATATTTAGAAACTATAAGTTTTACATACTGTGCAGGTAAGCTACATTAGAAATAATAATCAGCAACAGGCTGGAGAGATGGCTCGAGGGCTAAAGACTTTGCCTCTCAAAGGTTCAGTGAGGGACCACGTTCCAAGGAAACAAGTTGGAGAGTAACAGAGAATGATACCCAATGTCCTCCTCTGATCTCGTGCATTAGCCTGCATGCAGGCTATACATATGCATATACATACACACATGCATATACCCCATACACATTACTGACAATTCAGACATTAAAAGTAACTTCTACGATGACTTCATTCTACCATCAAACTTAAGATATGTAGAAAGCAGACATTTAGCTCCTTCCACCAGGGAAGTCATACTCAGAAATAAGGCAATATTTAAGCACCAGCTTGAAAAATGCACAGAATTGTGTTGAGTGAGGCAAGTATGAGAAAATGCATTCTAGTCATCAAAATAAGATCCACTTCCAAGATTCAGTGTAGGATTCAGTGGAAAATGAAAACAAAGATTTTCCATTTCAAAAGTGTTATCATTTCAATCTAGCAGGTGCAGCACATTGAGCCCTATGTAAAGTGTCTTGAGATTTGCACCCCATGGGGCTGCACGTTCTCCTGTCTGTGAGCTGGGCCTGCTGTGCATACCTGGAGTGAAGGCAACATTTCAAAGAGTTTGCTCTTCTGCAATGTTCAGGTCAAAGATACCTTGAATCATGACGGACAAAGAAACACTTTTAACTATTTACAGGTCTTCCTTGAAGCAAAATTTCCAAGTCGTAGCAATACGTTAATTGCCACAACTTTTAAAATGAAAAAAGATAAGAACAAAACACAGAAAAATGAGGACAGAGGAATGTGATCTGGGAGCACCGAAGGACAGCCATGGTAGTGACCCCCTGGACTTTGTTTTGACCAAGTAAGTTGTCACATAAGGAAGTCATGGACCCAAAGAGAATTCCAGCAAAAGACAAAACTCCCACAACATCCACCTTTATCTAGCTTTCTGGATTAAGGTAAATTAGTAGAAGGATATTTGTGTTTAGAAAGATAGGATCATATTTCTCTCTCTCTCTCTCTCACTCTCTCCCTCTCTATCTTTTCTTCCCTCCCTCTCTCCTGTTTTATTCCCTCCCCCATCTCCCTTGCCTTCTCACTGTTATTCAATCCCATGAGCCAACACCATAAATAAAACTATATGAAATTACCTCCTCATGGGGGCAATTTGGTAAGCCACAAGAAGCCTGAACCCCCACAGGAGTAGACAAGCCAGAGGGAACCTGGGGTCCATAGAAGCAGCCAGGCAGGAGGGTGGGAGGGAGTAGAATGGATTGATGAGGGAGGGGAAGGGCGGGAGAGAGAAGGGGGAACGGATGGAGGAAAGCAGGGATTAGTACTCAATATGCTTGTAAAACTAAAAACCAATTAAAAATTACCTTCTCATGTACTCAGATGTGTGTATCACCTGCCAATCTCACTCCTTGAAAAGTGGTAAGAAAACCTAAATTCACGGTCATCTTCTTCAGCTACTAAACAGAGTCAAGGCTAGCCTGGGCCACATTAAAGGCCAGTCTCAAAAGAACAGATTTAAACATCTACTTGAGGACTTGCAATCAGTTGAACAGTCCTCTGCGCAGCCTGTGGAGCGATGGAAATAAACACTTCTGTGATTGTTGCAATGTGAAATATTACTTCGCCAAGCTGTTAAATCTGAATTTATAGCACAGGTGTTAATGAGGTGCCAAAGCACTTCCAACTGGGTTACAGTTGCAAGAGTCTCCTGGTTTATGAAAGTTTATTTATGTAATACCAGGGAAGCGTATTGTATTCGCCTGCATAGAGACTGTCTTAGAGCATGGAATAGGCAAAGGACAATTTTAACACAGTAAATTAGCTCTGAAATAAATAAAAATAATAAAATTAATAAAATAAAATATCATGGCATTTGGGAGAACCCATAGTTTTTGGATACCTAATCCTGTTACTATCATACTCAGAAATCCAATATCTACTCCTCAAGTGGGTGATATTAGCTTTGAAGAACATAAAATATCTTTTTCCTTTATCTAGCCTTCATTCTTAGCATAATTGTACAGTGACATATAACCTCAACTATACAGTTAAAGTAGAGCCCAAAGCAGCATTTAAAACCACATGGTATATCCATTGCCACCTGAATTTTTTGCTTACCATAAATTAACCAATATATCTGAATTTAAAATGTGATTTGACTAACGTAATGCAACCTGTATTCTTAGATAAACTGGCAAGCATGTTCTTATGACATCACCATATTAATTTATGTATAAAAAGATGACTTTTAATGCTGAACTCAAAACTGAACAAAAATATACAGAAATTATGAATTCTCTGAATGCCTAATAACAGGGAGTTGAAGTTAATATTCTCTATACTGGACTTAGGATTGCAAATGACTTCAAACATGAGTGTAATAGCATGCTTGGTTGAAAACAGCAGAATACACAGGCAAGTATACTTTGTTTTAAGTAGAATTCTCTCCAAGCTTCTAAGTAAGGCCCTTCAGTTGCTGTGCAAGGTTTATTTACGATGACATCAACTCAGAGTTGAAAAGTAAATCAGTATGTGTCACACACCGGAGAGCTGCCTTTGTCAGTCTCTCACTCACTGGGACTCAGTCTGTCCAATATCACCTTCCATTTCTCCTCTCAAATCTAGTGGCTCTTGGCTTAACTGATGACCACTGAGGCAAAGAATCACAGCAATTTGCTTTTAAGAATAAATGTGAAAGCAACTCCACGGTGCTCTGAAGAAGATACTAGGTAGTTGCAAACGTTGCAAACATTGTTTGCTTTCTTCTGCCATGCCTTGTGCCACTTGAGCTTTAGACCATACATTGAGCAAGAGATTTCTCCAGACAGAGCTGAGAGACAGAGACAGTGAAATGTTCGGAAGTACCTGTACTCCAACTTGAATTAACCTTCAATCATAACCGCCAACAGTCACTAAGATTGTCTTTTAGTTTCCACAGCATTTACTCTGTACTGTATGATACTACCACGATGATTTCAAAAGCAAAACAGCTTTCTCCTTACAAAGCACTTTGCCATTCAGGCATCTCATGAGTTCAGGTGGAATGCTAAGCACAGTCTTACTATAGACAATCTTTCTCCATCCATGTACAAAGTCAATTAATTGATTGAGACAAATCTAGGGCACCTTGCTATCCCAGCAGTAATGAGGTTCTTATTTCCACAGTATACCAGTGAGCAACGAGCAACTCTGTTGTTTTGCCAAAACTGACCCTTGAATAGTAGTTCAGACAATACCTCTCTCTAAGCATTATCTCCAATCCATTTGCTATTCAAAGTATAGGAATTCTACTTAATGAGAAGAACAATCACAGAGATTTGGGTACAATTTTAAGTCAAACCTGTATTCAGTCTAAAATCCTACCATTATTCCTGCCCTAAGGGAGGATTTTAGTGACTCATTTCATACTAGTTATTCTTTCTTTCTCTCCTCTGCATTGTTCTGTTCATTCACATTATTATTTAATATATATTCTGAGGGCTGGAGACATGGCTGGGGGATTAAGCTTATGCCCCACAAGAAAAGGGACCTATGTACAGATCTTAGAACCAATGTTCAAAATGCCAGGTAGAATGGCAACTGCCTTCCAATCCTAAAAGGCAGAACCTGGGAAACCCCAGAGCAAAGCAAAAAGGAGGTAGAATGATCCAGAATGATTTCTGAAGTCACTCTTGGGCTTCTCCAGGCACACACTTAAATGGCCTCTTCTGTATATACCCACCCACATATGCAGACATATACTTTTTTTCTGAAAATGCTGCTAAATAGAGGCAAAATATTAGAAAAATGTCTGGATAATATAAACAAGCAAATAACAAGAAAATATTTATACATGCACATATCCAAGCATATCTTCTCTACAGGTCTTTATTTCTCCAGTGTTTCCATGAATAACTACAACAAATTATTTCTTTCCTATATTTTCTCTGCCGCTCTGCTGGTGACTGGAAAACATTTCTCTAGAAATTATTTTGTTCCCTCACAGAAAAGTGATAACTCTAAGTTTATATTATATGCAATATTCTATTTAAATAATTGAAATGGTATCATGTTATAGAATAGAAAGATACTCAAGCAGACCTAAAGGAACTTTGACCTCCAGTGTTCTTTATTTTAATCTCAATCTGCCAACTTTTTATTTCAACCTACCCATATCCAGGATGCTTTCAGTAGACCACTGTGATACTTAATCTTTGCTGTCAACTTGACCACGCCTGGCATTAACTAAAATCAGCAGAGACCACCTGAAGAGATTATCTAAATCAACACATTTACAATACAGAGACCAGTTCTATATCTGATTAGAACATCCCTAGATCTTATTAGAATGTCCCAGTAGCAGACCAGATAAAAGGAACCACAGAACAGAAGACAGAATAAGAATGAGTCTCCAGGAATCTTCCAGACTTCAGCTGTCACCACTAGCCTTATGGATGGGAGTGACTTAGCCTGTCTCCAGCTTCAGCCACCAACCATGGTGCCTTCATCATGAAAGACTGTTTCTCCCCTCTGGAACTTATAAGTTAAATGAATCTCCCTTTCTCCTCTTAACTTGTTTGAGCCTCAGTAGTATCTTCCAGCAACAGAGAATAGTAACTGCTACAACCACCACTTCACAGCTCTGAGAAATGTGACTATGATAATGGTTGCAGGATTTATATTAAAACTCTCATTAGACATTAGTCACATAAAAAGACATGGCTTGACTATAGCTTGTGCTTCATTATTCTCCTTACACAAGTTTAGTTGAGCTCAGTATCAAACCTTACTGATCTTGGAAACTGTGATAACAGTCATTAGGACAAAATTCTTTATGTCAAAGATATAGCAACCAATGGACTGATGAAGCATGCTTCCTTGAAAAGTGATATTCAGTTCCTGAAAGATGTGATTGAGAGGTGGGGCTGTTGGATAAGGTGTTTTTCTTTAGGTGACCAGTTGCCTTTATTGACATGTCTCATCTATTGTTTTGGTCTCCAGAAAGGATGGTCCAAGGACAGATCTAGAGTGCTCTATGTAACTGTGTATTTCACTGTTAGTTTCTAAATTATTGATATATCTCAATATTAAGTTGTTTTCTTACCCATGTAACTTTAGACTATTTTTACTGCCTTGAGAAGGCAGAGATTCTATATCCAGTGTATTTGATGCATTCTTAGGATTGTTTTTCCAGTTTCCTCTTTCTTCTCATAGGCATCTCACATAAAAGAGAATTAAAAACTGACAGTTGGGGTAGAGAGATGGTTCAGTGGTTAAGACTCTGCCTCGAAAGCAGAAGTTCCTGATTTTAAATCCCAGGTCCGACATAAAATATGTCAGGTGGAAATGGCAGCGGCCTGGTGGGCAGAGCCTGGGAGATCCCAGAGGGAAGCAAGTAAAAGGTGAAGAAATTCAGGATGATTCCTGAAGTTACTCTTGGTCCTCCACAAGGAAACACAGTGCTCTCTGATACATACACACACATACACACACACATACACACACACACACACACATGCACACACACTAAATGAATGAATAAAGTTTAAAAATACTGTTTATACCCATATAATCAGCCTTTGGGATGCTGAGGCAGGAGAATCAGAAGTTTAAAGTCAACCTTGGCTGCTTAATTGGGCCATGTATAGACATACATACATTCATACTCACCTACTCATATATGCGAAGACCATAGTTGATGCAAACATCCCAAAGTCCCTGGGGAAGGAGTGAAGGACTATATGACTCTACCCGAGGACCACTCAAGGAAATCCCTGCATAGACAGATGAATGCATAGCTGCAAAATAGTGGGAATGTTGATCACCAGGCACCATGCGGGTTCTTTGAAACTGCATCACAATCCAAAGAAAACTTTATTTTGCTAGTCCCAAAAAAACAGGATTGACGAAGAATACTAAATTGCTTTCTACATTTTCACACAGCTGAGAATTTTGAATGCAGAATTTCGCATGCCACTTATGTATCCACATTTCATACTGAAGTTTAAATAAAGTTCTAGAAGCTTTGCGAGCATAACTTATTGTCATAGTTTGGTTTTGTCCAAATGCTTCACTCTGTAAGTGTGGTATATTGAAAATTATGACTCCTATTGTACAAGCGCAGGATAAAATGTCAATGTAACATTTGATCTACTTCCAGTGTGTAGTAGAATCATTTGTTAGGAATTCCAAATGTGTAACCTGCTGTCACCATAGCTACTCAGTAATGAAGGCGATTCCTCACTGAAATGGCACCTCTGTCTCAAATTCTAATATTGAGATTTTCAATTACCTAGACAGGAATATGTTGACATGAAATGATGGCTATGTCTAACTCTTAAATATGAGTCAATTTATATTACAACAAATGAGGCATCACATCTTCAGGATTGTGGGTTTTGAAAGATTTCTACAAAGTACTGAACAACATTAACTACATTTGGCTCTCTTCTTATCTTAAGCTTTAAGAGAATGAAAAGTTGTAGAATATTTCCATAGAGATGTCCTATCAGTGGAAAGTTTGATAAGTTCCTGGAATGTGTGCTAAGAAGGCATATGTGCAGAGGCAGTGTGCACACTGAGACTCTACATCTTCCCATCTTCTCTCCTGGGTAGTCACATGTCTATCCACTTCCTGAAAGGTCAGGCTATACTGCACTCCACACTCATTATCCTAAAGACTTTCATTAGGGCAGGTGGATTTTAAATTGAATGTCAAATAGAATTTAAGTGAGAGAGAGAGATGGAAGATCCAGACTTCATTATGCAGAAAGCTAATGGCTAAGTGTTCATACTTCTCTTACATGGTACTAAATGCTAGACTTATAAGGGATTCCTTTCCTATTTTTGCTTCCATCAAATTTCTTATTGTTATGGTGCATGTTTCATGTCTTCAGAAATTCACCTGAGATTTAGAGCAGTGTATTTTGAAAATACACTAGTGTGGGGAAAGAGAGATTTCTTGAAAGTGAGACTGTCAAGAAAGAAGGCAGGTTTAAAGCACATGGAATGTTGGGAAACATTGTATAGTAAACTTAAATTGACAGTCTCTAGCTTTATTACGTGTTTTTAAGTATGCACAACTGGAAGCTAAATTTTCACAGCTTTCCACATCCTAAGTGTGTTTTACTTTTTTGCTTACATATTATTATATATAACATTCTTGCTTTGAAAAGCAAGGACATGAATAAAAGTGTGAAGTGTCCATGCCTGGAGGATTCTGAGGGGCTGGGAAGTAGGAAAGGAAGAAATAATCAAAATGTATCACCAACACGTATATGATTGTGAAATAATAAATAAAATTTGCATTAAAATGCTTTCACAATCACAATATGAAAAGTGATTAAAAATTAAGTATCAGAGATGACCTTGATAAAAAAAAAACCAACTCCTCCAAAGTATACATACACATGCCAAAATATGCATCAATTTTCATTTTGCTCTATGATATATAAGGAGATTCTACTCTGGTGAGTTATATAAAATATAAGCTTAGAAGAGGATAAAGAGCAAGGAGAAGGTGGAAAAAGGGATGGAAGGGAAGAAAAGACAAGGAAGAAGAAGGAGGAGGAAAGAGAAAGAACACAGAAAAGAAGTAGAAAGAAGGGTAGAGGAGGAGCACGTATGTAGTTTGGTGTTTAGAACATCTGCACAACATGGGAAGTTATGAAATGTGAAGGAGCCACAGTGGGACTCTAAAGAGAGAGAAAAAAGTGAAAAACTATGTAGTTTCCTGGATGAACAATGTACATTTATAGGAAGATGTAAACCTACCGCTAACTCTGAAAATGGTAAAAATGAGAGAATAGTGATTTTCATTTGAATGTCAAGGAAGCCAGTGGCTTCCAAATCAATAGGCAAGCCACTAAGTAAGTGCATTAACAAGCATAATAGATCAGCAAAAGGTTAACATAACTTTGGGGTATGCACTGAAGGTTGTGGCACTATTGATTCACGGAGGCCCCAGCCCAGGCTCTCAGCAGAATCCAGGAGGTCTGGATACAGACAAGCCTGAACAAGTTCGTACATGCCCCAGACATGTCCCAATAGAGGAACCATACAGCTGGAGGGATGAACAACCAATGGGAAGGAGGGATGGTAACACCTGATTGGACCCCGATCCTATATAAGCCCAAACACTTCCTGAATTAAAGCTGAGTCTGCAGCCAACTTGTCCTCTGCCTGCTGCTTCTCTCCTGACTCCTGGGGTCACTCCAAGAGGGGGATTTGGCAACAGAAGGTGATAAAGTTTGAGGAGAAATTATCTTAAATGTAGAACTAAAAGGAAGGGGAAAACAATTGCCCTATATGACCAAAAATGTGCTCTCAAATAGGAATAGTGTTTAAGCAATGATCTCATCTAACCAAAGTGATATGCGATGCACTTATTTCCAAAAGTCATTCTCTTATCTTCACACAAGTGCTGCCATCTGCTCGCTCTCGCTCTCTCTCTCTCTCTCTTTCTCTCTCTCTCTCTCATAAATAAAATAATCTTAAAAATAAAATAATACACGACTGGGGATATGGCTCAGAGGTTAAAACATTGCCTCACAAGCAAAAGGATCTGATTCAGGATTCCAAGATCCTGGATGGGAGATTCCAAGTAAAAACACTAGTCAGAAATATTGATGCAAGGATTGGCAGCCACAGCAGTGTTCCTATACCTAATGGGAACACGGGAAAGTGTTTAGGGAAAGGCCACTGGGTCCTTGTACGTCATCGGAGAGGAGGGCCCAGAGGAAAATCAGGCATGCACAAGGAAGGACTCTCTGGGAATTGGGGCGGGAGGCACTGGGGGATGGGAAGGGAGGGGGGTGGGGAGGAGGAGCAGTGGGTACGGGGGAGGAGGAGGGAGGGAGGGAACTGGTGTACCCATTAAGTTTGTATGAGCTGAAATAATAATAAAAAATGATTAAAAAAAAAGAAAAAAAAAAGAAATGTTGATTGTTTACACTTCAGGCCCCAGAAGGTAGAATCTGGGATATTTCAGCAATAAGGAGATGGAAGTGATCCAGGGTGATTTTGAGATCACCTTTGTACCTCCACAGGAAAACATTGTGCCCTCATCTACACACTCACACACATATACACACATACACATCAAAAAAATGCATGAAAAAGTGACACAATGAAATCCCCAAATTATAATTACTTTCCATCATTTTAAATATACAAATAAAGCTGTCATAAGCTATAGGAAAATATTTCAAGGTTTGGGAATGGACTGATGAGCAGGATGGACTTCAGAAAAACAGAAAATGTTTCCTGCTCATTGGTAGAGCATCTGCCCAGAGTGCAAGAAGTGATGACTTTAATGCACTGCATGTCAAAACAAAAAATATGCTGGTATGATACAGCTACATGGTCAAACATCCTCTACCCAAGAAAATCAATCAGATTCAAAATGAAGCCCTCATATAGTGCTCCCCAGGGTCAATCTAAGTTTTACAGATAACAATAGAACAACAAAAAAAATTTCAACTTACTCTTTAAGAAAGCATTTTTGTTACGAAGACTCTATACCTTTGTTATGCATAAGGGAACACTGGAAATTCCTCAAAAGAATAACTGGATTGTCGAGAGACATGGAATGCATGCCTGTCTTTATTTCTGTAATAATGACTTGTGATATCTGAGAGAGAAGATGTGATAAATGCATATTGCTAAAGGCCACAGACTTGAGCAGCCGGGGTCACTATGCATCCATGTTGCCAACCTCAGAAGGTAGAATGTGGGCACATTAAAGACAGTGCTTCCCCTTCATCCACAAATCTGCATAGTATTTGGTTGTGCCACTCAGAAGGATCACCACAGGGCAACTAAAGCAAAGAACTGTTGTAAATTATCATCTTATAGACTTGTTCCACTCAACACCAGGTCAAAGGGATCTGAGAAAAATCTTTAGAAAAAAAACAACGATAAAACATTTTCTATACTTCTAAGACTGGGTTATAAAACAGAAGCTAAGCAGTCCCTTTACTGGGTTACATCTAAGATATCTTATTGCATAATATATTTTATTCATAATCATGTGATAAATAACAGCCTGATTATTTTTGATTTGAGGCTCTGACATCTCAGTGGTTTGGTGTAATTAAGGTTTACTTGTGATTCATTCCTATGACATTCTGGTCCACAGAGTACCTCTGCTGGTAGAGACACTGGCCTCATAAGGCTTCCTCTGTTACTAAGGTAACGAAAGGTGGAGAACACAAGACATCAGAGGCTGAAGAATTTGCTCAATATTTTCTCCAGCATCATAGCCTTATGCTGACATCTCATTGGCCATCATCCTTCAGAGCACAGTGCTCAACGGGCCAGAAAATATAGGAGAAAACTGTAATGCTTGATTAACGTTACTATTTTCCTAACAACAGGCAAGAGGGACTTTAAAGTACAACATTTCTGAAACTTTAGGGGTAATATGTTTTTAGTGGGGCAATTTATAGATTGTCAATGAAACAATATATGGCATTTGTAATAAATTATTGACATCATATTCTGTTAGTACTACAAATTCAGAATAATACTGTTGTCATGAAGACTTATGATTTATCTGAATAATTAATTCACATCACATATTTTCAATAGAGAATTATATAGTGTGATTGTACAAATGTAAGTTTGGGGATGAGTTAAGTTGGGCATAAGATTTGCTACATCATATTAGTAAAATATAATTCTAGTTCTTGATCCTTTTCCTACCTGACTTTTACTTTACCCATATTTCCTTGTCAGTGAAGAAAATGAATCTCAAAAAAATACCTATGTATTAGCCAGGGTTCTCTGAGGAAACAGAATCTATAGAATGTAGTATATATAATATATGTTTATTAAAAAATAACTCTCAATAAAAATAGTGTCCTTGACCCCACAAAGTCTAGCGTTTGCTAAAGGCACTAGGATCCTTGGAGGCAAGGGATTGACAGCCACAGCAGTGTTCCTATGCTTAAAGGGAACACAGGAAACGGTTCTGGAAAATGCCACTGGGTCCTTGCACCTCATTGGAGAGGAGGACCCAGAGGAGAGTTTGGCATGCTCATTAAAGGATGCTCCGGAGATGGGAGGGGAAGACACTGGGGGATGGGGAGGGAAGGGGGGTTTGGGGGGCACAGGGAAATGGGGGGTTTGAGGGAGGGGGGACTGGTATACCTGTTAAGTTTGTATGAGTGGAAATAAAAAATAAAATAAATTATTCTGCATCTCTGAAAAAAAAATAGTGTCCTTCAAGGTAGCTGCCTGCAGCAGCCTCTTTCCTGGCTGGAATGTTCCACAAGGCCAAAAGATCCCGAGAACATCTCAAGCTTTTGCTCTTCTGGAGGGTTGAAGACGCTGGGTTCTGATGTGTGTGAAAAACAGCTGGGTTCCAGCGACAGCCATGAACACCAACAGCGGGAAGGCCTAGAGACCAGGCTCCAACAGCAACAACGTGATGGAGAAGGTGAAGCTCCAAGTCAGCCAGGGGTGGAAGCAGCAGCAGCAGCAACAAACAAGGCCACAATGCTCTAAAGGTGAAGAACGTGCATGGAGAGTGGACTCCACAGCAAGTTGACTCTGGATAAGGGAAGGGCAAGTCCCTCCTCCTTGCACCTCCTATTACCCAGTCCACCACTTGAAAGTACCACCCAGTATGGGTGTTGCAATAGCAACAAAAAAAGGCCAGGACGCTCTAAAGGCAAACAACATATGCAGAGTGGCCTACACAGCAAGTCAACACTGGATAAGGGAAGAACAAGTCCTTCCTCCTTGCACCTGCTATTATCTGGTCCAGTACTGGAAAGTACCACCCACTGTGGGCTGGGTTCTCCACAGCAGTCAAGTACCTACAGACTTGTTGAGAGGCCATTCTAACCATTAACCTTCCATGGCTGCAGCTGTCAAGTTGACATCGAAATGAAACCATAACAACCTACAAATGAAATAATTGAATAAAGGAGATTGCATGCATTCTATTGTGCTTCTCAGAGCAGCATACTTGAGTATACACTACTAGAAATGCTTGGTAATATAACATTACCACCAAGTTTGTTGTACAGAAAGGAAAGGCACTTAAATGACCATTTATCAGAATTTGTCCTATACCATGGTACATTCCTGGTGCTAATATTTGAATTGTTGTCTGTGGCAGGTAACACTAATGTATGTTAGACTAACTTAATTCTATTTTCATGATCTCATGAGCTATAGCTATGTTGAATAAAATAAGCTGGTAAAATAATATCTACCTACCTCAGATGTGATATTTAAAAAATGTAAATTTCATCTTACTCACTTTTTAAATTTTTGCATCAAAAGTGGTGTTTTGAGGGCTCCTCGGAGATATGGTAGAGGAAGGATACACGTTCACAGTGTATTTGAATTATAACTCTTGGTTACATGAACTGCAGGTCTGTGACCTTTGGCCCTGAGTGTCTGGTGGTTTTATAAGTTCAATAATGACTGCTGTGCTCCACTTTGAAGTGTGACCAGTGTAATTTTTAAAGCAACTGAGTATAAAATAATGAATACTGAATGCCCAACATACTCCGAAGTATCTTACTGATTATTCTATTATGAGTTACATAATTCTCCATGGTATTGTTTTAATGCATTGCTGGGAACATCAAACAGTGACAATATTAGAAATGATATTTTCTTTCACTGGAATAAGATTCTTGGATTGTCCTCGTGTTAACTATTTGCAGACTAAAAAGTGCCCCAAACTTTACAGAAGCATATCCCATTCATCTCCTTAATAAAGAAACTTGTAACACTGATATAAATTTTGAAATGTGGGGCCATAATGTTCCATGGGCTAAAAATAATTTCAACTCATGCATGAAAGTTGCAGATCGCTAAAATTAACTGTGATCAAGAGGACCCCTGGCAGCTCGCATGCTTGATGTTGTAAGATCTGTGAAAGCAACATTAGAGTCTTAATCACATTAAGAAATACAAAAACGAGTAAGATTGCCTCTTGAAAATTCCATTGGCTACTTTATGTCACTTCATTGAGCAATACCGATCTGAATATAACCTCACAGTGTAATTCTCTCTGGAATCCTCCTGCAGATGTAGATTACAATGCTGTCTGACCATAAAAAGAGCAGTTAAATGCTACAGTGAACACCATTCACTAATTCTCATGCATCATTTGGGAATTCAAAGTCAATTGGGTCATATAAGTGTCCCTTTTCCATTAAATATTCAGGAAAGATCCATCCCAACAATCCATGTGCCAGCCTTGGATTCCTCAGGAGAAAACAACAATTAGATGATCAGGACTTTGACTTTCATTCTAGCCTACAAAACCAAAAAACAAACAAACAAACAAACAAAAAACCCGATTTCCTTCCGGAATGAAGAGTAGATGATTTAGAAGGCAGAATTCCTGGTTAAGTTTGCTGCCCCCGACGGTTGAGTCTGATCTACTTTCCAGTGATCACACACATATGCACACATTCATCATCTAGTGCATATGGTGACTGTGCTTCAGACAGCTCACTGTGCAGACATCTGTTATCACACTGCACTGCAGAGCAGTGGGAGGGGTGGTTATATATCTGGGCATGACCGATATTTTTTGAGCCATCTTTCCATTTTCCTGTACTAGACCATATACACATATACATACATAATATGTACATACATACATACATACATACATACATACATATGGTGGGGTTGTGAAAGAGAAAAAAGTGGAGAATGCTTTTCTCAACAACATCCATCTCTGTGCACACCCCAATGTTTCCTTGTGTCTAGGAAGATTTGTCTCCTCCAGCCCGCCTGCTTTTCACTCTGTAAGTGTCACAATCCAGAGTCACTGAAATGGAGTTTTCAATTAGAATGTACGGATCTGACCCCAAACAAATTAAGTTAAAAGAGAATACCAGCCATCTCTTGTGTTTTTAATTATTAACTTGATTTCTTTCTGTGCATACCAAGACTCTGGTGATCACCTACAGCAGTATGCCAAATTCAATTTAGCGGAGAGGACACGGATGTAGCAATCATTAATCACCACATATTGTGCACCTGTCAAATAAATGTCCTATTTTCAAAGGGAAGACTATTACCACAGAGTGTTGGGCATCGGGAATACAAGACACTTCTTAGCAGAGGAAACAAGAAGTGAGGCTACTTATAAAATTGTTTAGGACTGAGTTACACTTTGTGCCAGCTCCTGCCCCTGTGGGAAGTCCATGGTTTGACACAGTGACTGACCAGCACATCGCACAAATGCAGTGACCCAAAGACAAGGGCATGCATGTGAGGACGATTCTCCAGAGCCTGACACCCACCCTGATGATGGCATAAAAGATGCATTGCTGGTCAAAAGTTCCAACCGTTACTTCTGTTCTGCTTATCCCACAGGAAAAAGATGCAACAAAAGAATTAAAGATAACTTCAAGATGAAGAAGTAAAATGGAAACTTTGTGGTCCTCACTTAACTGCAGGACTGATTTACCAAGTAAGAAAGAGCTGAGTCAATGATAGAGGTGGTGAAAAAATCTGAAAACTGTCATTTTCTGTCTTGTATTCACCTTTCTAGGAAAGAACACTGGATTATCTGAAACATCATTAATTTCTTGTCTTTCATTTCTTAATCATCACAGAATACCCCATATAATTTTTGATCTACAACTTTCACATTACATTTATAATCACAATATTTATTAGAAGAACTTGGCCAAATTTATGAATGATTGAGGGAGGATGCAGAATTTGATTTATTTGGTATAATGAACTTGCTATGACAAGAAAAACAATGTTTTGCCTTTCAGTGTGTAAAAGTAGCAACAAGGACTCACATGATGATGATGATGATATGCAGCATGATAATTACTAGTAATCTATTAATGAAAGTCTCTTTAGTTCATAGTTATTCACAGTTATTCAACTGACTGAACAGTATCTTTTCCTTGAAGATGTATGTGTAGGGATGGTGTGTGCTCTATGTGTTTCTCTGCGTGCAAGTGTTTGTGGAGACCCAGATTCAAGTTTGAAGACATGAGTCATCCTTGATTTCTCTTTCACCTTGTTCTTTATGAGATAGCATTTCTGCATCCAGAGTTTAATATTAGGACTAATTGGTTATTAAATTTGCTCTGGAGAGCCCCAGTCTCTGCCTTCCAGGGCTAGAATTACAGGTAGTTTGTTAGATCTGCCCAATATTTTACCTGGGCCCTGGGGTTTTAACTCCAGTATTCTTGATTATGTAGCAAGTACTTTAAGGACTCAGACATCTTCCTATCCACAGCCGACATAAATTTATTGAAACACAACTATATTCATTTATTTGCATATCACAAAATATCCACCATTATACAATCCACCTGTTTGCAAAAGTGGTGATACTTTTGAGTCTTGATGCTTAAGACATGTATTCTCTCTGGCTCCCTAACAAAACCACAGAACTACAAGTAGAAGAGTTGAAGGATTTTCACTGGATACCCTCTTATTACTTATTCCCAACTCATAAAGTAAACCTAACTTGAAGAAAATACTTTCAAAACATGTTTTAAAAGTATATTATTTGGAGATGCATACATGCAAGTTTTTAAATTATCATAGAAGGCAACTTCCTTTCCTTACAAAAGATTATGCTATCTCTTTGTATATTACTATGTGAGCATTGAACTGGAATGCTTTGGTGGCTGACACAGAATGAGCTCTGCTAGCAGTCTTGGTCCTGGACATATGATCTTCCTGCCTCTTCTTCTCAAGTTCTTGGATTGCAGGAGCATGTCAACATGTTCGGACCTAACTGTATTTTGTTTTATTTAAGGACTGGCATTGGAAAATTCATTGGAAAATAGTTATCTTTGGTGACAAGAATTGTGTATATTTATGATATGTAACATATCTTTGTGTATTTGCACTGCATCCTGGAATGGTTATTCTGTGCTAGTTTACATATATTCTCTTTTTGGGGTTATAACACTTGAAATCAAATTTCATAGTCCTTTACACATAAAGTATATTTTATAATTCTCTTTTCTTTTTATGTGCTATAACACTTGAAATCAAACTTTATAGCTTTTTATACATGAAGTATATTGTTATTAACTGTATTTTATTTTTGTTTTATTTTTCATTTGTGTGTGCGTGTGTGTGTTAGAGGATTGTGCGTCTCTGTGGAGGACTAAGCATGACTTTGGGAATCATCCTGGATTGTGTCTACCATCTTCTTGTTTTGCCTTGGGATTTCCCTCTCTGCTCACTAGGAGTGGAAGTGCAGGCGGGTGTCATTTCTGCCTGGCATTTTTACATGGGACCTGGAATCCAAACACAGGACCTTCTGCTTATGAGGCAGAGTCTTAACCCCTGAGCGATCTCTCCAGCCCATTAACTGTATTTTCAATGATACATAATATAGATATTAAAATTTTTCCTCCTGTCTTTGTGGAACATTGTACCTTTGCGTCTGCAGCTTCCCATGGGCTGCTTGCCACCCATCAGCCTATGTTAACAAGCATATTATTCTTCCTTCTTTCTCTTCCTTCCTTTTCTCTATAACAGCAGTGGTTGACATAAGGTATCATAACACTTTTTGATGCAGAATGGATGTAAGTGGTATTGATGAACATATGCAACAATTTTAAAATAAGTTAACAAGCATCTCTATGTGTGACATACATGCACATAAATAGACCTACGGAATACCCATAATACTCTTGTATTCAAAAGAATGCACATACACGGATGTATGATTACTGATATTGAGACAAGAATGATAAACTGTACTTTGGTTGGGAACATGTTGCTAGAAGGATGTCTATTGGGATCCTACACTGGGTCTCCAGGGAGCAATCCTTGACTCAGTTTCCCCATGACTATGGTATGGAAGGCAAGCTCATGAAAACAGCTTGCCTCCCAAGGTACACTAAAACATGATGTAAGTTACATGTGCAGACCACGTCACAGAGCATTTATAAATCCACTGAGCCCCCCACAATGCTAGTCAGTGTTTATTCCTGGGGTCTTGTCATCCTGTCATTTTCTTGTGCCATTGAAATAGATCTGAAGATAACAAAACAACAAAACAAATAAAAACACCATTAGCGGCACATCACCTTGGATGTCTCCCTCTTTAAAAAATGATTATTTATGTTTTAAGGATAAAAATGGGGGATAAGAGATCACAACCTCAAAGATTTTTCACTCCCTTTTCTTCTTTACCAATGCTGATTTCTCTGAAAATATCTGCTAGCCAATTATTTGTGATGGAAATACACTTTTGTGAGACGAAAGGCAGAAATAATGTTGAGCATTTTCCACTTTGCTACAAGTATTTGGCTTTCTGCTAGTGATTAATAATTGTAGAAGTACTGAAGGTAATGTAATACAGAAATTATTTTCTCTTAAAGAAAGATTTTTCTCTTAAAGAAAAAATAGTATAGCAGTAGAATATCAAGGAAATAGCATAAAAAATACCCTAGGAAAGTATAAGGATAGGCTGACAACTAAATCTCATAAATAATTATGAAAGACATATATTTTGTTTCTGACAAGTTAAAAAATGGGAAAAATAATATGAAGAAGCAATACCTTTTTGTTGTATTTTTTCTTCTCCACTCAAACTATTCTCCAGGATTATGTTCACAAACAGAATGAGATTCTATTGCACTTCTCTTTTGTGTTTGTCAGGGCTTGAAATGTGTCCGCTGCAGTCTCATGTGTTTAGGAAGGTCATAGCACTTTGAGAGGTGGAGCCTTGCTGGAGGAAGGCAGTCACAAGAGGTTGGCCTTGAGGTGGATGAGTCCCACCCTACCTGCAGGAGAAGTCTGCCTTTGCAGCTAGCAACTTGCAGCTCTCACCCTCCAAGATGTCTGCAGTGACTTAGCCTTTCCAGCTTTGGCCAGCCAGCCATGCTTCCTCCACCATGAGAAACTGTATCTCCCCTCTGGAACATAAGCTGAATAAATCTCCCTTTCTCCCTTGACTTTGGGTGCTCTCTCACAGCGATAGTTAAGAGTAACCGTTACAATATTAAACTTTCTGCTACTGAATAATGAAGGACAAGCTGTGGGTTATAAATATTCTAGAATGTTCTCACTAATAATTAGGAACTCCATTTGCAAATGAGGTTTGAACATTAGCAATTTTCAATTTGTGACATTATAACAACTGTCTACAGACGGAACTCGCCTTTAAGTGACAGATACACTGTTCTAGGGAAGTTTAATTTTTTCATCAATTTTCTCCTGCTGCTGTTGAACACGATCTATGTGTAAGAACACAGCATAGTATTGTGAAAACAGTACCTAAGGTGACTTACAGATGTAGCACTAGGCTAGGCTCTAGATGCTTATTAGCAAACACCATCTCACATTGCTGCAAAGCTGTATAGATGATAGGAGGTATCCATTGTATCCAAACTAGCAAACTATATGCATTTTTTTCTGATCGTGTGTTTTGTCTCAGAAAGAGAAAAAACCCACTGAGACTTTTAGTCTCCGTTATTATTTTTCTTTAGACATTTTCATGTGCATCCAGCTCCTTGTTAGAAGACTGACGTGCCATCTCTCAGGTACAAGTGTGAGGCTTGTAGGAGTTTTCACGGTTTTCATTGGATGAGGCACCACACAGCTCTTTGCTCATCAGGCTTCTCTTTGTGTCTCTTTCCTGTGACAACAACCATAAAGTGGGTCTCTAGGATTGGCTGTGAGGCTTTTAGTAACTCAGACAATCAGCACTGTGGAGTCTTGGAGGTCTCCATATATATCCAAGTCAACACTGTTTTTGATATTCTGATGCACAAAAATATGAGGGAGTACCTGACTTTATAACCTTAGCTTAAGAGTACTTCATGAGATTTATCCCCAGGTACTTGTTGATAGAAACATGAACTTAACTACTTTTTACAGCGATTATCAGCAATCCAAACAGTTTATCTCTTTCATACCCCAAAGAAATATTTGAGGGATGCCACATCTTCTCTGTGGTACACATAACAAAACAGCTCTCAGAAACTTAAAGATACTTGAGGAAACCAATAACACTCAATAGGATTTTTTGAGTTTAACAAAAATGTTGATTTTTTTAAAGCATCAGTTCTTATGCATTTTGTCTTGAAAATAAGAGAAGAGGTATTTTCTATAATTATTTTTTTCTAATCTGTTTTCAGGAGTGTAAATGTTGTATAGAAATGGAGGGTTTAGTGTACAAAAAAGTAATTCTTGGGTTTAAAGAGGCAGATGGACAGTCAAAATGACCTCCATTCTTCTTCTGCCACTGTAATTTTCTTTGATTAGGACAGACAAATTTGGGTAGCCACTAAAAACAGGACCCCAGATGTCCTGATTTCGTAAAGTACTCAGAATGGAAGAGAATGGACATCTCTCTCATCTATCATCTCTGTCATGATATCCATTGATCTCTAAGTTTTTGATGGCAAAAATATACTGCTCACTTTCAGAAGAATAACTATGATCAAAGCCTTTAAGGAAGGAAAGAATCCAATTGTAGTGTTTGATCTTTACTATAACTAAATATTTAAAGATTGAAAACCTTGAAACTTTATGTACCTATTCTTCCACAAAGAGAAATAATAAAGAAGCACAACTATGAACATAATGAGATCGATTTTAAGAAACTGGAGACTTGAGAGGAAATAAGTAATACGAACACAGAAAATACATCTTAAAAGTATTTTAAAAAACAGTCATTAAATAGTCAACACTGAATGCATTTTTAGGAAGGCAAAACATAATTATGGTAGTATTGCAACAATTGCATGTTTTTTCATGAAAAAATCCACAGAACTGAAGTCAGAAAAATGTTCCAAGTCATTTTTATTTATATCTTCTTCCTTATATATCATGATGATTTCTATATAATTCATTAAGTAGGATTTAATTGCTTGTCAAGGGATGAATAAACAAATTCTTTGACTGTGCAGAGCAAATCTACCTTAAGAATAAGCATTTGTATCATAACCAGTAATAGTCCGCATTTCAAGGAAATTTCTTTTGTTCACTGCTTCTTTTGAAAACTATCAGAATCTTTAAAGTAGAACTAGGTTAGCAAATGTTGGCCTTTCAGACAACTCCTGTGAGTGCAGAAAATCAAATCTTCCCTGTGGTAAAACTGATCACATTCTTTCATGGAATAGAAAAAAAAAGGATCCATACATAAGAATACCACTGAAATATTGTTGGTAATAGGAAACACGAAATTTCATCTGGTTCTACTTCTGTTGAGGAGAATGAAGTTCTCTGGAGACTAATTTGGAAGGATGTCAAATCTTTACATAAAACAAATATCTGAATAGAATTAGACATCATTTACACACCAAAAAAATCTATTCTCTACCAACCTATAGTCTATGTGTATGAATATATCTACATGGATAATTATGCTGATTATATAATGGACAACTTATAGAAGGGACATAAAAGAAATTGGTATACTGGCTCTACCTAGGGAAGTATACTGGATTATTTGAGTAGGCTGAAAAAATCTCTATACTTTATACGTGTCTTTGAAATATTCTGTGTATTTATGTTATAAACATATTTACTTATACTGTATGTACTTTACATATACTGTTATACTTTATACACATACACATACACATACACACACACACACACACACACACACACACACGCACACCAACATACACACATACACAGTTGTTTGACTTTACAATTTAGGGGATCTCTTCAATACTCTAAAATTGCTCATTAAGTGAATGAGTTAGTATTTAGAGTATCAAAATCAAATGATTTTAGACATTAGACTATTAAAAGACAAAATTTATCTTAATACTTAAACTATCTTGTGTCTGTTTCCTCTGACCTGCTTTTATTGATTGAAAATTCAATTGGAACTAGGAAACAATGAATTTTCCATGGGTGTATAGTATATATGTACACAATGATACCATTTTACCTAATTCTCCGAACCAATGGATGGGTTTGGAGTCAATTACACCAGAGATGTAGAATTCACATCTCAATTTGTCTTGCCCAGTGCCATCCAACATTATTTGTCAATTCCTAGCTAAAAGTAAGAGTGATAGCCAGATTGAATGACTGAGGCATCTTCTTTTCTGTATTTGTCAACCATACAGTGTACATACTTGGGAAGAAATAGAGTCAGTATCAAGATAAATTCCTCTTTAATGCTCTATCATTTTTAGAAGGTAACATAAAATGGCCAGTATTGTAGAGTAACAATAAATCAAAATTCTTTATTCCATATTTACTCTTTATCACATGATGTCTTTTCTTGGTTACTCTGTGATTGACCTTTCACTTTGCTACCTACATTTCCCCACAAATGTTCACATTACTGTGGGAAATCTGTATGTAAAGAATACCGAGTCACCTTTTATATTAAGATATTCATTTAAACAGTTTATTTTTTTATTTTTGGTTAGAAGGTGACCTTTGATACCAATCAGCCTAGGACAGTGCAGGAAAAACAAAACTGAAAACAATGAACCATAATTCATAACACAAAAACTCTACATTACTCACCTGGAACCAGACCAGCCAAATCTCTCTCCATTCTAAAGGTCATGAACCTTGTGGAAATGATGACAGCAAGATTGTAAGAGCCTAAAAATGGGGAGGACCATTGATATTCAAGATACTCCACACAAGTTAGAGCTGCAGCCTCCAGGATATAGATGCAATGTGATTGGACTTTGCTTGAACTGCACAATGGCTGACATGTCAACAATCCTCAAAGTCTAGCACAAATCACAGGGGGTGAGGCTCAACAGTAGGATCCTTAAAGGCAGGGAGTTAAACAGTGATAATAGAGTTCCTATGCTAGTGGGCAGCCCAAGAAGGGGTCCCTGGATATGCCACTGAGTCCTGAGCCCACACTAGGGTGGGTGAATCAGAGGGAGGTTGGCACCCACATAAAGGGATGCTTCAGGGGATGGAAGGGAGGAAGGGGGAGGCACTGGGAGAGAGGTTAGTGAAAGGAAGGGGGAAAAGGAGAGATGACAATGGAGGGTGACGGGAGGGGGGAAGGAGAGAAGGGGCTACCTATTGAGCTTGTATGACTAGGAAAAAACAAAATGTGGGAAAAAATCTTTTGTAATAAACTATATTTTATGTGATTAAAAATGAACACTGAAATGTGTGGTACTGTTGTTAGGAAACAGAAAATGACTATTGGCATGTTCCGAACACTCCAAATGAAAACTTCATACAACTCTTCTCCTCAATTTATTAATTATGAGAGACCTGTGAGCATGAATTGCTAGCAGTGTTATTTCACCAGATATATAACAAGATGCCAGTGACGGGCTGTTCTATATTTGTATCATTTATGTAAAATTGACCTTATTGCAATTGACATTGCAATTTACATTGAAGATCCCATGTAAAACCATCATATTAAAAGCTTCTTACCAAAATGGTTTCTACCAATAGAAGCATTCAATGATTAATTGATGAGGATTGTCAAAGAATGGCTTTTCTTGTAAGGGGAGAATGAACAAGTGAAACGAAAGCAAATGTTCATGGTTTTCTGCACCTGCAATTTTGTATTGTTATAAAAGTATTAATAAAGGTACTTCCACTTCAATAATGGTATTTCTAAAAAAAGTTGAGATTTTTTTAAAAAGCTGATTTTTGGGTTCCTGGGGACATGGCTCAGGACATAAAATGCTTTCTTCACAAGCAAAAGGACTGTTGTATGAATCACCAAATCCCTTGTATAATATCTGAGGTGTGCAGTAGCCAACCTGCTATTCAGTCTCAGAAGACAGAGACTAAGCATCTCTGGAACAAACTGATTACCCAAAAGTAGCCCTATAGGTGAACTCTGAGTTTAACTACAGATTGTATAAAGAAACATGGTGGAAGAGGGATCAAGGTAGATTAACAATATTAAGTATAGAATTCCACACATGCAAAGATGAGAGAGAGAAAGAGGGAAGAGGAGAGAGAGAGAGAGAGAGAGAGAGAGAGAGAGAGAGAGAGAGAGAGAGAGAGAGAGAGAGAGGCAAACAAAAAAGAATAGCCTTTTGGCAAATGTAAATTATGATGTTATTCTTCTGAAATTTTTTGAGATAGGTTATAAAGTTGGAAAATATCTTTCAAAGTATGAAGGGAGAGGCAAGACAGACTATGTTCATTAAAAGAGACACTTGCAGAACTAAATTAAGTCTCTGAAGCCAAATAAGAATTTTCTCAAGATCTTCAAGCCTGAAGGTGAACTACCAACAACCAAACTCTAGACAAGTTGCCTGGAATTTTCCCCCAATTAAAAGTTAGCTTTCAAAGTTAAAGTGCAACAGGGAAAATACCATCAATCTCATCTTTCTGTGCCTTGATGCTACAAATCTCTCTCCAATGCCTCTGAAATGCAAGGTGCTAGGATAAAGTTTCCTGTCAGAGCTTTAGAATGCTTTCCCCCCTATGCCAGAAGATGCCTTGAATGGACAGAGTTCAGTCAAAGAAAGCATGCTTTTAATATTGTTATTTTGTACTAATGCATACCCTTCTATGCATGCATTACAATATGTATACAGTTTTTAAAATATGTCTAATGTTTTGTCAACTCCTCATCCAACTCTATTTCAGCATTCCAAAGACAACTACCATAATAATCAGGAGAATGAAAGGCTGAGAATCAAGTGATCTCTGAAACAAAACCAACTGTCAAATAACCAGAAGGTGATCTGGTGGAAAAAAAAATGTAATCCTTTATCTATTTCAGATCATACTCCCTTTAATTTTTATCTTATTAAAATAAGTAGAGCTTAATGATCAATTCAATACACTAGTGTTTGAATTAATGTATTAGTTCTCTGGAGAAGCTTTCACTAAATGCTACACAATAGGTGATTCATACAACAAAAATGTATGGTAGAATATCAGGATATTCTGATAGAGTGCTGGCTTTCTTCTACCATCCACCTTCAGGCTTGGCTTGGTTTCATTTCTTCTTTGTCACTATTGCTAGATGATAACTCAAGTGGAAATTATCATGCTAAACTGAGCATCCAAATATTTAATGAAGAACTGCCATTCAAGCTTCCATTACCCTTCCGTGTCTTCATGGTGCCTTCTCTCTGTCTGTGTTTGACTCTGTGTCTAATATTTCTAGTGTTGTCATCTTCCTGCACAGTGTCATCTCAGAATTATTAGCCAAAAACCCATTTCTAAATGAAGTCAGTTACCCAGGTACTGGAGTTAGTTCTTCCTAGAGTTTGCATGGATACACTTTAACCCCCAACATCATATGAAAGACAACATATCAAATTATTTCATGTAGTTTGGATACTCTGGGATTGCAGGCAAGAATATTAAAAAGTATTTTCTTACATAGATTTCAGAAAATCAGAATATTCAGTAATAAAGTAATAGCTATTTTCCAGTTTGAGAAAATCAACTACCAAAAAAAAAAGTCACCAGAAATAAATTCTTTGTTTATATAAATAGTAAGAAAATATATGGAAAAATGCAAAGCCAGTAGTAGGTAGTAATTATCTCTAAGGAAGGAAACTTAAGACTGTAAAGGAGAGCAGAGGGATTCCATGTTTTATTTAATTTTCTTCCCCTTCTTTTTAAAGTATTTATGATTTAATTTCACAATCTAAAAATTCTTTTAAATGGTTCCTTTGGGATGTTTTAAAGGAGTTTAAACCAGTGTGTGCAGATGTGTTCTGTGAGTTAGCAGTCTCCCACAAAGCGACATAGCACTCTGAAAGTCAGAGCAAAGAAGTCCAGCAGAGGGTATTTAGGCTCTGGGAATGGAGTTTTGGCTCTGGGATTTGGGCCCTGGGAGAGGGTTTGTGAATCTATGGTTTTGGATACATAGGGTGGGTCTTATAATTTTACTGTCATTCACAGATAAGACAGATAAGGATGTTTGTCTGAGAAATTAAATGCAAAGCACAGTGGAATGCCTGTGAAGGGAGTGGGACATATGTTCCTGGGATTTTCTTCTCTTGACTCAGCTCATGTTCTTACCTGAGTCTCCTCGTTTGTCCACTGGATGTGGGCTCCTGGGCAACTCAGCACCTGTGTACCTCGTAGCCAAATGGAGGTCCTGTTCACACACACACACACACACACACACACACGCACGCACGCACGCACGCACGCACGCACACATACACACACACACACTGCTAAAATTAAAGAGGTTCAGTAGAACTTGAGATAGGAGAAATGAAATTATGTCTTGCCTAGAATCTCGGATTGCACCTCAGCCCTCTGGAAACTTCTGAAAAGGATGCTCAAGACTTATCTACCCAAGTAAGCCCTGTATCTCACACATAATTAGGTGGCATATGTAAACATACGTTAATGTAACTTTATATCCTAAATTGTACCTTGAGACTCCTTCTGCATTCATATATCCATATTTTAATCTAGCACATGTTTTATAATTACGACACACAGAATGTTAAGATAGGGGCCGTGATAAAAAAAGAGAAAGTTGAAGATGATTATGAATGATGTTGCTGATGTTGAAGAACATAAGAAATTTAGATAGAAAATAAGAATTGCAGGAGTAAGTAAAGAGCCCATGTGTGACTTAAGACCAGCACCTAAAGGCTTGTTTAACTTCGGTCTGGCTTCAGAATTCCAATTCCAACACAAATGGCAACATAAACATGCTGTCTTTGAGGGCTCCTCCTGCCAGAGAGGCACTTAGCATGCAAATCGACAGCGTAAATTTACTTTACAAATGGCAGAGCATGAAGATTGCTGCTACATCTCATTCTCTAGCAACAATAGATGTGGAAAAGATAACTAGTTAGTAAAATAACTATAATTCATGCAGAACTCTGATACGCAGCTCCCTAAGCTTCCTAAAAAGCTTTACTTTTTGACAGTAGAGAGAGCACTGGATTGATCAATCATTTGGTTCAAGACTTTCACTACAGCATGGGCAAGACTTAAACTGTCATAGTGTAGTTAAAAATAAGCAGCGGGCGTAGTTACAGATCCTTCATCCTGTGCTGCCCCCAAACTCTTCACAAATGACAAACCTACTGCAGACAAGAATGCATCTGGGATGGAATCCAAGATTTCTTCATTGAGCACTTCTGCAATCAGGGGAGAGACTGCTACAAATATTTAATGATTAATCAATCTTCTATTTTGGAAGCTTTTATCAACAATGCTTCACTATAATTTTTTTTCAGCTCACGGATGCTTTATATCTATGCTTACATCACATCATTATATGAGGAAACAACAAATGGTTCGTCCTTGTCGTCACATTAACAAAAATTGAAAGCACGTGTTAAACTAAATGTGGTACGAATTTCAGGCCAGTGATGATGGAAATACACTAGAAAGTCATTTCAAAATAAAGAGATTCTAATAAGAGATACAAAATTAGCTTCCAGAAGGAAACGACAGCACTCTAAGAAGCATAATTCCATTCATAAGATTTCATAGTTGCCAACTGAATCACCCATTTTTTGATAAGCCACACAGAAATTCCAAAATTAAAATTAGAAGTGCAATCTCTATGCATCCTGCACAATGTTCTTGACTTCTTTATTCTTAGTCAATTATTTTAATATGAATGTGCTTATATTTTTGTCGGAGTGCAAAAATTAAATAATATTAAAGAATATTCACAATATAAACGATGTTGTGGACTCTCTTCATCTCATTATTTAAGTCATGAGATAAAAGGCTGTTGGCATTTTCTGCTGGACAGTATGAGAAATTACCTTTTTTTTTCTTTCTCAAAACTTGAATCTGGGGCTGGAGAGGTGGCTCAGGGGTTAAGCCTCCGCCTTGCAGGCGGAAGGTCCTGAGTTCGGATCCCAGATCCCACGTATAGACGCCAGGCGGAAGCGGGAGCGGCCTGCGTTTCTGGTCCTGGTAGGGCGAAGCCTGTGAATCCCGGGGCAGAAGGAGGTGGAGGCGTCCATGGTGGTTCCCGAATTCGTCCGTGGTTCTACACACACATACACACACACGCGCACACATACATACGCACACATGCACAATTGAATAAATACTAATAAAAAAAATTTTAAAAAAATTGAATCTCGTAGGAAGCCATGAAGTTGTGAGAATATTTGCTGTGGTAAATCAATAGGCATTATTTTTAATGGAAAGATAATTTATTTTCTTGCACCAACAAATGAAAGATATTTAATTTTATAGTTTACTGAGATGTCCTATAATTTTTATATCTCTCTCACACACACAAAAGTACACACCTCATTTAAAATATATAAAAAACACTGAAATGAGAACAACATTTGGTTATACAAATATTTTTACATGGTTTTCTAAATTTATAAGGCATAGAAATGTAGTGTTTTCCTGTGAGGTTATTAGGGAATGTACCTCAATTATAGAAATGTTAAAGCACATGGCTCTAATACCAGAGGTCCGTGAAATGGAAATCAGAATTACTTGCATTAAGGAAACAGTTACAATTCAAAAGAGTTTATTAAACAACACTCTTAATTTTCCTTTGGGTAATAAAAGCCAGTGGAGTTTCATTTTATTACCTGTAATACCTTCATAAATATAAATTTAAAAATTTTACTTAATGTATACTGCCTAATTATTTTAAAGTAAAGTCACAGAGTGCCTAAAATTGACTTCTCGTATTACGGTGAAGCAAAGTGTCATCGAAATCAGCACACTTCAGATCCGACATGCCAGAGGAAAGTAAACATGTAAGATTTAATTTTCAACATCCTCTTTTCCTTTTGTCAAGAAGTCCTTTAGTGTTGAGGTGCTTACCAGGCAGTTCATTCTTTTCTGGATACTGGGGGTTAGTTCTTTATGAACTGAAGTTGTCAATTGTGATTTTTTTTTTTTCAGGGGAAGGATCCAGAGAAACTAATTCGCTCTACTGGGCTTACAGAGCTCCTGACGTAAGCCAGGGAGTGCTACAGCTTCTGTAGATTACGGGATCCTAAGTTACTTGCCCCAAATATTGGTCATAAGACAATCAACTCCAAAATTTCCCCCATTGGGTTTTTATGCTTACACTCTATGAACGATAAAGAATTTTATTTCATTCTCTCTCAAACTGCGTTAATGCATAAAAAGGAGGATGGAGAAACTGCTTTAATATATTATTCTAGAAAAGTAAGCAGGGAGATGTCGGGAATATCACTGACTTGAAATTTTTTTGAAGTGTTCTTCTCTTCTTTCCCATTTCTCTTTTCATGTTATTGTGCTCCTGGGCTTTGCAAAACGCTTTCTCATAGTCTCCATGTCTGGAACATACATGTCCAGACTTCATTAGAAAGATCATCTACATCCAAACACAGCTATCGCGGCATCATCTACAATCTTCCCTTCCTTCAAAGTCTTTCTCTTAATTTTTCTTTTTGTTCAGTTTTACAAGGAAGGAATGAATTGAGGGAGGGAGAAAGAAAGAGAGAAAGAGAAAGAGCGAGAGAATGCATATGTCTGCCATGAAGTACAGGTGGAAGTCAGAGGACAACTTTTAGAAGATGGTTTTCTCCTTCCAGCATGTGGACTTTGAGGAAGAAGTTCAAGTTTCTAGCTTTGCAAAAAGGTGCCTTATGTTCTGCATGTTCTTTCCAGTCCCACAGTCTTTCTTAAAAAAAACAAACAAACAAACAAAGAGGGCTAGAAGAGAAAGAAGAGCAGATGGAAGAGGAGGACAAGGAAGACAAGGAGGAAGAACTACTGAAAGGTGCCACGGTTACCAGTCAAGGATGATGGGAAAATCTCACAGGATGAAAGTAGTTTTAATCTTCACAACTGCCTGAGCTTTTCATTCTGCCGCTCTTTCTCCAATGCCAGCACAGAGCTTATGTCCAACTGTGTGCAATGCACCTTTATTCAGATATTTATTTATCTCAGGATGATCTGAACTTCATTTTTGTCTCCTAAATTATTTTTTGGAGGATTTTAGAAATGCACAAGATCTCTAGGTTTCATAAGAAATGCATAGTATCCCCCAGTTTCATGAGAAGACTGTTCTGAACATGTGAGCAAGGGAGATTCTGAGAGAAGGAAGCAGCTGGCCTCAGCTTACAGCAGCCTGACCTTTCTAACATGGTATACCTTTCCATCTTTTTTCTTCCTGCATGTCTTTGTATTGGGTACAAAGAACAGCCAGCAAATCAGAGAGCCTGTCACAACATATAGTCTAGAGAGTCCCATTCCCTTCCTTTCAGTGCTTATACGCAATGAAATTGGTCCTTTTCTTTATGTAACTCTACCAGCTTATTTTATGAGGGACAAACCCCATTTGGTGGCCAATTCCAAGTGAAGGGTCTCTTTCTTCCAAAATTTGGGATCTGTGCTTCCATACGACTAAGTTTCAGAATTGTATCCATTTTTCACAAGGCGCAGATAAAAGTAAAGCATCCCTCCCAGACAGTTAAGTTTACTCTACGATGGAACTAAAACTCTTCATCTTCAAGCTTTAAGATTTCATAGTCGTGTTTGAGAGGCCCTAGAAAAATTCAGCAGCTTTATAAACCTGCAAACTGTACTTCTGTGTCAGTTGGCTCTAAGGCGTGAATTAATTCTACGTGAGACATCACAGGGACTTACAGCTCCGCCTGGTAGATAAGGCATTGCTGCCTTAATATGCAGCCAAAAGAAATTGCTGCAGTAACTTTAAACTTCTCCACCAGTGTATCTCTAGCACTTCAGCGAGAAGAGTACTGCATAAATCTCACAAACAGCAGAAGGAAGACATGGTGGCAGGAGACACACGCTCAGTGGGAAGACTTACACGGGTGTCCTGCGGATTCTGAATCTCAGCCTTCTTCTTAGCCTTCTGACCTGATTTCACTGAATTTAGTCCAGCAAGGAATTTATCTTCCAGAAACACTTTGCCTTGTCTTCACAAAAGAAAAATTTTTCTTGTACTAAAAGCCTCTTCCAGCTGTTTCTGCAATAGCTTCCTCTGAGTAAGAAAGTCAATGAAAACACCTGTGCCTCTTCCTGCTGGTCAGACGGAAATGCACCCAAGGAATTCCAGAAAAGAAATCCAGGGTTCTTCCTCTCTTGAGGGTCAGTCAGGCTTCTTTGCTAAAAGCGGTTTATCAGGTTTTCAGGAACCCATTTCACGGGTTTCATGCAATGCTGTGTGTGGATTTTTCTGTTTTCACGCGTGTGTGTGAATCTTGGTGTCACCTAAGCGGAAGTATTGCAGGGATGCTTGCAAAAGTCAATCTCTAATTTTATTTTATTTTTAATGATTCCCAGTGTCATCTTTGAGCCTCCACAGCACACACAGTGCCCCCCCTTCTATCACACACACACACACACACACACACACACACACACACACACACACAAATATTGCATTTATGTAGAATACATATGTTTTAGAACATGCATACATTGTAGAATGGACAGCTAAAACAAATGATTACCTCATCTGCTTATCTCTTATGTAAGTGTGTGGGTATTATGAGATCTATTAAAATCTATTCTATTTGCAAACCTTAGAAATATATACTGTGATGGTTAATACCGTCAACTTGAAAGGATCTGGAATCATCAAGGACAAAATATCTAGACATGTGAGAGGGAGTTTCTAGAAAAGCTCAAGGAGGAAGTGACATTCGAACTGTGAGCACCACCATCCCGTGGGCTCAACTGGCAGCCTGAATAAAAAGAAAAGTGAGTCGATAAAACAGCTGCTTCCCCATCACACGCCTGTCTGCATTTTGACAGCAGATGCAACGCAATCTGTGGATTCACTGTTTCTGGATCCTGCCACAACTCAGCCACTATAATGGACTTTGCCCTTACACTGGGAGTCAGAATAAACTCTTCCTCAGTTTGTTTTCATCTGTCACAGAAATAAAGAAGGAAACTTCACACAGCATTATTCAGTAGAGTCACCATGATCCACTTGGCAGATCGGTTTTGCTCTCGTGACCCCACATAGGACAGAATACTACATTTAGTGCAGCATTAGTTAACAGAGCCTAGATAGGGGGTTGATCTCAGAGTCTATCAGCAAAGGACTCAATAAAGAGGATTATGTACAGAAAAATGCATGACTCATTCTTAAACATAAGATGAGCTGGGGAGATGGTTCTTGTCTCACTGTGAAAGAACTTGAGTTTGGATCTCCATAGTCCACATAAATATGGCAAGCAGGCCTGGCAGTGGCCTGTAATTCTAGTCCTGGAGACGGAGCTTGGAAAACCCTAGAGCAAAGCAATGAGGAAGCAGAGCAATCCAGGATAATACCTGATGTTACCCTTGAGCCTCCACAGTCACACACACACACACACACACACACACACACACACACACACACACACAAAACCAGAAAGTCTGTTATTGGTGATAACATGGATGAACCAAGATGTTTTGTTAAGAAAAATGAATAAGGCACACCAAGATAAACATCATATATTTAATTTATACATACACACCAAGAAAGCCAAACTCAGGCATGCACATCTAATTGTGGATATCAACAGCTGTGGATTTGCAGAGCTGGAGAGAATTGGGTGAAAGGAGCACAATCTCTCTCAAGTAAAATTATAGATAATATATCCACTGGCCTTCTCATAATATCAGATCCAGATTGATAGACTTGCTTGTGTTTCTCTAGGGTGGAATTTAGCAATTTGTTTTCTGTAAACAGCAACTATTTTGTATTGTGTGGCCACAAAGACTCTATCACTAATAGCATTTTGGCGTTTGCAGCATGGAATCAGCCAGCGACAATAATAAACACAGGGCTGTGGCTGTGTTCCCGTTAAGCATTATCCACAAAGGTGCAGGTGGAAGCTGATTTGGCTCACAGGTTGCAATTTGCCTGCCCATGCTTGAGGGCAAAGTATCAGGGACGGTGTCAGAGCCACAATAACATGGGATGGTCCAGAGCAGAGAGGGGACAGAGACTGAGTGCAGCCGCGAGAGCGACTTCCTGCCCTCGCCTATGTATGTTGTCTACTATGTCTTCTTCCACCTCTAGCTTTATTACTGATGATGGCCTCCAAGGGGACTAGGGCATCTTAGAGAGGGAGACTGGTGACTTCCAGAGAGACAAGTCAGAAGGACATTGAAAGTTATTACATCCCATCACTGACCTCTTTGAAAAGATTGAAAGTGACATGCAGACTTTCTGACACTTTTTCTGTTCTGTCTACCAACTCAAGGAACTGGCCAAGAATGTTTCCAGAAAAGGATTTGCGGTGTTGGATCAGGAGTGAAAAACCTTGCGGAATATAAGGAGGAACATGTGGTGATTAATCTTGAGTTGAAGCACTTGGGAGGGAGAGAAAATTGGGAAACATAGCATAACTAATTATTTAAATAGTCTAATCATGACTCACTTTGTGTAATAGCATTTTATTTATCACTTACATATCATAGTGACACCTGTGATATTTAAAAAGTATGATGTTTAAAAGTCTAATTAATCGACTACTTTCCATGCCATTTCTTGAGTGATTTAATCACTTGTTTATCTTTTGATATATACATATAGTGTACACACTGCCAACTTTTAAGTACTTCTAATTTGTCTTTATAGTTAAAGTAATTGCAGAGAATGTAGGTATGGGTATATAATCCTGACATCTGGGGTTCAGGCAGGGGACAGTGAGTTTGAGGACATCTTTGATTATTAAGGAAGAGTCCATTCCCAAATTAACTCATTTCACTGCAACTGAAAATAATTCGTTGCTACTAAAACTACACTAATAACCTGCCTTCTTTTTTATGTACATTACCTGAAGTATCATGTTTCCTTTTTTATATTGACGGAGGTAGTACAATTTTTTTAACTTTAATATCTTATACACACGATGATGTTTTGTTTTAGACATTGTTTTATAAATTTCATACTTAAAAAGTTGAGATTATAATTTTTAACAAGTCCAAATAATAATGTGAATTGACTAAACTATCTAGTTGTATTCTGTGTAAAGTTTTCAAAATGTACTGAAGGCATCAGCCAACAATTTTATGAACAGAGGAATGGGTAATGAAAATGTGGCACATATACACAATGGAACACTATTCAGCCATCAGAAAGGATGAAATTATGGAAGTTGCTGGTCAATATATGAAACTGGAAAATTTAATATTGAGCAAAGTATCTCAGACACAGGAAGATAAGCACTACATATTTTCTCTTATATGCAGATGCTAATATTGATATCTTAGTCAATGTATTTGGTTTAGAATTATTGTAAGAGCCAGAAAATTCAAAAGGGACCAATAAATGGGAAGGTGGGAAGGACCGGTTAGGGTGAAACCTTTTAAAAGAGGAAATGAAAGATACCATGGCAAGTAGGGTAAAGGAGAGAGTAATTAGGAAATACCTACAGTGACATGGGGGAATGGAATATAGGAGGGACAGATGGACTTATAGAAAAACCCTAAGATGGTGGGTAGTAACCCCATAAGAACCTCATATGCTAAAAATGTGTCAAAAATGTCTTGAAAGAAACAAGAATAAGCAGTCCCTATGGAGAGGACCACAGAGTGAGGAAAATAGGGAAAATCAAAACAAAACAATTAAAAAGCCCATAGTTGATCCACTTAAAATATCCAGTGATATTTAGAGATAAACTATAAGTAAAGGGAGGGTGGCACATCCTGATAAAATATTGGTCAGAGAAGTCTCATGGCCCCTAAACAATATAGGCTTTTCTCATTGCTCTTGATTGCTCTCCAAAAAAAAAAAAAATTGTCAGTAAAACCCTATTACTGAAGATGCAACATAAATGGGTCATAGAACATGGGCAAAATACATCATTAGCACTAATCTGAGAACTTCCTCCTTGCTGGATAGTTCACATAGTACCAAGGAATACTGTAGAAGCTACCGAGTAAGAGAAATAATCACAGTCCTCATCAATTCATGAGATCTACAAGTTGTAATAATAATCACCATGGCAACAGATGACCACCACCAGTGTAATAATAGCATGAGCGTCAGGGAGACAACCAACAGCTTTCTGATGGAACTGAAGAACTACTTGTCAGAATGGAACACATTCTTGTTACTGTTAACTAAAACAAGAACCTTAAATGGTGAAGAAAATAGATCAATAGGGAAAAATAGCCAATGGATATACAGATAAGAAGACAGTACACTAAACTGCACTGTAAATATTTGAAAGGCACTTAACATTCAGCCTAGCAATCTTCTACTAGAGAGACAGAGAATCTCACTCTGACAGGATGGAACCTAGGGCAGTAGAAGAGCAGTGAAATGGACAACAATGGCCACCATAATGCCAGTACCAGCAACCCGGCAAGGCTCACCCAGAATCAGGCCAATCTAATTTCTCCCTATCCCAAGGCTCGGGGAACCTCTCAGAAAAGGGAGCAGTAAGATTGTAAGAACCTAAAGATGGTAAAGTCCACTGCTGGACAAGATATTCCTTTCAAGGTAAGGATGCTTCATCCAGAAACTCACTGCAGTGACACTTGTCCTTACCAGACCTGCATAATGACTGACATACCAGCATGCCCCATAGATTATGAAGAACTGAAGAGAAATAACACAGAGGGGAAACCTTAGGCACTAGAGCTGGATGAGTGAAGGGAAATGTCCCTATAAGTGGGGTGCCCCAAGGAGGGGTAACTTGGGATGCCAGAGAGGCCTGCACCCCCACAAGAGTAGACAAGCCAGAGGAAACCCTGGAGTTTACAGAAAGGGCCAGATAGGAGGGTGGGAGGGAGTGGGATGGATTGGTTAGAGGAAGGGAGGAGATAGGAGAGAAGGGGAATGGAGAGAAACAGGGATTAGTACTCAATATGCTTGTAAAATCAAATAAATAAATAAATAAATAAATCCATGATGAAAAAATATACAGAAGGCAAAAATGATAAGCGTATGTGCCAACTAGAATCAATGTAAACTACATTATCTCTTTCAGCAATGCATAACTTCTATAGGAAACAAAAATACATAAAAGAATGCTTACCGGTCATTAATTGCATAGGGGAGTAATAAATAAAAGATTGGTTTAGTAATTCATATGAAGAAAATGTCCAAAAATAAAATTTATTAGTATAAGCAATAATTGTACGGACGAGAATAATATCTTGCTCATTAAGTTCAAGGATTTGAATGTAGGAAGAGTTCCAAGATCTTAATTAAAACCACAGGATTTGTGCCAGCAAAGGGACACAGCAGGTAAGTGTGCTTGTTGCCAAGCCAAACAAACTGACTTAGGTCCTTGGAGGCCACATGGTAGAAAGAGAGAAGCTACTGCAGCATGTTGTACTCTGATTTCCACTGTAGTTTCCATGCATGTACACACACATGCATACACACACACATATACAAAACACACACACACAAGCACACAGTTATTCACACAATAAATAATACAATAGTAAACTAAAAATAAAACACAGTAATTTTAACTTAATCAAGTTATGCAACTTAACCTTAAATGTTCTATCATTCTACATTTTATTATTTTCCCTCTAATACATCTTTTACTCATTTTTAGGTTTAGATGGGTTAATATATTGAAACCTAGCTTTATTTGCTAAACATTTTTTCAAATTTATATGGAAGTTAAATTCTGGAGTTTGGAGCACATTGGAGGTTCAGTCATGATATCACAGTATGTTAATAGAAGTAATTACTTCTTTAGGCAAGTTTATCTCTAGTACAAGGAAGCATCTGTTCCCTGGTCCAAGCAAGGAAGGAGACTCTCTGACTTCAGTGGTACTGAGAAAATAAGAATTTAACAATGGACACGCAGGGTTCAGAATAGACCCTCAGCTCAAAAGTAATCAGCAGCAACTAAAGAAGTGGGTAAAAATCTGCATGTCGCTGGTGCTCTGAACAGCAGTTGTAGCAGTTTTGTCTGCATGTTGCTGATAAAGTCATGACAAAACTGCCTAAGGGAACAAGGGGTTTATTCTCTTATGATAGTCTAATTACAGTTCTTAGTCCGGCTAGGCAGTAGAGCATGCACCATCATCAAAGGGCCAAGGGAACTAGCTGCACCATATCCGCCTAACAGCTGAAAAGGGGACAATTCTTACCTGCCAGACCAACATGTCTGGCCAAGTATACAGAAGGATGTTAACTTCCTCAGCCAGCTCTCTCTGTATTTTATTCACCTATCCAGGGCCTGGTCTCACCCACCTATGAGCTGGGCTTTCCCTACCAACTAGACAAACTCCTGCAGGTACAATCTGGGTTTAATTCAACTACTAATTATCTACAAATGTGCCTAGAGCTCAAACCCTCAACCATCAAGGTAACACCTGTACCAAACTAAAACAGCAGTCACGATAAAATTGTGGATGATACTAAAGTTTTATTGCAGATGTTAACAATTAATAATATTAACAGTAACAATGACCACATATTCCCCCATTAAGAATATCAATGCAGCAACTTTCCAAAATAAATTATGGAAAGGCCCACTGTATATGAGCATGTTTTATCAATTTTATCACAGATCTTCAAAATCTAAGGAGAATGCATCTCTAAACGTTCAGCTCTACTTATATTTATTGAAGTAATAGGTACAGATTAGACCATAAGTTGAAAATAAAACACATTTTCATATTTTAGACTTTATGTTTTTTAGATTATAGTTATAAATATGAGAAATATTTTTTACTAAATACCAATTTTATGCTGTGTCTGATTACAGGGTGAAATATTACTGTGTTTTTGCATAGAACAGTATCAAATTGCATACTCCGCATTCATCTCATAAACTTTCGTATTGGAGGAATTTTCAAACACAGCTCATAAATTATGCTATTTTGCCTAAGCAGTTTTATTTTTCTGAGTAAAAATTCACATCATCTGAAAGAAGAGAATGTAGCTTGCATTTCAGGCAATGAAAATGAAGCTAAAAGGGGAAATATAAAGCAGATGGAATTTATTCATCAAGTAAGTAATGTATCAGAATCTATTAGTAAGGATGTAAACTAGCGAGATGCTATTTATTAGAACACATTACTCTTATGCGTGGGAAATAGGCATGAGCCCAGTAAAACATCAGCCTCACTGTACACGTGCCAAGGAAGAGATGTCTGCAATGTCAAACGAATGGCTGGTCATAAAACATTATGCTAGGAACGAAACATAAAAGCTGAGTAGCTTCTGCCTGTCCAGTTCATTGGTCCAAAAGAGATGCACAAGCTTCTCTTCGCCTCTATAATTTACATGGTTTCACTTTTTCCCACCATTGACACTGTCTTTTGTCTTATCTCTGACTGGACTAATGGAATTGAAAGATGCTGAATTTCAGTTACTTTATCTGGTTTTCTTGGAGACGAACCCAATTCCTTCCTAAATTTTATGTCACAAAGTGATTTCTAGTCTCCGAGTCGTCTAGCAGGAGGTATGCACAGCCAACATTAGAACCGGTGTGCAGACTTCAAAAACTACAAAAAAATGTTGTTTCTCAATGTAATCCAGGTGTGTGATGAAATTGAAATTATGTGATTTTATTTTTCCTTGTAGGCAGCCCCATTTCTGACTTACCTTTCAACATGCATAGTTTGTTCATAACTTATGCAAAATATATAAACACCTTGAAATTATCGTACACATTAGAGTTTCAAACTGAACTCTTTATGATCCTAATCTGCTGGCCACTCACCATGAAAAATTCCCTTAGGGAATGAACAGTATTAGAACTTTTCTTTGGATTTTTTGCCCCTCAAGTTTCAATTTCTTCAGTCCTCAGTACTCTTTACTTATCTCTAAGTTGTGGTGAGCAGATTTCCGAGAGCGCAATCAACAAACCAGTCATGGCACAGGTTTTTCCCGCATACCATGTTCAGTTATTATTGAGGCTGATGACGGCACAGACCTTGGCAGAAAACCCTAACCGATCATCCAAACCAGCTACCCAACCAATCAAACCCTCATTCCCATTCAAGAATTCTTGGATCTCCTTCCTGGCCTTCCTTGGTTACTAGACTACAAAAGGAAATACCATCCTTTTCAAAGCTCATAGCCTATTGGTTACGCTCCCAGAATTTCAGTTTGTGGTTGGGTGACAAGCTTACAGCTCAGTGGGCTGACAGGAAATGCTTGGGTTGAATCTGACGCGTACCCCAAGGTTTCTAGCGCCATGTTCTTTGTCTGTGTTTCACACCAAAGTTCAAGTTGCTGCAGCAGAGCATAAGCGAGTTGCACAGATGATGGGAAAGATGATCCAGAGAAAAGGCTTAGTAGTTTTCTGTCTCCCAATCTTTTCCATGCATATTTTACAGGACAGGTCAGTTTTTTCTAATTATTAACTTACTACCCAATGCAGGCTTTTCTTTCTAGAACATTCAGTGAATACTAGAGAACCATAGTTTAGCAAGACAGTATAGACTACAGGATTGGTTAACTATGTTGGGGGGGTAGAGGAGGGTGCTGGGGGAAGCTATTCATCAGTTCTCTCCAGATGAAAAGGACTTACTAGAAATGACCTCTTGGCCCCCACTCCACCCCCTGAGTTGCAGCTGACCACTGATCTCTACCTTCAGTTTCTCCATACAGACGGAAAATCACACTATTTACACAAAAGTCCTATAAAAACAGCACTTCCCCCAAATAAGTAAATAATGCATTTTTTCTTCTTGCTTAAGTGGATAAGGAATAGAAGTATTAATATCAGATAGAAATGCATTCTGCCACATAAAATAAGTAGTAACATACAAGTAAATCAAAACACGTACACTTGATGCAGAAAATAAAGCTCACGGCAATTCTAATTGCATGTGCAACTATAAGAGGAAAGAAAATGCAGATCTCATATATTTACATTAAATCATTATCCAAAAATGTAGAAAGAAACCTATTTTTCATGCTTTTGAATTCAAAAGAAAAATGTTCCCTTTTGCCGCACTCTACCTTACTTGACCCTAAAGTTTAATTCACCAGATAATTTATTTTCAGAGTTAATAAGTGTTAATTTTCCATGTGGAGACCTGACTAATCTATGCAATAGACATTCAGTATCAGAGGTGAAAGAAGATGTTTAGGACCACCTTTGCCACAATCCAGGTTAAGGCTGATTCTTGCCCAGCAGCTAGTTATCACAGCAGTGTTTATTTCCAAAACTTTAGATTTAGATACTGTGCAGTATAAGCATCTGGTGCATAAAAGAAAAAGAAGACTAAATTCTGACACACAAAATCTATTTCATTTTATATATTGGCACAACTAACACATATTGTGACTATGTGGGACCACAGAATGCACTTCAGGGTTATGTTTTATATATTCATGTCACCACCACCCAAGGGATTTGGGAAGCTGTGAGGATATATAGTCTAGAGCAACGAACAATTCCAGTTTGTTGCTCTCAGTTTGAGATTAGCAGCACCTTCTCTCCCTATCATCTGGCAGGGCATGTTCACAGGTACCATCCAGTGGTTTTCTCTGCGTTTGTCTTGTCCCTTGTCCTGGAGTTGCTAAGTAACCTACAATACTTCAAATATTTCTTCCTAGAGAAGATGTAAAGGACACCTACCCCCTCTTTCTAAGACCACAAGCATTCTAAGTATAATTCCAACAAAGTCCAACTTGAGGAACCAATGACTTTACAGATGGTGGGGGAGGGTAACTTACAAGAATGTGGGTGATGCCAAAGCAGCTGTACCTCCCAAGTGTCTCACTCAGCATGGATGATCACTCACCCATCGCAGCTGAGATGAAGTCTGAAGTCCTTCTTTGGTTTCCCAGCCCGTGCACCTCCGGAGACCGTAGAGACCAGGAGGGCACAGGTATGCAGAATTAGTACAACTAGGGAAGCATTACCCACCAATGGCTGGGAGAGGTCCGAATCCCAGATGAGGGCCGAATGATCCTTCCCACCCGCTCCTTCCCTGAGTAACGTCAACTGTCAACAGACCCAGTCCTGGTGGTCTCTGGCAGGAGGGCACAGCTGATCTGGCCAGGTTAGTGGTGGTTTTTCTCCGAGGCTCAGGTTCTAGAGTTCCATCCTTTAAAATAGGAGGGACAGGCACTGTGCAAACGCCTGCTGAGTGGCTCTTGTCACACGCATGCGTGCTGTCCGAAGACCAGGGTAGTCCACAGTGAATGTTGTAGACACATCTGCCCGGCTCTGCCAAGGGACCATTGTACAAGAATAGAACATGCCTGTCTCAGCCATGACCTGCAGGCAGGGTGTGGGAACCCTACATGAGAAGATGGGTCTAGTCCAAAGTATCACCAGACCACAGGACTGATTTTTTTTTTTTAAGAGAGAGAATGGAACCTCTTTATAGGTAGTAAAGAGCAGCACGCTCCTTCTGGTAGGAAAGACCAGCTGGCTATCTGACATCAATAGTAATATTAAGCTTGTTATTAGTTGTGAGAAATCATATACTGTGTGATTTCAGAAAACACATTAAATATAGAAATTACTACAAAAGGGCTGGAGAAATATCTCAGGGTTTAAGACTCTGCTTCCCAAGCAGACAGACCTGATTTTGGCTCCTGACTCCCATGTAAAAAAAAAAGCCAAGAAGAAATAGCAGAGGCATGTACTTCTGGCCCTGATGAGAAGAGCCTATAAAATCTCACGGTGAAACAAAAAGGAAGTAGAAGCAAGCCTGAATGACTCTCAAAGTCACCCTTGGCCCTCCGCAGGGACACACAGTACCCTCTGATACACACACACACACACACACACACACACACACAAACAAAAAATAAAACACTAAAAAATAAATTGTTGATAGCTACTAGATAGCTTTCTTCAGGTGAAAATTAGAAGCTTTATTTATGAATTACCAAAGGCACATTTTGCAAATTGAAGCACCCTTATCACACCGTATTACATCACTTCTTAATCTGTATCCACAAATTATAGTTGTCCAACCAATACTTATAAAGATAAAATATTTGTCTTGACAGTCCTGATGTCAGGGATAAAATCTATATTATACAGGAGTTACATTATTGACATTCTCAAAAACAATGCATTTAAATATGAAATGGTCATTGCTAAAATTGAGAATTTTTTTGAAAAATAAATATGTTACCTGCAACTGAACAGCATTGCTATGGGCATATTAGCTCCACAAAACATTTCAGTGACTCTATTGTTCTCGTAGAAAAGAATGGTTCATTTTCTTATAATTGCCTAATCAAGTACAACCTAATTACAATATGCTGTAAGTACCTTTGATAATGTTTTATAACTCTAACTTACAATTAATGATTTGCTGAAACTAATTAAAATTAGAAAATAAAAAACACATGCTTCATTCCAGGAAAAACCAACACCATAGCAACAGCTGTTTTCTTTCCTCATTATCCTATTTTAAAATACCTTAATTAAATTTGAAGTTTTCATTGTATAAAACTGGAAAATCAAGTGCACACATTAGAAAAATTCTTTAAAAAGCTGCAGTTAGCATTACCTTTTGTCTGAGAGAAGAACACTTCATGAAATAATTGTAGAAATCTTTTTTCTTTGATTTATTTATTTATTTTTTAATACTTTTTTATTATTTCCGCTTATACAAACTTAATAGGTAGACCAGTTCCCTCCCTCCCTCCTCCTCCCCCCCGAACCTCCTGCTCCCCTCCCTCCCTCCCCATCCCCCAGTGCCTCCCCCCCAATTCCCAGAGAGTCCTTTAATGTGCATGCCTGACTCTCCTACGGGCCCTCCTCTCCGATGAGGTGCAAGGACCCAGTGGCATTTCCCTGAATCCTTTCCTGTGTTCCCCTTAAGCATGGGAACACTACTGTGGCTATCAATCCCTTGCCTCCAAGGATCTTGGTGCCTTTAGCAGATGCTAGATTTTGTGAGGTCAATAGTGTGTTGGACATTGCGCAGGGCATGCAAAGTCCTATTATGTTCCATGGAAATTGTGCAGATAATCATTGCTTCCCCAGAAACATGAACAATAGAAATATCCTTTAATTGAGAAGGAAGAGTCCCTCAGGAAATGACCTTATTCCTTGTCAGAGTGGGCAATGAACATGGTTCAAATAGGAATTAGAGACACAGAGAACTTACTTTATTCCAGGAAAATTTAGGGATTTTTAAGTCATTTGTACATTGTGATGCTTTAAATAATAATATTCTCTAATTTAATACTGACTGAGCGTAAATCAGCTCTGAAGGTTTTCCTGATTTCTGGATTGAAACCTCTATTTCTGAGATGTTCAGTTCATTCTTTGATTGTAGATATATTTTAAAGATGCAATCCGTGTATTTACCTATATGTCATTCATTGGTCTCTATAATTTAGTTGCCATCTCTCTAACATCTGCATCATCTATCTATTCCTTATCATCTATCCATCTATCCATCTATCTATCTATCCACCTATCTATCATCTATCTTTCTATTTTTCACATAGAACCTTTTTGAAATTGCATCTCCATTACCTTCCTGAAGATTTAAAAGGTTGACCTATAATATTTTTAGTTTATCATTTTTGCTCATTTACTAATCTTTTTCAAACATACATTGATCAATGTCAAGCATTAAATTTGTAAGCAATTATACATTAAACATCCTTTCAGATTTTACATTCTGATTTCTGCTATAATTCTACTATAATTAAAACACATAGTCCACTCTTTTGCTGTTGGATTTGGTAACCAGGGTGGGCAATGATTCTCTGCAGTCCAATCCAATTGCTAGCTATCTTTCAGTCCTTGACAGGTCTTCTATGTGTCATTTACTTCTGACATAATATCCTTAAAATCTAGCATTTAATTGCCTGCCTCGTGGTATTTATTTATTCCATGACTTTTTCCAAAGCAGATCTCAGCCATTTAAATCTTCAGGTAGTTAATCCACATGTAATTTCAGATAAACTCCTCTTGGCCTGATTAATATAAGGAATGCCACCAAATGCACATGGGAGTCCATATGCATCACTAATGTTACCCCCAAACCTACTCTTCTAAACACAGGTTTTCAGAAAGAATTAGTTTAAACACATCTTTCAACTCTGTGAGTGAAAAGACCTTGAAAGATCTAATGAAAGATTTCCTGTTAACCATTAGATTCTCCTTTGAATACAAATGTAACAATATTAATGTTAATAGATTGTCAACAGACAATATGCATATAGTCAGCAGACTAAGTGGATGTATATATGGTTTATGCCTCTTTTAAATTTGTTTATTTTCAAGATTCATATTTTACTTAATAAAGTACTACATTTTATTCATCCAAAGGAAAAAAAAATTCTGAACTGAAATTCTTTTTCCCTTCAAACACAAATAACCACAAAACCACTTCATCAAATAGCATGCCTTTTAGCCATAGGAATAGTTCAGATAATTAGGCAAGTACCCAGAGGTAACAACCAAGACAGTGGTTCCGGGAGTGGGCTTTCTGCTTCAGTGCAGAGCCTCACCATGCTAAAGTAAATGTGTTAGGGAGGCCTCATTAGAGGATTCCCAAAGTAAACAGACACAAGCTTCAGGTCTCTATGAGCAAATGGGGCATGAAATGGCATCAGGTCAACCACAATTCCTCCACTGACTGGTCCTATCATGGGGAAGACATGTCCAGGACTGCATTGCTTATTGCAGATCACAGGTGTCAAAAGTATCTCTTGTAAAAACAAGTGTCAGGTGTTATTATTTTTCTATTGTAAAACAAGTGTTGGGTGTTAGTATTTTTCTATTGTTAAGTCCAGAGGGTGTATGCACTACATATGCTTAATTCTTTTTATGGTGAAAACCGAAGTCAAATTATTGTAATTCCAGTAAGGAAAGGCACTGAAGTATTTTGCAAGTGAAATATGCTTCAGCACAAAAAAGTTTTAGGCTCAGAATATCACTTACTCAGTATAGCTATGGTTATCTGGCATGCTTGGTGGAATCATTGTATGGAATAATTCAGATAACTTGTACATGCTATCAGGTAGAAGAAAATAATGGCATCCCTTCATTCTTCAGGAAGTGCTGTCCTTAGATGTTTTGAATGTGAGCCCTACATCTCTGGATTGTGTTTGTCAGGATGTTGGACTTCTTCATTTCTGTTTTCCACAATTATACCTCAGATGATTTGCAAAACCCACCTGAGTGCAACATTCCTCAAAATTTGCTTTCTAAGACTTGAAGACTATTGGAGAGGCCAGCCTGAGGTTTGTCCTTGGGATTGTTGGGATGTAGATCTAATATGCCAACTCCACATCCTAACACTCTCCAGAGCTCTGCCTGCCCCTGGATAATGCCAGTCCCTCAAACCATGTGTTTATGTAAACTGGATAGAGTCCTACCATTCTATGATGCTTGACTAGTAAAGAAGAATATTAATCTTTCAAAGTTTGGTCTTTCATCATTGACCATAACAAGCCCTCAGCTTCAAGCTACTTGACAGACATTCTGGAGCCTGAAATTTCCACCTTTTTTCTTCCAATCTTTCGTTTACAAATTGAGTGGCTTTTATCCAAAAGGTGAACAGGTTACTTGGTTTGGTCCAAGACTGAGACAATCATTCTTTCTTTATATATTGCATCACAGAAATATGTTTTTGTGCTCTCTTTGTTTCATCTCCTTTGGGGTCCTTTGGTAATGAGAATGTGGATAATGGTGTATATAAGTACTAAATTGTTATTCATCCTCACCGATACCATGAAATTAAGGCAGTTAATATCAATATCACTTAAAACTTTGCAATACTGAAGCTCAGGACATGCGTTGAACTCCCATGAACTTTTTAACCTTGATATAAAATCTTGGTCTATTCTAACATTTTTCTATCAACTGCTTTCACAAAATCACATAGAGTCACATGATTTGTAGGGACCACTGACATTTTATAACACTGTGTAGGAGAGCTAGAAACAATATTTTATAGGAATTTTTTGCTAATGTCATCCATCTAAACCAATTAAAGGTGGTAAATTATAGGGTTAAAGTGAATTGATAGACACTTGAGCATTTTATTATTGATGGCTAGTACTTAAGACCAAAGTAGGGTTGTGATAGTTAAGCCTGGGTGTCAACTTGACATACCTGGTATTAATTAAGATCAGCTGAAACCACACCTGGAAGGATCAACTGACACCACCTAAAGAGATTATTCCCACCCTATTCCCCATGGGAACCTCCAGAGATCTCATAGGAACCTCTCAGTAATGGACCATATAAAAAGGACCACAGAATACAGGAGAGAGACATTCAGAAATGCTCAAGCCATGTGGAGGTCTGCTATGACTTAGCCTGCCTGCCAGTTTCAGACATGCCATCTCTGCCATGAAAGACTGTATCTGTATCCCCTCTGGAATTGTAAGTTGAATAAATTTCCCCTTCTCCCAGAAGTTGTTTAACTTTGGATGCTCTCTCACAGCAATAGTAAAGAATAACCACTACAGAAATTGTTACCGGGTTGTGGAGTATTGCTGTGAGATTAAGAGCATCTGGTATCACAACGTGAAGCTATTTGTGAAGCTGAGAGAAGTTGGCACCCAAAAGTATGGCCAATACTGTGATGTGGCTAATGTGCCTTTGAAACTGTTCATTGGGAGAAATATGGAGAGCTTTGGGACTTTATGCTGTAAAGTCTTTGCATCATGGAGATGGAACCAAATGGACCTTTTTCATCAGAGCTCTGAAGAAAGCAATGCTGTGAGAGACACAGGCAGTGGAAGCCCAGCTTGTGATGTTCCAGAGGGGAACAGAGACTGTGTTTGCAACTGGCTGAGTGACACATGGAGCTATATGTTGGCGGACAATTTAATGAAATTTTGCCCTCATCCTGAAAGCTTGCCTGAAGTTAAACTGGAGTGCTTGGGAAAGGAAATTTCAAAGCAATGTAGTCTTGACAATGTGATATGGCTACTTTTTAATTGTCTTCAGAGTTATGAAAAAAAACAAGGGATCAGTCAGAAAGAAGTAGTAACTGTAAGATCTGGTGACTAAAACATGCAATAGTAAACTTAAAGAGTTGAGCCAGGAAGAAGCAGAAGACAAAATGTCCCCTGTTAAAGAGATTAGCTCCAATAGTAAACCAAAGCCTGCTTTCAAGCTGGATAATAGGAGAAGCCCTAGCTTGAGGGCAAGATTTTCAGAGAAGGCTCCCACCTATAAGAATGCAAATTCTTTTGGAAAGAATGAGCTGAAGTTGAAGTTCCAAATTAGGATTCTGTTTTTCCCACAAAGCAACTGCCCAGGAATGAAAGAGAAGGGGGTCAATCTCTAACCCAAGGCAACAGCAAAACTTGGCAAAGTCGTCGACGTGGTTCTGGTTTTAAAGGGAAGATTCTTCTTCCAAGATTTCAAAAAATGGCAGAATCCAGGCAGCATAAAGCAAGAAGCCTGCAGTTTAGAGGCCCAAGAAGGGGAGTTTGTGCTGTGGAATTAAAGCCTGGTTTGCTATTGAGAAACAAAGGTGTTAGAGATGCCAGAGACAATGTGGGACATCTGCTAAGGAAAGCTGTATACCCTGGAAGAACTCAGCCCAAGAGACTAATGTGTTTTATGAGCAGCTGTGTTGGAAGAGTGGAACCTAAGCCCTTTGGAACTGAGATGACTTCAATGAGAGGCTTACCTGTTGGACTTGGAGCTACAGGATTTGGAGTTTATCCTACTGTTTTTTGGTCTCATGATGGACCAATCTTTCCTGGATATGCCCCTATTCCTTCCTTTTGGAATGGGAATGTTTATTCTATGCCATTGTACATTGGAGGTATGTAATTTGATTTTACAGAAGAATTTGGACTTTAGACTTTGGGACTATGTTGAAACGACTAATGTAGGCTGTACTGAGACTTTTACAGTTGGACTGCATTTGGTATATACTAAGAAGATATTTATGTAATGGAATGTTAATCTGTAGTCATCTGGTAAAATGTTGTAATCTACATTATGATATTGTGTGATGGTACACTAAAGACTAAGCATTTCTCAAAGGACTTTGTCACTTATCTTGGGAAAAAATAATGCATTTGCAGTTGTATGTGGATAGCTATATTACGCCAACTGGAACTATGAATCTTGCTGTTTTTAATGTGGAGATTAAGAATGGCCTAAGGAAATATGATCTAGTGTCAAGTTGACAAGGGGTAGACTTGTGATAGTTAAGCCTGGGTGTCAACTTGACATACCTAGTATTAACTAAAATCAGCTGGAATCACACCCTGGAAGGATCAACTGAGACCACCTGAAGGGATTATTACCACCCTAGATCCCATGGCAACCTCCATAGATCTCATAGGAACCTCCCAGTAATGAACCATATAAAAAGGACCACAGAATACAGGAGAGAGACATTCCAAAAATGCTCAAGCCATGTGGAGGTCTGCTATGACTTAGCCTACCAGCTTCGGTCATGCCCTCTCTGCCATGAAAGACTGCATTTGTTTCCCTTCTGGAACTGTAAGTTGAATAAATCTCCCTTTCTCCCAAAACTTATTTGACTTTGGGTGCTCTCTCACATCAACAGTAAAGAGTTACCATTACAAGGCTCTACCGAGAATAAGTTTCATCTCTCGATATGTTCATGGGTTTCTCATTAACAAAGAATATTAAACTAAAATATACATAATTTTTTCTCACAACTGATGATCTATGGAGTTGTGAGAACAACATTGTTGCAAATGGTGAAGGGACAATTTAGGGACAACTGCAGGGGATGCAATGAGATGAGACAGGGTTTTCATGTAGCTGAAGAGTGAGTGAAAGGATGTCAGAGGGAATCTAAGTGCTGATGGTCCACAGCCGCCACACAAAGCCATTTTCTGCAGATGCACATGCCAAAGGGAGCTATGCATAGCTCTTCAGCACAGCACGCAGCCCAGGTTCATCAGTCTCCATCCCAAAGATTACTCAAGCTGTGTTCATGGTCTCTTAGCATGTGCCCTCACATCTAAGCAACCCTAGGCCACCTCGTGTACCTTTTCATATCTTAATTGACATGTGTGAAGAGCCCAGCAAGTGGAGTGGTGGAATGAGACTGTTCTGAATACATGGGATGATGTCCTCCTGATTGGACTTCAGGGCACACTGGGCTGCTCTGCACTCATCAAATCTCATCTCATTAGATGGTCCGTGGTTCTAGTTTGTTCACTGTGTTGGGGAAGCTCCTTTGGAGGATTTGTAATGTGAACAGACGCAATGGATGGTGCTGTTAGATCAGTCAGTTGACAAGTAAATGTGCCCTTTTTTAAAAAAATATTTCGTGCTTAAAAAGTTTACATATTACTAAAAAAATCCATGGACAGATAGCAGTGAGGCTAGCTTCAGAGATGGAAGTGAAAAGATCCATGGCACAAAGTGCTAGTGTATGCATGATGAAGACATTAATCCTCCAGCCAAGGCAAAGAGATTTCAAGTCATTGTTTCTATAAAAAAAATGGAGTTGCTACAAAAAAGGAAGGGATGGAGATGACATGAATGTACCTGCTCTTTATATTAAGATGAAAATGGTAACCTTTAAAAGTAAAATTAGAAGTTGACATAAATTTGACAGGATTCTAGGAAAATTTCCAAAAATGAATAATAAAATGACAAGGACAGAAAATGGGAAAAATGGGGTAGCAAGAGTTCAAAATTGATCCAGGAAATATAGAAAGAAGTGAGAGAGGGTGGAGCATCGTTGGGAGAGAATGAAATTTTCTGAAAAATTTGTAGTGGTATTGAAACACATAAATGTGTTGTCCTTCAACAAGCTTTTATTTGCACAAGCACAAAGACACACATATGTGTGAGTGTGTTGTGTGTTTCTGTGTGTGTGTATGTGTGTGTGTGTGTCTGTGTATGTGTGTAGACACATGCACTGTGCTGCATCTGTAAGGTTGGATCGCCCCTTCAGCCTTTAGGAAGCTTTCACTTATCAAACTCAGATTATCAAGTTTGTGCATAGACTCCTTCACCCATTGAGCCTTCTCTAAATGTGAAGCAAGAGTTAATACTCTGCCTTGTTTCTGATATCTCAGCATTTCACATTAACTTCAGGGAGTACACATTTCTTTCATTCTCTCTCTCTCTCTCTCTCTCTCTCTCTCTCTCTCTCTCTCTCTCTCTCTCTCTGTTTCTCTCTCTCCAGCCCTCTTGGTTTTAAACCCTAGTTAAGCAGAAATTCACAGAATTGACCTAATGTGATATGAATGATCCTCATAAGAGTCTCCATAATGAAGATCATGTTGTCCCTGCCTTTTGCTTACTTTTCAAAGGAATCCCAGGACTTTGTAAACTGATAATCATATGGTTGGGTTGCTCCTTTCCATGATAAATAACCCAATTCAAATTGGAGATAATAATACACAATCCAGTTTGTTCTGTTTTGTTTTTCCTTTTAAATCTGGGTTTCAGATGCTCTGTGTCTGTTTCTTCCTAATGACCCCTCAATTTCCCTGTGGAACTTTCCTTCCCTGTGTTTGATGCTTCTGTCTGCTCCCTCCTCCGATACTAGCTTGAAGGGAGCTGATTCATATTGTATGAAGACATCACTTTAGCTGCTATGGATTAAGGGATGACAAGGGCTGTGAACAACTCAGGAATAATGATAGGCACAGACAAACTGGAACCCAGGTAGGGATCTTAAAATAAAATAATAGAAAAATGGTAGAATAAATGTCTTGAGGGGGGAAATTTACTCTGTGCTTTTAACCAGTCAAATTACTTCAGAGTAACGGTAACCCAAAGACATTCTTTACACACAAGTTTCAGACTCGCGCTTCCTCTCAGGGGTGGAGTGGTGACACTCTATCACAATGAGAATTAAATCAAGTAGATTTTCATGTCAGAGCTCATGTGACTAAAAGCAAAATAAAGAAGTTCAGATCTTGGTGGAAAAATCAAATATACAGTCAGTGTTTAAACCATTCTAGGTAAAACGTCCAGAGTCATTGTGCTGAGCAGTAAGGAAGAAGCAGAGAGGAAACAGATGGTCCATTCATGTGATGATTTGTTCTTAGAAGAAGATGAATAGTGAGACTATCATCCTCTGCCAAGGCCTGTCCATCTGGGGGAACCTAGAAATGGAACAAGACAACACATTGTGATTGGCCTCTAGGGTGAAGGGGAAAGTCTGGACATTGCCCTGAAGCAATGGGCATATTCCTGCCCAAGAACAAGATCCTTATTGTCTGCTTTTGTTTTTCTCTGTCTATAACCTGGCGGGTTATTTTAACCTGTCTGCTCATTTTAAAGATATGCTATTTATTTTTTAAATCAAGTAACACCTTATGTTACAGGTAACATTGTCACATTTACTCTGCATGTTTGCTGATAAAATCGTACTAAAAAGCTTAAAAAACAATGGGTTTAATTTTCTCTTAGGATTCCTGCTTAGAGTTCCTTGTCCAGCTTGGCAGGAGAGCCCACACCAACACCAAGGGTCAAGGGAACTGGCCACAGCATGTCCACGTAACATCTGAGAGAGCGATGACCCTTACTTGTCAGACTAGCATATCTGGCCAAGTATACAAAGGATCTCCACTTCGTAAATCAGCTCTCTGTATTTTATTCAACATACAAGGCCTAGTCCCATCCCTCCATGGGCTGGGTCTGCCCCATCAACTAAACAATCTCCTTCAAATTTAAGTTCACTCTGTGCTTAATTGAAGTACTAATTCTCTACAGATGCACCCATAGCTGGAAACTTCAACTATCAAGTTGATACTGTATCTAACCTGCTACTATAATCTGTTGAATTTTTGAAAATTAAGAAGTGCTACTGCATCTCAGCTTTAAATATCTGCTATGCAGTCAACATTATATGAATATCGATTTAGAGCAAAATTTTTGTGTCTCCTATGATACTAGATATAATGAGTCAAAGGAGGAGGGAATGAAAAGGCTACCAATGGGCAGGAGGCTATGCCACTCTCACTTAGCTATCAACTGTTAGGAGGTAGACACACCAACAAAGAATTGACCAGTTGAAGGATGCCTCTGGGAAAGAATATAGGAGATTGTCTTCACTGCACCATAGAATTCAGGAGACATAGCTCATGGTAGGTGCAATCATTCTCTGGACAGGCAGAAAGGTGGAGGTGCCATACATTGGTTCTTCTAAACCTTTGGAGACAATGTGGCAAATTCCCTTGAGTCATGATATGAGTATGACTTATGTCATGATGAAATGTCAGCGGGCACAAACCCCACTTGTTCCTCTGAGTTGTTTGGGCCAAGTATTTATTGCAATAATGTGCTATGAAATTAAAACAGCTTGGGATCAGAGAAGTGGGACATTGATGTAGAAGTTAAACAGAAGGAAATGAGTGCACTCATGGAGAAAAACTAGTAAAATATTGTTTATAAATAAAAGGGTAATTAAGAAGAAAACAATCAGAAAGTGAAAACTATTACCCTGAGCCCAGGAAATAAGCTTAAGGGAAAGAGGAGGCCAGAGCTAGCTGTTTTCCCCTGCAAGCCTGCTGCATAATATGATTTTAAAACTACCTGTGTATGATCTACTTCTAAAAATAAGAATTCAATGAAAACACATCATTAGCCCATTTGGTACCTGGAAAGTGCTTTGTTTACTCTGTCTTTTAGAAGTCTGGCACACGGTGACAGCTTACTATAGATACCCCATTCACGGAAGCCCAGGAGCTCGCTGAAGGAAGCATTTTAGAAAACATAGCTTTGAAACAGAAAAAAATAATGTTTTATTTAACCCTTGCATGCAAGAAGAAAGCTTGCTGGAAAAAACCATAGGTAACAGTAGGTATCAGAGGATCTGACCTTTGGCAATGGAATAACCAGAGAATAAAAATCCAAGACTATATACCCATATCAGTGCAGTATAGAAGAGGTGGGAAAAAATTCATCAAACTTAAAAAAGGAAAGGGACATCTAGTCTTGAGGTTAAACTCCCTTTGGTTTTCTTCACAGTTTAGAGTGGTAGTTGTTAATCATTTTGCAATGAATTGCCCTTATCTAGGTTATAAACAAGCATTGCCGTATATTCCTTTAATGGTATATTTACTGCCTAGATTTTTGTTGTTGTTGTCAGATTTAAAGCCAAGATTATACCAGGGGCAGCAACATACATTTTCTAACTCTCTATGGGTGGAAAAAATGTCGAAGAGAAATAACTTTCCTCCATCAGCAAGCCTCTGAGAATTCCTCTGTCCCTGGAGTAACACCAGCATAACAGCAAACAGAGGCTGTTAATAGTTGATATTGGTAGAATTGAAAATTTTAGAATAGGAAGGACCCCAGAAGACTGACAAATAGAACATGGTGATTTGATACATTGTGAGTAGCATAGCACATAGAGTATTAATGGGGAGTTTCATGCAATTTAAATTTCTTATTAATTATTTATTCAATTTTGTGTGTATGTGTGTGTGCGCGTGTGTGTATGTATGTGTGTGTGTGTGTAGAACCACGGACGAATCTGGGAACCACCATGGACACCTCCATCTCCTCCTTGTTTATTCCACCCTGGGATTCACAGGCTCTGCCCTACCAGGACCAGAAATGCAGGCCGCCCCTGCTTCTGCCCGGCGTCTATACGTGTGGTCTAGGATCCGAACTCAGAACCTTCCACCTGCAAGGCAGAGGCTTAACCCCTGAACTACCTCTCCAGCCCCTGCTTGCAACTTCTATAACAGTAGTTGTACAAAAAAAGATTTGCTCATTCACCAAATGCACTGAAGGCAAGCCCTGATTCTAACTTCTAAACACTGGTGATAAAAATATATAAAAGAAATGATCATATTCTCTATTCCTGGTGACTCTTATGGGCAGTCAGGTAAATAAAAAAGCTGGTAAAATATGGTGCTTTCCTCACATTCTCTTTGAGTAAATTTAAAAATAAGTAACAAAATCAAAGACCCAGTGACATTTTTAAGAAAAGCAACATGCAGAAACAAAAAAACAAAACAGATTCTAAACACGGTTTGTTTTATTAACAGGAGAATTAAAAATTATGCATTTTTACTATTTTTCTTGGCTTATTCATTGTGATTCAGCCTGTTGCTTAGTGACAAGCAAGCAGGAAGCATCATTCTCAACAGAAAGTGATACATGGTTGACAAGCTTCTTAAAGAGATGGAGAATGAAAGCTTAAGGTTTATGATAATTAGGGATCAACTTGATGCCCAGTAGGCAGGCTTCCAGGCACACCCCTGAGGGATTTATCTGGGTGATACAAGTCTCTAGAAATGTCTGTGAAGGATTGTCTTAATTTGCCTTGATTATGGTCATCGATGTCCACAGACTGTACCAAAAAGAGTACACTCCTTTTTGAGGGGCAACAGTCCCAGGATTTTGGGTCCTAGACTAAATAAAAGCAGAAATCAAGTTGAACACGTGAATGGAAGCTTTCTACTCCCACCCGTGACTAGCTACCCCAGGTTCCTGCTGCCTTAACTTCCTTACCAAGAGCATCTGCACCTTGAATACTGAGCTTCTCTAGTAAGTCACTTTCGCCAGAATATTCTATCACAGCGATGGCAAAATAAACCAAACCCTGGTTGAGATGTAAATGTTTGACTCCTGAACATATCCAATATTTACAGGGGAAATGAAATCTGAAGGTCTAACAATGTAATCCACACTTATAATTGCAATAATATGTATGGATTGTCTTTGGTGAAGCAAAAGCAATTGAAAATACCAAACTTTTGGCCTTCGGACCTGATTTATGCTTCTCATTTCCAGACAGGCTGGAGAGCTTTACTGCTTGATGAAATGTTTCAAGCCAAGATCCTTGTGCTTCATTGAGCTTTATATTTCAGTAAGTGGATCTATTTTCTGTAGAATGATCATTCTCACAATGAGTGGAATTAGAATGCCATTCACTCTGCTAATTATTTTTGAGAAGAGGCACAGGCAGGCATAATTAACATTATATATTACATTTGCATTGTGCCCTTTTCTGATATATTCCCTTGTCTATTTTTTCTAGAACATCTCAAGAATTTCTAAGATTTCTTTTGTTCTGTTCTCAGCAGGAGGCCTGAGTACTCAGAACTTTGCTTTTTTTCCATCTGTATGTGAACTCTTCCTTCACAACTAATAAACATACAGAAGGCAAGAGCTGTCTACTCCTTAAGAAGGAATCCTATTAATTGAGGCTTGCTATACCAGCTATAAACTTGCTGCTAAGATTTAATAAAGACTTTAATGACTCTAGATATGATAAATCTCCCAAAAAGATTTATTCACCTTATGGGAAAGAGAAATCAGCATAAAAATGCAAAGAAGTATAATCTCCAAATTACATACTCTATTTTCCTGAAGAATATGGTAGTTTAAGAATTGGTGGACCATAATAAAAATTTGAAGGATCAACAGCCATACCAAAAAAAAAAAAAAAAAAAAAGGCAACAGCAAAAGGAAATAAGAAGTAATTGCCCACAACTAGAAAGCAGGAAATGCATTAAAGGTTGGTGAGTTTTCATTATTCAAGTTGTTCAGTGAGAAAGGCGAAAATTTGGAGACCTAAGTTTGATCCCCAGAAACTGACAAGGTAGAAACTGACTTCTAAAAGGAATCTTCTGACATCTACCCATTCACCATACAGATTTATGCATTCTCTTTCTCTTGCTGTCTGTCTCACTGTTTCTCTTCTTTCTCTTTCTTCCTCTCTGTCTCTATCTATATCTTTATCTCTCTTTCTATATTTTTTCAAATAAATACAGATAATATTAAAAATATTTACATATTTATATTTTTGTACACATAAGGATTGTACATATCTATAAGGTATCATACATTGCTTCAATGCATTGTGAATTGTGTGATGTTTCAGTTGAGTTAAATATATGCATTCCTTCAGTGTCTCTCCCTTTTTTATTGAAAGAGCATTGAGCATCTTCCAACTTTTTGAGTGTGCAGAATAGCATCCTTGTTTCTTCCAGTCCCCTTGCCATGCCAAAGCACAAGGAAGCTTTCTTCTCCAGTGTACTTAAATCAAGAGTCAGAAAGCAGAGAGCCATCATGACTCATGGTCTTACTCCTTTAAATGCTTATGATACCAATGAAGTGTACCATCTATAATGGGTTAGGCTTCCTGCTACAATGAACTCAATCAACAATGTCTCCACAGGAATTCCCAGAATCCTGATTCCTAGGTGATTCTAGATCTTATCATGTTGATAAAAAAAGACATGGTACTGTAAAATCATTTGTGTGACATCTCATCACAATTCTAGGTATTCTGAAATGGGTGGTGTCAAGAGCACACCCTGACATAAGAGCTCATCAAATCTCTGCTTGTGACAGTCTTGCTGGTATCTGAAAGACCAAAGCAACATGGTCTGAACTCTGGAACTATGGTCAGAGAAGGCAAAAGAACATGGATTCCCGGGAGCTAAAGAAGATTCTATGCAATTGGAAATCATTTTCCTTTAGCACGTAGCTATGGCACACATTATGGGCTTCATTGTGACCTTCTCATACATAGGCATCATGTATTTTAATAATATGCAGATACATTGTACTCCCTAGTGGTCATATCCTCCCTCTTAGTGGTCCTTTTCCTTCCCTAACACTTCCATTCCATTCCAAAAATGAAAGTAACATGGGATGTTTTTCTTTCTGACTCTGGCTTATTTCACTTAACCTGATCGTTCCTATTTCTGTTAGTTTCTTTTCTACAGACAATACAAAATTGTCAAGAAAGTAAATGTCAACAGATTGTGAGAATGTTAAGAGGGCAAAGCAAACCTTGTGCTCCATTGCTGGGAAAGAAAACTAGTATAGCACTGTGGACACTGGCAAGTTCTAGAAGAGAAACACCCCGCGATAGAGGGGAGCTACCTCTAGGATTGTAAGTGAAGCTCCCCAGGTTCATAGGTGACATGACACTTGCCCACTCATGCATACATGAAGCGCTCCAAGTCATACACTGTGGAGACACATGCCCACCCTCTCCACACTTACTGACACATGGTAGCCATACTTAAGTTATAACATCAGCCCACGTCTATCAACAGAAGCATGGAATTGTTCCTATAAAGTAAATAATGATATAAATGTTGGTGCAAGATCCAGGGAGAAAGATGAAATGATGAAGAATGCCTGCTCCGCCCATTTCCATGACATCTATTGGGCAAAGAGTGGGCAATGGAAAAGAACTGACAGAAACAACAATCTTGGAAAATATTGTGATATACTGAACATGTGGAGATACATTACAGAGGTTAAAATCAGAGCAAATGTGTTCTAAATTGTCTTGATTATTGGTTTAAGAATGATAACAATTAGATAAAATACAAGTTAGAAATGAGATTAACTTTGTTCATTTCTCATTTTTTTCGGAGAAACTGACATTATTTACTTTAAGGAAAAACACCAACTCCACTAATCCTAAAATTCTCTTTAAATACACCTTCATTTGCAAATTTTAAATCCTTCACAGAAATATGCCATGCAATACTTTCACTAATACTTTAAAATATTCAAATAAAGAGCCATACTATATAGTAATTGAGTTTACTTCAACTTTTTATGGCAGCTATAGGCAATTTGAGGGTTCTTATTTGAAGTGTTTCAGAGATATGCTCATTTAAAAAGTAAAATTACGTTAAGACTGATTGGTCTCAATGTTTTCTATGCTGAAGTTTAATATTTTTCACTTTCATTCTTCAAGGTCAGGATTGAGTTTATTATATTCAGCTGTTTTCAAACTACTTGGAAAGAAACAATAATATATTTTCTTGTCCTAGACTAATAATGAAAGAGTTCAGAAGTCTGCACGTAATTTAGGAATAGTTTATATTTATAACTTTCAGTAGGAAACAAATGTTTCACTAAATCTGAAAGCTATAAAAATCCTATCTTGAATGTGTCTTGCTTTTTCAAAATTGACTCCTCATTTTATTTTTGAAGTTTATTAAAAACATCAAGATCTAGCCCCCCAAAAGGATGAAGTACCTGCAGAGGGAAGAATCTTTAATGATCCCTGGAACACTTTTCTTTTCTTTGTCCAATTGAAAGAAGTAGAAGAGAGTCCCTTGATAAGGTTATACTATCTAGAATAAGGCCAATGTAAGTCTTACTTTTTTCTCCTGTATTAGGAAGATTAAAATTGGAAACTATTTAAGAAGAGTAGTTTTTACAACAGCTAGTTTAAATCACCAATTTGACTGCTCATTTCAAGGGGAAGAACTTTTTCATCAACATCCAACTGTGAGATGCTCCTACTAAACTCATAGAACCAAGGAAATATGGACTGAACTTTGAAATGGTGAGCTAAGTTCATCTTTCTTCCTTGATGTTTGTCTCTAAGGTATTTTGGTCACAGCCACAGGAAAACTAATACACAAGGGATAGTTTAGAAATGTTGCTAATCGATCTTCAATCACATCTACCTGAATTGCTTGCTGCCAACAAAATTCATCATTTAAATTCTTGAAATTATTTTTCCTTGGTTTCTACATTGACTTTTTCATGTATAAATTGACTGGTTATATATTTTCTCTTATGTGCATCAGAGACCTCATTTACATCATAACAAAATTGTATCTTCTTCAAAGAATTTATATGATAGTAGAATGAGATAGTATGCTGGTTAAACAGCAGAGTAGTATGGTAGTGAATGGTTGACATCATGACTACCATCATCGCCAAGGAAGGTGGTGAGACTTAGTTAAAGCAGATGTGCATCCACGTGATGCTTAGCTTAGAAAAAATTGCAAAAGTTCACTTTTCAACAAACAGAGCCACAGTTTTGGGGAAGGCACCCAAATATCAATAATTTGCAGTCTCACAGCCAAACAACCTCACAAACAACTGCTTGTTGTCTACCTCTATTATCACAGGAATTAACATTGCCTCTATCACTTATATTCTCTGTCAACATCTGTTATTTACCTATTTTTTACCCATATTACCTTCCTTGAAACTCTGATACCATTGACTTAAACTCAGTTGAATCTGAGTTGCAAAGCAAACAGGCAAAACACAAGCTTTTAAGTGGAAACTATGGGTAATGAATAGATGGATAATAACAGCAAATGCTATGTTTTGGTTCATAGCATCTGACCTAATTATTTTATAGCAAATCATGGACATTGCCTAAATATTTCAGTGTGAATTACTAAAAATAAAGATGTTTATCCTAGGACTTTATTTTGGATAACAGATGAAAAACCATCTTTAATGAGAGAAGATGGCAAGAGAAGAGTTTGAGGAGTATTGTGGGAGGCGACAGGTAATGATGAAGCAGATCACAAGATGTCAAAGTTGTCCTTCTGATGCAGTCCATTTTATCTTTTCAGGTTCTTCCTAAGCATCCTGCTTGGCCTGCCACGCATGTGTGAGATGTAAGGTTCAAGAGATCTGTGCAATTGAGACAGCTGGTAGTCATCAATTGTTCAGTCACAGGTAAAGTTACATGACCAATTCAGAGGAAAAGGTACTATTAAATGAAAGGAACTTTATGATACCTAAGGTACTCCGGCATCTTAGTGCACAGCAAAACAAAAATGATAAGGCAGCTACAGCAACAGTATAGATAAATAAGGAAAGTGTACAATCTTTGGCCCAAGACAGGAAATGATTTCATGCACATTACTCCACTGTACGGATCATGTGAAATCAGATGAGAAGCCATGGCTATCTGTGGTCTTGGTGACGATGATACATACCTTCAGTGAGGACTCCACAGACTAAAGTGGAATAGATGTTGGACTAAGTCTTTAAGGCCTAGATTCTAATCCATGTGCAGTTTGAGAGGACAGATCAATTCAAGCCATGGAAATCTGGCTAAATTAGTCTTGACTGGAGAGGAAGGCACAAGTCTGTGAATTGTTTTCTTATCAAACATAAATTATACAAAATAGCAATAAGTACAGAAGAAATAAGGAAATTGAACATATTCAGCATAGACAGCTCAAAAGGTTTTCTCTATATACAGTAATAGAAAAAGCAGGAAAAAATGAGGTATCAAGTAACTTTTTAAAACTCATTTGTCACTTGTTCTCTTGGATGCTTCTCTGCTGCAGTCTGGAAGAATGCTACGGGAAGAAAGTGAATGGTCAAGCAAAGGGCATATGTCACAGGCAGATTGAGACCGTGCAGTTTCAAAGGAGGGGCTTCAATCACAAGAATCCCAAGCAAATTTAAAGAGAAATGACTATTTTTCTTATTACTCCTTGTATCCAGAGGACAAAAAACAGAGATGATAAAATCATATCCTGGCAGTTTTGCGCATTAGACTTAGAGTCGGCGACAGCCATGCACTCTTGCAGCTTTTTGTACATTGCAATGCCAGAGAAGTCACGTGAAAGACTGGGAGAACCATTCTTCCAGGAAGAGATTCCCCCACAGTGCTGAGGGTCATTTTGATATTAGATTGTCATCCTATCAGTAGAAAACCAGGCAACTCGCTTATGTGAATTTCTTCCACAGAACATTTAATCTGTTTGCCTAAAGGCAAAGTGAAGGCGAGAGAGGAGAGTTGCTTTCACTTCAGTGAGTCTCTCTAGTGTTTACAATCATGAACTAAGGATGCAAAGGTATTTGCCTACGTAAGTGAGAGGGGTATACATAAACTTGAAGCCTGACGCCACTCATTTATAGGAAATTGAATGCTGCATTAATAGCAGCTTACACACTCGAACTATGACACCTAGAAACTAGGATGCTTCATTCCAACAGCTTGTAATTCTTTCGTCAGAGAACTTTAGACTATAATTTCCACCCCTCATCCACACAGCTCCTATTTCATGAACACAACTCAAACTAGATTAAAGAGAGACCCTCTTTAATCTTTTCTCTGAGGAATCTGATACACAGTGTGCGACTGGGGCTGGGAAAAGATGCTCGGTCCTGCCGGCGTGTGTCAGTTCTCATCTGCACACATCTGCACAGATATCACAGTTTTGCCTTGGACGGAAGCTCACTCTCACGCGTGAGTGGGGACTAGTGGGCACAGCGGCAGCAACAACAATTCTCATCAATTGGAAAATTAAAAGTCAGTGTCCTAAATATTTCTTAAGGACTAGTCTGACAAGATGGAAGAAAATATTTAATTTGTGTATTATTTTATAGAAGACAAAATAAGGAAACTGTGCCACTTTAGAAAATACTTGGGTTTTTTTTGGTTAGGCACTTACAGCTATTGAAAAACTATAATTTCAGTATATGTCTAGAAGCATCGCAAACAGATATCGCGCATTCCTAACAGATACCATGATTCCCTCTTTGTGCTTCTGGCAGTGGCTGAAATACTATATGCAATGCCCCATTTAATACTTTTTCCCCAGGACCAGACACTTTCAAGTTAGCCTATCGACATGAAGATCTGAAAATAAAATTTCACAAGAATGAAAATGAATTCCAGAGTTGCATATTACACATTTAATTTGCCATTCTGCTCACAGCATCATAATAGTTGAAAAGACCTTTCAAATAAGCCCAGACCTCACGCATTGAACTTGTCACTACTTTAATCCACATGAAGAGCAGGGCTCCCAAATAGCTTTGAGCACGTGCGTCTGCCTGATTATCTTTTATGTGCTTTTGGAAAAGCCAAAACCTATTATTTAATTTCCCACGTTCCCTTCTGACCCTGATAAGGAGGCAGGAAATTAGCTTTTATTGTCTGCCTCAATTAGTGATGGTAGGGACACCTCAGTGACTTACCTCTCAGCTGGATCAAAGGCCCATGTTGAGGACAAAAATCTTCGTTCAGTCTTCCCTCACAGCAAGAGGGAACATTTAAAGGTCTCTTGTGAATACCTTTCTTATTATCCGCTTCTCTGAACAGTCTTAGTGCATTTGTGTAAGAAGAATAATAAAGTGATCTTTTAACTGCACAGAGATACAGTAGATTTAGTGAGAAAACATCAAATACTTTGGTGGCCCAAGATGCCTAATGTTTAGGAGTGGTGTTCTGGTAAGTTCCATGTATCTTACAAATGTTAACAGCTATCTTCAAAGTAGACTTTTGAAGACAGAATTCAGATGGCCAGGTTTGCAAGCAGATGCCTTATCTATTGAGATGTCTTGCTGGCCTTGATTTTAGACATTTTAAAATAATTTTCCTTTTCTCAGAACTTCTAAAAATTAGTGTTATTTATTTTTTACAACTTTGAATGTTTTCCCCTTATACCTGAGAGTTTGCAAGTGTAATGATTACAAATATCAGTAAATGTAAACCATGACTTCTGGCCCTCCTTCCATTCCCCATTCGCTACAGAGACACTGACATAATCCCTCTCCTACTTTGCTTATTCTTGATTTAAGACCACATTCAGTGAAGTACATTTCAGATCAGAGAATGTATGTACAAAACTGGTTTGAAATGATCCAAAAGAACAATACATTTAGTTTAGTCTCAGGTACCTGGTGATGTGATTGATAGCTTATGTCCTCTAAAGGTTTAAATCCTTTTCAGACTTGTAGAGTCATGTTTCAGATGAAATTTACAGTTTCCAGTCATAGGAATGGGGCCTCCTGAAGCATTTAGCATCTTCTTACTTTGTGAAATTTCTCAAAAAGGCTTCAATCTGGAGACACATATCTTTTAGTTTGGGGATATTTTCTGTGTATTTATGAAAAAGGATTCTCCCCTGCCCTCCTTCTAAGATTCTTATTGCTTAGATTATGGACATCCCGAATTGAACCTTCAAGTTTCTTAATTGTTCTTCCTATATTATAGCCCTTTGTCTTTTTGGTCCACCTTAAACGACATTGTCCTAATGATTTCTTATGATGTATTTCTAATATTTACTATTTGAAGGATTGTGCCTTCTTAAGTGCATAATAGCTCTTAGAGCAACACAGTCCCTACATTATCCTGCCTACACTTGTGTGCATGGGCGATCAAAGCTGCTTTTGTTTGTTTCTGTTTATGCCTCTTCCTTTAAGTCTGAAGTTTTCTACAAATTCATGTCTGATTTGAGTTTACAATGAAACATCTTGTAGCTAAGAAGAAGTTCCATGGTACACAGAAAAGAAATGTTTCTGCTGTGTACCTCATGAACTTTCTCAGATGGTGTGGATATTTTCAAATATCTATCTGGGGTGTCATTTTTTTCTGAAGAGGATGTAGTTTTATTGGAAAGCATCTTTTGATATTTACTGTGTTTTTGAATTGTAGTGAATAGGGAAACCATGCATCCACTGTGCTTCATCTTTTTAAAATACCTTTAATGTCTTCGATAGATCTTCCCTCTCCTTTTTAGAATATGTGCCTATTTCCAGAGGTAGTCCCTTGGCTATCACAGAAGCACAGTCACCAGGCCATGCCACTGTTGCCTACTCTAGAATGTGGAAAAATACACATTCAGATTGCCTCCAGCTTCAGTGGGCCTTTGTTCTGGTGACTCCTACAACCTTGTCCGCCAGATATTTTCTGCTGACTCTTTCTGGAGAATGCTAAGATGCACTTCTACGGCCCCACCTCAACGCCTTGCCACTCAGCCTTCAACATGAGCTCTACTTTCTCCAAGAATAAAGTCTATATTTCTGCCCTCTGTTCTCTTCTTAATTTGGGATGGCAACTTGGGAAAAAGAAAATGCAAATCTTGTATTGGATCTAAAAAAATTGATTCAATTATTTTTACAATGTATTGAATCAAATACAAGTATTTGAACTTGTGAATGGAGGCAAGATTGTACATACAGCAAGTGAATAAAAAGAAAGATATATTTTCCAGCAGTTCCATGCATGACTATTTGTTCCACTTGGCTAATGTGACATTCTTTATATTCATTGACTGTTGGAGATTGCTATTTTGAAATCATTTTTAACATAATGAAAAGCCATTCTGTAATGGATAAGGAATATGAACCTGGGAGTATCTTTCACAAGTTGCACACTGAAGGATAACCCTCATACCCCTTATGAGGAATAAGGTCTGGCAGGTGTAGAAATAAATCTGTAGGCATCGTGAGTGGACATCATGAGTGGACTTTTGAAGGTGATTCTGCACTGAGCTGGATCTCACCTTTGGACTTGCTCTGTCCTCGCTTTGGGCCTTTTGAAGGTCACTCTCAAGGTGTGGACCACCTTTTCAGTGATTGCTTTCATCCCCTGATTTCTCTACAAAGGACAGCGACATGTTCAGCATTTGAATATGCAGAATTTTTTTCAAAAATGATGGTGGTCGAGATTACTCAGTGGTTAAAACATTTGTCTTGAAAACATAAGGCCTGAGTTTGAATCCCAATGATGCATATAAATGCCAATTGGCTGTGATGGTCATTCTGTAATCCCAGGTCCCAGAAGACAGTTTCATGGGCTCTCCAAAGCAGGTTGGGTGGTTAGATTAGCCTAATTAGTAATCTCTAGGTTTGAATGAGACATCCTGCCAAAATGAAGACAGCACATATTGAGATTTCTGGACATCAACCTCTGGCCTAAACACATATACACATATGCGTACATACACACATCATGTACATGTAAATATGAAAAAATGGCACATATGGTATTGAAAATTATTTAGGGAGGTTAATGGATAGATGATGTGCTAAAGATTAAAGATATATGTACATTATGTGTGTGTGTGTGTGTGTGTGTGTGTGTGTGAGTGTGTGTGTGTGTCCCAAAGCATTAGAAGCAATATTGTTGGGAACCTCACTGCCATAAGTCCCATCTGACATTTTTGTGACTGCAGAGCACAAATAGGTGAGATGACAAAATGTGCACCAGGAAAACAAGGAAGCTGGGTTATAAAATCATGATCACAATTACAGTGTGATTACCTGCTCAGAAACCCAAGAGAGGCTGGGAATAGTTATTACTTATTATGAGCCAATTCAGTGAGGATACCTAATGTAAAATTAAAATCTTAAAAATTATTACTCATTATAGGGAAATAATATTCCATATTGCAACGTGATTAAGAAAAATATTATTTACCCTAAAGTTTAGCTCTCAAGTTTTAAATTAATTTAAAAATAACATAGCTCTATAAGGAAATTTTAAAACTGTACTAAGATATATATGTATATACATATATATGTACATGACTTTAAAAATAGAATTGTAAACATTTTGTATGATGTTTAATATTTTATAGATTGAAACTTATTATTTTCTGCAAATTGGAATGTATTATATTTACTTATTATAGTGATGCTGTCATAGTTAGGCACAGGTGTCAATTTGACAGTTGAGGGTTTGAGGACTGGTCACATTTGTAGAGAATTAGTGGTTGAATTAGGCCCAGAGCAGAACTGCAGGAGATTGTCTAACTGATGGGGAAGACCCAGCCATGGTAGGTAGGATTAAGCCCTGGAATAAAATACAGATAACTGGTTGAAAGAGTTGGCATCCTTGTGTATACTTGGCTAGACATGCTGATCTGGCAAGTAAGGATTGTCCCATTTTTAGCCATTATGTAGAGATGGTGTGGCCAGTTCCCTCATCCCTGGTGTTGGTGCATGCTCTCCCATCAAACTGGACTACAGAATGTAACCAAACTATTGACTATCAGTGAGAAAGTAAACCCCTTGTTCCCTTAAGCTCACTTTGTGCCCAGGTTCAAGTCTACCATAGAAATTGATTCAAGATGTCACATGTACATAATAGGCAAGAATTCTCACTGAGTTGAACCTGGGCACAAAGTGAGCTTCACCAAATACCAGCTCCCAGCACAGAGCTGGTGTCTGAACAGATAAACAGATATAACACAATATAAATTCTCCACATATGCCAAAATCGCAAATTGTTACTTCATAATATCAATGACGCAATCATCTAAAGAGAATAGACTTTACCAAAAAGAAGATATGCACAACTAAATAGCAACTTAGGCTAAAAACATATAAATAAAAATAAATACACAAAAAGAAAAATTGCAATGTTATATTGTCTCTCATTCCAGGTTAGCAAAACATAGATTTGAAAATGAATGAAAATACACAGAAGCTTTTATTTATATCATGCAATGCCTGTCAACCCAAATCCAAACGCTAAGTTGATATTTATTATAATAAATTAATATTAGCAAGTTTTGAATCTCAAATGCTTCAAACTTAATCAGAAATATGTGATGCATTTGCTCTGTTAAGTACCTTATTTTAGTAATCAAAGGCTTTCAAAATCAGTTTAAAAAATAAGCCACAATGAATAAAAAGGTAATTAGAAATGAATTAGAGATATAAAAATGCATGTAGCTTTTACACCTATGTTTAGTGCTTGTTATGTGCAGATGAAGGGACACGTTAATTTAAAAAGACTGCTATCTTTAGGCATCCAGATCTTGAAATTAAAAACAAATTCTTTTTTCTCAGAAAGTGTAGAAGCAGAAAATTTTGTAAAATTTCAGTGAAGACTCAAACATTATTGTTTATTGAAAGACAACTGTTTTTCCATTGACTGTGTTCATGTTACAAACTTCATCCTGTTAGGGAACATCCATCAGAACGTCTTACAAATGTATGTGTTTTATTTCTTGTAGCTTTAATTGCTTCAGAAAATCTGAGAACATGTTTAATCATCCAGCAAAAGTAGAGTAGCTTAATAAAGTCATTTGGTTCCTAAGATGATTTGCTGTGAGAAAGATAACTTAGAAATGATGTTAATAGGTAAAAGAGATTTCTCAGAGCATTTATTATTGCACTTACACACACAAATACATTCAGGCACACACATGTGCATACACACACACACACACACACACACACACACACACATACACGGCTATTTAAAAAAAGTTTTGGGGGGGCAGAGAGATGGCTTAGGGGTTAAGTCTCTGCATCACAAGCAGAAGTTCCTGAATTCAGATCCCAGATCACACACATACAAAAAAAAAAAAAATAAACAAAAACCTGAGAATTACAAAAAAAATACAACCATGAACAATGCTAAAAAGTTAATAAAATCTATTCCCCCATTGCTGTCTCCTACTCCTATTCTTCCATCTACCTTTAAATCTCCTCTTATGTTAAGATATTCATTTAAACAGTGTTCTATCTTTGGTTAGGAGGTGACCTTCGATACCAATCAGGATGCAGCCAAGGGAAGTGCAGGAACCAAAACTGAAAATAACAACAAACCATAATTCAGAACACCAAAGACCCTACATTAATCAACTGAAACCAGACCAGCCAAATCTCTCCCCATCCTAAAGCTCAGGGAACCTTGCGGAAAAAGGGCAGCAAGATTGTAAGAGCCTAAAGGTGGGACGACCAACAGTATGCAAAATACTCCACATAAGTTAGGGCTACAGAAGACAGAATTGGACTTTGCCTGACCTGCACAATGGCTGACTTGTCAATGACCCCCAAAAGTCTAGCATGGATCACACGGGAGAAAGCTCCAGGAAGTAGAATCCTTACAGGCAAGAGGTTAAACAGTCATAATAAAAGAGAAAAAAGGGCTCCAGGCTATGCCACTGAGTACTGACCGCTCAGTAGGGTGGACTCAGAGGCAGGTTTGATTTTTGCACAAAAGGATGATCCAGGGGATGGGAGGGAGGAAGGGGGAGGCACAGAGAGAAGTGGAGGGACAGAGGGTGATGAAAGGAAATGGGGAAGAGGGGAAAGTGCAAGGGGCAGGACTGGAGAGTGGAGGAGGAAGGAGAGGATTGGGTACCTACTGAAGTTGTACGATTAGGAAAAAAATAAAATGTGGGAGAAAAAAAATCTTATTCCATATATATATGCAAGTGTTGGGGCAAAACATGTTTTTAATTTGATGACCAAGCAAGGGAGGGAATGGGTTGCAATTTCTATAAAGTCTTACTGTTTTGGTGAAGACACTAAACAGGTTGATCATAACACCCAGAAAAGAAAACAACCAGCTGGAACTGGTCTGGAAGCTTCCTCCTTTTGCTGACCAGTAGCCATGCATAGTCATGCACTTGCAAAGCAGTCAACAGTGTTCTCAATCCATGTAAAGTACAAGCTGCAATAACAACCACCCTGGGAAAAAGAGACCGTGATGTAGTAATGGCATGAATGTTAAGAGGTAGCTAGTTGCTTAATGATTGGATGTAAGACCTACTTTTGGGATGGACACATTTCCAGTACTGTAACCCAGAACCAAAACATGAAAGGGAACCACATAGGCTCCAGGGAGCACAAACTACTAATGCTTTCTTAGAAAAAAAATTAATTTCAAATTTCCTTTTGAACACGTAACGTTTTATCTGTAGATTGGAAGAATGCACTGTTTTCAATCTAGAAGCACCCTTTTGCAAAGGAAGGGGTTGTATTAGAAAACATGTGACTCAAAAAGACATCTATGTACCTGCCTTAATTTTCATTCACGACAGGGCAGCTGCGTCCATGAAATCATTGTATATTTCCACAAGACCTGCATGGGATTTGTCCAGTCAACATTTAACCATGGACTAGAGATGGTTAGTGTTGGATGAGGGGAAGGGACATGCTTTCCGTGATGTTTTGTCCCCTGAGATAGGATTCATGCTCCAACCAGGGTTCCGATTCATACCACCCAAGGCAACTCAGATGAATCTCAGTGGGTCACAAATGCAAACGGGCATGAAAACAGAGGACAGCCTGGTAGACAAGCAAAGGAGTTGTAATATGAAAAGAAGGGGAATGGGATTGGATTTTTAAAGTGTAAAATATTATAAGCTCACAGTAGCAAAAAATGTTTCCATAGGAAAAAGGCTATTGTTTTTGATGGTGAGATATTTTTTCAGCTGAAAGATACAATACACTTAGCAATATCTTTACATCAGGAAAACCCACAATTTAGATCAAAATCCATTCAGTATAAGGCTATTTGCCAGTGTCAAAGTTATTTAATACAATAAAATATATTTTGTGGACTAGTATGAACAATTCCCTTCAACTTCTAATGCATAACTTAAGCCAATACTACAATTTGCAGTTTCTTGAAACTCGATGAAAGATGTGTCATTCAGGCAAGCATCTGTGAATGCATCTTTTTCTTCCTCTGGCGAAGAATTGAGAAGCATTGAATTTGATTATACTCTTTGACAATTACTGGCAAACAGCAATTCATGTTCCAGGTAAATGCGGAGCTGCATGATTCAGGAACCTGGGAATAAGAGAATGACTCACTTACGGAAATCGACGAGTCACTAGACATCTGTCTCAATGAAATCCAGAACTGGCTTACAATTCCATCATATCAGCCTTACATGTTTTCTGAAGCTTTCTAACCCAAATCTATATTTTATTTTTGACTGAACCAGCAACTCCGAATAGCAAATGAAGATATTATTACATGTGAAGAAAATGATAAAGGCTCTGCGTTGTCATTGTCAAAGGGAGATGTGAAAGACAGTCCTGATCTAAATACTAAAACATTTCATTACTAATCAATAATATTTTTCTTATCTGAGAATTCATTGTACATATCATCCAGAATTGGTCTCTTTATCATCTATCTATCTATCTATCTATCTATCTATCTATCTATCTATCTATCATCTAGGTATCTATTTATAACCTATCCTGTTATCTATCTATCATCTATCATTTTCTATCATCTATTCATCATTTTCTATCATTTATCTTTTATCTGTCATCTATCTACCTATTTATAATTTATTCAGCTTTCTCTTATCCATCTATCTGTTATATAACTCTCATCTATCATAGATCCATCCTTCTATTATTTATATATAAAATGATAATCTCTTTATCATATACTTAGCTCTATATCTTTATAACTATGATCCGTATGTTCATCAATCCAACTGTTTATCATCTATCATCCATTTATATATTTCTGTCATCTATCTGCCTACTTACCTATCCATCTATAATATGTTGACATTCATTCCATTCAATTGATTCACTTATCATTTCTTAGTATTTTTGTTTCTATACATTTGGATACAAATGGAGCAAAAGATGGGGAAAAGTACCTATCAAGAACCACACACACACACACACACACACACACACACACACACACAATGTGCACGTGTGTCACTCACGTGCACGAGTGTACAGAAAGACACATAAGAATAGAATTTGCCTACAGGCTGGTGGGGAGAAAAGAAGTCACAGGAGATAAAATAAAAATAAATGCACGGCTGTATCTGGTGGGCTCAACCTTTGAGGGTCTTAGCTCACTCACGGTGCAGAAAATAAGCTCCTGTGGAAATAGAGAACTGTGGGCAGCCAGCCTTGAATCTTCTTTCTTTACAACCCCTGTGCTAAGATTAAACTTAATGACAAGTCTGTGAACAGTTTTGTTTTGTCATATAATTTTATTGAAATAGCCATCCAAATATCCATTCAAACAAAATTTGTAAATTGCATACAAAATTTTGTTAATATAACAGCAGGTACAGTCAAAACATTAACATATTAACTCTGTCATGGATTTTTGTATCAGAGGGGAAAAAGAAATTGAATTATTTATGGATAAGACTGGAGAAAATAGATATTTGATTATGAAAATTTAAAAGAAAAAAATTGAAAGAAATATGCTAGTGCGAGATTTTTACCAATAACTAACCTCTCTATTCTGGGAATGTGTACTTTACTGAAAACTTCCTAGCAGCAAAAAATTATTTTCTACCTACATAGTTTCTATAATACCTGGCTTGTTAGTACTACGAATCACAGGGAGCCTCTGAAACTGTTGCATTAAGAGAACTGCTTTTAGATATGTGTAATGAAGGCTTACTCGTGTTTTTTCTACTTATTCTGAATTTTATAGGAATAAAACAAAGTGTGTAGCTGAATGGGCTTTGCTACTTGCAAGTTAAATGAGGTTGTTCTTCCACCTAAAATAGTGCTAATGGAGTTGCTCCATGCCATAAAGTTTTTGTGGTCATTACTTATTTCGTATCCCAATGTTGCCTTAAGATTATGATTCTCCTGGGCCTTCTCAGGGCAAGTTTTGCAAATGTAGAGCATCAGGCTTCCCTCTTTGCAATCCTCATGAGGATCACATTAGTTAATTCATATAAAGTAAGTAGCACATGCTACCTTCCAACAATACAAATTTCACAAGTGTTAGTCATGACTGATTAATTACTTGGTTAAAGGAAGGAAGCATTCAATCTCCTCAAAAAATATTGGCAGAGGGAGATATTCTGTCCTGCCTGTTTGGAACTCATACATGGTTATAATTTAACCAATAGTTCTCAAAATAGATATTCTTTACATACCACATAAATTTGAAAATAAGTATAAAAGCCTACAAGAGAACAAAATTGAGAATTGACATCATATTTTCACTCATGATTGAACACAATCAGATGTCTACATCTGATTGGGATTTTTCATCTAAATTTTGTGTTATTCTCCCAAAGTAGATCTGAGAAAGATTCTGAGTGACTGAAGAATAACTTATCTTTCAGAAAAAGGATGTATCATGGCTCCAAATTCCTCTTCACAATGCTTACATTGAGGATACGACTGAAATGAAGATCAATTCAGACCCTGGTCTCTGTAGATAAATAAGTGATGAGCAATCTTTCCAAGACAGGTGCAGTTCATGATGGATGGGCATACTGCATGCACAGAGACGTGGAAAACCAATCTTAAGCACAATTCTTATTCTCCTCAGTCTTGGGGCCCTTTCCTGATGTAAAAAGTTCCTTCTGTAAAGGGGTTTTCTTAGAGACTAAAAGGTTGTATTTTCTTTAGTTTTGAAATATTATCATCTAAAATAAAAAATCCTATCACATGATTCCAAATAACTGATTCACCACTTTATCTTTTTTAAAAAATGTTTATATAATATGTATGTGTGTGTGTGTGTGTGTGTGTGTGTGTGTGTGTGTGTGTGTGTGTGTGGTGTGTGTGTGGTGTATCATAGAACTCTGCATATCCCTGTGGAGGATCAAGGGTGACTTCAGGAATCACCCTGGATTGCTTCTACCTCTTTCTTGCTTCATTTGGGGATTTTCCAGGCTCCACCCACCAGGACCAGAAGTGCAGGCAAAGGCAGTTTCTGCCTAGCATTTTTACATGGGACCTAGGATCCTAACTCAGGACCTTCTTCCTGCAAGACAGAGTCCTAATCCCTGACTTATCTCTCCAGCCCACCACTTCTATCTTACAGCTCTTGGATATCAATCATATGATTATCTGTCACCCATTTCTTACTAATCAGCTGTTAATACTTTATACAGTAATCCTATCATTGATTACCAATTCATCTTTCACAATCCTCTGTCCTCACATACTACCTATATATCTACCATCTATCATTTTAAAAGTTTATGTCTCTCATCTATCATTATGTTTATCTATCATTTTATACACATAAGCCATTCATATCTCTGTATCCTTTTATGGATGTATGGATCTATCAATGTCTTTCCCTATAAACTATCTTTAACTTCCTTCTCCAAAGCAGACTCTGTAACTATTATGATGAGAAAAAATCATAGGGAAATAAAAGATACGTTTTTCACTATACATACCAACAGTGTCCAACCACAGGAGACATGAGTTCTTTCATTTTTGTACAGCAAGCACAATCCCAGCTATTTGGTACAGGAAAAGTTCTACCCTGGTGTTTAGCATGCATCCTCAATCTTGAAACAATCCCTTCATAAACTTTCTTTCTTTTTCATCTGAAAGAAATAGCCCATTTGGGACTGGAGAGATGAATCAAGGGTTAAGCCCTCTGCCTCTTAAACAGAAGGACTTGAGTTCAGATACCAGATCACATGTAAAAGCACAAGTCAGAAATGGTAGAATCCTGTATTTGTTGCCCTAGAAGGCAGAACCTGAGAAACCCCAGAACAAATTAAAAAAAAATAGGTAGAGCAATTCAGAATGATTCCTGAAGTCAACTTTGAGCCTCCACAATCACAGAATCATAAGACTGTTTTAACCCAACATTTTCTATACAGGGAAACAATGAGAGGAAGTGCCCAACAGTGTAACTACCCAGATGCAATTAAACCATACTACCATGAAAGGCAGTAACAGGTGTTTAATACTTCCTGGTAATTTCTTGGTTGGAGAAGTCTCAAAGCCTCTCCCCCAAATATAGGCTTTTGTCATTGTTCTTGGCTTCTTCCCAGAAACTAACAGTAATATGTTATTATTGAAGATGTGACACAGGTGGATTACATGACATGGACAAAAAAATGGATGCTGACACTGATTTGGAAGCTTCCATCATGATTCTGGGAAAGCTACAAGTTGCAATAATAATTCCCCTGGAGAGAGGTGGCCATCAATGTAATAATGGCTTGAATGTTAAGGGGGCAACCAAGAGCTTTATCATTGGTTTACGGCACACTTTTTCACAAAGATCGCATTCCTGGTACTGTAACTAGGACAAGAACCTATGAAAGATAAAATCATAAGCTCCAGAGACAAGCTATGAAAGTTTAGTTATAAAGACATTATATCAAAATCCCCTTTAAACAACTGTCATTATAGCCGTGAATTGAAGAAATACTCAGTATTCAACATATTCATTCTGCAATGAAAATGTTTTCTACATAAAATCACAATGGAAAAACTGCCAAAAACAAGTTGCAGAATGCTGGGCCCCAAACAGGACATCTAGGCCATCCCCACATCCCACTCTGAGGCTCAACAATCATCTTTGAAATAGAAGTAGGCAGAAGGTCCTGAGTTTGGATCCTAGACCCCACGTATAGACACCAGGCAGAAGTGGGGGCGGCCTGCATTTCTGGTCCTGATAGGGTGGAGACTGTGAATCCCCAGGCAGAGTAAACAAGGAGGAGGTGGAGGCGGTCCATGGTGGCTCCTGAATTCCCCTGTGGTTCTGCACACACACACACACACACACACACACACATGCACAATTGAATAAATAAAAAAATGTAATAAATAATATATAAAAAAGAAGTAGTAAGTGCAAGAGTTTTAGTGGGGGAATCTATGCAGTCATACATTATTTCCAGGACATGACAGGGCTCTTAAACCCATGATTCCACGATGGTACACAGACTTACACAAGAAATTGCTCTACAAAGCATTTCATCATGGAAGGGGAAAGATCTCAAAAGTTTGCTTACTTCCGTGAGAGACTGTTGAGGGTTATAGTTGGTAAGGAAAATGGAAGACGCTTTCCCTCATTGATATACTTATTGATAAATGATTTGTGTTTCAACCAGTATTCAGGCACATATAATCAAAGGCAAAATAGATGAAACTCAGAGGGACAAAAGTGTGAAAATACATGAAAATAGGAGTCTGGCAAGAGAGAAGGTTGTTATGGGAAGAGGAAAGGAATAGGATTGGATATTAAAGTGTGAAGAATCATAAATTCACTATATTCATACAATATATATATATAAATTCACTGTATTCAAATAATACAATGAAAAAATGAAAGACAATTTTAGAGTCCACATTCATAGGCTAGGTTGAAACAATACAGCAAAAAGATTGAATTAAGACATATATTTGCCATATAATATGCAGGTGAAGTTTTCTCCTGACATTATATAGTAATAGCTTGCAATTTGACACTCATTCTATTAAAAAGTTAGATTCAAAGCCTATCGTATGTTGCAAGAAAATATTTAATACTCACATAAACCTTTGAAAATTTCTACTGCTATTTTAAATGAGATTTGTTCAAAGAATTATTGTTAAACTTTTTGGAATTGCAAACTCTATAATAACCATTTTGATATTTGGACTACATAAGAAACTATGAAAATAATCCCAATCAACGACAAAACAAAAAACTTATGCAACAGGATCAAATAGACATTTTTTAAATATGAACAAAGTGTTCAAGATAACTAGTCAATCATCAGGTTAACTTTAGACCTATTTCAACATTATGCAATGCATACATTTAGCTAAATATTATGCTTTCTTGTTAATATGTGTAATTTTACACGTCTATATATGTTACAGCTAAACTTTAAAGCCAAAATTATATGAAATTCTTTATTCAAAAGTTTTGAAGTGTACATGTAGATTCAAATAAGAATATTGTTATTCATTATAGTCCTATGTAATTTCACCATATTAAATCACCTTAAATTCCTGATTAAAAGTTAATGAGACACTTGCAAAGTTATTTTTGAATACTTATTTATACAGTTGGATTTCTCACTAAGAAAATCTGCAATAGTGCACAAAGTCTATTGATTCATAATTTTATTTCCATACTCCCTTAATGAACAATGGGTTCTGATTTGTATGATTTCTTTCCATTGCAATCTTTCTCTTTTAGTATCACTAAGCTTTCAGTGAACAGTAGACATATATTTTACAATAAAATGCCCCCGTCTCCAAAACAATGGAGAAAAATGATGGGAAGAATGCTAGACTAGAACTCTAGAGACTTACATTCTACACTGGGCTCAAAAAACATTGATCTTCTCATACTCTGTGAGACTCTGGTTTTCTGAATATCACTTCTTGCTCACTAATAACTAAGCAAACTTCTAACTCTATCTACAGCCCAGAAATCATGCAAACTGCTTTGGAAATTAAGCTCTAGAAATCTGTGCATTTGTGATTTTGGGGTAATCCCTCGATTCCTCTGAGTTCATTAATAACAATTTATACTGATTTATAAATTTGGGGGAATGTAGCTGCAAAAGCAGATGCAAGAACGTGACTCATCATGGACAATATAAGTCTTTCTCATCTGAGCTTTTGCAAACTTTAGTTCAGGAACTCATTGGCCGAAGTTGTTCCCCACCTTTGTCTCTGTTACCTTCTTCATCTTCTCCGTCTTGGGTTAAAGGAGGAAATTTTGTCCTCCACTGAAAGCAAAATGCTTCATTTCTTTCTACAATTCTCTTCTGCTGTGTCTCTTTGAGGCGTGAATATTTCAAGATCACTTCCTCTTTCACATCTGCAATGGCTTTCTTTTCTTTCATTAGCAAGCACATATGATCGTTTTCTCTGACATTACTCTCCTGTGTGTGTGTGTGTGTGTGTGTGTGTGTGTGTGTGTGCACGCGCTTTGCTTCCACCCAATATCCTTCTCCAACTGTTTCATTAAGCTGAAAATTCAAAGAAGTTGTCACATGTTTTCCTTATGTTTTCTCTCAATCTCTCTTACCACCTGTCTTCCTTCTTTGTCATGACTTAGTGAAAACTTCTTTTTTTTTCAGAGCCCAACAATTCCCACAATGGGATCTGGCCACATTCTTTCTCACTGTACTCAGCCCTCAGCAACATCCAGCCAAAGAGTTCACAGACCATTCTTCGGTTTTGACTATGTGCTGTGATCCCTCCATAACATCCGCCTAATAAGAGCCCCTCTAACTGTTAGTCTTTTATGTTAGTTATCTCTCACTCCCCAGTCTTATTTTGAGGTCATTCACCTCTCAGTTTTACAGTCATTCTCTACAATTTCTTTCCCTGAAAAATCATATATTTTTCTGTGAGTTTATATAATATTTTCTACTTAAAAATTCAAGATAGAGGATAGCCATAGGTATGTCAAATGATGATTGATAGGTGGCAGTTGGATGTCTAGATAGAGAGATAAATGACAGAGATAGATAAATGGATGGACAGATAGATGATAGATAGAACTTTTACCATAGTTCTCCCTATCTCCCTACACTCATTATCATCTCCCTTAAATGCACTGTGAATTCCCTCACAGCATTTCTTTTAACTTAATGCTTATGGGTTTTCTCTTGCTCTTTTCTGCTGGAATATAGAGATTAATGAGGTTGAGATCTCCTTCAGCTCTCCTGTCTCTCTCCTTGTGCAGTATTTGTGTTTTACACTTCATAGACACTCAGAATTCTACAATAATTATTATCAAATAAGAAAAGACTTATTATTTCATTGTAGAAAATTTCTGAAGAGTCAAATTAAAAGGAAAAAAAAAAGAGAGATCCTTGGCCAGAGAAATGGCTCAATCTAAAGCAAACAAAGAAAGAAACAAGAGCAAACGCCAATTCAATGTTTATCATGCTAGTCTGGCTGCCTGATTGTGATCCCCAAATCTGAGCTAGGAACCAAATGTACTGGATTGCATGTCTCCAATCCCCAGTGCCTCAGTTACAGGCACCCACAACCATGGCTAGAATTCTTTCTGGATGCTGTGATCTAACCTCAGGTCCTCATGCTTGCACAGGGAGCACTCTTACTGCCTCTCCAGCTAGTAAATAAACTGTGGATGTTATTTGTGGAAAAATCTCTTCGGTTCCACAAGTGTCTATCTTAAATAAGTGGTAGAAGATCATTGACTTAAGACAAATTAAAATCTGCCTCAATATTTTACATAGCAATAGGACTGGGTGATACATATATGTCTATCCTCTGTTTATTTCCTGTCAGTTGAGTCCATTTTAGACATATACATCTTTGGATTACCTAATCAGAGCGATTGTGCCTTATATCTTTCATTTTCAGATTGAGTCTCATTTCCCATTTGAGGATGGGTCCTGTCCTACAAAGAATCATTCAGAGAAATCTAGTCTCCATCAGAGAACAAGACTATAAAACACATTCAGTGGTTGAGGGCTGTGGGATGCCATTCTGCAATTAACCTCCTCGAGGGCATTAATTGGTACCCTTGAGTCCTGGAGGAGTTAATTTACCTCATACAGTGAACACTTGAATTCAAAAGAAGTACACTTAGTGTAGCTTAAAATATAACAAGATTCAGACAGAAATTAAAAGTAGCCAAAATCATGTGCTATGACATAGTCAAGAAAAAAAGTGCATAGTTTAAACATCTTTTATTATACAGAGACCCTAGGATCTTGTAGTTCTTAAGTTCTGTGTCCCTTTCTCCTGATCCAAGACACAGAATTCTTGCTATAAAATACAGACACATTTGAATTTGACACAAGTCATTTGGACCATTCCTGAAGGTCATGGTAGAAGCTTTCAAGGATACTTTTTCTGTACAATTTGACTAAAGGCAATGGAAAAATAGGAATAATGAATGCATCTGACAAGTATGAAGTGTCTGGAGTTACTTTCAAATGAGCTATAGACTAAGGAATCCATATTTCACATCAGTGATTTGAGAGACACGTGTGGTTACAAATCAACAAGAGTCCTTCTGCCATTGACCGACTTCCTTCCCTTCCCTTGAGAATACATGTGAATGTCATCACTTATAATTAGTCCAGTAGAAAGCATATTTAACTTTCAAGCTTTCTTAAGTCTCAAAAAAAAAGGATTGTAGTCTTCTGGTGGAGTTGGAATTTGGAGAGCTGAGGCTTGATCACGCATTCATAAATAGCCTGAAAGTCTGAGGCAAAGGTCTTGAGGGTCAACGTGACCTGTAAACTTCTCTATAAAATAATCTCAAAATGAATACCCTCCTAAATCTACAAAGTGGAATTACTATCTTTTTTAAACACCTATAGCATTTGGTATTTATTACTGCTATGTGTTTCACAATTCTTTAGATTTTGCTATAGTGTTCTTATATTTGTGTGTGTGTGTGTGTGTGTGTGTGTGTGTGTGTGTGTGTGTTTTGCATTTGTGTGTGGGAATCATCCTAGATTGATTTTTATACCCTAATACTTTGCTCTGATGTTTCCAAACTCTACTTTTAGGGCCAAAATTACAGACTGCTTCCATATTCACTGGACCTTTTTTTACATGAGATCTGTGGATCCGAACTTAGTTCTCTTTGCCTGGGACTCAATGACTTCAGTCTGTGAGCATTCCCCCAGCCCTCCTCCTTAGTATTCCTATGTAATAGCAAGCGTTTAATATACAGGCCATTGTTGAAAATCTTAGGCTTTTCTTGCTGTGGTCAAATGTGGGATGACACTGATTTAAGATGCTTACTATTTCAACCTCTGAGAATCAGATCTACCCAGCTGCAAACTTAAGCAGGAGAAGGTGTTCACGACAAGGAACCAGGACGATATTTCTGTCACAGGAGACAGACACTGTGAGAGGTTTTAACTCTGGGAGGAGAATTGAGAATGCAGACATTTGAAAGTAGGTCAGTATGGCTGGGACTCAGATTGTGTCAGGAAGAGAAACGATGGGCTGAAGGCTTCTAGAAGCCAGCAGAATTCTGGTTCTGAGGTGCCTTTTTTCCATGAGCAAATTTTTTAGGTGACCCTAAGATCATTTTGAGTTCTTAATTAGTGGAAGGTCTTCTCACATTTGTACATCAAAGATATCCATCAGACTAAAGTAATTTATTTTAGATTACAGAGGAAAAAAATACAAAACAGTGAGTTTATTTGAAATAGCATCCCCTGTTTTATTATAGCTTCAAACCTTCATATATCACATAAGTTCAGAACCCTGTATCCTCTTCCCGTAGAATCCATTTTATAAAGGCAGAAGGTAAATTCAACAAAATCTGAGGTGAGAAAATGAACTAATACTTCACCAGAATTAATATCTGCTTGTTGTTTATCAGACCCCGTGAACATGCCAGAATATTTTAGCCGAAGAGAAAATGAACCCTTTATAAGGACTTTACAGCTCTTTAAAACCCGATTCCAAGCTCATAAAGCCCTGAAGCAGTTTCCACATTGGATTGAGTGGCAGCTGTGACTAGTCAGGACAATCTGCCAGAGAGCAGGAGCTTGCCCTGAAGTCAGGAGGGACAATATGCTGCTTGTTCTTCAGGATGCACTGTGATTACCAAAGTAATATCAGGAGTCGGAATTGCAGTCTTGGGAAGTTGGAGCCACTGCAGGGATCATGGGATCCAAGTCCTGATGTGCACAGTTTAGAGGCATGAGATCAAGGAACAGAAACACTGGCTCCCAGTCTTCCTATCGACCCTCCGCTTCCTGAGTACAGATGGTGCTTTTGTAAGCTGCGCAAAGTTTCCCTCCAAGCGTTCAGTCTTTCTTCATTGTTAATAATAATGATAATAATGATAATAACTGTTCAAAGTCCATGCTGCTGAATCATTCTGGTTGTGTCTACAGCTGTTTTTTTGTTTTTCACTCCTGAAAATCCTGATCCCTTGGAAATGAAGGGGTTGACCTGAATCAGGACTCTGAGCACAATGGTGAGAATAAATGCGACTATACTTTCCTTCTGCCATAAAATCATGTTTTTTAAAAAAATGAAATCATCAAAAAGTACAGGTAATAAAGTTATTCCCTACACAATATTTAGTGACTCACACTCTTCCCAAATGCCACCCTAGTGAGGAAATGAACACAGACCAAGGGCATCTCTGCAGAGAGATACATACATACCTTTACACAGAGTACCATCCATAGACAGATAGACAGATAAATATGCATACCACACACAGCCACCCTAGAGGTTCAATGTTGTTCATATTAACAACATTTTTTCACTATATTCTGGAGTCCATCTCTTAACCTAACAGCACTTCAATTTCGGGTTCTTAAATACAGTGATTTTTTGCTTCTTTCAAACTTTTATTATCCTTTCATATATCCATGCATATGACAAAGTTTTAATAACTTTGTTGTATATTCTGGTATGCATATTTAAAATAAAAATAATTTATTAAAGCAGCATCACACACAGTCACTGGAGAACTAACTACTCAACCCATTTTGTTCAAAAGTTAAAAGCTGACAAAAATTATTATCATTATACTTGCTCAAAAAAGAACTCTCTCTATATAATGTAATATATATAATGTTATATGATACAATATATAATGCAATATATATATATGATTTTTTGAAAAGATATTCCAGACACAGATACTCATGAGTTTCACAGAAAAGACTTGGTCATCAGATTGGTTAACATTCTACTGCAATAAACTGCAAACAACCTTCTTTCGTGCTCCGTCATCAGAGCTTTGTATGGACTAATAATGTCTTCTACCAATTTCCATAATGTAGCTACCAAGGCTTCTTCCGATTTTTCTTTCTTTAGACGCCCAGCTGTGACTCTCTGTGGGACCCTCACTATTATGCCTTTCTCAAGTCAAGCCCAAGAGTGTGATCTTCTAAGGAGCTCAGGTTCACTACATTGGCCAGGGGTTCTAGTGGCCACGCCCAGATCAAGTCATGTTCTCGTTGCTGCAAGAAGGTGCTGAGTCTCAGGGTGATGAGGGGCCCATACACAGCGTCTTCTCTGCAGAAACTGCAACCAAAGAGGGGCCCTGGGAGACCAGGTGTTCTCTCTCTCTCTCTCTCTCTCCCTCAAAGGGACTTCCCAGTATCTTGAAATGCCAAGTAACTGTGAGAATCAGTTGCTTCGCTCTCATCCTCAAACTTTTCACAAGACATCCCAGTGCTCAGCAAAGACATCCCAAATGAAATAATTCAGTTTCAAATGTAAACTGGACTGATCACTTTGTCACTTTGTCAGTAAAGTGCTTGATATGCAAGTTGAAGATTTAGGGTCTATTCCAGAACATGTGATAAGAATCCAGGCATGATGGGACATGTTTGTAATACTAGGCTTGTGAGGAGGTGGATATAGACCAAATACTGAAGTTTGCTGGCCAGACAGTTTAGGTTAATCCTGAAATCCAGGTTTGAGTGAGATTCTGTGTCAAAACATAAGGTGAATAATGTAAAAGAAAAACCACTAGAGGATTTCCTCTGACTTCTGTAAGCAGGTGCACACACAACCATGCACACAGGGTGCACAAATGCTCATGCACATACACACCACACACACACATACATGCACATATACACATCACATACATGGATACCACCACCACACAGATGAGATACTGTGCACATCACATATACACACACAAACACCATACACAGACATGACATACACACTATTACTACTACTACATACACAAACATGCATGCACATGGGGAGATAAGGTAAACAAGTTCCTGCCTTAATGAACATTAATCAATCTTTCTTTTCCATTCAAAGTCACCTTACTGACTTTCAATAATTTCAGACAACTATTCTCAATGGTTTCAAAACACTTAAAATTCAGGCAATACATGATTCAAATTCTTAATGCACAGTTGTTCGTTCTATGGTTGTGGCCATGTATGGCCAGAATGGAAATTTTCAATGTGCTCTATGTAACCTTGCTCAGCTGCCCCTCACAGGTATTTCTCCTTTTTCAATATGTTTCTGGGACAAAACTACACCAGTATTTTGGATTCAGAAAGAGGAAGCATCTTGCTCTACCACCAATGAAGATGGTGACTATAGTTGGTGAAATCTTGTGGCTATTAACTAGCAAGCAATGGGTCCAGGCCCAGAAACAGCACCCTGTTGACTAAGGGCTACAGAAAAAAGAACCTTCATTGTACAGGTTTGACCTCAGAAATATCAAGGTTATTAAATGCCAAACTGAGTATGTTCTATCTCACAGGTCCGGAAGCTTTTGTTGAAGACTTCCTCATGACACAGCAGAGCGTGAGTTCATGTCTGGGTGCAAGTGCTTCCAGATGCCTAGAAAATTGTACGCACTTGCACACAATGTGTGGTTATTGTGTACATTTCTTGATCTTCAAAATTAAACACTTGTTTGAAATGCACAACCAAATAAAGGCATCAGTGTTTGGCTGGACCATATTAAGATGTGTATATCTTTTATCACTGGAATTTACAAAAATATGACATATGCTTTGAGTCACTACATGGCTAGTAGGTAAAAGTGCATGCCAACTAATTCTCAGAGTTCAATTCTCAGAACATTCATGGTAAAGGAGAGAACTAACATTAGTTGTCCTCTGACCTTAAATACACACACACACACACATACACATACGCACACACACACACACACGTAGAATCAAATCTTTTTTGAAAAAAATGCATGTTCAACAAAAAACACACTTTCAACTGAGAATGAGTGCAGTGAAAATGTACCAATTTTGTGAGATCGTATTTACATCCTGTTACTTTCTATTAACTAATGTGCCAATAAAAACTATGCTGGAGGTATCAACATACCAGACCTTAATCTACACTAAAAATTCATAGTAATAAATGTGGCATGATATTGGATCCAAAATAGACATATAGATCAATGGATAAGAGTTAAAGACCCAGAAATAAGTTCATGCACGTATAGTCAACTGATTTTTTACATAGGTGCCCAGAAAAAACATTGGATAAGGGACAACATCTTCAACAAATGGGACTGGCAAACCTAGATATCTGCATGCAGAAGATTGAAAACAGACCCTTATTTGTTATCTTACACAAAAATACACTTCAAATGGATCAAGGCCCTTAATATTAGACCGGAGGCTATAAAAACCTTAGAAGAAAGAGTAGGAATTTCTCTTGAACTGATTGGCCCAACATTTTCTAAAGAGCACTCCAATTTCACAGGCTGTAGGACCAGCATGCGACAATGTGATTTCATGAAATTAAAGAGCATCTCTTCAGTAAAACAACTGAAAATTCCACGTCTAAGCATGGTAGGTAAACTGTTCATGCCTATAATCCCAGTACTTGATTAGTGCGTGCAATAAGCATTACGTAAGGAACAAAAGTTTGTTGCATGGTTTCTTAGAGGATTTCTAAATTTCATCTACATGACATTTACAGATTGGAAAACAGATTTATAATCAAAATGCAGAGACCAAGAACGTGTCTCTAGAGACCTGTCTGAAAGGTTTCTACCGCCCACAAGGCATGTGATGAACTCACTCTAAATAATGCATAACCACCTCCTGGGCGGCGGGTGGACTTGCATGGAAGGATGATTAGAAGCTTGCGCCTGTGTTATTGGAACCCACGCTGCTAAATAACATTTAGGCCAGAGATGCAACACATCAGCATCACCCCCTGGTGGTCAGCTAATTAGACATAAATCAATTAAATGAAAAATAACTTCTGTGTTCCTGTGATGGCTAAAATCAGACTTTTGTATATGTAAATTATCATCACCTTCAAGTTTATGATCAAAGATGCATCGTTTCTCCAATTTATGAGTAAAGAAGAACTGAGGGATGTGGAAAGAAAGAATAATTGGGAAGGTAAATTTGATTTTTTGTGTTTAGAAAAAAATACTCTAAGGTGACAGGAATATTTTTTGCAGGCTTAGTTTAGAAATCACTGGTCTTCTCAGACTGCATATTTAAATACATTGCAGATGCACAAGTCGCCACCTGTGTGGATCTGCATCTACTGTCAAGCAGGACAAGCCTGTGGCTGACCACATCCTCCACTGTATATCCCCAAATCAAATTTATGTCTCTAGTGTGATTCAGGTTCTGTTCCTTCTCATTGAATCACTGCCACTCTCAGTTTACTAAGGTTTGCCTCAAGACAGGTCAATTTCTCTGTCCTCCTTAGTGATGAAAAATCGAATTTAATGAAAGACATCAGGTTGCCTGTTCAACATAAGATCAAGCAAGGAGAAAGTTCAGAATAAACTAGGATTATATCTATACTACTAGCCTGTAATACGCTGCACATTTGCATATTTTCAAAGCATAGTTTCATTTAAGTTGTAAATTCCTGCAAAAACAGTACGTCTAAATATACAGAAAGTTCACAGCAGGTGACTTGTCCAAGGTCGCATACCTAATTATCAAAAGACAATGTTTTGCTTATTTATAGTGAACTTTTTTCCCCAAGAGCACAGTCGCTGTTCCACATCTAGCAGCTCACATCCATGGGTTCAATGTACTAAAGATTGAAATATTAAACTGACTTTCTCTCTACTGAACACAAGTAGACTATTTTCCTAAACAAGAGAATCTAATGACTATACTGCATAGCCTTATGTTTGGTTCTCTGAGTAATGCTGATTTCATATAGCAGATGTGGGGAAGTGTGTGCTACATGTGAATGTTTTTGTAGGTTATTACTAAGGGACTTGGGATTTTCAGATTTTGTATATCATAAGATCTTTGAACCATTCTGCTATGGATCGAAGTATGCAGCACAGGGCTTTACATACAGACTGCTTTACATACAGACTGCAAGGCTTTTGTATGTAACATAAATATCCCTCAGTCAACATCAGAATACAAAAGAAGAAGCAAAATTCTTCACAAAAATTTTATCCTAATCTAAAATCGCCACATGGGGTCTTGAGGTGCCAGGTAGGAGTCTCTCTGTCTCTCTCTCTCTCCATCTGTCCCTCTGTCTCTCTTTCTCTCTCTTTCTTTTTCCACACCCATTCAATTAAATTTTAAATTTGTTGTCAAATACATCTGTAGTCTACCTTTTACTTCTGCTGTCACTAAGTGCATTGCGTTGAACTATTTATTTTCATTATTTAAAATACTATTTCAGTGATTTAAAATTAGCTAGGTAGACACATTTTTTTAAACACATGTTAGTTAACATTATTTGCTGTGATCATTGGTTTTAATTTACAGCAAACTCATACTTCAGCTAATATAAGGCAAATTCATATTAGCAATTTATATTTATTTGACGTTTTTATTGCATACAGTTTTCAACCATAGACTACATGATAGAGAGACAACTCTACCTCATGATGAATTGACTATTACAATTATTATATTTATTATATATTTTGTTGTTCTTCAGATGACAGAGTCTGTTTACAAACTCTAATTCAGTTACTGCATCTTGCAGATGTGTGGGAATGCACCCTGCTTTTGAAATGCCGTTTTTGCCAGTAATATACTTCAAAAAAACTAGAGGATTCTTACTGCCATGGCAAAAACGATTCTGGAAATGTTCAGCTTAGCTCTATAAAATGTATTATATAATAAACGAGTTTAATGTTTCCTGTCATCATAACGACTATATGATTAGCTCAATAGAATTGGAAGTTTAAAAAAAGTTTTGAACAGTTGAAGTGGACGATGAAATGAGCTTCATGAGGTGGGTAGCGTCTGAGACACCAATAGGGATGCACACGAGAAGAGTTCCAAGTTGTAGATTAGCTTCATTGTCCAATTCTTCTCAATGTAAATTGATTGTAAAGCATTAGATTGTAAAGCGTTAGTAATGTCTAGAATTTTAAAAATTTCATTTAAAACACACACAAAGTACTGCAAACTGAACTATTATCTTCCTGGTAATATTGACAACTTTCCACTTGTTCTTTTAAGCCATGAGGTAATTGTTTTCCCATTCTATGCTCTTATTTTGTGGAATGCTTTTATTCAGTATTAAATATTATTAGAAGTTTTCTTTCTTTCATTTCCCTTCCTCCTCCCTCCCATTCCCTTCCTTCCCTTCACCATTCCATCCCAGTCTTCCACCTGCATGCTTCTTTGGACTCTAAGGCTTCACCCTGGCTTGTCTACTCCTGTGTGGATTCAGGCTTCCATAGTGTAACAATTTACCTCTCTTCAGGCCACTCCACCATTATGTGCATTTCCCTTCACGCATCCAACTTTAGACACAAAGGCTTCCACTTCAGTCCAACTTTTTACACAGTGTGTTTTATTCAATTAATTTATCTTTCTTTTAATTTTTTCATACTGAGTTTTCCTTCACTTACTTGAAAACTTTGAGTCTATATAACCCTACATTAGCTTATGTTATTTTCATTCTTTAATGTCAAAATATTTTGAAAGAAAAGGAAATAGAGATAAGTGATACCATTTGGATTTTTAGATATCAGAGCAATCCCCAAAACACGTTTTCCATGCCAGTATTCTCTAGCTTTATTGTGTCAAAGTGAACATCAGCAGCACAGTGAACGCTGGTGTTTGCTTTCCGTCTCTGTGACATTACCTGAGGCTGATGTCTGGAAAGGAAAGTCTTGCTCCAGATCACAGCTTCTAAGGCTGATTCAGCTTATGACCATTTGCAGTTGCTGTGTGTGACTAGGGCAGTAATGAGCATCACAGAAGTGTGTGCATTAAAAAGAGGGAGGGAGTTGTGATAGTTAATCCTGGGTGTCAACTTGATGCAATTGGCATTAACTAAGATCAGCTCTGCCACCTGAAGAGATTGTCCAGATCAATACATTCACAATACAATGACCAGCCCTACATCTGATTGGAACTTCCCAGTAGCAGACCAGATAAAAAGAACCACAGAACAAAAGACTGGGAAGAGGAGAGACTCTCCTAGAATGTTTACAGTGACTTAGCCTGCCTCCAGCTTCAGCCACTAGCCATGTCACCTCTGCCATGAAAGACTATTTTTCCCTTCTGGAAGCCTAAACTGAATAAATCTACCTTTCTCCCTTAAGTTGCTTGACTGTGAATGCTCTCTCATAACAACAGTAAAGAGTAACCTCTCAGAGGTCTTCTTGGAACAGGAATCTGGATAAAGAGGATCCATGTCTTGGCATCACCCTTGAGGGCGTGTTTCCAGTGATGTAACCATCTTGCACTTTGCCTCACCTCCTTCTGCTTCTACTGTCTCCCAATTGTGTCACATGCTGGCAGCAAAGCCCACAATGTACCGTATGTGCTGTCACTTAAGACCCATATCATAGCAATAGGTTATATATTAAAGGGAATTGTTTTAGAAGAAAACTTCTGAACTAGTAAGCTGCACATTAGGGTACATTTTAGGGCATATCAAACTTATACTAGTGGGCAGCTCAAGAAGGGGCCCCAAACTATCTCACTGAGTCCTGAACCCTCACTAGTGTAGATGACTCAGATGGAAATTCAGCGCCCACATAAACAGATGCTCTGGAGAATGGGAGGGAGAAAGCAGGAAGCAACAAGAGAGGAGGAGGGAAGGAAGAAGTGTGAGAGGGGGAAGAAGAGTGGGAAAGGAGAGAGTGGAATAGGGAACAACAGGAGGGAAGTGAGGAGAGAGGAAGAAGGGGGTACCTACTGAGCTTGTATAGCTAGGCAAAAAAAAAAAAAAAAAGGTGCTAAAAAAAAGATGTTCTGTGGGAAACCAGAAATTGCCTGGACTAAAATTTGCATATGAAATGCCCCCCCCCCAGGCTCCCCTGTTTGAATACGTGCTCACCAGCTGGCAGTGCTGTTGAGAAGGTGGTGGAACTTTTCAGAGGTGGAGCCTTGGTGGAGGAACTGGATCACTGGAATGGGCTTTGAGGCTTGGCAACTGGACCCAACTTCCTGTTCACTCTCTGCTCTCTGATTGCTGATGCAATAACATCAGCTGGGCTCCCACTCCTGCCAACGTGTCTTCCTTGCCATGACAGGATGTAGCCCCTTGAACTGTAAGCTAGATTGAACCCTTTATTCCCCCCCCCTTTTCTTAAAGAACATATCGAATACTTGTTAGAGAAATATTCTAATCCTGGTTGGTTTTAGTTTCATAATTATGTGCTCTTGGGAATTTTACTCTAATCAATATTTCTGTTGTTTCTATGAAAGACATAACCTGGACCTCTGATGATAAGTCTGTAATTTTGGTAACCTGATTTCATCTCACTTTCATTTTCCCAGATCAACTCCTAAAGTACACAGATTTTTATTCATGCTTGTAAAATGATAACTACTCATCTCTCATCAGGTGATAAGTACTTCAGGCATTGGCTTATTAGTATCTCTGCAGTTCAAATTAAATAAATATCTTATTATGGGAATAAAACAAGTTCAACGTTAATTAAAGAAGAAATGTATGTGCTGAGTAGGAAAAAGTAAGGAAAAGTAAGTCACAATTTGCTGTCACCACGTTGTAAAGCTGTGAATTACCAAGCCAGGAGCAGAATTCTTGGGGTACCACTCCTTAGGGAAAACTAGGATATGACACAGAATGAATTCTTGACAAGGTGATCCATTATAGGCACTGCCATTTGCAAGTACACATGGTCCTCACACGGTGCTCAGCCCCACCTTTGCTGGCAGTGACCACGAGACCCCACGCCAAGTCTAATTATTCGAGCAATGTCCTGTGCTCACTGATCCCTCCCGGTCTCAGTCTCCGCCTGGACACCTTAGCATCCTTCCTTGCTTTGCGATCTCTTTTCTCATCCATTGTTATTTCAGTAGAATTCAGAAGGATTGAAATAGGCATGTCCTAGGATCACGACAGGTTTTCCTCACACTCTGCACGCCTCTCAAACACCGTTCCGGGTTTTGATTGGGATGTGCCAAAGTGCTCCAGAATAGGTGTTCCTGCTGACTGTGGAAGGCAGCGCTGGTGGGTGAGGAAAGGGACAGGCGCTGCTCATTCGTTTACTCTCTCTCGTAGCATGTGGCGTCACCAACGAGGCTAAACTCAGTATCTACTAGGATTGTGCGCAGGCACTAGTTTGTGTCTCCTTTGTGATTCATTTGCCCCCTTTCTATTCCTCTGCAGCACTGCTCAGAGTGGGTCGCAGCTATTTTTAAACATTACTCAGTGTCTACATTCAAATCCTCTTGTACTTCACTTTTCTTCTATTCATGCATAGCAATGGGCAGATATTTTGTGGAACTTTCACAATGAAAATGGATGTCTGAAAGTGTTCTGTGGACATGGAAAGGAGTATGCAAAGCAAACGATTGGGTTTGAGGCAAATGCTGGCTTTGTGTCTACTGAGTTAACTTTGAGTGTGTGTGTGTGTGTGTGTGTGTGTGTGTGTGTGTGTGTGTTCTCTTTATCAGGGCAGGCTGTGTTGTGATGATACTGGGAAAATCCACATCCACTTTGCCTTCCTCTCTGGAGTATGGGAACTGTGGGCTGATATCAGCAACTCAATGGCGTTAGCAATGCTGTCCTTTCAGGCTGTCTCTTAATTAAACCCCAGAAAACCTTAATGTGTGCCTACAGAGACGTCTCTTTGGTATAGGTCCTCATTTTATGGCATTCCTCTCTTTTACAAAGCTTGGTATTGCAAAAAAAATCATAGAATTGAAAGAAATACCTGTCATTCCACAAAAAAAAAGAAAGTACCACTCTTGGAGCATAAGGTATTTTGTAGGCCACTTTTCTGAATTGTACCATGGATCATATTGAATATGTAGTTCCCAGGTTTCACAAGCCAGTGAGACAGACAGGTCCGTCTTTCTTATACAAAGAACTCAGTATTGTTAAATTTTGGATCCAGTCTAATTAGTTGCATTAAGAGTAAATGTGGAGAAGCAGCTGTTCCCTGACCTTGTTTTATAACATCTCTTGTAGATTTCCGTCAAGACATTCCTAGCATGCTTTTTCTAGTTAATTAATGCCAGACTTCACACACCAGGTATATTATTCATGTTTAAATCTTCAGTCATCTTTCTGAGTTTATTCAAATGATTACAAGGTATGTTACCGCTGTAATCAATTGTTTATCTGTCTAGCGGAGAGTAATATCCTTACAATGCCAACTCTGCATAAAGATGTTGGTTTGAAATGCCAGGTTATGATACAAATGAAGAACCCATTTGATTACAATGATTTTCTTCAGTAAATAACTTCTACATTTCCAACCTATTTCTTTGACTACATTTTTATACATTTGTTTAAACATTTGTCAATGTAGGAAACAATTTCCTTTTTAAAGACAATATAGCAGAATCTACTCTCTATCACAGTCATTTTAGAGCTGGATTTTGACTGTCTGACTGGGCAAATGTGGAGACATTGTTGGAAGAAATGTTCTCTTTTGCTGATACTGGAGTGAGTAATTTTAAGAATTTTAAAATTTAGTAGAAAACAATTCTGTTTCAATTCTGTACAGTCACATCTTCATCCTCCTCATAGTTTTATTTTTTGATTATTGCCCAATAATACATATATTACATATTTTAAAAAATACAATTCATAACACAGTCTTATTGCCCACAATTTCAAATGAATTATTTTTGCTTAATTTTCCAAATGTCATAATTTCTTTCTGCTTTAATCATTTTATTCTTGTAATTTTAAAAAATATCATCTTCATTTACTTATTTCAATGGGAAGGAGAGAGAAACAGAGATTTAGAGTCAGAGGACAATTTTCTGAAGCCACTTCTCTCCTTTCATCATGTGAGTTTTGGAAGATTAAGGTCAGGTGTCCAAGTTTGCCTTATCCACTAACTATCTCATTGGCTCTAAAATTTATGTTAAGAGTTTATACAGTCAATAACAATTTTTGGTAACTATCCCACTTACCAGGTATTATAACCATGAGAAATATTGGTGTGAAATATTGTTCTTTTTCTATACTGTCAAAAATAAAATAATACAAGTGAAATATCCAATTTCCTGCATGAACTGGAAATTTGAAATGTATATTTTATTTCAGGAAAATTAAGAAATTCCATCCACAATAGATGATCTCATATGCATATTGTTTTTTCTTTTAGCTGCTCATCTGAAGAAATTGTCATATTCAGCATTAGAGATATTACTGCCAATTTATTTGTTTTTCAGACATTGCTTTTAACTCATGATCATTTGACATTTTTAAAAAATTAAGGATCCATTTTTTTTTAAAAAATGTGAAAGTACACATATGACTGTGGTGTTTTGAAGCATGTATGCATGGCATAATGTTCCAGTTAAAGTAACTATACTGATGTCTCCAAACCCTTTGACAGACACTTCAATGCTTTGTGCAGCTTGCATGAACAGCTCTGTCAGACAAATGTAGCTATTTTTTCCTACCTAAGATTACTGAGGCCAAGTTGGGTCTGTCAATGATGAACAAGATCCACAATGCATTTAGGATCTTAACATGGACATGGGTGAAATGCTGATGACAATTTTCTTTTAAAAATGAGAAAACCATTTGTGAAATGAAAGCATGCATATCTTTACACCTAGTGTGGGCAATGTTAGTGTCCTCAAAATCCTGCTTTTGCAAATAATCAGATGATGACACTTTTACCATAACTTTGGTTCACTTGTTCTTAGGAAGGATCTTTACAAAGTTGATTGCTCATCTTTTGGAAATAGGTAGACAAAATCATCCCTAGGTAGAAAAATTATTGTAGAAATACACAAAAATCATCTTTTTCTCCTAAAAACATATAATGAACGTACATAAAATGGAAGAGCATCTAGTACCCAATTCAAAAAAAGGTCCCAGATTCCAGACCTAAGGCAGTTTCACTTTTCATATAGCAAAGGCTGCTTGTGAGGAGATATAAAATAGTAATTGTGAAAATTTCAAAAGCCAAACAGAAAATAAAAGCTGAGAGACTGTTATAAATCACTTAGAAGAAATAGTCCTACTAGAACAAGAATTAAAGTTGTATGAGTTGTACAAAGTATCTCCAAAGGAAGACTTAGTAACCTACTTAGTAGAATTGTCTACTTACTAAGAATTCTGCTTAGTAGAATATTTGTCTAATCAACTATGGTAAGACTTATATGCCTATATTACGGAAAAGAAAAAGTCCAAATTAAATCTTATGCTTTTGATATCCAGGATTTTATAATCCATGATAAAAGCTTATTAAATCGTAATCAATTCTAGAATCTTATCACGTGTGTTCTTACAATAAATGAAAATGATATTTGCATCATTTTGAAGTTTGCCTTCTCTGAAGCACTGCTTGGCACAGCATTCTGTCTGGGCAAATATTTCTGCCCATGCTCATGCCTTTTACTGAGGCTTCTCCTTGAACGCAGCACTAAGAAAGAGACGACTTTAAGGTGGGCGCTGCGATATGAATTCACGCTTTTGCACGGCAAAGTATCATCAGATTTTACCATGAGGAATGTAAGTATATGGGATGAACCAACTACTTTCTCATGGCTCCCCAAAGTTATAAAAGAGTTGTAAAAGGATTCTCCTGTAGATCCTAGAAAGTGGTTTTCCACAGAAATGTGCTTGCTGCAAAATTTAACCCAGGGTCTTCATAGTTTGCTCCTGCTCAGGTGTGACAGATGCAGTGTGAGTCTCTCTGAATGACCCTGAACCTTTGATTTGACCTTGGTTGGCAATCCCAAGATCATGTGCTCCCTAGAATCAATGAAACTCACTGAATAGACATCCAGAAAGATCACCAAATAATGGTATCTTCTATTATGAATTAATTTTTTTTTAAAAAAACCCTCATCTTCTATCTGAAAAGATGAACAACAATGTCTTCCATACTTATTTTGAAAATCACTTAGATCGAAGTGCGTTGGATCCTATAGGTAAAAGTTTAAGCAGCAGATCACAATGAACCTAGAACCGTAAGTATGAACCTGTGCTATATGATTAACAAAAATGTTTTGAAGGGTGACTATGATGTTTCTCCATTAATAATAGCGATAAATATTAAGGCTGATTGTCAACAATTTGTTTTTCTCTCATTTTAAAAATAAATTTGGTATCAGAATCCTGTGCTTTCTAGGAAAATATAAGCAATGGTATTGATATGTTATGAGACTGTCAAGCAACATTGTTGATATTGTCTAAGACTTGTCTGTATGCCACAAATGAGACAATATTCATGGAATGAGTTCATTTTCTACCTTTTTTATCTTCAACATTCTTATGCATTGCATAAGTTATTTTATCAATTACAGCTATGCATTTATGCATTATTAATCACAATCAATTATACATTATTAATCAAAACTTATTCCAAATCCTTGCTATCATAGCTCTCACATCCTGACACAGTATGTTAATTATAATAAAATATTGAGGCAATTTAACTAGAATGACTCTGGGCTTAAGACCTATAGTTTCTACATAATCTGCCTACCAAGTCGAAAAAAATTCCTTACTTAAATTCTTCAACCTGAATATTATTCAAGTTAGCCTAATTCTTTTTATAACATAACCTGATAGCTTTGTAAAACTTAATCAAGCTTAGAATAACAATGTGGATAAAATAAGAATCAGTATGAAAGTAATCTTCACACATATTTTCAGTATTTAAACAGGACTTGGTTAAATTAATGTAACGCATTAGCTGCAGAACTAGAAGCAGCCGTTTGAAGCAAGCAAAAGAGAAGAACTGAACAAGTTATGTTTTTCCTGGTGATAAAAACGGATTTCAACAGATAATATTTAAGAAGATATTTCTTCTTGGTACTAAGATCTACATAGATTTTGAAGGAAAACACTAACCAATGTCTCCAATTTCTTTGTAGGGGAATGCAGTGGCCTTTTATCATCACTTTCATATTATTATCAATAAAATATTAAAGCACATTATTAAGTCTCATTTTACCCAAGATTTGATTGTATAATATACATAAAGCCTGACATAGGGAAAGCTGCGATAACAACCCACTAGGCTAATATGTGTCAGGGTATAATGAGAGTTTAATCAAACCAATTCCACTTCCCTGAGGCATGGTTATGATGATTTGAAATCTAAAATTTTCTACTATATAGATTGCTTTTGGTTTGGTTACGGGTTAACAAATAAAAATGTATAAAGTTCATTTAATTTTGAATTTAACATCAATAAAATAGCTTATCTTGATATCAATGTATTCAATGTGTAGTTCATTCATAATGGTGAATTTTTATTATTTTTATGAAATAAGAATTACACCGAATATTCTTTATTCTCTCTGTTAACTTGCATTTTGACATTTTTAATTTCTGAAAAACAACTGTGGGTGTGAACTTAGCTGAGAAAATTCTACAGATACAATACGATACACTTTATTCAAGTCTTGCTTAGAACCAGTTCCAAGTGGGACCTTAATATTTGTACCTAGACCCTTCCTTAGGCATACAAGATGATTTCGCAGAGATAAAGCTTAAGACACTTTTCAGATTCTTAACTGACCCTAATAAAATGTTGACATTCCTATTCCCTCTGTGGATATGGGACAATAAGCCATGGCATTCGAGATTCAGGAGGCTGAGTTGAGTCCTCAGATAAAAGCAGTCACAGATCAGGCCGCTGGAAGTTCGGAACATAGAAGAGAAAAGAGGGCTTTGATTGGTAAAGCAAGAAGGAAATCCTTAACTCGCAATAGGAATCTCATCTTCCCCAGAATGAAGCAGATCAGAGATTGTCGCCTATAAGTTTTCATGATTCTCTTTCCTTTGAAGTTGATAAACACAAGAAAAAAGTAGTCTATACATAAGTCAAATATTGTACATGCTTCTGTCTGTGAAAGCTAACTCTCATGTGAAGAAAAAGCTATATTAGTTATAGCTGTATATGTTCTGAAATTGATTTTTCCTCATTTTCTAGCAAGCAGGTTCATTGATGAGCTGGAACTCTCTGGGTGTTCACTTTGCCCTTTGCCCTTTCAACTCTGCCTGTTCCAAGCGAAGTCTCCCTTTTCCTTTCTGGCTCCCATCCCACTCCTCTTTCTCTCAAGTCAGCAAACATGCAGCGAGCTATTTAAAGGTTGCCTTTCTTTGGCTAGAAAATAAACTCACTTTAGTTTTGAGGTACATGAGAAAAGTCTTCTGTTTTGATCTTTAAAAAAACATTGCTTGCAGTAATTTCTTCTTACATATATCAAATACATTCCTTTGGTCTTCACACACTAGATAATTTCTTTTTTAAATTTTTTTTATTATTTATTGATTCAATTGTGCGTGTATAAATGTTTGCATGTGTGTGTATGTATGTGTGTGTGTGTAGAACCACGGACAAATTTGGGAACCACCGTGGACGGGCTCCACCTCCTTGTTTACTCTGCCCCGGGATTCACAGGCTCCACCCTACCAGGACCAGAAACGCAGGCCACCCCTGCTTCTGCCTGGCATCTATATGTGGGGTCTAGGATCCGAACTCAGAACCCTCCGCCTGCAAGGTAGAGGCTTAACCCCTGAGCCACCTCTCCAGCCCCCAATAATTTCTGTTTCATTTATATTATTTGTGTGGAAGGCATCTGTGTACACATATAAACCCTCAAGCACACAATGTATATATCAATTTTTTAAACCTTGGTCAGAAGACATAAAAATAAAATAAATATTTATGCCTAGCGGTAAAGAATGAAGAAAATATTCACCTTATTTTGCTTTTTTCTTAGTTACTGGAGCTTAATTTTCCCATGAGATTTATGGTAGGTTCCTCCTCACTTTTACAAAAGTTGCCCAAGTAGGCTTAGCATTGTGAAACATTATCAAATAATTACATGTAGGAGTATTAAGAAACTAATAAAACACAAGTTTGATTCACCTGCATAGTGTCATGTTTGCTTTTGGCATTTATTTATAAGGTCAGGATAAACGGCTTGTCCCAACTGTTTCATGCCCTGTGTGCACTTCTGAAAGCAAGAATCTGCCACTGGTGTAGGCTTGTCTCTAGTCTATGTCACAACATCACCAGTGCTGTGTACCCACCAGTACCACCAAGTCATGGAGGAAAGAGTCCTGATGTGGTTCCCACTGCTATCCCACCAACCTCTCCCATACCACCACCAACTCATGCCATGACAGTTACTTCTCAATGGTTTTAATATTGTATAGATTATTTCTAATGAATATCCCACATCTGAAATGGTTTCAGGATTAACACAGTTCTATATATTGCTCTGACTTTGTAAAACCTTTACCTGATGAACATTTACCTTTGTCTGTCTGTGATGTTGTGTCACGTCAATAAATCAATTTCTCTGAATTGCGTGTCTTTATTTGCAACACAGATTGACAAAAGACGCTTTGAAAATACAAAAAATAAACCATAGAGATTATCCAATGGCATCACATCACAGCGTCAGCACAATGGTCTCCAATGCCATGGAAAGGACAGAAAAACTTCAAGCTTAGGAAGTCTAAGGTTGGCATAAATTCTTCTTTACCATGAAGGAGCTGATCTCTGACCCTAGTCCTGCTATGGGTCAATCTAACATATTTCCTATCTCTACTTCATAGAAAACAAAACCAAAGACACTTGCTGAGTTTGCTTCTCAACTAAAAAGGGATATGCTGGCATCCAAAAGTAATGTTGAGTAATTACTTCCAAGTTTAATGCTATTTATTGTTTGCTTCACAATGAAACATGTCATTGCCTAATCGACTCTCAAGTGAACATTGTTGTAAATAATAAAAGCCCACATTCACAATTTCTTTTGATTCTTTCTTAGCTGCAGTTTTCTGTTTGGAAATTTCTGTGAGAACTCCCGATAGCTCATGCTTGGAGATAATTGAATATGTGTGACATTTTGAAGGGTAACCGCTGATTTCTGATTGAGTAGATAAAAAAATTAAATAAAGTGAACAGTTGGTTCAAAGTCACTACAACAAAGGACACCTCTTTCCACGGTCATTATGCTTCACAAAATATTTAAGACATTATAATTAATTCAAGTTTGTCTGCAGGCAATAGATTTCCTGATGTTTCCAATTTTGTTTTGCAACAGAGATCAGCAGTGTGGATATGTAGAGATTGAGCAGGGTTTGTACTTTTTTAGTAAACACTTCTAAAATAAAGTAATCTCAAGATGAAGAACACACATGTCATTATACAAAGAGCATCTTGAGCGATGCAGACATTTGGTAATAAGCATCACCGCATTTTTTTAGAAATTTAAACACCATATTTACCAGTAGGCTGTGTGTGTTTGTGTTTACACATATGTGATGAGCAATTACTGAGAACTGAAAAATAGCTTTAAGCTCATGAAAATATTTTTGAACATATGAGCACCTGTTTCCTCATTGAATAAACAATATTATTTATACAGTGTTTGGAGTCTTCAAAGCATTGAAGGCACCATATCTATTATAGGTACATCTGGAATTATGATCTTTTCAGCATTTTTTTGCTGACCTTTTCCTTGACTGGCCTCTGTCTGTCCCATGGTTGACCCAGGTCATCAACTTCTGTAACAGATGACAGTCAACGATGAGTTTGCTTGAGGTGAGGTCAGCAAAGCTCCCAAAGTGTTAAGAGAAACAGCTTGTATCCTGGCTCTGAAGCCTGTTCATAGCCTCTCACACCTTAGAATTCTGAGTCACGTGAAGAATCCCTGAAAGATGAGCTGCCTTCGAAGGGAACAGAACGATGGTCAGTGCAGTAGGAGACCCTTCTGACGGAGTCCTAGCAATCCTTCCTCTGAAAGCAGACTGGGCACCCCCACCTCTGATATTCAAAGTCATTCATTCTCTGCTTAGCAGAGATCTTTGAGTGCAGAGTGAGTGACATATTCTCCCTGTTACCTAGATGGAATAGATGTAACTAAAGAATGAATCACACATAATGCTTGCATATGGAAATAGGAAGAAAGGTCTTATGATCATTGCTTGAATCTCTTGGTCAATTTGGCATATTTCAATCATGGAAATGCTGAAAGTATTTTTTTTCTCTTGACACCTCCACACTACCTTTATCTTTGGGCAAAATGAAATGAAAGAACAACTCATTACTTTGTGAATATATCATGTATGGTACATGTTTGCAAAATGATGTCAAATTTATTTTTTTAATTGTGTGTGTGTGTGTGTGTGTGTGTGTGTGTGTGTGTGTGTGTGTGTATCAGAGATTACTGTGTGTCCCTGTGGATGGCCAAAAGTGACTTCATCCTAGATTGCTTCTGCCTTCTTTTTGTTTTGCTCTGGACTTCCTAGGCTCTGCCACCAGGGTCAGAAGTACAGGCCATCTGTTTCTGCCTGGAATTTTACTTGGGACCTGGGATCTAAACTCAGGACCTTCTGCTTGTGAGGCAGAGTCTTAATCTCTGAGTCATCTCTCCAGCCCTCAAATCTAAATTTTAAGACTATGTCTAATATTCATAACAATAATCTTCCCTGATAGAGGCCAATACATCTCTCCACTTTCTCTGACAGTCTGTTGTGTGAGATGGTGCATGTGCATGGTAAACTAACAACAAAAGACAATGATATAGAAAAGGAGAACCCTGGTAGGCTAGTGACGAGAATGTAACTGATTTCTCCACAAAGGAAAGCAGCTGTTTTAAAAAAAACCCCACAAGAGTAGACAAACCAGAGGGAAAACTGGGGTCCATAGAAGTAGACAGGAAGGGAAGTGGGAGAGAGTGGGATGGTTCGATGAAGGGAAGAGAGAGGGATAGGAGGGAGGGGGTATGAACGGAAGCAGGAGTGAGTATTCAATATCATATAACTAGAAAAATAAAAAAAGAAATATAACCATATTGAAGGGAAAGTTTCGTGTACTATGCGATCAGAGTTTTAGCTTTCCACACTTTCTTCAAGGAAGATAAGAAAACTTCACACTGCTTCCAGGACCTCAGTACGTCCTTGACATGGTCTCAGTGGAAGTACGTGTTGAGTCAATAAATGAAAGGTTCTAATCAATGGACATGACTTCAATGAAATGGGAGATGGGATGGTGGAAAGTTGTTTGGGTACACTGGGAAAGGGGCAAAGTTTTAGGACAGTGTGTCTGTGTAATAGGAAAGAATATTGCAAAATTATCAGGCAGGGCCATGTAAGACTTCTCAGATGTGTGGCTGAAGGCAGACTATATTTAAGGGACAACCAGGGGAAAGAAGTCTTTAAGAAAATCTCACAGTAGCATGGGTTCACATTAGAGGTCATTGTTGGACTAACAGTAGGCAAGCCATGCACTCAGGATGTGTCAAAAGAATGTAGACACAGACAAAGTGAAAGTCAAGTGGGAAATTTTAAGGGAAAGAGGAGCAAAAATGCTGATGAAGACACTTGGGGAGGTGAGCTCAGATCTGGCAAGTATTTATTTAGTGTGTGCTTTGTCTTGGGCTCCCAAGCTTAACATGATAGTAAGATGGACATTCCTATGAGTAGATACTAGACAACAATGTCAATGTGTGGCTATCCTCATTGCATGACAGGTGAGTATTCTTAAATAAGCAGTATTGTTTGAAAGAGGTTAAGTTAAATGATACTCTAAAAATCAGTCCAAGGGGCTGGGGAGGAGGCTCAAGTGTTAAACTCTTTGTCTCATAACAAAGGGAACTGAATTGGGATTTCCAGATCCCATGTAAAAATGCTGGTCATAAATGGTTGTGGCTGCAATTCTGATCCAGCAAGGCAGAACTTGGGAAAACCCAGATAATGCAATAAGTTGACTGCTACAAAAACCTCAAAAATCACATGCAGATAGGCACAAATTTGAGGCTACCCAGCCACATGTGAGATGTCCAGGCTGAGCTACTGTGTGAGAATCTGCCTGGAAAATAAACAAACAATAAAAAAGACTATAAAGTAAAGAAGAATTAGGTAGAGAGATGCAATGGCTTCCCTAATGGAAGTAGACGGATGGGGATATAGTAGCAATCTGTAGCGGTGGATTATGTGTGGTGTTCAGCCAAGGTCTTATATTTGAGGTCCTGCCCAATTTATTTCAGGGGAAAAATCTGTTATTCTTTTCATTTGAGACCATGCCTGCTAAATATTCTTCTTGTTTCCATATCAAAAGTTCACGTTAGTAAAGAGATCATCCTTTCATTTCCTTTTACCACATAAACCACCAAGGATTAAGGCAGTGGCCGCTACAAACTGCATTGAGCATTCACAGCCTTCTCATATGTTGATCAGCCATGAAAATGGGGGAGTACTGACTGCTGCAGGAACTAGAAGTCAGACACGTGGATCTGAGCACCCACCATCATCTGAAGCCCCTCAGTGGCACTACTGTGCCATCCCTCTGAAATTTTGCAAGATACATGGATCTAGACTATATTGATCAAAATACACACACACACACACACACACACACACACACACACACACACAAACACACGCACACACACCATGCCACTTGTGCCTACCCCGTTCTTTCGCTTCCTCTTTGTCAAATCAAATTCTTTTAAGACCTAAGATTTTATATAGACTTACCTCTCTGAAAGACTACTGGAAGTTAATGCTGGATAAAAGAGAGGAAAACTGCTTCTCACAGTAGTACATCCATTCATATGTGCCATCAAAAGCAACCCAAATGAAACTCAATGGGCTACCCAATTTAAAAAAAAAAACATGAAAATTGGAGAGTGATAGGGGAGAAGAAGAGATATTATGGAAGAAGGAGGGGGAAATAGGATTGAGGATTAAGGTGTGAAAATATCAAATTTACTCACTATATTCATGTATGAAAGTCTAAAAGAACAAAAAATTTTAAAAAGCACCAAAACAGGTTCTGTGTAATTTGTCTCAAAGAAAAGGAACCTTGAAATCCTATAAATATTAAATATCTTATTTTTCTTTCAAATACCCTTGAAGTATTGAATGTATGGAATGATGAGGATTCACCCCTCGATTCCTTCAACCCCATGTAATTTTATTGTCTTCATTATGATTATTTTCAATTCAAGGCTGGAGTATTAAATAAGTAGTCTCACAGCTGTGCATTCTGTGTGGAATAGTGATTCTATTTTTATGCTGTTCCCTGTGGGAAAGGACACTTCTAGCTAGTTGTAAACACAGGCTGAGCAATATTTTATTTAACATACTCACATCTAAACAAGAAGGCATTTCACAAAATGTGACTGTTTTTTTTCCACGAGAAACGTAGATGTCAGATAGTCAGCATGCTACCCACAGGCAGACGCCTCGCTTTGTGTCCTGCGAGCACCTTTTAGCTCACGCTGGTTCCATCAAGAGGCAAAAAAATAAAATAAAATAGTTTTGTGAGTTGGCTGCCAGCAGGGCTGTTCAGACTGTCATAAGCTAAATATTAAAAAATCATCACTCTTGCAATCCTCGGGACTTTCGCTTTTTGCAGGGAAGGTTTGATTTATGCCTCTACCTGTCTCCCTGCTCTTTAATAGCTCCTCATGGTGATAATGTGTCACCAACATACACGAAATTGCAAAGGAGATAATAAATGCTGAAAGCCTTCGACCTATCAGCACAAAAGATAATGCCGTGAGGTACACGCCAGTCCTGTCCTACATGGTAGAGGCTGTTTGAATTAATTCTTGTCATCAAATTTCACCCACCAGCATGCAACTGATATATCACAACTCTGATAGCAAGTAGAGACACAGAAGTGTCTGAAAGGTGAAACCTAAGAAAAACTACCTAACTTTGAAAGACATTATGTTTCTGATTTGAAAGGAAGGGGAGAAAACATGTTGGAAACAACAGTGTGCTGATTTTCTGAGTCATGTGCATGCATCATGAAAAGGAAATGTGTGTGCTCCGTGTACATGAAAAAGTGGTGCCTATTGGACTATTTATCTCTCCACCTTTGATATCAAGTGTGTGTGCGTGTGTGTGTGTGTGTGTGTGTGTGTGTGCGTGTGTGTTACAAAAGAGCTTTTTAATAAACACAAAAAATAATAAACAAGTGACAAAAGCATTTTTTTCAAGTTTGGAGCACAACATGCCATATAGAAGCTTATTCATTAAAAGATCTCGGTATATTTAGTGTACATAAAGGTTTTCCTGGATTTGGCAATTCTTTCAAAGAAGAATAACATAGTCCCAGTACTGACCAGATGAATAACAAGACAGCATAAGTTCATAATCATTGTTGCTTAAATGATGGTCACATGTCATGAAATGTTACTCTAATGAAAAAAATTTAGAAACTTTCTTTTTTAAAAAAAATTCACATATTTATGCCACTGAGTCCTGAAACCTCAATAGTATAGACAACTCAGAAGGAAGTTAAGTACTCACATAAATGGATGCCTGGAGGATGGGAGGAAGGAAGTAGGAAGTCAGGGGAGAGGGGGAAAGGAGGGATAAAAGGCGAGAGGGAGAGAGGAAGGGAAGGGGAGAGTGCAACAGGGGACAACGGGGGGGAGATGAGAGGCAGAGGGAGAGGAGATGGGTACCTACTGAGCTTAAAATTGTATAATAAAATTATGTAAAATTATGCAAAAATGTATAATAGAAAATAAACAAAAAAATTCAGATAGGTGAGGTTGGAGAGGTAGCTCAGGGGTTAAGCCTCTGCCTTGCAGGTGGAAGGTCCTGAGTTCAGATCCTAGACCCCATGTATAGACCCCACGTATAGACCCAACATATAGACGCTGGCTGGGAAGTGGGGGCGGCCTGCGTTTCTGGTCCTGGTAGGGCGGAGCCTGTGAATCCCCCAGCAGAGTAAACAAGGAGGAGGCGGAGGCAGTTCATGGTGGTTCCCGAATTCGCCCGTGGTTCTACACACACACACATACACACACATGCACAATAGAATAAATAATAAAAAAGTTTAAAAAATATATACTAAAGCTCATTCCTCAAAAAAAATTCAGATAGGACAATCAAAAAATGGGTGGAAGGAACTAAGAAAGTCAAGGGTCTTGCACAGTACTCAGTGGTATCTAGTCCTGCCTTAAATTCACTTCTATTTACATTTGCCTGCCCTGTATTTGCATTCATATGTCTGTCTCTCCGAACTTTCCCTCTCAACTGGATTTCTAGTTAGAAACTATACAGAGAGCATACTGATAACCCCAAGCTAGGAATGAAAGAATAGACAATATTCAGCAGCGCGGGTCTGACGCTGAAGGCATCTACACACACTGGGAGGGAGCTCGCAATAGGACACCATGGCCTTGGGTGTCACACTAGGATTGCTTTTCCACTGCAATTGAGCAACTGAAATCACTCGTCTTTTTACTTGTCTAAGGTCATCATAGCTCTTCTGTTTTCTTTTTTTAAATTATACTTGATGTCTTTCAAATTTGAATTAAACATTCGCTGTCCGTTCTTATTATGCTATTGCAATAAAATAACTTGGATAGGTCATGATTTCCTGTTTTGATATGTGCTGTTTTAATTTGCCTGCATGCTGCTGATAAATTCACAACCAGTGAGCCTAGGGTAGCAAGGGGGTTTTATTATTTTTTAAGATTTTCAGTTACAGTTCATCATCCCATTTTCAGGAGAGCTCATATCAACACCAGGAGCTGAGGGGAACTGACTACATTACCTCCACAGGACCACTTAAAGAGAGCCAGACCTCTCTTACCTGGCAGCAAGCCTGCCCAAGTAAACTGAAGAATGCCAACTTACTTAACAGGCTCCATCCCTTTTACCCACCTGTCCCACTCACCATGGACTGAGTTTTCTCCATGATTGGCACAACTTATGTGCATGCATTTTTTTTCATTTTTGTTCCAAATTACCCGACCTCATCTCCTCTCCTTCATCTCTTTAAACCTTTTTCTTCACAAATCTCCTTCGTCCTTATCTTCATCTCTGACCTACTGAGTTTGGCAAGGCTAGCCTGCATCCCTCTAACTAACTCAAATTTGGTCAGAAGTCATCTGGGAGACCTTGTCTGAGAGCTTCTTAGCATCACTGAGCAGAAGGATCAATGACTTATGCTTTTGCACCCAGTGTTTTTTTTCATTTGAGTCTTAGAATACTAGAAACACGTGGTTCATATTTGTCCTCCTTTTATGGCTGTTTTATATCCAAGTTGCAGTGGAAAGTTGCACTGTCCCTTTGTTTTTCCTGAAAATTACTTTCTAGAGCATGTTTTATATAAGATAAAAATCTTCAGGGGCCATGGCAAAACTCAAAAACCGCAGACCAAAGGAGCTGAGGAGTCGAGAAGTGGATTTTGTCACTGAAGGGTAAATTTCATCAATTCCATTATTACATTTAGGGCCAAGTGGTATTAGGAAGCAAACTATTTCAAACTGCAAAGCTTTTTTTTAATGAAATAACGTAAATAATTTTATAATTTTAAGGTCCCAGGGACCTCAGGCACTTTCAATTGCAGTATTTATTTCTGGGCTATACTTTAATATTCATCTTCTCAGGAATAAATTTGGTCAATGGAATTTCTTTAAAGAAGCAAATTTTCTATAGGTCAATGTTATTTATAGATCTATCATGGACCATTTTGTATATAATACCACGAGTTTTTCTGTGGGTCTATTGTTAATGTAGAGTATACTCTAGTAGTTTTCTTTTGGGGTTATGAGTTTTGCCCAACTTTTTCATAATCTGTCATTATCTCTGCCCAATTCAATACAGCAACCTCTCCCCAGTGTACTCTGGATCTGTCGATGGCAAAGATAATTGATGGGCAACACCAACAGACAGAGAGGAAAAGCTTCCCATCCCCTGTGTCTCTTATCAAGCACAGTTTCAAGATCTAGCCAGAAGGCTGACAAAGACCCTTAAGTGTTTGCACAGTTGATTAAAAGGGCCTGGGTGATCTTGTTCGATTGACCTGAAGTGAGGATGGTCGTCAGGGTACATCCTGGTGCCAGTGCCTGTAGAAATAAAGGTCTCAGCTCAACCTAGATCACAGAGCAAGGGGTGCTTCAGAGTCAGGCTGCTACTTTGATCACAACCCCTCTTGTCTCCTGCCAAAGGAATCACAATAGGATCATGCCAAGCTGCATCTCCCTCTTGCTTTGCCTTCTGTCCCCAAGCATCATAATCACATCTTGCTGCCGCCTCCGTGGATCCATTTTGCTGCAGTGCCACAATGGAATTCCTTTTTTTTTTCCCATGTGCTCTTCCATGGAGTCTGCTGAGGTGTTTCTTACAATAGTGACTCAGGAGCCAGAACTTATTCCCAACAGTGTGTGCTTTCAGACTCCCAGAAGCACTCGGACAAAGTGCAAAGAACCCTGAGATCAAACATAGGGTTCTCTCTTTCCCTAAGGCTCAGAGGGAAATTCTTGGTGGGGGGGCACTGGGAGAAAGGGAGGAAAGGGGAGAAAGGAAGGGGAAAAAAGGGAAGGGAGAAAGGGGATCCAGGGAGGAGTGGAGGGAGGGAAGGGAATGGGGTACTTATCAACTTTATATGAGTGGAAGAAATAAAAAAAAAAGAATTTTATCAATACAAACTGAAAAAAAAAAAAAAACAAAGAAAGCAACGCAAGCGACCACTTAACCAAAGTCCTTTTAAAGGACAAGTGCAACTACTTTCCCTGCTGGGATTACTTAATTCACTTCTGTTGCTACAGGAATCCAGATAACTGAATGGAAATGAGCCCATACATCCCTTGCAACTTGTACTTTGTTTTATTTTGTTGTTGATTTCTTATTCTACATTTAACTCTGACCAATCTATTGTGCTTCTATTTTCTCATTGAATATGTCACCATCCTTACAGAAAAAAAAAGTTAAATAACAAGGCTTTGGCAATTATTTGAAAATTTGTATGTCCATCTGTTCGCAAACACTGAAGAGTTGATAGGACTTTTAATAAGGTTTATAGAAATAAAATTAATTTCAATAATGCCCTAATGCTTGGTCTTCCTACTCAAAAACAGCAATATTATTTTATTTTTCTGTATACATACATTTTGCATTATCATTTGGAGAAATTTGGTTCATAGACATTAGGATTTTATTTTTATTTAACTACAGCATTCACATTTAGTAAATCAAAGTAGTTGAATCAAATGAAAGGAAATAGAAACCCAATCTTTTTGTGTTTGTGAATCTGTGCATAGAGTTATATGGTAACTCTCTGTGAGCTTTTGGTTAATTAAGTAATATCTGCAGCTATGAAAGTCTTGTGAACTGATTTTCCAAACCTCAGCACGTTTAAAGAATAGGAGAACATCACACTCATCAGTTCTCAGAGGAGGGAAAGGATGAACAATTCACATTTTAACTTAAACATAGATATAAATATACCATTTAAAAAGGCTCTGCCTGTTCTAAGACTGCTTTCTTCTTATCATCCTGTTCCTAGTGTTTCAATAAAATGAGGCTTTATAACTGTGCAGCCATGAAATTATCTCAGTGCATGAGCATTCTCCTGTGACCTTACAGCTAATCACAAGCACTCAAAATAACACCAAAACAAAGCAAAGCCAAAACTGCAGGAGCACAATATTGTGCAAGTGACACTTTAATTTGGAAAATTTCAGAACTAAATAATTAATAATATGCTATTAGAGAAATGTCCTTCTAAAACCCTTATGCAAAATTTATATAATTCTGATTGTTATTTCCACCCAGGGCTGAAAAATTGCTATAATCAAATACAGTCTTCATTCAAACATGTACCTTTGCCTAATATTATGCTAATTATTTCCATAATAAAGTTATGAGGTGGTGGAAATATACTTTCCTACTCACTACATTTGTGCAGATTTGATCTGATCCCAAGAACTTATGGGTTAGAAGATTGGCCTTCTCTGCCTTGAAGTGGTGGAACTTTAAGAGTTGGGGATCCTTGGGAAGACTAATCTTCTAACCTTATGGATGGACACTTCTGTAAGACTGGACATAGACCTGTTTTCTCAGAATCCCAGTTAGTTCCTTAAGAAAGAAATGCAACAAATGATCAAGACTGGTGAGTCTCGAGTCCCACTCTCGCAGCATGATATTTCCCTCTAACATACACTACTGACATTGTGATGTCTCCCACCCAACAGCTTTCCCCAGAAGTTACCAAGTTTAGGAAAACTAGGAGCTCAGATACTTGCTATTTTGCTGTGCAGCTGAATGTGATCAGCTACATGGACATTAATTCTTATCAACAGAGAAAAATCACTGAAATGAGATTCAGTGCCCAATAATATGACTTTGGTAAACACCAAACAGACAAATAAGCTCATTTTGGAAAGGAACTAAGTCCTAATTGAACACCTTTACAAATGTTAAGTCTAACCTCCAAGATTTTTATAAAAACAATGAGAATTGAAATGAGAGTTCAAGTTTTAGGATATTTTATCTTGAGACAGAAAGTAAGAGGGAGCATTGATATAGAAGGGAGAGGAAGTGGATTAGGTTGAGTCCACGAAGAGAAAAGACAGGAGAGAAGAAAATCAGCATGTTTACTGGCTGAGCCACCTCACAGATTCCTGAATGAGTTCTAGAGTCTAAATTTTTAGCACATGAGTGTGGAGGTCTGAGGGTGACATCATGAATCCTCCTCAATTGGAGAGTGGGAAAGGAAGACAGAGAGAGGGAGAGAGAAAAAGAGAGAGCGAGAAAGAAAGAGAGAAAAAGAGGCTTGTGAGCAGGAACCGTAGCAGTCAGGCTCTCTTGTAGGTTATCTGCGCTGAACACTTTTAATAAGGAGCTAATAGAGCAGGTTAGATATGTGATACAATTTTATAGCAATCGTCTAATCCATTTCTAAAGCCAGCAACAGCCCTGTAGCAGCGTAACACAAGCATCCTATTCAGAAACATGGCCTAAGATTTTTTTTTGCTAGTAGTTTTAATTTTACCCTAATATAATAGCCTAGGATGATAAAAAATCGAAAATCCACTATTAGCAGTTTTATGGCTGTGGATCTGTCTAAAAGATTTAGAGTAAAATACCGTGTACATAATTCTAACCTAACAGTGGACTGAGGGGAAAAGTCACCATTTAAAACTCAGAAAGCTTCTAAACGCCTAATATTTTTCTGACAAAAGGGATGAAAGTGTGTGTGGAAGCCACACCCTATTGTGTGGCACAGTGTGAAAGCTTCAGTGTGATGGGTTTAAACCCTACTTCCTGCATTCAGCCCTTACCCCCAGCAGTATGGATAGAGAGCAAGTTCAGTATCTGTGCTCAGTCCCCTCAACTACATAATGAAATATCTTGCATATTTATGTGTGTCTATAAATTAACATTTGCATGTAGGAATACTCAACCTTCCCACATGTGTTACAAAATCATGTCTGCCTCTTGCCTTGACTCGTCATTCTCCAAACCGAAGTAATTATATAATTTGTAGCACTGAAGCTTTCTCCACATGTGCGCTCTTAGAAGACTGACACATTGTTTCTTTTCTTAATGTCTGAAACTTCCATAATAAGGTTTATATTCCTCAGACATGGAGTATCTATAAAGAAAGAAAGTAATAGGCTATCCATAAAAGGCATGAAGCATTATTATGAACACTGGCAAGCAACTTTGTCTTCATCTCTTTACTTCTTAATATATTTTAACATGTTTAACTGTAAGAGAAAGAGTGGAGACAGAGAGAGCATGCATCATGCCCCAATGCTTGCGTGAAGGTCAGAAGACAACTTTCAGAAGTCAATTCTCTTTTTCCACCATTTGGACTTCTGAAAATCAAACACAGGTCATCAGATTTGCAAACAGGTGCCTTACTTAGTGAGCTACCTCACCAGGCCAGGGCATTATATCGTGTAACGAGTTATAGCCTCTTTCTATTGAAGCTAGGAAAGTTTTGACATAACTTCTTTCAAAAGTTTAATCGTACATGCTTCCTGTTATTGGGAATCAGTGTGTGGAAATAAGATTGTCTGTAATAATAAAGACCATTTCGAAAGAAGGGTTTATGGGTTCTAACATTTTAATAAAGTCCTCCACATTTTGTTATGTTCCTTTTAACTTGAAAGCAATTAAAGCATAGAAGATATGTTCAGCCACGAACCCTCTGGCCATGCATTTTGTAATCATGAAAACAATCACCTACTGTCTTGCTCTGTCTTGAATAATACTCAATTCTTTGACATGAGCCTTGTCCCTCAGACATGGTTTTGTGCTGCTCTGAGCTCACTGTCTGCTCTTCTTCCAGGAAAGCTGGCTTCTGCAATGTTCATGTGAGCTTTGGAAACTGTTGACAGGATAAGAGCATCCTTGACCAAATGGAATTCTTTGGTCCAACCCAGAAGAACTCATTAGCAAAGAGTAGCTCAATTGTAAATAAATTGTGAGCAACAGAGAGATTTAGAGTCTTCTTGTAGAAAATAGATTGAAAGACCCTGGAAACAAAATCGCTTGGTTTTATTTTGGCACTCTGGGGAGAAAACAGTATTTTCCAGAGTCTGTGATGAGTGACCATTTATTAGGATAAATTGCCACTGCTAAAAGAACTAGACAAAGAAATTTTCATTTAAAAAAAAGCAAGAGGGAAAAAAAATCCTGAAAACACAATATGCATGCTATGCATGCACCAGAAGAGAAAAAAGCCTTTCTGTTCAGACTCAGCAGTCTTGTAAAGTTGCAAGAAAATTCTGAGATTCAGAAGTCATATTTTGTATTTATATTCCTTTGAGACTTACAGAAAAGATTGACATATGCAATTTGCGTACATTTTGCTCATGACCCTCATAACAAAATTACTTACTCAATATTAAATCATTTTAAAATTCAATGTATTGCATTTCTAAGGAAATGCATATTAGGAAACTCAAATAATATGAGTAGCAAATATTAAATAAATGATATATTAATCAATATATAAAAATCAAAATATTATCAACATGAAATTAATAGTATCACATAAAAATCACATAAAAATATAAATACAGTGACATATGACATTAATCCCAGACTTGGGAGGCAAAAGGATCCCAAATTTAAAGCCAGTGGCGTACAAATGAGTCTTCTCAACAAAAAAGTTTATACAAATAAATGAAAAGTGATTAATGGAAGTGTTCATTAATCTTCATTATGTTTATGAGGGTTAAAAGCATGATGTTTTCTATGACAAAATATTATAATTAAAAGAGTACAATTTTAGTGGTTTGGTAATTTGCTTTGAATGGATAAGTGGATGCCCACATGAAGTAGGCCCACAAGTGAATGAATTCAGTCAGGGCCTCCCTTCCTGCCTGGAGGAATCATGGGTGAGTAACTGGGACCCACCAAGAGCAGCGGCACCCTCCTGTTAGGTTAGAGAACTTGGGCAAAGCAGAGGAGCTACTGGAGGCAGGATGGCGCTCGGTGGAGTGAACAGCTTCCTCGTGAATATTTTCCTGAACACATCTGAACCCATCGTCCCACAGAAAACATCTGCAAGGAATGTCCTTGTCATGGTTTGAAATGTGTCTCTCACAGACTCCTGTGTTTGAGAAGGTCATGGCACCTCTAGGAGGTGGAGCACTGCAGGAGGAGGACAGACACAGGGGCTTGGGCCTTGGGATGGATTAGTCCCACCCTACTTTCTGGAGAGGTCTGCTCTGGCGGCGAGCAGTCTGGTAGCACTCGGGCTTCTTGATGCATGTAACCTAGCCCGTCTCTAGCTTCTGCCAGCCGGCCATGCCTTTCTCATCATAAAGGACTGCATATCCCTCCAGAACCATAAGTTGAATAAATCTCCCTTTCTCCCTTAAGTTACTTAACTTTGGGTTTACTCTCACAGCAACAAATAAGAGTAATTAGTGCAGTCCTGTATGAAATTGTGTTGCTAACAAAGGTGACAGAACGCAGACCAGATACTGGGGACTTTCTTTTGTCAAATGTGATCATGTGAATATTATCTCCCATTAAAACTGGATTTCCATAAGATTTACTTTCACTTTGTGTGTCATTATCTGTCTGCGTGTGTGTGTGTGTGTGAGTGTGTGTGTGTATGTGTGATTGCTCATGTTTATTTGGGTGCACAAGTGTATGAAGGTGCGTAGGTAAGAACCAGAGATCAACTGAAGTAGTGTTTTTAAGTCACTGTCCGACTTGTACTTTGAGACCTGGTCTCTTATTTTTCTGGAATTCAACAAGTACATTTCAATGGTTGGCTCAGCAAGCAGAACATTTCTACCTGTCTAACATGCCTACCAGAGTAATGGAATTATGACCATATGGTACCATAGCATTCTGGTGGATCAAATTCTGGAACTTATGTTTGAAAGATTAGCACTTTGTGGCTGAAGGGATATCTTGGGGTTTAAGTCTCTGCCTCGCCAGAAGAAGGATCTGGGTTCAGATCCTAGATCCCATGTAACAACATTGATCAGAAATGGTAGCAGCTTCGACTTCCAGCCTTGGAAGAAAAAGCTTGGGAAACCCCAGAGCAAAGTCAAAAGGAGAAAGAGCAATTCAGGATTATCCCCCAATGTCACCTTTAGGCCTCTGTGTCATACACACACGCACACACACGCACACACACACACACACACACACACACACACACACACACACGCATGCAAAAAAAAAGGCAAGACATTTAGCCAACTAAAGCATCTCTTCAGATGCTCCTTTTCTTTAACTATCTCTAATGTTCAAATATCTACCAGTCACTGTTCATAATTCACAACAGGGCATTTTCAACTATTTCAGTTCTCAAACTACCCTATGGGATGCCTGACTCTTATGAACCCCAAACACAGCACATTAATTGAAGAAGGCAGATTTTCATAAAAGGCTCTAGTGGGGTTAAATAAGACAACTAAGGAACACAAGAGTTATGTCTTGATGTAGAGGCTGCTGATTCCTTCCAAGGGTGCTGATGCTTCAAATCATAAGCACTTCTTGTTTTGCTTATTTATAACAAGAGAGAACAGATGAATTTCTGTCCGGTCCATTTCAATCTGTTTCCTTTGTTACTAGAATTATTACATTCTAAGACAGTTCTGAGTCATGAGAGACTAGCCAGAATAGAGAATTAAATATAGCAATTAACCCAAGGCGACTCATAATTGATAGCATACAAGCAGTCTTCATGGATTTTGGCATCACTAATTAAAAAAACAAACGTCTAAACCAAATGTAAATAAACATAAGTCAAAAATGTCCAGCACATTCAAGCTCAACAATTAGACAAAGCTGTATTTCTAAACCTTGTCCCCCTGACTGTCTTAGATATTAGCAACCCAATCTTCTCGTTACTTATGCTCACTGGAATCACAGCCTTTTAACTTCCATAAGCATGCGAATATTTTGCAGCATGTTATTGTCATAAATTTCATGAATTTTCTTAAGGATATTGAGCTTGAAAATTACTCATATGATAGCTTTTTTTTTCACTATTCTGTCTCTTAAGATAAGCAGTGAAGTGGTTTTTGCAAAACTGCAAACTCTTTGTTGCTGAGTCTTTTCCACAGCAGTTACAAACAGGTTAGGTAATAGAATAACAATGATCTTTTCTCTACTTGCAGATGCTCAGATGAACTTAAAGGAGATGATCCTAGCTGGTGTGAATACACCAGCATAAACACACTGATCTGCCTTTGACACTGAACTTCCTTCTTTTTCCTCACATGTTGGTATATGCTACCTAAAAGATGAATGACTTATTATCTGTATATTGTGCTTCTCTTCTTATGCCAACATTACAATAATTAACAATATGTACTTGTAATAAATAATGACTGGAATAAACAACTGGATCATTTCTTTTAACTGAAATTAAATGATATACGTTTTCCATTTTAGTATTTTCTGTGTAGAAAACCTCTGCCGTCTTGTTACTAAATTATATTTAACTTTAAAATCCCAAACCTGAATGCTTGAATTTTAATAAAAATTAAAATGCTTGATGCTTATTTGTGTAAGAAAAATTATGTATATGTTTTAGAAGGGAAAGAGTTTGATGTTAAGATTCAACATTGAATTTATTAAATAAACTATTATGCTATGTTCAGATTTCTTATCTATGTGGCATTATCAGTCCTAAAGGAAAACCTGAAAAACCAAAATGAATTGATTTGGTTAACCTAGGAAGCAAGGACATTTCTAATCACAGATATTTGTCTGACTTTTTTTTCCAGTAATGCTTCCTGAGAAACAAAACTCAAACACATACTACTGCCAAAACGAGTTCCTACTGTTTCATGCTGTATTGCAACAGTCAGTAGAAGCAAAAGTATCTTGAATTTCTGTATTGCTTGCTAAAGGATTTGTACTGCTATTTATAAATAAGCAATGTACAATAATGAACTACAGTTATCGTCAATGTAAATCTAATGGAGGGTTGGATGGATGCATGCATGATGGGAGAAACAAGAATTTACCTGCAATACTACCTATGCATAGCTTCTTTGATCATAGCAAGTTAAATATTCAAAATGGAGCCACTGAGATGGCTCTAACTATAAAGATGTTGGCCAGCAAGACTGATGATTTGAGTTCAATCTCCACAATCTATTTGAAGATGATGACAAAGAGTCGACTTTGCATGATCTCTGCATTCATGGATATGCACGCATACTCATGAGTATGAGCATGCATACTCATTCTCATGAGTCATAAACAATAATGATACATAAAGATTTTTAAAAAAATAATTAAGATAGAGAGAAGAAGACTAGACAGGGACATTGAAAGCTAAAACATTCACTTTTCATGGCATGTTAGATACCAGCTGGGAAACATAAATACACTAAATACCAAAAGAATCCACATGATAAAGTGAGAAGTAATTTTGCACTTGTAGTGAACATACTGTGCTCGGTATTTACATTTAGCTCTTCCAAACCCTAAGATGGTGGGAATTAACCCCAAAGGGCAGTAATATGAAAAAAATCTCTTTTAAAGAAAGGAACAAGAATGATAGTCTCTATGCAGAAAAGCAAAGTGTGAGGAAAACAGGGGAGTGGGGGTGTGCAAGCCCTCAGCTGATCCACGTAGAAGCCAGTGACAAAATTATAGCAGTAACAGGAATGTGACACTTTTTGATAAAATGTTGTAAGAGAGGTCTCAAAGGCCCCAGACATTAAAGGCTTTTGCCATGGCTCTTGGTTGCTCTCCAAAACACTGTCAGTAAGACCCTGTTACTGAAGATGCAACACATATGGACCACAGAACATGGGCAAAATACATCAGTTGAACTGGTCTGAGAACTTCCTCCTTACTGGACCGCTTATACAGTACCAAGCTATTGGGGGAAGAGAATAATAATCACAGATCTCATCAACTCATGAGATCTGAAAGTTGCAATAAAAATCACCATGGCAACAGGTGACCACCAGTGTAAAGTGGCATGAGTTCAAAAGAGACAACCATCATCTTTCTAACTGAACTCAAGACCCACTTATCAGAATGGAACACATTCCTGTTACTTCCCTAAAAAAGGGAAGGAACTAGATCAATAGGGAAAAATAGCCAATGAACCTATAAGTAGGAAGACAAAACAGCAAACTGCTCTTAAAATGCTGTTATTATACCCATAGATTTGAAGAACACTTAACACTCAGCCTAGAAATCTTCTTCTACAACAGAGGTAGAAGATCTCAACACCCTGACAGGATGCAGCTAGGACAGTAGAAGAACAGTGAAGTGGACAGCAATGGCCAGACATAATTCAGAGTGCCAGTGACCCAGCAGGGCTCACCCAGAATCAGGCCAAGCTAATTTCTCCCCATCCTAAGGCTTTGGGAACCTCAAGGAAGAGGGGTGGTAAGATTGTAAGAACCTAAAGATGGGAAGATTCTCCATTGTACAAGACATTCCATTCATGTCAGGACTGATACATCCAGAAATTCAATACAGGGAGACTTGCCTTTACCAGACCTGCATAGGGACTGACATACTCCCATAGTCTGTTGAGGAATTCAAGAGAGATAAGAACATACAATGAAAATTTAGGGACTAGAGCTGGATGAGTGAAGGGAAACACCCCCATCAGTAAGGTGGTCTGAAGATAGACAATTTGGTATGCCACAAGAGGCCTGAACCCCCACAAGAGTAGACAAGTCAGAGAAAATCCTGGGGTCCGTAGAAGCACACCAGCAGGAGGTAGGAGGGAGTAGGATGGATTGATGAAGGGATGGGAGGGAGGGTGCATGGAGAAAAGCAGGGATATGCTCAATATGCTTGTAAAACTAGAAAAATCAAATAATAATTTTAAAAAGAAGAAACCATATTCTGCCTATATGAAGTCCAATATATCTATTTGCTGACTTATTTCTAAAAACAGATAATCAGAAATAGTTCAATTTACAAAAAAATCTGAGACAAATTCATCTCACTCTAATTCAGTATTAGAAAAGTATCAACATAAACAGTGTGTGCTGTGTAGTAGGTAACCATGATTGGTGCTTTCATTTTAATTAAGTGTCGGCAGGAAAATTCTATTTGTATTTATCATGCTATGCATGAGCACCACATACAAAAGGAATCAAAACAGTTGTTTGGATTCTTTTATAATGAAAATCATCCGTGTGCCTTGATGCTCTTACTCAAAGAGAGTGTTCATACCAACATTCTGATTGGTGTCCACAAGTTTTTTAGAAATAAAATGACAAACCTAATATTTGTCTCACTGGGTCCTATGATCAACCAGTTGCAAGACACTCCTTCAGAGATGGAGTCTCCAGGGCCTTTGCACAGACATATTTACGCTACCATTTTGTCATCATTATATCTGAGTAGCCACAAAGGAATTTCTTTGAACTTACTTCAACAATGTTATGGTGTATTTTCCCTTCATTTCCAGAAGTCTGACAAAGATTCAGTCTGGCCATAGAAGGCCCATGAATTCTATACAGAATCTGAGACTATATACTTGCTTTCAATCAGCAATCCCAAAGAACAAAAAACTGGTATTTGATGTCTGGGATGAAGAGAGATTGAATATTGTTTTTAAACTTAAACCATTGTCGTGTAACAAGAAAATCCATATTATTCCACTAGGGTTTTTTTTTCTTCTCAGGAAATACTGTTTTTAAGTCATTTTGCCACTAACTGTGTCTTTTCCTGCACTCTATGAATTACCCAATTACAACCATGACCACTTCCAAAGACGAGGCCAGAATAATGTTTTATCCTTGAAGAAAATAGGCACTCATTAGTTTCACTGAAAGAGTGAAAGAAGAGCTGCAACTTGCCAAGCCTGAGCACTTGACCAAATTGCTGGAAGTGCAGAGAGAGAAGGACTGCACAGGGTTACCAGTTCACATCCTCTCCCCTGTTTGAAAGGAGACTTAGCACCTCATCTGCACCAGCCAGAGTGCACTTGGCTTCTTCTCTATCCACTATACCACCTGTGCTTTCCCGTATGCATATTCATTTGCTCCGGAGAGTTCTGAAATCCTCTGTCAACATACACATATTTATTTTGAGTTTATACAACTTTGGACAATGCAGACATAAGTGTTCTTTAGATGAGAGCACAGCAGGTTTTTTTTTTTGAAATAGCAAGAAAAAGTTTCTGTAAAACAAATTTTAGAGTAGAACTTTTTCTTCCATTTCAAAAATAGTGGACATAATTTTTACAATTCCTCAAATGAAACTTCATAAAATCCAATAGTTTACTGGAGGTCATTAAAATTTATCACAGTTGCATTAGTATCTTATATAGTTTTTATTTTGTGTGTGTTGATCTGTAATGTGGACTCTTCTTATTTCCTCTTCCTCTTTCTCTTCTTCCTTTTCTTCCTCCTCCTTCTCCTTCTCCTTTTTCTTCTTCTTCTATTCTGATAATTGAACTTAGGATCTCATACCTCCTGGGAAAGAGCTCTACCTTTGAACTATATAACCAGTCCATAATCTATTTTTTAAACAGCTATTCTCAATAAAGTTCATCCTCTTGATTTTTACATGAAATGAATATAATTCCTGTTCATAAACACCATGTCTACAAAAGTTAAGACAAATGCTAGCTATGGTAGCACATGCCTGTAATCCCAGTGTTTGAGAGATGTAGGTAAGAGTATCAAGATTTCAAATCTGTACACAGTGATACAGCAAGTTCAAGGCTAGTTTAGGCCACATGAGATTCTACCTCAAAAAGTTTAGGCTAATCGTTTGCATGTCATTAATGTGTTTTTAGTCTTGAAGAGCAATTATGCTCCCTTCTGCAAACTATGTGTCAACATTTTCAAATACAGATAAAAAACCATGCTATGTTTCCTCTTTGACTTTGCTTTCAGAAATCTCAAAGCCAACATCTCTGTACAGTTATGACAAATGTGAATCCTAATGACAAGTGCACCTTCTTTTGCACTTGAATTATGTCTATTTCAGTTATTTCTGAGTACCTATGAAGAATTGTGTGAACTTAGAGGTTTTTAAACTCTGACTTGAAATAGAGGAATATAATTTTTAAATAAGTCATGATTTTGGATATGTTGTAACTTCAAATTATGTGACTAATATAAAAAATTCAGGTTATTTTTCATCCTAAAAATTAACTAACTGTGCCATTACTAATACTAAAAATATAATGTTTTGTACAAGACTGTACCCTATAAACTGACTGGTTATTACTAAACTTCACATAAATTTTAATATATCAAGACTCTCAAAATTGTACCTATTCAACTTAATATTTGCTCTCTTAATGTTTCACACATAGGAATGGTCATTTATATAAGACTATGGCAACCCCTATCAATTTATCTTACAAAATTGTTTTCATCTACATGATATTCAAAGTGTAAGGTGTTTCTTGGGTAATACTCAGGTTCTTCTGTATTAAAGGAAAGATATTAGAGTTCATATTATAGATGAATCATAATGATTTTCTTCCATTGAATCTTTCACTTCTGGAATTCTCATGGATTCATATATATTCCTGGTTCTCTATATGATCAGTTTTATTTAAAAGTTTGCTGTATGTCAACTAAAAATTATTCCGTCATCCTCACTTTATTCCTGGATAAGTAAGCAACTTCAGTTGCTTTTTGCACCATCAGTTTGATTAAACTTCTTAATCTATCAGCATTTATTGCTTTCATACTTCAAGCTGTCTAATACACTATTTTGATTTGGCAAAATGAACTAAAACTCCTCCTAAAGACATATTCTGTTGCAGCCCATGTCTTCTCTCCACATCTGATCTTTGTTCCTACCATCCAACCTTACTCTGATTTTAGTTCTTTACAACATAGTACTTTCCATATATGTAAAATGTTCATTCCTACATTGTGCATGTTTTTCTTCCTAGCTGAACCAAAATTTCACTTGTGTGAAATGTCAACATTCCTGAAATGTGTAGTTTAAGTTTCATTCCATCGGTATATGTGAAATATGTTGTGTTTTATTTTCCTATTATATTGAGACATTTTTACTGTCTAATGATATCAATAAAAATATCATCTGATTGCATATTGTCATAGTTAGACACAATGTCACCTTGATGGTTGAGGGTTTGAGCTCTGGTCTTGAGTCAGAGCGAATCTGCAGGAGATTGTTCAGTGGATGGGGAAGGCCAGCCTATGGAGGTGGGATTAGTCCCTGGGCATGTGAATAAAATGGAGGGAACTGCTTGATGTAAGTAGACATCCTTTGTGTACTTGGCTAGACGTGCTGGTCTGGCAAGCAAGGATCGTCCCTCTCTCAGTTGCTATGTGGAGACAGTGTGGCCAGTTCCCTCCAGCCTTTGGTGATGGTGCATAATGTGCTGCAAAGCTGGACTAAGAACTGTAACCAGTCTATCGCAATAGAATAAATCCTTTGTTCCCTTAACTTGTTCCATGGTGAATTTATCGGCAACCTCACAGATGAACTGCTGCATATTTTGTGTGAGGAACTTCCATTAATAATCTTGTCAGAAATGTGAAGGACCTTCCTGAACAAGAGGGAGAGATTGACAGAGGCTTCCAAGTTCTGGTAGACCATGCCTGGTAGCTCCCCAATTCAGTAACATGCTATTCTCCTATAACACTTTCTAGTACATTGCTTACTTCCTCTGTCTTTGCCTTTTGGATCGAGCTAACCAAGAGTAGGATTGCCAACCTGTCATCAGTGTTAATATTAATTCATGATGCTTTATATGCACATAGTATCTCCAGTGACATCGCCTGAGAAATAAATTATCGAGATAAAGAAGAACTCAGGGAAGGGAAATTGCAAAGAATTTGGTAATCTTACAAATGGGAATAAATTTGTTTTGGCCTTGCAGAAACTTAGCTCAACCGACTCCCGTAAGAAAGCAGAGTCATTGCAATGATAAAATGACAGAGGCCAGGCTCTCTGAATCTAGTCTGCGACGTATCCTTCAATAAGCTGACATTCACGCTCTGTCTACACTTTGGCATCTCACTGCTGCAAGAAAGTGCTGGAACACTAAGCAGTGGTGAACAGTGTAAGCTATTGAGTTTTGAAGTTACGTAGAACAGTGAATCAGTAGCAGCAATATAAATACCAAATTGGCAAGCGTGACTCTTCATTAGCATTTAGACTGTCTTGCCCTGGTTGTTTCTTGCATTCCCCTTTATGTATCTAGTTACCTTTTTTAAAAAAAGTGTGTGTGTGTGTGTGTGTGTGTGTGTGTGTGTGTGTGTGTGTGTAAGAGGGGTATTGTGCAACTTGGTGCATTTGTCTGTGTACGTAGAAAGACAACTATAAATGTCATTCCCAAGGATCTGTTCATCTTGTTGTTTTCAGACTGAGACTCTTAGTGAAACCTGAGGCTCGCTGATTAGGCTTCTATGGCTGTCCAGAGAACCCCAGGGACCTCTGTGGCTCGATTTCTCCAGCACATCACCACACTGAACTTTTTAATGTCAGCACTACAGGTCAAGATCAAGTCTCACACCAGCTGACCCAGTTCTCCAGTCCCAATTACATTTCTTACTTCATGGAAGGAACACTCCTCCTTTTCTTCCACAGTCTTTGTGTGGTATCTTACATTTAAATGTGAACCACTGATGAGGCCCTTCTCCAACCAAAGCATATTTGGTAGCTAATGTGCGGTAGCTGATGTTATGAAAGTTTTATCATCAATTGTGTGGGGAGGTATATTGGCGTCATTTCCATTAGCACTTTGGTGAGTCCTTCTGTAGCTTTCATTGTGGAAGCACAAGTGTAAGAAACATTTTTTGTTATTCATCTAGCACAGAGAATGTGATCCATATGAGCATATTATTATACATAATTTGACATTAGAACAACCTAGAACTTATTGAAAACAATTGTCAAACTTCTCTAAACCAATCACACAAAAATTGGTAGGGTAATGATTATAATCTAAATTGAGTCCCTCTAATAACCACTGAATCTTTAAATATTTTCTAAGTTATTTACCCTATTTCTTTCTTTCTGAACACTCTCCCCTATGTTTTCACACTTATTTCCACTTCTCTTCCTTGCTGTGATGACTTAATTTCTTTATTGGCCTACATATTTTTTCTTGCTTGCCCTTATTTCCCTAGATTCTGATGATTTATATTAAGATCATCCATCTGTTTTCTCTCTTTCCTTTTTCCTGTATCTTCACCTCCCAAATGGCTATGAAATGGAATTGAAATGAAGCACCAACCTGAAGATGATTAATTCAATAAAATTCAATATACTTAATTTGAATAACAAGGAGATTTTTTATGATATAGGAACATCTGTGATGATTCCTATTGTCATTCTGGTACTGAAGAGGCAGGTATCCAGGTCAACCTGATAGTATTCTCTAGCATAAGGTTGGGCATGTATGTGATTGCATAACTGTGTATGGGACAGCGCCTGAGGTAGACTGTCTGGGTCTGTGTAAAGATGGGGATAGAGTTAGCTGTGATTGGAGAGCAAACATGCAAGTATTCAGCCCGGGCTTTCTGCCCTTGCCTGCGGTGTGATGTGACCAGCTTCCTCAGTTCTCCCTGTTGTGACTCTTGCCGCAGTGAACTGGAACCCGAAACCAAGAGACAATGAACCACTTCTTCCATTTAGTTCCCTGGCCATGTATTATGTTTCCAGAAAATGTAGGGAAAGTACAACGCACGCACAAGATATGAATATGGATGAAAGACACACAAACACCAGTAACTGTCACTTTTACTGAGCCAAATCTATTTATTAATGTTCAAGTATTGAAGGATAACATAGTGAAAAAATGATATAACAAAATACAAGATACTTTCACGCAGGAAGAATAGGATGAGCAGGCTAAGAATTAAACATGCTTCTTCCTGACAGGATGTGGTCTAGGGCAGTAGAGGAGCAGGGAAATGGACAGAGGTGGCCGGGCATAATGCAGAGTGCTGGTGACTCGACAGGGCTCACCCCAAATCAGACCAACCTAACCTCTCCCCATCCTAAGACTTTGGGAACCTGGCGGAAGAAGAGGCGGTGACAATGTAAAAATCTAAAGATGATAAGGTTCACGTTTAGAGGAGACATTCCACTCAAGGCAGGACTGCTGCATCTAGGAACTCACTGCAGTGAGACTTGTCCTAACTAGACCTGCATAATGACTGACATACCAACATGCCCCCATAGACTACTGAGGGACTCAAGAGAGATAAGAACATACAGTGGAAACCTTGGGGACTGAAGCTGGGTGAGTGAAGGGAGAGGCCCCTATCAGTGGGGTGGCCCAAGGAGAAGCCACCTGGTATGCCAGATTCCTCAAACCCTATAGGAGTAGATGGGTCCGGGGCATAGGAGCAGACAGGTGGGAGGGTAGGATTGATGGAGGGGTGGGAAGGAAAGATGATGTATAGAAGTAGGTATAAGCATTCAATATGCTTGTAAAAGTAGAAAAATTAAAAAAAAAAGAGTAGACAGGCCAAAGGGAGTCCTGGGATCCATGAAGGTAGACAGGTGAGAGGATAGAAGGAGAGTGATGGATTGAAGAAGGGAGGAATAGGGGGATGAATACTCAATATGCTTGTATTGTATATAACTAGAAAATTAAAATAGCTTTAAATTAAAAATAACTTTCTTCTTGACTTTTGCAATATAAACAAGAAACAAACTTGCTATCGTTTCTATTAATTTGCAACAATATTAAAATATTTTGCATATGTATGCTTGACAACAGAACTGAAACTTTAGAATCTGTATCTAAAAGACATCAATATTTTACTTCTCTATTTCCTAAAAATAATTGGAAATATTTTCAATATTCTCAAGATCTGAATGCAGAACTTTCATGTACATAATTTTTGCTTTCAATTCCCACATGTATAGCTACGGAAATTCCTTGCATGTGGACATTTGTCATGGCCTTGCTGTGGAGTCTCCTCTCCACAGCTTTCTCTCCTCCTTCTCCAGGCCCCTTTCCCAGGAGTCAGAAACCTATCGCTACAACTCAGGAGTTCTTTGCATTCTCTGGCCTGAATACACTCTAAGAAAACTTCTCTGAGTTCCATAGTTTCTGGTATATCCTGAAGCTTTCCATTATTAAAGATGTTTAAGATACATGGCTACATGTTTCCTTCAATTCTGCTCAAGACACTAAATTTACAAAACTATTAACTCACGTTTAAGAAGGACTCCCTCGTATTGGGATGCTGTTTCATGTCCATCACTCTAATCACTAGCCAGGAGAGCGCTGCCTTTAAGAAGGCAGGGAGCTAAGCCAAGGCCCCAACCTACTGACAGCTGCTCCCCACCTAAACACTGCATGGTGACCTTTCCAGGAAAAATACTGTAGTTGCTATATGGGAAAATACTAAAACATTGCCTTTAATTTAAAAGAGGCAAGTGTGAGGATAGTTATATATTTTTATTATTAATATTATTTTTATTATTATTTCAGCTCATACAAACTTAATGGATACACCAGTTCCCTCCCTCCCTCCTCCTCCCCCCGTACCTCCTGCTCCTCTGCCTCACCCTCCATCCTTCCCATCCCCCAGTGCCTCCCGCCCCAATTCCCAGAGAGTCCTTTCTTGTGCATGCCTGATTTTCCTCTGGGCCCTCCTCTCCGATGACGTACAAGGACCCAGTGGCCTTTCCCTAAACCCTTTCCCGTGTTCCCCTTAGGTATAGGAACACTGCTGTGGCTGCCAATATCTTGCCTCCAAACATCTTGGTGCCTTTAGCAGATGCTAGACTTTGTGGGGTCAATAGTGTGTTGGACAATGCGCAGGGCATGTAAAGTCCAATTATGATTGCTTCAGCCCTAACTTGTATGGAGTATCTTACATATCATTGCTCCTCCCATCCTTTTGCTCTTACACTCTTACCGCCCCCTCTTCCGCAAATTTCCCTGAGCTTCAGGATGGGGAGAGATTAAGCTGGCCTAGTTCTCGGTGGTTGATATAGAGTCTATGAAGTTCTGGATTGTGGTTTGTTGGTTTTCTTTTGCAGTTTTGCTGCTCCTGCAATGCCCTTCACTCCATCCTGGTGGGCATTGTATGTTACCCCCTGGCCAGAGATAAAAAGCTGTTAAACTAGAGTCTTGTGATAAAAGCACATTCAAAGGTAGATGTAATAAAAGTGGGAAACCACAGTGAGGGAGGGGTCTATCACCAATTTGCACAACGGTTACTTTTTATCTGCCAGACTATATGCCCTCCCATCTGGTGAGATCATACCCCCTCAATAGTAAATAATCAGGAACAAAAGTCTGTGAACTTAATCATATGTCTCATTACTTATTTGAGTCCTTGATGGAGGCCTATTTTCTCTGCTGTAACATGGTCCCTTCTCTCCTTGTTTCTGGTGTGGCCCTACTACCCCATCCCTCCTGTTCATAATCCTTGCAATTACTGTCTCTAGGTGGGCTGGGTGGGTTTGGCATTAGGAGCCACCTATTAGGGAGTACATACGGCGCTTAATTTTCTGGGCCTGGGGTACTTCACTTAATATAATTGTTTCTAATGACATACATTTCCTGGCAAATTCCAGTAATTCATCATTTTTGATGGCTGAGAAGTACTCCATTGTATAGATGTACCACAGTTTCCTTATCCACTTGTCAACTGTTGGACATTTGGGTTCATTCCATGACTTTGCTATTGTAAACAGTGCTGCTATGAACATGGTAGTGCTTGTGCTATTGTGGTAAACCTCTGCTGTATGGGGGGTTATTCCCAAAAGTGGAATAGCAGGGTCATATGGCATCTCAATCTTTAATTTCTTTAAGATTCTCCAGACGGCTCGCCAGAGTGGCTGTATGAGCCTGCATTCCCACCAGCAATGTAGGAGAGTTCCCCTCTCTCCACATTCTCTCCAGCATTTGTTGTTGTTTGTATTGTGGATTTTTGCCATCCTGACTGGGGTGAGATGATATCTCAGGGAAGTTTTGATTTGCATTTCCCTGATGGCTAAGGAAGTGGAGCATTTTTTAAGATATTTGTTAGACATTTTAATTTCATCCCTGGTAAAGTTTCTTTTAAGTTCCAGGGCCCATTTTTTAATTGGGCCATTGGTTTCCTTGGTGTTTAGTTTTCTAAGTTCTTTGTGCACTCTGGACAGCAGAGTTCTATCAGATGTGTGGTTAGTGAAGATTTTCTCCCATTCTGTGGGTTGCCTTTGAGCTCGTGTTACAATCTCTTTATCTGAACAGAAGCTCTTTAATTTCACAAGATCCCAACTGTTGAGAGTTGGTAGCAGTGACTGTGCCATTGGATGTCTGTTTAGGAAGTGTTGGCCTAGCCCAATCAGCTCGAGGGAGTTCCCTATCCTTTCAACTATGGTTTTTATAGTCTCTGGCCTGATATCAAGGTCCTTGATCCATTTGGAATTAAGTCTTGTACATGGTGACAAGTATGGGTCCAGCTTTAATCTTCTGCATGTGGAGATCCAATTTTGCCAGCACCATTTGTTGAAGATGCTGTTCTTTTTCCATTGGATGTTTTGGGCCCCTTTGTAAAAGACCAAATGGCTGTAATTTTGTGGGCTTATATCTGGGTCTTCAATCCTTATCCATTGATCTGTGTGTCTATGTTGGAGCCAGTACCAGGCTGTCTCTATAAAACCAGTCCAAAGTCCAAGACCACATGATACTCTCGATAGATGCAGAAAAAGCTTTTGACAAGATCCAACAGCCTTTTATGATCAAAACGCTAGAGACAGTAGGAATGGAAGGAACCTTTATCAATATAATAAAAGCTGTATACAACAAGCCCCCAGCAAGGATTATGCTCAATGGGGAACAATTGGAAGCATTCCCACTTCGATCAGGAACTAGACAAGGCTGTCCACTCTCACCACTTCTATTCAATATTGTACTTGAAGTCTTAGCTGAAGCCATAAGACAAGAAAGGGACATAAGAGGGATTCAAATTAGCAAGGAAGAAGTCAAACTATCCCTATTTGCAGATGACATGATCTTATACCTGAGTGATCCCAAAAACTCCACCAGGAAGCTTCTGGAACTAATTGAGAAGTTCAGCAGGGTGGCAGGATACAAAATAAATGTACAAAAATCAGAGGCCTTCCTATATGCCCAAAATGAAAGAAGTGAAAAAGCCTTGAGAGAAACAATCCCATTTACTATAGCTCCTAAAAAAATGAAATACCTTGGTATAAACCTAACTAAGGAGGTAAAAGACCTTTACAACGAAAACTTTAAAACCCTAAAGAAAGAAATAGCAGAAGACACCAGAAGGTGGAAAGACCTCCCTTGTTCCTGGATTGGCAGAATCAACATCGTAAAAATGACCATCCTACCAAAGGCAATATACAGATTCAATGCTATATCAATCAAAATCCCAAAGCAATTCTTCAAAGAAGTTGACCAAACAATCTCAAAGTTCATATGGAGGCACAAAAGATCCAGGATAGCAAAGACAATCCTGAGTAACAAAAACACTGCTGGAGATATTACCATACCAAATCTAAGTCTATACTACAAATCCATAGTTATAAAGTTATATTTTAAAAGTACATTTTGAGGGGCTGGAGAGATGACTCTGTCTCAGAAGCAGAAGGTTCTGAGTTCGGATCCCAGGTCCCACTTTAAAAAAAAACAAAATCAGGGCTGGAGAGTTGGCTCAGGGGTTAAGCCTCCGCTTTGCAGGCGGAAGGTCCTGAGTTCGGATCCCAGATCCCACGTGTAGACGCCAGGCGGAAGCGAGGGCCGCCTGCACTTCTGGTCCTGGTAGGGTGGAGCCTGTGAATCCCGGGGCAGAAGGAGGTGGAGGCGTCCATGGTGGTTCGCGAATTCGTCCGTGGTTCTACACATACACAGACTAGACACACACACAGACACACACACACACACACACACACACACACACACACACACACACACACAGACATACACACGCATGCGCACATACACATGCACATGCGCACAGTTGAATAAATAATAATAAAAAAAATCAAAAAAAACTTTAAAAGTACATTTTGAAATCTTACCATCTTTTCTTTTTGTTTGTTTGTGTGTGTATGTATCAGAGGATACTGTGTGTCTCTGTGGAGGACAAAGAGTGACTTCAGGAAACATTCTGCTTCTACCTCCTTTTTGCTCCCCTCTGGGATTTCCTAGAGTCTTCCCTCCAGGGCCAGACTAATAGGCCGTTGTTGTTTCTGCCTGACATTTTTTTTTTTTTAATCTGGGACTTGGGATCTGATCTTAGGATATTCTTCTTGTGAGGAAGAGTCTTAACTCGGAGTCATGTCTCCAGACCAAAATCTTACCATCCTTTAAAAAATAGTTTTGAAATTATTATTTTCCTATACCAAGAATATATACCAAAAGTATATTTCTATACAATAAAAACAGAATTACATAAAAAAGATGCAAAGTACTTTAAGTTAAACCAAAGCAAATGAAATGAAATACCAGTATGGAAAAATACACACCTCTTTTGGTGAAGTTGAACAGACTGTGAATGGGAGATGTATGGAACACATGAGGTTGCTTTGTCCTGAGTGTTAACGTGTGGCCCCTAAGTCAAGTGTATTATTGCACTTTATTACAAAAATTGGTGGACTGATAGTTATGTGGTTTTCAGAAGCTGTATGTCTACTATAAAGAGTTATACAGTAACTTTTTCACAGTACTGATGCTTCTATGTTACTAGCTAGATCTAGATTGAAAAATCCTCAGCAAACTATCACAGGAGTGCACTATCAGTTGAGTTGAGGTCTAGTCTTCTCCACTTGTACATGGGATAAAAGATGAGATAAACTGGTCAGATCAAAATTCTGATCAAATAAATGGAGTTGGTGAGAAGGCTGTCTTTACTTCTCTTCTGTGGCTGTCCTGAGGATAGCAATTTAAAGGGAAAATGGTTGATTCACTCACAATTGAAGGAGCAGTGTCTGATTGTGGATAAGTCAAAGAAGTGGTGACTTAAAGTGGCTGGTCACATTGCATCTCCAATCAGAAGACAAAGAACTTGAATAAATGCATGTTAATAGCTCATTTTATCTTTTACATTCAGTCCATAAACCTAGCCCAGAGCTACCACCCATGCATGTGGGATTTCCCACCTAAATTAACCTGATTCCCATGGGGATGTCCAGAGGGTTCTCTGAGGTGATTCTCCACCTCATCAAGTTGACAACTGACACTCCCATCTGATACAGTTTTCTTGAACATTTTCCCAGTGTATTCGATATTCATAGAATCATTCATCACCTCCTTAACCATCAAAGTGGTTATTTTTGCCACTTACAAAGGCAGTATTTTATTTCACTGCTGCATCACTTTATCTATGTGAAATATGTGAAAAGTTTTGATTATTTTTATAATGGGAAAGGAATTTCGGCATCTTCATTCACTCATTCTGCCTTCACTTGTCTATCACATATAGTTCTATAGGCTGAACCTTTGCCCAGGTACTGGTATTGGTGAGAATGATTAAGTAAACTATTTCCACAAAAGACCAAATAGCTGACGTCTCAAGGTTTTCAGTCCATGTAAAACTCTTCAGCAGCCACACTTCACCAAAATCATCTAAATAATCTGTAGACAAATGATGCAGCTGAGCTTTCAATAAAACTGGGCGGTCACAGACACATGGATATTGAATAGTTTTTGCACATCATAAAATATCATACTCCTATTTTTTCAGCAGTGCCAGAATGTGCAAGCTATGTTTGACTCAATGACATGCACAAACAACGTTTAGTTTGGCCTTCAGTCATCATTGCCTAGCCTCTGACTTTGCCATTCTCTGAAGCTTCCTATGTTTGTTTAATTTTTTTGGAAAAAGCTTAAGTAATCATTCTCATTTTTATCCATAATTTTTTATCCTATGATAACATACTTACAGAGACTTTATAGACATCTCGGTTGCCACCATTTGAGAAAATGACTATGTATGTACAAGAAGCAGAGCTTTTCAAGACTGAGCCTAAGTCTACTTATGGGGATCAGTAAGGTGGTTACTCTGATGTATTGTTCTGCTATGAACATATCTGAGCATATTATGGGAATCTTAAGGATGCTTAGTGTTTCAGTTTGAAGGAGCAGTTCAGCTCAGATCGAGAATCTAAACTTATGATATATGAAGAAAACTGAACTTGCAATATGCAAGAAGCTCACCTCAAACAAAATTTCTTGCTCATTTGCTTTCTGACTTCAAAATACAATGTCTCCCTCCTACAATTGACTTCGAGGGTGCAGAATCATGTATTGCCGCTGAAGGAAGTACAAAACTAAGCATTTTAGCCTTTAGTTCAGAAGTAATTACTGACAATTTAATTGGAGTTTAAAGTGTTTTCACTGCATTAATAAATAATTAACACCAATACAGAAACAGCTTGGCTCTGCTTGAGCATTGCGAATTAGCAGATAAGCTTTCCACAAAACCAGTTTAACAAGTAGACATGCCTTGCAGAACTATTTCTGAGTTCTGCATTCATGGAAGCAATTCACGCCTGAAGTTAGAGAAGCCTTTGCTGAGGTAGGAGCTCAGCAAGATTCATGTACAGGTCAGAGAATGAAACTCAGTACCACTGAAGTTTGTCATAATGATGCTACTGTAATGAAGCCATAGGGAAACACTCCTCCCACTTGTATGCATACAGATCCCATTACAGAGATAACTACTTGCTGTAATAGCTTAAGTATTATAATATTTTTATCTATATGAAGGCTAAAATCTCTTGTTTGTCAAACAATCTTGCAATTATATGTTCTTAGACAAATTCAACCTATTAAAATAATATCAGTCACAGTTCATGTATTATTGTCAATAGCAAAATAAAGCTTAGAAACATTGGCATAGTGAAACTGACCATCCCTGGTTGAGAATACTTGACAAGCAGATATTTTGTATTAAGCTTCCCTTCATCTTCACACTTCTGCTCTGAAAGCCAAAATGAAATATACTTTCCTCTGATGCTTTCTTTCTCTTAAAAAAAAAAAAAAACCCTGCTTCCTGCTTGTGTGTGTGGATGGCTGTCTCCTTTTAGCTTTGCTCTGGAGTCTCCCACACTCTGCCTCCCTAGTTCAGAAGTGTAAGTCAATGCCATTTCTAAGAGACATTTTTACATAAGATGTGGGGTCTGAAATCATATCCTTTGACTTGCAAGGCAGACATTTAACCCCTAAGCCATCCCTCCAGCAGTTAATTTGATGACATTTAAGGTTGTAAAAAAAATAACTGCTCAGAACAACAACAACGAAAACATAATAAAGTCAAGGACAATATCAGCACAACCAATTTTTTTGTTGGCTGCTAAATTTTCATGATATGCAACTCGATTCCTATATTCTGAATTCCTCTTCCTTCCAGTTAAATTCATATGTGGTACCACCATGAGCGTCAGTCTGTCTCTTTGGTGCTTTACTGTTGGGTGAAATGAGAAGCCAGCACATTCAGAGAAGACGCAGAGTCTCAGAGGCAGTTTAAAACCTTCTGCCAGACTCTTCAAGCTGTTTGTCACTTTTTAGTTAAAAACAAACCAAACAGGCAATTAAAGCTTTAAACTGTCCCAAAAGCTAAAAGATGAACTGACAACAGTAAATACAATTAGCTGGTCCTTCTTGGTCCAAAGCCAATAGAAGCAGAAAAGAAACCACAGAAATGAATCTGGATACAAGCTATTCTTTGTTTTCTCCACAGACCCACCTCAACCCTCCCAAGGCACAGCTCTGTGCATCTACTTTAATAAAAGCCAAGCTGTGTTTCCTCTTCATCTTTTTTCTTCTTGAGTGGTGCACTGAAGGAGATTCTCAAACCTCAGGACATCGCAAACAAAGAACAGGTGAGTCTCCAGGTATTTGGTACATTTGTTCAAAGCAATGCAAGACAGCATTCACCAAGCTGAGGGACATGCACAGCTTGCTTCTTAGATTATGTTCGTTGTCATGTGACTGATGGAGTTTAGACATCACATGTAATGATATTGTACTTATATTTCCCTTCACAATGCAGATGGACTAGTAGAAGAATGAAATTACTCTTGTTTCTACAAAACACACCACCACCTACTATTTTCCATTTGATGATTTTAACAAGAGACATTTTATTATCTCTTTTATTTTATTAACAGGCATTAATATCCATTGTTAAGTAACTCATTGTCCCAACAAACATTACTATGTAGAATATTCATGAAAATTTAAATACTAACTTTAATTCTTCAAAAAACAATTGCATCCTTCATCTCCTAAAATACATGCATACCCTAATGTTAAAAAGCCAATAAAATATGCTACCTAAGAATATAAATGTAAATATAAATATAAATACTAAGAATATAAAAATAAGTGTTCTAATTCTAGACAAGTGGCAAAATTTAAAATAGTAATTTTTTTTTTACTATTTGGAGATAACAATGTTTTCATTCCTATTGAAAAGTAGAGCTTTAAATATGTTGATAGATTTAGAGGTAAAGCTTATTGGTAGCACACAGGCTTAGCATATAGAAATTCCTGGATTTGATCACGAGCATAAATATAAACATAGTCCCCAAACAGATGAGTAGAATGTAGGGAACTGTTTCAGAATGTTGACATCCTTCTGTATACTTGCCCAGACCTGCTGGTCTGGCAACTAAGAATTGTCCCTCTCTTAGCTGCTATGTGGAAATGACGTGGCCATTTCCCTTGGCTCCTGGTGTTGGTGTGAGCTCTTCTGCTAAGCTAGACAAACAAGTGTAACCAGGTTATCTTAACAAAAAATTAAAATCCTTTGTTCCCTTAAGCTGTTTTGTCATGATTTTATCAGCAATCAGGGTACTTGCTGCTGCTCTTGCAAAACAGCAGTGGGCTTCAGATGGGTTTCTCTAATCACTAATAACCTTCTGGTGTCCCATTGCCATGGTGAGATACAGATATCAACTTGAGTGTAACGCCCATGAAGGCCCTTCTCTTACTCTATGTTTTGACTACCTGGAGACTTAACTATATGCATGCATTATAGTTTGCACAGTAGTCCTAACCAGTGGTGAGTGTGGGAACATTAGCCCATCCATGAATCTTTGTTTGTTTCTTGTCATTGTACAGGGTCAGACCAGACCAGCCCTTGAAGATGCATTAAGAATTTGAGCTGTTATTCCAGGAGCAATAGGAAGTCACTCAAAAGACTCTAACAGAGAATGACACAATCAAGTTCTTATTTAGAAAAGATCACTCTGGCTGAGTTTAAAGAATGGTGAGCATCAAAAAAAAAAAAAAAAAGCAAAGTTCTTCATGATTTGGGAAATTGTCTGGAGAGACTTTCAGAGAAAAAAAAAGAGATAGATTGGTTGGTCCTTGTAGGATTCTATGGTGGGGACTTGCACCTAAACGAAGTGTATTCACTCTGAGAAATGTATTCTGGAACTAGCTTGAAACCAAGAAAGGATCAGATAGACAAGATTCTCATGATAGTGGATTGATATAAAAATCAAAATCAAAATCCCAAAACTAAGAGAATCATACAAGCTGTCATTATTTTACATTTTATAGATGAAAAAACTATAAGATAAAGTAAATCATTTTCCTAGCTGGCAAAGTAAAGTACTGGAATGAAGTCCCAACACAACACATTCCTTTTGATTCCAAGTCCGAGGCTCTACCAACATCAGCACACAGACTTTCTGATAGGAGAAGCCGTTGCACATGGTATAGTGTTCTCCAAACTAAGTTCTTGAAAACACATAGTTTCTTATAAAGAAAACACTTTCAGCATATTGGAGGATTTGCTGCTAATGGGCTAAACAGGAGAAAAGCCTTAATGAGTTCCTCGTGAAGAAATCTTATCATTGACTTTACCAAGCTTTTCATGTCAAGTTTGACATGGAAATTTCGACTGCTTCGTGGAGCCACATGTTGCCTAAAACAGTTGATTGCTTTTTATTAGAAACTTTGAGCATATATCATTATAGTGTACAAGTTAAAAGATAATTCCCTAACAGAAGATGGTTTTAAAACAGTTTTCTATATATCTTTAGTTGCTCATGCAAAGTACTTATGGAGAATGATTTATGGTATGGAGCTGAAGCAGGGGAGATGAGCTTGTGACCCTGATCCACAAGGTTAACTAACTTTATATCACATGTACTCTAAGAATTCATTTTAGAATTTGCATGTTAATATCATTGACCAAATCAAGTCAATATCTAAGAATAAACTGCTTATTGAATGGTACTTTGTTTCTTCACTTACTCTTGAATAATTTTAATATTTTTCTCATTATTCTTTCATTCATCAGCATTAAACTACACTTCCTATCCTAAAGAAATGAGTTAAGTACTTTTGCATATTTATTTCAAGGAAATATCCACGGGGCTTCAGTTTTCTTGGGAAAAGGTTCAGAGGATGTGTGGGTATTATAAATAAAGGTTGACTGAATATCTCTAGGACTCACATTTCTAGTAATTGCTAATGCAAGTCAGCACTGAGCTATCAAACTACAGTAACATCTCTGAGGGGTTTGTCGGTGGGAGAGCAGGGAAGAAATGGAATGAAAAAATCATTGGCTCATTCTGTTGGCATAGACAAAATCTTCTCAGTAAAGGATCAGTATCATAGTACAACCTAGTTGTGCCCTGCAGTGATAAATTAAACAGTCAGTTCCCACCAGGCTCTTTCCACTGGATGATGAGATCATCTCTGAAGGAGGTCAATCTAACTGAGCAACTGGTGAATTTACTGTCTGTATAATATTGACATTTAAATTACTTTTAAAATAGCAAGAATGGAAAGCACCAACTACTATAGGAAGGACAGTATTTTGCCTTCGTGGTTGCCAGTTAACCAAAATGATCTGTGTGTTTTGCTTACATATAAAGCTAAAAGCTACAAGAATAAAGAATGTGTCTGGGTGGAGTGGAATGCACCAGCAATTCCAGCACTTATAGGTAGGAGGAAGGAGGTCATGACCTCCTCAGATGCCTTGTGGGTTCAAGAACAATCTGTATTTGTTTTTATTTGTATTTATATGTATTTATGTATACATGTGTGTATAGACATCTACACACATCTCTATGTACATGTACATATCTACGTACACATACATGTGAAGTCTTTGAAATCAGAAGTTTCAGGAGCAGATAATGGCTGTTCTGCTTATTTTTCACATCTTCATATATATTCTAATATTTCAAAATGTTTGTTTCTTCACTCACTCTTGAAAAGGGAAAAATAGCTTCAACCCTAAAAGCATCTATGTAAATGAATATATAATGATATTTGGAAATAGGTTGATGAATTAGAAAATGTATACAGATTTTTTTTTATTAAAGCAACCAAGTGATATCAGTGGAACATTGTATTTCCAAATGTCACTCATTGTGTCCTTCCTCGTCAGTCATTTTTCTTCCACTGTAACAAACACCTGAGATAACTTGAACAGGTTCAGAGTTTATGCTTCTTCATACTTTCAAAGGCCTCAATCCTGTGGTGAGGCAGAGCAGAAAGGCAGATACTGGATGAAAATTGAACAGCTATATGCACAGTGTGGTTTGGCAGAACATCTAGACGCAGAACTTGGCAGCCTCACTCTGGTGGTACTGGTTTAGAAGGCAAGGATGCAAAACTGAGAGACTGAGGAGAGCAACTGAGGTCAGGCACTGTGAGGTAAAGGTGAAAGTACTGCCAAGACCTCCTGAGATGCCTCTGCATGAAGCTGAAGAGGACGCTTGAGTTGCCCTGGAGACCACAGGATATGTAAATGCCAGTACCATGGGATATGTGCCAAGGACAACTAAAGACATGGAGTGAAGCTAGCCCAAAGGAGGATCTACATAGGCAGCAGAGCTGAAGAAGTCGAGACTAACTAAGATCTAACTTCTCACCCTCATGCAGGATTCCAGCTGATTAGATTACAAACCCTGAATGTCAAACGTAGAATTTTAAAATTTGGTTTCTGTCCTGTGGAATCTAACTATATCTATATTAGATTATTCCTTGCTATGACTGTATTCTTCTATTTTGCAAAAGTAATATTTACTCTGTATCATTATGGATTGGAAGCTTGTAACTTTTAAAAATTTTTGTGGTTGCTCACAGTAAAGAGCATTGGGATTCTTGGTGTTATTAATGACTACGGAGACAACGGAGGTAGACCAAATATATTTTACATTCTTAGAAGAATGTGGGACTTTGGACAAGGAGCGGAAGCTTATGGCTTAAAAGTGATGTGTCTGGCTGTCGAGCTGACGAGGGTTCAGATGTTGCTGTGACGGCTTCATCAGTGGTTGATAATGTTCTTGTGGCCGATTTCACTACCAACTTGACGTTTTTTAATTTACATGTTTTTATTTTTCTACTTCTAAAAGTACATTGAATACCCTTCCCTGTTTCCCTCCATCTCTCCTTCTTCCCATGCCTTCACTTCCCTTCCTCAATCCCTCCCACTCCCTCCCACCCTCATGCATGGACGCTTTTGTGGACTCCAGGTTTCCCCCTGGCTTGTCTACTGTTGTGGTATGCCAGAGTCCTGACCCCTCAATTTGACATTTTGACACCAGAGAAGACGGCATGAAGACATAGCTATGAGGGGTTCTCTTGATTATGTAACTCAGGTGGAAAGACACAACATGAAAGTGTGCTACACACTGGCCTGGATAAAAAGGAGAATGTAAGCTGGCGAGCATACGTTCATTGCTGCTCTCCGCTTCTCCACTGTGGATTCAAGGTGACCCAGATTCCCAAAATCATGCCACTGTTATTTCCCCTGAAGTGATGATCTGTAACCTTGAAATAAGTCTTTGCCTCTTAGGTAGCCTTTTCCAGAGTATTTTATTATAGTAAAAAGGAAATCAGATAGAAAGAAGAGAAAATGAACTCTAGAACCAAATCTGATAGAGAGATGAGAAAATGAACTCTAGAACCAAATCAAATAGAAAGATGAGAAAACGAAATCTAGATCTGTAAGAACAAAAAAGCAAACACCAAGGGGCAAAAATAAAAAATAAGGGGAAAAGGAATGCAAAGAAGAAAACAAATATTCATATTGCCTGCCTAAATTAAGATTAATATCTTGGTTTATATTCCTCTAAATTTTTGAATTATTTATTATAAAATTTTCCCTTTGTTGCTTTTGCAATTTATGTTCTGTCCTCTTTCCCCTGATCATCAATGACTCAAATAATTTTACTCAATAATGATAAATTTTGACAAAACATATCTGTCCAACTCCTTGTGAGTGGCATCGTTGCTTTGTATAGTTATCCCAAACAGGTAATATTATAATCAATATACATGAGTAGTTAATTTGCATTTTCTAATTACTGTGAATAAAATTGTTTTTAGAGATGATAATATAATTCAAATATAATAATTATAATTCTAACGGTATGTTGAAAATCAAAATTTTTGACCATAAGAGTTTGTAAATCACTTCAAGCAATGTGTTTTTATTTATTATGTGTGTCAAGAAAATATAGAGCTTTGTAACCTGCTTACAAAATCTTAATGTATATCAGCACTAGACAAAAGCAAGATAGCATTTTGGTGATTTTTTTTTTTGTAATATGATCTAAGTACATGTTGTACTTTGAATATTATCCCCCATGAATAAATGACAGTGCTTCTTCCCAGAAGTCCTATGACAGTGGAATTAAGGAAGTCAAGTGTAATCAAAGAATGGTATTTAGAATGAGGTTTTTAGACCAATAAATGATTAATATTAAGTAAAAACCATTAGGAGCAGTGACCTGATGATTGCATATGGGTAGCATTATCTAAGGAGAAAAAACATACTTGTTTGCTCTGCGCCTTTTGCCAAATGATGCCGTGTTCTGGAAGTGTCTCAGAAACATGATCACCAGAAGATTCAGCAGTTAACTCCTATTTAAGAAATATGAACCAAATAAATACTTTTCCTTACTCAAGTGGCCTGAGACATCTCATCAGAGATAGAAAGTGGATCACATGGTGACCACCACAGACATAGTGGTGCTTCCATTTCTCATCTTCATTCCAGTCGTTCCGGAATTAGATTGTTACAGCACTACAAAAGAAGGCTAATCAATCTCTATTTTCTCACCTTTCTCCTCCTGCCAGGCAAAACGATACCTTTAAAGCACACTAAATTGCAATTTATGCATCCTGGTGATCCTCTTCTATCCTCTTTTCATGCAAAGGAGAGAGTCATCACAGGCACACAGTAGAAATGGAACAGATTTGTGGCAAAAAAATAATTAAATGAAACCACAAGTTTTTCTTTGAATGAGAGTGAATGAGGTAGAATAAACTTTAACTTATTAGATTGAACATGCTTTTGTGAGTGTTTCGTTCTTGGATTTCTACTCTAGTGAGTTCAGACTGAGGGCACAATACAGGTATTTTTTGATCCTGGAAAATCCTTCCATTTCCTTTAGCTATAATTAGAAATATGACCAGAGGCCTTTCAGACAGGTTCTTGGCATCGCTTTTGAGAAGCACACACAGAAGGCAAAGGCTTTTTTTTCAGAAGCAAGACAAAAGTACTAAGAAGTGAGCAGGATTGTTTAAGAGCACTAGGTAGTACTCAGAACTTTCCTTCATGATTCCAAGAGGAGGATGAGGAGGTTATTATAAGTCAAAGCATGAATGGTTTCCTGTGTTGAATAACAGGCTTATGTTAGCTTAGGTCTTTCTTCGTTACTCATGTCCTTGTCCTTTCCCATGGTGCATCTGATTTTAATCAAATAATCTATTTAACCATGCATAGGCACAGGATGGTAAATGGGGGGTTTTCCTTGAAAGTCCAGAGGATACAGACCTGACTGAACTGTGCAGGCTGGATCTGTCCATTGCCGATTTGGGTGGATTTGCTTCAGGGTGGTTCCAAAACGGTTGTCACTAAGCCATTGGTCAAAGTAAACAATGGTTTTCTTTAGAATAGAGCATGTATGAAAATCAACTGGATTTCTACATGCTTTGTTGGGGGGAAAAGTTCTTTGAGACTCAAGCCCAGTGAGCTTCTGCGTGGTTAATTATCTCTGTGCTTGCCTGCTGGCGAGGAGAAGATATTTGAAAGACGTGAGATGTCTTCTGGACTAGGAACTTCCACGATCTTATAAGATCAGGTATTTCTTTAGCAGTACTTATTTTTTATTTTTCTAATTTTACAAGCATTCCTTATCCCTTATCCCTGCTTCCCTCCATCTCCACCTCCCTCCCATTACCCTCTTTTCCCTTCATCAGTCCATCCCACTCCCTCCCACCCTCCTGCCTGTCTGCTTCTGTGGACCCCGGGTTCCTGCTGGCTTGGCTACTCTTGTGGGGAGTTCAGGCCTCTTGTGACACACCAGTTTGCCTCTCTTCGGGGCACCCGGCTGAGAGAGGCTTTTCCCTTCATTCATCTGGCTTAGGTCCCTAAGGTAGCAGTACCTTTTTTTTTTTTTTTAATAGAACAGTTTTTTGTTCGTTAGCTGGTTTGTTTCCTATAGAACCAGGTTTACCAAAACAAGCATCCATCTATCTTCGCCCTGAACTTAGCCCTCAAGATGCCACGCCTTCTCCCTGCGACCCACTTTCCTTTCTCTCTTTCCCCTGCCTGGGCCTGTGTTTCCCAGTACACAGGGCTGCTTTGTCTACCGCACACTTCTGCTTATGCAGCGGCCGCTTCAAGGCCACATCAGCAGTCTTTCGTCCCCATGACTGCGTTAGCTGCTTCTCCCTAGATACTGGTACTGGTTTCTGAGGCTTCATATCGCGTGACTATGAACTCAGAGTACAAACTCAGTTTGCACTGCGTTTTCTAACAAATCCAGAAGGCAGAGATGCGCACAGAAGATGCTGGCGAGCTGACACCCTGGGTGCCTGTAGGGGAAGTGCCTTCTTCACTGAGTCTTGATTTCGGGGGGGGGGGGCTCTATCATGGCTGCATTTGCCTCTTCTGTAAAGCAACGTCTACCTTGAGCTCTTAACAGTCTGTGTTTCATAAGAAAACATGCCTTTGGGATTTAGGAATCCCCCAGTTAATTCTGGATGATCTCACGTCTAAACCCTGAATTTAATTACTTAGGCAACAATATTTTTCTCAGATAATATCATAATTTAAATTCTCAAGGAATGTCTTTTGAGGGACAGTTGACAATTCAAGACATACCAGTCTAACTGTTTACAACTGGAATATGAAGACCCAAGCATGCTCAGTAGAGCGTACTGTGAATTTTTGCAAGTGGCTGATCTGAGTGAACACGCTGGGTTCCGGCTGAATGTGACCCAGAAGAGTCGCATGCAGGACACGCTTTTATTCGGGGTCTGAGCCAAATTCCTGCTTTGAATTGTCTCTTTATTTGGGTTCTAAAAATGTACGACGTCAAAAGCGAATTTACATGAATTATATCAATTTAAAACTCTGAAATGTGGTTTAGTAAATGTTGAAAGGTGGGTCACCATTGATGTCAAAATTACAGATGTCCTGGGTGTGGTCCAGAATTCAAGAGGATGGCACAGGCTGGGGGAGGGGCAGCAGCTCATCAGGTAAAAGCACTAGTTGGGCAAATCTGAGCTGCTATACTCGCATCACAAGATAATATCAAAGTACACACACGTAATCCCAGCCCTCATTCAGCAAGATGGCAGGTAGAGGGCTAGAGAGATGGCTTAGGGCTTAAGACTCTGTCTTACAAGCAGAAGTTCATGGCTTCAGATCCCAAGTCCCACGTGGTCTGCACTTCCAGCCCTGGTGGGCGGAGCCTGGGAAGTCCCAGAGCGAAGCAAGAAGGAGGTAGAGGAAATCCAGGATGGTTCCAGAAGTCATCCTTGGTCCTCCACAGAGACATACAGTACTCTCTGATACCCACACACACACATAAAATTAAAAAAAATATATTTTTTAAAAAAGATGGGAGGTAGAGACAGAAGGCTACCAGCCCCTAAGGCTAGAGACTGTAATATTCTGAACAACTGCAGAAACATGAGGGAGAACCAGCCTCAACAAGGTAAAAGACAGAACTGACTCCAAAAGTTACACTCTCTCTCTCTCTCTCTCTCTCTCTCTCTCTCTCTCTCTCTCTCTCATTCTCTCTCCTTTTTCTGGTGTTCTTTCTGATATACACACACTATTAAATACATATTCTAAAAATAGATGGTATTGAGGCTAATGCCTGTTGTTATTAGTGGGAAAGATAGCTTTTAAATGAATTCTCTGCAATATGCATGTCTCTCTGTCTGCCTGTTTCTCTCTCTTTGTCACTGTCTGTCTGTCTGTCTGTCTGTCTCTCTTCTTAAACTTCAGGTGGTCTGTTAGAGTACTTTCTCTCTGGAGTCTCACACCCTTGACCACACAGGGCTCCTATGCACTTACTTAGAAATGAGCTGGAATTGCGCCTGCACCGGTGTCTCTTCCTCCTCCAGGGAGACTAGCTGCTGCTTCCCCTGGTCCTCCGGGGTGTCCCGGAGGACTTTAATGGTATGGGATCTCACCATAACTCAGCATTCCCTGGTCTGGCGAACACATTGCACATGCTGAACACATAGGGCCCGGCGCCCCTCTGAAGGGCTGATGAGAACATTTGCAGTCTAATTTAAAGCTGCCCCAGGGTAGCTGTGCAGTCTCATCTGGCCTCTTTATGTTTGTGTTATCAAAAAACTGAGCAGATGCCTTCCTTTCAGTCTGGCACGGTGGCTTCCAAGTCACAGAAGGAGAGAACTTTCCCCTGACGCTCATCTGAAGCCTTGGATTCACAGTTGCTGCCCTCTATGGCAATTATCAATACCCATTTGCATACTTCTAATGAAGGAGACCTGGCCGAGATCGATGGCAGAACTGCCCTGCCTGTGGCTGACATGGCCAGCCGTGTACTTGACTTGAAACAGTTCAATTTCATTCCTTCAAGTGCTGTGTGTCCGAAGCATTTGCCCATTCCCGTGGGAGTTTTTCAACGATTAACCCTATCTGACATTAATGAGCAGACACTGTACATTGATAACGACCTTCACGCTTCACATTTATTTTTAATTTACATGATTATGAGACAGGGATTAAACATTTTAGGTCAACATCTTACACAGGAAGATTGATTTTGTTGCAAATGACGCTAGTTTCTTGTATTTGGACAGGGCAGATCTGTTCAACATTGACAGGGCTGTGATTTCTTTTCACTTCCAAACCAGAACATTAAAGGCATTTTAGATAGGAGAGAAGTTAATAGAATTAGATATGATTCACAAATGTCTAAGATGCTTAGCAGCTGCCTAGGCATGGGAATGCATACCCAGAATCCTCTTTCCTTGGTGCTCTGGAAGCAAAGGCATGTGACTTATTGAGAACTTGAGCCCAGACCCCACTACATATCAAATTCCAGTCAGTCCAGGTCTAACCCATGAAACTGTCTCAAAAAAGACGAGTATGTTTTCCTGTCTCTTCACATGCATTGCCAACTCCTAACCTGTACTTAAAAGTGTTCTCCTCTCTTATATGACATTGTTATTCTCCCACGGGACATGCATTTTAAAATTCTAGGTAACCTCATAAGCATATCAGGCCTCATAGCAAATGGTTTGTGTTCTGGAGAGGGCCACTGTGCCTTCCCTGGCTGTTGCGTTTCATTTATTCTGAAGAATTCATTTTCCAGAGGATCATGTTGTAGCTTTCCTGCTGATAGAATCCTTCATCCCTTAACATTTTGCCTCTTCTGCTTTGTCTCTCAGACATCCAGCCTGAAGTTGAAGATCTCTGAATCCAATTACATGGTACTTCTCCACCTGACTGCGAACTTCATGCTCACCATACTTGGAAGTCTTCTCCATGTTTCTTTCTGCCTCCTCTAAGTTAGGCCTATTCGTACTTCCTTCCTCGTGTAAAGACTGAAAGTCTCATTCCGTGTAAATAAGATGTCTTAGGTCCCTACGCTCCTTGCAGCAATGACTGTATTGTCTCTCCTACTTCACACCAATAAATGAGCTTCCAATAAGTGTTGCCACAATGAGTGTCTTTAAAAATTATTTGTATTTTGTGTGTATTTGCATATGTATATGGGCATGTTCGCATGTGTGTATGTGTGTGCATGTGTATATATGCATGTATATGTATGTATGTGTGCATGTGTGCATGTGTTTGTGTGTCTGTGTGGTTTGTGCTGATTGACTTATGAGACTTTTCATCCACACATAACAGATTGTGTTCTTTGTTTTTGCTCTGAGATATGCTTGGATGTGTGTTGTGTGTGAGTGTGCATGTGTGTGTATGTAGGTGCATATGTGTGTGTGTGTGTGTGTGTGTGTGCGTCTACTTGCTGGAAGTGCTCCTTCTACCAGGGTGCTCCTTCTCCTGCTGGTGTTGCTCAAGAGCATCAACCCTCAGCTCACCCCTCAAATCTTAGCTACCCCGTTAAGGGAGAATAATTGTGTTGCCATGCTATTTTGCTCTGCTTTGATTATTCATGAGTTTTCACTTATGACTCATGGATCAGCTGTTAGTTAAAAAGATTCCACTTGGCTTCACCACGACATCTTGAACTGTAACAACCATGGCAAGCCTTGGACACCCTGGCTCTTCTCACTAGTGTTTCCCAGCAAAACAGATTTAATAAAGAAACAGTATTGGAATATATGAGATGCCTGAACTCCAGTAATAGCGATGCCAGGAACATGCCTGTTTTGATTTTAGCTTGACATATTTCAACTCTGACTTCCGTTTAAGTTCTCTCCTTAAAACACATTTTGAGGACTCAGTGGCCTTGTTCTGCTTGTCTGTGAGTCTCTACTAGCATGAATTCCATGCACCACTGGATCAACCTGCTCCTCTCCTTAGTCTCATGACACCTTTATATTGGGGTCTTAGATTGCTTTTCAAAGATAGCATAAGAAACAGATATATTGTGTTCAGGATAAAACTTTTAAAATTTTTGTAATGTGGGTAAGTTTTTATATATAATTCTAAATTTATTTTTTAAAAATTTTAATGATAATGTATATAAAATGAGGATAGTTGTGCATCTGAATAAATCTAGTGTATTGTAAATATATTCAGAGATATACAGTTTTGGCCCTAAACTACTAGAAGGAATTTCCTGATAGGAATATGAATGGGTGTGTTTCATGCACGGTTTCTTCTTGAACTAGAAATCAAACAAACAAATAAAAAAGCAACTTGGGATTTTGGATGCATGCTTCTGTTTTAATTTCAAAATGCTTTACTGAGTAAAATGCATCTTTCATGAAAACTAAAAGCCTATTAAAATGCTAGTAATCATTCTATATTCTTTATTAGAGGCTTTGAAGCAAAGCAATTGATTCCTATCAGATGAAAGTTAAATATGACAGAAAGTGGTAAAATTATTTCAATTCTCATGATAATTACACAGTCTATTATTAATATACCGAAATACTAATCTTGTGTATGATTCTGTAAAATAAATATAAAAACCTACAGGGATGATTTGTTGCTGTTGCGAGTTTAATTTGACCTAAAATAAGGAAAATGCATAGAAATTAGCACTGTTTGCTATAAATTTGAGATCATAATTACTAGGAACGCATTAGAACAGTCTTGTGAATGATGGTATATACTTGTTATGCCTGCTGAATTAACTAAAAAGCAAATCACATGGTGACATCCTGAGAAATAAATAATCAGCAAGTGTTGGACAGTGATCCTAGAGAATGTAATAATATATTTTCAAATGTACATTGCAATATTGAAAATCCATATGACAGTCAGTGGTAAACATTCTCTCAAAAAAGTTTTATATTGAGAAATTGGTAAATGGAACAAGGATAGAAGTAGGTAAAACTCACAGAAATGACATAAATTCATTGTATTGACATAGGAAAATCTCAACAAGTAAATAATTTTAAAGATTACACTTGCTCTCTCCTCAACTAGGCCATATTAATTGTTTACAATGTAATGTTTTTCCTTAAAGAGTAGGCTTGTGACTCCAATTTATTTCTTTACCTGAACAGATTTTCTTTGTTGTTCAACTCACATTTCTCAAACAACTAAAACTCTTTTTGTATAACTGACTCTTCATGGTTTATAGAATGATACAGTTAAATTTGTATTACATGAGAAAGAGTTGCTACTGTATTTGACAATTACATGAAGTGTTAACATTTACTTAGAGTATTTATATTCTGAGAACAAACTGATTTGTTTTCTTACAGGACAAGTTAATACATGCCATGTGGCTTACTGTGTAATTTTTACCCTGAAATTCTATTAAGTGAGTATATTATCATGACATAGCAAAAAGCTAAACTGACTTTTTAATTATCACACATTTTGGAAATATTAAAAAAAATTTCAATAATGTTTTTCCTTTCTTTATCATTGCCAACCATGCTTATTAATACTACTATTATCACTAAAGTAATCAATCAAGATATAACAAACTGAAGAGCATGGAAATAGAGCACAGCCAAGAAGAAATCAAAAGCATCTATTTCTGGGCACCAAGTGCTCAATCACTCTTTCATTTTTGTTCCTCAGCACACTTTTGTCTATTGGGCTGTGTGCTGGCATTGTGTCCACATTCTTAGGGTCAGTCATCTTTGTTGTGTGAACATGAGAGTTGTATCTTCTATGCATCATGTTGCTAGAGGCAAAGAGACAGAAACCCAGCACAAAGTCAGTATGATGAGAAGATCAATGATGGAATGAGTAATACGCAGAAAAAATTAACAAAACCTAATTAGCATCTCTTAAAATGGCTCTAGTATGGGCAAAATGGAAAGCTGGAAGTCAGGCAACAGTTACACATTAAGAGAAAACAGTCAGGAAGACTGGAGGAGATGCTATGGTTTGAGTCCCCTGTAGTCTTGAAGGATAGTATCTAAAACAGATAATCTGTATCCAAAGCTGGGGAATGAAGGCCAAGTCAGACTTTTCTGAGTTAGGTCAACAGTGATGCAGAAGCCATTGACAGACTGTCTAGTCTCACTGCCTCTCCTCATCCTCGGGATACGGAGCTCACTGCTTTTCACTTGAGCAAATGACATATAGTCATATCTTGCAGCAGGGAGAGCAACCACAGGAATGCTTACAACACTATTTGACATCACTCAAGCCTACAATTACAGCTTCCAAAATAGCTTTTTGAATGTGGACACCATTCCTGTTACGTCTTGAAAAGAGAATTTTCATCAATTAAAATTTAATCCCAACTCAAAGACCTCAAGTGTAAAATGAAATATCACTGCATCTATATTTTACTTTCTGAACTATGTAACAAAATTTGCATGCTATCCCTCCAAGGATTATGAGTGACTTAGTCTACGCTTTTAAATTTCTAAGATAACACATGTGGCATCCTTTCCATCCATGCATTACTGGCATAGCAATGATTGGTGCCTATACCATCTTTCACCACATCTTTTTGCTTGGTTCTGATAGACGCACTGGGGACTAAGCATGAGACGTCTGATATGCTAATCAAATTCTCTACTACTGAAGTACCTCCTGATTCTCCTTTACCCTTTCTGTGGGTCATGATGCCCTTCCAAACCTTTCTTTCCTAAGCTCTCTTGTTGACCTCTGATAGCATCTCCTTACCACATACTAGGAAGTGTCTCTGTAAGGACTACTGACTTAATAATGATGTAAGTATTCTGTGTTCATGTTGTCCATTTTTGTTTGATTGCTTTATAGAAGGCAAAGAAGTTCATTTCAGTGTTGTTTGGTCCCAAAGTACCACTGCTTGTTAAGCTACTTTCTTCTTGTGAATCTTTTCTATAATCAATCAAGTAAGACAGCTCATGTAAATAATGCATGTGGTTCTGGATGAAATACTGCAGCACTAATTTGTCTTTTGTTCCTTTTTGGAAGAACATGACCTATATTCTTCCTCATTCTATTCTAAGAAAGGAACTGGATGAACTGTCATATTTTGAGCCCTACCTCCATCTGTCTTTGGGTGGCAGCCTCAAAAAGTCAACCACATGTGCTCAGGAGTTATACTGGAAGTGGAGATATAGACATTGATCCAGGTAGAGATAAGGAAGGTAATCCTGTAAGGAGTTTGTAAGAGCAATGATGTTCAACTTGCGGGAATAAGGAACCAGTCTTTGAAAATCACAGTGAACTCAGGTTTTGTTATTTTTCAGGTTGTGTCTAAATGCTGTGCTTGGTATAGGTCTATTTGGCCTACATATGGGCCTTTCTTTGGTTAGTTTACTGACCTTTAAACAACTACCAAAAGAACTATCCGATGTTTTGTCTTTGAGTATTTTTGCCTGGAGATGTAGTGTTCAACAGAGATTGAGAAGGAGATTCAGTAACTTCATCATTTAGCAGAAAGAACAAAGATAACTATCAGAAAACACCATGTATAAGAGTCAGTATTTCATTTTTTCTGAGTTCTATGTGAGCTTGGTGAACATTTATTCAACAGAACATAGTATTGCAAGTTTACTATAATTGACTAAATTTGAACTTCTTGCTGCTGTATTCAAGTAGTGCTTTGAACAAGTCAGAACATTAACATAATTCTGAACAAAAAACATTGTGTGCAATTTTCATCAAAGGTGTCATGAACTTAATTTATAAATGTTACACATTTAGAATTTTTAGCTTCTCTTTTTTCAACCATCTTTCTGAGATACAAGATTATTGCTCCTCATAATTTACTTAGAAGTTAAAACACATATTTCACAACCAGGAGAATTAAGTTCACATCAAATGTAGCAAATTGTGGTTCCTTGTACCATACATTTTTTCTGTCACATCAAAATACCTAGTGTATAGTATTTTTATATCTGTAGCTGTCTTTTTTCCATTTGGTCTGTACAGCAAAATATCACAGAATGAATAGCAATAAATCGTAGATAATGGGAAGTCACATAGTCCTGAACAACTACTGAAATATTTCAAAGTAACTAGAAAAAGGGTTGAAGTTTTCCAACACAAAGGTGATGGTGCTAATCTCCTTGATTTGGCATTATGCACCATATCCCTATGTGACATTATATAGTATATTCTATTAGCAAATAAAGACATGGTATGTCTACCAACAATACAGACAAAGTGATTGCTTTATCTTGCTTCTGAATACAGAATCGACCTCGTCAAAGATGCTTCAGTGTTCATGAGGGACTGCAAGATTCACAAATGACATCTCCTACCTACATAAGACAAAGAAGCTCTCTGAGGTCTTTTTGACTAGGGTGAAAATCTATGACTTAATTATCTCCTAGGAGTCTTGCTTAACACCATCTCTTAAAGAATAAAAATTTGGAGAACACAAACATTCAGGATGTAGAAATGGTGTTTAGTAGTTTTTCTATAATAGCTAGGATTATTTAAAGTTTTCACTCAAACAGCTTCCTTCCATAGGATAAACAAAAATAATAGCAGTCAATGGAAAACCATACAGTCCTGAAGAACCAGAGAAGACCACATAGTAGTGGAAATAAGTACCCACAGCTACCCTTCTTCTCTTCATTCTTCATAGAATTTAAATATGGCTACAGAGCTTTGAGTTCATCACCTATTGGTTAATATATTCTATTAATCATGAAAGTAGACTGTGAGTTTAACCCATTTGATGAGCAACTGGACAGGATTACATATACAAGAGTTTGGTTGTTTTTTCAAGAAATTTCCCACTGTCTCATTGTATTTGAAAATCTTCTCTGTTGGTTTTCTTTCCTCTCTATCTGATTAAATATACATAGCATACATACGTGTTATATATAAATGTGTGTATAAAGTTAAAATGGAAGATATATACACATATATCCATACACACATATATACATATACACATATATACATATGCATATTAAATTGTTTAGATTCCCCTAATTTCAATTTATATATTAATGTTAACTTTCAATTGTGTTCCTTCATAATGAAATCAATTCAGCTGAAGATTTTTCTGCACCCTAGTAGCAACGTGATCCAGCAGTGTATATTCTTCCGTAATACAGTGTATTCTTAGTGTATAACAGGATGTGAAAGGATTCTGCATAAACAAAGATGCTATTTTTTTTCTTTTTGGCATAACAATTTTCATCACATGTGCAGTTTAAACCCAGCCCACATAATGTTTCTGTATCAACCCTGTCAGCTTCTCTTTAAGACGCTTTGCCCTGTGTTCTTCTTTCTCTTCCCCAGAGTGTTTCCAGGGCGTACCTTCAGCTGCAGGAAGCAATTTAAAAATCTCCTTTCTCCTTAACATTGCAGCTCATTTAAGAATAGAGCTTACAACAAAAAGGAATTTTTGAAAAAGTAAAGCACATCAGTCTCTCCTCAATTTATATTCCATTTTAAAAATGAAAGAATCAAGTTACAGTTCCAAACTGTACCTTATCTGCTATGTCTATCAAGATTTTTAAGTTTAATACAGCAAAAATTAACTAGAGAATTTGGATATCAAAGTAATTTCACAAAAGTGAGTCATGTTAACATGCAGAACTTGTTAGATATTTTCAAACACTACCTTAGAAATGTAAAAACAAACAAACAAACAAACAAGAAACCCAATAAACTTCTAGATGGTCAAAATCAAAGTTAAATAAATGTCATTCTGGGATCTGGAGATGGTTCAGAGGATAAAGTCTTTGTCTCACAAGCAAAAGGACCCAAGTTTGGACCCTCAGATCCTATATAAAAGTGCCAGGTAAACATAGAGTTAGCTATACTTGTGGCCCTCCAAGGGAGAACCTGGGAAAGCCCAGAGCAAAACAATAATGACAAAGCAAATCAGAACAATTCCCAATATCACTCTTCTGCCTCCACAGGTATACCTTGCACACACACACACACACACACACACACACACACACACACACACACACACCTTGCAAGTGGCTTTTTGAGGACATGACAGGTGGTGTCATCCCTCAGCAATCATTTGTGATCATTTTATAGGACAAGAGAATCTTCGTCCTGTTACACTCACTTCATTGGTCCTTGGATGGATCCTGATTTCTTTGCTGAGGCCATGAAGTAAGGCCTCTGGTCTTGTATTTGTCCTCAGTAAACAAAGACAAAATGCACGAAGCACATAGGACTTACACAGTGAGTTGCAAGGGGATGGAGAAGACACAAAGTTACCCATTTCATCTTCTGGGGTCCCAACTTTTCCATGAGGACCTGAAAGGACCTACAATGGTCTCCCATGTGATAAAGACTTGGTCCCCTCCTGTTCTACGGCATTTTTCCTCTGGGCATAACAAGATGATTAAACTCTTGGACTTTGTGCCTGGTCTAGAAACCATTCTAACATGGCAGAGTATGCATGAGTTTCCTCTAATCTCAGAAAGTTCCTTAAAGTCACAGGATTCAAGGGGTGAGAGTGTCCACCGCAGTACAGAAATCCATGCACACAATTGATAGGCACAGACACCCCCCTGTGCAGATGAAGAAATCCACAGTACAGTCCTAGGAGCCAAGCCCACAGAAGTTCAGTGTTTCGTCTTCTGGGAGTCTCACTGGATCTAGAATGGGCACTGGTAATGTGGCTGCCTTCGAGTTTTTCCCACTGCTATAAACAACCCTCACCCACACACCTCATAAAGTCACCTCATAAAGCTCACCAAGCTCTTTGGAATGATCATTATTTTTTGGCCTGTCCTTGAGTCTTTTTCTGTGGCAAACACATCTTTGTGTGGAGTCTCACCAGGAAACCGAAGCACACCACCTCCTCATTCACCGTTGGGAGGTGACAGAACCCTTAGGTGTTGGAGCCTAGATAGAGGAAGTGATGTCCTGGGATAGTCCCCTCGTGGGAATGTTGGGATCCTGTTTCCATCATTTCTGTGCCCTTGTAGCCACCATGAAACAAGCTAGCTTTCTATCTCACAGCTTTGCCTGCCACAGATCCAAAGCAAAAGGGTCAAATAACCACAGATTGAATCTTCTGAAGCTAAGTTACAATGTAACATTCAAACTTAAAAGTTTTATCACAGTAATACAAAAAAGACTAACTCATTGGCACAACTTATCCAGACAGCTCCAAACACGAAGGAGATTCATCTCCTTTCAACAAAGTAGTGTTTAGGAACAGGTATTACACCAGCTATCTGTCATTTGATTTCAACACAGTGATGTGAAAATGTCCAAGTTGGCGTTGATTAAATTATTTATAACTCATTATTTTATGTGTGAATACCTACCTGAAAAGAGTTCGTTTTTAATTTTTTTAAAAAAATGCCCAACTTCTAATCATTCTTTTGAATGCAGACTGTAAGATTATCATCTTCTTGTTGTGAGCCAGTATATACTTTATAACCCATTTTATGATGTCTCCAATGATATTAAGGTATACTACATATGACATGTAAGTATGCATGATATCTTATGTGCTAATGTATTATATACACATAGTATATAGACTTAATTTTTTGATCAGTTCCTAAATGTGCAAAGAATTTGAGTCATTTTTAAATCTTATTACCTGTTTACATCATAGCTAATCGAACTGAGAACTTCCCAAGTAGCCTCCCACCTACTTTCATGTCCTGCGTGTGTGTGACCCACCGCGCTTCCCGTGGGATGCCTGCAGTAGCAGGTTCCTGGGCACTTGATGGTACATCAGTGTGTGTGCCACTTAAAAAAAAAAACTCCCCTTCCAGTCGAACCCCGACATTTCTAAAGAATATCGTGGTGGCTATGACCCTTTGCATTCCTACATCGTCCTCACATTTCATTTAAATTCATTCATGGTGGCTCTATGACCTCCGGCCTTTCCACTCAAATGTCAAGCTTAACAGTCACAGTGTATTATTTGACTTCATGATGAATGTCACTATGTGTTTATTCTCCTCTGGATGCACCAGTGTCGTGACCTTTAACATCTTCTTGACATAATGTTCAGAGCATCTTTGTCCAGCGGAGGCAAATATCAACTGCACTTGAAACGTGTGTTCTGACCCTCCCACCCTACCCTTCACCACCCAGTGATTATCACTGCCCTCCTTTGCAGTGCCCACGTCACTGTCCCTTTCCACTGTGTCCTCTTATCAGTAGCTCTCACCTCCATCTTGAACTCTCAAAATCCTCCATTGGGCTTCCTCCCTCTCTTGTATTTCTGACCCTGTATCATTTGAGACGTTCCTCTCTAGCATTAGATAATCCCTGTGCCCCTTCTTTTCCCCTCCTATGCCAGTGTGAAGCTTGGAATGACTCTCCCCTTCATCCTTGCTGTACATCTGCTTTGTCCAGTCGTTTTGCTGAAAGAATTAGAAACTAACTCTACAAGTGTGTCCCAAGAAGACATTAAAAAAATTCAGTTATCACTTTTACTAGATATATCAGTAAAAATTCTATTACAGAATAATGGTAGGTATTGTCTTCTTTACTGCGTGGTTGTATGAAAACACTGTTCCCTCATGATTGTAATTTGCCCCAAATCAAAACTCCTTCACTGTCTCTTAATTACTTCCTTGCAGTACAGTAAAAGCTTTTCCAAGTCCTCATGTCCATTTGAAGTTATTTTGTTACAATTTTATTTTTATAAAGAATTTTTCCTTTCATACATGTATATAAAGTTATTCTGAATACTTTTATTTATCATACCCCCTGTTTTTATTTGACAAGTCATATATTATAAATTTAAATCCTTTTCGCCCTATACTCTCTAACCCCATTGAAAATGTTCTTCCAGAAAATCTTCTTTCTTTCATATCTGTAAGTGTGTGGCCTACTGAGTTTTACCCAAGTTGCCTGTAGTAGTCTGCTGGGAAACTCCCAGGAGCACAGATACTTTATTGGTGTGTGCCTCCAGAAAAAACAGTGTCCTTTCCACAGCCAACATACACCTTGAAAAATGCCCCAAAGAGGGGAGGAGCTTCATGTCCAGGCCACAGCTGCTCTGGTTCCCTTACTCTATTTTACCTCTATAAGACCCTCTGTTCTTCTTTCTTGTCCTTTACCAGATTCATTACTTTTGGGTTGATTTTGAGGCCCACTTATTTGAACTAGGGTCTCCTGCATGACCACTGGATTGGAACTCTCTGTTGGAGCTAGTTGGTGTTACCAGTGTGTATGCAAAAGAAAGTTGTGTGCCCCGCCTTCCGTTCAAGAACTATTTCTGGAAATAGCTCAGCAGTGATGAGGCTCCTGAGCCCCTCCTCCATCCATCACCCCTGCCTGTTGCCAAACCCAGTCTTGGGCTGACCCAGAGGAAGTGTCAGCGGCTGCCAAGAGTTCATGATTGCCATGGCTATGTCTTGCCCAGAGAAAAAGCTTTTATTTGGCAGACCCTATCTTTAACTTCTGGCTCTTCCGTTCTCCCCACCATCTTTGCTCAGTGCCCCCCAAGCATTACAGTGAATGTCCTGCATAGAGCTCAGCCATTGTCCTTCCCAGCACTTGGCACCCGTGGGTCCTGTCACTGCCCACTGTTCACTGGCTCCTCTGATTAAGTCTGACAGTGGCCTTGTGACATGGGTATTAACACAGATACCTAAAAGAAGGTTTGATGCTACATCAATTTACCTAGACACTAGTCTGTGGTTTTCCCTCCCTGGGGATGCTTCCTTCTCATCATGTGACCACAGTGGTCACACCTGTGCTTCCTCTAGAAGCAGTGAAGGCAGCAGCATGTGGTACACAAGCATAATTACTTTTGAAGATGTCTCTGATTTTCATTTATCTCCCTCTTATTTTTAAAAATTGGGAAGCCTTTGTGGTTGTTCTATTATCTCTGTGCATATTAACCTTGAAGTCTGTCTTCATTCTTTAATTTCTTTGAAAAATATTCTTGTATAAATGATCACAAATCTAAAATTTTGTCTCTGACTTCCTCATTCTTGTTTTTATTAAGACTTTTTTTGAAGTGGGAAAAAATGAAGCCATGCACTGTTCTGTTCATAAAACCCAAAAGACTAAAGATATGAGTTTTTATTTAAGCAGATGATTACAGTAAAAACTAGATTAAATTAGAATTTTTAATCTTAGTATTCCTTTTGAAAATAGAAGGGCTACCTTCCTTGTGTGATTAGAAAAATTTGGATAATTCTGATAGAAATAAATAAGGAAACAAGGAAAGAAAGAAAGAAAGAAAGAAAGAAAGAAAGAAAGAAAGAAAGAAAGAAAGAAAGAAAGAAAGAAAAAGAAAGGGAAGAGAAAAGAAAAGAAAAGAAAAGAATGAGTCACAGAGAAGAAAAAAGGGCAAGGGGAAGAAAACAAAAGAAAAAATTTAACAAGACAATGTTATTATCTTATTTTCAATAATTTGTCTTTTGGGTTTGGGATATTATACAGGAAAAAATAACGTAAGATAAGATTAAGAGAAATTAGGAAAATGTACAAGATTAGAATTCAAGGGAAAAGAACACATTATTTTAAACATAAGGCATTGAATTATTTATTGTTTAATTTGTTTATAGAAGAACACACATTGCTCTTTCCCTCCTAGACTTCATTTGCTATGCTCCAGGGGTGTTTTGTCAAAGTCAGGAGAAAAGCTGACCTCTGCACTCCCCCAGCTCCACGGGAAAAGAGCAGGAGAAGCCAGTTATCTGAGGCATGTGTGGCATTGGAATAAGACTTGCGAATGGAGATCCTCTGGCCGTTGTCAACAGCTTCTCAGCAGATTAAAGCAAGGACGTGGCCATTCTTCTTGAGTCTTTAAGAACCTAGAGTCAGATCCGATCATTACTGCTTGCTCTTGAGCAATGCCCTGTTCCGTATCACGTTGACCATTTCTGATAGATTACCCCAGACGACACATCTACCATTTTCATTAGTGCTACAGTAGTACCATCATTCCAAACCCAAGCATCTTCCAGTTTTCTTGCTTTTGAAAAACATATTATTTATTTATCTAAGAGAAGGGTAAGAGAAGCAGAGAGCTTATTTGCAGTGGTGTTCATGAAAGGCTAGAGGAAAACAGTTCTTCAGTTTCCTCTTGCCCTTTGGGCTCTGAGAACCAACTCTGGTCATCAATTTTTCCTGCAGTCACCTTGACCTGCTGAGCCCTCATGTATACCCTCCTTACATGCTCATGGTACTTGCTGAAAAGCGTCCATGTTTTATAATGCTGTTTCAATATTTTTTTGTTTCACATTTTTCTGTTTGAGGTAAGTGTGTGTGTGTGTGTGTGTGTGTGTGTGTGTGTGTGTGTGTATGTGTGTGCTTGTATATGCACACAACAAAGTGTGTGTATGGGAAGCAGCTTCAGGAATTGAACTCAGGGTTTCACATGTGGCAGCAAGCATCATTATCCACGGAGCCAATTGGTTCCATGAGGGAAGCTATTTATTGTTTGGTAAAATTTGTTATGAAGCTATTGTAGATGTGATGCTCCTTGTTGATTCACTCATTATAATTGCTTATAATTGGAAATTTGATATTTATATATCAAAAAGTACCACACACACACACACACACACACACACACACACACACACACACACAAACACACACACCACATCCGTATCTTTAAAAGCAAGCAATTTAACACTTTGCACAGGTAGACTTTTGGGAGCACTTATAAAATCAGCTTTTAACAAAAGCGCCTGGAGCCAGAAGACTGGGAAGTGCTGCTTCAAGGACTTCATAGTGCGCTTCCGCCATGTCTGAGGAGGTCCTGGCATGTTCCTTAGTAACTGCTTTTCAAAACGGTGTGTGGAAGGCTCAGGGGGTCATTTACTAGTAGTTTCCTGGACAGTGAAAGCTTTTCAGAAAGGTGGAGAAGAAAGGTCAGTGGCAAAGCACATGTGCTCATGGGGACAGAATGGAAGAGCCGTCAGGCCAAGGGACAAGATAGCGCGTGGGATGCTGGTCGTCTTGAGATGTCTGCGATTTTCAAGTTTCTTCACACTATGTACCAGCAACAAAAGTGAATGTTTCTCAGAGGGTCCGGAGAGATAGCTTAGGGGTTAAGTCTCTGCCTCATAAGCAGAAGATTCTGAGTTCACATCCCAGGTTCCATATAAAAATGCCAGGCAGAAAGGGCTGTGGTCTGCACTTCCAGCCATGGTGGGAGGGAGCCAAAAAGGAGATAAATGCACCCCAGGATGATTCCTGAAGTCACCCTTCGGCCTCCACATCTCACACACAGACACACAGACACAGACACGGACACACAGACACACAGACACACAGACACAGACACAGACACACACACACACACACACACACACACACACACACTAAATGAATGAAGTTGTTTTTCTCTAGCAGTAGTGCAGCAAAGAATTTAAACATTCTTTTACAGTCTGTCAGAAGTCCGTCTTCATCAGTCGCTAGAATCTTTTTTTTTTCTTTTTGCTAATAGAATTGTTGATTCTAAACTGCCTTTCCAACACAAAATTCTTGCTAATAAATACCGGTGTCCTGTGGAATGCAGTTTCAAACTAAGCTATCCTAATATTTATTTTATTTGGTGGTAAATTAGATACCCTCGGGTTGTACTAAGAGAAAACTTTTGAGCTAAAGGCTGTATTTCTGTGTTCACAAACCATTAAGCTTGCTTAAGGCTATGTACATGTAATGCAAATTATAGGGATTCTAACATTTGGTCAGGCTAAGAGGTAATCTTACCAATATTTAAAAGGTGTTGTGAGTACAGTGACTTCTCATCTGTGTTATGAAAGGAAATGTTCATAAATAGGCATGGGGAAACAGGCACAATTTTTCAAATTTATAGTAAAATTATTCGCTCTCAGTACTTGGAATGTTATTGAAGAATTTATCTATTTATCTATTGATTAACAGGTTGATGTTAGGAATTAAAACACAGGCCCTTCAACATACTGTACAAGCACTCTACCATTAAGCCATATCCCCAACCCAGATTAGTAAATTCTAAGTCACTTACTACAATTGTTTTTGCAAAGAGGATACTATGGAAACCTGTGATACAGAATGGCCTAAATAAAGCTACAGAGCCAAGAATGTCAGCTGCATTCATACAAAAATTCTTTAACTGTTTCAGATAGAATTATGATTCTCAGCTACCAAATATTTATGTTTGGTTAGACATTAATATCAGGCTATATATTGAAATCATGTAGAGACATGATGGGTTTGTAATTTTTGTCATATAGATTTGATAACCAATCACAAACTATTTACTAAAACAACATAATATGAAGTTATCTAAGGAGCAAAAAATCAGAAGAAAGAGTTTAAGCAAGTTGGTGATCTTTCCATCAGCTCCGGGGACCTTGTTAGTATAAGTAAATCTTGAGAGAAATGGGGAAAAAGTTAATTTCTCTCAAAAGAGTCTGACCCTTAAAATATTATAAAGGAACAATTTATACTTTATAAAAGATAGTTGCAGACACCATCTTTCTTTACAGGAAGAAGACTATATGATAAAAGAAGCTCTCAGATGCCAGCCCTTTAAGATATTTTAGTTATTTCATTCAACTTTCAGAACTGCCCATATGGTAAGGAAAGTGTTTATGAATAAAGTAAAATAAACTCTTTTCTGTCTGTTATAAACTTATTCCTTACTCAGATAATTGATCAAAACTTTAAATTCTGTCAAACATTTCATCTCTGTTTTTCATTATAAATACTAATTGGAATAGTAGACTATGAGGCTTACAATCCAATACATGCATGGGCTACATTTATTAAATTACACGCATATATACAAACTTTTGTTACTTCATCTTAATTTCCAAGTATATCTTAATACATCAGTGTAAAACAGCTGTATTCACAGAGTAGCTCTATTGCATTGAGCACTGTAAGTATGTTTTGTCCATTTTTTCTCATGTTGAGAACTGCAAGGCATAGGGATCACTTCAATAGCACAGTCTTGAACCAGCCACTTGTCTATAACCCAACCCACTGGTTGGGTTGAGATCTTGTTAAAGCAGCTGCACTAATATGGATGTGGACTGAATTCTCAAGTATCAGACCTAGGTTACAGTTCTGGCTCTAATTTATACTCAAAATGGAGCTTCATCCAAAAGAAAAACTGAGTAAAGATTCTTCCTCTAGAATTTAGTAAGGATAAGTGACTTCTTGAGGCTGTGAAGTCAGTAAAGCGAGCTCAGGCATGTGTTCTTGGAAGGAGCAGGGGAAAGAACAAATACTGAGAAGGGGATGACAACACTTGGCAGGCAGTGTCTTTGTATCTGTGTTGGACATCTTGACTCTAATCTGAGCTCATTGCTGTCTGGTAACAGTCTGATTTCTGGGAGTACACATCTCTACTGTTCAAGCTCTCTTCCACCTTTATTTCTAAGAAATCATACAAATAGATGTCTCTTGAAAGAAAATCTTTTTTATTATACATTTCAAATAAATCTCTCTTGAAACAAAATCTTTTTTATTACACATTTTTGCCTAATCATACAAGCTCAATAAGTACTCCCTTCTCTCTCTCCCCTTCCCCTCCACTGATGTCCCCCGCTCCCCCATTGCACTCTTCCTCCCTTCCCCCATCCCTCTCACCCCCCTTCCTCTGTCCCTCCCTCCCTCACTTCCTCCCTCTCCCCTCCCCTCCCCTCCCCTCCCCTCCCCTCCTCTCTTGTCCTCGAGCCTCCCTCCCATCCCTTGGAGCGTTCATTTATGTAGGCAGCTGAATTTCCCTCTGAGTCTTCTACACTAGTGAGGGCTCAGGACTCGATGGCATAGTTTGGGGCCCCTTCTTGGGCTTCTGGCTAGTATGGGAACGCTATTATGTCTGTTTAACCCTTTGCCTCTAAGGATTGTACTGCTTGAAGCCTTCTTCCCTGTAATCCATGCTAGACATTGGGGGGGTCCTTGACATGCAGCCATTGTGCAGGTCAGGCAAAGTCCAATGCTGGCTGCTGCAGCCTTAACTTGTGTGATGTATTTTGCATATCTTAGTCCTCCCCATTGTTAGGCCCTTATAGTCTTGCCACCCCCTCTTCCACAAGGTTCCCTGAGCTTTAGGATGGGGAGAGATTTGGCTGGTCTGGTTCCAGGTGAATAATGTAGGGTCTTTAGTATTCTGAACCATAATTTGTTGTTGTTGAAACAAAGTCTATTAGATCAGAATTTTGCATATATTATCAGCTTAATTGTTTAAGGAAGGAAATATAGGACACAAGTAAAATGTGGCTAAATGTATTTTTGGTTCCATGACAGGAGTTATTTTAGAGCACCCTCTCAAATATGAGTGCAATAGCAAAAGGAAATAGGCTGAAACATTCATGAAGAACCAGATATAAAATTTTATCATTCTTAAAATATATTGTAGATGTGTTTTTGAGAACTTGTTCGGGTTTTCAAAGAGCTCCCCAAGTACAAACAAGGGAGCTCAAATGTGCGCGTTAATGTTATTTCTTATTTGCTTTATTTAACATTTTGGACCTCAATTTTGTTTCATTCTAAGTTGAAGAAAACATTATGTTGTTGTTATGTGGGAAAACATAAGAGTTTTATACATGAGAAAAAAAGTCTCAAATACAATTTTTAAGTGGTTTACTTAAATTACTTCATATATTACATACTCTTGGATTGGTATTCACTGAAATAACTTACAAATATCTGTGTAGATACTGTCGTAGCATGTGTAGTGGAGTGATGAGACTGTTTGAGTTACTATTCTAGAAAGTGTCCTTTTAAATATTCGACACATTTTTAAGTTTTATTTTGTTATTATTTTATTTATTTTTCAGAGAGAGCGAAAGAAGGCTTGTTGGACCCTGATACATTTTCATATCTTGACCAGAAAAATGTTTTTCACATAAACCCAAACTACTCACAGCTACGTCACATGATAAAAAATGAGAGAAAATACAGTAAAATATGAGACATTGAAGGCAGGAGCGTTCTTACTGTGAGACCCCTTCTGCAGGGAAACCTGGCATATCAGGGACTTCATTAGGGACCCCAGCTCTTTGTACTTCTGAGCTTTCAGATTTTCTTTTGGATTCTTTTTGAATGTGAGGGAGACTGTTTTAAGTAGCAAGGTGAATTACATTTTACCTAGAGGTCTTACTTATATAAATGTCGTGGATTTTGCAATTAAAATGACCAAAGTCTCAAAAAAATCTGCTAAGGCTACAAGAATGACAAGGTCAGGTAGAACCATGAACTTTCTAGAATGTTTTCCCCTACTGCATTGTATGTATGCATGAATTCCTTCTTTATAGAACACTTCTCATCACCTGCATGGTAAAGTATGTTCAACAAAGTGAACAACTTTTCTCCTCTCATCCATAACCAATGTGATCAGTACTGACCTTTTAATTTGCAGCAAAATTAATTCATGATCAGAACTACGGAACATAATAAAAATTGTCCTATGTAGGGTTTAACTTCTTTGTGTTCAGTTTCTTTCCTCTATGCACAATTTTTAACCTCTTGAGTCCAGAATCCTGCCATCACAATGGACTACAAGATGCAAAGCTTCATAACTCAATTCTTGCAGATCCTGCCACTCTATGCTCCTGTGTCACAGCCTGCATCCACAGAGGGCCACGCATAGTCCTAACATGTCTTCATGACTCAATTCTTGCAGATCCTGTCACTCCATGCTCCTGTGTCTCGCCTGCATCCACAGAGGGCCACATATAGTCCTAACACGTCTTCCATAGTGAGCCACACACAGCCGCACCACCCCTCCCGCAGCACAGTGGGCATTCGCAGGGAGACACACGTGTAGCTGCACCATTATTTCCTCTAAACTACAACTTCTGAAACTGCGGATAATAACCTCACACATAAAGCTGGGGCTATGCACCAGAACATAAGTCTAAAGATCCGTGTTCCTGATCAACTTGACACCCAGGAGGCACAGTGACAAGCCCACGTGAAGGGTTAGCTCTGCTGTTTCAGTTGAGTGTTCTTGGGAAGAAATGCCTTAGCATCAACGGTTATGAAATCCAGGTAGCAGTTAACTCCAAAACATGTTGAAGATGACATGCTTTCTGTAGCATCAAATATTTAGAAAGATTTTACACTTTATATAAAAATAAGTGAGCATGACAATCTCAGTATGTATATTTTATTTCGTGTTTAATATTGGTTATAGATATATTATATATATCAGGTTTGTTTTAAAATAAATTACTTCATTATTTTTATCAGTAAATGTTTATCTTAGATATCTCTTCTGTATATTATATGCCTGGGCTCATGCAAAGGTGCTGTGGTAAAATGAGTTGCCTCTGATGACAGTTCTAGAAGCCTACTCAAAGGAAGCAGTGCACAGTGAACTCACCCTGTTCTTCATCCACTGAGCAATGGTGAAATGCTCCCCTTGAAACTTTCTCTATGGTGTTCAATATTCAAATGCTGAAGAGCTTCCCATCCTTGACAGCATAAAAGCAATTTCTTTTAAACAAAGGCAATGTCGAAAGGGAAATGGAAAGTTATAGTAGGAAACCCTGGAAAAACCTTACCTTACCAGAAGTTTTAAGCACCAGCAAAATTCCATGTGTATGTCAGATAAAAACTTCTTATGTTGCCAAAAATACAGCAACTCAGAGTAAACTGGATAGATACAGATTTTAGAATGCTAGACACTCCCCTGCATACACATTTACACAAGCACAACAAGAACAATCACAAATCAGAATTTTAAATTTTAGAATACTAGTCAACCCACCCCACACACTGACACATGTACAACAAGAATAATCACAAATAAGAAGAGATTAAAAAGACAGAATTTGTATGAAATACGGGTTCTGGAATAAAATAGGGACATCAGTAAAAAATCAGAAAAATCCAAATGAAGTATTTTGGGTTTAAGTTGTGTCACTGATCCCTTGCTTGGTAAATATACATGGGTGGATCCCTTGTAATCTTTAGAGAAAGTTAAAAGGGTCTGTAGGATATCTATCCTGTTTTATAACTTCAACAAATAAAAGAAGCAATTTCAAATAAAAACTATACGTGAAACAAATCTCATTTCTCCTATGATGAGGACTATAACTCAGATATCTAGGTTCATGGTATGGCCACGACTATAATTTTTATCTTCCTTAATCTGCCTTGCTTGCAAAATGGGCTTAATTTTTATCTTCCTCTTGAGTATACTACATTTTGAAATAGCACAGTTGGGAGAGAACTGCTCTCAGTTGCTAAAAATATTGGGAGAAATTTTTGAAGTATGTAAACTGAGCACAATTTAAATTCTTCTCAAAACTATGTGGAAATAATGAGCTTTATTTCTCTTGAGTTATTCACATTGCCAGTCTATTTTGAGAATGTTCAGTCAACTATCACTTAGAATCTCTGTTCTTAGTGCGGGTGCAGAATGTCACATCCACCATTTAGTTCCATTGGTGATACTGCACTCGGCTATCTGCTACCATAGCTCTATTTTGAGCCATTGATTTTCATTAATGTGAAGCTGTCAAAGTCAGATCCAAGGATGCTCAATGCAATCAAATCTTTTTTTTGTATTTTCTTAAAATTAGTTTCATCTCAGAATACTTCAGGATGAATTTATCATGCACAAGGCAAATGTAAATGCCTGCCTAATAACAAGAGTTTTCACATAATAGTTGTACATGCATTAAGTGTGTGTGCTTGTGTGTGTGTGTGTGTGTGTGTGTGTGTGTGTTGAAATACTCTGGATATTTTCATTTCAATGAGTTAGTGAATATTTTACATTTAAATTTTATTAGGATCCTTATCATACCATCTGATCACATCTGACAATCATATCCAGCTATCCCATTGTATTTTAAAGCTAAAGATAATACAATATAATATCTCATTTGAACAATGGGATTTCTATTTTAACTTTTTTTGTATTCTTTCTTTTTTATTATTTATTCACTTGTGCGTAAGTCCCCGTGTGTGTATGTGTGTGTGTGTGTGTGTATGTATGTGTGTGTGTAGAACCACGGGCAAATTCAGGAACCACCATGAATTGCCTCCACCTCCTCCTTGTTTATTCTGCCCCAGGATTCACAGGCTCCGCCCTACCAGAACCAGAAACACAGGCCGCCCTGCTTCCGCCTGGCGTTCTAGGATCCAAACTCAGGACCTTCCGCCTACAAGGCAGAGGGTTAACCCCTGAGCCACCTCTCCAGCCCCGGAAAATCTCTTTTAATCGAGCATATACTACTTAATATGGGTTTGGACATACATAAAATAGAATTAAGTTCTTAAAGACGTTTGTCTTGAGGGAATGATGGCTGAGGAGGGTGAGTGAAGGAAATAGGAGACATGGGGAGAGAATCTCAGCAGACATAGTGCTCACAGCAGCCTGGAGCCATGATTAGTGGTGCAAAAGATGCTCAGCCAGGCCTAGGAAGCATCTTCCCATAGCAGGAACTCTGAGGTCTGTGTCTAGAGAAATGCAAGGCAGATCAGACAGTTGAAGAAGGAACAGTGTGGCTACAAAAAGTCCTTCCAAGCAGGAAAATCATTTTATGAAGACTCTCAGAGTGGAAGAAATGGAGAGACTAAGGAGACAGGCAAATGTTTCTGTGAATTTCTGCTTTGGAGTGCAGACCATCTGAGGGCAGCAAATGCACTGGAAGGACATAAAGAAAGGTAGTGGCTGAAAACAAAGTTTTGCTGATAATTTGTTATAAAGTTTTAAGGATGAGCTTCAGAATTCATTAGGAAAATAGTGCAGAGTTACAGTAGCTGGTATTGCTGTTGTTACTGTAATCATTATTTTCATGTAGCATGTGATTCCATACAGGAGTGTTTTAAGCAGGAATTTTAATCAATCCTATTGTGTGGAACAGCTGTGTATTTAATCCTTTGTTTCCATGTAACAGAATGTTCCATTTTTTCTTTTTTCTGTCTATTTAAAAACTGACCATTGACGTTTTGAGCTATCTGTCACCTTAATTCACTCACAACAAAACTGAATATTTGGGAGAGAGTCTTCCATTCTGGTCTCTGAAAAAGCAGGAAAATGAAAAGGTACTCAGGGGAGTGTCCACATGGAATCTTCTCTTTGCATAGCTCACGTCCTTCCAGAAGCAGGCCTCCATCTCTGCAGAAACTCTCCCCAGAAAGCTGTGGGTGTCACACTAGATTCTCATTGGGGATTTGACTTCCTCCTATGTGGTGGACTGAATTGTTGCTCAGGCCTGGCTGTTAGATTACCTAAGGACACCCACAATGGTGAGAAGATACCTCTCTGTTCAATTTGTGGGGCACACCACTTGACATTTGTATAGACATGTAGCATATTTTGACCAATGGACACAAGTGAGCATAACATTTACTGTCATCAAAGAAAAGCTTTGAATGTGATCCTCGTTCTGGCTGAATCTCACGCCTTCACTCATGGAGGGTGCCTGGTACACAGAGACAGTCTCTGCTTCCTTTCTCTGGTTCTTGGAGCCAGCAGAAGCGAGTGCACCCAGACTCTTCCTGGATCTCCTGTGAGCTCAGAGCAAAAGCTCCTGTATAAGCCTCCTCTTGCCAGTGCAAGACTTGCATGTCGGGCGAACAATGTCTGTGCTCCTTCCTGTGAGCCCGAATCCTCTGTGTCTCGCATAGAACCAGTTCCATAAATTCACATTCACCTAAGCACGTGGAAAGCCTTCTAAAGCTCCAAGCCATGCACTGGGTTAGTAAATACTGCTGCGTCTGAAAAGTGTCCTTTACCACAAAATCCCCCTGTTGATCCATCCTCTGATTTATACACTCTGCCCTCTCATTTTTCAGAATGTACTTAAAAAATGAATTAAATATCAATGTCTGCCTTGCTTTAGGATCACCTTGGAATTTTGTTAAATCACATTTGGTTTTATGCAACTAGTCTGAATTGTCAAGTTACAGGTTATTAAATGAATTATCTCATAATTCCTAATTCCCATTTTATCATTAATTTCCTTGAGGAAAGAAGTACATTGAAAACATTCAGGTAAAACCTTATTTAGGAACATATAGCTGCCTCTTCTTTGCAGGTATATATAATGATACCAAAGGAAAAATATCCTTAAAATTTCCATGTGATAAACAAATGTAAAAATTACTCATTTATTTCATTTATGCATACAGAGTGGAAAGACTTAAATGTTTTCCCATGTAATGAAAATAGAACAAAATTTAAAATATAAAAATCCAAGTCATTAAACTTGATGTCTATTATTGTGAAATTAACATAAAATTTATGTATGCTTGCAAAAGTAAATATTCTAAAGGCAAGAACTTTCCTGAATTAGGGTGATTTCACTGACTTTATGGTTGAGATCCTCTTAAAAGTTTCATATATTTGTCTGAGATGTGAGATTATGTTTTGTATCACTGTGACGTCTCTGCCTTTGGTGGACTGCACAGTCATAAAATCCAGACATAATATTCTGGCTTATATTACTCTCTTATTTCATATTTATGAATAAGAAAGACTCTATTAACCTAGAGTATGTAGGTAAAAAGATTGTCAGGAGCCCAAGAATAAACTAAACACCTCTTACTGGAAGAAAATGATAGTCATTTTGCTACCTTCAATCCAGAAATCTATGTTTTATAATATTATCAAAAGACAATATGCGTTTTGATTTTATATCCTTACAATTTTTCATATAAATGCTATTTTCTCGACTAAAGGAATACAATGTCTAATTTTAGATAATTAGATACATCAAGCTTTCAGCAATGTAGCAGTTAGATGAATCCTGGTTCATTCTCTTCTTTCCATGACAGTCTGCAAAACGGCTCCTAAGCTGCTCATGGGGAGTCACAAATGAAGGAGACATGGAGAAGCCATGACTTCAAGTCAGTGAGTACACAGGATACCACAGCACTGCCCAAACCCTAGAATCAGCAGACAGTTAAGACATCCCAAGGTGTCACTGCACCAAAATAAGACGCCGAGCAAGGTTTATATCACATGCAAGGCAACGCTATGCACTCTCTGTAAGAAGTTTAGGATGAAATGATGAAGCAGAGTCTTCTTTTGATGTCCAATGTGGAACCTTTCCAGGACACACCTCACCACACCCACCTGCCTTCAGGAAGGCCAAGACTGGACATGCGCAACTCACTTACGTAACACAGCATAGCATTTGCTCACTCTTTATTTAAAGTCTGTGTAGACTGTAACCCCAACTGTCGTGCAAATGCCAGGAAAATTGTTCCATGCTGCTTTGGAGACTAATGACAATAAAAAGCGATGTAAAGATCCAAACGACGAAATGATCTCTCAGCAGTTATTTCAGTGTAAGCATGAAGAAAACCGATCGACAGGAAGACTACTTGCTGCGCCGCTCTACTAACAGGGAGTGTGTGGACACAGGAATCTTGCGTTCGTGAGTGCTCTACACCACGTGAAGCTGTTGCTTTTGGGGCTCTGGTTACTTTACTGGCCATGACATTAGAGTCCATGGACAGGGTTAGATGTTCCGCATATTCTGACGACCAAACCGACCTCAGATGTAGCTACTGTATTTCTTCTCTCTTTCAACAGCTGGAATTTATCATCTAAAGATACACCTCTAATTTGCAATCAATCATGCAGCCTTGGTAGCTTGCTTGTAGATTAACTTTGGGGACCATAACTGATTCACTATGCAAATTTTGTTTTCTAACTGCCATAATCTGTGTCATTCAAATAAAATTATGGTCGATGGTATGAAAACACAATGTAAGTCACGCTTTCTAAGAAACAAAGAAAAGACCACACATGCAGGCCTTCAACTCCAGCCCCATTCAAAATTAAAATCCCCCACTCTTTTCTTCTCCCTCTTCCAAGTAAGATCTATCTGTCCCTTTAATAAAAAATACACACAACCTAAATCTTTCTTGACATTTCTAATCTAATGAAGGGACACGGAAATAAAATGCTTTGTTTCTTGTCATTTTTCCCCAAAGGCTTTGAAATAAACTTGTTCTGTGATGACAGTCTAATAATGGGAAATGTGTAATGAAAAAAACAATCTGACAGGTTTTCAGGAACCTGCGTGGAAACAAGAAGGCTGAGTGTGCCACCAGACAGTGGAATGGCCCCACACCAAAGAAGAAAGGAAGGAACTGACAGAGGGTCAGAACACGTTAGTGACACCTCTATGGCAAGGGAAAGGTGGGCATCTAGGTGCATGTGGGCATCTAGGTGCATGTGGGCATCTAGGGACATGTGGGCATCTAAGGGCATGAGGACATCTAGGAACATGTGGGCATCTAGGAACATGTGGGCATCTAGGAACATGTGGGCATCTAGGAACATGTGGGCATCTAGGAATATGTGGGCATCTAGGAACATGTGGGCATCTAGGAACATGTGGGCATCTAGGAACATGTGGGCATCTAGGAACATGTGGGCATCTAGGAATATGTGGGCATCTAGGAACATGTGGGCATCTAGGGGCATGAGGACATCTAGGAACTTGTGGGCATCTAGGAACATGTGGGCATCTAGGGGCATGTGAGCATCTAGGGGCATGTGGACAGCTGGGACACCAATGGATCCATGGCAGGGGTGGGGAAGATGGTGATATTGCTACATAGGGAAACCCTGTCTCAAAACAGACAAATGACAGCAATACAGTGGTGATTTGAGATAATATTTTGAATCATTTAGTTAACTAAAACATTTTTAGATTAGAAACATACACATCTCCTGAATTTATAAAATAGAAAGATCCAGTTGTGTACCCATAAGAGATCCTGCTACTGGACTCTAAGAAATAATCCCAAGACCAGGATCACACAAAAGATCTTGGGTTAAACCCAGTGGGACACACACACACACACACACACACACACACACACACATACACACACCCCAACATGAAGATGGGAGGAAGACTTGTGGAAAGGGCAGCTGGCAAGCGGCACAGAGGAAGGAGAAAAAGAGCAGCAGAGGGGAGGGTGTTCAGAATGTATCACACATGTATGAAATTGACAAAGCACAAAATTCATCAGTAAATAAAGGTGGGAAAAATAACAAGAAGTGAATGAATATTGACAATTGTCTATGCATTTACTCTTTATTTAAATGGCATGTAAGATTTCTATAGAATCCTAAGGTATTGAGATTGTCATCAATAATCCTGTGTGAGAAAGATCTACAGACTAAATTAATTTATTCAAGATTGGCTAGTCGTTATGCTACAAAGCTCAAATTCGAAGCTACATGTAGATGCACCCCCAAAGTTTTCATTTTTACCACTGGATAATCATAATTAATATTTTAATGAAACAACTAGTATCTGGACCATCAAGCTGCAATAATATTCTTTTCATACATATCCAAGGTAAATAAATAGAACATGTTCTTCTTCCCTGCTTCCTAACAATTCTCCTTGCTTCCTTCTGGATTACTTATTAATATATGTATACTAAGTAATATATATATATATATATGTTGAAATACATAGAAGTAGTCTAATGGCTCACTATAAATTTTAAAGTTAGACAATTTTCATCTTGCATAATTGAAGAAAACACATGAAATTAATGTCTCAATGTAACTTTTCAAATTGTGAAATCTCAAAGAAAATGGAAATAAATTGCTAAACATGTCTCTTTTAAGAATATTGGCTTATACAAGGGATTAACAGTCACAATAGTGTTCCTATACTTAAGGGGAACACAAGAAAGAGTTCTAGGAAATGCCACTGAGTCCTTACACCTCATCAGAGAGGAGCACCCAGAGGAAAGTTTGATATACTCATTAAAAGATGCTTCAGAGATGGGGGGAGGGGGCACTGGGAGAAAGGGAGGGAGGGGGAAAAGAAGAGGAAAAGGGGGAGGGAGCAGGGAGATTTAGGGAGGGGTGGAGGGAGGGAGGGGACAGGGGTACCTCGTTTGTATGAGCAGAAAAATAAATAAATTAAAAAAGAATATTGGCTTATAAATGAACCCCAAAGGAAAGAAAGAGTTTAATTAAGCAAAAATAAAACACCCAAGTGAGCAAAAAAGCAAACCAAAACAAAGTAGGCAAAAATTAAGACACTTAAAAAAATTACAAGTAGATCTGTCAACTCGCCAAACTATAAAAGACAAACCATTCATTATTTTAAAATGGTATCTCTCTGGTTGAGGAGGTGACTTAGGGGTTAAGAAATCTTGGTGCGTAATCATGAGCTGAGACCCTGTAGATTCTTAGTATTCAAGTGTAGAAGCCAGCGTGGCCACACACCTCTAGAGTCCCAACATTGTAGAGGGCAGAGACAGAAATTCTCTGGAGTTCATTGGTCAGCCAGCATAAGTGAAAGACTTTCAGCTCTGGAGTTTGTGAGATATGCCCTGTCCACAAATCACTAGGTACAGGACACCCGGAGACATCCGATATCCATTACTGGCCCCATACACATATACTTCACATCAAAACACACAAGGCATTGCCCTCTAAGGAAGCTGTTGTTCTACACTGTAATTAAGAGATGGAAAGGAGGCTGATAGGGGATATTACTTGGAGATCAAATACTTTATGAAGCATATTTCATGATGGGCTAATCCAGATTTGCATTCAATTTATTAATCAAAGGCAAGGTCATGATTGAAGTCCATGAAAGTAATAACAGGAGCTTCTGGGTAGCGTTTGAGTAATTACCACATCCCCAACATCGACATCTTCTTTCACCTCCCTCCACTGGAGAATTCCCATTTCTATCATGTGTTTTGTTTTCTCTTGTTGCTTTCTGTTCCAGCAGTGCTAAGTCATTACTCAAGTGGGTTGCTGTTTTGGCTCTTTAAAGTCATGATCTGAAGAAGGCAGGAGAGATAATTTTCATCCTGTAAGTGGAAAACTGAAATCATTTTCACCACTATAGAGTATACGGGGAAAAAAAATCCTTTCTGGTCCTCGGGGTGAAAGACAGCAGTCTCCTTGAATACCAATGTCCGGTATCGCTCACACTGTTTTAAAAGTCATTATTATGTGCAAATATATTTCAAAATGATATAAACATTTATCAAAAATTCTTCATTTTCAACATTATTTCTAGAATGATTTAGACATTTCCTCTAGAATGATTTTTATGTTCAAAGTATTCTGCCTCAAGTGATGACAATCTTTATTAAAAAGCAGACAGACAGGGCTGGAGAGATGGCTCAGAAGATCCTGAGCTGGATCTTGGGTCCCCTGTAAAAACTCAAGTTGGAAATGGCGGTGGCCTGCTGTGGCGGGTGGAGCCTGGGAAATGCCAGAGCAAAGCAAGAAGGAGGTGGAAACAATCCAGGATGTTTCCCGAAGTCACGTTTGGTCCTCCTCAGGATCACACAATGCTTTTGACACACACACACACACACACACACACACACACACACACACACTAATTAATTAATTAATTAATTGATTGATTTTTGAAAAATACAAGCAGACATATAAAAATAGAGGGCTGACGACGTTTGCTCCATTGATAAAGGTGCTTGCCTAGCGAGAGATCAATTCCTGAATATACCATGTTAGGACAGAACTGGTTCCCTCAAGTGCCCTCTGACCTTCCTTCACATGCAAGCTTTGATGTACCACCCCGACTCAAAATAAATGAAATAAAATAAAATAATAAGACAAAATAGACCATCCAGGACTTGGAAATTAAATGAAAAAGATGACAGCAGGGTCTTGGGATTCCTGGTGACTGTGACGACCCTGTTTGTTTGTTTCACAGTGGGGGGAGTTGAAGGCCAATGCCCACCCTCCAAGTCTCTGAGAAGCACATAAATTCAAGTTTACCGTGTTGAAAAGACAAAGCATTCTGGAATGGACAGCAGAGAAGTTTTAACTTTTTTTCCCCTGCATCACACATGAATAATATTTTAAATGAAAGACAAGGGTCTCATTTGCAGTGATCGTAAGGACTATCTGAAATACTCTCCATATGTGAATTTCATGACTGCAAACACAAGCTTTCAGGGGTGAATTTGTTAAACTATCAAGATTTTTGTCCCTTTGAGTCAGTTTTCATATTAGCCATAATACCAGCAATAAAATGACTGACCAATTCCCATTTTTCAAAAAGGACTATATCATTTTAAACCTGTGTTATGAGGCTCATCATCAACACCCCGCCATCACCATCACGTACTTTAGGTCGGGTAGTCAAGGCAGTCCCAAACATGGAGGTCATATGATGGCTGTGTGATGGAGGAATCGCACCTGTGTCCTTGTACCTCAGATGCTCACTAACAAGTGTGATCAGTAATACAGGAAGTATATCATGAATGCTCATGACTGGACCACTGACAGGTACTGAATGACATATGAATGATTTATGCAAATATGTTGGTTATCCATATGCAAAATTCTGTTAACAAGAAAAGTTTTCATATTACTGTGATACTGAAAGTTTGGAATTCTATACTGTTTCCCCAAAAAGAACCGAATCAGCATAATTTTTCAAATGAAGAAGCACAAACATGTTAAAAGATGATGGATACTTGATATCGTGTGAGTAAGAGACAGATGGATGGAGGTTTCATCATTTTCCTTCATGTTCTATTAACCAACTCATAAATTTCAGTCTGTGCTCTTCATCTAGCAGAACACACACATTAGCAGGGAGAGAAATGCACTGGAGAATATCAAAACACAGCGGAGAATGGGCAGGAAGAATCTGTGACGTCACAAATACCCCAGATGTGGCCGGGTTGCCCTTCACAGAGACTTCAAGGGTTTATAAAAAAATTAAAACCATCATTTTAGATGTGAAAGATGGCATTAGGAAATACTATTTTACAGTCTCAGGGGAAACTGCTATTACATTTAGAATCAGTAAAGATAAATGCTCTTGATCTCACAAGTAAAGGGTATTTTGAAAGGAAAAGTTTAGAAAGTGTGACCAGTAATTTAGGATGTATATCATGAATGCTCATGACAGACACGGAATGACATATGAATGATTTATGAAAATATATTGGTTTATTGATATGCAAAATTCTGTTAACTAAGTTTTCATATTGTTGTGATACCAAAACTTCGCAGTTCTATACTGTTTCCCAATAAAGAACTGAATCAGCACGATTTTTCAAAATTGATAGAATGTCATCAATATGTAATGTAATTAGAGTGAAATATTACAAAGAAAACCAGATTGTCTGATTTCATTTCATGTATACATCGTATTTCAAATTTCTCTAAGGAATTCATTTGAAGGAGGTTGTTTTTCAAAAAATGTCTTACCATCATCTCAAACATCTTGAAATGAGTTATTGTGTCTCCCACACCATATTTGAGGTTGCTATCTCAAAGAATTCAGTTAATTTTTGAGATAATTTGGGGGCTTGGGAAAGAAAATGTGACTATTAAAAACCACCAGTCGTGTATATGTGTGTTTTTCCCTGGTCACAATAATTGCTGTCACTTGGGCGATTGGACCTGATTTTTATGTGATGACTGAGATAGAATAATTTAGGTCTCACCACATGGATTGCTGTTTTTGCAAGGGAACAGACCTGCCTGACACTCCTCCTTCATGAAACCTAGTTTGCTGGATGGAAGAAAAGCAAAGGATTTGGAAATCTAGGCCACGTGTTTACACAGGTGCAAGTTTAAACATCTTCACTCCCAAGTTTCTTTACACAATCTAGCCATATGCATTTAGCAAACAGCTTTAAAACCCCAGATTTTATAAACATACTACTTTATGTGGTGTTAATTAAGTGTCTTGGGTTTAAATCCTAGAATTTCAAGGATTCAGTTTTCCCATCTTTAATTAAAGAGAAATATCTTCTTTGTCCATATCCTAAGGTTAATATGAAATGAGTAGAGATGAATATTTTAGCATAGACATATTTAATATTCATAAACAGAAGATATTATTAATGAATTATTAATTGGTGAATATGATGTTGATTCATATTTATAATTAGAGGAATTTTTCTTCCCTGAAAAAGGATTTAATAACCTTTATTTCAAGGTAGTAATTCTTCTGTGCTGAATTTACCTTTATTTATTCACAAATGAGCTACAGTCTGCTTTCTAGCTTCTGAAGCACAGCTTGCAGAGGACATTGAGCAGAAAATTCCCTGGGGATAAAATTCTCCCATAGGTAAATAGGCATGCACAAAAATCTCCTTCACCATAGGTAAGTTCTTTGCTTGTAACTCACCAATGAATTCACAAAGAGTTTCTTGGAGACCAAGGAAAAATGCTCAGTCTAATACTCAATATAGTTTTCATTGTTGAATAACAATGAAACCATCTACAGTTATATATAGTAAGTAAACTATTACTTAAAATGGATAGAAAATGGACACAATTAAATTGCAAAGATATTTTATTCCGGTACTCTAATTATTATATATTATGTATCAGGCATCACATAACCTGTAAATATATAAGATATATAATATAAATATACATTCTATGAATGTATAATATATATAAGTAACAAGAGATGGTATAGATCTTACCCCATAAAATATATGAAATTTTTCCCATGCAAACATTTGAATACTTACTAAAGAGAAGTAGTGATCACTCTTGTATCTGTTTTACATAGAGATGTTTTCAAGTATAAAAAATAACCTCTTTTATACAATGCTGATGGTTTGAGGTATGCCAGCTTACCTTAAGTTTTTTTTTAATCACACTAACTAGTGCAAACTATTCACCTACAGAAATTGGCAACAGTCTCAAGATTTGAAAGTATCGAATTGCTATTTCAACAGAGAAAACATCCTGATCTGTGTGATTCTTAGTTGTAATTAACTCTTTGTTAAGTAATTAAGCAAACATTCAAAAGCATAAATAAGTAGATAAAGAGGTTCTGGGGAATTGGCACATGGTTGGGTAAAGTGCTTGCTGTATAAACATGTGGATCTAAGTTTCAGTCTCCAGCACACAATCAAATGTTGACCAGAGAGATACAAACTTGTGATCCAAGAACACAAGACACAGACAGGAGAATCTCTGGGACTTACTGGTTATGTATTGTATCCAAATTGCTGTAACCCAGGCCAGTGCAAGACATGGTCTCAAGCTACACGATATAACACTAATGAGAAAGCCAATCAGTGGAACTAACCTCTGACTTCCACAGGCACGTGGAATATAACTAGAGAGAGGAGTTAGGCTCATGACGGTAGGGTCACAGACGGCAACAGATCTATGGAAACTGACATGACTCATGGACTGAATTTTGAGCTTAAACAAGCAACAGAATGCTAAAGTTTCACATAAAAATGCACAGCTTATTCATATGTATTTTTTTATATAGGAGGCAGGGGAAGGTTCACTCATTAAAGCCATTGTCCTGCAAGTGTGAGAACTAGAGTTCAGACTCCCAGAATCTAGTCCAGAGAAGGCAGAGACTGGGGATCCCCAGAATAAGCTTGAAAAATAGGTCATCTGATTTAGCAAGCACTAGTTTTGGTGAAGATCTTGCTTCAATAAATAAGATAGAGACTCATCACAAAAGTTACCTGACATTACGCACTTGCTGCCTCACGCATGTGCTCAATGTGCATGCACAGTCACACAGATGTTCATTCAAACACATGAGTATACTTACAGATATACATGAAAAAATGTTAAAAACATCTGGACATAAACTGTAGATCAAAGAAAACGTGGACAAATTGAATTTACAGTATATCTATATATTCAAGGTTTTACTGATTCAGATTTCCAAAGTCTAATTTTAAGAGAGAAGGCAGAAAGGGGTCATTAGGATGATTTAAGAGCTAAAGGATTTCATGTAGAAATATGACCTGTGATCTACTCCTGGATTCCAGTAGTAGGAGAGCCAATTTCTAAAAACTATCTTCCATATATCTATGTTCAGATTCTCTTTCCTTCCTTCCTTCTTTCTTTCTTTCTTTCTTTCTTTCTTTCTTTCTTTCTTTCTTTCTTTCTTTCTTTCTTCTTTCTTTCTCTCTCCTTTCTTGCTTTTTCACTTTCTTACTCTTACTCTTTCTGTCTCTCTCTCACACACATACACATACACACACACAAATACATACACAAACACGCATTCTCAAAATAAGTAAATCAAACTTTTAGAAAATAGCTCCTTTTTCCTTCTTAGCTACAGCTTGCATCCTGTCTGCTTACTTCAGAGCCTGCTCACTACTCACTGAGGCTCCTTTGGAATTTTACTGTCTGAAGTCTGTCTTTCCCAGGTAACAACGTTTGTGAATCTGAAACACCGGCCTGTGTAAGGACAGGTAAAAGATGATCACTAGGATTGGCACAACGAAGGATACCAAGTACAAATACTGTGGGTCTTCTTTGATCCAGAGAGACATGGTTCTGGCATGACAATATCCCAACCATCCCTGATTTCCTACAGGATTAAGCTAAGATGTAGACATTCATGTGGGAAACCATCCTGAAGATGCTACTGGCCATCATCCCCACAGTATCTCACGTCTCCTCTTTTCTGCCAAGGTACTTACTTGGTCTAGAATTCTTGTCTCACAGCCTGATTCTGGCAGAGCCAAATGAAGCCTGCACTGTGGTCCTAGGCCAGCAGCCAGGAAGGAAATGCTCTGTGCTCCCAGAGTTCCATGCGCTATTCAGGCACTTGGGATGAACAGAAGCAATCTGTGGATGTAGCAACTTCAAATTGTTTCTGGGGTGTGCAGATTGAATATTGGGTGTTGTGGTTTTCCAAGAATCAAACTTTTAAATCAGTGCATTACACAGGAGTCACATCTAAGGACCAGAATTCCTTCCTGGTCTCTCTTATCAGATCAATTGAAAATCAGTTCTCTTGAATAAGTTTCATAACTCCTATTTCTATAATGCTTGTGTGAATGTCGTATCCTTATTTGAGAATTGATTTTTACTTTTCTCAAAGATGTTCCACAATGAATCAGGAGTCTACACAGTAACATTAGGTTAATTTCTATGACATTTAACCCCAAACTGATTATATTTTAATTATTTTATAATAGCTGTGGGATGAAGCAAATTAGTTGAGGTCTTTCCTGTCTTCCATTGCTGGGCTCTAAGAACTACATTAGCAACTTCAATAACTTCTATGTTCACTCTTGGATTCCCAAGTGTCTTTACAGGGCTGGGCCTGAAATAAATGAATATTTGAGTATATGAAGCTATAAATTCATAGAGCCACTAGTGAGATGGAATGGTTTTCAATCAAGCGTCTGCTGTGATTTCCAGTGTTAATGTAAATAATACAGAATGTGCTTCAGGAATTTGTCAAGAGCATCTCAGAGACAACTGCCACCGGCAGGCAAATGTTGTAGATCATCTGTCACACAGAAAGCAGAGAGCGTCCTCAGATGCCAGCAACTTTCAGCTTGGGAATCTTTCAGCAAAGGGACAAACAGAACTACACACATTCTCAATTTAAAACTCATGAAACTGCCTAAAACATTTGATTTCATACCATACAATATTTACCTTTATCGTAGCCAACATGCACCAGCAATCCAAAATACAGCATCTGTGAAATTCATGCTATTTCACGTGAATTTTTATTTTAAGTGGATCTTTTTTTTCTTTTTTCCTTTTATATTGTAAGCTTGCTTTGAACCTGACTCCTTTGAGCCTTTTGTGATTGAGTTTTCTTTGATAAACTATTTAATAACTTTTGTAACTGAAGTCCAGATCTAGGGCTCTGGAGAAACATCTCTTGCAATTCCCCCTTGAGATGTGGTCAGATTCTCTTACATGTACTTGAATGATGGCTTGTCAGCAATTTTTCCCTTAAGAATTGTAGGAAAAATAAAAAGAACTGGAGAGAAAATGTGTTTGTTCTAGTTTAAACTGGGCCCCCCTTATTGGATCAGCTGTCCCGTTGTGTATTAGCTGAAAACTCTGAAACCACTGAGCTTACTGGTGTAGGCCATGCACATACTTCCTTCCTAGAAAGTTCCTCCAGTAGAAAAGACCAGATATGGTCATGGTCTAAACTGCAACTCTGTCTACCTTTGTGACCTTTGTGAGTTTGAAATCTTGAATGTGTCATGATTCCAATACTTCGCTCTTTCTCATAGCCCTTGCATCCCGGTCACCTCAGCTTGTAGTTGGGTGAGCTTTGCCGAGAGGGAAGCACAGACGATGGAAGCGTGACTTTGTCTGTAAACCACCTGGCAAGCAACCATGAGATTCTAAGTTTGAATCCCCAGTGCCCAGGTACTGAAAGGTAGGTGTGGCAAGTTGTATCTATACCTCAAGCACCAGGAAGAAGGATCCAGACCCCTAGGACTCACTGGTCAGACAGACAAGCCAATTGGTGGGCTTCTGTTCCAGAGAAGAGTCCCTATTTCAGAAAATATAATATAGAGAGGGATTGTGGAATATATTCAATTCATCCTGGAGATTTAACATTCTTGCATACACATGTGAATGTATATTTGAGCACATATACACAGACAGATATCAATACATGACTCACACCAACACACACACACACACACACACAGACACGCATACAGATAAAACAGGTGCACACACAGACACCATAACAAAGTAGTATAGACATTAATGAAATCAATCAGATCCAGTTTTTAGGAATCCACATAAAATGCAAAAGAGAAATCACTTATCTAGTGGTAAGAAACAAGGACTTTTTTCTACTGACAGTATTTGAAGTTAATTATTTTTCCAATTTCCATATTCACACACCTACACTTGTCTTCTCTCTATTTCACCAGATATGTGAGAAGCTAAATGTTATCCATTTAATTCCAAAGCTGAAGCTAGGGATGTGGGTCAAGGATAGAGATTTTGCCGATCATAGATAGAGTTTTGGGTTCTATATCTAACTGGAGAACAACAAAGAAATATTTCATGGTCACAAACCATTAAGCAGAGGACAAGGTGACTGGCTGCTAGAAATAGAATAATGAGACACAAAACAAATCATAACAGTCGTAGAAAATAGATATTACCCTATGCCTCACTAAACAGACGTGATAAAAAGAACCAAGACATAGATGCATCCAATTTCTCTGTTTCCAGTGAGATATATGTCAGCATAAGCAATTTTAAATTCCTTAAACCATTTGCATCCTCAAAGCACATTCTAAGCCACCTAGCATAACTGTTAGCCTATGATTCTCATGATCCTAAGACTTAGATATTGGTGATCAGTAATGTAATTTCCTGTGACCTTTAAACTAGATGAAATGCATGAACTTGTTGAGTGTTTTGAAATAATCATCTTATTCACAAATTACTGTATGGGGCTTGTCCATGTGTGTAATAAGCAGAAGTAGGGAAGGTTTTCACACTAGGACTTTGTTACTCCTATGACAAATTTTATTTGTTTCTTTTTAGGTTGGTTTGACTATTTTAAAAGGTTTTAATCATCATTTTGTATTTCTGTCCATATAATAAAGGTTAAAGAATTTTGATTCCAGCATCTATTCCTAAAATAAAAAGTAATCAAGAAGCATCTTCTGTATACGATAGAGAGATTCTCAGTGTGTATAACTAAAATTTACAGCATTGCATAGTATTGCTATTGTTAATTTTGCTTTCCAATCTGAGTCGATTATAATTTTTTCATTTCTAGTATTTCATTATTTAGTCCTTCATGGAAAGGAAAATTGAAGTTGCACTCACAGACTATATAAATTGTCAAACAAATTGAAATTGGTAGTTAATGTGGAAGAGCGACACCCACATAGCCCAGTGGGATTTCTAGACAGATGCCAGGTCACCCTCAGTACCAGACTCCGGCCTTTGGGGTTTTTCAGTGACATTTTCATGTCCCTGCACCTATGGGGCTTTGGTCTGAAGTTCAACAGGATCCTTGTGGCATTTCTGCTTAGAACAAAGGCTCTGGTACTAGAAAAATCTGATTCCCACTTCATTCACTTTGTGACCTAGGAGGTCTCTCGCTTTGTCAGGGCATCCTGTGGTCTAGAACATGCAGATCTCATACTCTAAGTAGAATCTGAAATTCCACTAGGTCAAATTCAACAGGACATTTTATGTTTTGAGGAAAGTTTCATTTAATCTCTTGTTTTTCAATGAAGATCTTCGACTGGAACGCACTAATGCCTTTCATTTTTTGGTAGACACTAATACTAATTTATTTATTTTTGTTGAATGACTAGTTGGTGATTTTTGCTCACTGGCTTCAAATTATTAGCCTTCATTTTTGAAATAAAGTTGGAGTTTATTTCTCTTGTAAAAAGACTAAGGGGTGCCTGTCCACAATGATTTTCAATAGTAGTAATTGTCAAATGTATTTCAGAATGGGAACTGAAATCAAATTAATTCAAATTCTAACCATGCTTGTTTATTTTTTTTCAAATGAGGCTTTCATTAAAATAAAATGAAAACCTTTTATAGGTTGAAAACAGGTTGTAGCACAAGTAAGTTTACTGTCAAAAGAGGAAAGATTATTTAAGGTAGTCTGAGCATTTGGGAGACAGAAGTTTCCCCTGACGTGGGCCCTGCCATGGCTGCTCTGTCTCAGTGCACAAAACGTGTGGATTGTTTGGACTGGATAACCACGTGGGGTCAGCGCTTCTCTAGGTCTCTATAAAAAGCCTTTCTGGGGCTGAACTGGCATCATGCCAATCCCTGTGTGGAGAAGAAGAGCAAGGAAACTCTTGGGAGCAGGTAGCAATTGTACACTTGTCACTGCCCGTACCTTGCAGTAGTTATCTGCTCTCAACACTTATCTATTCTATTATCCACCCATCCATCCATCTATCTATCTATTTATCTATCTATCTATCTGTCTGTCTGTCTGTCTGTCTGTCTGTCTGTCTATCAATCAGAAGCAGTTTATATAAGACTGGGGCAGTAGTTCAGGGGTTAAAACCATTGTCTCACAAACAAGAGAACCTGAGTTTGGATCCCAGATAAAAATGTCGGGTACATATGATGCCAGCCTGTAACTGTGGCCCGAGAGCAGAATCTGGGAAACCCCAGATGAAGAAGTAAAGCTCCAGGATGATTCCTCATGTCACCCTGAGTCACATCCACGTGCTTTCTTGTGTGCATGCACACACACACACACACACACACACACACACACACACACACACACAAACACAGGCACACAGGCACACAGGCACACAGGCACACACACACACACAGGCACACACATACACACACACACACAGGCACACACACACACACACTACATGCATACACACACAAATAGAAACACATAGATATACAAACAAACGAAAAAACAGCTTATGCTTTAGGACAAACAAAAGTGTACACACTATTGGAGTATAATTTCTAATCTTTCTTTAATTTTTTGCACTTATAACCCAGCCTGTGTTTTATACATTACTGTTCTGACTTTTTATGAGATGAAATAAATCACCAAATTTTCCTTTTCCAGGGTGTATAGTATTTAGCATTCTACGCTGCTAGTCATTTTCAGTTGCTTTTTCTTTAAGGAAGACTACCACCTGGAGGAAGGCTGAGAGACATAAATTTTGCATGGATATTAATCTTTTTGAAATCATGTGAAACGGCTCAGTGATCTGATAGAGAGTTTTATTGCACTGATGCATGTGTGATCTGAAAGATAATTACACAAGATTAAACTGCTCTCCTTAGCCAATCAGAAAAGAGATCCCATTCACTTTTATGACCCATAATAAACTTTGCAGCTGAGAAATTGTACAGTTAATCTCAAGCACAATGGCAGAAATAAAATATTATGAATAAAATTTTTCCTAGTGCATCCTGAGCAAAGAAATGGTCTCTATTTACAAGAATCATTAAGATGCTGTGTTCATTATTTATAGAATAGAGCATAGAAAAATGACAGAAAATGATGAAACAATGAGGTAATTGCACAGAGAGATGAAAAGTGAATCACATTTATCTAAAAGAAGAATTAATGTTGGTAACATTTCCATAAGGAAAAAATATGGAATAGCTCTCATAGTGAATGGACTGGAATTTTAGTAAGACAATCAGTATTATAGCTTGCAATAAGAATAAATATTACCTAGTACTCACAAGTGCCATGGATGCTCTTTTTCCCAAAAGGAATTCTGTAGAATTCTTGGTCTTTCTGCCCACAGGAACACCAGCAGGAAGGATGGAGCTGGTAGTACATCTCTTCTGGGGCAGACAAGGGACAACTCTTGTAGATAATTATAATAATAAGGACATAGATGAGGTCAGTTGTTATTGCTTGTTGCTGCGATGGGTAGTTATAAGCGTGGGTCATCACTGAACACACAAAGGATGCTCCGACAGCCAATTTTCTCTTCCCTATAGCAACTGTCACTTGTCATTTCTCTTACTTTTCTGGTATCATGAACAGCCAGGGCATAGGTTTCAGACAAAAATGTAAGTTTTTTCTCTGTGTCTCATGATTCTGTTATCCCCAGCACAGCCAACTACCAAAGACACTGGACAGTATCATACTTTTTTGTAATTCTGGTCTTGATTTCTCATCTGCTGGAGAACTTTATTGATTCTTTCCTTTTGCTTTTATTATTACTGTATGTGTGTGTGTGAGGATACATGGGCCAGAGAGTGTTTTGGAGGGTGAAGAACCTCTCTCGGGTGTCAGTTCTTTCCTTCCACATTTACGTGCTTTCTGGGGTGTGAGTCGGGCTGTCAGGCTTCTGCAAGTGTCTTTAGCTATCGATTGGTTTCACCAGCTCCACTTTATTGATTTTTACTTTAGGTTCTCATCAACATGATTTTTAATATAATGGGTGCTCGACTTTCTCATTATCAGAAAAGAAATATATACTGGATTTTATGAATTAGGAAAGTCGAAGTAGTAAGAGACAAAGCATCTACCTCATTAAGGATCACTGGCAACTAGCAGAACATTATTCTCCATCTTCTGGTGGTCTCTCTGTTTCTGCTTCTCTCTCTTTATGTCCCCCAAACTACTGCTCCTTCTTTCTGTCTGCACAACATACAGTAGGTTAGGAGTTTTATAGGCTGTGAAGATGAGAATCAGATGAGGCATGTAGCAAGACACTGAATGCTGAAGCTCTGAAGAATTCTAGAAGACATGAGGTGAGCTAAACAACAAGTATCTTGGTAGGATACTTGAAATTTCTAGTACAATTCTGCCATGATACAATAAAGCAATGAATGGCAACAGGAGCCTTGGAGGTACAAGTCGCTATGCAAGTGCAATCTCCATGCCTTGGGATGGGGAGAAGTTGTGATGACAAGGATGGGAAAGATAATTCCCAGCAGTTATCCCTACTGTGCTTTACACCGCTAATGCCTGGCATCTGCAGACAAGCAGGAGAAGCATTTCCCAGAAGTGGGTTTGTAGTGATGCAGATCCTCAATCTCTTTCCATTTCAACATCGGAAATTGATCCTCGAGAATGTACATTTTGTGAGTTTTCCATGGCAATGTGGTATTATAATCACAAACTGGAATCAAGGTAAGTGGACCTTCAATCAAGAGCTCTGTGGCAGACTATATGCCAGTTAAAGAACTTGTGCAAGTAAAACCATTTTATGGGTTGGGGGGGTTATAATTGGCCACTGTAGACTTCCTAATATTTTCCAAATATCTTGTAAATGAATCCTTATTTGATTTTTGGGGGGTGGTTTCTTAGACAGATTCACTAGCAAGTATTACTGCTCATGGATATTTGGACATATATTTTTTATTTTTTATTCTGTTATATTATTACTGTTGGGTTTGCCTGAGGTATAGCACAGTATGTACCATCACTACTCCCAACACCTTCGTTGGACACTTGGAAGGCAAGCATCTCTTTAAACCTTTTAGGAACTAGCTTCTTAAGAAAGAACTCTTGCCAACAGGCAAGAGATTATCTTACCTCCACGACTGATGTTGGAAGACCCAGAACATAGCAATAGAATCACTCCCTGGGTAAATGGATAATATAGAAGAGCTGCTAGGATTCCAGCAGAGTTGTCAGACCAGTATGCATTGGTTCTTGCTCCTCTGTGTTTCAGTTTGGATAACCTGTAAATGATTCCCTTTGTTCCAATTGGTAACTATCCTGCAACGCTGGACTATAATCTGGAAGAAAATACCCTCTGTCCCCTGAGCTCATTGGATCAGCTGTTTATCATAGTGATGAAATATGTAGCTAAAGCACCACTAGGTGTCTGAAAAAAATCTAGATTTTATGCTACTTTTTGAAAGCTATTTCTTCATCACAGAAATTTCCTGTATTTATAATTTTAATATAATATTAAGAAAAACAATGGGTGGCTTAGGTTCCTGTCCAGTCACCTTCTTGGTTTACCTTTTTTATTTATGTATAATTTAATTAGCGTTCTAAGCAAGTTTCTAGCTAGCAGATCTCTCCATACATCGTTTCTCTTCATGATCTGTCTCTGATTCTCTCTCATCCCCTGTGCTTGAATCCTTACTCTCCCCTTCTCTTGTCTCAGATGTTCTGATACCTGGTCTACCCCTTTTTCAAAGCCACAGACTGATCAATCATCAATATAAAGTCCCCAGTGCCCATGTGTACTCTTCCCTGTGGTCCTTGTCAATTTCAATGCATATTTCCCAATTACTTTATTTTAATGATGCTGAAACTCCATGATGACCAGAGGAAATTTGCATGAATTATCCAATTCATAAAGAAAAAACATTTGACTGAAATATGTTTGTCAAAATATAACAAAAATGAGTATTGGATTGGCATTGCAATGTCTATCACACTGAAATAATTGTTAGTCATACATATTGAATAAATACTGAGGACCATTGTCTACATATGTCACATTGCTGTGCTCACATTCTGCCCTGCTCATGGACTCTTCCTGATTTGATTTGGGATAATAGAAAAGGTTAATTCTCTAAAAGTCTGATGTTGCCTTCCTTACAATTTCAGAATTTGTATTGCAAATCAGCTGAAATTCCAGTTATAAATATATTTTGCAGAAAGAAAGCAAGGACCAAAAACAAAACCATGCATGAAATTTGACTTGCCGTAAAGTAGATGTCATAAAGGCTTATTGCCAAAACTATGTTATAGTTCAGCTATGCATACCGATAGAAGGAATGTACTTTCTTTATGTTGGCCAGCAGTTTCATGATTTTGCCATCATCATTTCACACATACTGTACTAAATTATTTAAATAACCAATGAAATTTAATGTATATACTTGTTATATTCCATCCTATTTCTACTGGTTAAAAGCTTCTTACTGATAAGAGCCAGGCATCTTTGTTTAATTAGAAAGAAAACTTCAGTAAGAATTTATCTTGAATTTCTTTGGATATGTTTTATAGATATATCATAATAGTGGAAATCACAATAGGAAATGTAGTCATACGGATATCATATTCACCCTATGTTTCTTGCTTTACCTATTAAGATGTCCTCTAGATGCCTATATTGATCTTTAGCTATAGATAATGCCCAACATTATCCAAGTCTATCTTGAACATCATATCTGAGGATCTTTAAGTAAACCAAACTCTTCATTCTCACTGGTTCACCCAAACAACATCAAGGAATGATACTAATGTTTTCCCTTCTTCTTTCTCCCTCAAGTTAGTAGTCAGATCCTGATCATTTTCTACCTCATAGAATGTTCCTTTGAGGACCATTCTCTTTCTCCCTCTTCACAGGATAACCATTATCTTAGTTCTTCTCCTGCTTTCTCCCTCCTAATTTATCCTGTACAATCCAGTCTAAGTCTGAGCATGCCAGTCATTATTTTGCATGGCTCATGACTCTCTGATGACTCTCCATATACCAGCTTGCTTTAGCTTTTGACTTACCTACTTCCACCTATGGGATGAAGGAAAAGTGCTCTTCTTATCCCTGCCTGAGTATGATCATCATGCTGCATAATCCAAGGTAGGCACATGTGGTTACATGGAACTTCATGAGTTGCTACATGTTAAATACTTGTGTTTGGCCTGTTGTGAGAGTTGTAATACTATTTGTTGCTCTCTACCAAGATCACTGGTGTGTTTGAAATATGGATTGTGTCCTTTACAGATCCACCTGTTAAGGATTTGATCCCACAAATTGGCACTCTGCATAGGGTGATGTGAAACCTCACTTTATAAGGAGTGTGAGCACTGTGGAAGGCTCCTGGAAAAAATATGAGGTCTGACTATCCTATTAGAGCTGGGCCCAAATCTACCACATGTAGTTCCTGTAGTGGTGTAACACCTCCCATCACCCTTAACACTGGATAATCCAGTGGGTCTCTCTATCTTTGACTATACTAAGTTAGGCTGTATGAAATATTTCCTTTCCATAAAAATATATCTAATCTTTTTCACATTTTTCGTAAATCACTTTACCCTTCCCAACTCATGGTATAGACTCATGCACCCCCAAGTATACCATGTTACCATATACATAGTTTATCTATGCCTTAGGAAGGTCTCTGAGAATTTCTTCTCATGTCTTTTCCCTTGATAGTTTTTCCAGCTGTAATGCTATTTGGTTTCTATTTTTCCCAGTCTCTAGATCTTACATTTGTTCCATCCCCTCTCCCATGATGTTCCCTGAGATCTGAAAGAGGTAATATCCATGTCCCATTAAGGGCTGATTACTAACTGAGGACTTTCCTATTTTCAGGAATAAATTCCTATGGTTTTAACTTGTCTTATCCATTCTGCAGTAAAATTTCAGTATTTCACTTAAGAAATTGCAAATTTATGTTCCCTAAAGCACTTCCCCACCCTCTTCCTTTGGTTCATTATAATATGTCCCCATGAGCTTTATAGAAATTTATAGAAAATTGAAAATATTCTATCATCTTGATAGCCTGTGGATGCATATAGGAAATTTGATTTGTAAGCCCAGATGTATCTTCTTGTGATCTCATGTCTGATATTTCCTGGTGGAATAAATGACTTGTTATGTATATCTTCTGGGTAACTTAAGCATTAACATAGGTATTATATGTCAGGCACCGGGAGTGTACATTTGTAATCCTAGCATTCAGTAGCCTGAGACAGAATTACAGAATGATTATAATTAAGCAAGAGCTATATAATGCGATTTTCTCTAAAAATTTGTGATGATTATGATAATAATAATAATGATGATGACAACCATAATGTATTATAAATAGTCATTAAAATCCAAGATCTACCTTTATCCATTGCCTGCTCTTACTAGAGGCCCTCTTCCTTTCTTTCTGCTGAAGAAGCATGTCTTTCTTCTGTTCTCCTTCCATAAGTGCTTGAGGACACGCAGTGACATGCCTATTTTGAGGCTAGGCACTGAGGGCTATAAATTATACAGACATCTCTATCTTTTTCTTAAATGCGATGAAAATTTAATTTTCAGCTCCTTTGAATTGAATTGGGGAAAATAATTATGCATCTACCAAAATGGAATTCTCTTTTGCTTTGTCAGGAAATGAAACAGTCCTGGGTTTCTGAATTTCTAATGAAATTTGAAATTATAAAATGAATATTATGTTAATTAAACTATTCCCGCATTACAAATATACTTCACTGTTGTAACACAATGATCTGCTATGCATTGAGTACTGGAATAAATTGACACCTTGCTATTGTACCCAGGTTTTTATCTAGAGGATTTGGGACATTTTATCTAATCAGTAACAGATATTGGGAAAGACAGTGCAGATACAATCAAAACTTTGATTGTATTCAATTTTGTTTCAGCAGTTCTTTTGTGCTAGTGTCTCTAGGTGTGATCCATTAGTCAAAAATTCTAATGTTTTCCAGGTTGAGATTTAATCTAAGGATTAAAATCTGGTATAAGTATAAATTTCCGACCTCAGAATCATCTTATTTATTGAATTAATTGCATGTATTTCTAGGGAGGATATAATGAAAGATTTGTGATAATTTAATAAAAAGAAAGAACATGGAGGTTAAAAATGTGCTCACACCTCTAGGATTGAAAACTAGATATTTTGGGTAGAAAATTAGTTTTCATTGTTGATAATTTGTGACCCACTTAAACAGACTAATAAAATCTCTAGCAAAATTTTTGGAGTAGATGTCTGCCATTTTCTCCAAAGCCCAAAAATTCCTGAAATCAATTTATGGCCATGAGAAAATTAGCAACATACAAGCATTTTGCTTCAAGAAGCAAAATTTCATTTCTTCTTTAGATTGTTTTTTTCACTGATGCTTCACCATGACAGACAAGCTCAGTTCTGACATCCTATCTCAGATAAAATCTCCTCAATGCTCAAAAGTAAGATTTTTAAAAATTTTAAGACTATTTTAACTTTTTAAAAATTTTGACAGTTTCAAACATGAATACAGTGAAATTATGATATTTTCACATCTCAAACCACAAGCTATCCCCCTTGTTTTCCCCATTGCAACCCTTCGTCTATCCTACTGGTATCTCTCCTATTTTTATGTCTGTCTGCATGTGCTGCCCCTGAGTTTCATCTTCATCCTACCTCTACCAAGAAAGGACAGAGTTTACTCAGCTCTTCTCCAGGCATTAGCAGCCTTATGCTGCATTGATTAAACATAGGAATATGGTCTTCACATTGGAAGGAACAAGGTCCAGATGGCTTTTGAGTAAATATGATTACTCAATTATATCTATATATCTATATATATAGATATATAGATATAGATATATAGAGAGAGTGTTATATAATTGATATTTTACTAACTATAGTAATTACAACACAACCACATTTTTGATCGAAAATAGGAAAACCTATCAGATAATACCAGAACTATAAAATAAACCATACATATTTAATATATACAGATCATATATACTATGTATTTATTACCTTAGCTATTTTATAGATACACTTTGATTTCAACTCCTTTAAATCAAGAACAAACAACTCAGAGCAGTTTAGAAGTAGTATGACTGAGGTCTTTTTTAATTCAATTTAGTGCCCTGCCTGAAACGCTGTGCTTTCTCTGAGAGTGAAGGTATTGTAACGAATACATAAGAGTTCTAGTATAAGCGCATATAAACATAGCAAGCCTCCCTTTAAGATGTCACTAGATGTTAGTTCATGTTGAGGTTTCTCTCTATTCTTTCAAAAGCTTCACAAAGAGCAAATAGTTTGGATTCCTGTTGATTGATGCCAAAGTCATCAACAAAATATTTACTTACATGAAATTTTGTCTTGTCAAGTTGCCATTTCTTAGAGAGCTGACAACTAAGATATCCCTGGAAGAGGCAAGAGTCAGAGCTGTGAGATGTATTGGCACTGGCTAGCTGACAGCCAGCTTTGGGGACTTGGAGACCAGGGATCTTGTCTCAGCTTGGCTACTAATTAGGTGTTCTCACCTTGAGCAAATCAGTGTGTCTCTCCCGGGCTTTTGTTTCTTCATCTGTAAAATTAGGGGGCTGGATGAGATGTTCCTTCCATCTCTAAAATTCTGTGAGCCATAGTGGCCATAACTTCTAATGTAAAAAGAATGTTAATCACCCTGGCCGACATCGTCAGCCCTGATCCAAATGTCCATTAGCAAATGTCAAATGACATTACCAGTCACAGTAAGTTGGGGCATTCCTTGGAAAGATATTTCTGTAATTTAGGTGTACAAGAACACCACATCAGAAATTATTCAAGGCTGTGATCGGAACTTATTTACATTTACTAGTGCATTTTGAAAATTCATAGGAACCCATCTATGATAACCTGTGAAGGTTACTTTCCAGCCCTCAGATTCCTTTCCTGATGTCCTGTTAGTTAGTGTCTGTTCTGTGTTTGTATGCCTATCTTGATTCTCGTTCTTAGAAAGAGAGGTCTGCCATTTTTTATCCTCTAGACAGATGGGAACTGAAGTCTCATGAAGTGTTTGCTGGCCATGCATCTCCTTTCCACAGACAGTGTCATGAAACATTTTCAACTTATTTATAGTCATGTTAATGAGAAAGTCCTGGAGGAGCATCATTTGTAGAGATGGAGGCACATTTGAGATGTTAGCTTATGTTGTTGAACCACAAGAAGCACAGGGATGGACCTGGCTTTCAAGAGAGGTTCAATGGGGCCGGAGAAATAAATGGCTCAGGGGTCAAGACTCTGCCTCTCAAGCAGAAGGCTTTGAATTTGGGAAATCCCAGAGCAAAGTAAAAATGAGCTAGAAGCAATCCAGGGTGATTGCTGAAGTCACCCTTCCTCCTCCACAGGGACATATAGTGCACTCTCTCACACACACACACACACACACACACACACACACACATACAAACATACACAAATGAAGTTCTTTTTTGTTCAAAGAAAAGTCTTCACATTAAAAAAACAGAGAGTTCATATTCCACTTGGACAGAGGTTTCCCAAGACAGATGTCTTATCATCTATGCGTGTCCAACTTTTCTCCTAAGTCTGTGTAGTTCAACGTACTTGCCACTGGACACATGGATACAATGACCCATTTATTGTATGAGCATTTGTCTGACACAGTTTAAGGGTCAGGATGCTTCCTCTCTTTGGGGGCTGGACAAGGAAGGTGGTGACTGCTACCTCTGCGTGTTGTGATGCAAGAACAACACACCTGTAGAGAAGATGCACAAATAACATGTCTGTGTAGGACTGCACCTTGATCGTGCACTTTCAGGTCACTGCCTTGGTTTCAGGTGTCACACTTAAATGTGTTTGAAGCCCTTCTGTATAATCTATAGGAGCATGTGTGCACTGTGAGGCAACATACCTTTCAGAATGGTTCCTCTTGCCCCTATCAACTTCAGTTCCCAACATGGAGGCAAAAGTACTACAGAATTATTTTCGAGGATATAAATAGGTAAATGGGTGATAGATATAGATGAACAGATACAGATGCAGAGCTATATAAATTTTCATATATGAATATGAAGGATAGATCAACACAAATTGAGACAAACACATGCATATATAATCTTTTCTATGTACTATTTATATATATTCTTATGTGGATAGATTATTTCATGATATAACAGAGTTCCAAAAAGCATATTGTACTGAAGAGACACTTGAATGTGATTCTTAAATTTGACATTGAAGAATTATTTAAATTCCCTAAGCCTCAGTTCTTTATTTTTTCCTCTTAATACATAAAACAACAATCTCATTGTCATGATAAGTGAATGAGGCAATGGATGTAAAGAACGTGGTGATATAACTCAATGCAGTGTTTGAGGCAGTACATAAGCTTTGCAAATAGGAGCTTTTATTCATATGTAATTAAGAAGGTATCAAAGTTCTTACTTTATAACTAGCCTTAAACTCTGTCATATTGGTAGGGTAAGAGATATATTGGGTTTATTCACTGATTGATCATCTAGAGAAACAACAAATTAAATTAAAACACCAGAGGGTGGGAAGAAAAAAATTGAAAAACTCTTAACTTTTAATTAAAAATGTAACACCTGAGATGATCTCTGTATGTCACAAAATATATGTGTGAACTGTGTGAAAACTGGCAAAATGTATAGCCTTAAAGAACTTCATACCATACACTTCTGAGCTTTATGCTTCTAGTTTTATGGCGACTCAGCAGAGACAAGATTTAAATTGGAACAGTTGAAGGTACAATCCAAGCTCCTATATAACAAGACTAGCACGCGTCTCATTTTACATGATGTAAATTCATAGAACTGTTGGTTTTTTGGGATGACAGTACAGGCTACCTTGTAATTTCCTGTTTAATCTAGAATGGAAGGTCATCTCTTTGTATTTTACTTTGAGAAAAATCAAATAGATTTTCTCTTGAGCCATGAGTTTGTGTGAGAGAGGAGAAGGGAGAAAATGGATCTGTTTGAGTAATGTCAGAATGAGTTTGGGGTTGGGCTGGGGGAAGAAACCAATGGCACTCTGGACTGAGATTGCCTAGGACACATCAACTTTCCGGCATGCAAAAAAAAGAAAAGTGTTCTAAAGGAAGTTTTTTGACATGTCAATGACCGCTCAAAGTCTAGCATGGATCATAGGCACTAGGATCCTTAGACACAAGGGATTAACAGGCACAATAGTGTTCCCATACTAAAGGGGAGCCCAAGAAAGGGCTCTGGACAATGCCACTGAGTTCTTACACCTCATTAGAGTGGAGGACACAACGGGAAGTTTGACTTTCACACTAAAGGATGCTCCAGGGAATGGGAGGGGGGAAAGATGGGGTCACTGGGAAAAAGGAAGGGAGGGGGTTAAAGGAAGGGGAATGGGGGGCGGATGGGTGCAAGGGGGACTGGGGAGGTGTAGAAGGAGGGAGAGGACAGGGGTACCTATTAAGCTTCTATGATTGGGAAAAATTAATAAATATAATAAAAAAAGAATGTTCAGTCATTTGCCTGAAATGCTCCAACTGAATATAAATGCTGGGGCAAGGTGGTGGTATGGTAGTGGTGGTGTGGGGGTGATGAAGTAGTTCAGGAGATAAGGTGCAGGATTACAAACCTGGTGACCTGAGATCAATCCCTGAAAGTGCCCACAGTGGAGTGAGACAACTGATTTCTGAATCTCTCTCTCTCAATAAATAATAAACACTTCTATAATAAAAAGATCAATGTTCTCCATTTACTACTTCATAATAAGAGAAATTGTATAATGTCATTCACATATTTAAAATGTGATGGTCCAAAATGAGCATCACTGGGGCAAAAGCTGGTGTCCTTGTATCATCCTCATCTTGCGTTGGGGTCCCCTGTCATTCACTGCTAACCTTCTGAATGGGAGCCAATGCCTGTGCTTCCTTCTTTGGGGGTTCTCTCTTGTCACCAGAACTCTGCTTTGCTGTCTGCATCTCACCTAGAGGAGCCAGGGAATTAGCACACAAAGGAGCGGAATTCAAACAACATCTCTGAAACATGAGTTGAGATGAAGAGCCCCAGGTGTGTGCCAGTGGGCCAACTCAATGGGTTCCTTCCAGCCTGGGTCATGAGTCCCCAGCTGGGAATGGGCACCAGGTGCTTTTAGTACCTGCTGCGTTGGCATCACATTTTTACCTGCTAACCTCTCTTCCCCAGCTCATTGCCCCAGATCCCTGAGGGTTTTTCTTTCAACTCCCAAGTAACCTTCCCATCATGGAATCCTCACCTAGAGGTCTGCCTCACGGAGGATTCTAAGACACCTGGTATGCTAATGAACACATGAAGTATCACCTATTAGCTGTCATTATTCCCATAAAATGAGAACTCATAGTAGAGATCTTTGGGTCTAAAGCTGGATGAGTGAAGGGAAGTGCACATATCAGTGGGATGGCCTGAAGAGAGGTAACTTGATATACCACAGAGAACTGAGCCCCCAGAGGAGTGGACAAGCCAGAGTGAATCTGGGGTTCCACAGAAGCATACACGGGGAAGGGGGATGGAAAGGAGGGTATGGGAGAGAGGGGGCCAGAAGGGAAGCTGGAATGAATGAAGACTCAATATCCTTGTAAAAGTAGAGAAAAATGTGATAACAGCTGCAGGCAGAGAAGAGGGAAAGACTGTGAGAACTACTCACTGTCAAATTCCTCCAGTCTTCCTTGCTTGAATTTAGCAACTCCTGCCAGCATATCTTTGATGTCTTCTGGATGTAATACACTTTCCAGGATAATAAATAGGTGCATAATAAATAAAATCATTTATTCTATACCAGTACTTGGGCGACATTCACGATTCTTTCCAAAACGTGAACCAATTTTCTTCATTTTTGAAAGAAGTATTTTTTTCTTGGGATGACATTAGTTTTGATTAATTTCTTAAAATAATAATTTTCCCCCAGAATCACTTATCTAACTATGAGATTAAATAGTGCAATGATTTTCAGTCTGTTGTGGTTTTAATTACCTTGAACTAACCTTGAGGTTATGGATGGGTTAAATTTATTTTTTAAAGAATCCCAGAAGACCAGAGTGTGTATGCAGTTCAATATATCTGTCTCACAGGAAATGCTGCTTAATTTTGTAGGATGATGACTGCATTTTGTCTGAGATAATAACTTTAAGAAATAAGGCACTGATGAATACAGAAACATTTTGTCAAAGTTTTGTGTCCACATAAGTGACAATCACATTATTCAAGAGAGATATAATATTTTTATATCCATTCAGTCTTAGAGGCAAAATTTAAATACATATTTCAAGTTTACAAGCCAGAAGATTCTATGCATTTATGGCTAGAAATTGGCTCTCTATGGGCATAATATTTATGCCTCTGTGACATGCATCATTTGATTTGATGTCTGCTTAACCGAAATGTGATGTGTTGACATTATCAGAGAGAGCAGATTTTCTGTAACCTTAAGCTGAACATTCTTGTGTATGTAAACAGTGAATAGTGAATACAGGTGCAATAAAAATAAAAATAAGAGATGCTGTCAACAGGGTTAGACCAACACTATCATTACAACACATTTGAGCAAAGCAGATATGTCACTGAGTAGGAAATAATTACATTTATGAATATGAAATTCCATTTTTCTACTAATATTTTCGTGAGTTTATTGGTTTTGCATAGTTGTTACTTGAAAGAATTAATTTTACAAAAAATGAATATAATGATTGCATAAAACCTCTCTTATTAAGAAATAAGACTTAACGAAACACCAGAACTAAATATTCGGCAAAATATCATATATAAGTTCTCCTTTCATAATTCACACATTATTTTGAAGTGCTATATCTTAGCTAATATTCACTGATATAGTAAATATTCCTTGAGTAACACAGCATGATTTTGCAGCAGTTGAAAGATTACCAAGACAAATGCAGGATTCCTCTATGGGAATAACAAAAAGAAGCATATAAATTCAGGCAAGGCTGGTGATAAATGTGACGAAACTTACTGTATTAAATGAGGGTTTTGCCTCATGAGCTGCATAGAGTCCTAAGTAGAACGGCTAATTTGGATTTAACCACACACTGTGCCCAATATCCAGAGTTTCACAGTCCCTCACTTAATCCACATAGAATCTTCACAGACTATGCATGGAGGAAAGCATAAATTTGAAGAGCATGATCTTAACAGAAGGGGAAAGTCTTTTTATTTAAAAAATTATTATATCCAAGAAAATATTAGAAAAACATATGCTCTGTGAATGTGATGTGCGGGCTCATGTGAAGGGTTACAGGAAGCTTAATCTCTGTTGACTTCAGAGTAAATCTACCTTCCAGCATGATGATTTAGCAGTTTTTCAAATTTCAAAACTCAGGTGTCTGTCATTAGATAATATAAGTTAACTAAAGGAATTCATTAACATAAACATCAACTCTTAGTATCTGTTGTTTGACAGAACTAATAGCATGGGCTATGCGAATGAAATTCTCTAAATTCCCCTTACCAGCACATAGGACCATTCATGGGCCATTTTTGCCAGTTCAGATTTTGATTGACAGGAAAGATGTCTTTTTTTTAAACAGATGTATACGCTATGATCTTGGAAATTCATCTATCTAGCTAATATTTATTTATCTTTGAATCAGAGTGCATGCCTTGGGAATTAGGATGTTTGAATCCAGTGTCACTGGAACAATTGGGGTCATTCATTCAGCTCACAAATTTGTAGGGAACATTGTTCCACAGTAAATCATCACGGTGGTCACTATGTTTAACTTCGATGTTCATGTTGAATTGGATGAATTAACTTGTGGATGGCTAAACATGCAATGATGGCACAAACTCTGTAAACTAATAGAACGTGATTTGACATTCGATTGATTTTCCAAGTGCTATTACATAAAAGAAGCTACGAGTGTCATTGGGTTAAGCAAAGAAGAGTTTTGCAATTCCATTTAGTTCTGAATAGTACTCGGTTCTTGTTAAGTAACCCAGCTGCCAAGACCAGAAGGCTGATCGATAACCACAACTTAAACTCAAAAAAGTACACAGAGATTTAAGGCCACCAGGAAAGCATCTTTAAGAAATTATAAAGAAAGTTTATTTTTTTTAATTTTGAGACTCGTCAACAGAGTTGGACATATATTGAAATTTCACTTTTAAAAATGACACCTTTATATGCACATAAACAACTCCACTGAAATGGAATTAGTTTGGGAATGGTGTTTAGATTTATAGAGGCAGATGCTTTAAAAATTAATTGATCCTTCACCTAGTTCTTGATAAAATCCAGCGTTTTCAAGGGCACTTCTGGTATGAGCTGTCCAGTGGTGCAGGGGAATGCACTGCCTAGAAAACTTTAATCTTTAGGCCAAATCGATGAAGAATATTTTGGAACAGGAGACAACCTTGGCCTGGACAGCTTCTAATATGCAGGTTAACCTCAGTGAAGGGGAGATATTAGGCGGCATCATCAAATAATCAATTTTAATCTACTGCAAGAACACAGCATACTGAAGAGAAGCACAGATTCCCTCATTAAGAGAGTTCCCATAATTGCATTGAAGTCAACAGCACTGAATAACTACACTCTGTTAACACTTCATCTCCACCTTATCTACATTCTGATCTCCCAGAGAATAGAAATCGCTTCATCAAGGATAGCATCTGATTTGACCTATGGAAGAGGAGATTTTTTTTTTTATTCAATTGTGCGTGTGTGCGTATGTATGTGTAGAACTACGGACGAATTCGGGAACCACCATGGACGCCTCCACCTCCTTGTTTACTCTGCCCCGGGATTCACAGGCTCCGCCCTACCAGGACCAGAAACGCAGGCCGCCCCTGCTTCCGCCTGGCGTCTATACGTGGGATCTGGGATCCGAACTCAGGACCTTCCGCCTGCAAGGCAGAGGCTTAACCCCTGAGCCACCTCTCCAGCCCCGGAAAAGGAGATTTTATATTGCCAGAAATAATGTGATATTATTTATGACAACAAATATACTGGACAATTTTAGACTTACTCTGCTTAGCATTCAACTGAACAAAAAAGACCTTGAATATCTAAGGATCTAACATCCAGAAAGTCTTAGACTGTGAAGAGACATGCCTATAATGATTTTTGCCAACGGTTGTGATTTTTGGCTTTTGCATTCATACCTGCCAGGGAGATGCTGTTCAGAGTTTGTAAAACTTTTGCCAGGGAAATGTTCTTTGGAGTTTGTGAAACTTTTGATTATTAAACTAACATTTGTAGCCAGAAAAAGAAAGAGTGTTTTCAGATGTTTTATTATTGTAGATGAAATAGATGATAAATCTTTTTACAATGTTTTGGTCTCTGAAATTTTTGTGTCTAGAGCATTAACTATAAAGAGGGATGGAGACAGATACATCCAAACTTAATGGCACATACAACTGAGTAATTCAAAGTGATTCTTGAGAAACGTTCACTATATTACAGACCCCCTTGAAAGGATTACTTCATTAATTAGATCATAACTTTAAGCATAAGCATACAGACTGTAATGCTCAATAGAAAAGACAGATCATTCACGTGAAACTCTTGGGTTTCTGTGGAAAAAAAAAGAAGTGTTTTTCAACACCATATTGAACATCACAAAAGAGAAAAAGCAAATTGCTGTTCATGATCAGGATGGTGAGTGTTCCTTAAGATGCCTGTAGGTTCTGTTCCTAAACACACAATGCCCACCTCTCCTCCATCTACTCCACATCAAATCTGCCAATGTTTTGTAACACCCAAACTTCTCCACCATTCAATAGGCATCTTAAAAAAGTCTTGTCAAAACTGTTCCAAAATGGTGAGAACTTACATTTTTTAATTTGAAAGCTGCTATACACTGTGACCATGAGAATCACTAGCTACACCTTTAGAATCTCTTTATTTCCATCTCTAACAATGAGGATGATTGTATAGACCCTGAGGAATGTATTGCATAAACTCACTTAACAGGTAGGCATACATGGACTGGCGGAGGTTTTAAAATAATATACATTTTGGTTTTTGTCTCTGAAATGCTTCCCTCCAAGGCTTCCACTTTGGAAGGTTAACTAGGACACTGTGATCAAGAAGGAAGAGCTGTGTTCTGCCTGGAAAGTCGGCGGGCTGAGTGGTGTCAGACCATGACCCTGGATGTCACCCATCAACAGCACTGTGTTAAAAGTAAGAGCGTGAGTGAGGGAGATGGCGCAAGGCTTAAAGCCTTTTCTTCACAAGTCAAGCACCTGAGTTCAGATCCCAAGATACCACGTAAAAAATGCCAGGCAAAAATCACGCTAGCCTGAAATTCCAGCCTTGGGACACAGAGCCTGGGAAAGCTCAGAGCAAAGCAATCAGGAGATAGCACAATCCAGGATGATTCTTGTTGTCACCCTTGGGCCTCCACAGGCACACTCGTGTGCCTTCTTGCACACATGCACAAACACACATATAAACATATGCACTACACAGAGTCAGAGCTTACAATATTATCATCTAAATTTCTTAAATTCAACAGAACACATGGAGACATGTATCTCACATAGTCAGAAAGGAAGAAATAAGATTCCATTCTTGCTTGACCGAGCAGGTGCTGGGAATGTAAACAGAGACAAGATGGGGTATGGAGAGAATTATATGTGGGGACTGTGAATTTAAAAAATAACCAGAATGGACCCTTAAAATGGAGGACATTTCCTGGAAGAGAGCACGCTTCAAGCTGCAGGAGCTATGAGATGGCAAGGGCAGTGAAAAGGAATGTGTTTGGCAAGGAAGCGTTACTGAGAGAAGTATCATCACAGAGCAGCCCAGAGTGCATACATAAGGTATCAGACCAGGGTCCTTCAGGATCCCAGAAAATGCAGAGCAGAGGGTAGAATGTGTTCATTTGGATGCAAGTCTGAGTCGAGAACCTGCAGATAGGTACCCAAGGATGTGGGAGACAGAGTAGCTAAAAGCCTTGCATTGTGAAATGGAACAGTCAAGCTCATACTGAGATAGGTCTTGGTGCTAAAGGAAAGTTCTCGTACCCAAAGTCTGAAGGTTTCTGGAAACACTGTCTGTGGCTAGAAAGTGATCTGGAATCTCCACAGTCACATACCTGAGAAGTGAAATGTCATTATAGCAACCATGAAGGGGTTAGGATTCATTCCACTGCTAAGGATTCATTCCACGCCTTCCTAGGTTGTAATGTCCGTTTGCTCAGACCATCTGTCTCCCAGACCTTTCTCTGAGCTCACATTGCTCATCCCCAGACTCTCCCTCCTTAGGTCTAGGCCACAAAGTCTGTGGGTCTGAAAACAGAGATGAATCAAAAGAGGACAAATCTTTGAGTATTCAAGGCTGAAAAATTTTATAGTCCCCACCTAGCAATAACACTCAAAGATTCTGTATGTGTTAATTAGCTCCTTTGAGAAGGGCCAAGCATCCTGGAGGGATTCGAATGCTTTTATAAACTGTAGTTGTTTACTTTGACCATGTGATGCTCATTACCTGTTTGGATCAAATTTCAGCCTCCCTGCTTTCTATTTAAAGGAAATCTAAGGAAAAAAACTGAACATAATATTCACAGTTTTCCCATACTGGCTATCAGCGATGTTCACAAATTATCTCAAGTAATGCTTAAGATTACTGAATGAAGTATTGCTATGATGTCACTAACCACTACAATTGTGACATTTGAAAGGACACATTGTTTGAAGGCTGAAGGACCCAGGTTCTTTTAGCACTGTGAATACGATTTGGGTGTGGGGTATGAATAGTGGCTTTAGATTTTTTTCTTCATAGTCACAAGTCATTTGGCTATGCCACTTCCACAAAATTTTGTTCAAATGCCAAAAATACTAAACAACATATACTAGTCAACTACAGTTATAAAAAAATAAAATGATCCAATTTTTGTCATCACAGTTATGCATGTTTTATGACATAAAGGAACAAGTAAACTAAAACACGTGGATGTGTACAAAAAATTTTGGAAAATACAAAAGAAAATCTAAGACAAGTTTCCACAAACAGGTTTAGAGATGGGTCTTGTTAAATAAATTTCATCTAGAAGCAATGATGAGTATTCAATAGCAAATAAAGGAGGATAAAATGGATCATGTTATTTCACTATAAAGCTTACATTCATCCACTTATGTAAGTTGCTTAAGTACTGAAAGTCAGCTCTTCATAAATGCATCTTACACATATGTAAACACACAGGTTAAAATCAACATGATAATTTCCCATAGCCAATTTTCAAGAAAAGTAACAAGATCAGAAATGTTGATGAAATTGCCTGTCAAATATCAATTAATAAAAAAAATCTTTTTTCTGATAATGTTAGTGACTTGCATCAGTTTAAAGATGATAAATGATTTGCTTTTTAGATAAAAGTAGAATTAAAATTTTAGTGCTTTACTTTTACTTTTTTATGTATTCATTTATCTTGTGTGTGTTTGTAGGGGTGTGCATGCGTTGATGATTTTGTGTAGATCTGAGGAAGTCTGTGGGAATCTGTTCTCTCCAACGTGTAGGTCTGGAGATCAAAATCGGTCTTCCTGCTTGGAAGTAAGTAATCTTGATGCCCCTGTGAACTTTTAACATTCTCCCTTAGATTTATGATGTTTTTTTCTTAGATGCTTATTTTTTTCCCATTAGATTTTAGAATTAGTTTGGCACCATGCTCATGTCTTTATAACTCCGAGTAATGCTTAAAAATTTTAAATAATTATCTTCCTATAGTATCAATGATTCATAAAGATACTTTCATCACAGAAATTTGAATAGTAATACTAGAGTGAATTAGTGTTTTCAGGACTAATGGGTCAAGTACAAAGAGCATCAAAATTTTATGTTCTATGTTTTATAAGAATTCATTCACAATCCAAATTGCTAAATAATAGCAAATACTTTAGTCTTACAGAATTGCCATTAAGGAAAGAAGTTTCAAGAATCGTGTGAATATATGCTATAAAAATAAATTTTATAATATAGTTGTGTTAAAATACATAATGAAGACATGAAGTCTCTACATATTCTAGTTTATAACATATGTTAAAATTACTAGTCAGAATATGAGTAACAATAAATTTCCCATATGTGGATATAGATACTCATAAATTGTCTGGTTTTTGAAGCTTCCTAAAATCATATCAGATTAATATACTGCTATATTATTCTTTGAAATATATTAAGATTATGGCAAGGATTTCTAATTTAAAGTGAAAATTATAATCTTTATATCAAGAAAAATATTAATTAAATATAAAGTTTCTCTAAAATGCATTTAGAAGAATATTTCTAATAAATGTAACCAAACACAACTAAAAATACCAAGGATCTAGTGATTGGAAATGTTAGGAAATTGCACTGTGTATTATGGGAAACATTCAACTATTAAGGACCCATTAACAAAGTCAAGTGAGGTAACTCGATCACTAAGGTTCTGATGAACACTTTTACCCACTAAGTTATGTGGGTGGAGTGTTTAAGCATTCACCAAAAGTCCAGAAAGAGAAACAACACATCACTTGCCAAGTTGCTTTCAGAGAATCTGGTGTTTTCGTAGAAAAAATATCAGTTCGTTCCATCAAGCACGGAACACTCAGCCCAGAATGGATACCACCATTAGTAAAGGTCTAGCTGAATTTGAGGGGGTAGTTAATGAGAAGAAAGAGAAAAGAAGAGATCCAAGCTGGGTCCCAGTGTGAGACCAAGAAAATCAGAGTATGTGCAGTCAGCACGGAGGGCAGATTCTACTGTCAGGAATTTTAAGTATCTTTCTCAAACCCCTTCTGACTATAATTTGGCATGAACCAAGGAGACGCCAACGTCTTCCTGCTTTTATTCTAAGGCCAGCTCAGTGTTTTCTTCAGATATTTCATTTCCATGTCTCTACCAGGTATTAGTGCCCATCATTGTGGAAGTTAAGTTTTAGAATATAAGACTGCTAATTTGGTACAGATATAAAAAGTTCAAAAGTGGCTGATGCCAACTGCCTAATAGCACATAGCGCCAATGAAATCTTTCATGGCTGTGATGTCACTAGAGATTCTTCTGTCCCTAAAGGTGACATCAGACATTGAACTTAGCTCCCAGACAAGTACAGCACAATGAGCATCCTAACCAACCCAAGATCTCAGTTCTCGCTTTGTAAGGATTGCTGCACACAGCAGCAAGAATGATTGGTTCAACTGTGATGGCTGAGTCCATACTCTGTCCTGTAGCTTCATGCTTCGGGTGAATGAATAATTTAATCTCCGTGAGCCATCAGTTCTAGTGTTCCTTCAAAAGTCTGGCAATGTTCCCAGCTAATTTCATTAGGATGTGGATTTCTGCTTCTTGTATTTTTTTTTGAACTGTAACCATTTAGACAGTAAGAAAAGGCAGCCAACATCTCGTTATCATTAGCATTTCTGTTCTTTAAAAAAAAATCTTCCAGTAACACTTTATTGATTTATTAATCAGCAACAAATCAAAGGGTAAGGACATGTCATTTCCTCATTAATTAGTCATAGGAATGAGCAAGACTAATCAGTTTTACTTCAACTATAAATAATTAGTCTCTTTTTATTTCTCTTAAGAGAGTAGAGTGAAGTATAGATAGCAATTTTATCATGATATACAACATTTTTCACAGAATAAAAAAGAGCTATTATGTCTAAGTTAAAACTTTGGGAGATATATCACCAAGATATAACTTTTAATCCTTAATCATTTTATTTATATTTTGAAAGAATTACTTGCTACAACTCACAAATGAATATATGAGTGTATGTAAACATATGTCTAGTACACACATATGTACTTATTACAGTGAATTACCATCCCTCCCATAAAAAGAAGTCTGGTATGATAAAGAAAGGAATAAAAAAAAGTAAGGACAAATTCTAGGAATTAAAAGAGTCCTACTTAACATGCTTATTAATTGTGGTCATTTTTCCACCATTAAAATTATTTTCCTATCATTTAAATAACCATTGAGTCACATCCATGTTATGTTATTTCCATTGCTGGGAGAAAATATTCTACAAAGGAATAAAAGGACATAATTCAATTATTGTGAAAAATACATGTGTAAAGATAAAGGAGAGAGAGAGAGAAGAAAAGGGAAAGAGGAGAGAGGGGGTGGGGAGGGGAGAGATTGAGGATTAAAAAAAGGATAGAGAATGGAGAAAAGAGAGATGAGAGTTAAGTAAAGAGAGGAGAGAGGTAGGAAAAGAGAGGAGAGAGAGAAAGTGGGTTCAACTACTGTACCTCAAAGCCCACACACCCCCAGGGCCATGCTCCTGCTTCATCCACTAAAGGTTGCATTGCATTCCCACTTGATAGGACCAGCTGGGAATGGAATATTCACACCCAGGAACCTATGACAGACAAGCCACATTCGGACCATGACATTTCCCATTGGTTGATCCACAAATAGATGCTGATTTGTCATCCAATGTATTTCCAGCACTTTAAAAGTTCCTTTTATTTACTTTACATAATGTGAAAAATGTACATGGCACAAGAATTCATGGTCTACTCTTTGGTGAATAAAGCAAACGGAAAGAAATCAAGCCTCTAGCACATTGTTACAACCTAAAATAATTTCAAAAATGAAAGTATTACAGCTACTTTGGAATTTTATAAAGTTTCAGTCACTCACAGGGGTGTGAGGTTTTTGTCAAGTCAGTAATTAAAGGATGATATTCTTTCTCACTGAAACATATTTTTTTAGGCAGGCTCATTATCCATTTCTTTTTTAAATTTCTCTTAGTGGGTCAAGCCCTTCTAGCTGGCTTTCTACTTTTAAATCATTGAGTTTATTGTCCTTACTATTGAATTTTCTTCCTTCATCTGTCTATCAACAAGATGTTACATTGTTGTTAATATCAGCAAGATTTTGCTTTTATTAAAATTGATATTTCCATGGACCCGAGGGTTGGGTTCTGATATCTGTCTTCGGGTTGCACTGCAAGGCCAGATGGCCAAGGCTGTGGCCACTGCGGGAACGCAGTCGTCCATGATGCTATGTCAGAAGCTTGCGATCTGAGTCGTAGAAAGCTCATGCGGTAAGCACCTTTGCTCACATTTCTCCGGGAGTTAGCAGTTAGTATAACATACAGGAGGACTTTTAACTCTCTCATTTTCCTCGCATGACCACAGATGCCTGTGGATGAAAGAACTGAGCTGCCCATAATAATGAGGGTCCATTTCTCGAGCAGAAGAGCTGGCTAGAAGATTGAATAGGTGAACCTGTGTCCTGCTGGCCTGAAGCCTCATGGGAGAATGCATATTAAATGTCAAAATTACTAAATAAAAGAAAATGAATATTGCTCACAGATCATAGATATAATCATCATGTGCCAAGTCCTTATCCGACCAATCTGGTAGACAAGGTCCTAGTTTGGAAAAGATGGATTCAAAGAAACATCTTTTGGAAAAGGGATATAGCATTATTTGAAATAAATAAGAGAAATAAGTAAAATACAGGAATTGTCAGGCCTTGGTGTTTTGCCCAGTTAGGGCCTAAAGCCTGCTCACTGGGGAATGTCACAGTAATGCCCATGGGCAGATGCTAGGGATTCCACCATAGATAATTTAAGTTTTGCCTCTGGCAGGAGGAATTCTTCTTGGAATTGGGTGTGCCTTTTACCTGTTCTTAGTTTTTCTGGGTCTAGCTTCCTGCTCTCTGATCTAGAGAAAAAGCCAGCTTTTAACTTTATATCAAAATTGTAACTAGAGGTTTCATGTCTAGTCACACACAGTAAGTAGACTTGTTAGCCCAAATATATACACTGATTTTAAAGAAATTAGAAAGCAACTTCAAGAGTCTTAAAACATAGGTGGGTAAAATTCCCACCTATGAACTAATTCAGAGATTCTATAAATGTGAGACTATGCCATCTGTTCACTAGAATCAGTATGTAACTATTTTTTATAAAGCATATAAGTTAATAGAAAATAGTAATGAGATAAATCCTAATATAGTTTCTACCATAGTCACCTAATATGGGCCAGTTATATGACAGCAGCCAGAAACTGGTATCCTCCAAAAGGATATATACAGCATGTGCCCCTTCCAACAGATTCATGTCTACCAGTTACAAAAATGCATAATAGATATGGTACACATATAGTTAATTGTAATGAAAAACATGTTCCTTATTGAAATCAAGAAGAGCTCAAACCTCCTCTGTGTATTTTTAAAATGCAATCTTTGTTAAAACAATGACAACTATGTGGACTCAGACCCCATGGCTACTTGGTGGAGCATTACAGATTAGCTAGACTTCTGGGAGAATGGTTCTGTAAGTGCCTTTACCCTCAAGCAATGGGTTAGGTTCTTGAAAAAAAGTCTATCTTGAGGGTGATTTCTGCTGACTAGGAGAATACCTGTCTGTTTGCAGATGCAGCATTCTTTATCCCAAAATTTTCTAGTATAAAAGCTGTCACGAAGTTTCATTAAAGTGGGTTCACTCAGCCTAGAGAGTTGTGTGTGTCTGTTCTCCAATCACTGACGCCTTGCCCATCTAGTTGAGGGGAGCCCTGGTTTGGAGGTCGAAGCTCTGGCCTGTGACATCCATGGTGTACCCATGGATACATTTTCGTGGCCTACCTCCTATTAGTATGGTGGCATTTTTGATGTGTCTTCTTAGTTAAATTCGTGTCTTAATGTTGTCTCTCAAAGAAAAAATACTCTGAATAATGTGTATTTGCCTTATGGATCATATTTTAATGAATTTTTTTAAAAAAATTCTCACTCTCAATTCACTCCAAAAATCACTATCTTTTGAGTTTAGTCAGAGATTTAACATAATTGAAACATAAAATCCAGACCATTAATTCACCTCTCTCTCAATATGTCTCTCTTCACAACCATTACAAATACGATTTTAAAAAGCAATAACCAATTGTGATTTTTCTGAAATAATTAACTTCCAATGCAAAAGGATCCTTCTACGCCAAGTGCTGAGTGCTTCTCTATTCTATGGGTATAATGACAAATATCCAAAAAGCAGCTATATGATGTCACTATAGCTAAATCTTTTTTTTTATTTATTTATTCAATTGTGTATGTGTGCGTATGTATGTGTGTGCGCGCGTGTCTGTGTGTGTAGAACCACGGACGAACGCGGGAACCACCATGGACTCCTCCACTTCCTCCGCCCCGGGATTCACAGGCTCCGCCCTACCAGGACCAGAAACGCAGGCTGCCCTCGCTTCCGCCTGGCATCTATACGTGGCATCTGAGATCTGAACTCAGGACCTTCCGCCTACAAGGCAGATGCTTAACCCCTGAGCCACCTCTCCAGCCCCACTATAGCTAAATCTTAAGAGTTTCATCCCCACGACTTTTTATAACTTCATCAAGCCTCTACTTCATAGTTTCATTATATAAAATAAAAAATGGTCAAAATGCAGACTTCTTGGCCTTAAATAGGACATCTAAACATTTCCCTGAGAGATGGATGAGAGTTAAGATCAATGGAACGAAAGGAAAGATGCTTTCCGTAATGGTATACCCAACTGGTTAAGATTCATTCCCTGGTAAGTGCTCAGGCATATGCCATCAAATGCAACCCAGACAAAATTCAGTGGGGTGCTCATGCAAAAAGAAAAATCCATGAAAATAAAAGAGAAACTGGCAGGGAAGATGAAGAGTTGTAATAGAAAAAGGAGGGAAGATGGAATTGGGGATTAAGTTATAAAAATATCAAAAATATACTGCATTCATTCATGAAATTCTAAAAGTCGTGGTTCTGAATGAAGACTTTCTTCACAAATGTTAACAAAATATCATAGACTTGACACATTAGGTTGTATGACACATAGTTACAATTGATAAACAAGAGGCGAGGAATCAGAAGATGGTAAATAAAACTGATGAAGACCACTGATTGCGTATACTTTTTCTTTACATAAGTTTTCTGAAAGAATCTAATTAAAATTTCTGGAAATCTGTTGTCAGCAAGGGACATTGTTTGTATCCCATTCTTCAAACTGAACAAAACTTGAATGGACAGTATTCAAGAAGAATCAACAAATTCAAGAAGAATTCAACAAATCTGTTTCAATGCTTGCATACCTGCCACAAATAGGCCACTGTGTTGTTGGCTACAGGTCTGAGTAAAGTCTAAAAAAACAAATACGTGTGCCAAGATTTGGAGTTACATTAAAGCTGAATACAGGTTGTATTCCACTTAGCACCTTTCACAGCAAAAGGGATAAAATTCTGATATTTTAATAGCTGACTTGACCTTGCTCCTTGGTGAAGGAGCATGCATATGGTCAGGTATTGGGCAGATACTCAAGGGCCACTGCAGTCTTTGAGACCATTACCCACAATACATGCTTTTGGAAAAAGATCAACATATTGTTTATTAATAAAAATGGATGAGCACAGTGAAGAAGAAAAAAACCTCTTAAGCTTCCACTTTAGCTGTAGGATCCATACACACTGAAGGAAAAGAGAATGGGAGGGACATGGTTGGACTGAAGTGGGAGCGTAAATCGGGAGGGTGATGGGTGGGAAGGGGTCTGGACAATGACATACACTCATTTTGTTTGTATATGAAAAATTCTCAATCAAACATTCCTTAACTTCACAATGGAAGAAATTCTAAACTGTGAGTGAAACAGTTAGGCCTGTCCCTCCATTATAATGGTGAATAATTTCTAAGAGAATATATTTTTTAATTTTTTATTATTTATTCAATTGTGTGTGTGTGTGTGTGTGTGTGTGTGTGTGTGTGTGTGTGTAGAACCACAGAGACGAATTCAGGAACCACCATGGATGCCTCCACCTCTTCCTTGTTTACTCTGTCCCAGGACTCACAGGCTCTGCCCTACCAGGACCAGAAATGCAGGCCGCCCCAGCTTTCGCCCGGCGTCTATAACTGGGGTCTAGGATCCGAACTCAGGACCTTCCCCCTGCAAGGCAGAGGCTTAACCCCTGAGCCACTTCTCCAGCCCCATGATTGTGAATAATTTCTATCTAGATGTTTGGATAGAAAGGAATTGTCCAGAAAAATGGGTGTAAGAGACTACTCAATTATATTGTAACAAACTGTATATTTATCCTTCAATATATTTCTTCATTTTCATCATGGGGCATAAAATAAAGTTGACAAGGATCACCTCTTCAAAGTACTCCTTGTGAAGAGAGAAGTGGCGTGCTACACTGTGGCACTTAAGGTAAAGTTCAGACGACATGTCATGCATTAATACATCTAGTATATCACACAGGAAGTTAATGCTGCCCTCCCCTTTGGGTTGAGACTATTTCATAAACCTATTTTTACTTTCATCTGTCTGATTAATAGTATCCCAGAAATACTCTGTCCTGACAGCACATAAAGACAGTTTTGAATTAATATGAGACTCAAGAGGAATTCATTCTCATTATATTTGAAATAATGAATTTCAGAAATTGAAACTATATCCATGTATAAGTTTCACTGAACAAAATGTAGCAAGATATTTTTCTCCAGAAATTTATTCAGGGCTAATGATTAATTGTTTCAATTTCTGCTGAGTTTCTTCAATTAGCTAATAGATTATGTCACTGAAAACTTCTCTTGGGCTGTTCAACTCTACCATTAAACATCACTTTAAACACTTGTGATGGGCAATCCCAACAGAAATAGGTTTTTCACTTTTTTTCCATCTGGGTCAATGATTTTAATTTGTGTTATGTCTTTGAAAAATCATGCTGTTAAGAGTGTTTAAATTTTAAAATACAAGTTAACCCAAACTGGGTACAAATAAAAAAATTTACTTAGAGGCCACAGACTTTGTGTCAATGGATTTTACATGATAGGGTGCATTTTCTCCAGATAGATAAGGAGTACAAAAGTCTGAAACAGAGATTTGCTTTTCCTATAAGTAATGTGTCCTTCTTTTTAAATATGTTACTTATATGTAATATTTTACCTTTTTTGATTTTCCCAAATGAGTTTCATTTGAATATTGTTAGTGACTCATTCAAGGTAATTGAAGGCCTAGAGCAATGATGGAGTCCAATTAATTGTTCCACTCTCCTAAATGTCCTCTTTTTAAATTTAAATTTAAAAAGAATCGACTGACTTATGATGTTTATAAACATTAAAGTTTCTAGAACAGTTTTTCTTTCAGAATACATAAATATGTTTATCCAAGTGGTCCTGCTCAGGAATTTCATAAATTGTACAGTCCGCAGGGAATGCCATTAATTATGTAAAGACTGGTGGGGATTCATTTACTGGATTTCTTTCTGAGCCACTTGACTTGTCTCTTCTTAATTAAACAATAATAAATGTGGTGGTAGGGAGAGCATATGCTGTCAGGGAACAATACCCAATATGTCTCTGGATAAGAGAGTGGAATTTAAGATGTCTTCATATTCACAGAATGAAAGATAGTTACAATCACTTGCCACACAACTAAATTGTATTGACATGCATCTTCAATTACATGTGTGCTTGGTTTAGAATTACATACAAAGGTGACAAATGGCCATCAAATATAAACAGCTTCTTTCATTCTGTCCTTCTGCAAGGCCCTTCTCTTTATGGAGGTAAAATTTTTCCATGATAGGTAATGTTTGCATAGTACCTCCACATGAAAGTGAACCTTTTTGACATTATCCACTTAATTACCTGCTGAAAATCAAAATATCAACATATCCAAGATTTACTTTACAATGTAGGGGAATTAATTTCATACACTGACCTGTCACAAGAAATGATTAAGGTCACATAATTGCAAAGAGATATTTTTAACATAAATTATAAGTTTCATTGAAGTATATGAAATGCCGAATTAATACTTGAAATATTTGAAATCTGATGCGACCTGTGGTCATATAAAAGCGATAAACACAGAAGAATACTGTGACATCACCTGCAGAAACAATATTACATCTCTTTGGTTCTAAGAACCTTGAGCTTTTGTCACCTTTATTCTACTTTATGTGTCTTTTTCTGTTATACTTAAATTTTTATCCTTCAGCAGGGCTGTAATACACACTGGCAATATATACAAACACTCAGACCAAATACATAAAGCATAATATAAAATTCTACTAGAGATTTCAGCATTATATTCTTTTCTCTGATAAAACGTTTTGAAAAAAAAAAGTAGTTATTGTAAATACCAGAAGCAGCAGCACTTTGTTAGTACCAGAGACAGGACTATGGAAATATAAACTCTTTGGTAGATTTACAGGCAATTTTAAATTCACAGCTTATCAATTTTCTTTAAGGTATTTTTGAAATTATTAAGATTAGAGTTGATCAATACACTCCCTCTTTATGTAGGAATGCAATGACAAAAATGAAAGTTCATTTAATTTATCATTAAAATTTTTATACAATCATGTTGAATATATTGTCCTCTCACTATAATAAGCTTCCATGTTGATAAGTATACAATTTAGTTTTCCAGGAAGAGCAATTATGGATACATATAATCTAGCTTAAAAATGCCTTTGGTATGTAGTAACATGGTCAATATTATCAATGACATCATGCCACATGCAAATTATTAAAGAGCTAGAATTTCATAAATGAACTAAAATGTATCACATATTTTTATTTGAGATATTCCCCAGAAATAACAGTTTTACTCTGATAGAGATTTCTTTTAATTGTAGAATTTACCTTGTTTAAAAAAAACAATATTTATAGTCATAAAACTGTTTTAAAGGAATTGAAAATTTTCTTTTAGGAAATTTAATACTTGCTCATTATATAATGTATAAACAGGTCATTGATTAAAAATATCAACTAGTAATACTTGGAATGCTTCACTGTAGAGCAATTTCTAGCACAAAGGAGACTCTATGTTTGTTCCTCAGCACTACTAATGCATCATACCTATATGCACACATATGTGCATTAATTATAAATTCTCTCAGAAACTTCTATTAATATTTTGAAGCAATTTTTGTTGTATAATATGTAGGTACTGAAATGATACCTGAATCCACTATTATTATGCAATTTCATATGATAATTATATCAAACTTTTTATGCCTGCAATTTTAAATACACAAAACTACATTTATTTACCTTATATCTGTTACCTATTGTTATTTTGCTGTTTATTTCTTTCTTTCTTTATTTGAAAGAGAGAGAGAGAGAGAAAAAGAAAGAGAATGCACATGCATACCATAGCACATAGGCAGCAGTCAGAGGATAACTTTCAGAAGTCATTTCTCTTTTTCCAGAACATGAGTTTCCTGGGATTGGTGCCAGTCTTGTAAACATATGCTTTACCTTCTGATATATGTCTCCAGCTCCTGTGTTTTTTAAATAAACGTGTGTCATGAATATGCAAAAACCTGGCTGCAGGGATTTTCTTATAGTTTGGATAGTCAGAAATGGAATAATGATCACTTTCGGACTGCCAGAGTAAACTACTGGCAGAAGCCAGTGCTAGCTAACCAATGTCACAAAATAATGTATTCTTGCCACAAGGCTCCACCTCCCAAGGTTTCCATGGCCTTCCTAATAACAACAACTAAAGATTCTGAACATGAGCCCATGGGGGACTAATTACATTCAAACCATGTCAGCTCACATGCATACAATTCAATAAGTGAGGTCATATGAATTTTTTGCATCCTTCAAAACTTTTTCCTAGGTTATTTTCATTTTCTTCCTATCACTGTTTTACAATTTAATGTAGATGATGTCTAGTATAAACTTCCCTTGTGGAAGCAGATACTAACATCTTCACTCCAGTGTTGTGAAAATCCTCTCAAATTCCCAGTAAAACGACTGCCACTTAATAGCTACAAATGAGTATTTACTGACAGAATGAGTTGTTTAAATGTAATATTTCTGTTTTCTTTTCAGGAGGGATGCCTAAAACTATTTTCAAGTGTTTGAAAACATTTGCATGATGAATTACTTAGTCTTCTTTAAGTTTGTTCCTTGCCTGTTGTGCTTCCTGGTACTGAACTTCTTCACAAGAGAGCTCAGATAAATATTGACTATCTCCTTCCTAAATCTGATTATTTTTACTTCCTTTATAAAAATGCTCTCTGAATTTTAATTTTCTAATTCACTGATGCACTGAAGAGAGCTATACTCCCTCTTCTAAGCAGTAAAAATCTTGGCTTGGATCCAACTAAAAATATGGAAATCCACATTTTTCAGAAATTGAATGGCAACTTTCCCTTTATATCATATGATATCATATTTTTATTCATTTATAGAGATTTTAACACAAATTGTCTAGGCAACAGATGACATCAATTGTTTATTGTGAAAATTCTCTTTCTGTTCCAATATCCTGGAAAGAGGCTCTCTTTCATGTATGTGTGTGTTTCTGAGATACAAATGTGTATACACAGAACTTAAGTCCTTGTGAAAAGAACAGGGTAACCCTTTGTGTATTTTGGAAAGATTCCAATTCTTAACTACTGGTTTTCAGACATTAGGATATGAAATTTTTGTAGAACAAATTAAGACATTTTTATCTAATTTAATACTTTTGCTTATATTGGGAATCTATGTGATGGATTTTTTTCCCATCCCAGTCTGGATGACGATGCTTCTCATCTTTCTTTGCTGTGGTACATCTTGAAAGACCACTATAGTGACCTGATTCCTCTCTCTTCCAAATGTTATTCTAGCGTCGTCTTTGTCTAACATCTTGATGGCCTTGGGTCATCAACTATTACCTAGAATTCTCCATATTCAAATTCAGTTTGATACTCCAAACTACAGTTAGATCCTAGCCTATTTGCTAGATTTCATCTAATGGGTAATGTGTTTCCAACAAGTTATCAGTGACCATTTTTAAAAACCTTTTAGGGTTGGAGAGATGGCTTAGGGGTGAAGACTCTGCCTCACAAGCAGAAGGTCCTGAGTTCAAGTCCCAGGTCCCATGTAAAAATGTCAGGCTAAAAGCTCTGGCTTTAGACCCAGGTGGGTGGGGCCAGGGAACTCCCAGAGTGAAATTAAAAAAAAAGGAAAAAAGAAAAAAAACCTTTTAGAGGAATAATTGAGAGTGCCATAAATATGAATAAGACTTTCCCATTACAACCTCCAGTGTTTTGAGAATGAAGCAATGGAAAACAAAATGCTGTTGGCAGGAAGTAACGATCACGGATCTAAAGAAGATTACAGATTTGATTGGATAACCATGGATGTAAAGGAAGTTAAGGCATGGTTTAATAAGCTTGGATCCACACAATGTTCTAGATCTAGTTTTATTAACTAAATGAATACAAGAAAGAGATTAAAGAAACATACTCCATTTTCACATCCTAAGACAAAATTTAAAGGAATAGATGACTCAGAAACTTAATGACTCAGAAGGTAAAATCAATTACCACTCAAGCAAGAGTGCCTGAGTTTAAATACAACAAACATATATGCAAGCCTCATGCATAGAACAAGCATCTGTGATGCCATAGGAAGAGACAGGAGGATTCCTGGATGTTTGTGGTCCAGCTGGGCTAGCCTAGAAGAGAGAGAACTCCCAGGCATGTGTGGTACAGCTATTCTGGTCTACACAGCAGAAAATTCACTGAAAGACCTTTTAATAAGGTGTAGGATGAGGAATGATACCTACGATTGTTCTCTGAGCTCCACATGTATGCATGCCTGCATTTACACTCAAATGTGCAAATATACACTCACAGTGTGCATACCGCACATGCACATATAGAACCATAGTCACACACATGGAAGCAATAAAATTATTGTCACTGTACAGTTTCCTCACAAAAATTCTATCTTTAAATTTTCATATTACACTACAGAATTGTTCATGTTAGGAAGAGTTCACCTAAGTGTGGTATACTTCTGCATTTTAAGCAAGGATACTGGAGATACCAGAAAAATTTCAAGAAACCAACTTTTAAGTAGAGGCATATTTTGAGTCATAAGGAAGGGATTTGGTTATTGACAATTTATGCATGAGAACAGAGTCTGCTAATGTCCAACAAGTGTGTTTCCTCAGGAATGTAGAGCAAAGACACATTCTAAAGAACAAGTCAAGGATTAAATTCTATGCTAATGCTATACTTAAGTTACATGTATAATATATCAAAAAACAAAGTAGTGAGCCTATAATTAAACCTGTAAGCTTTGAGCACTTTGGAAAAGAGAATCACAGAACAATAGTGTGCAGGTACTGTGAAAATGAAGGCTCCCAGTTTAACTCACTGAATTAAAATTCCAATCACTCTGTCATACCTTAATTTAAAAAGTTTAGCAATTACATACCTGCTTGTAAGGTCAGTTTAACTAACTATCAATCTTCACAAGAAAGTGTTTGAATCTATTTCATGAAAAGACTTGGCAAATTTAAAGGAGTACAAATACACATCAGGTAGTCAGTTCCCAAACATAATATCATAGATTTACCTTTATGAGATTAATTGCTATAAGAAATTCTATAATGTGAGTTTAAGGTAGCTAATTTTTACAGTTTTATACCCTTTGGACTTTGCTATCATTTTACTTGTGTTTTTAAAAAAAATACCCAAGGAAAAAAAGATTTACAATATCTGTTCTGCCTGTAATATTATAGATACATCCTTTTCTCTGTAGCTGAATATTTTCCTATGATACATAAAGGGCATTTTCTTTAGGAGAAAGAGAGAGAGAGAGAGAGAGAGAGAGAGAGAGAGAGAGGAAGAAAGGTTTTGATTGTGGAAGTAAAATAAAGTCAATGGGTGAAAAAGTTAATTTCCTGATATTATTCAGTATTTGACAGATTATTTTCAGTATTTTTGAAATAAACAGAAGGTAAATATCAGCTGTCATAGGTGGAAGAAATGTGAAACTTTCCAAGCACTTAATATGGACAAAGAAAAGAAATCGAGGCTCAAAAATTGTCTTTAGATCTTAGAATATGTTGCCTTGTTCATGAATTTCTATGTGAACACGTAGCTTTACATTTGACAGCAAGAAGAAATAGATTTCTTGACTTTGATACGTCTTATCAAGATCACTAGACCATTTCATAGTGGTGACTTCTCCAAAGAAGCTATTTTCCTCTGGAAAGACACATGGAGGTAAGGAAAGAGTGTGGAGGGAGAACGAAGAGGAGGAGGAGAAAAGAACAGAAAGGAGAACAGAGACAGAGAGACAGAAAGAGAGAGAGAGAGAGAGAGAGAGAGAAGAGTGTAGAGAGATATGAGAGATGATAGCATTGAGTAAAATAAGATAGAGAAAGGAAAGACAGAGAGTAAGAACATTACAATGTCTCCATCATTCGGGTCTTCTGTGGGATGGCCCATGTCCATCTGGGCTCTGATCACACTGCTGCCATTCTATATAATTCAGAGCTTGCCACATAAGTTAAATAATAGGGTATCTGTATGGAAATGTTTCCCATTTATATTTTGCTCCCCAAACAAGTTGGGAAAAGTCAGAGAAAGGTTATTTGTTAATGTTAATTGCAGATTGAACAAACATGTCGGCAATTATCAAATGATTCAAGGTTACATACTTCTATTTAATAAATCAGTTTATTCACTGAATACCCTAGTAGTACATAGATATTCTAAGCTTAGCTGAAAATGTTTATTTCTTGAAACATTCCTTAGATTCAGAGAGCTGACCTTGAACTTTTGAAAAGTTTATGAGAACTAGTATTGCAAATTAGTTCTTAGTCTAGAGAAGCTGTGTATACCAGCTATGTACAGAGTTCTTTTTTGGGGTATGAGTTACATAATTACTAAGAAAACAGTCATGCATAAGTTAATTTATTCATGTATGACTTTGTCAAAGAATAAAAGTCAATTGATAAAGTTGCTATGGCCAGGGTCCTTGAGCCATTCTGAACAACTCCTTTCTAATAACTGTGATGAAATCTTTGGCAAAGCACCTTAAAGTAGGGTGTGTTTATCTGTGGTCCATACCACAGGGAAGATATAGTACACAGTCATGAGACACTTGTCCAGCCAGGACTTAGAGAGCAATGAGTGCTGGTGTCTACTCACTTTCTCCTTTTTGTTCAATAAGGGATCCTCAGCCATGGACTGGTGCCAGCCAAATTCAGGATAATTCTTCCCTCCTCAGTTCAACCTTTCTGAACCCATCTCATAGACATATCTAGAGGTGTATGCAATCAGGATGATGATGAGATTACCCATTTCTCTATCTTTTCCTCCTGGGTTAGTGTATGCTTAGAAAGGGGCCATGTGTTCTGAAGATTATGACTGGACACCATGTCATTTTCAGTTTTGCAGGTCTGTTGTTCTCCCAAGATAGCAAAACAAGTAATGAAAAGTCTTCACACAACATGCCTGACTGTGCAATTTACTGTGTCTGTTTGCAATATGAAAGAATTACACTTGTGTTGGTAAGTTAATTGAAGTTGTCAAGAAGTCAGTGTTGAGGAGAATGAAAATGATTCCACATGGTATCAGTCACTACACTGTATGCCTTCAAGCGAGTTCACTAGGCACGAAGCTTCTCCCCTTCTCTTTCTTCTTTCCAGGAGTGAACGGGCTGTGTTCTCTGCTTTATCTACTATTTACTGATCCTTATTTGTTGCTGCATGGACGAACTGCACCTGATTCACTATTTCAGTGCAAGTTTATTTTTTCCAAAAGAAAAGTAAATCGCCTTTGACAATGTATCCTTCTGCCTCAAGAATCAATGCTATGCATAAATACTATGGCAACCAAAGGTAGAGATACTTGGAAATACTTGCAACATCTGCTTCCGAGAAGAAAGGATAAAACAAAAATGGCGGAGATTTCCTTCTGCTGTGCTTGCTGTTGTTGAGTGATTATCTCTCTTGCTTTCAAAGTGACAGGTTCAGAAAACCTCAGAGAATGGTGGTATGTTTTTACATGCATGTGGCATATAAATCTACATGGAAAACCCAGACCGGGATGTCCCCACCAGAGCACTCAAAACAGAAAAGATTTTCCCCCATGATATTCTTCTTCCCACACTTTCTTCTCTCTGCTGGCAACAGTAACTCAGAAAAAGTAGCGTTTTATACATTCTTAGGATTATTTGTAGTACTGCTAAGGAAGAGAAAAAAGAGTGTCCAATGAAAATAATTTCAGAAGAATAAAAATAATCGGCACCATTATTTTTACATAGGCAAGTCTCATCTTGCTCCAACTCAAAAGCAACTCCAAGAGCAAAGCAATAAGGAGGTAGAGTAATCCAGGATGACAAGTACGTTCCCCTTAAATGTTCTCTTGTAAACACACACACACACACACACACACACACACAGTATGTATATTTACTTATTTTCTCACTGCACTTTAGAAAAGTCTACTCTAAACAGTGTTTTCCCTGATACAATGACAAAATGCCTGTTTAAATAGACGAGGTTTCAGCCTCTTCCCATTAGCAAAAGAATTGTTTTCCCGTGGTCTCTGTCACTCCTCATACCTGAAAATCGCCGAGGCATCAATCGCCTACTCATGTCTGATGCATGTCTTGAGCTTCAGTATGTGTGTTTATAACTGTGCTTTGCTTCCTGTTATTGCTTATAAAATGTTTTCCATTTTTCCAATGCACTTGAATAGATGAATCATGTCTGTTAGATGTGGTTCAGGACCATGTCATCTTCCTGCCACAGAAGCTGCTTCTTACCACTGGGATTTTGCCAAGGATCATGGAGAGAGTGGGGAACTTCCCTTGCAAGGTGGGTTCGTGAGTCCTGCTTCGGGCGTGAGTGGTGCAGCCGCAGACGTGGATAGACATGTTTGCAAAAAGAAAAGCATCCTGCCTCCCTGACTGCTTGCAACCTTCTTCCCAGGGATAAAGCACAACATGGGAGGGCTGCAGTTCTTGCCTCAGAAGGGAATAAAGAGCAGCGCTCTGCAGGAGCCCAGCTGGAGTGCACCCTTCTCTTAAGCCAGTCAGATGGCCACTGTCATCCTTCCTGAACATCAAAGGTGCTGTATATGAGCATTCAGTCTCCTCATTAACAGCTAATTCACGAGACTTTCATCTCTTCCCCCAGCTCTTACCAGGGTTCAGCCAAGAAGAATTCACTGCCTTGAAGTATCTCTTTGTGATTACCCTCGGCTGTAAGTCAGAGTACCCTTCTTTAGTGTCTGTGAACATATGTTCCTGGAAGATTAGCCACAAAATCACAACTTATATGAGAAAATTACTGCACCATTAAAGTAATTTATGGGATCATGGATGGAGGAAGCATGAGATATGGCAGCCATGGTGATCAGACAGTATTTCATATTGGTTAAGAGGGCCGCAAGTGATAAACTCTCAATAGAAACAGCTGTAAATTACCCTTCAATTGAGGGGTGACAAGTGTTCAAATGATTACATTCCCTGAGCACTGGTGTTGGAAACTTCACCTGAATATTGAAATTCAAATGATTTACCCTTAATATGAAGGACCCTCACTGCAGAATGTCACCATATGGCCCCACCTCTTTTGTTTTAACTTGCTTGGTAGCCGAAAGGTCGCATTAGACATTAAATGCACTACCTTTCTCTTTTTGTCTCTGAATGTAAAAGCTCACTTAGTTTTTAAAAGTTTCATGCATGTGCATAAGCCTGATTTCAACCTCTGTGTTTTCCAATGACACTCAAATTAGCTACAATTTATATTCAATTGCCCACTGAATAGGCTGTAAGCAGTTGTATTTATGATACAATATGTATACCACATGTTGGAATCTTTTATTATTCATGCATATGTACATTCATGTAAGCATGTGGGTGCATGTGGGTGCAAGTACACATGAGTATGTACAATGTAGAAGAAAATACGTGGTATCAGGAATCATTCTTGATCACACTTCTACTTAGTCCTTTGAACTTAAGCCACTAATCAAACACATAGCAACAGCTAGCCAGCTTGCCATGGGATCTGGAGATTTGATTTAGACTCAAATCCTTTTGCTTGCACAAGAAACACTTTAACTGCTAAGTCATCTCAGCAGTGCCTTAAGTTGTAATGTTTATTCAAATTTTGATGACTTGTTGGACTCAAAAACTATCTAGTTTTTATAGAGGCTAAAATATTACTTATCATAGCTAATGAAAGTTGAACATTTCTTTTTTGAACAATATCAGGCTCATTAACATACAGCTAATTTAATTTTTGCAATCAGTTTAGGAGACACTCATTATGATCCTTATGCTTCAGAACGGGTATTCATAGGTGAAAAAAAAAGAGCTTAAAGTTTTGAACACTAGGAAGTTTGAGAGTATGTATGATATAACTCTCTCTGTATTTTTGTCTATGTTTAGAAATCAATTTGGTATAATTTAAGTGTTCTAAAATTTCTGCTAAAGAAGTTTATAGTTGCTATGACACTTCATTACAAGCCAAATTTAATGAATTTATCAAAATGGAGTGCTTCTAAAACTACCAGTGCCCAAGTCCTTGTTTCAGAGAAATGGAGGTAATTTATCCTTGGGTGGTTCATGTGTGACGCTACTCTTTGGAAAACCACTGATCCAACGTAGTGACTTTACACACATGTTGAAAAGCAACAAAATTAAGATGTCTGATCAATTTCTACCAGATGTGAGCTCCATAACTCAATGGCTCATATATTCTTGTCCAATCATGTGATGTAAGATGCAGAATACATCAACTTGGCAACTCATCTGGTTATGAATCTTTTGACTCCACAATGATTTTTTCAACCATTTCACCCTCCATAAGGAAATAATTTTATGCACCTTCCATTACACCATCATTAGATGTGACATATCACTTTAGCATCAAATATTGCCTGGAACAGAACTCAAAGGCTGTCAAAGTTCCCCCATCCAACATTAACCTATCAAAATCAAAACTACAGAACTTAGAAGGAAATTTGATAAACTTGGCATTTAGTATCTTTAAATGGAAGCCTTTAGTGTACATTATACCTAAATGTATGAAATGCTTGGTCTGTACCTCAGTTTGATGTCTACAAACAGTACTTGGATTAAATGATCACCGAGTACCTTTGGTTGATTTAATACACTTTGGGTTTGGGATTGGATGATATGCACACCATCATTACCATTCCAAACCTGTGCACTGAAAAATTTCACTGTACAAATTCAAATCTCACATGGATTAATCAGCCATATTAATGGTCTCAATTAAGTACTAATTGCTACTTGGGGTTTCTTCTAGTATTTCTTTTTTTTCTGTGGGTGGAATTTCCTTTTGCAACTTAAGCTGCCTCAAATGCTGTAAGGTTTACGTTACAAATTCCAGTGTGAGAAAGTGTTTCCATGCCCTACATTGATTGCAAACACAGTAAGGCACAGAAAAATGATTGGCGAGTTACAAAAAAAAAAAAAAAAAAGTTAACAAAAACTCAGAGGAATTCTTCTGCTTAAAAATGCAGAAAAGTATTGAAATGGTCAAATCAGCAAAAACATATCAATACTCCTAGGGTCTGATTTGAACTCTCCAGAACTGCCCCACCTTGTCCCCATGCACTGGGACAACTTCACTATTGGGCGGCAGCTGAATATTCCTTTCCTAGACTCTCTTTGGGTTAATGATGCTTGAGTCCCGTCATCCCAAAAGCATCCATGAGACCTTTCCAAAGAATGCTCTGTCTCCTGCAGGTAACCTCACCCTCACCGTGGAGACCCACTTCCTGTAAGAGCTGAAGTCACTGAACATGAGTCTTCAAGGTCCCAGGGCTCTTCCTTATCCTGTTCATTCTCAGAATAGTCGTGTGGGTTGTATAGAGAGTGGAAACTCTGTGCTTCAGAATTGCCTGTCTGTTACAAAAACAACCATAATGGCCTTTACAATGCTAAAGGCATGATTTAAAATATATATATATATATATATTTCGAGGTTTGGTTTGAACTAAGGCCTTTGCAACAAGAGCAAATACAGTAGACCCCATGCAGTGAAAGCATTAGGAGAGAGGATGAGAAAAATGACCGTGGGAGAATCTAGGAACAGTATTCAGACATTTCCAGCCCCAGCTTAGCACCTGTTAGGCACATTCAGTGCTGTTAAGTCATCTGGCTGAAGCAAGGCTTCTTTAACTGAAGATGATACAAAAGTCATGAAAATGAAACACAGAGAAAATTCCTCTGGAAAAGTCCCTGAATGTGGCAATAAAGAATATATACATTGTCAGATAAAAAAATGTTACCTGTGAGGCCAAAAGATATCAAATTATTTCAAATTTGTGTCTCACAGTATTAAATGCCAGAAGATAACATTTTTGACAGAGATAATAGTGTGACAAAAGAATCCATATGCAGAGTTCCTGTCTACAGGAAAGCAGTAGTGAGCCAGAGAGATGGCTCAAGGGAGAAACCTCTGCCAGGAATGCAGAAGGCCTAGAGTTTGGATCCCAGATCCCAAACAAAAATGCTGAGCAAAAATGGCAGAGACCTACACTGGACAACAGAGCCTGGGAAACCTCAGAGTGAAACAAAAAGAAGGTACAACTCTCTAACACACACACACACACACACACACACACACACACACACACACTATAAAAATAAAATAAGCAATAAAATATATTCAAGGAAGCAATAGAAGTTACCCTTCAAAATGCAACACACCAAAGGAAGAAACGGTCACCATAGGTCACTAAAGGGCAGGAAAGTTCATTTCCTCAAGTATGAACGGGAGTCATGACATGAAACTCCGTTTCTCAAATGAATTTAGACATCTCAAGTTCTATTCAGCCTAATCTGCATTTCAGTAACTGTGATGCTAAGCTATTTATAAGGAATATGCAAGTTATGTGCCTTGGAATTACATTCCTGTGATAAAAAAGCACTCTTAATGGTCTTTACAATGTTATTGATAAGATCTTAAAAATTTTTTCAAGCGTTTAGCAAGCACAATTTAAATCAACCATAAATATGTAATTGAGTAAAGGAAATACATAGAAACATTAACATTAAACAGAAAAAAATATAACAAAAAGAACAGAAAAATAGTTTTTCCTTACATTTGTGCTGTTTTCATTTGGGGGAGGTGAAGGAGATAAAAATGAGTTGGGAGCAGGGAAAGAGCTCAATAAATAAGGGTCTTGAAGGGCAAGTGTGAGGACTGCATAGTGCTTAGGTCCCTAGGAACCATGTTCAGTTTCTCACAGGCATGGGATCCAAGGCCGACATACAAGAAGGTAGCAGAAACTAGCTAACTAGGCTGCTCAAAGGACGAGTGCTGGGTTCTAACGCAAGTGCAGAGCAATCAGACAAGATATCACCTATGTGCACACACATACACATAGGTGCACATGCAAATGCACCCTACACATATGAAAACAAGTATAGATTCCCCAACACACATACACACACACACACACACACACACACACACACACACACACACAGAAAATTCTTTTCTGGAATCCCTGGTAAATAATATTGAAGAAATATAAATTTAAGCAAACAGAAATAAGTAAACACAACAGTAATGTCAGTCATGCTTAAAGTAAAATCCAGATTCATTTTATTATTTGGGCTACAGCAAATTTGTTTTGCTCATAGAAGAAGAATGAAAAGTGTGCTTTGCTGTATAGACTGATGCACATATTCAGTAATTGTCAGCACCACCAGAAAAGTGAAATGCAGAAATTTTAACACATGTAACTCTATCTGATATAGTATACAAATAGTATGCAAGAGCATTCTCTCTCTCTCTCCCCTTCTCTCATTCTGTCTCTTTGCCAAATTAATACAAAATCAAATATATAATCTCATATATATATGTATAAAAGTATATACTCCAGAAAAAGAATATTTATTTCAACAAGAAGTACCCACATATTCTCAAGTTCACTACATTAGCATTAGCCTGTGTGCTTGCTAAAGGGTGACATGAACATAGTTTCTGAAGATCAACATTTTAAATTTTGAGATCTGTACAATATCTCTCAAGCCTACACAATTCTACTACTGCAGGATGAAAGCGTCTTGGGTAATGTAAGTCAGCATGGGCAGATTTACTGAGTAGCACAGTGGACAGACTCCTGATCTAATTAAACTACTGTGCCCTCTAGCAATGCACCCAAACAGGGCATTTTCATTTATTAGTTTTGATTTTCTTTCTAAGAACCTCAAGAGTATTTATTCCTTTATTTATGTTGGAGTAAATGTAGTGTTTTGGAAGCTGTATTTGGGCCCTATTCTGAAGTAGCAAGCTAACGACAGATTGTCAGAGAGTAAAATGATATGAGTGGTGATAATGTTACATCAATAAGTATCTATGTTACAGATTCAAAATATCTCCCATATTACAAACATGAATTTCAGGTATGTTAATGATATCATTTTTACATGTTTATTTCTATAGCTTTTATTGGAACTGACAAAATAAACATCCTCGAATCTGAGGCAGATAGAGATAGTGACATTTGTTTAATAAATAATGATATATTGCTTATGCTTATCTCACTCAATTTAGGATTTTTCTATAAGCCACATTCTTGCAATTACCAAGCATTTACACAAATAATCTTCTCCTTGTATGCTATCCTTTGAAGTCAATAGTTCTAAATCTTTTTCTAAGTCTTTTTTCAACTGTAAAGGAGGTGTTCATCAAGGTAACTAGATTGCCATTCAAGCTGCACACCTTCCCTTTGTATAATATTCAGAAACTCAAATCATTCTTCATGAAATACCAGTATCCACCAGAGAAATTATAACTCCAGTTTTCAGGAAGAAAACTAAAAAATAAAACCTTTGCAATATTTGACTGAGTAAATACTGAGGTGAGAGAAGAGAACACAACATCAAAAATTGAAAATTTTCCACAACCATTTCTTCTGTTAACTCTCATTAATGTATTATTCTTAGCATACTTCCAGTGTTAGCATTGTAAGTTTCTTTGAGAGGCTTCAGAGTTTCTGATTATATTTATCAGTATTATTTTATATTTGATTAATTTTTTTACTTAATGTTTTATTTTCTAAGCTCAGTGTTATAATAAACACCTGATGCAAAACACTTAGGGGGACCAGAGAGTTGATTCTTGCAGTTGCAAAGCTCCATCATGACAGGAGAGTTGTGTCATTAGGAGGCAAGGGCACTAGCCACATGTTGTCATAATAAGAACAGAGGGGAAGGATCAATGCTGGGATACTGGCTAGCTTTTGTTCTAGCTCATTGGCTTACCAGCTTAACTATTAGCTCTCTACCACTTTATCCATCTGCTTGGAGAATGGGGCCACTTACTTCTGGCTGAGTCTTCCCATATCTTCATGTAGTCAAATCAATCTCCTACAAACTTTTCTGGAACCTCCCTTAATCAAGTAATTCCTCATAAGTGTGCCCAGGGGCTGGTGAGCAACAATTTCAAGCTGAGAGTGGAGATGAAACATCATAATTAATCTCTATTATAGTCCACATCTCTACGTTAAATACTGTAATAGTTGGACACTGGTATCAACTAAACCACTGAAGGTGGAGCTCTGGTCACATTTGTAAAGAATTAGTAGTTGAATTTAGCCCTGAGCAGTTGTGTTAAGTCTGCAGAAGATTTTCTAATAGATGGGGAAGAACCAATGTATATTTCCTAGGCAGGTGGATATGAGGAGGGAAGCTAGCTTAGTAAAGTTTGGAATTCTTCAGTACCAGACTGGGGCAGCTGAGAGTTTCAACTCCTGAACTGAGCCAGTCAGACCACTGAGGTTCATGAGCATGTGTCTCTCTGTCCATTGCTGCACTTCTTTAGTTAGTGCAGTGAATTGGCATCCTTTGTCATACTTGGAAAAACATTCTGTCTTTGTCCCTCTCTCAGCAATGTTTTGGATAAGCCATGGCCAATGCCCTTTACCTCCAGTGTTGGTATGAGCACTTCTGCCAAGATGAACTAAGAAATACAGCTAGACCAACATAACCCAGAATAAAGCCCTTTGTTTCCCCGTAAGCTGTTTGGTCATGAATTTATTGGCAACATGCAGAGTAACTACAGCAAATGTTTTAATATAAATTAATTTAAAATGCTCATTGCTCCAATAAAAACCAGCCTGTCCATCCTCAAGATATTTCATTTCACTAATCAATTGATTCCTATTTCACATGTCCCTTTATAACTTGAACACACTGAAGGTCAGAGTCAGAGTAAGGCTCATGTCTGTGAAACCATGCCTTTTGATGCTGGGCATAGCAGAAGTTGGTGTAAGAGGAAGTTAAGATATCTCATACTTGGTACTCCAGATAAATGGAGGAAGGGAAGACCATGGTAGGTCTAGAGGGAGAATTTGAGAAAGAAGAAAGAACACAAAACCCACAACTTTAGTAGGAAAGTTGTACCTAGATCCCACACAGAGAATCAGCTGCAGTAGAACGAACACTACAGGTGAAGATTCACAATGTGAGTGAGAATTGAGGCCTCCGTCCAGCTTCTGCAGATCGAGAACATTTCAAAGGTTCTTGAAGAACAGGGGCAAGCACTCGGGAAGAGCGTCATGAAGTACTTGCGGCTGGCTTTAGAGAGGCTGCAATGGCTTCCAACCAAACTTTGATAACACACAAGGAATCCAGCTGTGTTCTCCATTGCTTCAGGTCTTTATACTGTCTGTGCGGCAAACAGCAGCTGGATTTCCTTCAAGGTTTGGGCTGATGCATGTTCTTGGCTACTGTGGATATTGGTAAAGACAGATCTAAAGAACTATTGGCTGACCACAGCTTGTCGTTCCTGTGCCACGCTCCTATCCAACTAATCTGGTAGAATATGTCTCAGTTTGGAAAAGATGGATTCAAAGTAACATGTTTTGGGATAAGGACATGGCTTTATTTAAGAGAAATAAGGAAAAATATGGGAATTGTCAGGCCTTGGTGTTTCTTCCCAGCTCAGGCCTAAAGCCTGTTCACTGGGGAAGGTCACAGTAACTCCACGGGCAGGTGCTAGGAATTTCTTGGAATGTCACAATACCGCCCATGAACAGGGGCCAAACACTCTCCTAGATAATTCGGGTTTTTCCTCAGGCAGAAAGAATTCTGGGAATTAGAAGTGCCTTTTACCTGCACTTAGAATTTTTTTGGAACTAGCTTCCTGCTCTCTGTTCTAGAGAAGAAGCCTGCTTTTTAAGTTTTAGTCAAATACTAAATAGAAATTTCATGTCTAGTCATTTACAATAAGTAGACTTGTTAGCCAGAATGTGTGCACTGATTTTAAGGAAATTAGAGAATAACTTCTAGAGTCTTAAAACATAGGTGGGTAAAATTCCCACCTATGTACTAACTCAGAAATTCCAGAAATATAAGACTATGCTATCAGTCCACTAGAACCTTAAAAGAAACTGTGATACCCTCTCACCCTGGCTGAAGGCCAAGGAAGAGACCATCATGCCAGAAAGTCTAGATGCCAAGACTGCCCCTGGAGATGGTATTTTTTTTTTCTTTTCTGGACCAGTGAGAAGAATTGGAGATGGTATTTGCAATCCAAACTGGGAGAATCCATGTCAGAAGCAAAGGGGGCCGTGTCTTTCCTACCCCAAACAGCACTCTTATGAGAAATTACAGAGATGGACCATTCGAGTGCACTCCCACCAATGATTGCCTCTGCCCCAAAAGAGACACCCTTGGCATATGGGGCCTGACTGGACCCCAGGTTTGTAGTATGCATGGTTCACAGATGGGTCATCTAACTGATGGCAATACACTTCTGGAATTCCTCAAAGGAAGACATAAGCAACCTTACTATTAAAGGAATAAAAGGATGCTATTAAAAAGTTATTCTTTTAATAATTATATTGCTTAAGTGTTTTCTTCAGTGCATACCTCAGTAGTGCTCCATTGACAGAACCAGCTATAGCTTATGGACTTTGAGTATCCAAGTCAAGGCCCCCTTAGAGATGTAGTTTAAGCTTGGATAATAGAGACTACATGAGCTGCATACATCTTCCCAAGTTAGAACGTGCTGCCATGCCTGGTGCCTATGTCGACCTGCCTGAATGAGAGTATCCATCTGAAGAGGACAACAGCAAAAGCTCATACTGGTACTTATGGGGTGTTGGGGACTCCTATAGTTAATTGTAAAATATGTTCCTTGCTAAAATCAAAAGGAGAATATTCTGCCTCTGAATTTTAAAAGAAAGCAGTCTCTGTTAAAATTGCCAACTATGTAGGATCAGCCCCATAGCTATCCGGTGAAGCATTATAGATTAGGTAAGTTTGGAAATACTGAGAGAATGTTTCTGTTAAGTGCCTTTGCCCTGAAGTGATGGGTTAGATTCTTGAAAAAATGTCCACCCTGAAGGTGATTTTTGCTGACTAAAAAATTATATGTCTGTTGTAGGTGCAACATTCTTTACCCCAAAATTTTCTGTATAAAAGTTGTCACGAAAGTGTCAATAAACGGGTTCAGGATTCACTCGGACAAGAGGGAGCTGTGTGTGTTCTGTTCTCTACCTGGTCCTGGGGAGCCCTGGTCTCAAGGCCGTGACTCTGGTCTGCAGCAATCCTGAGTACAGCTGCCTGGATCACAGTAAGATGATCTTTCAGCACAAAATGCTAGTTATTATCAAGCCAGGGGATTTTTTTTTGGTGGGTGGGGAAGGAAAGATAAAGTTCATCACTTCATAGCAGGAAGCTGTGACTTGAAGATAGAAGCTGGATGCTGGTCAGTTCACAGTCCTTATCATGGAGACAGAGAGCATAAGAAGCAGTTGCTGGAGGAAGCAGGACAGGGCTGTAAAACCTCAAGGCCCTCCCCCAGTGGGATGCCTTCTGTTATGGTTGAATTTTGATGTCAACTTGACAATTGCAGACTGTTTGGGGCACTGTGGAAGGTTAATGGTTACAATGACCCCTGAACAAGTCTGCAGGTACTTGACTGCTGTGGAGAACCCAGCCCACAGTGGGTGGTACTTTCCAATGGTGGACTGGGTAATAAAAGGTGCCAGGAGGAGGGACTTGCTCTTCCCTTAGCTGGTGTTGACTTGCTGTGCAGTCCACTCTGCATGCACGTTGTTCGCCTTTAGAGCATCGTGGCCTTCTTTGTGGCTGCTGCTGCTGCTGCCTCTGTTCTTGGCTGACTTGGAGCTTCACCTTTTCCATCATGTTGGTGCTGTTCCCTCTGCCTTTGGAGCCTGGTCTCCAGGCCTTGCTGCTGTTCGCTGTTCATCATGGACGTCGGAGCCCAGCTGTTCTTCACCGACCTTGGAACCCAGCGTCTTCGACCTCCAGAGGAGCAAAGGCTTGAGACCTTCTCAGGATCTTCTGGCTTTGTGGAACATTCCAGCCAGGAAAGAGGCTGGTACGGGCAGCTACCTTGAAGGACACTATTTTTATTGTGAATTTTATTTTAATAAACTTATTTGTATATACTCTATTCTATAGATTCTGTTTCTTCAGAGAACCCTGACTAATACACCTTCTTCCACCAAGACTTACGCTCTCAAGATGCATCGACCTTTGCGAACGTTAACAATAACTAAGAATAGCAAACACTTACGCTTGTGGGGATGACAACTCACATTCAGTTCATGGCAGCAGGTGAGAGACAGAAAAATGTTGCAGAGTCATAGTCAATTCAGGTGTGTTTTAATTCATAGCCCAAGATTATGTCACGTGACTAGGGAAGAGATGATTGAAGATAACGATTTCCATTTTTCCCTGGACCAATAAAAGTCTGCAGGTCTAAAATCTCAGGCACCCTCTGCTTGGAGGGTCAACCTTGAGCTGTGGAATGGGTATGAGATGCTGTAATGTTTCGCCTTTACTTTCAGCAAAAGTTGAAAACAAATCAGTTACTTTACAAGGTAGGACAGAATCTTTCAGATTTCTTCAGGAAGCAGCAAATTTCACAAAACAGACTGTGAAAAATACTAACCCACGAGTCAACTATTATAGGATGCTTGCAGTGTCTGGCTAAAGTGGTTTTATTAGAGCTGACACATTTCCACACAGAAGAACTAGTGAACAGAAGAGTAGAAAAATCAATGGTAATGCCCAAAAGAAAAGAGCAAAAATGAAACAATGTGAGGCAGGATCATAAAAGAGACGGTATTTAAATAGGACTTTGAAAACAGAACTCCTGAGATGTGGTAAATGCAGTCAAGACCTGACATTTTCAGAAAGAAGTTAAGCAAGATTTTATGAGAGATCCCAGAGTAAGTAAAACGTGAATCATTATGCTAAAAAATAGAGTGATTTGGATATGTGAGGCTGAAGCAGACAGGTGGGCTTGTGAAATCAAAGAGAATTCATACAGATGTGGAAAGGAAAATTTTGAATTAATAATGTGAAGCGTAAAAACTGAAAGTGGGCGAATCTATTGTGCCTGAAGTTTACAGAGGAGCCTGCAATCAGCCCTCCAAAGTGGGGCTGTGACTGAACTTGAGAGAGTGGAGCTGTGTGTCCATGTTCCCAAGCAGCAGTGCAAAGCAGTTAAAAGAGAAAACGTTTTCTATTCTGTAAGAAGAAACCACTTTGTTGTTTTTGGGGAATATCATTTCCAGAAAGGAAGGACATATTTCTGTTTGCTTCTAAGATGTATGTTTCATTTTGCTATGAATGGAAAAGTACACAAATACCATGTACATCTCCTAAAGTTTTATTGAAACTCCGAATTGCATATCTGTTGGCAGGAAGGATTCCTGTGGGGCTGTCATCAAACAAGAGTGGAAAGATTATTAGACCAAACAGACAAAATCAAACAACAGCGACAACTGAGCACCGCCCTAGGACCCCGCAATCTTTCTTCACTCAGATTCACACTCATTTCCATTCCTAGTTCTTCAGTTTATGCTCAGGAATATTTTAAACTTGTCTGAAATATTTTAAACGGGAGTTTCTTTCTTTTCACTTATCTACTTGTAAAATCAATTCTCCTCTTGCTATTTCATTTCTGTGCACTCTGGGAGCTGCATATTGAAGCTATTCTGACTGTCAAGATAACCTGTAACGTAGCATGGACACTGAAATAGTTCTTAGCTACTTTCCAGGACAAATGAGGCTGCCTGGAACATATCAACATGTTGCAGACTGTTAAATCGGTTCACTATAAGGAAGCATTACTGTGGGTACAATGAAGCAAACTTGTACAATAACTAAGATGAGAGGATCAGTAGTTACCTGCCAGTACCTCTACTGTTTTCATGTTTCATTTGCAGAGCAGTGTTGAAGAAATACTCTGACCATGAAAATGTCACGTGCCAAAAGTCTAGTTTCAGGTACCAGACCATTCTTGCTTTATTATAGAAGAAAAAAAAAAAAAAAAAAAAAAAAAACTACAAAATATTTCCACATAAAAGTCATGCTAAGGTTCACTTGCTCAGTGTAATATTTACCCACTCCTTCATTCCATTCCATGTCCTTTCCTTAGGGCTGAAAGTTTTTGGAAGAAATGAGAAGAAGAACAACTTCTTGTAGCAGATTGGAAAACATATACAAAACCTGGTTGAGTGGTACATTCATGCCAAACTCTGTTGCTGTCATAAGAACTAATAACAAAACATTTATATCAGTTGTTGCCTATATGACACATGAGCAGTGTTCTGAAGTTACTGATTAGGAAGCCGAAATGAGTAAATCAAAATATTTGTCTCTAACATTACAGATGTTTATCAGGAAGGTAGAAGAACCCAGTTGCTAAGTCTCAATTCCCTTGTGCAATTTTATTGCAAAACTGTTGATATTAAAATAAAGATAATTAATCATATATGTCTGCAAATATGGGTGCTTTTTTATGATGGGCTTCTCAAAATGTGCGTAACATGACTGAGGATGGTACATCCTCTGGAAGCATATGCTTTTGCAGTTGATGTCATCAGTATTCCTACTCAACTAATGTTGAGTCACTCCGGGAAGACTCCAACCGTGGGCGTGCCTTTGAATTTCAGAAAAAAGTTTAATCACATTCATTTTTTTACTGGTATTGACCTCTGTAATGTCTCTAAGGGTTCTAAGCTTTATTTTTTTTATTTTACTACTATACATAAGGTATAGTAGTAAGACTGCAGTGGATGTTATATTACAACCAATTCAATGTAAATAATTGAGTAGATTATGTGGGGAACAAACGGAGATTCCAATTGTGACTGCCTCTTGCCACCTAGTCCCAGCACAAAGGCTACAGAATGAAGAATAAAGTGAGAGAGGTTCTCAACAGCTGCAGGCTGAATGCAAACATTTTAACTCACCAAGGAAAAATAATAATGGCATTACTTGTGGAATTATAATGCTATGAAGTTCTAAGTGAAATACAATCAATAAAGCAAATTGACTTAGATAGAGATTGGATATCAGCCACTACATATTTCACCTTAAAATATAACCGCCTTCACAATGCAAATTCTTGGAAGAAAAGACATTCAAAATGAAAAAAAATGAAAGTGAAAACAGAAGAAAGGAAAAGGAAGGCAAAGAAAGGAAGAGTGAAAAGAAGGAAGACGGAAGAAAAAAAAAGGCTGGAGTATGCATGATAAGATGCAGTGAGACTTGGTGGACCCCAAAGGCAAGATTTGTATTGTCAAGCTACTTAAACCTAAGTATCTAGTCAAAGAGGCCGGGAATGAACACACTTGCAATTATTCAATTCAAATAGCTCCACAAAGTCTCTAGATTTTCCCTCAGGATGTTTTTCCTTTTACTTATTCTTTGTGCCAATGCATCCAACAACATGCACTTTAGTGTCTCAGTGATCTCTGTTACAGCTTTTGAGTATAATCCTGTTAGCTCTCAAGGGGATGCTAATGGGGGGAGAGATGCACCCCATGCATGGGTGCTGCTGCTTTCCACTTAAGGCCATGTGGTAGAGGTCTAAAGGAGATAGTGAAATACACTCACTGAAATTAAAAAAAATCACATCCTTTCAGTTTTCAAGCATCTACCCTATGGAGATAGGGATTATCTTCTCCATACTTTTCATTTACTCACTTCTTTGCCTTCTTTAACAAATAATTTATCAATTGATTTCTAAATTTCAAGGACACTGGACACTACTACCTCTGCCCATGAGAGAATTCTTGGACCTCACTGGACCATTGCATCCTTGGACGACTTTGCCCTTCTTACAAAATGAAATCATCTATGACAGGATCTCTGGGTTCCTTTGGATTACTGGTTTTTATTCCCTAAAGGTTCATAATCACTTACATGTCCTGGTTTTATCAGTAAGGATTCAGTAAGCTGAGAAAGCATTAAGAAGCCGTACTTGCAATAGTGTTTGTTTACTGTGAATCACTACATCTTTCAGAGACATAAGTATAGAGTTTTCTGTGGGTCAAGGTTGTATTTGTTGATGTTGTGACATGTCAGGTTTTCATAATTATTCTGGGATTTATCCCCCCCGACCATCATTGCTTAAGATTCTATTGCTGATTTGTTCTTTATTCTATTTTCTCATAGCTTATCTGCAGGCTCCTACAAAGGAGCTGACTTGACATGCATGTCAGAAGAACTTTATAAGGAAAGTTAGAGTCTCATGGCCATAGCCAGGCTTGAGGAATGGTGGTCCAATGGGAGAGAGTACATCATGGCCACAGACAGAGGCAATGGAGCCTCAAACACAAATGCATGCTTATATTCACACACACCAAACACACACACACACACACACACACACACACACACACACACACGTTCATGCATGCACCTACACATGCATGTGCCTCATACACACAAACATAAAAATTAAAAAAAAATCAAAGGCGGGGTTAAATTCGGGTTTATGGTCTGTAGACAAGGTCACAGATCTAACCTGGCCTCATCTGGGCAAACATCAGGAGGGTATTCATGAAGACTAGCTAATTTTCAGAGCTGTTCTTGGTCTAGGGAACTGCAGGGCTGGGCTAATTTATATGTGCAGGTAGGAGACAGAAATATCCATAGTCTATATTATCAACCCTGATGACTTTGGGGAGAAAGAGGAAAGAAAAGACAGACAGAGAGAGAAAGAGAGAGAAAGAGAAAGCTAATGCAACTTCCTGTTGATTCAGAGACTTTAACCATCTCCTTTTTACCCAGAATGTTCCTCACTATATTCTCTGGGACTGTTTTGGACTGCCATCTTACACTGCTTTCTTCAAAAGCATCCTTCACTTCTTCGTATCCCTGGCCAGTCCCCCTGAATACTCCTCATTTCCAATACATCCTAAGCTAGCAGGTAATCACAGGGAAGCGGGCTCATTAAACTCATTTAAAATTTAAATGAACGGTATATCACCTGTTTTATTTCAGTCAAGAAAATTTGCATTTTGCAAGAGCCTCAGTTATCTTTAACTATTGCATTCATTTGTCAACTTGCAGCCAGATTGTAGGGGGATAAAAATACTGCCAAATCATACTGAGAATTTGCTATGTATGAAGCTTTTACTTTTGCTTCTGTGTATGTGACTGACTGACTTTAGCCAATACTGTTACATCTTTGGTTTGATTTATATTGTTTTAGCATCTGAAGAGAACCACTTGCAATAAAAGGAAGTGAATTGAAAGTATCACATACCTTATTTCCTCTCTGAAATGTATTGGTCAAGGAATCATTTAATTTCTAATCAAATAATATTTTTGAAGAAAAATGAAGAAATATCCCTTTCCCACATTAAAAGATGACAACTAAAGTTACAGAAACATGTTACCAAAACGGAACAATTAAAAATGTTATCTGCACAAGATTACATACTAGAGATCTAAGAAGCAACTGCATTGACTGCAACTGAACTTTTAAATCAAATATGGTGGAAGGTAATGCTTTGTACCATATGGAATAGTGTCTATAGAGAAAGCTGAGTATTATAATTTCTTCATGGTGGATACATCACATCCTGATGTATCAAAATATACAGTGACTATGAGCTGGAGAGGTGCTCAGGGGTTAAGCCTCCGCCTTGCAGGTGGAAGGTCCCGAATTCGGATCCCAGATCCCACGTATAGACGCCAGGCGGAAGAGGGGGCGGCCTGCGCTTCTGGTCCTGGTAGGGCGGAGCCTGTGAATCCCAGGGCAGAAGGAGCTGGAGGCGTCCATGGTGGTTTGCGAATTCGTCCGTGGTTCTACACATACACAGACACACACAGACACACACGCGCACGCGCACATACACACAGTTGAATAAATAATAATAATAAAAAAATTTTTTTAAAAAAAATATACAGTGACTATGATGAAGTTGCATGCTAAATTAACTTCAAGAGACCCAGTGGTACTGGTCAAGGAGCCATGAAGTTAGGTGAGTTCTCTACCAGTTGGTTACAGTTTGTTCCCATAAACAGACTGTAAGTGATCACGGTCAAGAGACAAGAGATACTGAATATAAGATAAATATAAACAACATGACATTCAACCTACAATATTAAGTCCAACGAAAGAAAAGCATAGGCAGGATAAGTCTGCGCTTCTCCATGATGTTTATTTAGTTTAAAAATGGAATGTTTCTAAATTTGATGGATAATACCAATGATGAGCTAAAATGCTCCGCATGTAGAAGCAGAAGTAAAGAAAATAAATGAGAAAGAAATTGCAGGAGACTGCTCTCAATATGGTAAATATCAATCAGGGAAGATCCAAAGGACTTTTTAAGAGATAGATACATAAGCTTCTGCTTCATGAAAAAAAAAATGTTAAAAGTTCATTTTTATTGGGAGACACTGGGAAGTCAACCTTTTCGATTTACCAGGCTGTCTCAGTATTGACAAGTGAAGAAAAGTCAGGATCCACAAGAGTCAGGAAAGAATACTAATGAGGCCAGGAGATGCTCTTCGTGAGAAAGGAAGGAACGGTACAGCTGCTGCTCCTGGTCACCTCGGCTGGTCACTGGTATTGTTCAACCGTAAGAGCGGATGAGACAACCACTCAGAAGAAGAAAACTGAGAAGCCTCCCCACACCTGCCCTAAGAAAATGACCAATCTGCGCCTTCCCCCACATTCCAGCAGTTTGACGGTCATGCCATTTCATACTGTGTCTCTGCCCAGAAGACACTGCTATTTTTCCTTCTTTTACAAGTATATCGAGTATCCCCACTTCCCTCGATCACCACTACCTCCTCAATCCCTGCCTTCCCTTCCTCAGTCCTACCAGTGTCTTCCACCCTCCTGCCTGTCTGCTTCTATGGACCTCAGGGTTCCCTCTGGCTTGTCTAATCTTGTGTGGGCTTCAGACCTCTGTGGCATACCAAGTTGCCTCTCTTCGGGACACCCCACTGATAGGGGCATTTCCCTTCACTCATCCAGCTCTAGTTCCCAAGGTTTCCAGTGCATGTTCTTATCTTTCTTGAGTTCGTGGATAGGCTAAGGGGGCATGTTGGTACGTCAGTCATTATGCAAGTCTGGCAAGGACACGTCTCACTTTAGTGAGTTCCTAGATTCAGCAGTTCTGGAATATATGGTCCAGCGGTGAACTTTACCATCTTTAGGCTCTTTCAATCTCACCACACCCTCTTCTGGGAGGTTCCCATAGCCTTAGGATGGGGAGAGTTTAGGTTGATCTGATTCTGGGTGAGCCCTGCTAAGTACTCTGCATTGCAGCCAGTCCTTGTCCACTTCACCACTTGTCTACTGCCCTAGGCTGCTGCATTGCTGATGTCTACGCTTTTGAAGAAACGTGAAGAAATCACTGCAAATCAATACGGCCAAACACCTTGTTCAAGGAAGTCGGGGTTTGGTGGAGGACTATGCTTCAACACTCCAGAGCTACAACGCAGGAGATACTGGTAACTTTGAAGTCATTCATTGTTTCAAACCCTTGCTTTAGCATCGTGTCAGAACTGCAGGGTGAAAGTGGCAACTTGTATGTTGAGCAGGAGAGGTTGCTGTGAAGGTTGGCAGAGTTAAGAAAGCAAGGCTAGCACTCTCAGAGGGACAGCTGGTTGTCATGTCCACATTCAGAATGTCCAGTCTGCACAGCAAAACACCTCCTGGTTCCTGTCTGCTCCCTGACTGTGATAGCAGAGGTCTCCTTGCAACTTCAGTTGGAGGCACAAAACTTCATTTCCACTTCTTTCCTCTCTTGTAGAGCTAGGATCCCATTTTGCAGTGCAACGTGGCATTGAACTTTCCATCCTCCTGCCTCGAACTAGGGATTACAGTCATGCCTCACCGTGCCCAGTTTCCTACTTTAACTAGTTTCTCGCTGTTGTTATTTCTTGTTTTCATGTATCTCTGTTTAGTTTACCTTGAAGTAAATTGTTAGAATATCTATGCATTCTCTTTTCTAGATTCCCTACTCCAATCCTTTGTAGACACAGTCTCATTTGGTAGCCAAGGCTAAACTGGAACTTACCACTAAGCTATATCCTCAATTCTCTCTTTCTCTCTCTGTCTCTCTCTCTCTCTCTCTTTTTCTCTCTCTCTCTTTCTCTGAAACTCACTAAAACTCATTGGGGGTTGCTATCCCTTCTATAAAATGGCATAATGTTTGCACAAAGCATACATATCCCTTTCAGTATATTTTAAATCATCTACTGATAGTTCACAGAAATAAATATAATTTAAGTATTATGTAGTTAGTTACCATGCTGCATTATTTAGAACACAGTGGCAAGTCTGTTAACGTTCTGTAGAGACATCTTTCCTATATCTTCTGTCTGCGGCCAATTAAATGTGCAGATAAGGAACATTCAGTTATGGTAAGCCAACAGTACTGGGCTTTATTCTGAAATGCAGAAGCAAAAGCTAATGCTTTCCTGTAGCTTATATTTGCACATGCAGTGTATGTAAATTCCCCCTGGAGTCGCAATAACTGAAGCTATGGGTAGTGGGAGAAAAGCAACAAAAGAACTAAGAGCAGCTTTCAGCCTTTCTGAACGCTTTCCTTAGCTCCCACTAGGGACATAAGCCAGAGTTGCTAAATATTTAACATCAATAATCTTACAAAAGAGCGACAGCCAACAAGCCAGGAAGGTAGAGACAGACAGAGGAAGTGAGGAGAGCCGCGTGTGAGTGAGGAAGAGCTGACAGGAGAGGTTAAGCAGAATTAAATGAGGATCATGTATTTGAGTCAAGCAACTTTAGCCTTCGTACCCATATAAATCAACTAATGTTTATTTATCAAATAATGCATTTCATGTCTCTAAAGGTTTTATTCTCTTCCTTTGCTGCTTTATTTTGTTTTGAAATCCTGGGAACCAACACCAAGGTCCCATTCATGAACAATCTCCCCAGCCCATTGTTTAAACATATTTAGTTATTCATGGTCATTGAGAGTCTTTCTCTTTCATTTCATTACTTGCAAGATGTAAGTTAGTGGTAACTCTGGATCCTGAAGGAAATCCTGAAACCCCCACTTCCTGGCATCCGAGTTATTTGATTTTTTTTCTCTGTGTATCAAGATGACTCATTAAATGTTAATTTCATTCCAAGTTAAATAGCTGCATCTCATTGCTGTTTTCAAAATGTAGTCCGGGGAAAGGACGTGCCAGACAGATTTGGAAATTTATGCAAAGGCTTTTATCATTCAGTTTCTCAGAGTCCTCTGGTCTCCTGACCATCTGTTTCAATTCTGCCTCTTCTGTTTTAGTACTTGGCGTTCTGCAACATCCACGTTCCCAGGGACTTAGTCTCCAGCCTATGTGCACTGACATGTGTCATGTCTTGACAGAACAGGATGACTGTCCATTTCTTAAATAACCACGTAGTCACTTCCTGTGCTCAAACACCTGGCTCCAGCTCACAGCACTACCTAACGTACACTCACTTGATGTTTAGTGAGTAAGGAACGAACGAATGAGTCATTTGCCATCCGCGAAACCCACATTCCATGTTTTCCCGGATTTGTAAAACCTGCTGCAACATTTTATCAAAGCATTTATGAAGTAGTATGTGGAATTCTTTATCTCTTTTTCTGGGAAATAAGTACTTTACAGATAATGCTCTCCCCTGCTTGATAACATTGCAGTTTAAAGTTGTTATGTTCAAAACAGTAGCAGCAGAATTCAATCTTTTTTAGTTTTTCATGGATGTGTGTGGATTCACGCATGCCAGCATGTATGTATGTGTTTCTGTTTGCATATGCGTGGGTATAAATGTGTGTATTGCACATACATGAGTATGTGTGTGAATGGGAGACCCAGGAGCAATGTCGTGAGTCATCCTCAAATGCTGCCCCACATTATTGCTGTTAGCCTAGGTCTGTAATTAAACCCAGAGCAGGACAATATGCTACTTTGGCTAACCAACTTGTTCTGGGGATTTCCAGACTCTACCTTCCAAGGTTAGAATTACCGATTGCCACATCCACGTGGGATTTTCCTGAACTTTAGCCACAGAGCTACCCCCATCACCCCAGAACTCATAATTATTAAATTGTTTATTTATGGATGTGCTTATCTATTCATTTGAGAAACCATCTCAAGTCACCAATGCTGACAGTAAGCCCACTGAGAATGACCATGAATGTCTTCTCCAGTTTACCTCCAAATTGCTGGGATTATGCAACCCCATGCAACCACAACTAGCTGAGAACTTTCATTGTTTTTTTTTAACTTCCTAGAGAACTACCCACTGGTAATTTTTTTACTTTGGGAACATGGCTTTATCTATACATGTTTTACGTGTTTCTCAAAGTCAGAAGTCATATCACCTGCTTTCTGCCAATGTCTCAGAGTATGTCTGCCTGTCAGATACTTGTCTCTGCATTACTGAGCAAATGAGAGCCCAGCTTTTCATGGAGCTTATTATTCAGCAAGAGAAATCAGCATTATAACCTATTATTACAAAAGCAAGTTACTAATGTGACAGAATCTTTGAGAGTTGCAGCTGAATCTGTCAAGTAGGTCAGAAAGCATATGGCATGCAGCATCATAGACTTGAATTTAGCCTAATGTACTAAAATACATATGTATATTTATTATAATGTAAAACAGACATCCAAGATGCAAATGGAGAAGCAGAGAGGATTATGTCATATTTGAAAAACCAATAATTATGGGTAACATTCTGTTATTAAAAATACTTTGGGTAGCATTGGAGAAAAATGAAACAAGACACACAATCACCTGTGTAATTGTTCCTGTGGAGGACTGAGTCCAGGACACTTGACAGATACCAAAATCTGTGAGTGTTCAATCCCTGATGTGAAACAAACAGTAACCAAAGTTCATTGTCCTGTGTACTTGAACCCATCCCTATATAACTTATAGCATGTGATGAATTGTAAAGAATGCAGTGAGATGCTGTGCTGAACTGTGAAGGATACAGTAAGATGCTGTGACGTGATGATGAAGGATGCAGTGATTTACTAATAAAGAATGTGATGAGATGCTGTGCTGCACTGTGAAGGATGCACCAAGATGTGGTGATATACTGATAAAGGATGCAGTGAGTTGCTGTGCTTCACTGTAGGGGATATAGCAAGGTACTATGTTGTACTATTTCAGGAAGGAGGAAAGAATGCTTGTGCAAGGTAAATAGAGATGGAAATTAAATATTTTTAATCTGTGGCTCACTGAATCCACAGAGACAGAGTTCATGCACATATCTATATCTGGTTGTGCAGTCCACAAAAGATAACTTTACTTCAATACTAAAGATCAGACACGAAAGCTTAAAAAGACTAAACAGAACCAAAGTTAGATGCAAAATTCTCTGAATTTAGTTGTGTATGAGTAGAACTCTCTATACATCTTATGCTTAGAGCACAGTTGCTTCTTCTGTTGGTTAAGTAGACATGATCATTGAGTGCCTGTTTACTTTCAAGTGTTAGGTAGAACCACATTGTATAAAAGAAAACAGAACAGTTACTTGCTTTTTTCCACAAAATGAAGGGAAAAAGCTATTTAAAATGCTTTGATGTTCTATGAACTCTTAGGACAATTGATAGGAATCACAGAGCAGCTTGGGATTCTAGAGTCAGACTTTTTGAGAACTGTGAGCAGTGACTGACAGATCAGATATCTACTGCTCCCAAGAATACACAGTGGAGAGCAGGAAGGTAAACTTTTCAATGCTGAATTTTGGCCCATGAGTTACCAGTAATTACTAACATTAAACCACACATGGTAACTGCAAGATTACCTTAGCATAAGTGAAAGTATCTAATGATCAGAACTGATTGATTATTAAAGATCTAGAGTGCTGTTAATCGAGAGGTGCCAAATGCAGTGCCTTTCATTCCAATCAATCCTTAGTTATACTCTGAGAAATGCAAAAATAAAAGGAGATGAGAGAAAATCAAGAATTTTATTATCAAAAAAGAGAATTGATTCAACGAAGTCAATAGAGATAAATATAGTTTGGAAAGGTAGCTGTGCAGTTCATATTAATATAGTCATGGGTTCCCTTCCAAAACTAGATCCTTTCTAATTAAGGGCTCTCAGTCAAGCACCATGTCAATACACTATGGTTCATAACTTTATCATTAAGCTAATCTAACAATTTAGCTCTCAGGCTGCATCCATGAAGACTTTTCTCTAATGAATTTTGTCAATAAAGAGAACTATAACTGATTTAAGGACAGAAAGTAAGCAATTGAGGGGTATTCAAACACAAACAGAACAATGCATACCCATCTTTCCATGGCAAAAAGCCAGAATACATCACAGAAGGTGGAACAAAGGAAGTGGTGAACTAGATGGAACTAGATGGAGCTAGATCTTGGAGGAACTGACAAACAGTACCCTTCAGGCAATAATAATAATAATAATAATAATAATAATAATAATAATGATAATAATAAATAAAATCAATACAACCAAGAGTACACGGCAACCAAGCTCACCTGCATAGTCCTAGACAAGACTGACCCAATACCAAGCACAAGAAACCAGGGAAACAGTCATCTGACTCCATCCTCCTGAGAGTGACCATTGCTGGTCAAAGCTGGTCACAACAAGAAGTCCCTCAGACCTCATGGGTGTAGACACGGATATATTGCCTATGCCACTGCAGGTCCCAGGCAAGTGCAAGAAGACACAACTTCTATGTGATTCAGCAGGACACATACACAAGAAAGGAAAGGACATTGAAGTAGGGTGGCATTCTTGGTGGGAACATATTATCTTTCAGGGAAGAAAGAAGAGGAGGTAAAATAAAAGGGGAGCAGAAAAAAATGACAAGAACCCATTATAATTTTAAATAAATAAATCAGACATAGTGCTACACTTGACAGCTGAAATACCTGGCTGTAAATCTTTAATTGTGGGCCCTTTTCCATACAGGACAAGACACTGAACTACAATCCCTGGTCAGTACCAACTGCAAGACAGCAGCCTTCTTGTCCAGTGGTTGTAAGTCTTCAAGTGGCTTTGCTCAAATTCAGCCAGTTAATCCTTCAGGAATAAAACTGCCCCACATTAGAGGTACTGGTTTAAGCAGATGAAATAAACATTTTCAGTGACAATTTGTAAGCACCACAAGATGGCAGGTTAAAGCAATAAAAATATGAAATAGCATGCAGTACAATCAGAATTTTGCATAGGAAATACATTTCAAAGCATAAGTAAATGAAATTTGAAAATTCACACCATCTTTACATCCATAAAAAACCAAAATGACTATGCTAGTTTGCCATTTTCAGTAAGCAATGAATGTCTGATATAAAATAAAAGCAGGAGTTAGGGTGGAAATAATTTTAATTACAATTTTACTGTGAGTGCAATTTATAGTCATCATAATATTATTGAAAATGTACCAGCACATTATTTTAAAACATGAGATATTTAACTCAATTTCTTGAAGGTGAATTGTTAAGAAATTTATTTCATATATATATATATTATAAACAATTGCTAAAAATCATTTTTTCTCCTTAATATTAATAGAAACTTTAATTCTTGTGATTTTCAAACTAGAAACGGCACTGCGTACTATCATGAGGCATTGAGTTAGAATTTGCAAAGCGATGTTCATAATTCCAAGGAAATATTTCTGTGTTAATGAAGTTAAATATTGAAACTATGGTGATTAGAACTGTAATCATATTTGTAAAATGAAGACGGGGACATTGCCCAGACATTTATAACATTATTTAGTTACCTCCTTGCACACAGTTGTTGCAAGTGATTCATTCTGTATTGTCTTTTTCCAGCATCTCCGAAGAACTAATATCTGAGTAACAATCTCAATCAAGAAAAGTAAATTGAATTTACAAAACCACCAAAGGCTGAATTATCCGGCATTGTGACAAAATATTATTTTGTCCCCAATAGCTTCTTTCTCTCTTTATTTATTACTTGCCTAGGGAGGTTATTTAAAGATAAGAGGGATTAGAGATTGCCCGCTGACAATCAATCAGGAAGACTCCATCATGGAAAAGTTTCTCTATGCAAGAGACACAATGAAAACAATGATGCTCTCCTGTTAAGAAACAAATGCCCTCCTCTCTAAGGAGGTATTAATCTTCAAGTTGTTTTTTGCCAGTTAGTGATAATTGTTTTTAACCCTGAAAATAATTTGTTGTTCAACTGCACATACATATTCTTTGCTTTGTTAAAAGTGTTTCAAAGTTGGGCGTGGTGACTCATGCTAGTAATGCTAGAAGTTTGGGAACCAAAGCAGAAGGATATTTAAGAGTATGAGGCTACCTTGGTTTACATAGTGAACTCTATGTAATGAAATAATGCTTCATTGTTTACCTACTAGGAGACTGCTTGGTACAAATATCGCCTATGGTTTGAGCATTGTACCTTCTGTGAATATCATTTCCACATGATAAAGTCGTCACAACAGATTTGAGTTAAGGAAAACTTTGCTTCCATTCATATTTATGATTAACTGAATATTAATCATTTTTTAAAAGCATGGTCTTTGTGATTTATTAGTCCTTGCCAAATTCTTTGCTGTGTTTTTCTTAGTAATCATGTTATGCTATTCTAAGAGAGTAAAGAAAGTTTTAAGGAAGACAGAACTCATATAAATTACAATGGGTTTTTCTGAGGCTTTATAAGTCTGGCAGTTTAAAGATAATGATTACATAATATGGTTATATAAGGGGCACTATGCTGTAATTCCACATTGCGCTTGATCACAAAAATTTGTACAAATATCAAAAACTGTTTTGGTGTTTATTAGCAACAACAGTTTTTTTCAATGCATGTCTAATTTTTGTCTGACCAAATTCTTTCACATATATACCATGTGTTCACATACTCTTTGCTTATCAAATGATATTCCCTTTAAAGCCATGAAAACTGATCCCATCTAACATATAAGGAATTTTTTGTAGGATAATTTCTAGGAAGATGAAGTTGAAACTTAAGTCATCCTTTGATGAACAATTAAGCGACGGGAAATGGACTTAACTTTAACAGCGGTTTATTATTAATAAATAGTCCTACGTGATCAAGCAGTGCTGAAAGGCTACCCATATTAAGTCCTAACAGAGAATCTATGCCCGCAGTTTTGAAAGACTGCCCAACACGCAGCCCTAAGCAATCAAGTAGAGCACACATGAGTTGAGAAGTGGCTAGTATGTGGCCTTCAAATCCATCAACCTGTTCACTTGCTGAGGAGGAAGGCACAAACCTACTTGTCAGAGCATGCTCAGAGACAGCAACAAGAAAAACTAACCAAATCATTTCTACTCTTTATAGTAGAAGTTTTCAACAAACACATAACAACCCATGCACGTATCCTAGTGTATCTGTGTGCAAATATATATAATGTCTTCCTTAAACAATATAAGCTTAAAAGATAATTCATCCTTCCTTTGGATAAGAGGCAAAGAGAAGATCAAAAAATATCTGACTTAAAATTCTTTCAAAGTATATGTTTTAATGATGTCTTTGGACATCTTTGATTGGGCAACTATTTATGGACACTTAATTTACACTTGCAGAAAGCAAACCTTACGAAATGTGTTTTTTTTTTAATTATAGCCTGTTTGAAGATGTAAGGGGAAACATATTGATACATGACTTGAAGGTGGTCTTTTTTCTGAACATTGAGAAGACTTTGAGAGTACCCTTAGAGAACATGCTACCAATTTACCTTATTTATAAATATTTCTAAGGGTTAGTTATGGCAAACTCAGAACTGCAAGTAAATATGTGGTGTCCACAGAAGAGTACTGCTCTCACTGCAAGGTGGTGTCAGGAACATGCTCTCTAGCAACTGTTTCAAGTGGAAGAAAAGTGGGTGCTGAACACTTTTCCCTCCAATCATCAATTCTACGAAACACCAGGTTGCAAACCTGGCAAAGAAAAACATCCTTAAATAAATCTACTTGTTATAAACCACCTAGTGAACTGTTTTCTGCCCATCCACTTTTTTAGAACTGCACTTAAAGTAATCTTGTCTTTAAAATGATATTTTAAGAATTGCCAAAGAATGTACAAAATGGCAAAAATTCTCCTGCCAGGTTCATTGCCTCTTATTCCCGAACTCTTAAGGACTTCAAAACAATGGGTTGTTGGAAAAAAGAATCTAAATGGCAGATGAAGCTAATATTATTTAGAATATTACTGAGCCATGGTACAGAAGTTTTATATCTCATTTTAGTTTTTTAAATTGCATCATCTACTTTATATTTTGTATCATCTTATATTAGATCAAGGCCAGCATGTCGTTGAATATATTCCATCTTAAAAACTTTGCCATTTACCTTTCGTTTTTTTCCTTACTTGTCAAAGATCTGCAGAAAATTTAGTGCCTACTCAGTTAATATCAGCAATCTCTAGATAAATAAGAGCATCTGGGGCTCGAAAAATGGTTTAGGGGGTTAAGACTCTGCCTTGTAAGCACAAAGTCCTGGATTCAGATCCTAGGTCTCCTGGAAAAATGCCTGGTAGAAATGGTGGTGGTCTGCATTTCCGGTCCTAGCAGGGTGGAGCCTGGGCAATCCCAGAGTGAAGCAAAAAGGAGACAAGCACACTAGGATGATCCCTGAAGTCCTTCCACAGGCACACACCGTGCCCTCTGATGCACTCACACGTGTGCACACGTGTGCGTGCGCGCACACACACACACACACAAAATTAATATAAAATGTCTCAAATAATTTATCAAAAACTGTAAGTAACAAAAGTTAACAAGCATTAAAAGTTTAAAAGTCATGATCTATAGGTTACAAATCTTTCTTCTGTTCATTGATTGGTTGACTGATTTTGGGCTCATGCAGCCCAAGTTTGCCTCAAAATCATGATATAACCCTCTTGGGCTTCACCTCATTTCCTGCTGACTCACTCCACAAGGTTACAGTACGCATTACCACAAGCAACACAACACTTTGGTCTTAATTTTTTTTAATCCTTTCTGGAATGTTTTATTTGGAAGAAAACAAAGTAAATATTTTTTTTGTTCATGATATTATATATAGCAAGGAAAAGTGATTAAAAAACAATCACAGGTTTAGCATAGAGTCAGATAGAGGTGTAGGGGGGAGATACCCAACTATGAGACTCAGCTTTGCATCATTGCATCACATCACAAAGCAACTGTTTCCGTATTGTTTGGAGCTGTCATTATCGCACTCTGCTTCTTAACATCCATGGTAATCTGCAGAGCAAAGCTCCTTTCTTAAATGAAAACCTATGCAAGCCGATGCACTCTCCACAAAACATAAAATGAAATAGGGAGGCAAAATGAAATTGTACAATCTGTACTTTCCAAATTGCTTCTTTGGTAACCATTTCATGTCTTTTTAAACAAAAAGGTAGAATGAATTGAAGAGGCTGAGCAGAGCACCAAATAAAACTAGAAGCTTAATAATCTGTTGCCTTTTCCTTTATGCATAAGAATATATTTCATGAATACCTAGCACATTCTGATAATGGAGATTATTGCCAGTGTGTCTTATTCGTATAGCAATAAACTTACATAATGCTTCCTTAACAAATAAAAGAGACTAACCAGGAGGAACTAACTTCAAAGTACATTGTTTCCCTGGTCTCTGAAGTAATAAAGATCCACACATTTTGCTTTTTGAGTATTTTGTATGCACAATTTAGAACATAGGTTTTTATCCTTCATTAGACCCAGTGAGTGTATTACAGTCAATCAGAGGCTACAGAGGTTGGGACTGTTTCATATTGCTAATGGTCTCAGCTGCATGCAACTCTCGACACCAGATGACTTCTCAGTGCAATGCTCCCCATCCTACCCATGATTGGCAACTGGCACACAGACTTTGCTAGGGTTTAAATGAAATTTCCAAGGAAATAATAACCCAGGCATACAGTTCAAAATTAGTACATTGAAATAGTAAATTTAACTGCAGTGTCTAAGAAATTATCAAAATACAATTGTAATCTAGCACCAAGTCTCTCTGGTAGGAAATGTAGCTGCACTTATTTTTAATTATCAATGCCATAAAAACATGAACCTTTTACAATAAGAATTTTGACACTATTAGATTCTTATGTTCAATTTATAATGGAAGAATTTTGAAATGAGCGTCAACGCAAAACTGATGTCCTTAAACAGTTCCATAATTCATGAAATAGAAATAGAAAGACTAATGTTGATGTTGCTGTGATAAAGCCAGGTATGACATATTTAAAAACATATGAAGAAAAGAAAGGCCAAGACAAATTATGACAGAAAAGAAGCTACTTTCAATTTGATCAGATATTATTGCATGAAGTTTGTTATGGAAACGCTCATAGAGAAATCTCTTTCTTTTTTTCATACTACAATGTGAATGAGTAGAGCACTACAGAACAATTTCCTGAGAGGAAGAGGTACAAGCTGTGTTTAATAACAAGCTGATCACAACAACAGATTGGGACATACTCTTAGAAACGTATTTGTGTTCCTTTAGAAGTCCAGTCTGGTAAGGTTTTCTCCCTATTGAACAAGGCTTTAGAAAATAAGCTTAAGCACGTAATAATGATGAAACAAAAATATGTAGATTAGTAGTCTCAAAAATGAAACATATATATGAAACATACATATGTATACAAAAAACTTTCTTTGGAGAAAGAGAAGCTATTCAACTTCTAAAACATTCATCATTGAAAAAAAACAGTTGACTCCAAATCTTTAGAATTTTAAATAATATTGCAGCAAACACAGAACATTGTGCTTAGTAAATAAAATACAGAAAGATAAGCACTGCATGATTTCACTTGCATGCAGATTCTCAAAGTATGCACTGTGAGCAAGAGAGTACGATGGTGTACCCCAGTGACATACAAGGACTGCACAAAGGTAGGATTTGGGCCAATCAGGAAGAGTTTGAGGTAGATGATGGAGAATAGGCTGGAAATATACAGAACATCATGATTACTGTGAATGAACTGTGATATTTCAAACTTCCTAATGTAATAGATTTTAAAATTTTATAGTGAAAATGATTAAGTATGAGGTTAAACAACATGTTCAATTGCTTGATTGAATTGGTCCACAATGTACTTACACACATAAAAATCTGTGTTACTGTATGTGGAGAAATGGTTGAGGGATCAAGCTTTTGCCTCACAAGCAGAAGGAACGGAGTTTGAATCCCACTATCCCACATAAAAACGCCAGGCAGAAATGGGTGGAGGCCTGCATTTCAGGCTCTGGAAGTCAGAGCCTGGGAAATTCCAAAGCAGTGCAAACAATAAGTAGTAGCAATGCAGTGTTTTAAAGATGTCAAATCTGTAACTTTGACAAAGTTAGAAACTTAGGCGAGAGGCGCTGAAAGGAATGATGTAAACATGCTTTGTTGAAATCCACTTAAGAAATACAAGCTCTAGAGCAAGGCATTTGAAATGGTCAAATGCTAAAAATAAAATATCAGGCTGGAGAGATAGCTCAGGGGTTAAGACTCTGCCTCACAAGTAGAAAGTTCTGAGTTCAGATCCCAAGTCCCACTTAAAAACGCCAAGCAGAAATGGCAGAGGCCTAAAGTTCCAGTTTTGGTGGGCGGAGCCTGGGAAATCCCAGAGTAAAGCAAGAAGGAGGTAGAAGCAATCCAAGATGATTCCTGATGTCAAAGGAACACACAGTGTCTTTTGATACATACAAACATGCGCGCGCACACACACACACACACACACACACACACACACAGTAAATTAAAAAATAAAAATAAAATATGCTACGGAAGGACTATTAAACTACAAAATTGTCAAAAAAAAGGAGAAATCTGAAAATATAAATGCAGAAATTATTCTGTATTTTTTGACAATGGGTCACATGGAGCTTCTGAGCTCCCTCCATGTAGCTGAACTCATTAATGAGTCAATTCCTGAATAGGATGCCTTTAAGTTACTACAGGACTGTTTGCCATTGTTCATCTGAGTGGTCAACTTCACAGCACAGAGAATCACTTAGAAGACAAGTTTCAGGTGCATTAGTGAAGAATGACCTCCATAGATGTTCCTTTAGGTGTGCTTGTGAGGGCTTATGAAGAATAGGTTAGCTTCTCTCCAACCTGTGAGCAGTTGTCTATTTTAGATGAATTGCTTTTGCAATTCTGTCATCCAGTAGGGGCGGCTCCATTCCGTAGGAGTTTGCTCTGGACTGAATGAGGAGGAATAAGTCAGAACTGATGTTTAGCACTCTGTTTCCTGAGGGAGTCTGCATCTGGGTCCTCCTTTCCTTGATGGACTGCACCCTCCTGGGTCAGTGAGCTGAAACAAACCGGTCTTCCCTTCTGCTTCCTGTCAGACATTCTGTCACAGCCATGGGAACAGTCATGAAGACCACTAGTGTGTTTTTTTTTTTTTTCTTAAATCGATGTGCTTTTAGGTGGCGTCTAACTTCTTACACTCCAGAAAGTATTTTTCTCACTATATTTTTGTAAGATTTCAGTGAACATCTGGTTTGATTTCTACTGAGTAAATATTTAGAAGTGAGAAAGACGACCGAGTGTTTAATTTTATCAGAACCTCGAGAGTCCCAAATTGTATCATTTCCAATCCCAACAGCAAAGTAAGCAAATCCACCTGCTATACGCCTTTGTGAGCTGTAAAATCAATCTGACTTTTGATTTTATTGGATCTCCTGTATGCGTGTGTCATGATGTCATCATTATGTTTTTATTGGCATGTAACTGGTGACTTACATGTGAAATATTATGTGTGCAAACATTTTGTTCATCTTTATGTATAGACACAATCATTGATGAATGGTTTTGATTGTTTTCCTATCATTTATAGTTCTGTAGATTGCCTGCATATAAATCTGTTGTTGGACACTTGAAACATGAATATTTGTCCTATAGCTTAGTTATTTTATTTCCTTACTTTGTTTCTGAACTGTATTATTTTAATGGAGTCAAGATTGTCCTTTTCTATGGCTACTGGCATTTCTATGAAAACACTGCTTAGCATAGTTCATGTGACATTTCTTCCGTAATTTATTCTAGAAACACTAATTTTTACTCTTGAGTGTGTGTGTGCGTGTGTGTGTGTGCACATGTGTGTGTGTGTGTGTGTGTGTGTGTGTGTGTGTGTTACAGGGCACCGTATGTGCCTATGGAGGCCCAAGGATAACTCTGAGATTCATCCTGGATTGTTATTCCTCCTTTTGGCTTTGTTCTGAGATTTCTTGGACTATACCTTCCAGGACAGAAAGTGTTGGCTACTGTCATTTTTGCCTGGCATTTTTATATGGGACCTGGAACCTGAACTTGGGTCTTCCTTCTTTTGAAGCAGAATCTTAACGCTTGAGTCATCTCTCCATTCCAAAACACTTCTTTAAAAATATTTTTATATTGCAGTCTACATTGAAGATTTAAAAATTAAAATTTAAAATTGGTTGGTGCATGCTGCCAGGCAAGGGTAAATATTTTTCCATTTCCATAACTACATTCTAGGTCCAATGGTGCTTTTGTTGAAAATTAATTGGCTATGTACACAATAATCTAGTTCAGATCTGTCATGTCATTCTGGTCTGTTACATTATCCTGGTGTTAGTTAGTTGATTTTCATATTAAATCTGTCACACTGGTGGGGTAAGTCACTATATTGATGAGATAGTTTAGAAAGAAAATGCTTCCCCTTGAACTTGCCAGCTTCTGATATTATGCCATAATATATGCAAGCTGACAGCTATAAAACAAGATAATGAATGAAGAAGAACATTTAGGGACAAGTGGATCTGAATGTGAATCTTGTTTCCTCACCTACTGAAATAGGAATTGTGTAGACAGGTTTCATTAAACTTCTGAAATGTTTATAGTAAAATAAACAGTATTCTGGGTATAGTCTTTGTCACCTATAATGATTACTAACAACAGCATAATCTAGCACTGAAACATTGCATTTAGGGGCAGCGAAGATAACATTTATCATCTGTTGGAATACTGACTGGGAACAATTTTGAATGACTGACCAATTATTTACTTTTCTTTTTCTGAGATGAGAAATTTTGCTCTTTAAAGTATATTTATTATCAATTATTTTAATTTTTTATTTTATTCTGGTCATAGTAGAATGCTACATTGTTATGCATTACTAATTTACAATGATTGCTTTTCTGATAGAGCAATTATTCATATTTTTTCATCCTGTTGACAAAGGATAAGAAATTTGTCTATTTGTACAAATCCCTTTCAAAGGATTTCTCTTACTTCTGAATTTCCCACATGAAAAATGGAAGCATGCTCACATTTTTATCAAAGGAAGCAGAGCAATCTTGCTGAGAACATTTTCCCAACAGGTTTAGTCTTTTCTTACTGTGTAATTAACCCCACTTTGAGAATTCTATTGTAAGTTCTGTGCAACAGCAAATTAAACATTTGACTTGCTTTCTGAAAGTGACTGTTGAGCCATTGGGATGAGCTTATGTTGAGAGTAATGGAGAATTTTTAGCAAAAATTTAATGAAGCCAGATTTATACAAAAAGAAAAAAATCACACACACACACACGCACACACACGCACACACACACACACACACACACACACACACACACACACAATTTCAAAGGCCTTACCACAGCCTCAGGTGTATTAGTACATTGGAATCCTTTATTAAAGGATCTTCATTAGTATCATCATTATTTTATTACTAATTTGCTGGCAAATGTGCTGATGGGTTCTAGTAATTTATAAGGTGGGTGTAATAGAAGTCCTGTTCAATAAGTAAGCAGTTACCTTTTAAAGAACAAACTTTGTGCTGGATATCATTCCAGGAATTATGCAGGCATATCTCAAAGCAATTATTTGGGAATCTTGAAAACTTGTAAATATTTGCTCTGTGAGATGGTCTGTCATTGACTTCAGTTGTGTGTATGTATCCACTGCTGATTAAAACATGTCCAACAATGGAACCAAATTGTGGTTATTGGTTAAACTCAGTGGGTCACGAAACAAATGGAATACACATGAATGAAAGAAAGATATTTACAGAGTAGGGGTTGGTAATTGGGGAAGTAGGAGTAGTGAAGAGTGAGGTTGCTAAGATTGTCCATAAGTGTGACATTGCCAAAGTGCAAATTTAGTCAACAAAAAAATCATAAAATGTCCATAAACAATTGCCCTAAAATGACCTATGAAATACAACAAGAAACAAACAGCAAAAATCTGTGTTGTCTTCTGATTTATAAAATATTCATTCTCGTAAAATGAGATCCCCATGGCAAATAGACTCATTGCAAGGCTCACTGAATGCTAATGATTAATTGGGTAGGCCCTGGAAAGAAGTCAACAGGGCACAGTAGAGAACATGTCTTTCATGAATCCTTTGCAGACTCAGAGTATAGAGCAACTGGCGGGTCATCTGATGCTACATGAGTTAAATGGCTAGTAATAGAATACAGACAGTTCCTACGTCACTTATTGAAATATGACCTTGGCACATTCTTAGGGAACAAAACCTAAGTGGGCAGACATTACATTCTGATTGTCTGCATGACAAAAGTCATCATTTTGTAGGAGAGAATACACCCCCCCCAGGTTTCTCATAAAGTGGGGTTGCACTGGGAAAAACCAAACCAATCCAGTTGCTCATGCAGGATAGCCCTGCATGGTACTTACTTCTAAAATCCTCTCGTTCTTTTTTTTCTGTGAATCTCACCCCCAATAGGCTGCTCAGCAACTAGCCTCCCATTGGGCTCTCCTGTGCAGTCACAGGTAGCCTTACTTCACGAGCTAAAACAAGTGGAGACGTGCTTTCTCCCCAATTACACATAATTCAATCCCCAGAGACCTTGCTCCTTTATCGCGCCAGTATTTAACTAAAATGCTTTGAAGAAGAAATACAATGAGACTCAAACTAAGAAGAAATTCTGGGAAATTTGAATTACTCATCTATTTTGATGAGAATTTATGGTGATCATTTCACACACACAATTTGTCAGAAACAAAGGCAGTGCTCAATGGTGATATATTCTTTAGCTCTATAGGAAGCAAACACATTTGAAATGTGACTAAACAAACTAAGCATCAGTCAGACACAAAGATTTTGCATCCTTTATGAACCATCCAACAGCACAGCTGTGTGTCCAGTGACAGAATGAGAAGATGTTTAGAAACTTAAGAATACTTCAGAGCTGATAACTAGCTCTGGATTTTATTTCAATAGTAAAATCTAGTTAAGATTCTTCATTTCCTTCAGAAAAGGTTGATATATTGTCTTGTTTTTATAGATGTTTAGATATTTGTCCTCAAAATGTAATAAAGCATCCTCATTAGCAGCATTTTTAAAACCATCCTAGTTCAGAATTTTTCAGTAATGTCTGTCGAGGTCTTGTTCAATATCTCATTCTGGTTGTCTTGAGGTGACCATGAGTCAAGAACATATGTTAAACTGCACAGCTATTCCCTAAAGAGAAGTATTCCCTTTGAAGGGAATAGCTTCAAGACAAATTACTTGGCAAATGTTAACAAGACAAATATATCAATAATGATTAGCTCTACATTATTGAATTAATGAAGTGGGTCAGGGGATGATCAAATCCAAATCCAGTTATGTGTGTTTGTCTCTTCCAATAAATTATGAGTTTCTTACAGTCAGGAACATAAATCTACATGGCCTTAGTTTATCCACATTTATAATAGAAAGTACTTTCTAAATGCTCGATCTGGTAATATAATATTAACATCTGTCCTCAATTACATGTAGCCATTTCATAATTAAAAATAATGACACCATATTTCCCAAGCATGAAAATACTGTTTTAAAATAAATGGAATCTTTAAATTCTTATTGAAAAGTAGAACTATAAAAGATTCTACATAATCCTTGTCTTTAATTAGAGTGTGGTATTGTTGACTATTAATCTGTTGATGTTCAAAATTACTAGTTCTGGATCCTATTTTCACTCATCCTTATTTTTCAAGCTTTTAGCAAATCATGATATTCTCATAAGTACACTTAAGCAAATAATTCTCTCTCAGATATGAAAGATAATAAACTCACAGGTATGCTTGATAACAAAAATCCTGTTCCTTTCTCCTCCTTTCAATAGGTGGCCTTATAGTCTTCTACTATCTATCTATTTATCTCTCTCTCTCTCTCTATCTATCTATCTCTATCTATCTCTCTATATCTATCTATCTATCTATCTATCTATCTATCTATCATCTATCTATCATCAATCTGTGTGTGTGTGTGTGTGTGTGTGTGTGTGTGTGTGTGTGTGTGTCTGCACTGAGTATGCCTGTGGATGCCCAATGGTGCTTTTAGGAATCATCCTGGATTTTTGTTTGTACTTGGATTTCCCAGGCTCTGTCTTCCAGAGATAAAGTACAGGCTGATGCCATTTCTGCCCAGATTCTTCTTCTTTTCTTTTTTTACATGAGATCTCGATTCCAAACTCAGGTCCTTCTGCTTGCTAAGCAGAGGCTTAACCCCTGAGTCATCTTTCCAGAGGATACAGTCATGTATCCAAAATATGGACACAAAGTCATTGACAAACCAAAAAGGAATCCAGTCCCCACCAGAAGCCTTTCTTTTTTTCTAAATTAATGACTGAGAGGTTTTATTAGAGAGAGAGAGAGAGAGAGAGAAAGAGACAAAGAGAGAGAGAGAAACTGGTACCAAGGCTGACATACATGGGCAGGGTGATGTGTATGTTGTATGTAGCAGTGAATTATGTTTTTACATAGATTTATACACAGGAGACAAAATAGGTTGCAAACCCCGACCCCTCCTTGGGCACAGGTCCATTAGTTGACTCCTTGGGGCCAGCAAAGTAGTTTAGCAGGCAGTGTTAACTTTCTTATCAGCATGTAAGCCTCTTGCAGATCCTCTGACCAAATGGCATTCCAGAGGGGAATTCTGGAGAATGGTAGGGGAGTGGGGATTTTTATTGCCTGTCAGCAGTTTCTCAGGCTTAAGAATTCTTTTTTAGGATTTTAAGATTTTCCCTTTTATGCTTCTCTCCCACATTCCCCTTTTTTTCTGTATATATAATGGGACAAGACTTTGCATCCATTACAAGCACTTGTTGGATCCTAGGTGGGAATTAATGTACCTGGTTAAAGTGTTAAGCAAAAATCTCTATTTGGGGGGATGCTTTTCCTAACCAAAAGGCTGGCTTACATTGGGGCCCAACCCAGTTGATTTTGGACCCAGGTGGAGTTAGAGATTAAGCTGTTAGACGTGGAGAGCTCATCACCATATCTTTTCATAGGGAAATTGGCCATCTTATTTCTGGGAGTGGGAGTCAGTTCCTCAACAGGTACATTTTAAAGACCTTTAAAGACTTTAGAGACTGTCTACTATTCTAGACCCGCCTATTTTACCCCTTAACCTTTGAGGACCCAGACTGAGCAAGGAACCAAGGGCGACAACCGCTCTGGCTACTGCCTTTCTATATAGCACTTTCAACCATGAAAACAAAACAAGAAGCAATTTAGATGACCTAGTGGGTAAGATGCCTACGCACAAATCTGACAATATGTGTTCCATTCCGAGAGACCCACATGGTGGAAGAAGAGAACCAGTTCTGGAGAGCTGTCCTGTGACTCTGCCAGAGTACCATGGCCCGTGCCTGTGCTCCCTTCTCACCCCTCTCTCTGTCTCTGCCTTTCTCATTCTCTCCCTACCAATACAAAACAAGAATTATGCTACCTAGTTAGACCATGCAAACAATTAGTACCCCCTGCTGTATTGACTTAGTTGGTGGGATTATTGTTTTGCTTATCATTATACCGATCTAGAATTAATTCTAATTTACGATACGATAAGCACCAACAATGACTGAATTATCCCTTCCCTGGCTGAGGAATGTCCCCAACTATTTCCAGCGTTAGAAATATTGAAAAGACATTCATGTATACCAACATGCCTGATCTCTTCTGACCTTGGAAGCTAAGCAAGGTCAGGCCTGGTTAGACTTGGTTGGGAGACTTTCAGGATGCTTTCTTCTTTCTGCAATCCTAAGGTCTTTCACAGAACCTTCTACACTTTGAGGGTCATGACTGACTTGATTTCCCCAACTACAAAGTGTATAGTAGATGTAGATGCAACTACAAAGTCTATAGTTCTCAAGGTCAAAGGAGAGAAAGGTAAAATGAGCAGCAGGAAATTGGATCTATGAGAAGTTGGAAAAAGCAAAAACAAAACAAATAAGGTAAATACAGTTAGAATCTTCCCTTCATGATAAAATGAGAGTGTGGATTCTACAGGAATACAGCTCAAGTGTGTAACAATGGCCAAAGGGAGGCCACAGAAATGGCCATCTCCACCATAGCAAGTAGACCTGTGGATCCACACACAGGCATATATTCACCACTAGCCAGAGTGAAGAAGGCATGGAAGAAAACCATATTTTATGCATTAATCATTATTTAAGAAATGCATGGGTAAAGTATCAGCACATGAAAACATAATAGTTTTTAATTCAGGACCAATTTATATTTAGGTCTATGACATTCTCAAGTAAACTTAGGCTGAAGAGATGGTTCAAGGGTTAAGACTCTGCCTTGCAAATAGAAGGTCCTGATTTCAGATACCAGGTCCCATTAAAAACACCAGACACTTTCTGCCCTGGTGGGCGGAGCCTGGGAAATCTCAGAGCAAAGAAAAAAGGAGGTAGAAACAATCCAGGATGATTCCAGAAATCACCTTTGGTCCTCTTAGTCTTAATAAATAGAGAGTTCTTCAAGGAAATCTAAATAAATAAAGCTTAGACCTTGGCTATATGCAAACATTAAAAAGTACAGACCTTTTAACTCTTATGTGGCGCAATACTGAAGAAAGTTTCAAAGTATACATATTTGAAGGTGACATCATTCAGACTAAAAGTAAACTTGTATTCAAGCCAGTCATAAGCCTGGTCTTAATCTATTGGATCCTCAAAAGGACAACATAATTGAAATGTGACAAGGATTTGGAAATGAGTTTTTTTATCCTCATTCATATAAACTAAAACTTTAAGGGCAGTGTACCGTAATTTTAGGCACATTATTAGCAGAGTCCAATCCATTTTATCTGTGTTTTCTCACTGTGACTTCAGGACAATATGGATATAAGTAATTTCATGGTCTTGCTAACTAGCATGGTAGGAAAGAATCATCATTTCAGGAAAATTGTCTTGAACATCCATTTCTTATTAGTAAAAACTTTAAGGAATCTAAATGGCAGTAAAAATCTTCCCTTGTCTAGTGTCTGTGGAATCACTAACCACAGCCATGGTCCATGTCTTAGAGAAAGACAGCCCAGCTGTGTCCTATGACAGACATTTCATGCCTGAAACATATAGCACCACAATCCCAAGAGAAAATAGAGAAAAATGTTGGATTTGAAAGTAGAGCATATGCATAGTTCACTTATACTTAAACGTCAAACTACTTTTAGGAGATAGTATTTATTTTGTTTATTTATTTATTTATTATCTAGATAGAAATTCATCTATTACTTATTAGTAGTCGGCCTGATTACATAGCCCAGGCTTTGTTTGAATGTGTGATCCTCCTGCCTCATTTTGTCTCCTGAGTTCAGACAGCACAGGCCGATGAACCCACCCCTAATTCAGACATCAGTTTTGATAGGGAAGGCTTAAATAAGCAGTCTTCTTACATATGAGTTTTTGTAGCAGTAGTCATGAATAAATCTTCTAAATTATAAGAAGAATAAAAACAATGTATCTCCCTTCATTTTGACAAGGAAAGGGAATTTTGGACATCACAGTAGGGTGCTTCTGTAGAGCCAGAAGCCCACAATTTATGATTTCATGTGGAATTGGAGAGGGAAACTCAATTAGGGAACTGTGAAAGGAATGTTTACCAGATTATAATCACATAATTCAGGGCATAGTTGTTTCTTGCTCAAAAGCAGAAGAATAGGTTATCTTTAAATTACAAACAGATTGAAAGAGATTACATTGGTTATGGCTACCTTTTCCTGTCCTGCTTGATCCCTCGCAACTCTTCCTTTCTTACTTTTCTGTAATATTTCCTTTGTCTTCTGCTGGCAGCCACTGCATTCAGAACATGGTGCTTTCCAGTTCCTCATTTTCTTCCATCAACAAAATGATTTCCAGATCCTCTTCCCCATATCATTTTTCCTTGAGCAAGTAGCCTGCACAACTGGTTTCTGTCTGAAACTACATACATATTCCTGAAGGACAGTGCCTCTTTCTACATCATGGGAATGAGCAGGACAGAAAGGACACCCCTCTTCAATTGTCTCTGGACTTCATAGTGGCACATGCCAAGACTAGGGAGACATTAGGAGCTTCAGTTTAGGTAGACATTCCAAAGCCTACCTTCAGACTGATTTGACCAAGAATTCCTATTCAAACCGAAAACATATTATCACCTTTATTCTTTGTGCTATTGTGAGACAGAACGTAAACAATCATCTTAATGGGAGAAAGAGAGATTTATTTGGTTTATGGTTCCGGAAGGGAGATACGATCCATTATGGCAGAAGAGAGATTGCAAATCTCAGAAGCTAGAGGTGACTTAGGTCACGACAGACATCAAGAAAGCTGAGAGAACTAAATGTAAACTGCTGCAGGAGACTACTAGCAGAAGAAGGAGGGGCTACTCAACTTCAAGGCCCACTCCTTGTGACCTGTGCTCCTCCAGCAAGGCTCCACCTCCTAACGTTTCACAACCTTCCTAAGCATCAACTAAGGATTCAAACACCTTAGCCTGGGGGATAACCCACACTCAAACCGTGATACATGCCTAATGTATTGAAAGGTGTGTTCATGGCAAAATGTATAGGGATAATGAGAAAAACCCGAGGGTAATCGTGTACAAATTTAGGAGAATACTCTCAATTATCAGGTGAGTCACACTGACTGCTGTTAGAGACTGCCTTCCCCAGAGGACCATGTGACTAAGGAGCAATAATTCAGGGGTTCTGAAGGACTCACCCTGCCTACTGAATTGATTCTGAAACATCTGAGTTACTGTTTGCAGTTTTCATTTTCCCTGCCTCGCACGAGACTGATCTTCCTGGAATTTATATTATACAACCTTAGTGGAATGTTTGTGCCACAAATAAATTATAAAATAAAGGGAAGAATCAGATTATTTGCATCGGCTAACAGAACTCTGTAGTGTATTATCATTTATGGTGGAAAAGAAAACTATGAATTGTCAAAATCAAAGGTAAATCCTCCTGAAATGTGTAATCTTGCAAAAAGTGAAGCAGCAATTTAAGTTGTTAATAAGGTAATTGCTTTGCAAATGCAGAATATCTAAGAATGGTAATGCTTCAAGCAAATGAAATGATATTCCTCAGTGTTTCTAGGCCCACCTAGCTTGTCTCTGGCAAGCCTGAGGGCGCAATACAATTTTTTGTCCACTACTAGCTGAGTCATATATTGAGGAGTGACTTGTTTCATTTCAGTGAATAGATAATGTTGCTCCTCTGCATGAAAAACCACAACCTTCTATTTGTTCCTCGTCCTACAAATAAGAAGTTAAGAAGAAAAAGGAAAGAGATCTGAGATGGGAGCTCAGGAAGCCAAAGGCCTTAGCCAATCAAATCCAGAGTCTTCCTTGTATAGATAAAATTTGTCAACAACCTTTTCACATACCTGAAATAAGCACAGTGCTATGTAGTCAATGTTCAAAAGTTCAACACCACTAAATGCAGCAGTTTGATGCAAGGAAGAATCTGACTAATACTTCGGGTGACCTGAACATAAATGAGGTCCCAAGGGATCTTTGCTAAAGTAGATTCTGAAAGAGTGCAAAGAAAATATGAAGCAACAAAGAAGTTGGAATGTGTCAAAAGCACATGTTTATATTTTTGTCAAAAAAGGACACTGTTGCCATTTTTGTCAAATCACCTTCTTGATATTATTTTCCCTTCCTCACCTACTGTGTACCACACACACCAAGATTATGTGGTGTGTTCAATCACTAAACAGAAAGGGACCACTATCATAAATCCTGGAATTACAAGAGAGTCCTGTACATCTTCATCTACCCTTGAAAACACAGGGAAATGGCTCACTTTCTCTTTTATAGTTCATCTGATACTGAATTTTCCACAAGATAAAACTTCTAATAACTGGGTTTTCTCCAGCCATAAAAAAGACAAAACTGGAAAAAAAAACTGAGAAAAAAAAGGCAAAAGCTGGAGAAAAAAGATATCAGGCAACACTATTAAAGAGGGGAAGGACAATATGCATGGAAGGTAGGCTTACCTAGGAGACAATTCAGAACCCCAAAGGCAAATGCACCCACGGAGGGGTCTGACTGGATTTGGAACTGTAAGAATGCCAGACTCTCAATGCTACCTGAAAACTGCATGCTGATTTCATAACATGGCTTGAAGAGCTATGATGCTTTCTGCAAGCCTAGAAGGAGGGTGCATTCCTGTGTACGCCTTCCTGTATCAGCACACTGACTCTTTATTGTGAATGCAGATGACTCTTCATTCCAGAATAATTTCCACAAATGAGAAAACTGACAGTTATAGATACTAGAAAAGCATCTCATTCTATTCAGTTTTGAATAATGCCCTTGGTTGAATCTGGATTCCTCCATTAAAACACAAAGATGCACAGCATTTGTGACAAATCAATTTAACATAACTGACATGAAGAAAAGTGAGTAATAAACTCAACTATCATGAATAGAAGATTTGAAGAAAATTAGTCATATTCAGAGAAGCAATTCTGAAGCATGCAGTGTTTTGTAAAAATGAAAGTTAATACATCTTCTAATCTAAGCACAGCTACCATAACCTTTCTCTGTGAGTGTAGAGATAATTATGAATAAACTGTCAAACTTCTGGTACCAATTTAAAAAAAAAAGCAAACAGTAGCAGGTTCAAATCTCAGTGGTAGGGAAAAACTTCTCCACAGACCAGAATGGCTACTGATAAAATAGTTCAACAACCACAGGTGATGGAACTGTTGGTCACATCTCCAACCACAAGGGTGAGAAGACATATATTAATTACTTTTCTCATCCCTGTGACAAAATACCTCAGTAAAGCAACTTAAGGAAAGAAGGGTATACTTAGGATCATGATGTAATTAAACAAGTGTGTGGTCTGTGGTACAGACAGGTATATGGCATGTGTGGTACACACAGGTGTGTGGCCTGTGTGGTTTGTGTGGCTTTTCATTGCCAGGAAGGCACAGCAGCAGGAGCAAGAAGATGGCCACATCACATCTGCAGGCGGAAAGCTGAGAGTGATAGAAAGTAGGTTTGCACTATAAGATCTGAGTAATTACTCATGTTATCTCCTCTCTCCTACTCTGTGGTAGAGAGCTGGTTCCTTACTAGCACAGCCAACCCTAAAGGAGCCCTGTGACCCACACATGCAGGGGGATAGGAGGGCAGGAGGGACATGGCTGGATTAGTGAAGGGAGGGTAGGGTGGAAGAGAGGTGGATGGCACAAAGACAGAAACTTTTTTTGTTTGTATATAAAAGATTCTCAATAAATTAATTTTAAACAAGTTAAAATGTTGCAAAATGATGTTAGATGAAACCAATGACTTCCAAACATTGAAAAAATCTGATTTTTACATGCATATGGAATCATATAAAACAGTTGATGAAAAAGAAAGTGTGTGTATGTGTGTGTGTGTGTGTGTGTGTGAGAGAGAGAGAGAGAGAGAGAGAGAGAGAGAGAGAGAGAGGGACTAGAGTCGCCCTCAAAAATATTTCATACCCAAGCAAAATAGTGCCAGTAGTTGGGGACAAAGTCATCAAACATGAACCTGAGGGAACACACATACATGCATGAACATGTTCTCATAAAGCATGCACACACATATACATGCATGCATACCTGAACACAACACTCTCATGCACACACACAAACAAAAATAAACGAATGGAAATGATTTTTGGTGAATTGTGGCAGGCCACTAACATTTCTGTATCTTCTGTATCTTTCAGGCTTTTTGTGTCATTCTGAATTTCGTTGCACAAAAATGGATTTTTTCTTTTCTTTTTTTCCTTTCTTTTTTTTTAGCCAAGGCTAATAACAGCATTTTCACTTGCTCCTCAGAAGAAAATGCTAAAAACAATGAGACCCGACATTTGGCATCAACTCGCAGGTTTTGATGCCTCAGAGTGTTTTATTTTTTAAGGTTAGTTTTTTATATTATGTCTCATGCTGCACTTTAGTATCATACAAAGAAGATTGCTTATGAAAATAAATTTACCTGAAAAATATCCAAACATAATTTTTTAAAATGGAAAAAGTGAATACTTGACTCAGGGAGTTTATGAAAAAATTAACCAGATCATTGCCGAAGTAAACTTTTAAAGAATGGCATATTCAGTTGTCAAATGCATTTTTCTAAATTTTTTATTTTTTAAATAAATAAGATATTGAAAAGTTGCTTCTAAGAATAATAGTATGTAAACGATATAATTTAAAGTAATTAAAGGTCAAACTAATTAACTTTGGTTTTGACTTTGACGAACAACAGAAGTTGCATCACACAAAATTTCACCTTTGCTAAAAAGGACTTATTTTGGTTAGAGACTTCGATTTGTGGGAATTTACATCTCATTTTTTTCTTCCTTAGACTCTTGATTTTGAAATTGCCTCATCTCACATTGGACTAACACAGCGAAACAAAGGGCCCACCCTTTTCTTTGAAATACAATGTCTGTATGTGTGAGAGTTACAAAGAAGAAAATCATGCATTTTACTATTTAAAACAGATTAGATATCCCCATGTACATGTGACAGATGATTGTTTAAGTGAAGTATGACTTTCACCAGTGGCATATACTATTTGCCAAAGAAGTTTTAGAAAATGATATGTTCAGAATAATTTAAAAGTTGAAAGACGTTCGGTCAATGCCTTAATGGTTAAGTTTAATCAGTAGCAAAATCTCAGAGAACATTAAATATGAAATCATATTTCAAATTATGGAGGCACATAGTTCACGGTTTGGAAGAGCAAATGAAAAATGCTCAGTGTGTGAAAACTTCAGAAAGCCAGGAAAAACTTAATGCAGGTGAACAGCTGGATGGTTGAGGCTAGTCCTAGGAACTGACATATCTATTTTCCCTGTTTTGAGGATAAATAGATCCATTCCCATGTACAGCCATGGACAGTATTTTTTACTCTTGAAACACACTGTAGGTCAAAAATGAAATCCTCCCTGTTCCTTGCGCTGGGAGTGCTATGAGTTCACCTTGCACAAGGACACTGACATTTTGGCATTTCCAAAATGGCAACTCTTTTGCCAAGCAACACATTCCTGACATTCGAAATCAGATTGTTGAATGTTTAATGAGAGTGTCGAACCATATTGTTGCTCAGCTGCCTCCACCTCCGCCGGAGTTCGAAGAGGTAGCGCATGAGAACACTGTGAATGTTCTGGACCCTTCCCTCCTCCGAAAGAAAGCAAGCACACTTGTGAAATCAGGACTCAGAAGCAAGTTCCGGGTGGCTGTGGCACCAGATACCACCAGAAAGCACAGCATGCACTTCCTCAAACACCTTTGGAGTTGCAGGAAGCTAATGTTCATTTCCCTTTGACACTAAATGTCATGAAAAAAAAACCTGTGGAGCAGGTATGTGGCTCTGTCTTTTCCATTCTAACCTTCACACACACCTTCATTAGATACTGGCACACAAGCTTCTTGGGGATAACTGAGGACATAAAATATGGGCATGTTAGTTTTGCAATCCCCTGTGATTTTATATTCATAACGAAGAATTATCCTGGTGTTGTTAAGCAACAACCAAAAAATCCACATATTGGCATATATACCAAGAAATGTGAGGGAAGATAAGACTGTTAACAGCCACCATTCATGATCCATGGAGCGATTTCTGGGTTCATATAATGCAAACATAATGCTACTTTTACTAGAAAAAGTACAAAGCAAATTGATACATCTCCTATCTTTACTATACTTTTGCATATATAATTGTTATATGTAGCAGGAAGAAATGACATACAGATAATAATTTTATGTTAGCTTATGATAATGTGTTTTATGGTCATGACTGCTGGAGAAATTGGCATGTAAGAATTCTTGATATTTCCATTAAGGCATTAGAATAAAAATGAAATACATTCAAATATGCTTTCTAAAGGCAGTGGAAGAAATTATTTTAACGATTAAGATTAGTAAGACAATTGCCAAATCTTGCCAGTTGACAGAAAGTCGAGTTTTCTTTCTTTCCTTTGTTTTTGTGACATTCCATATTGACTGGTCTCATGTATGCTGCAGTGTCATAAATTACCAACTATGGTGCTGGCTTACCGTAACATGATAGGGTCATTTAGCACATTTTGGGAACTGCAGATCTTAGGAAAAAAAATCACCTCACTCTCTTACACTAATTTTCTTATATCGCATCCTAACAGTACCCATATCCAACACAACTATAGTTTATCTTCTTGGTATCATATTTACTAAGCAATTTACTCACCTAAGGCATTCAAATTTAAGAAGCAAACTTAAAATTCTACCCAGGTATTCTTGTTGACAGGAAGGCAAGACTGAAGCTTAGACCTCTCCATTTTTTTAATTTTTTTTTTTGACCTCTCTATTTTTTTAAGACTAGAATAAGGGTGGGGAGAAAAAAAAAGACTAGAATAAACTTCAGAAATAATCTAGTTCAACTTTCCAGTATTATAATTGCTATAAGTAAAATGTAACTTATTTGAAAATTTCCAACCAACTAGTGCATTTTCTATGAATCTATTGCTGTTTATCAAGCTATAGTATACAAGTCTCATGAATATTTCTACTACCTGTGTCAAAGACATTTAATAGTGTGATTCCATTATTACCACTTGGAGACTGTGCTCCTTTCAGAGAAAAGTTTTTGAATTAAAACTGAGCAAGACATTTGGCATGGACAATTTCATTACGTGTTCTAGGGATTAACTTTGCTGTTATATCAGTGTGCACCGAAGGGTTGATCTCTGCATCAGTATCATGTAGGAAGCTGTCATCATAGCAGCGGTGTTTGTAACTTCCACACTAGGTTGAGTCAATAATATTCTGCCAGGCACACCAGTAACAGAGAGGCGCTAAACTGTGGAGTTACTTCTTCCTTCAAATCAGCCTTCACAGTACATGGCAGCCTCTTCAGGACATGCCAAGCTTCACAGTAGACAACAACCTCTCCAGTGCACACCAACCTCTTCAGTACATGCCAACCTTCTTGGTTCACACCAACCCCCAGTCCCGATACTGACTAATACTACTGTTGTTCCATGTCAGAGAGCAACTGTATGCAATCTCCTCTTGTCCTACGTACTGAACTAGGTGATCAACTTCTCAAAAATGTGCTTTTGAATGTACTATATTCTGAACCTCATATGTATATGTTGCCATTTGTGCAAAATTTGAAGATTAAGCCTTTGCTTATAGACACTGTTGTGAAGTTAAGCTGCAATGATATTGAAGGTTTAAAGCATGTATAGCCAGCTGCATATTATTAATATTTCAAATGCTAACATTATTATAAGCAATAGTGTTTAACTATAAACCAATGGTGTGGAACCCATGAAGTCTCATTGCAACAAGAACATAAATAATCTTTGGACTTAACAGTATTTTATGAATTCATTCATCGCTAAAAGACAATAGGAGATACATGCTATCTGTTTGATGGTAGAAATTACTTCAAGCTATGCATGCATGTCAAAATATTATGTGGCATGAAACCTACATATAATAAATACAAAAATAAGTTAAACAGGGAGAAAGGAACTTTAGTAAGTATTCAACTCAATGTGAATGAATCCACACAAAAATCAGGATTGCATTGTCAGAACACAGTAATGCCAAAAGTGAATTTTTAATAATAAGACAGTTACCTTCAGGATATTAAAAACTACAAATATCATGTTAATATAAGTTATTGTACTTGCCTCATGAACCTTTATGGTAAATAAGGCTAAAGTCACTTAAAATGGTAAATAATTTCTCTAAATTCTATTATAAAACACACCTTGAAATAAAAACGTAAGTTCAATGACTAAGCCAGTACATGCCTAAAAATGATAATTACTTACATCTATCAAAATTCTCCAAATATTATTGAGTGATGATAAATGTGAGCATTGACATTTCTAAACAACTCTGGAACTTTGTCTCAAATAAACAGCAACATCCAGGAAAAATTTTTAAAAATATATTTTCCAGATAAGGAGAAAAAAAGCTAATGTTTCTGACATTGATTTTACTTAGGTACTGCATATGGACTATGATACAATTGCACATGTTGATATGAATTCCTTGAAATCACATATAAAGTATTATGTGTCACACTAAAGTTTGAAATTTTATTTTACATTCCTAGTCCTTGCATTACAGTTGAAAATAGACTGTATCTAAAAGTATTTCATAATAATCATTATTCAGCCATCATGAATTGTTAGACTTAAATTCACTTTATGTCAGTGAATTAAAGATGAAACATCAAATTTATTCCTTCTATCCAAAAGTCTATTTGGAAGATTACACACAGTGTTTGATTTGATGGTCAAGGCATTTATTGTTTTTTTCCTAATTGCTAATTGTTGGTGTTTGCAGATATCTGCAGCAATGCCTCAATCTCGCTAGGGTAACATTTCTCTCTGCCTCAGCTCAGCATCTTCCCATGGGGAGAGGTGGAGCAGAGAACCAAGAAGGAAAGCTGACAAGTAAAGAAAGGAATGCTGATTGTCCTGGGAAATTCTCCAGTTCCCAGAGGTAGAAACAAGACTGTCTACTTCCACGCACTCTGTACTTCTTTTTCTCTGAATGGAATTTTAATCATCTTGACTGAAAAGAATTTCTAAAACCTGAAGAACGAAAACAAAAATTTCCAAGCTCATTGCCTCTGCCAGAAAGGTTAAGAATACATGTATGAGAAAATTGAAAGAAGAAAATTGTAGAAGTAAATATCTGTTGGACCCTTCACCAGGCTCAAAAATGGAAAACTAACCAAGTTGCCTAATTATGCCAAGGTGGGGGAGGGCAGGATTGACTCATATTGGGTTCCTGGAGATAAATCTGAGACCTCTTGTCTGGGCCCCAGCGAAGACAACGACAAGAATTCACAGGTGAGCTACTGACAGATTACAGGAATACACCTTGAAGTGGAAATTTGCACAGACTGACGTCATTCATCATTGTCATGATTCAATTACTTCTCATTCATATCTTCAGCATAAATGCAAATTTTTCCCAAACTTTGCCAAGAAAAGCACCTAGCCTTCTTTATATCTGTAGTTCAAATTTCACTTCTAAATCTTTTCTTTCAGAAGACTGAGGAAACATTCAGTATAGATACCTAAATTTGTTGACATCAATAATCTTTCATAGTAATTAGCTTTAATAAAGCTTTAAATGCATGGGTTAATAATGAATATTTTTCAATTAAAACATTCATTTAAATTCCCAGGCATTTATTTTGTGTTGGGGAAAACAGAACAATATCCACTGTCTGATTTCCCATAATTCACTCATTTGAATAGTCAATACAAAAATGATAAAAAATGTTTAACTTTTTAAATACTTTCTGTTATACTTCAGAAACAAACTTACTGCCATCCTTGCCTATGAAAGAGGAGTGTGAGGGAAAATGTTTATGCTTTTGGATGAACTCCTCAGACCCATGAAGCTCTCCAATTTGCCAAGCAGCTTTTCAAAATATTTATAAGCAAGGTAATCAGATACTCCATCACTGTGTGAAAAGGCCTACTAAACAAAAAGGACAGCTTTTACTGGCTTAATAATTGAATAATGCTTCCTACTTTTTTATTAAGTGAGTAGAAATAATTACTCACATCTCCACTAGTAAAATTTAGCAAATTCATTTTCAGTGTGAACTTTTTAATTCAATTAGTTTAAATATATGTATATACTATATCTCACCTTCTTTTTATCAAGTATTTCTTAATAGATTAAAATTATATTAATCTTTCTTCACTTTTAAATAATTTTTATGTGCTGTTACGCAGTCGTAAAATAGAATAAACTCATTTTTACTAATTGTTCTGACTGCGAGCTATGGCGTCCTAACTAAATTGTGACATAAATGTCAAAGGCAATTACAAATGCTTTAAAAAGATTTACATACTCTGTGCTTGTGTAATTCCCACAAAAATTATATGATAAATATTTAATGCACTTCAAAATCATCAGACAATCACAAGCTTTGAACTGCTTATGCATATCTTTCTGTTTTATTCTCACAGGCAGACTTTCATGTGGATGGTGTTATTTTGTTATTTTTCCCATTAGAAACTTGAGACTCAAAAGTCTAATGATTTATCCATGATAATCCAGGTGTATAATCAATTCCCAGTCTTCTTGACTCAAAGCTTGTTCTAGCATCCAGTGCAGGGTACTCACTCAAAGTGTTCAATACTCACCCAAAGCTTATGTCAGTAACCAATGCATGATGCTCGGTGAAAGAATATGTAGATTCCTCCCACATATCATGAGTACTTGGCCAAAATCAATACAGGGACACTTCAACAAAGTCAACAAAGCTAAATAAGTTCCTAAGATATCAGGTACTAGTGGTCTTTATTTTAGAGGCATCTTGGACAGTAATGCAGGTTCACAGCAAAGCATTTTCTACTTCTGATATTTACCAAGATTAAACTTGACAAGAATGATTAACTTGACTCAGGTAATAAGCAGAGTTTGGCACCCTAATATTGTACCCATTACTTTTCTCTGTTGCTGTGAGACAAGACTCAAACTCAAGTAACTTAAGGAAGAAAGGGAAGTTTATTCCATTTACGTTCTAGAGGGCAGATACAGTTCCATTATGGCTGAAAAGGTATGACTGGCTGACAGACGTGGGGGACCGCCATCATAGAGACTGGTAGCTACTAAACTGATAGTTTCAAGTGCAGACCTCTCCTGGAAGGAGGGTAAAGACAGTAAGTGTCAAGGCCCACACTCCATAACTGCTTTCCTCCAGCAAGCTCCGCCTCTTAAAGGTGCCATGACCTTTCCAAACAACTAACAATTCAAACACCTGAGCCTGTCGGGGACAACTCACATGTCAAACCATGACAGCCATTTAAGAGTAGATGCCTAATATCTTGTGGTCAGTGGATTATACACATGTGCATTCATGACACACTCACATACATTATTCCTACTTTTTGCTTGCTCCAGGAATGTAGAAGAACTTCCCCCAAGAAACTTTGCATTTAATGTTAAACCAACATGGATTCCAAATACTTTAGTTTATCTGATCATCAGTCCCCTATTAAAAACAAGAAAACACTAATGGCTGTGGATGAAGCCCAGTGGGCAAAGTGTTTGCTGCACAATGGTGAAGATCTAAACTTACATTTGTATTCCCAGAAACCCACATTAATGCCACACAGACATGGTTTCCCACCTGTTTTCCCAGCAACCAGGAGGGGTATAAAGAAACCTCAGTATTGAGCAGCAGAGTTAGACTGTGGGTCCCAGGGACAGAAAGATGCTCCACATCCACTCTGACTCTGCATATGTGTGGGCCCACAAACACATCAACAACTACCTGCACACACACGAATCCACACCCATGCACATATGCCACACCCACATTAACGTGAAATAAGAATAGAAAATCCAAAAGAAAGCAGAGTGAAATTTTCAAAATGCATCGACAGATGAACATACTTTTAAAAGAGCGAAAAAACACAGCAAACCTCTCCACACACCCAATTCAAAACCATGTGTTTCATGCGCCACCACTGTTGTTTTCTTTAAATAGTCAAGGTTGGCACTAAGTTGAGTTCATTTGTAGGGTGTCCATTTCCTTACTACAAGTAAAGATAGTACATAGGTATTATTTGCACTGTCAGCTGCTGAGATTTGCCTTCTACGTGCTGAGAACTGTTAAGCAGCACTTTTGAAAGTTTTCTTTTCATACCTGTCTTGCAGCAGGCTTGTTCCAGGGCCACCAAAGCCTCCTCATCAAAGACCCTCAGCCTGTCTGAGTCGGTTGAGCTCCACTCTTGCTAGGGCATTCTCCTACCCTTTGCATGCCTGATTTTTTTTCCACTCTGCAGGTTCCATGCTAACCTGTCACGAAAAGGTTTCTTGAATCCCAAGCCGATGAGCATTCCTCTCACTTGCTTGCCGTGATTTACTAATTTTAATATTCTCCTAACTACTCAGTGAAAATGGAACTGTGATATATGTAACTTAGTAAAATCAAATGTTACAAAATGGACAGTTAAAATAATCTTGAAATGAAATACCAGAAGTAGGATCTGGGGCTTCTGAATAAATTATTAAATGCTACTTCATTTTCTGGGAACATAGCAAAAAATTGAAAATGCTATGTGGAAATTTAAAAAGTGGATCTGACATGGTGGTGCATACTTCTGGTCTGGAAGCAGGAAGAGAACTTCAAGTTCAAGACCAGCCTGGTCCACAAAACTAGCACAGCAGATTCCAGTGTCTCACGGGAATGAGTGGATAATTAACAAAATAAGGGAGAATAATTTTATCTCCAAGTCTAGCCTCTAATCTCAGACACACTCTGTGTGTGTGTGTGTGTGTGTGTGTGTGTGTGTGTGTGTGTGTGCGTGCGCACATGTGTACGCGTGCACAGGTGCACATGCATGGAGTGGTCAAACTACAACTTTGAATTTCACGCCTCAGGAGCCATCTGCCTTGTCTTTTGAGACAGGATGTTTTTACTGAACATAAACTTAATAGGCTAAACTCAAAGGTCAGTGAGCCGCAGGGATCCACCTGTCTCTACTTCCCCAGTGCTTCAATTACAAGTGCTGTCACCATGCCTTACTTTCTTTTTTTTTTAATTTGAATTCAGTGGATCAAACAAAGGTCTCCATGCTGCCAGGTATTTTACTGACAGTATTTTCTCTTCATTCACTGAGTAGTTATTTCTTTGGAAATTGTACAAGACTGCTCCAAGAAGCTGGCATGTCAGCTTTAACACAGTTTGTCTGGCTCTGCCATTCATTCCTTTGTCATTTCAAAATTCAATATGTAGAAACAGACACAGTTTGAGCGATTCTCTAACTGCTATAATTATACACATATAAATGAACAAACAGAAAATCAGAAAGCCTTTTAAGAAGGCCAATTTAATAAATGAGGTAATGTCATTTTTGTTTACAAGATTGAGAAATCACTCTCTGAAAGTAGACAGCACTCCAAATTTATCCATTGCATTTTAAAATCATGCTGTAATAACACGCTTATAAATGTCAAAAATTTATATCTAAGGTGATGTGCGATCTTTCTCAAACCCTTCAGACCTTTACACACAATATTTATAAAACATTAAACATGTTATCATAAAATAAAGACTATTCAAGTTGCAGGAGAATTTCCCAAGTATATTTTGGGCAAAGAACAGATAATTAATTGTAATTTAAGAATATACTTTATTTCACATTGAGGAAATGGTTGGAAATTATCATTTAAAACAACCGTAATAGTACCATTATTTATAAAATAGGGTCCAACAAAAGTATTTCACTTTTCATTTTGGATTTGGTTCATATTGACAAGCCTAGTATAATTCAGACTCTTTGCATTTGTGACTACTACTACTTACTATATATATATATATATGTAATTGACACTATATAGCAATTATATTTCTTTAGATTGCAATGCTTTTAGGTATGAAGAAACAAAACTGTGCATTTTTGCTACATTCTAGCTACATACACACTCTTTTTTTAATTTTTTTATTATTTATTCAATTGTGCGTGTACGCATGTGTGTGTGTGTGTGTGTGTGTGTGTGTGTGTGTGTGTGTGTGTGGTAGAACCACAGGCAAATTTGGGAACCACTATGGACACCTCCACCTCCTCCTTGTTTACTCTGCCCCAGGATTCACAGGCTCCTCCCTACTAGGACTGGAAACACAGGCCGCCCCCGCTTCTGCCCGGTATCTATATGTGGGATCTAGGATCTGAACTCAGGACCTTCCGCCTGCAAGGTAGAGGCTTAACCCCTGAGACACCTCTCCAACCCCTACACACACACTCTTTAACATTAAGCTCATGCTTCAATTTAATTCAATTTCCAAATGTATGGATTTAGCAGAGTTTATGCCCTGGGAAGTATAAATATAATTTGGAGAATAAATAAATACATACTTCTGTCATTTATCTAAAGAGGTATAATTTCTAAAGTAGATATCTCTGAGCTTTTAATGTTTAAAACAGCTTAATGTTTTATGCAAAAGTGTATTTAAACGATGCTATTGTAAGAATGATAGTTTCTGCTAAATATAAATTTAATATTTAGTTATCTGCATAGATCACTAAACTAGTAGGAATTATTATATCTCTTTAGATAAGTGACAGAAGTAGGTATTGGTTTATTCTCTAGAGATATGTACTGGCTGGATTTTATGGGGACACAATTGTTATCAGCATGCAGTAGAAGTTGATATAAGGAAAGAAATGAATCAAAGGCAATCCAGCAATCTTCAACATTTTCTTGGCATCCTCTTTAAGTCGTTTAACATAGAGGTACCTAAGTGATGTTGCATGATAAGCTCAGGGTGGCCAGTGAAGTACCTAGTATGATAAAATGCATTACTGTAATGTTATTCCTTTGATGCAACTGGTGACTTTTATCTAATCAAAGATTAGAAATGAAAACACAGACAATTGAAGGTGCAACACAAATGGATCACAGAATGTGGGCAAAATATAACAACTGGACTGGTCTGAGGACTTTCTTCTTGCTGGATAGCTTACATTGTACCAAGGAATGCTATAGAAGCTGCTGGGGGAGAGAAATAAACACAAGCCTGAGAAAATAAACACATGCATGAAATCTGTAAGTTAGAATATAAATCACTATGGCAACAGTGATCACCAGTGTAATAGTGGCATGGGCGCCAAGGGAATAATCAACAGCTTTCTGATTGTACTCCAGATCAGCTTGTCAGAGTGGTACCTATCCCTGTTACTGTAAATCAGAACAAGAACCTAGAAAATGGGAAGGAAATAGATCAGTAGGGAACACAGCCAGTAAACCTATAGGTAAGAAGACAGTACATCAAACTACTTTGTAGGCAGTTGTTACTATATCCATAGAATGGGAACTCACAGTGGAAACCTTTAGGTCTAAAGCTGGATGAGGGAAGGGAAATGCAGGTATCAGCGGGATAGCTTAAAGAGAGGGAACCCACACAGGAGTAGCCCACACAGGAGTAGACAAGCCAGAGTGAACCTTGAAGTCCATAGAAGAATACAGGCAGAAGGGTGGGAGGGAGTAGGAGGGAAGGGTAAAGGGAAGGGAGGGATGGGAAGAAGGATGGAAGGAGGGAAACTGGGATGAATCCTCAATGTGCTTGTAATAGTGGAAAAAATAAGTAAAAATGGGAAAAATGGAGGCACAGCCCTTACAAACTTCAGTTTCATAAAGAAACCCTTGTCTTCTCAGTAGGCCCAGCTGAGGGAACAACTGTGAAAAATCCAAAATTTGAAGGAGCCTGTGTATCCTGAACTCTCTGACTCCCCACTGTCTGAGTGTCATGACTTGGAATCATTTGCTTATAACAAAGTTTGGGAAGATTGAGGCACCTTTGAGAGGTGGAGCTTTTTTTTTTATTCAATTGTGCGTGTGTGCGTATGTATGTGTGCGCGTGTCTGTGTGTATGCAGAACCACAGACGAATTCAGGAACCACCATGGATGCCTCCACTTCCTCAGCCTCGGGATTCACAGGCTGAGAGGTGGAGCTTTGTGTAGGAAAAGTCATCCCAGTCTGTGGGCTTTGAGGTTTGGTGGGCCTGTCCCATTTCCTCTTGCTTTGATCTTGCTCTTTCTACCTTTCTGAAGACTGAAGTAGTCTGAGTCAGCCACCTGCTCCTGAATTCAACCATATCTTCTGCGAGGTAATTCCTAATATGACGAATTATATTTTCTCTGGAACCATAAGCTACATAAATATCCTTTTCTCTCCCAAATTGCTTGTGTTGGAGTATTATCATCTTATATCAAAAGCTAATGTAATGGCAATGCTGAGATTGATTGGAAGGTTTTGAAAAGTGGCAGTTTATGAAAGTTCCAAATGTAATTCTGAGTCAAGTTATATATGTATTTGCAATGATTATATTTATCATATTAAAATAAAAATAGAATTAAGTAACATCATGTAACAATACCAACTCATCTGCTATATTATTTAACATTATATATATATATATATATACACACATATACATTTGTATATGCAACTTCCCTATCATTTAAAATCTATTGATGTATTAAGCACTCTACTAGAAGGACTTGTTGAGTACAATTATTTTGCTGATACTTATTTTTATTTTACATTCAGATAGAAGTACTTCTTTGAGATGCTGTGCTATGGAAAAGGCAAATGTGCTTGAGTCTCAAAGAGTCTTACCAATTATCTGAAATAAATTAATCACATAAAAGTTTCAGAACAGAATATTCAGTTAAAGAGTTGGAGAAGTTATTGATTTTTCATGCTATGGCTTCATAGGACCCTTGAAGTAACAGTTACATATCCATCTGCAGCTTAAGACAAACAAGAATCTCCTCTATGTCTTGTGAAACACATTTTGTGTATTAATTTTATTTCTTATGTTGGTATACTTGGGGAACCCTCTCATTGAGATATCAGGTAACTAGCACCTGTAACAGCTCTATCTAACTCATTAAGAGTCTAGATAAATAATCAAGATTTGGATTCTATTTCTCCTGTAATTACAAGTGATGGCCACAAAGAGGCAGCTTCTATTGAACATTCTGAGGAATATAAAGGGAAAAATTTTACTGTACAGTAGTACAAAACAAAGAAGAAAAGATAACTATACCAGAGAGAACAGAATGCAAACAGATATGATGATACAATTCGTAGCACATGATATCACAGTGACCTGAAACTACTTCCTGCTTCAGCTTCCAGCCATATCTTCTACTATTATATGATGTCATTAGGCCAGTTTAATTGTAGATCAAAAATGTTGTTATGAGGAGATGATACTAATGAATCGGTAACAAAAGGTTCTTACACAGTCTAAAAGAAAATCTCATGTGATTCAGCAATTGTATTCTTGAGCGTGTATCTGACACAAACAGGGATCAGTATGTCAGTGAGACATCTGGACTTTCATGTTCATTGTAACGTTATTCACAATATCCAAGAAATGAGAACAACCGAACTGTCCATCATCGAGTGAATAAAGAAAATGTGTAGTCATATATGCAGCAGAACATTATTTAGTCATAAAAACTGAAATGCCATTTGTAACAATGTGGATGAAACTGAGGGCTGTCACGTTACGTGAACTAAAGAAGATATGCATAGGCAAATATTGGATGCAAGATCTAACTCAGCTGTTGATCTAGTAAGATTCAGCAATAAGATGTTTTCTAAAGATTTGGAGCAGTGGAAAGAGGAATGAGTGGAGGTTGACTGATGGTTACACAGGAATAGGAAGTATTGGTGAGTGAACAGGAAATAAAGACAGACACACAATGCAATTCCTATTGTATCAGTGAAACTTCTATCATAACAAAGAAATGTTTGAGGGGATGGATATACGTAGTGTTATTTAAGCATTACCTATATATGCATAGCAGATGGCTCATTATCACTTTAGCAACTGCAATTTATATGTTCATATACTGGTAAAATATGTTTTTAATACTAGAACAAAGATATGAAAAAACATGGAAAACAAGAGAAATACATTTTTGATGTAGACATCATGGATGTAAAGATGGTGAGAGAAGAAATGGGAAGCATAAGAAGATGTCATGAGGAGCAGATTTTAAATAGGAAACTAGGGCTAGGAGTGGAGATCAGGGAACAGGGGCAAGAAATACACAAGTGCTCAAAATGGTGCAAGAATTTACCCCCCATAATTAAGGCAAAAATTCTGTCTTCAGGATCTCAGGTCAAAAAAATGACAGAATGAATATTAGAAGAAATAAACACTCAAAATGAATGATTAAGTAATTATCTTTAGGCTTCATTAATGGCGATAATATTTATAGGTTTAATACAGTCTGTAAAATCAGCTCCCAGGAAATGTTGATATATGGCTTTGAAGCAGATTTTACTCATGCTTGATAAAGCAGTTTAATTAATATATTACATGGTTTTAAATACATGCTTAAGTGACAGTTACCTGTGCTAGCAGCAATAGACAAGGGAAACAAAAATGTATTATTATACCATTTAGTTCTCTTACTAATAAAAGATCTATATTCCTGTATTTCTGTTGTGTACAACTTCCTTGTTTTCAATATAATTTGAAGTTTCACACATAGAAAACTTCTGATTTATGAACAAATAAATAAGAAAATCAAAATATTATTCCAGGCTGTTAGGATGACTGAAGTGGTAAAGGTGTTAGCTACAAAACTTTCTCACTTGTGTTCAATTCTTGGAACAGAAGGAGAAAACCAATTTCCATAATTTATTCATATGTATGTCCCTCCCACAGACACATAACACATAGAGCTAAAAATAGTTTAATACAACTTACACCAAAAGGATTCCTTTGTTATTTTAAGAAACATCCACTGAACATTGCAAATGTCACTTTGATGCAAACTGACATTCAAAATTAGAGAACTTCAGTTACGTTCACTCAAGATCTATGATTAAAACTCAGGATCTAGGAAGAGCTATGAATGTGGATTTGGGAAGGGTACTTAATGTCTTTGAGTTCCTCAGTTTTCATATCTGCACATTGGAATATCATTGTAAATCAATATAACTTACTATGCCTGACTGGAGGTCATTAACCTACATATATATCTTTACCTGGAAATTTTTAAATAATAACAATATATTTAATGTCTGGATATCTGGAAAGGATATTCATTGATTCTGAAAACACAAGTTTTTATAAGCTTTCCAGGCTCCATCACAAGACATTTGTTCAAGAAAAGAAGCACAAAGCATATACGCTTTTCAAGCATTCCAATCTCCTTCAGTAATTCCATAAAGATAAATTTATCAGTTCATAACATGTCCAAAAAATCTGGTCACTTTTGCCTTCTTTGTAGCAGAAGCAACACATTCAGATCTAGGATATACTGTTAGGTGAACAAGAAAAAGAAACAACTAGTTTTATTTTCAGGTTATGACAAAAGTAAATGCCTATACTACTCATGTGACCTTTAAATATTTGAGTTAAATATTTGATGTATATTTGATGAAGTATATGAGTCAAAATAAACATTTTATTTTTGTAGATTTCATTATTACAACCATGGTCCATCATTATAAGGCAGGGATTATTTTACACATATCTTGTACATGAAAACATACAATATCAATCAAGCAGTTTAATAGACAATGAGGGGGCTGGAGAGGTGGCTCAGGGGTTAAGCCTCTGCCTTGCAGGCGGAGGGTCCTGAGTTCGGATCCCAGATCCCACGTATAGACGCCGGGTGGAAGCGGGGGCGACCTGAGCTTCTGGTCCTGGTAGGGCGGAGCCTGTGAATCCCAGGGCAGAAGGAGGTGGAGGCGTCCATGGTGGTTCGCGAATTCATCCGTGGTTCTACACATACACAGACACACACACACACACACACACACACACACACACACACACGCGCGCGTGCGCACATACACACGCATATGCGCACAGTTGAATAAATAATTTTTAAAAATTAAAAAAAATAGACAATGAGTACTTTCATGACTAATAAAGCTTATTTGAAAAACTGCCTATGGATGGTAGTGTGAGTGAGGATAAAAGCTTTCTCTTGTGAAACAGATCTTATGTGAGCATACATAGCCATCTCACAATATGTCTGGAAGGGTCTGGCAAGCACAATCAAATTCTTTGAGAAAAATATCACAAGGAATAAACAATATTTGTCCAAACAATGGCATCAATCTGTCACTAGGGAGGCAGGCACAAAAAAGTAACAACTGGATCACAGCACTCTTTGATTGGCTGACCTTGAAATATTAATGTATTACAGTCATTTAATCACATGAAGGAGGCGTACTCTATTGAGCAAAATACATATCTTCAGCATGAAGCAAAAATATTTCTAATATAACCTGTAGCTCTTCAAACTTCATGATCAAGTTAGCTAGCAGGAATGTAATGTACTGCAGAACAAGGCATGTCTAATGTGTGATTAGCACATTTCAAACAAATGCTGTCTCAAAAATATGCTAGCATTTGGCGACATGACATTGTTGGGCTGACTCTTCTTGTTGTTCATCTGTTGATGACTTTTATGAAATATCTTCACTATATACACAATGTTACAAATGCAAATAATACATTTATCTAGTTGCTTAACAATTTAGTTCTCATTAAAAAGTGAACACCTAAGAAAACAAGTTAGCAATGCTATATTCAATATATTTTACATTAGTTCTGAATAATCATAGTGAGACCACATGATTTGCAAGTGATAATAAGCACTTTTTATTTTATACTATGAAAAACAAACTGTTTTTGTAATCATGGCATTTCGTCACTTTATTTCCTGTTTCACAAATTTGCAACACACACATTTACTTCATTCATTTTAAGTATTACCACAATGAGATGACAAAATTGATATGGTAATGGTAGTTAGTAGAATAATGTGACTCACAGCAACCTTTTCCTTTTCATATATCATTCCATCATGGTACGTTACATGATAAGCTGAGTGAATGCTGGCCAAATTTCATTATTATAACTTGATTTCAACTTAGATGGACTACACAAGCACAGATTTAGCATTCCTGACAGCCTGTCCCTAAATCAGACCACTACTGCCTCTCATTTCTTTTGTGTGTGTGTGTGTGTGTGTGTGTGTGTGTGTGTGTGTGTGTATGTGTGTGTGTAGCAGAGGTCACTTGAGTGTGTGTCTGTGGAGGCCCGAAGGTGAAATCAGGAATCATCCTTTAATTGTTTACTTATTGTCCCTTATTATTTTGTCCTGGATGTTCCCAGGTTCTGCCTTTCAGGATTAGGACTTCAGGTTACCTCTATTTCTTCCTGGCATTTTTATGTAGAATCTAAGGATTTGAACTCAAGTTGGGTTTATTTGAGAAGACAAGGCAATCACCCTAGCCCTGCCTGTCATTTCTTAAGAGTCCCATTGGAGATTATCCTCACAGTACAAATAAGAAAGGTGCAAGTATATTAGATAAAGAAAAGCAAAACAACCAAACATAATCTTACCTGTGTTTTAGTATGTTTTTCTAATCAAACATTCCCAGGAACTAACTTTATGTTTTCCTTAAACATTAAAATATTAAAGCATGTAGGGGCTGGAGAAGTGGCTCAGGGGTTAAGCCTCCGCCTTGCAGGCGGAAGGTCCTGAGTTCGGATCCCAGATCCCACGTATAGACGCCAGGCAGAAGCGGGGGGCGGCCTGTGCTTCTGGTCCTGGTAGGGCGGAGCCTGTGAATCCCGGGGCAGAAGGAGGTGGAGGCGCCCATGGTGGTTCGCGAATTCGTCCGTGGTTCTACACATACACAGACATGCACGCACGCACATACACACGCATATGCACACAGTTGAATAAATAATAATAATAATAAAATTTAAAAAAATATTAAAGCATGTATTAGTATTCATATTAGTGAGAGTATTTCAAATAAGTATTTTAAATAAGAAGGAAAATGTAGAACGTGGCTCTCAGGAGCTTTTCTATATTTCTTCAACACATTTACAGTATGCAAAAATATGTTATCTTCAGCAAGCAAACTCAGAGCCAAGCACTACATCTTTATTTCCAGATTTCCTACTATCAGGGGAGGTTTTAAAAATCTGGAGTGTTATAAAAAGTCAGTAACTTCAAGCTGTTAGTATGAAAAGTCTGCCACCCAAATGAACCAAGTAAGAGTTTAATAAGATCTTTATACAATGCTTACAATTAAGGGAAGGGATAACTAAGATTATGAAGCATGACTGTGGTTATTCTAGAAGGATAGGTGACTGTAGACATCTGGGCTTCCACGAACAGTAAGGAACAGGTAGGTAAAGATATGAAAGCTGCTTGATATGTGGAAAAGATGGAGTCAGACCTGAAAGGACTAGCTGACAGCCAAGACATATGTTAAATGGTGATATGACTCAACTCAGACAGGTATTCCATCTCTCTGAAAAAAATAACTACAGGATCATGCAGATATATGAATGAACGCATGAGTAGCCCCCTTGAAATCACAGAATAACTTAAGTTATTCTACTGTGCATCAAAGAAATAGGGGAAGGGAAACTAACTTAGTATTGGGTTCTAAAGCATATAGAAGTTCTGTCACATTCACTGAATGCAATACAATATAATGTCAGGATTGGAAATTTCAATATTTTCAAAATTTAGAGGGCAAAGTAACTAATTCTATTTTTTGTGAGTTCTAGATTACAGATAGACTCACAGATGGAGAACAAACATCACCTTTCACAACATTATGGCCAAAAATAGAAAATGGGGTTTAAATGCATAACCACTGGATTCATTAATCTTAATTCTAAAATCTAGTCCACTCTCCTCCACCACACTTTTCCTCTGGCTCTCGGACTGACTTCAGAGGCCACACCCTCTACATCTTACACCGGAATGTGCTAAGAAAGGCTTCAAGAAGGGTTTCTTCTATTGAGACCCAGAAAGGTGCAGGAGCCAAACATCCTCAAGACTGGAAATGAAGCATACAAAATCTGAACATCTCAAGACATGAGAAAAACCAGCACCTTAACTGCTTACTATGCTGGAAGTCACTTAAGGTGTTAAAAGTTATAAAAAGATCAACTCATCGTTATTCATAACTATTAAAGAGCAAGAGTAAAACATGCAATTTCAAGCCACAGCCCCATCCATATTAAATAATCATCATAAATATATATTTCAAAAACCTGATAGTTACTTTCTTAGAATATATGCATCTGTGGAAACAATAGTAACATCCAATTTCATGGAGGTATAAATATAGAATTTATTTCACATGCCACCATAGTTTAGAGGCTCCAATTATCATGTACCATGTTGTTTAACTTTAGAAGTATGAAAAATAATGAATCAAATTATGTCTTAAGACATAGCAAGTGAGTGTAATTTTGCAAACACATGTTCTGTTTCTCTATCCTATTTACATTAATCACTATGGTTCCAAAGTGTATACAAATTGGTTCTCTATACCACCAGTACTGTCAAAGAAAACTTCAAACTGGATTTAAATTAAGAACCTCCATGTATAGAATCTCCACAGATCTGGTGTTATAGGGATGACAAATACAGATATGAAATATTTGAAGGAGAAGTACATCAGAGTGACACATATCACTTGTGGGTTATTTTCCAATGATGCAAAGTGCCGTGTCAGACAAGAAAACTAATCAGTTCACTATTAAAGATTCATTAAGTACATTTTCCTAGAAGTATTTATTCAATGAAAAAAGTGAGGAAAAATCTTACAAAAATATATTTAAAATATGTATTAACTACTTTGAGGTTCCTCAAAATGATATTCATTTGGTTATAAAATGAATAAAAGTTTGTAAAACATTCATTAGGTATGTGAATGTTATAATCCAATTATGTCAACCTTTAGTGGTAATAGGATTAAATGTAACCAAATGTTTCTATCAACTAAGTATGAATACCTATAAAGCCAGGATATTATATTTCTCTAGTCATTTAATAATTTTATTCTTATTAGTATGTATTAACTAAATAATGTAGCACCCCCTTCTCTCCCAAGGAATCTTACTGGTCAAAAGCTATAAATCTAAATTCTCATCTCTAAGATAAAGTTTTTAATTATATTTGAGTTCAATGAATTATGAGAGCATTTCTTTTCACAATTACTTCTATTTTGTATTAAAAATACCATATTGGCAGTAATCTATAAAATTAGAAGAGACAAAATAGAAGAATAAATGATTATTCCCCATTTTTGTGGTAGCTAGTTGAAAAATTCTGAACTTATCAAGAAGCTAAACTCCTTGAATAGCATGTTACAGATCCTATAGATAATACATATTTTTGTGTAGTGTATATATTCTATATACACTACATATATTCTATATCAAATATTCCATATATATGTATGTATGATTATATATATATGATGGTATCTACTATATATGGTATTTTATAGACTATTGTTAAAAATTATTTTGATCAATGGAAATACATTTTTCAGTATGACAACTAATAAACTTGTAGGTAAAGAAAGAGTTGTACAGAATTGTACAAGTCAGACTTTACGATTGTATGCTTAGGTAATGCTTTAGTGTTTTACATTTTATTTAAACATTGAATATATAATGTACTACTACTACAAGCCTCTTGCCACTTACAACTGTATCGGCAGGGTCTTTTGAACATGAGCCAATAGGTGTGCCCCATCTGCTGAAGGCTTTTCCCTCCAAAGCTCCCATGGGAATCTTTCATATGCACACAAACAAGAGGAGAAGACATCAGTTTTCATCTGCCTAACACCAGGGCAAACTATCACTAACAAGTAGAAACAGACATGGGCTTGCCTGCATTTATTTGAGCATGCTTGCACAAATGAGTATAATTGTCAGTTTTTATAAACCTGTTCAAAAGAGGGGAAAAGAAGCAAAGCATGAGCAATTATCTAAGGGAAACTTATTTTTAATGAAATAAAAGGCGCTTTTCTTCAGAAATTACACTTCATGTGTGTAAGTCACTTGGGAACAGGTCATTTTTAGCATAGTCATCATATTTTCAAAATGTATTCCGCGAAGCTGCTCTTTAGAGCTCTCTACTACTTTCTGTCTCATGATGACCCCTCCTGGCTGAGCTGTTTCTTATCTTAGATTCATGGCTTTATCATTTTTCCTCTCTTGAATTTTGTTAGTATTAAAATATAACTATTATACACTCTTTCAGAGATGAATATAATATAAAAGGTTCATTTTCATATGTGCAAAAGTGAAATTGAAATGTAAAATGCTAAATATACAAAGTCTACTCTTATCAACAAATTCCTATCTCACTCATTATCCATTCATTTCCAAAATATACGGTAATGTAGGACTTGTGCCTTAGACTTTAAATCCAAATCCCATAAATGTCCATCCCAACCTATTGCATATTTTAATAAATATAGAGGGAGAGCTAAATAAATCTTAATTAAGCAAGACATTCCTTAAGTAATGTCTTCAGCACTGTTCTTTTCTACGGATTAAATATTAAATGTTAGAAGCTAAGTACATATTCCAAAAGCATCATCTTTAAATCTTTGGAAGATTATCAGTCTAATGATAGCATTATGATATCTTGGATACAAAGAGAATGTTTCAGATTAACCCTTAGCCTGTACATTATACAGAGAACTGAAACACAGACTTCCAGAAAAATCAAGGGATCTAGGAACTCAAAGCAGTGATTATAATACATTTTAACTTACAGTGAGTGAAAGTATCAGTAAGTTATGTATATATATATATCTTAAAATTGAACTGAAATCTCATAAGCATAATATCCCAACAAAAGTTACATATCTATGTAAAGATCAACATTGCTTGCTGTGCTTTCATGATCTTTTTAAATCCATACAAGCAGCATAAATACTGACATATAACTTTGTGAAGATTCATTCGTGTTCTGAAAATATTTTATTTTCAAGTTTATTGCAAGTTAGCTGTGTACTTCTCTGAATCTTTCTTACAGTACTTAGGAAAAAAATGTCAAAATGCTACTAATGATATCATTATCTAGAAGATTCTTTGCCGCATCTTGAAAAGTCCCCTCTCATGGTGATTCTTATTAAAATTTGATACACAGAAGCTAGAATATTAATATTGAAATAAAGTCCAAGGTGCATTAGAAAAACCGCAGATCTTTGAAAACAGAGAGAAGACATGCCACCCAATATATCTGAAGAAATGACAACTAGTTTTATCCCTTAAATGGAAACAATTCTCAACTCTCCAATCTCCATGAGGCTTCTTCACCAATGAAAACACTCATTCTCAGAAGCAGGGATGTGTTCAGGAAAAGTACTATGTGAAGTCCTGCAGGCAATCCTGCTGGTGGTTAACGCTTTCTCAGCCAGATGCCTGCCAGGCCTCCTCTATCTTCTGCACTGTGCGCACTTTCAAAGCAATGCAGCAAACGGGCCAGAAACTTCCATTTCTTCTCAATCCCAGAGACTTTTCTGAGTAAGCAACTTGAAACATACACAAACACGCGCGCGCACATACACACACACACCTACATTGTGAGCAATAAAATCATTTGCTGACAACTCTTTCAAGCCATCTCTTCAGTATTCCATTACTGACATTGGCACTGGCGGTCCCAAGTCCCGGCCTTAATGAGTCATACCCATTACCCTCAACCACCAAGGAATTAGCATCAAGTCAAGTTACTACATTACAGTCAATGTTTTTCCATTTTAAAAAGCACTAAATGGGCATTGACTTCACAGGATAGTGGAGGTTCAAGGGAACCCAGAGGTGTTCAAACTGCCTGGAATATGCTTCTCTTCCTCCCCAAAGCCGTGCTTCAGTTAAAGACCATACTTTTGACAACGTCTTCCCTTCCCATTCACTGGGCTGCCAAAGTAACAAGCAATGCGCTGCGTCTCCACAAGTAACTCTAACCAAGCTGGCACGGAGCAATCTCCAGGACTAGGAACAACTTTCCAGAAACATCCTTAGCCTCAGCCATCACCTCCAGCCCTCAACTATCCCCTTTCTCCCCTGCCCCATACCCCGAGACCTCTGTTTGGAGTTATCCGCTGCAGTGCCTCCAGGTGAGTGACAGCAGAGACACGCACACACCTCAGGGGGCGAGAACCGCGAAGACACCCCGGAGTTGGGAGCATATCCCCAGCTTCCGGAACACCTATGCGGCACCGGAGCCCTGGAGCGCGGGCCCGCGGGCGGCCAGGAGTACTTACGGGCGGTGGAGGGAGCTGTCCAGGCTCTGCAGAGGAAGCCACCAAGAAGCCAGAGCGAAAGCGCCGCTCTGCAGCCGGCTGGCCGAACCTCCACCATCCTTCGCCTCCCGGCCGGCGGTACTCCAAGAACTCGCTGCGGATGCAGTGGGTCCCTCCGTGGGGTTCTCGCGCGGATCTGGGCTGTCCTCAGATGGCAGAGGAAGCCAAGCTCCTCCCCGCTTCGCTTCCTCTCCCCTCACCCCTTCCAGTCTCCAGCTCGCGGGCTCCAAGCAGCGAAGGAGGCACAGCTTGGCTTTGCCCTCTTGCTAGGCAAGCCAGTGAAATGCCCAGGGAAGAAATTCAAACCGACCAGGAATAGGAGGGGTGAGAGGAGAGAGAGACAGAGAGGGAGGGGACTGACACCTACCCCGCCCTCTCCTCCGGAAAAAAAAATCACCAAAGGACGTAGAGAAAAATCGGAAGAGCGCAGAGGCTGCAGAAGGGAACCTGAGAGAGACGGGGACCGCGGTGCTGATGCTGCCGCTGCGGGCGGACGCTCGGGTCGCCACCGGGCAGCGCAGCGCGACTCCGTGCGGGGCTCCAATCGCCTGTCGCTTCGCAGGCGGAGACCCTGCCGAGGGCAGCGCAGCCGGCGGGGCGCACGGCCTCAGCGAGGCGCGGCGCGGGGAAGCATCTCTGAGCTGATGGAGCCAGAGCCGCCGCCGACACAGCCGGAGAGCTGGAGACGCCGCCGCCGCCAGCAGCGCCTGCAGACCCGGGCGAGCGGGGCGGGGGGGGGGGAAGCCTAGCTCCTCTCCCCTCGTTGATCCCCTCCCCGGCTCCTCCTCCTCCTCCTCCTTCTCCTCCTCCTCCTCCTCCTCCTCCTCCTCCTCCTTCACTTCCTCCTCCTCTTCCTTTCCTTACCGTACCCCTCTTGCAGACAGAACCTTTCTGCCCTGCCCTCGCTTGGTTTGGAAGCAAAAGGGAGAAGAAAGCCACCGGCCCACGTCCATCAGCTGGGGTCCGGGCCAAGGCAATCCGTTAGCATCTCACTCCAAGCGGGAGGCGCTGCTGTCCGCGGTGCTGAAGTTGAAGATTTTTTTTTTTTTTTTTTTTCAGTGTAATCTCAGAACCCTGCTCCAGACCTGGTCTGTCCTTAACCCAGCTGCAACAGGGAGAACCCCCTGGCTTGTTGCCTTCCTTTCACCTTCTCTCCTCCCCTTCCGAAAGCGATGGTACAGGCTCCCGGAGCTCCGACCCCCGGGAGTCACAATCAGGCGTCTGACAGGCAGGTCTTCCGAGTGGTCCTAACACCAAGTGACGGGTCTAAACATCCCGACCTACTAGAGCAGACAGGACTACAGACCTCGCTAATGCAGACGTTTCAAATATGTAACTAATTCATGCTCATTCATACACACGAACATACATGTATATGCACATGTACACCGTACACACACTGCCCAGAAAATCACATTCAGGAAAACACGCACACAAACAAACACAGTCAAGCAACTGTAACAGAAATGCCTGCGTATGAATAACGACTTCAGGATATCCAAGGCATTACAAATACTCGGCACCAAGATGGTCTATAGAGAGGATGTTTGCTTTTCCATGTTTATAATATTTCAATAATAAGTCTCAACCTTTAGTCTTCAGCTCAAACCTCTCTCTACCTTGATTTGCTTTCCGACATTCAGCCCATATAAACATCCCTGGTTCTCTTTGCAGAAATAATCTTTTCAGTGGCTGTCCTGACACAATTAAAAATTATAGGTCATCTAAACATCAAATGATGTTTAGGGAGGGCTAAGGAGGAGTAACCATGTCTTCCAATGTTATGCAATGAATAAGCATTTGCTATTCATGATAAATAAAATTTTTATGGAGATGCTCTTTCTCCCAGAGTAGACTCTGAGTTTTAATGTTATGGTTAGGTCTTAGAAAGGTCTACTGTAAACAGTCCTGTGTGCTCACTGCATAATTAGAAGGGTGTTAATGGACCTGATTCAGCATCTCTTTGAGCTTTTTATTTCCTATTGATTAAAAAAGATACTTGTCCTAGTAAGAACTATAGATTGGGTAAAAACCTGTAAAATGAAGAAACACTAGGTAACCAAGCTAGGAAAAACTGCAAGCTCATGCTCTAAGCCACTCCTGCCATAAAATGATACAGCCAGGGGATTCACACAGGTTCAAAATGCCCCTTTATATTTGAGTTCCCACAGATCGTCAAAAGTCAATGGACACTTACCAAAAGATTCTGGTAGAGAAGAGCTATCAACCAAGTGTAAGGGCTCAGAGAAACCAGTCATAGAGAACATATTGTCAGGTGGAAAACCTTTTCAGCACCATGTATCTCTCTGTTTTAGTCATTCAATTAAACCCTACTAGTTAGACAGTAAAGTATTTAAAATAAAATAAATAAAAGAGGCAACATTTGAAAGCATTATCTTTTCAGGACAGCAGTGGATGCCATTCACAGGAATAGTGAACAGATCTGCAAGCATATCATACTGAGCAAAAAGAACTGTGATAGTTATAGTTATTAAATTGTTTCATGACATAAAATGACACACCTAAACTTGTACTCTTCTACCTAAGTCATCATGGCCAATTTAATCATCATTTCTTGAATAGATAAAGACAATCCATGCAAGCTAGAAGGAAAAGCTTTTTGCAATAACAATAAGACCCATATCTGTGCCTGAGGTCATGTTATTGGGACCAAAGTAACAACTTCCTGTGCTTTTAATACATGTTTCTGCATTGAACACAGGCTGGGACATTGTCCCATTATTTGTAATGAAGATTCCTTGGTGGCCAAATCTTTCTGACTAGATATGAACATCTGGAAAAACAATGTAATTTTTTAAAAAAAGGACTTTAATAGATTCCTTAGAGTGAAGACCTGTTCTTGCTTTCTTGCTTGCCATTTGCACTATGGTTAAGAGATTTCACTTTCCAATTCTAAGTGCCATGGTTAGTGAGAAGTTGTAATTGGCATGCTTGATGTGCACAAAAGAGACTATTAAATTAATTAAAAAGCTGAAAATTGTCCTTTTGATATTTCTTAGATATGACAAAGATGAGATTTATTTATTCAGAGAGCAAATTCATTATCAAAATCTGCATTGTATTCATTTGAAAGAATAGCAGAAAATAGTCATTAATGAGTTGAAATGGTTGTTAAGATATAAGATTAATAAATACTAGAGAAAGATAAAATATAACAGACCAGGGGTATACAAACAGAATAGATATGGTGGCAAAGAAGATAATCAGGTGAATAAATGTACAAATGGAAAGTATTTGTTGATTTTCACTGTTGTGATTAAAGAACCTTGTCTAGGAAACTTAAGGAAGAAAAACTTATCCCAGCTCCTCTTTGAGAGATGTCTACTCTTTGCAGAGGACATGGTAGAACAGATCAGCATTAGGACAGAAAGAGAGGAAGGTGGATACCAGCATTCTCCTTTGCGTTTATTCTCCATTTTATCATTTCTTGAGTTCCCAGCCCATGTGAGAATGCTATCAAAGTAGAGTATTTTTCTTCCTTTATTTAATGTTCTGAAAATATCCTCAAGACACACCCAAAGGCGAACTTCAATCTCCTATGTTGTAGTAAAAATATAGTCTAGAAGTATAGTCTAGATAACAATGAACATTCACCATCACATTAGAGAAGTAGAAAGCAAGAGAATATGGACAACACTCCCTACTTCTGAATGTTCTTTCGTCCTTCAGTGAAAATTGTTGGGTTCATTTTTTCTTCATTCCTAACATGAATCCAATGTTGGGAATATGTCTTATTTGCATGCATATATTCACAAGTCATTTATACCCAAATATTTGTTCAGTACCTACTATTATTGGACTTGACTTTGTTTTAAATACCGAAATTTCACTTTTGGTCAATGTACATGTCCCACTTTTGCCTGTGGAGTTGTCAGGCAATGCTGGAATTAAAAGATCAAAAAGTTTAAAACACCTTGATGTCAACTTCTGTTTAAGTAAATATTAAATACATAAATTCTCTGGGATTTCCACTTTATTAAAAATAACTACCCTTTAAACAATTATTGCTTGAATCATTACCTATTCAGAGATGGGTAAAAAAATCCATCACAAAATAAACATCTCAAAGACCCACTAAAATATGGAACTCAAAAGGCAAATGAGTAAAAATAATCTGCTCTTAAGAATACTTTAAAGTAACATGTTCTGCTGAAAAATCCCTGAAGAAGTGCAGCCCATTCTGATAGGTAATAAACCACTACTGTGTCTCTAAGTGGTGTCTTCTAAGCAAAATTTCATTCTGGAGAGGAAAGGAAAGTATCTAATTCTTCCCAAAAATTAGTGAGTTTTGCCAAATCAGATAAATGTGTCAAATTGGAAGAGAAACATTACCAGGATACCATGCTTTAGGAATTCCATATTCTGTTAAAGTACAGAATTATTCTGAGATGCATCACATAGTGTGAATGTATGGAGTGATTTGATTTCTGGGATACAACCTGTGGTATGTGGATGTACCTGGACTTCAGAAAGTCATTTGGCCTTGGGCAGAGTGAGATATTCACGCGGAAGTCTCATCTGAATCCTTGAAGAGGTTGATTCAGGAAGACTCACAAGCATAAGGTGGTTTTCTAAATCTGATTTTTTATTATTTTATTTTATTTTATTTTGCATTTGTGCCTGTGTATGTGTGTGGGCGGGGTGTATCTTCTGTATCAGAGGGTACTGTGTTTGCTTGTGGAGGCCCAAGGGTGACTTTGGGAATCACCCTGTATTTCTTCTACCTACCATTTGATTTGGTCTGTAAAATCCCAACCTCCCTCTTTGAGGACTGGAAGTACAGACCACCACCATTTATGTCTGCTGTTTTTATGTGAGATCTGGGATCTGAACTCAGAACCTTCAGCTTGTTAGGCAGAGGCTTAACCTCTAAGCCAACTTTCCAACCCCTCCTTGATTTTAGAGATTCTAAAAATGTTCAGTGTCTAGAGTTGTTTAGAGTAAATTACTGAAGAGTTAATCCAGAGAAACAACTTAATATGTAGTATAATTAGATAAACTAGTTATTAAATTTAACATCTAGTCATTACCACAAACTTAGAAGCAGCAATTAATAATAGGTGTAAAAAACAATGAGAGAGGTAGCCAACACATTTATAGTAGTAGAACCTGACCTTTACCTTGATTATCTTACTTTCTGAATTCTCAGCTCTCATTTGATCACAGTCTAGCAGAAATTTAGGTGAATCACATATTGCAGAATCCCTGCTCTTTGAGCATAGAAATTAATAATTAAGTTTTTATTTTAAAGTTTAGAACTTTGGTTCTGATAAACCTAATATTCAATTTAAGTAATGACTACATTCAAAAAATCTATCATTATTTGATTGTGTCAGAGATTAACAATAACTTTGTCCCAGGAAAAAGGCCACAGTGGAAAAAAATACAAAACTTGTCTTTTTAGGACAAGGAATTTCTGGATGCATTTATAAAACAAAGTGTCTTAGCAGAAATACACATATGCTTCCACTGTTAAAATGTGGTAATTTCCTATAAATATTATGAATTAAAGAAAGGGGAGGAATAATCTTAAGAATGACATTCACATTGATTGACTTATCATTCTCTTAGAAGTGTGCTATTTAAATCCATTCAGAAACATAAAAATTTGAATCAAAAAGGGAATAAATAATTCAGAGTATATAGTAATTTCCTAGCTATACACTCTTATGAAAATACCTCATTTTTTAAAAAATACATGGAATTATTTAACAATGTGCTTCATAGATCTTTAAAATTCAAACAACTTGTCTGGAAAAGAATTGATAAATTATTGATAGGTCAGTGGGAATGATTAAAGTGTATATTGAAATAAGATTTAGAAATCTGTTTAGAATTCAATTTACTGTGAGCAAGTAGCATGGATAAAAGAGTAAAAAAAACATGAAAAGCAGGCTAAAGTGTTTAGTTGGCAACATTGGGCCACACCTAAGATTTTAAAAATTATCTTAATTTCAATTAAAATTGGAGAGAAAGATTTATTCCCAGCTACTTTATGCATTAACAGTATACTACTCCATTAAGACTAAAACACAGGTAGACAGGCATAGGTTGTCTTCAACAAAGGACGCCCAGAACATAAAAGACTATTTAAAGGAATGGAGGCAAGAAAAAGAAAAATTTTCCCAGATATAGGACAACAACATAGAAGAAATCAGTGATTATATTCAGGTTCACCAGTGCATTTTGTATTGAAAAAGTCAGAGATAAATTTGTTGGTATTAGAGTTAAACATTATGACAGGTTTTACACTAGACTTCATGGAATAGGAATTATGAAATCATTAGTTGGTCATTAAACATTGAGAACAAACAAAATATGTATTTTAGTAATAAATATTATGAACCCTGCTAGAAAAAAACTGCTTATTTATTCAAAACTGTATTCATATATATAATATATATAATATATAGATAATATACATTAGATATATCCAAATATCTAATCCATGTCAATTAAATTTATAGAGTTCATCAATAATATGACTTACACATAATGAATCAGGTTTAAGTCAAGTTGTGATCTTAGATCCAGGTCTTGTAAATATTTGTGATTGGATTTAGAGTCACCATACTTTGATTTAGAGTCACCATACTTTGGTTGCTTTTAAAATGGTTTGTAAGCATAGTTGGATTGACTGATTGCTCTGCAAACTTTAATGTTCCAGTGATGCCATGATTATAAAGTTTGCAATAAGAAAATGGTGCTGAATTTATTCCCTAGGAAGATATCACATAGTTTACAGAAAGCATGTGGCATAATAAAAGTCAATAGTTCACTTTGCAATTTCATTTTAGGGCAAAGAATGTGAAAAAGAAAAGGAAAGAGGAGATGAATAGACTATTACAAGTTTCAAGCCAAAGCAAAGATGTAAAACCCAGGTGCAGAAGAATATCCAGGGCTGAATGCAAAGAAGAGAGGAATCAAAATTGTAAATGATATTTGATGACATGATGGAAAGCGTAAGTAGTTGCCACATCTCACCAGCCACTGCGTGAGTGGGACCAGAGAAATACTGTGTATTCTCTGAAGACAAAATCGTTGCAGAAGAATCTTCTCCAACAGTACTTGTATTTGTTGGCTGGATATGGAAAAAAAAAAAACTTTCAGCACATGGTAAGCAGTGTCATAGATACAGATATCATCTTGACAATTGAAGTCTTGAGTTCTGGATGCATTCATAAGAATTAATAGCTGAATTAAGCTCATAGCAATCCTCTAAAATATTGCATAATTGATGGGAAAGGACAAGCCATGATGAGTGGGACTAGTTCTTGGCAGGTAAAAAATATGTAGGGAATTGGTTATAGACATTTGTATTCTTTGGATATACTTGGCCAGATATGCTGATAGGCAAGCATATCACTCTTAGAACTCCTATAGATATGCATGACTAGTTCATTCAGTTTCTGGTTTTGATATGCATTCTCTTGTCAACTTGTACTAAGAACTGTGACTAGACGATCATAAACTAAAATAAATCTCCTTATTCTATAAGCTTTCTGGTGTTGAATTTATTGGTATCATGCAGATTAACCGTGAAACATGGCTATGTGGCTTTTGCGGATTTTGTAATTTTTTGAGAAGTTCGGAAGTGTTTAAAGATCTTTGAGACTGTGGATTGCCAATCACTGTTCAGCAGAATTTAGTGGGCCATTTTGAAAATAACAATACTAAGAGTTGTGTATTGTTTTGGTCCAATTTGTGATTATAAGGGAACAAGGACTTTTGTGAGATTGAATTTAAAGACTATGGACTAGTTAGCTTGGTACAGGCGAGCTGAATTCATACCCTTGAAACTTTATATGAAAAATTACAGAGTCAATGTGGCTATTGGAAAATAAATGTCATTGGAGAAAAACCTACTTTTTCCTACTGTGATGATGGAAAAAAAAAAGAATACCACCACATGGAAATCTCATGTTTTGAAAATAAAGATTACCTTTCAGGTCAAAAGCCTAAACTGAAAAATTTTCTTGCCTTTCAGAAATTTTGACTGTCTAGAAAAGAGCTCTTTCAAGATTATCACACAGAAATTGATACAACTATAGCTTCAGGATACCAAGCTATATCTAATCCTTGCTGCAGAACTTGGCAGCATTGTTCAAACAGTACTGATTTTGTGCCTAATTGAGAGGTTCATGGAGACAGGCTAAGACTATTCACTAAGTGCTAGGTTGGAAGTTCCTACAATAGAAGTTGAAGAGAACCCAGGAAGAATACTGAGGATAGCAGAGTCCACTAGGTCCAGAAAGAAGTTATTTGTGAAACTTTGAGCTATCAAAAAGATTGAGATTTCCCTAAATCTTTGAGATATCCTGATTGTGTGATAAGCAATATAAGATAGATATTAAGCTTTGAGATGTGGTATTTACTTTGTTACTCTGGTCTTTAATTTCAAATTGATATTTTCTTACTGCATCTTGAGGTTTCCATTTTAAATGCTCATTTTATATTGAAGAATTTAACTGGTTTTGGTTTGAAAGGATCATCTTAGTAAAGAGATTTTGGAACTTTAAAATGTCAAACTGAACTTTTAGGGACTGAATATTTTAAATTATACTAAGAGAACTTTTAATCTTGGACTCTGAGAATTACTAAAATTGATTGCATCTACATCATAAGTTCAATGTAACAACTGTGGGGACAAAGATTGAAAGATTATAGCTTAAAAGTGATTTCTTGCTATGTCAAATTGACAAATTGGATACTATAGTTGGATACATAATGTGGGCACATTTGTAAAGAATTAGCATTTGAGTTAAGCTCTTAACAATCCTACAAGGGATTATCTAATTGAAGTGGAAGGCCTAGCCAAGGTAGGGTGGACTAGGCCTGCACAGATGGAAAAGATGGAGGAAGCTGGTTAAGGGAGGTGGCACCCTCTTTGCATAGTTGGCCAGACTTGCTGTCTGGGAAATGAAGTTTACCCTTCTCTTAGAAATCCTGTGGATATGATGTGATCAGTTCCCTCAGCCCCTGGTATTGGTATGAGCTCTCCTGTCAAGGTAGATTAAGAACTATATAAAGACAATCATGAGTAAAATAAAAGTCCCTTGCTCCCACAAGCACTTTAGTCATGAATTTGTTGGAAAAAGCATAAGTAATAGTTGTAATAGATAGCAACAATACTTGTGTAGTCTTAGCACTAAACAGAGCATTTGCTTTGAGATAAAAAGGATTTAGACCATTGGCAAGCACATTTGTTTAAATTGACACATCCTAGACAAAATTCAATCACAGTGAACATGATTAGGATCTATTTTCAGGTCTGAATAAAGTTTTCCAACATATTGCACATTTAAGTGTTTGAAGAAGAAAAATACATGACAGTAATTCCATGTGACCACCGGGGAGAAATTCTTTCCACCTTCTAGAAGCTTGAATGCCACTGAAGGAAGAACAACATTCTAGAGCCATAATGAAAGTAAATAGAGAAGTAGATGCTAATGGAAAGAAGCAGTAGTTTCTGAGACAATTTCCAGTAGGGTCTTAGATCTTCCCACCTTCTTCATGAATATTTCCCTCATCCACAGTTATTGGACAATCTTGTCAAATCCAAAAATCAATTATTTCAGCAACAGGAAACAGCAATAGTTAAATTAAAACAAAAAACAAAAAACAAAACTTGTCACCTAACATGCATGCTAAAACACTCCAGGATAGTAGATTGTTTTGGTTTTGTCAGTTTGGAAATTTGCAGTTTATAAACAACGGTCATTTATTTCTCACCATTTCTGAAGCTGTGTTTCTTGCATGGAGGTCCAATGAAGGCTCATTTTAAAAAGACCCTGCTGTCTATCTCTGCTCACGCCTAGAGGAATGGCAAAGATGATCTCTCCAAGTTCATTCAGAATAGCACAAATCCCAATCACGAGGGCTCTGCTTTCCATTTGGTAGATAATCTGAGCTAAGTCTCTCTACATATTCATTATCACTGTCCTTAATTTGCAGTAGTGAAGGTATATAGTGGAGCAGACTCAAAGGTGATAATTACTGCCTAAATATTGTAAGCTAGTTTGCATAGCTACTGCCAAAACATTTAACGCTAGCTGCCATAGTTCATACTGTTCCTCATTTCATGTAAGGATGCACTGATTCATCAACCAATGGGAAAGAAGAAGGCGCCTTTCACTAATGCAGATTTTGAGATAATTATGGAACTCACAGTTATCCTTTATATCAGCTGTGCTAAACCAATAATAAATTCTGTTTCAGTATGAACTATGAGATAATTGCAAAATGAATTGCCAAACACACACACACACACACACACACACACACACACACACACACACACGAATGTGTTTAGAGCTTTTAAACTGCATTTAAAATTTTTTGCACTTAGATATTTCCTTTAATGTTAATAAGGTAGTTTACATGATGATGCAATAATTGATTGCACCTTAGCCCACTGAACTTCCTGTTCATTACCACTTAGGTAGGAATGGGGAGGCTAGCAGGAAACAGAATTTTCCCTTTCTAACTATATTTTCTTATATATATCAGTGCACAATCCTGCTTCAGTATGTTGCATAAATAATGATAATTTTAAATTTCTTTGATAATTCTATGCTAGTAATATCTCAAAAATTCATTTTAAAGAAAGGAATAAGAATGAACAGTCCCTATGCATAGGAGCATAATATGAGGAAAACCTATAAGGAAAACATATGAGGGAACAATAAAATAAAATAAAAGCCTTGAGCTGATCCACTTAGAAACCAGGGACACAATTATATTAGAAGTAACAGGAATGTGGTACTTCTTGACAGAACTTTGGTCAGATAGGTCTTAATGGCCCCCAAATATTATAGGCTTTTACCATAACTCTTGGTTGTTCTCCAAAAACCTTAGGTAAGACATTATCACTGAAGATGCAACACAAATGAATACAATATGTGGGCAAAGTGTGTCAGCTGGAAATGGTCTAAGGACTTTCTCCTTGCTGAATAGTTTATACAGTACCAGGGAATACTGTAGAAGCTGCTGGGGGATAAAAATAATCACAAGCCCCATCAATGACATATCTGTAAGTTACAAAGTAGATCACCATGGCAACAGGTGACTACCAGTGTGATGGCATGACTACTAAAGAGACAACCAATAGCTTTCTGACTGGACTCAAGACCCATTTCTTAGATGGTACCCATCCCTGCTACTGTAAACTAGAAAAAGAGCCTAAAAAGGGGGAGGAAATAGATCAGTAGGAAAGACAGCCAATAAACCTATGTGTAGGAAGACAGTACATCAAACTGTTTTGTAGGCAGTAGTTACTGTTCCTATAGAATGGAATCTCACAGTGTGCACTTTTGAATCTAAGACTGGATGAGTGAAGGGAAATGCACATATCAGTAGGGTGGCCTGAAGAGCGGTAATTTGTTACACTACAGAAGCCTGAACTCCCACAGGAGTAGACAAGCCAGAGTGAATCCTGAGGTCCATTGAGGCATGCAGGCAGAAGGGTGGGAGGGAGGAGAAAGGAAGAGTGAAGGGAAGGAAAGGGAAGGTATGAGAAAGAGGAAGGAAAGAGAGAAGCTGGAGTGAATACTCAATATGCTTGTAAAAGTAGAAAAAAAATAAAAATGAAAAAATATTCTTTGATAATCGATTAACCTGATAGGCAAAATGCTTCTTTCTATTTCATGTACTACAATTGAAGCTAATGAAGATATAAAGCTCAATATTTTCTGTGATTATTTTCTATATTCCATTTCTGTTCTTTTTATCTCCTAAAAGTCCCTCAGCCCATGTTGCAAGTGAAGATTGAGGTAGTCTGTCACTTGGAAGTTATCTCTTTTCGTTACTAGAAGGGTTGTACTCTTAGGTAAACTCAATTGGCTCTAAATCTTTGATCAAAGCTGATTTTAAAATCATATTTTCCGCCTTCTACAATAGTCATTGTAGTTGCAATTTCACAGGCCAAGTATTAGGCAAAATAGAAATCAGTCATAAAGGTTATTTGATTTTTGAATTACTTTGTCCCTATCTCAATGGAACTAGATACTTCTGGAAATCTGAATTTTCTGTTTAGTACCTTCACGTCCTCTCAAAGGCATATTGAGTTTAGTAATTTTCATAAAGTAAACAACAGACAATCCTAATAAACAGTAAATTTCAGGTACTATATTTAGCTTCTTGCTAACCTGTTGATATTTCCTTTCCTCATAAGTATCTGAAATTTTTATCCATTATTTTGAAATTCTCAATAGACAATGAAATATTAAAACAGACTTCAATATAAGGTAATTCTGAAATAAATCACCTATAACTTCATAGTTTCCTGAGATAATTAAAGTGTGAATGTGTGTGGGGGAGGTAAGCGTCTTGAACAAAAGTGACAAAATTAATAGGTATTAAATTCCTACTAGAGTAAGTACTTTATGCTTCTTATTTTAGATATAACCTATAAATGTTTCATGTTTATTGATGAAAAACAAATTTGCATGTATAATGTGCAATGTATCTGTAGAAACATTGCATATTGAAGTAATGACTCGTATGCTTTCGTTCTGACAGCAAGGTAGGATCTGCTGTGCTACACACCTTTTGCTATGGGGCAATTTGAAAGCAAAATCTCCTATCATCTCCTTTTAGCACATTTGAAATACAGCACTGACCATTTTTACAATTTATATTATCCAGAGTCAGTGAGAAAAGCTTTCTCCATATCACTTTTTAAATTCATGTCTTGGGGAGGTGTTATTCACTTTCATATCAGAGCAAGAAGCCAGCAGGATAGGCTCAAGGGAGACTTTTCTTTTCTCTGTTCTGCTGGAATCTATTGCTTAAATTATACCTGATTCACAGAGAGGTGGATTGGGATGGGAATGGCTTGACCTTACCTTAAACAGACACTCAATAAACCATTTTCCATTGCTTGAGATGTAGTTCTTGATCTAAGTCATTAGATGTTAGCTGTTATGGAAGATCAAAATGCCTTAATGGGCATTCCCTAGTAGTCTGAACCAGAGAAGTCCAAAAATGTCAAATTTTGGTGATTATTCTTAGAATTGATGTATGGATAGGAAAAATCCTATAGAAACTCCACTAAGATATTCAGCTTTGCTCTAAAATAACAAGATTCCCTGGTATAAACAACTCCAGTAAAGGTCTTGGAACAGAAAGGAGGGTGTGAAGAAATTTTAGCTCAAAATATAGCAAGATGCCTGGTAATCTCTCAAGCGTGTTGGTAATGATGAAACACTACTGTATAAAATCAGCGTGTGAATCTCTGCATCCTTTTGGCTCCGCCCCATGCTACTTGCACCACATTAACGTCATGCACATTCCTTCTTTCCTCTCCCTATCACACACCCTCACACACCTTCTGACATTCTGATAATTTGCTATTTTTCGAGGCCTGAAATAAACCAAGAGAAAGGACTAATAACGTAGCACCCATTGGTACCTGGACCCTTCACTCATGAAAATAGCATTGATAGTATTCCTAGTTGGCCCAAATTATTTCTAAGAATCTCTAAATAGTATGTCTCTGCGTTGCTGTGACACAATATCTGAAAAAATCAAATTAAGACAGAAATAAATGTTTGGTTCAACCTTCCAAAGGCTTCAGTCTATATTTAGTTGGCTCCTATTAATGTTAGATTAGTGTCCACTTGACAGGTGCAGGCTGTTTGGGGCACAGCTGAGAAAAATCAATGGTTGGAACAGGCCTCTGAACAAGCAGGTACTGACGTAATTGATGTGGAAAGCCCAGTCCATAGTGGGTGATGCTTTCTAGTGGTGGACCAGATAATAGGAAGTGCAAGGAAGAGGGACTTGCTCTTCCCTGATCCTGTGTTGACTTGCTATTAAGTTCACTCTTTCGACCATCACTGCCTTCTTCAAGTATTGCCATCTTTGTTGCTACTACTGCTGCTTCCTCTGTCCTTGGCTGACTCAGAATTGTACCCTTTCAATCTTGCAGCCATCTCTGCTGCATTTGGAGCCTGGTCTCATAGGCTTTGCCACTGTTCGCTGTTCATTGCTGACATCGGATGCTAGCTGTTCTTCCTGGACATGGGACCCCAGCATCTTGAATGCTCCAGCAACATAGAGGCTTCAGACCTCGGTATCCTTCAACTTTGTGAGACATTCTGATAAAGAATGAAACAGCTATGGGAGGCTACCTTGGATGACATGATTTTTATTGTGAGTGGATGCAATCATTTTTTTATATGTATACATTCTAGCAACTCTAGAGAACCCTCACTAACATAGATTCACTATTTCTGAGTAGTTCATCATGGAGAAACTGGGTGGCAGGTCATGGCTTCTGATCTCATGGAAGTCAGGAAGGAAGAAAAGTAAGAAAGGAATAGTCTAGACACAAGGTATTCTGACCAAGGGCCTCTCCAGTGTCTACTTACTGCATCTAGACCTCTCCTGCTCATAGTCAAGGCATCTGGCAGTGGATTACCATATTTAAGACACTGACATGGTGAATGTTACCTTTATAATAAAATAATCTGTCAATAGATCCACCAATTGGAGACTAAAACTTCAGTACAAGAGCCTTTTGAGCAAAAGCACTTTATGACAGAACCATTAGTGCCTTCACAATGTAAATTTGGAAGCACAATTGGATTTCCTATCATTAAATGAAGATTCCAATTTTAAATTAAGTGCCTTTATTCTTAGTGATAAAAATAAAACATGAGCAACATGTCCTTCAATGTTCTTGTGGACTACCGTTTTTAATAAATGACCAATTACGTGTCACTCATAATTTTGTACCAAGCAATGTAGCCAGCATAACATGTATTCGGGATCTTCTACATGACAGAATCTCAAGAAGTCATTTTCAAAGTTAATTTATCATTTGCGTCTTCTTCTTCTCATCAAGACTAGTTGACAGTAATTCTAAACTTGAGTGCATTCTTTATAACAACCAGAAATCTAATTATTTTCTCCAAAGTTTTTTGAAAGAATTATCCAGAGGAAGTAGGATCCGATATCATCCTTTACTTATATTTATAAATCACGGTATATGATGCTTGTTTTTCAGAAAAATAGACCTAGAAATGACAGGGAAGGACATAAAGAGGAAAGAAGAGGAAGATGAGAAGGTGAAGGTCTTAATGTTTTAGACGAACTGAAGAGCAAAGTTACTAAGGTGATGATTACAGACATCAGATTCTTTGCTTAGCTTTGCGAGGTACTAACATCTGGGTAGTTAAGAATACTTGGCTTCCCTCCACTGAGCAGGAACTACTTAGACTGAAGATGTTTAAGACGATGATATCAATGTTCTCTTTGTTATTTTAGAACAAAGACCTCAAGTAAGAATAAATAAATGTAGCAAAATCTCAACAGATCAGGAAACAGTTTACAAAGGCCAGTGTCTGAAACTTTGTGTTCTGAATTTACACAAAATCCATGAAGGAAAACTCAGTAAAAGACAAAGAAGTTTAAAGCACTGTTGCTTTGCATTCCAAGAATAACAGTACTAATTTAAAATACAGTCAAAAGTGTATCAAAGTTAATTGCTCTGTCAACTTTTTGCAATTTTCTTATTCACCTAGTTCTATAACTTTTGCAATTACCTTAATTATTGCATTTATTAAAACATGAGTATAAGAATATCAAAGCCATTTGTGGATAAATTAATCTAAATTATAGTCTAATCAACACTTACTTTTAAAAATAATTCTTATAGAAAGAAACAAAGGAGGAAGATAAAATAAATTAAAAATTTACACATATATATATGTGTATATATATTATATATATATATATATATATATATATATATATTACTTCCAAAGTAATAAAAGGATCAGGTTGAGAATAAATTGAAAAGATGTGTACTAAGTGTAATATATATATATATATATATATATATATATATATATATATATATATGTTTTTCTGTCTGACCTAAAAGGAAAAACTGACAAAGAACATGACTACTTTGAAGTGCCAAGACAATAAATTTAATTTCAATAAATAAAGAAAAACATATACAAATCAGCCAGTGTCCAGTCAGATTTTTCCATATTTTTTCTGTTAACTCTGACAAAGCTGTCTATTTTTTATTATTTATTCAATTGTGTGTGTGTGTGTGTGTGTGTGTGTGTGTGTGTGTGTGTGTGTAGAACCAAGGGTGAATTCGGGAATCATCATGGACTGTTTCTACCTCCTTTTTTACTCTGCCCCGGGATTCACAGGCTTTGCCCACCAGGACCGAAGCGCAGGCCGCCCCGGCTTCCGCCTGGTGTTTGTACTCAGGACCCTCTGCTTGCAAGGCAGAGGCCTAATCCCTAAGCCATCTCTCCAGCCCCAAAGCCACCTCTAATGCCAGGGAATACCTAATTACACATGCATTCTTTGTACACAAAATAAAATAAAAATAAAAACTAAGCAAACTAGTCTTACTTTTTATTCATCAAATATTTTATGTAAATTCTGCAGCATCATGAAGTCTATTTCCTATTTTTTCAAGTATATCATTCATAGCAACTCAGAGTCTCTGTTGCAACTGATGGAAAGATAGGATGGAGGAATGGACGCTGGTCATGTAAGCTCAAAGGTAAGGAACGGAATGTCTCAGTTTTTGCAATAAGCCAGGAAGTGAGGTTGTCTACTTAGAATGAAGATGATGGGAGAGGTGAAGTAAAAGTGTTAAATTTAATCAGAGAAAAAAGCTTAGATGAAAATATTTTGGACATTTTATATTATATGAATTTTGCTGAAATTCTTTCATACTTTATGTTGTTCAGCTGGTAAGCCTTCATTCAACTTTGGGCTAACATGGCTGTTTTTTAAACACTGTCCTCAAATGTCTTTCTGTGCTGGAATTCTGGTGTACAATTTTAAAAATTAAATCTATAATCAGTATACTTTTTCATGCTGCAGCTTACCTATTTCATAATTATGTTATAAATTCCTCTTTGACACTTGAAATAATTTTTGTTTTTTACAGTTTGCCTCTGAATGAAGAGATATGGATATAATGATTAATGCATTGAAGCTAGTATTATCTTTGCTAATTAAATAAAAGAAATTCAAAGAAATGTGTGTGTAAGACTGTGTGTGTGAAAGAGAGGAGAGAGAGAATGTGTATAGCTAGCTAGTCCATGGTATTTAGTGTGTTAGCTCACAAACTAAGAGGGAAAAAGAGACTTTTAACTGGAGGCAGCAGTTAAAGTAAAAAAAGACCCAAGTTCAAACCTGAGTCCTAAAAACTGCCTCTGCTCCACCTTTTTTGTTTCTCATGATGTATTTTAGCAAAAATCAAATGCAACAAGAGCAGAGCATTGTCACTTAGTCGAGTAGTCAGCCACAGCATCCGTGGTCAGCGCCCCTATTGCCTTTGATGCAATAGGTTATATCTGGTTAAGTGGTCAATGAAGCTTCTCTGCATTATAGATCACACCAGATTGCTAGTATAGAAATATGGAAATGAGATTAAGTCATGTGTAGTCTCCAGAGAATATCCTGAACTCCACTTACAGAGACAATCCCTCTTATTCCATAGGAATCATCTCAAAATGCGGGTCAAGGGTCATTATAAAATATTGCCATCTAATTTACTATATCCTTTGTAAAGTTTCTTACACATAATTCCATGAATACCTTCACATTGTGAAAATTCATCAGGCTGTAAGACTAGATTTATTTTAACTTTCTAGAGGTATATTGAGTTATATTACATTTCAAACCCGTGGATATGCAAATGACGTTGGTCAAAACTAAGCAGGACATAAAGCAAACATCACAAAAATAGGAAAGAGGAGATTCAAAGGGAAAAGGGGAAAGGAGTGTGAAAAAGATAATGACAGTATAGTCCTAATATATTTTTGTAAATGTGTAAAATTCCCAAGAACAAAATTTGTAAATAAGAAAAATAACTAGGCTGGCAAGATGGTTCAGGGGGTAGAAGTAAGTGCTTGTGGTTGAACCTAGAAATTGATCCACAGAGCCCACATGGTAGATAGAAAATGACTCCTAACTATTGTTAGGAGTCTCTGACCTCCACAAGCACAATGACATGCCCATACCTGTTCTCTCTCTCTTTCTCTAACTATATGAAGTATAGAAAAGGAAAGCAAAACTTTTCCCCTTGTAGGTGATCATTTGTGGTCACTACAAGGTGACCTTTTTCTGCCCTTGAAGAGTGTGCATTGCTTGACACTCTGTAGCATGGTCAGGTTTGTTCAACCACCGGCTCTATAGAAAAAAAATAAGTTTTAACTTAAATTCAAAGACTTTTATGAATTTTTTAAAATGCATTTAGTCTTCAAGGTATATAGATACATATGAGACAGAAAAGCTTAATATTTTTTCTTATATTACTTGGTGTGATGTATTGTTAAATCCTACTGATGATGCCATAAACTAGAGATTCTGGTGGTTTGCACTGAACTCAAGTCTCCTTTACTAACTGAGTCATGAGTTAGCACCTTTACTAACTGAGTTTTCCTGCTGGAACTTCAATAATTCCCCTCCTTATTTTCTTTCTCTCATTTAAAAGGAAATCTCAATGAAGTTTTTATAAATCATCATCTCTTTTTTTAAAATTATTTATTTATTATTTATTTATTTATTTATTTATTTATTTATTTCCGCTCATACAAACTTAATAGGTACACCAGTCCCCTCCTTCCCTCCACTCCTCCCTGGACCCTCTTGCTCCCTCCCCCCTTTATTCCTTTCTTTCCCCCCATCCCTCCCTATATCCCAGTGCCTCCTCCCCCATCCTGGGAGCATCCTTTAATGTGTATGTCAAACTTTCCTCTGGGTCCTCCTCTCTGATGAGGTGTAGGGACTCAGTGGCAATTCCTATAACTCTTTCTCGTGTACTCCTTAAGTGTAGGAACACTATTGTGACTGTTAATCCCTTGCTTCTAAGGATCCTAGTGCCTTTAGTCATGCTAGACTTTGAGGGGTCAATAATGTGTTGGTCATTGCACAGGTCATGCAAAGTCCTATTACGATTGCTTTGGACCTAACTTGTGTGGAGTATCTTGCATATCATTAATCCTCCTCATCTTCATGCTCTTACAATCTTACCACCTCCTATTCCGCAAATTTCCCTGATTATAAATAATTAAGTTAGTCTTTATTTGAGTAGATATGTCCTTTCAGTCACTAATTAACCTAAGTGTACAGATTCCCCCATGAAATAAAGAAACTCATCCAGCAGAATTCCATTTCTAAACAATCTTCCAGCATAGCCTTCCTTCTGTTTTTTCTCTGCTCTCCAGAGCTATACAGCAGGGAAGGCTGTAACTCCCGAGTCTCGTGGCCCAGATTTGTGTCCAGCTTTCCTGATGTGCAGGATATCACTGAATTTCAGTAGGCTGACCACTTGCCCTCGCCCATTCCTTTTTGTGTAATGGAAGTAAGGTTGTCTCCGTGAAGAAAATGAAGATCTAATATCTTAAAGTTTTAAAGAGGTTTGTAAAAGTGCTCTATGAATCTGCTAAATAATAAATCAAAGTCCTTAACTTCATACAGCTCAGTCAAGGAGCAAAAATAGTATAAACCAGCCATACTTAACCCAGTAATTGTTGTGTCTCCAACAACAAATGCTTGCTCATCAAAGTATGTGGAGGATTACATCACTGGAATACTGGCCTGTGTGCACTTCCTCTTGAAAGTGGCTCTCCTCTGAATAAAATAGCCTTGCCTGCTCACAGGTAATGAATATTTTCTATATTCTCAAACATTCTAAGTTGAAAAGTAGTTTATAAAGACAGGTAGTCCAATAAAGGACACAATGTGTAAAAGAAATTAATGTACTAAATTAACTCTGATTATAGCAAAAATGTTATAAAAATTAACAATATACATTTTCCTATCTTAATATTTGGTTCAGGAAGCACAGTGAAGCATGCAGAGCCTTGTTCTTACTCAATCGTTGCCATGTGAGCAGCTTAAGTAAGAAGAGAGCTAAATTCTGAAAATGACACTCTGACCACAGGTTTTCATGGTTCAGGCAAGCGTTATCTGTCCACCCCCCAGCAAGTAAAATATACTTAAAAAGCAAACTGCCACATATACTTACCATGCTATTGATTATGTATAGTATATAATATTTAAAGAGTATCATGAATTGCTGTGTTAGCGGCTTGTTTATATTCTTTCTATTATTTCTATTTTGTCATTCATGTAAGTACAAATATTTCATATAAACAGAATATTGTTTTAATAAAAGCAGCCTCATTTGTAAATAAATATTGCCATTAGAAAAATGGCCACTTGAGAATTCAAGGAAAGGAGACAAGGAAGGAGGGAGAGAGGATACTTAGCATAAGATGGTAAAACAGCATACAACCAGAAAAAAATATATAAAGAAGAGAAAGTAATCAACAATTCAAGGAGGGAATATCATATTTTTCTTACCAACCTAGTGTCTTATTTGACATTAATTTCTTTCCTCAAGAACAGATGGGTTTATAGTGACAGTTCCTATTGGAATAGCATTTCCCTGAACCCCCAATCCTTCCAGGAACTGGGATCCTGGAAAATCATGGCTTTCATCCTTTATGGAGATCAACTGCAGTTTCATTTTCATAACATCATGGATACTTTGCTACCCAAGGACATAGCAATTCAAGTTCTTTCTTTCCCAACCAAGCATTTGTCGTATACTTTTCCATTGCAATTAGAATCTTTGGACAACCTCTGTTTTCTAAATGGGCACAAACTACTTGGCTCTCTGGAAATTCTAAGAACAGTATACAAAAGGTACTCAGGATCTATGCATCATTATCTACTCATGAAAGGAAGTTGTTACTACATTGAGGCAGTTAGTTTTAAATGTCGATTTGACATTTGACACCTAAGTCTTTGGTCACACGTATGAAGAATTATTTAGTTCAGATAATCCATTGATCATCTAGCTGATATGAGAAGATCTAACTCATAGTGAGTGAGATCATTCCCTGTGTAGTTGGATAAGATGGAGAGAGCAGGTGTGCTTTGACAGATTACAGCATAACCCTTTGTATGGGTAATTTCCTCTGTTCTTGATGTTGATATAAGGCCCCTTGCCATAAAGGACTGTAACCATGAACAACTCCCCTTTCCTCTAAGCTGTCTGAATTATGAATTTATTATAGCAACTGGAATATGGAACTCAGGCAAATTTTGGCAACAGAACAGAGGAATGTTGCTATACGACCAAGAATTTGGTGACTATGAGGCCTTCATGACTTTGGAGCTGTTTTTGTGAAGAAAGGTAGAAATGTTTGAAGATTTTGAAAACCTGGGTTTGAAAGTCCACTGAGCAGAGTTTAATGGGCTATCTGGGAACTCTAAATGCTGAAAAAAGTGTTCTGTTTAGGCCCTGATGATGAGGTTTTGAAGGGAACAAGGTCTTTGGTGAGTGAATTTAAAGGAAGGATTTATTTGTTTGGTGGACAAGAACAGTATGAGCAGACAAATGGTTACAAACAAACAGCAGAGTGGCTATAGTCGCTGACTAAATTAAAATCATTGTAGAAAAACCTATAGCTTTTTGTCTTGGAACAGTGGAAGAGATATCCCCAAGGAAGAGCCCTGTCCTACACAGCTTCCTTGTCACCTTTCAGACTTATCTGGAGGAAGAAAGCCTAAGCTGAAGAAACTTCCTGCTATTATAATGTGAATGGCTAGGAGAGCACTTCTCAGGGTCAGTGCACAGAACAAAATGCAGTCATAGTACCCAGAAGGCCTTGAGATACTTCAAACTGACAGAGAATGTGATGACTGATGTACTCTAGGCGGCACCACTTTGATAAGACATTGAGGAGTTCCGGGCTGGAGAGGTGGCTCAGGGGTTAAGCCTCTGCCTTGCAGGTGGAAGGTCCTGAGTTCGGATCCTAGACCCCACGTATAGACACTAGGTGGAAGCGGGGGCGGCCTGCGTTTCTGGTCCTGGTAGGGCGGAGCCTGTGAATCCCGGGGCAGAGTAAACAAGGAGGAGGTGGAGGCATCCGTGGTGGTTCCTGAATTCCCCCATGGTTCTACACACACACACACACACACACACACACACACACACACACACACGCACGCACAATTGAATAAATAATAATAAAAAAGTTTTTTTTTAAAAAAAGACATTGAGGAGTTTATGGAGTCAAGGTTGGAATTCCTGAAAATGAAAATGACACTTGTAATTGTAGAAGAAATCTCAAAACTTTGGAAATGACAGAACCAGGGCCAAGAAAGGCTACAAGTACAAATTGGAACTGGCCCAGAAAGAAGGAGTGTGTGCTGTGGGAGGCAGAGTAGGCATGACAGAACCGGCCTTCATTTCAGATTCAACTTGGTTACATGACAAGTGACAGATGGTGGAAATTGAACTACAGGATGTGGTGTTTACCTTGATGGACTTTGGCTTGGTTTGGCTTATTTTTAATTTTGATTTAATAGTTTCTCGTTGTGTTCTGCTGCTTACACTTTAAAATAAAGATGCTTATTCAGTGCTATTGTAAGTAAGAAGTATTTAACTTGCTTTTTATTTTGTAGAAACTTGCAGTTAATGGACTGACTTTTATAATGTTGAAGCTGAAGTGTTAGTATGAACATTTTAAAGCTAGATTATAGGAACACTAATATTGGAATATGAGAAATTTCAATATGGTCTAAATGCATTTTACACTGTAAGACGAATATAAAATATGTGGGGAAAAGGGGGTAGAATAGTGTGATTAAGAGTAATATTTTCTGTGGATTTGATTCTCACCTGTGCCTTTATATGGATCTAGGGATCAAACTCAGGTTTGATCTTACTGGTTCCATGCAAACATTTTTGAGTGATTTTCAATAGAAAATTCCCAGATAACATCTAAAAGCTTGTCCCTGATTTCTTCATTCTGACTACAACTATTTTGCTCCCCTACATAATATTATGAATAGTATTTTGTGCACACAATTTTGCTTAATTTGAGTTTGCATCTATACAATATGGTTCTGTATATCTGCTGAGTTTTCTTCGTTTTCCACATTTAGCACCTAAAAGTACTTTGGCTCTTCTCTTTCATGGAGCCTGTTGCCAGAATGGGAAACTCTGGTGAGCTTTGTTTTTTTTGCTTTTTTATTATTATCATTATTATTTATTCAACTGTGTTCATGTGCGTGTGTATGTGCGCGCGCGTCTCTGTGTGTATGTGTGTGTGTGTGTGTGTGTGTGTCTGTGTATGTGCAGAACCACGGACGAATTCGGGAACCACCATGGATGCCTCCACCTCCTTCTGCCTCGGGATTCACAGGCTCCGCCCTACCAGGGCCAGAAGCGCAGGCCTCCCCGCTTCTGCCTGGCGACTATACGTGGGATCTGGGATCCGAACTCAGGACCTTCCGCCTCCAAGGCGGAGGCTTAACCCCTGAGCCACCTCTCCAGCCCCTCTGGTGAGCTTTGTAAACTGGGACCTTTGTAACGGATTTTCTGATGAAGCTCTGGTTACTGGTGGGAGAGAGCAAAGTTGAGAGTCTTATTTTAGCATACCCCCGGCTCTAGGCAGGCCTCATATCTCTGAATGGCTGGGCCCCAGGGTTTAAACTCTGTTACGTTTCTGCCATGCTTGGGTTTCGCTTGTCACTCGTCTTACCTTCCATTGTCAGACGGAGGAAAGACTCCCCCGACTCGCTAGTCCCCTTGTATCCTACGCTGTGATATATAACTCCTATCCACAAATCAGAGACAGAACTAATAAATTTCTCTTCCTTTGCATATTTCTAGTAAATTATGTGCTTTCTGTCTAAAGACAATAGAACAGTCTAAAGAATTTTGAAATCCAAATATTTTATTTCATAATGACATTTTTTCTTCAAAATTTAGACATATCAATAGAAATATATAAGAATCCTTACTATATTATAATTTCCTGATATCAGTTTTGCTCTTTTCACTTATGATCTAAATAAAAGGCAAAATATAGTACACCACAACATTCTTTGATTTTTAATTAGGATTAAATATTAAGTGTTGTGTGTGTGTGTGTGTGCGCGCGCGCGTGTCTGGATCAAGTAGGAATATAACAGAATGAAGCATTAGTTATGGTCTAACTTCAATTCAAGGACAAACTAGTATGTGAGTTCAAGAAAGATTTTCTATTTAAAAATATTTTTAAACCTTATATTTTCTTAAAATCATCTATGAGCAAGAAACAATTACAACTTTTTAATAGTTAGTTGATAAAAATTTTCATGATCCCTTCCGACTGCAAGATTATGATTCTAATTATTTAAATTCTAATAGTATCAGCCATATCAAGACACAAAGAAACCTCACCGTGAACTTGAGAGTCAGTGGCATAACTTTCAGGCACACCTGTGAGGAATTATTTAGTTAAGATGGTTCTGTAGGAGATTATGTTAATGATATAGGAAGATTCAGCCCACAGTGGGTGGGGCCCTTCTGTGAGCAGGTGGGTGAGGTGGAAAGAGCCGCTTCAGTGTTTTAGCGTGAAAGCACTGTAAGCAAGAGAGAATGCTTGTTCCTTTCTCACTTCTCGAGTAGACATGCTGTGTCCAGTTGTCAGGACTCCTGATGTTGATGTGAATTCTCCTGTCCTGCAGACGATCTAAAACTATAAGCAAGAATAAGCTCCTTACTTCCTTAAGTCTTCTCATCATGCATAAATACAATCTTCAGAGGAGAATCTGGAAGACCTACATAGTTTAATAATACATGATTGTCACAGTAAATCTTCTCAATATATTTAAGTATTAAGTAATTTATATAACAATATTTTTAAGAATTTTCCTCAAAGACTGACATACTTTGATATAGTCAATCATAGTAGTCTATATCATCATATAATTCTTTCTACAATTCCAAGTGAAATAGGCTAAACTACTTACAATGTTGAGTCAAACTCTGTTCACTAAAAGCAGCTATTCTAATAAGAGGAATGGAATTCTCTATCAAATTGCATTTATTATTTATTGCTTTTCTGATCTTTGTTAGCAACTTTCATTTTGATATCCTCTCACTTCATCTATTATTAGAGATCACATTATTTCTCTTAGCAGAGGGAGTCCACAGGAGTTTAAAAAGGCAAGGGGCCTTGTGGCATACAGAGGAAATGGAATATTTCTTGGAAGATGAGGAGCATGAACCTGGGATGTGCTCATTTGCGCTGGAGGTAATGGTGTGAGAGAAGGAAAATGCAAGGGTCTTTTCAAGGTTCCATGAAGTGGAAAATGTAGATTGAGAACTTACATATTTCTGCAAATGTGTAAAATTCACAATATAAGGACTCAACCTGGGGACAGATGGTGATTGATAATGTGCTTGTTCTGCACATGGGTTCGGAGCTGTTGACTCACTTGCAACAGGTCCTGTACTTTGAGGGGTCGGGATGGTGGGTTTACCCTTCACATTCTGCCTGCCTCCATGAGCAAGCACGCAGGCTGGAGAGACATCTGTGGGAGGTTAGCAGGGCATTTGAAAGCAGCTGAACAGAATGGAGCTAACAGGCTGGTACACCAATTACAAGCTATGTGGCATTAATGTTTTTCCAAAACGCTGAGCGCCCAGATCCAAGGATGAAAGAGACAACTCCTTAGGGAGACAGATAGCTTGGAGAGATGAGTGAGTGAGAGAATGGAAAATTTATTAGTAATATTTCCACCTATTATTTAGAGGAATAATGATGCTCTAAAATATCACAAAGATGTTCAACTATAGATAAAAGCTTCCATGTCTAGTTAATTTCTTTTGGATTTTAAAAGATTTGCAGAAACTGTCATTGAAGCAAACTCTCAATGAAATGAAAGAAAAGACAATAAAAGAGAAGACAAACTGTGTACAGACATCCAGAGAAGCCTCAGGTGATCTGAAGAGAAGGAAAAACTCAGCTCTAGGATTTGGCGCAACCACCAGTCTGGCCAGCGTTGGCCTGAGTTCTATGAAGCTTTGGCTCTCAGGGGAGAATGTAAAGTTCTGTCAGCTCATCCATTTGGATAATTAGCCACAGATATCATTTCCCTGCTCCATCTGCTTGCATTTTTCCTAATAATTGGAACACTAAATAATGTCCCTGAGTCCTTCAGCTAACTCTCTGTCAGCATAGTGAAGATCAGCTCCCAAGGACTGTAAGCATACAGGCACCTCAGACCTCTTGGGAGAAGAGAATGAAAGACCAAGGAGACCATCACCACAATCCAGAAGCACATAGGACCCAGTGGTCCCGGAGTTCAAGGTAGCTACTCTACACAGATTGTTCCACTCTGAAATCCCAGACAACTGTCATGCAAGAACAAGGCTTAGTTACCAGGAAGCTCTGTAAAGGGAAGGTCTATACTCATGTACTCTTGGAGATACAAACTTTAAGACATTACCTGAAAATAAGAGGTCGGACGGGAGTGGAGAAATGATTTTAAAATCCTCAGTTAACATGGAGGTATCAAAGATATCTACTTTTGAAAGTGATTCAGAAGAAAGCAAAGTTGGAGAAGGAGCAACAGCTGATTTCAAGACATACTTTAGAGCCATAGCAGTTACCAAAGTAGCATAATGCTGTCTGGACATGAATACAGGTCTCAGAAATAAATCTGTGTGTCCAAAGCCAATTGAATCTCCACAACGGTGCCAAAAGCTTCCACTAAAGAGAAGCACAACTAGTTCAATTAATGGTAGTGGGAATATTGAGTGCCACATGCATAAGATTAAGATTGGATCCCTAACTCTCATCTAGAACAAAAGCCAACCTGATATGGATGAAAGATATGAATATGTGGCTTGGAATCTGGAAACCATTAGAGGAAAACCTGAGCCCAGCCTGCAGACAATGAGAGTCATCTTGATGCTTTTGTTGGGGTGGGGGCAGACATAACCCTGAAAACACAGAAGGCAAAAGCAGAAATTAGCAAGTTGTCAGTTAAGAAAAACTTGGTAAGGCAAATACTCATGACGACAAAGAGAAAAATCTATGGAATTTCCTTCAACAACTACTTGCAATCCAAATATTGGACAAGAAATTGATAATCAGAATATGCAAAGAACGGTAACAACTTAAACATACACGATAAAATTAAATATGGAAAAGTGTCTGTCTACACAGTTCCCAAAAGAAGAAATAAAAATATCCAACATATATATAAAATCAAAATCTTCAGTATCATTACCCATCAAGAAAACGCAAATAGAGGCTAAAATGAGGCGTCCTCTCAGCCCACTTACAATGACCATCACACACAAAAAAATAAGAAAGAACATGACTAAATGCTGCTGCACTCTTGACGGAAGCAGAATACAGGTCACCTTGCAAATATGAATTAGGGCAGCCATTTTGAGCAACTTTGTGAGGCTTCCTCAAAAGCTAAAATTGGTTCTACCATAGAGTCCAGATATACATATCAGTGCAGATGTCCAAGAAAAATAAGAATCAACATATAACTGAGATACTTATATCCCTGTGTTTGTTATGGAACCATTCACAGCGGCTTTGTTAAATTGATGTAGGTGCCCTTCAAAAGGTGAATGGATAAATAAAATATTATTAACCCCTAAAGAACAGAATGCTTTCATTTTCTGCAAAATCAATGGAATTTGGGATTATTATATTAAATGAAGCAAGCCATAGGCAGAAATGTAAGTGCTGTGTGTTCTCTCTCACATGTGAATTTTAAACTTTTAAGATTTCCACCAACACACACACCAGTGATTACTAATCCCTCTGAAGGATGGTTGGATTTGACCAGTGAACATCATGTGCACATGTTGGAATATTATGTTGACTCCCATTAATTTATATCAATCAGCCGTTTAAAATCGAAATTTGCCCAAGAGAATTCCTGCAGTATTTCTCTCGACAACAGAAATTATTAATCTCTCCAGAACGGGCTCATGTCACTAGCATGGCCATGTGTGTTATCTGGTGCAGCCCAGTTCACATCAAAGGTGAGCTAGTACATTCTGTTAAATTCACAAGACTGGCTGAGTGAATATTTCTGACCAGTGAAGAGCAGAATGGAAAGGTTCAGAGAGAATGTACATTTGCATTTTCAAAGGAATGTTGAATTATATTTTCAACTTGTAGACTGTTCTGGCTATTTTTTTCACTTGAGCCTATGAGAGGAATGTTAATAAGAAAAATGCTCAAAGTTTGACTGAGCATCCATGCACTCACTGCGTTTGCTGGGCATCCGCCATGTGCAGTGTAGCAGACTTCTGACTGAACTCCATTTCTTGAAGGCAGTCACCGTTTCTGAAGGAATCTGGTGCACACATGCATTACCGTTTAGAAAGTAAGTTTGTAACCATTAACTTTTGTCACTAGTTTCTGTGACACTTGAATGATTTTGCTATTAACAAATTATGACAGGAGTCTAAACTCATATTAAAAGAGACACATGGTTTTTACAAACGTCATTAAACCAAGGGTATTTTTTTCCTCTCAAAAGCTAGTAAGTGGTGGAAGGGGGGGCAGATTTTCAGTTCAATGATTTTGATGAGTTTTTTTTTCTTGCTTTCTATTCCCTGTGATGGTGTTGGAATTTACTTAAAAAGAGCAATTTTGCATAGTAAGATGGTTCTCTGCACAGGTCCTTTATGTTGCAGTTAAGATATAGGATTTCCAGATCTCGATATTGCAATGTAAAATGTTGCAGTTCGTAAGAGAGAAATGAAATCCAAGATGATGAATGCATTTCATTGACCAATTGGAAAACTCCTTTGCATAATGTTTGATAACCACAGCCTGCTTGAAAAAGAAAGCACATTTACAATGTGCTTTTTGAGTTCTAGTTCCTTAAACACTCGAATATCACAGAAAAAGTCACTTGTTATAATAGGATGAAAGTAAGCAGATAAGTTAGTTGGTCTACTTTTATAAAGCAAGTTCACGAAGGTAACTGAACATTTTCCTAAACAGTTTTTTTCTCCCACATTTTATTGTTTTCCTAATCATACAAACTCAGTAGATACCCCTATTCTCTCCCTCCCTCCTCCCCTTCCCAGTTATCCTCCTTTCCCCTTCCCCCTTCCTTTCACTCCCCTCCCTTTCTTCCCCTCTCCCAGTGCTTCCTCTTCTTCCTCCCGTTCCCTGGAGCATCCTGTTGTGTGAAAGTCAAACCTCCCTCTGAGTCCTCCACCCTAGTGATGGTTTAGGACTCAGTGGCATAGCCCAGAGCCCCTTCTTGGGCTCCCTGTTAGTATGGAAACTCTAGTATGATTGCCAAAACAAGTCTTTTAAAAACACCTCCTAATGAAGTCATTGCATCACTGAGATATGGGCATGTCATATTAAAAAAATGCCACTTGTAGCTTTGAGTCCCAAATCAGTGTCATGTTTTTGTTAAGTGTCCATTAGGCAGTAAAATTAAATTGCATCTTAACTTTCTTTGTTTTTATTGCAAATACATTTTAAAACAATTCAGCTTTTAGGTAAATTCGATGAGACTTAAATGTTCAATGGAACTACCCAGTGTTACCGATCCGGTTCTGTGTCTCGAGTCTTGGCAAACTATGTCATGGTTCTTCCATCGGTATGTTGGTGGATGCTTTATCTCTACTTCCCTGGAGGAAAAACAGCGGTGTAACGTTGTTGGTGCTGATTTCCATGGTATAAATATTACCAGCCAGACGGATTCTAGGGTAACATCCTGCAGTCAGTGAGGGGCACCTTGTAGGAAGATGAAAGAACTCACCTTGGTAATTGTTTCTATTGCAGTGACAAAATATTCATGCTACACTTCAATAGCATACATAGAAGCAATACTTACTAAAACTGGAGATAGACAAGTTTTGTCTGTATTTTCTGATTGTTGTTTAATTGAAACATCATGTAGTTTCATTTTAATTGTCGGTGAGTTTAACAGCTGACAAACACATAACACTTGGGATAATGTGTTAGTGCACAGTCGATAGGCACTTGTCTCAGTTTCCTGCTGTTAACAGGTAGAAATACATATTTATATATTATGAAATGGTTTATATCTGTATGTGTCTGATCTGATAAAAATGATAAAACAAATAACAAAAATTCAAATGCTGAAAACCTACATCATTGAATGTGGTTTCTGGAAAAAAATAACGCTCATTACTGTTTTAGCCCAAGTATTATATAAATATTGGCATCCATTTCATTCCTCTCACTCTAGGTACCCTGGAGATTTCAGACCACTTTTAGTCATGATAAACATATGCTAGTTTTTTATATTTTTCACATGAAAAACTTTTCGAACTCAAGTATAATATTCACAACTCATACTATAAAATTCTGCTGTCTTTGAAAAATATGGTACACTCAATTACTGTCCCCAGCACATCAGTATCAGGTCATTTCTGATGCTGTCAACTGTATGTTAATATCACTTTAGATGCTGAATTACATCATTGTGCCAGATTTTATGTTTTCTTTTTGTTTTGAGCTGAAGGAAAACATTTATTGTTTGGCTTCATGTATTATCTGTGTGGGTAAAAGACGTGACTTGGTAGACTGTATGGAGTTATACACAGATACTAGTCCCAAAATAAATATGAAATGGAATAAGAAATAAAAAACAAAAGAATGTATTAAGCAACTATACAAGCCATCCGTCAGTATAGAATTCAGCTGCAAAAGGGGAGTTTATTCAGTGTATAAAGGCAGTGGATGTTGGCAGGTCTATACTAGGTAATTGCTCAGGGAGACAGCTGAGTTTACTAAGGAAATCTGTTGGATGAGGATATACTCTGAGCAGAACTGGTCACATAATCATAAACAGGGAGACACTGAGATAGCTAGTCAGACATAGAATCATAAGTACTCAAGAACCAAGACGTCTTCAAACCGGGAAACAGACATGAGAAACTTGATCTTTTCTGAATGTGACTTCTGTGGGGAGACCAAATTGAAGTGCTGGATGGTGATGAAGTAAATCCTCACAGATAAATTATGAAACAGACCCATCCATACATAACTTTCCTGATTGCTGGCAGGTGTCAGAGAGCCCCTGAAAAAGGAAAACACCTGCTCTTTTCTCCTCAATATGCCTAATTCCAAACTCTGGAGGGTGCTTGTGTCTTGAAAGAAGACCCTAGTGGCGCCAATACATAAGGGGAAAGAAATGCAGAGGAAACTCATCATTTCCAATTCCTGGCAGCTTAACACTTGCCAAACTAAGAGACATCCAGGGAACGACCTCCCACCCACCTCAGGCAGGATGCTGGGGCAAAGCTACACAACCCAAGGGATTTCATATATCCTCGTGGTTAGCTGGTCATCTCAAACGACCAGCTTGGTCATCTTTGCAGAACAGCTTTGATTAAATTTATCTGGCCAAAGGAGTTTTATTTGAGACTGGTTGATGGTATCATATTCTTTCATTTTGAATATTCATATGGTTGAATATAAGGCAGAAACTGTTTGACCACCGAGACAGGTAGCCCTCCACTCCCTCCCCCAGACTTCCCTGTTACACTGAAGAAAGAGTGCTTGTGAGTAACTCCTGCGCTCCAGAAGACAACCACAAAATGGGAAATTACAGAAAATGGCCGCTAGGTGGCGAGTGTGCCATTCCGTGTCCTGCTCACCTAACGGAGGTGAAGCAGTTTCATCTTGCACATCAAGAGATCCTATCAGATGGTTTTGTAGCCAAACAGATGTCTGACATCGATTTGAGAAGCCAGTGACAAGTTTACAAATATAAGAACACTAGGCCGATTAGAGAGTGACTTCTCAGATGGAGATGAGCCTGAAATCCACAGGTCAGCCCTACCTGGCTTGTGTTCTGAAGTCTAATGCAGTGACCAAAGTTAGGAGCTCAGCCTTCCTTTCCTGCAAGTTAAGTACACCTTAAGGGCCGTTAATCAACCAAATAGTCCTGAAATCTCTTCCCCTGGCACTTTCTAAGTCTTTGCTCTCGGCTTCTACTCCTCTCATGTGAAGCATCATATTTTCAGCACTGCACATGGAGGATTAATAATTGCAGGGTTGCAAGACAGATCAACTGATATGGGTGTGTGGGTAGCCAAAGGCAGGATACATCGAAGCCTTCTGCCTTTTGAAAGTGCTCACTTATGAACTCTTCTTTTCTAAGAGGGGAGTAATTTGCAGTAATCTAATGAACAAATGTCTAGTAGGAATCTTTAAGAGTTTCCTAAGTGCATTTTTTTTCAGTTTGAAACAGTTAACACAGGTTATTTTCTTCTCATCTTATAATGGAATCTAATCATGCAGTTGCTTGAAGTTTTATTGATATATAAAATTTGCACATGGTTCTGAAGGAAAATATGATGTCCTGATTCACAAATGCAGTGGGTAGTGATTAACTCACAGTAACTAGCACATCTAGCTCCTTAAATTCTTATCTCTGTTTTAAAGTGAATAATGCAATATACATTTCGATTTCATTCATGTGTTCATTTAAGACTTTATAATGATGGAATATACAAGCTATTAAACAGTAATTCTAAAATCTTTCATTTTGATCAGTATTTATAGTATTTATTGAGAATTAAAGGGATTATTTTGCACTTTCAAATGTTCATTATGATTTTGCACACTGTGATTCTGATAGATGGTAGCTTTCTGCAAGACAGATGAGTCAAAGCATAAAGAAAAATGTTTATCTGGGCAATCAATGTAAGAGAATATATAGAACCTTAAGTAAGTCAACTATGAAATAAAATATATCCACATAAGCATCACGAAAAATTAATACTCATGTACATGTGCCTTAATTCATAACTTGTGTTCTAATATACCAGTTCTTCCTTTTTACTGATCTGACTTACCTGTTTTGCCTTTTTGTAGCAAAGTCTACCTTCATTGTTTCAGGAATCTTGATTCTGTCAAATTGAAAAGTGGTGTGATAACCTGCACTAGCTTGTTAATAATTCATGAGCTCCTCCATCTCAAGATTTACTGGGAATAAAGAAAGGCCTTAGGAGGAATATTTTCAATGATTGCATCGCAGGCAATAAGGAGCGCATTCTTTCACACCTGTGCACTCTCAGCGTACTGCACAACAGACAGGATGCTTTCAGAAGTTTTCTGCTGTCAGAAGCTTTGCTCATTGTTGTGCAGAGAGTTCTGCAGTGAAAATGTGGGTTCTGTCACTTTCCATTGTCTAGTCGTTCAAAACAAACAAACTTACATATAAAACTTCCTGTGAAAAATAAGTGATTTTCCTCAAGGTTCTTTGAATCTCTGTTGTGTAGTTGTCATGGCTTGAATATGAGTTGTCTTCACTAGGTTTGTGTGTTTGCATTCTAAACTGGTGTTAATGTTTTGGCAATGGCACCTTTAGGAGGTAGAGAGTCTTGCTGAAGGAAATCTTGATTTCTCCCTTATCTCACAATAGCAGAAAGACTAACTGCTATGGTACATAGGGATGGCAGAAGTCTACAGTTTACAAAATATCAGAGGTAAGTAAGGAGCCTGCCTGACAACTTGGCCATCTGAGTTGGATCCCCGAAAGCCCATATGGTGGAAGGAGAGAACAGACTTCCAAAATCTGTCCTTTGTTCTCCACCCATGTGTCTTGGATAATTCATGTCAAAAACTAGGCTTCAAAAAGTTTTTATTTGCATAACTAATCTATTTCATATCCTATTAGTGACATGAGCAGTCTGTCATGACAGCACATGCAAAAGTATGTGCATCATTCTTACAGAGGTATGTCTCCATCTGACACAGCAAATGGGTCTTGGTTGCTTTAGAAACTAGAACCGTGGTGTTATCAGGGAAATTAAATAAGAGAGGAGTTAAAAGACCCATCTGCTGGCCAGTCTACCTTAAATGAGGACCAGTCTAATGAGAAAAAGTTACTAGTTTTCCTGTATAAATTTGTGCTCCAGATTCTTTTTTTTAAATTTATTTATTTATTTTATTTCCACTCATACAAACTTAACAGGTACACCAGTCCCTTCCCTCCCTCCAACCTCCCACCACCCTGTGCCCCCGTCCCCTGCCCCCTCCTCCCCATCCCCCAGTGCCTCCCCCTCCCATCCCCTGAACATCCTTTAATGAGCATGCCAAACTCTCCTCTGGGTCCTCCTCTCCGATGAGGTGCAAGGACCCAGTGGCATTTCCCAGAACCACTTTCTGTGTTCCTTTTAAGCATAGGAACACTACTGTGGCTGTCAATCCCTTGGGTCCAAGAATCCTAGTGCCTTTAGCAAACGCTAGACTTTGTGGGGTCAATAGTGTGTTGGACATTGTGCAGGGCATGCAAAGTCCAATTATGATTGCTTCCATGGTAACTTGTGTGGAGTATCTTGCATATCATTGCTCCTCCCATCTTTGTGCTCTTACAATCTTACAGCCCCCTCTTCAGCAAATTTCCCTGAGCTTCAGGATGGGGAGAGATTAGGCTGGCCTAGTTCCAGGTGGTTGATATAGAGTCTCTGAAGTTCTGGATTATGGTTTGTTGAATTTTTTTTTTTCAGTTTTGCTGCTCCTGCAATGCCCTTCACTCCCCCTCTCTCATTGCGGTGTTCTCCAGATTCTTTAGCATTTTTTGGAAGTCTTTAAAATGAGGTGTCATTAATTCTAAGGGGGTTTTCTGACTAGAGGATCTTTGCCTCATTTCTTACCAAATTAAGAATGGCACCACCACAAACAATACAAACAGAACAGACACAAGAAGAAACACTTTCTGTTATTCAGGTGGTAATGCCCTGTAAGATCTCCATTGGCCGGGAGACATCCGGACAGGACATGCACTAACAGCTAAATCTCAGCTTTTGCATTACCTGAGTTCAAGCTAAACAAGACCAGTGAGGCCCAAGAGTCTCTTTCTGGGTCTCCAAGTAAAGCTCTGGAGCGTCCTCCAGCTACTTCAAGCTTGGGGAGCAGTGCTGCGTCCAGCTTCTCGTGCCCCCCTTGAGCTTAGGAAGTATGTGCACACCCAAGGGTGGGGGCTGCAATCCGGACGGCCGCCGGTTCTCAAGGAAAACCTACTCGTGGAGCCCTGAAATTTCCAAGTGGCGCCTCTCCCAAAAGTGAGTTCTTCCCCTCGTCTGCCTTTTGCCTGATCAACAAGCCTCCCAGCAGATTCGAACAAAGGCAACAAATGACTTTCCTCTTTCTCAGGAGAAGTCTAAGCATTGGGAGACTGCAGTTGAGCTCTGGGACTGAACACCTGAAGTCCCCCAAGGCTGCTCAGAAAGTGGGGTGAATCGGGCTGAACCCCCTCATCCCAAATGAGCTGCCAGAATATTATGGATTTGGGGGTCATCCAGAGATTCAATATAGACCAAATGTGAAAAATCAATAACTGAGAGGCTTTATGGCAGAGAGAGAGAGACAGAGAGAGAAACAGAGGGAGGGAGACAAAGTAGTACCAGGGCTTACACACATGGGCAGGTTGATGTGTGTACAGCCCCAAATTATGTCTCCACACAGTTTATATAGACAAGGGACAAAAGAAGTTTCAAGCCCTCCACCCCTTGAATACAGAGCCACCAAGCAAAACAGTATAGCCAGCAGTGCTTTATAGTCTTATCAAAATGCAGGCAAAGTTATTCCAGAGGGGAATTCAGGAGCACCCATTGGGGAGTGAGTGGCCACTTGTATTGTGTGCCAGCAATTTCTCAGGCTGAAGAATTCCTTTTTAAGACTTTTCCTTTTATATTCCCCCCTCCATAAGTATTTCATGTGACTGTGGGATGAAGGAGACTTGCTTCTATTTTAACGACTTCGGAATCTAATTGAAGGAGCCAATAAATATAACACAAAAATACACACACATACTTGTATATGTTTATGTACATATGTATATATACATGCATGTGCGTGATTTTTGTGTTGCATATGCGTGACAACCATGTATCACTGCCAGTATGAAATAGAATTTTTTGTACACATTCTCATACATTCTAAGTCAGAGATTAGAACATTTGAACGTTAGATTTGAACATTAGATTTGAACATTTCATAAGTTGGGTCTATTTTTTGGACTATTTTGGGGAACACTACATTATTTAATTAATGGATTATATACAGAGAGAATTTTCTTTTGTACAATTACGGGAAAATAGGTTTCAGACCGTTGAGCAGCATGCTCGGATGGTTTCTGTAGGTCTTGGAAAGCCAACCCTAGGGTTGGATTACCTTGAAGGAACACACTCTTCTCCAACTTCCCCCAGCCTTCTGTTCCCGAAAGGATGTGGAAATTAGTTCTCCATTGCAGCGCAACCCTACCGTAAAGTCGGGCTCAAGGTCAACTGGGTTAGGCCCCAGTATAAACCAATGGGATGTAGAGGACCAGGAGCTCCAATCAGGTTTACAGAAACTAGAGCTAACCAATGAGGAAAAAGCCATTTTTCCCAGGCTCGCCTAAGTGTACAAATATAACAGATCCTGGCATCGGTGCCCCTCGTGGCACTCTGGAGTCCATGAATTCTTTTCCAGTTCCTTGACCGTCAAGGCCGCCATGTCTGGAGTCCGTGAATTCTCTAGGGCGCCCTTGTCCCTCATGGTGCGCCACCCCTGGAGGCCATGAGTTCTATTCTTTCTCTCTCCTAATAAACTCTGCCTTAATCCTCTATGCATGTTCTGGTTTCAATCTTTGGCTTCTGGACACAAGTACCTGGACATAAACACATCCCAGAGTGACCCTGTAACAAATGTCCCTCTAACAAGAAAGTCTTAAACTAGACAATATATTATTGCAAAACAAAGTAAATACTGGCCTAGGACTTATGTATTAGTCATTGGTGTTGCTAAAACCTGGTAAAGTCCTACAATTAAATCTATGAGAATGATATATCAGACATATGATTTAAATAAAATTACATACCAACTTAAAAAATAAAATGTTGTGCTTCTAAATTGAAACACCCATGATTTAGAAAGCTTTTACTTTTCATATTCTATTCTAACTTTATAGATCAATGTTATTTCAGGTTTTATGTTTTAGTTTAGGTAATTGATGATTTTCTACTCTTACTCAATTACTTTCTAGAGCAAATCTTGCTAGTATTAATAATCTGTTGTTAGAAAGCAAAATATGTTTACATGACATTACTATTCCTACATAGTTTTATTTAAAAGAAGCATAACATTTCTTGGAGGAAATTTTGGGTTGTGTTCTTCATTCATATTTGAAAAACTGTCTTTATTATTTATTCAATTATGCATGTGTGTGTGTGCGTGTGCGTGCGTGTGTGTGTGTGTGTGTGTGTATGTGTATGTAGAACCACAGACAAATTCGGGAACCACCATGGACCACCTCCTCCTTGTTTACTCTGCCGGGGGATTCACAGGCTCCGCCCTACCAGGACCAGAAATGCAGATGCCGCTTCCGCCTGGCGTCTATATGTGGGGTCTAGGATCTGAACTCAGGACCTTCCACCTGCAAGGCAGAGGCTTAACCCCTAAGCCACCTCTCCAGCCCTGAAAAACTGTCTTTTTAATAAATGGTCCTGAAAAACTTCAGTGGAAGAAACACCTCAGCAGTCAGAGGAGCTACACATGACATAAATGAGTATTAGTGGCTGGTAGAAATACATTATTAATTTAGTGGTTCATACTTTTCAGTATTAATTATCCATGGCATGGTTTTTCAGACCCAGTCTCATTAACCATAAGCCCTAGGCCAGTATGCTAATTTAAAGTCTATGTATGAATCAGTAAATATTTGTTCTTTGGTAATTCAGTAATAATATCTCTTACTACAGTATGGCTATGTTTGAAGACCCTAAGGTTAAAAGTTGGCTAACCTTACCCTCTGGAAAAGTTTTTTATTTCTCCAGAGTGTGTAAAAACCTAATGGCTTCATTGACATAGATGCAGTTATTAGTATTCACCAATGCTTAATTGTTCTTACTCATGCTTACTTGTGTATTCTTTCCTATGTGTTTTGTCTACAGTCCAGCAGCATTATTCATTCAATTCCCAATGAATCCAAAATTTGCAATAATCAACCTAATGGACCATGGTAACACCAGAATCTTAGGCATGGATGAAGAATAACATTCTTAATTACATAGAGATACATGCACAAATGATTTTAACATATTGTATGAAAAGCATACTCTTGTGTGGTGGTTATTTCAATATTTTACAAAGGAACATGTCTGGAGTCATCGGTATAAAGATCATCTTTCTTTGTGAATGAATTTGCCTTGTTAACTTTACAAAGAGTCTTTGAGGACCTGTTTTTACCACTGTTGTATTATATTATGCATTATTTCCTTTTCATCTAAATGCTTAGAGCTCATTTCTGGTACTTTAGTCTCCTTGTTGGACAAAATAAATCATGCTTGTGAATTAACATGGGCTAACATGCCGCTCCTCCAAGACACTATGTCTTTAAACTAACAATGTTAACACCCAGAATGTTTCTAGTGGAAGGATATGTGGTATTGGTTACAATATTTTAATAAATTTGTTCATGCCATTTAAAATTTCATAACATTGAATCATGTGTTGTACAAATTTGTATGTTTGATTTTGGAAACTCTTGTAAATCATTGAATACTACTTACTTATATACTGCTATCCTTCTTCCATATGATTTTGTTTCTATGTTTAAGTCTCATTTCTCTGATAATATGCATGTGTATGAGGCCTCTTTTTTTCCTATTAGTGATTAAAAGGGCAAACCTATTTCCTGGGCTCTTTCCCAATACTTAGATTTTCCAGCCCTTGAGAATTTCTACTGAATATTTGTGGGGAAGTGACATTAGTCACATGGAGTTCATCTTTCTTTAATTTCTAACTCTTAGTATTTCAGCCAATGGTAATAAATATGACTAAATAGTTTTTTCTCTCTGTCTACTCTCTTTTTTTCCCATTAACTCACATTGTCAATGTTTTTAATATTCTTTTTTCTTTTTTTGTCCTATTTTGTGAGTTCAATAAATTTCAAGAGTTGGGAATGAAAGAAGCCTTTCTTATATCCTGACTCTAGTGGCTCTGAGCTTCAGTTTTTTCTCCATAATATATAATTGAACTTAAGTCTTATAGGCTTGTTGTACCAAGTATAGGTGTGAACACACACAAGCTATCATATCATAGTAAATAGACAATAATGATCCTCTCCTCTTTTTTTAAAGAAGTTATTAGCATTATTAGCATTGGTTAAATTGAAATACAGAATACTGGATGTTTTTCTTGAAGCATGGCCAGTAAAGATTGTATTTTTAGGATAGCTTTAACAATGATTTTTCTCTTATAGGTGATCTGTTTTATTAATTGACATCTGTCCTAGCAATTCCTTAACTAGGTTTTCTGTTTTCAGTATTGGTTATCTAGACATGTTTTTCTACATAGTGAACACAGTAAAATTATCTCTTTTCTCTCTGTGTCTTTCTGCATTTCTCTTTAATATGTATTTCTTTTTTTCCTCTGAAGACATCCAACTACAACTCCATATATATATTTATTTTAATTAGATATAATATAGTAGTCTTACTATACATGCATAATACAAGTCTATGAATCAAAGAGTGCACTTACATAATTATAAAATTTGTAGACAGTGACCTTTTTAAAGATTAACAAAGTAAAGATACAATTTCTGAACACAAATCTCATAAAAACAGATTATATTCTTGGGCCAGTGAGGTGGTTTAAAAAGTAAAGGACCTGTTCAGTTTAGACCATACAACTCTGAAAGAAGGCAGAGGTAAGGCTCACATAGATCATACCAGCTATCCTAGCACTCCAGTGTTGAGACTGTAGATGGGCACAGGAGAATCACCTACGAGTTTCTGGATCGATTAGGCTAGAATACTCAGAGTAATGGAAACAGCAAAAGAGATCAGAAATAATCTCAGACTCAGAAATATGGAAGGGGAGATTCAATTACTGAATGTTGAATGTTGCCAGTTGACCTCCACCTACATGCTGTGGAACGATTATACAAACACACGCACACACACATGCACACACACACTCATGCATGTACACACACCACACAGAAAGAAAAGGTAATAATTATGACAATCATAAAATAATGATAAATAACAAGCAATAATACAGTGAAATAATGAAAAAGAATTTCAAAATTAACATGTGTGATCTCTACTTAAAAATAAGCACAGAATAGTTTACCAATGCAACACCTAAACTGACAAAGATTCTGAACATGCATTAAAATATGCAAAGCTCACTAATTCATTCGGGGCCTCTGAAATGACATTGAGACATTATCCATGATTGAGAACTATTTCGGGCACCAGGGACAACTTTATAGATAAAATAAACATCAAAATTGGTTGTGCTTCCAAACCCTGATGAGAATAATCAGAAATAAGGAAATTGAATGGATTGTCCTTGATTGGGATTAATATTTTAGTTCAGGCTCCTTCAATTATGTGCTAACAAATTTAATACCTTGGCTGTTTAGAAACATATCTGCAAGGGTTAGATTTTTAATCACTAAGATGAACCCATCCTGAAATTTACAAATTTAAGCCAGAAAGGGTTCATGCTATATAATACAAAGTTCCGAATTGTATGAAGATATTATTTTTAAAACAATTTTTGAGAGTCTGAGAATCAAATCCAGAGGCTTTCACATGCTAGGCAAGCATTGTACTATGGAACTACATCTTAGACTCTTAAAGTTCATTTTTAGTATTAGAAATAAAGGTTGAGAACAACCAATTTTTTTTTTACTGAAAAGATTCATTTATGCATAACAAGTATTTTATTTTCCTATAATAAACAAGTGTTAAACCTACTAAAGAGAATATCCCTTAAAGAGGTTAATATTGCTGAATAAGAGGTAGCTGCTGTTATAAAGTGGATAGAAGGAAACTAATGAATTGTCTTTATACACATTCATTCAATCACTTACAGATGCTCCCCCATATATATTAATTTGACAACAGAAAGTCAGCCTCTTGTAATATTTCTTTTGTTCATCTCCACTCTGACCAACATTCTTTTGCCCTCATTTTCTTTTGATTTTGATAACATCCAAGGTTAAGCCTTCATTGAAAAATATTCACCAGTATCACAGTAATTACCTGAATTTGTATTCATGATTTGGATCATGCCAACAAAAATCAAATATAGATGAAGCAGTCTTGGGTCATAAGAAACTGAGGTCAGTGGAGCTGGAGAAGTGGCTCAGGGGTTAAGCCTCTGCCTTTTAGGCGGAAGGTCCTGAGTTCGGATCCTAGAGCCTCCATATAGACGCCGGGTGGAAGCTGGGGCAGCTCTGTGTTTCTGGTCCTGGTAGGGCGGAGCCTGTGAATCCAGGGGCAGAGTAAACAAGGAGGAGATGGAGGCGTCCATTGTGGTTCCCGAATTCGCCTGTGGTTCTACACGCACACATACACACACACTCACAGTTGAATAAATAATAAAAAAATTTAAAAAAAGAAACAGATCAGATAGCCACAGAAGTTCCCGCTTTCTCCTTTATTAATAGATCTGTTGGTTTCAGAATAATAGAGATTATTTGAGTGCTGCAATTGTTTGCAAGGAATTTTCACTTGAATTTGATTCAGGTCTCCATGACCATGCTCTACGTGTTTCTTGTGTTATAGGGCTGATATCCGTACTTGGTTTCCAAGCACTGTGAGTTATATTCCATGGAAATGCCAAGTTATTTGCTTGACATCTGTCTGTTGCAATGGTTTCTAGGCACAGTACAACTATTAGTAGTAGGAAACCTCGATCTCCACTGATATTTCATTCTTCTTAGAGGACACATTTCATAATATTCTTTGATATATATTTAATATATATTTATATATTATATTTAAATATATAATATATTTAGATAAATATAAATATATTTATTTATATATTATATATGATTTAATGTGTCTGTTAAATATATTCATGTATTATATATATTTATCAAGTGAATAATTAAAAATGTATGCTTATTGAATTCTAATGATGATTTGGAATAAAAATACAGAAGTTCTTTATTTTGTTCCATTTCAAGGTTTTGCAGATTTCCTAAATACATACTTTTATAGTTAGAACATTGGAACAAAAATTTCACCATTGAAACAGAAATAAATACATGTGCCAATGCTTGTTTTTAATTAATTTGCTGAGATCTTGGGAAATATTGATTGCATTCATAATCCTTGAATGGGCTGACTCATGTAAGCATACTTATGCAGGTACTTAAGATGATAAGGTTCTGTCATGGACAGATTTGAATAGCCTGACGTGGGAAGGCATTGGGCCAGGAATTATCTCCTGGACATGACCTGGTCATGACAAACAATACTCATGGCAAATATGCATGATCACACAAAAATTTCACAGGATGTGTCTTATCAACATTGCAAGATAATATCAGAAAGATCTTCTGAGAGACTGATGAGTACTAATGCTTATGGGGACACACCTTTTTTAAGGATATAGCGACTGATCTACGATGCTTCTGGCGCATGGATCAGGTCACATAAATGTCATCACAGACTAGATGAAGCACAGTGGGCTGCATGAGTGAAAAAAATTTGAAAGTAGGAGGAAGTCTGAGAGGGGAGATGAAGGGTCATAAGAGGAAAAAGTGGGGGGGTGGCATTTGGAACTAAGTGTTGAAGATATTGGAATATCACTATATGCATGTATGCAGCATTAAATTAAAAACGAATTTAAGAAAAGATAATGAAGTCTTTCCTATCTCTTCCAAAAGGTGAAAACTTTCTCAGCTGACTAGATCGTCCTGTGAGATGCTACAGGCAACACAACTGTGGAATGGTTGAAGGTTTACTGCTCAACTATTCTGGGCAGTGTGACTGCAGCTGCCCTCTGCTCACAGCACAGCCTTTGCACATTTACTTCATCTAAATCAGTGAATTTCAAGTTCGTCATCACAACGGCCTTTCAAATAGAAATATTTTGCCTGGCATGCTTATAAAGTCTAATTCAAAAATTTAAAGTTTATTAGCCCGCAAATTTTAAAGAGACTGATTGCTTTTACAGAGCGATCATGTCCTCCATGTATGCGGATGTGCTTGCAAGTGCCTCTCTGGACTTAGAGAGGTTGTGATAATTTTGACAAAGAATTTTAGGTTTTATTACTTACTCTAATGTTATGTTTAAGACAAAGGTGCTCATAGTCTGCAAGGAAGGAAGTATAACAATGCATATCATTTCTGAGGAATCATAAGCATCAACTGTGATTTTCTTGCTTGAAAGGACAAATATTTGCATTTAAGACTTGATCAATTTAAGATTGCACTGTCATCTTCTGCTTGAAACTAGTGATATGCAATTTTTCTTCATGTTATGTCACACATTTGAATTGTGTCCTGAGCCCTCTGGATAGAAATTGCAAACATGCCGCTCTTCAATTATTATCAATACAGCACTTTCTTGTTGCTTCTACCATGGCAGCAGCCTGTAAGTACTGTCTCACGGTTTTTAAATCACTGGTCCAAATTCACTTTTCAGTGATGTTTTAACTCAGCCAGAACATCCTAAGGCTTCATTCTCCTCTTCAATTCTAGCAAAGGTCTTATTCTTCATCATTGATGATCCACTTGCTATGTCATGGTTTGTAACATAATCACTATCTTCTTTCAAATCAGGGAATACTGCTTGTAATGAAAATCCCCTCACAAAGAATCAGTTCTCAGAAAGTTAAGACATGCAGATGGTTGGGGATTATTGCTCAATGCCTTCTGTGCAAGTATGAAGAGCTGTGGTTAGATCTCCAGCTCTAGCTGTGTCTCAGGGTGAAGGCATGCAACTCCAGCAATGTAGGGCTGTCAGGGGGAGACTGTCGAGCTTTCTGACAAGCAAGTCTATAAAAATCCATGAGTTCTGCTTCCAGAGAAGACTTTTTCTCAAGAAACTAAGGTTTAGAGAAACAGAAGATGATATTCCATATCAACTACTGGTTTTCTCATGTGTGCACATACATGCACAAAATGTGGACTGTCTCACACAAACACATACATCCACCTCCCCCCCACATTTTTTGTATTCAGTTTTCTGTTATTGTATTAACATGTAATGAATAGCATCAAACCTTGTCTTAATTATTACTCATAATTCTTCATAGCTGTAATATGGAGAGTAACTTACAAAAACTTGCAGTAGACATATGAATAAATTTATCTTTAATAGTGAAAGTAATGAAGTCTTTTGATGTATATGAAGGGATATTTATATCTATTTTCAATAGAAATATTTTTCTGCTTTTTAAATTTATATTTTTCAGTTTGATTTATGAAAAACCTTGCCATACAACTTTGCATGGCTCCTTTATCCTATAGACACAATATTACATATTCAATAATCAACAAATACATGTTAAGATCATCTTTAGTTGCCACGATATTTTCTATAGGTTACAGAAGACATGGGAATCTTTATCATATAGTTCATCTTTGTCCCTAGGAGCAGTGAAAACTAAAGTGGAAACAAGAATTCAGTATTTCTAATTATGACCAATAAGACAAATGAATGAATTTAAGATTTTTAATTGTGATCAATAAGACAAATGGATGAAGTTTTCATCATATCAAGTGAATTTCTAAAGATAAAGACTGTGATCATATATTGTTACACACATGTGATCCCAGCAATTGGGGAATCCCAGGTAGAAGAAGCACTGAAAGTTCAATATCTACCTGAGATATGTGGCAAAATACAGGTCGGCTGATAGAGGAGATTATGTCACCAAAGTTAAATAACAAATAAAAATAGATGAACACAATGACACTCAAGGAAATATGAAAATATAGAAAATATTAGGATCTCTTCTCTATTGCATATACTAATTGTAGATAAAGACATTTCCACAGAAGGGCATCATGTACTTTATATGAGTTTAACCACATTTCCCGAACATCCATTTTTCTTTCTGATTATCCTTTTCATTTCCCTAGGTAGACTCACTTTTTGTCATCTGAAAAAATGACTTGAAACATATATATAAAATCTAGGATCCACAATAGAGAGATAACAAGTGATATTTGTCTTTCTGATTCTAACTCAAGTCCCTTAAGATAATGATCTCAGATATATCCATTTTTCCATCAAACACCATGATTGTGTACACATAACATGAACTAACAAGATCAACCAGAAAAATATAATATTTTGAGGGAAGACAGAAGAATAAAGTAGTGAAGTCTAATTCATCTTCTTGAACATTCAAGACAAAATAAGTCTTATAACTTAAGTTTATCAAAATAGATCACACACAGGTTTTTGATGCTTCTAGTCACTCTACAACAGCTTTTAAAGTAAATATGATAACATCACAACTGATGAAGATAATCGAACTATCACCAAAGTGCATGATCTTAGATCTGTAAATTCCTGTCAAAAACATGAAAGGAAATTATAAAACAAATAAAAATAATTATTAAACCTCAAGCTCCATTATCACCCAAAATTTTGTTTTTAATTTTTCATTTAATGAACAAGGATTAGGCTTGATTGCTGCATTTCTCCAAACAAATATTTTTGAAGCATCTGTCTCCCCCTCCCCCTGTCCCTTCAGTAGCCTTTGCTCTCACATCTCAGTCTCATGATAGTACGTACTCGCCCCTCTTCACCTCCTCTCATCCCCTACCATTTTCTCCTGTCAAGTTTCTCCTGTCCTCAATCTCATATCCTCTTACTTATATACATGAAAACATTCAAAGTTATCCAAAACAGAAGAGCTTTTATCTTTCTCAGTTCGAGTCATCTGACTTAATGTCACACTTTCCAGATCAATTTTCTTGCAGCTCTCTTTTGCATCTGAATAAGATTCTATCAGATATTAATTACATATTTTCATTATCCATTTATATGCTGAGGAGCATCTAGACTATTTCTATTTCCTGACTACTATGAATAAATTGGAAACAAATACGAGTGTGCAGTTTTGGCCAGTGTAGAATGCACAGTCTTTTGAGTATGTGCCCAAGAGTTATTTAACTGCAAAACACACTGGAATTTTTTCTGTGATTTTTGTGGAATCTCCACGTGAGTTTCCCTAATAACCATACTAACTTGCACTCCCACCAGAAAGGAATAAGAATTTCTCTTTCCCTCCACCTTTGCCAGTATTTATTTCCTTGATCCTAGCAACGCTGAGAAAGAAATGATGTTTCAACGTGATATTACTCCACGTTTCCCCTAATGGTTAAGGATGTTGACCACAATTTGCAAGACATTCATTAACCATTCACATTTCTTCTTTTGAGAACAGCTGTGTTTCATCAGTCTGATAATTGATGGGCAACTGTGTATTTTGGTGTTTAACTTTTCATTCATTATAAATTCTCAGTATCACCCCTGCCTGAAGTACACCTGCATGAAAGGAAATAGTTCTGTCTTGTCACTGTGTGACAGTTTTCTTTGCTGTGCAGAAACTATGCACTTACATGCCTTCCCCTTTGCTGGGTCTTGGGATGGCTTCCCGTGCCAGTGAACTCTGCATCTGAAAGTGGGGTTTATTTACACAACACGCTTTGCTTTAGGCCTTTCACCATTTCTAGTTTAAAATCAAGGACTTGGATGTGCTTGGATTTGGGGGCAGTCTGGGAGATTTGGATCTGATTTTATTTGTCTGCAGGTGGATATCGAGCTTTTCCAGCATATCATTTGTGGTGGCTCTCTTTCTTCCAGTATATGTACTGAATACATTTTTCAGGCATTAGGTAGCTATAGCTGGGTGAGTTTAATTCTAGGCACTCTCTTACACCCGTTTACATGTACATACTCAGGCAGGTTTATTTCTGGGTGCTCCCTTGTGTTACACTCATTTATTCTGTGTGTGTGCATGTGACAGTTCCATGCTGTAATTATCACTACATATATGTAGTATAACTTAAGGCCCAGCCTTTCTATGGCACAGGTATTGTTTCTTCTGCTTAAGATGTTTTGGCCATGCATGATTTTTTTTCATAACTTTCATGAATTTGCATGATTTTTTAAAATTGATTCTTTATAAAAGTCTATGTAGAATGCCATTGGAAATGTTGGTAGAGAACATATGGATTCTGTAGATTACCTTTGATGATATATCCATCACTGTAACAGTATAATTTCTTGTAATCCAGAAGCATGGAAATTGTCTCCATTGGCATCCTATTAGCATCTTGAGGCTTTCACTGTAAAGGTATTTCACTTCTTTGGTGAGGATTATTTCTAGGTATTTCATTTAGGAGGAAACTATTGTAAATGAATTTTTTTTCTTTTTCAACAAGCTTATTTTTGAAATATATGGATACTATAAGTTATTTTCTTCCCTCTTTGAAGAACTTTTTTTGCAGTTTTTAATTTATGAATTTATTTTTCTAGTTTTACAAGTATGTTGAGTATTAATCTTTACTTCTCTCCATCCTTTCTCCTTTCCATTCCCCTCCCTTTCCCTCATCAATCCATTCCTCTATCTCCCACTCTTACAGGTAAGAGAGTAATAGTAATAGCCAGAAGCTATTATTTCTTGTACGTTGATTTAGTTTCATATAACTTTGATGAATGTATTTATTGAATCCACAAGTTTTCTTGCAGTCTTTATTTTACAGTCTTCCAAATATAGAATCGCACTGTCTTCAAACAGGAATAATTTTGCCTTTACCTTTTTTATCATTTTTCTCTTTATCTCTCTATTATTGCTCTAGTTAAGGTTTAGAGCAGTATAATGAAGAGGAGTGAAAAGAATGTGCACACTTTTCCAACTTCAAATTTTAGAGGAAATAGTTTGAATTTTTCCCCATGTTGGATACAATTTTGCATTTGAAATTGTATTGTTTTGAAGTGTGATTGGTCTACTGCTAATTTCTCCAAGACCTTTATCATAAAATTGTGATGAACTTCATTAAATAACTTTTATGTCTCTTTTGAAAAGATCACATGATTTCAGAACCTAAGTTTTTTGGCTGAGTTTTATTACTAATTTGTGCCAACTTTATATTCCCAAAATGAAACCTATTTGGACTTCTTAACCTCTGTTTGATATCTGTTTGCAGGCATTATTGACAATATTTGTATTTATGCCCATAAGGAAAACTGGTCTGCAGTTAAGTGTGTGTGTGTGTGTGTGTGTGTGTGTGTGTGTGTGTGTGTGTGTATCCAAGTTTTATCCAGGTTGTCATAGTTAGGCACAGGTGTCAACTTGACAGCTGAGGGTTTGAGCTTTGGGCATATTTGTAGAGAATTAGTGGTTGAGTTAGGCCCAGAGCAAACCTGCAGAAGATTGTTTAGCTGATGGGGAAGGGTGAGACTAAACCCTGAACAGATGAACAAAATACTGAGAGTCGGTTGAAGAAGTTGGCGCCTTTTGTACACTTGGCCAGACATTCTGGCCTGGCAAGTAAGGATTGTTCTTCTCTCAGCCATTACATAGGGTTGGTGTGGCCAATTCCCTTGGCTTTGATGTTGGCAGGAGCTCTCCTGTGAAGCTGGACTGAGAACTGTAAACAGATAATCATGAGACAATAAATCACTTAAGCCACTTGATGGTCATTTATCAGCAACCATGCTGGCAAACTGCAACACAAGTTTATCCAAGTTTTGGGATGAGAGTACTACTGACTTTATACAGCAGTTTGCTGTTCTTTCCCTTTTATAATCTATACTATAACTGTGTGTATGCAGTTCATGCATAAGTGCATGTCATTTGCACGTGGCAGCATTCATCCTCAATCACTCTTCCACTTTACTCTCTTAAGATTGGGTCTGTGAACAAACCTAGAGCTTTCCTGTAGGACTTGTGTAACTAGCCAGTTCCTGTGGAGTTTCCCAAGCTCTACCTTCCGGAGCTGGAATTATTGGTAGGCCAAGCAGGAACTTTGCATGGGATCTAGAGATTCAAACGCTTTTGCTCATGTGGCAAGTGAGCCATCTGAGCCTTCTCCCCCAGGACAGCCCTTTCCTTTTTACTTAGAGTTAATTCATTTATTTTTTACTTAACCAATTTCTATTGAGAATACTTCATATGCAAACAAAATGCATTTAAGCCCTGGCCCCATCTCCCTCTCCTCCCTTCCCTCTCCTTTTCCACTATCCCCTCCCTTGACCAATCCAGCCATGACCCTCCTGCCCACCTGTTCCCCTGCAGGTGTGGGTCACAGTGATTCCTTTGAGGTGCCGAGTTAGTAAGGAATCAGGCTCTGTGGAATCACATGTGGCTTTTAGTGGGCAAGCTCACAAGGGGGAATGGTCTCCTTTTGTCTAGCACCTGCTGCAGAGATTCTGTCTAAGTATAGTTATTTCTCTTGAGTTCCTTGCTGGTCTATGGTGGAATACTGACACATCAGCCATTGTGTAGATCTGGTGGTAATAAATCTCATGGTGCTTTCTTTTCTATGATATAATTTGAGAAGTGTTGATATCAGGTATTACTTACATAATACATGGAATTTCACACTAAATCCACCTAGTTCTGAACTTTTTCTTATGGAGAGACTATCAATTAATGCTTATATTTCATAAGTTTCTTATGGGATGCTTAACTCTTTAAAAAACTTCAAACTTTAATACAGGCAGGTTTTATGTGTTTAGAAGTTGACCCATTTCATCCAATTAATACATACATATTTAACATGGTAAAGGCAAAGCAAGGCTTTTTCAATCTTTTTAAACTTTCCAATGAACGTTTCTTTGCTTATCTAGTTTCATTAATTTTCTTCCAAGATTTTATTTCTTGCCATCTACTCAGTTTGACATTCACTTCTTTCAGTTTTTCTAGGTCCTTAATGAAATAAATTGTTGTTTCTTTGAGATCATATGTTATCTATTGAGTCATAGCTTCATTCAAACCTGTTTATATTTACTTTTGCTTTATTTCGTACATAAAAGTACATCTCAATGAGAAAAGTACACCTTAATAGTTTATGTGACAATGCAAAGTTTGATTAAAGATACTGAATTAACATCAAACATTGTGTTACATTAAAATTTTAACAAAGTGAAAAGTAAATAAAACTAACTTTAAATTTCTAAATTATAAATTAATATGTGCAAAAGGCAGTATTTATGACAATCTGTGGTATTTTTAATGGATTTAAACACACATACACACACATATATGTATAATTTTCTATATGTATTTTGCTTCATATTATCAACTTTGAATGAACCTTACTTTCTTCCATTTTAATAATATAATTTAATATTAAAATCTTTCAAAGAAAACAATTCCTGCTTTTGGCATATGTGTTATTTATAGTCTTCTTAGAGTTAAGATTTTCATCATTAAGGAACATTTTTATAATAAAAACTGAAACTTCATTATTTACATGCAATTTAATTGTTAATTACCTGCCAAGCTTTATACCTAAAGACCAAAATCATATATGTTGTCCATTCTCCCCTGTGCCAATATTAGTCTATTAAATTTCTCTGTTGTGTGTGTGCGCGCATGTATGTGTATACTAAGTGTGTGCAGCATGTATGTGTGAGCCTTTGTGTTTGTGGATGAGCATGTTTGCTTGTGCACACGGAGGTAAGAGATCTTTGGGGGTTTTCCTTGACCATTCTCTGTTGCGAAGAGGACTCATCCTAAACCCAAAGCTCACAGACAGACTGGACTGGCTGACCAGTGGATTCCAGTGAGCCTTCCTTTGTTTGCCCCCCAGCTCAAAGGCTGCAGATACCCATGAACATGCCTGCTTTTTACAGGGGGGCTGAACTTGGGTTCTGGTGCTTGTGCAGCAAGCATTTACCAAATGAGTCATCTCTCCAGCCTTTGTTTCACGGCTGTCTATTGTTGATACCTCAAATATTCTTATACCAGGGTTTGGAAATAATTTTCTCCTCCAAGGCAGTGCTTTTTCCTGTAATTAAACCACATGACATTAATGTAATTTGTGTTACTGAAGATTTTGTACATGTTAGACAAGTGTTTCTCCCTGAGCCAGGCTGCAGCACAAGATTGTAGCATTACTTATAAATATGAACATAACTGAAAATTATAGGCATGGTCCTTTTAGTTATCTGCCTTTATCTTGAGTGGACGATCAAACTGTTTGTGAAAAGCTTTAATGATAGTTACAAATAACTTTGTGTTCAAATCATAACATCCCTTGAGATACATGCAGAATGCCAACTGATTGGGTAGAGGAAAAATTTAATTTCGAAAGAAAAGAGCAATGACTGCTACATAGTGAAGACAAGGAGCTTATGATGCGGGGAAATCCTGCTTCCATCGACTCAGGAGTGGAGCAGCCCTCCTGAGCAGCATAGGATAAATGGCCCCAAATATAGCATCGTCACTCTTGATCTTGTCTGATCCAGACACTTAGGAAGCAGCAAATCTCTTGGCAAATGGGACTGAGCCAGCAAGGTGAACACAAATAGCTCACTGTGACTGACTTTCATATCTTCATGCCTTTAACAGCTTATATGCTGAGTTATTTACACATTTAAAAATATTACACTGTTTAATGTATTATAAAGGTTTCATATTATATTCATAAGCTAATCTTTCTCAAATCCTTCTATTTAAATTTTAATATCAGTATTTTTGTGATCTTGGCAACCAATGCTTAGAATCATCTAGTGCGGTTTTTAATTTTAGCATCATCAATTTTCTCATTTAAATTGTTTTAGCTCTTATTTTTCTCAGTCTTTATATGATAGCATATCTGGAAACTAATTTTATTCTAATTGCTAAACTGAAGGTAATAATCTGTACACTATCATATTTTCAATTTTTAAAAATCTTGTTGCTATAAATTCTTTATTTGCATGGGAATGATTAATTACAAAATCTTGACATTTTATGATTTTTATCCAAAGATTATCAGTAGAAATTACAGCAGCTAGAAAAATCATATCTTCTAGGAGTTTTTTCTTTCTCTATTTTCTTATCCTCAGATTCACGTTTTCCACTTTTTATTGTTTTAGAGTGTCATACATAAATACAGTGAAGTTATGATATTGGCACACTTTAATCCCCAATCTTTTTCCCCCTCTTTTCCCCACCACAACTGTTCTTCTTCCCTACCACGGAAGTCCCCTATGGAAGGGGAAAGACGTCAGGAGGCATCCTGAGAGACTGCTTAGAGTTAATGATAAGGTGATAATGAAGGTGATAAGAAGATGCTTTCCTTAATGTACACCCATCCACATATGAGTCACACTGTTGCTAGTGGTCAGGCACTTGCTATCAAGAACCAAGTGTCCCTCTGCACAAAGAGAACCATCTGGACTCTGCTCTTCTCAAAGCTCTTCGTCAGCAGGGGGAAGGCTCCTAGTGCTTGGGAGTGGGGCCAAGGAAGCTGTGAAGCTATCCTGCTGAGACTGTGCCACGGAAGGCTTGAGGATGAAATTCAGTGTCCACACGTATGAAAAAGAAATTTTTCTATGAACCAGCAAGAGGCTCTCCACAATGAACATTTGGGGAATATTAACTCAGAAGAAGAGAGGAGAAACAGGCAAAGCATTAACACAATTGAAAACCAAGGGTAATCCTGAGCAAAGCTAACTTTCCAATTAAAAATGAACATTTTAATATAGCACAATTCAATACGGTAATTTTAATAGTATATTGTTGTATAACAACAGACACTATTCATATGGCTTTAGGGTCTCCCTCGTCTCACAGATACAATTACAAAGTCAAGTTCAATACAGAACGGTTGGGCTTTCATATTATTCACAGAAACTGAGTGCATGAAGATAAATTGCCATAGACAAAGGAAGGCTGTCACCATCAAAGAGAACCCACAGCACATTCCAATAAAACAGTTAAATTCCATTTTGTTTTAACCCCCAGTGCTTATTTCCTGATGGGGCCTGGAAAAGCAAGGGAAGCGCACTGAATATTACTCAGGTATGTGTGTATCAGAACATATGCTATACAGAAACCTGAAGATGTGCTCACCTGAAGAGATGTTCATATCTATTTCATGTGAATATAAATAGGGAAAGTCAGAAGTGAGACTTTATTTTATGTGAATAGCTATATAAAGATAGAAATGACACAGTGTAGGAGAACATTATTTCTCAGTCTTTAGCATTTTAGCATCTCAACGATTAATGTATCAGATATCAGAATGAGAAATCTACTTAGAAAATGCAGGCTTAGTCCTTTGTTTCAAATGGTTCCATAGGGGCTGGAGAGATAGCTCAAGGGTTAAGTCTGTGCCTCACAAGCAGAAGGATCTGAGATCCCATGTAAAGTGCTGGACATTTCTAACCCTGGAAAGTGAATCCAGGGAAACCCTAGAGCAGAGCAGAAAGGAAATAGACCAATCCAGAATGATTTTCAAAGCCATCCCTGAACCTCCATACATACACACAATGTCCTCTGATGCACATGTTCACACACACACACACACACACACACACACACACACACACACACATACACACACACAGAGCTATCAAAAGAAGTTATATAGAAAACACCAAGGTCATTCCATTTTTGGTGCATAGTTGTACAAAGAACTTAATTATCTTCCCCATTGAAGAGGTCTTTCCAGTGATCATTTTCATGTCAAACTTGACCACACAGTGGTTTTCTTTGCCTAACCCATATGAGTGGCAACTTTGCATGTGACTTTTAAACACAGAACTAAAAAAAGTGCAATTCCCCAGTATACTGCTTCTGCCCCAAGAATTTCATATCACAAAAAACACACAACGGACGAACAGAGTTTTTATGATTCCTAATTGAGTTCCACATACATGACAACACACAGAAATTTGGAACTTATGAGTAAATATATCTCAACTTAATAAAAATGTGTGCAACCTCATTATAGGACTTTCTTTACTGTAATAATTCGTGTTAAACTTTTTCAGACACTTCTTCTTGGGGGGCATAAGACACCTGCCTGAACACCTGGTGATCTGAGCTTTACCCACAGAAGTCCACATGAAAGGAGGAGAGAACTGACTTCCAAAAGTTGTGTTCTGAGTTCCACGCAGATGCTATGGCATACTTGGTATACCTCTCTCTCTCTCTCTCCTTCCCTCCCTCTCTGTCTGTCTGTCTGTCTCTCAGCAAATAAATAAAAACATAAGTAAGTTAATTAAATAAATAAATATTTTCAAGTGAATGGAGCCTATTTATAGTAAACAAATAAACTGATAAACTTCTTCACAGTCTGCTCTTGCCGACCTTCACTGAGGACATAATTTATACAACATTTCTCCAGGAAACCTTTCCCAATCCTTGCTCTCAGATTAGGCAAGTTTTGCTGTTTTATCTACAGTAGAGACACATTTCCCCCAGGGAAACAACTCTTCTAATTTGATGATATCCTTTGTCCCGATTTGTTACAATGTCTGATGACCTCTTAGTGGAGTTGGTATGATAACTTTTGGTTTTGTTATGAAAAATATTGGAGTCGCTGAATACTGAGACTCTGATCTCTAGCATGTGCAGAATAAAGATATTAGTCAATAAAGAAATCTGTGGCTTTGTGAACAGTTTATATTGGAGTATCTTTTAAATCTTGTTATATATCTAGCACCTTCCAATAATATTTGAATTTGTCTTAGAAAACTTCACTTTGGGGTTGTTGTTTTATCAGAAATATCTAATCACTGAATTCTGCATAGCCTATTTTTTTTTCACATGTTGCCATCATAAAAGTTCTTGTATTTAAAGCAATTAAAAGCTGAAAATGTGCTCATCTTCCCAGAAACATGGCCACCATATCAGTCTAATGACATTTGAATACATTTGTAAGGTTGGTTGTGCTTCTTTTATTATACTTCCTAACATCTCTATGCTTTAACATACAAAGGGGTTTTGTAATATAAATATGTTACTAAAAATAAAGCTTTTTTCATTTGCTACTGAGTTTACATGCAAATCTAGACACCTCATTTTCAAAGTCCAAGATTTTGTGTGTGCTGCTATGAAAGAATATTCCAGGATGCCTGGGGTGAACTAGTTCATCGCATCTGCAATAAAGGACCACAGAGATGCAGTTTTTGATGTAATATACAGTGTTGGGTATCTAGAGGCCTCTAAATTTAACTCACTCCAATCTTACAATACGTTAACTTCACTGTGATTTTGAATTCTCACTTCTCAAGAATGCATGTATTATAGACTGCGAAATTGACAATCAGAAATACCAGTTTATGCTGAAGATAATGTTTTCTATCATATCTTGAGTGTCTTTAAAATAAAATTAAAACAACTTAATCCTTGTATCTTTCTTCTGTCTAAAAATCATAATCATTGAGGGGCTGGAGAGGTGGCTCAGGGGTTAAGCCTCTGCCTTGAAGGCAGAAGTTCCTGAGTTTGGATCTTAGACCCCACGTATAGACACGCGGGGTGGATGCAGGGGCGGCCTGCGTTTCTGGTCCTGGTAGGGCAGAGCCTGTGAATGCCCGGGGCAGAGTAAAAAAGGAGGAGGTGGAAGCAGTCCATGGTGGTTCCTAAATTCGCCCATGGTTCTACACACACACACACACACACACATGCACACGCACACACGCATACATGCACAATTGAATAAATAATAAAAATATAAAAAATCATAATCATTGAAATGTGAGTGAAAGGAAATAAAATCACAATTTTATTTTCTTTCTCATCTGTGGAGAATGAGAAAAAATGTTATGAAGACCTTTGCTTTAGGTATCTGCCATCTATTTTTGAGAAAGGAATGAAAGAAAAAAATGATCCCTCTCCACAATCTCCTATCAAGATCTTTTGCCTCTAGGTTTTTCACACCATCAGTCCTTTGGGCAGTAAAAACTGTCTGGGTAGTGAGTCCTCCATAGTCAGTTACAGAGACATCTGAATGAGCTTCCAGTTACAGCTGACAGGACAGGCCTTGGACCATAATGTAAAAATGAAATCATTTCTAGGTTCAAAGTTAGAAGCATGGATCACACAGCGATCCTCTGGAGCATGCTTCGAAACTCAACCTCACTGATAGACATCATTCTGTTCTCACTGGAAATCTCTTAAGAAAAGTAGCAAATCTTTAGGTAAATGGAAAGTAATCCAGAAAAGAGTTGTTTTGGAAGAAAAAGGAAGGAAGGAAGGAAGGAAGGAAGGAAGGAAGGAAGGAAGGAAGGAAGGAAGGAAGGAAGGAAGGAAGGAAGGAAGGAAGGAAGGAAGGAAGGAAAAGAAAAAGAAAGAAGGAAAGGAAGAAAGAAAGCCCAAAAAAGATGAAGGGAAGAGGCATACAATTATATTAAAAAACAACAAAATAATTGATTCTTGCAAGAGAACATAATGTTAGCAGCAGTACTAGCCAGGGGTCGATAAGCTTTTATTAGATTAGGAAAAACTAGTAAATAGCTTTGGCTCTGCAGGCCAAGAGTCAAATATTACAGCTAGTGGACATTTTTAATGCAAGAAAGCAACCACAGGCAGATACTAATAAATGGGTGTAGCCATGTTCCAATGCTATTTTGTTTTGAAAGAAAATGGTTTTATTCTGAAGCCAGTGTCCCATTTACCAAATGGGATGTCATTGGCTTACTCCTATCCTATAGAGGATTCTGCCTAAGGATTTCATCAAAGAAATTCTTCTATCCTATTATCTGACTCTATTCTACATCCAGTATTTTTCCTACAAGAAATTTATTTTTGATTAATGAACTTGGAACAACCAAACATCGAGCTATTGTTATTATTACTTTGTGAAGCCAAAATGTTGAGCTACATTGGTTTTACAAAAACACTCTTTTACTATAACCTTGCTAACAATAACTTTATGACTATTGGTTGCACCTAGTAAAAACATCCTATGAAAGTACACTTGTAAGGGATATTTTTCTATGTTTGGCATTCTAATTTGCTGATCCTGTGATGTAAACATTTGATCTCAGTCCATTGTCATGTTTCACCCATATAGAATAGTCAGACACCCCAAAATTTGAGGTGTAGTGGAACTTTTTATTATCTGGGATTGAAAAACAAATGAAAATGAAGAATCAAATTGATTGTTTTATTGAAAAAGACAAAAAGTTATGTGTTTTGATACTCTGGGCTACAGTGGATTAGAACCATTTTTCCTGGCATAAAAATGAAAGATCGATTCTGTACTATCCTACCTAATAACTTATATGAGATAATGAAGAGAATAAGCCTACGCTTTTTAGTGTTTTGGTAGACTATTGGGTACTGATGGATGTTGTGGGAGAGAGGGTCACACTTTTCAACCGGGTGCCTACCAGGTATCATTAGATAGTCCATGGTCCAATAGACGTTCCTGGTTAAACTTACTGGGTTACAAAACCAAATAAAAAAATGAATGTGGGAAAGGTTCTTGTGATTGGCAGGGGTAGACAGTAGTTGGAGGAAAAGAAGAGAGGGTGGTAGAATGGTATACATGCATGAAATTGTCAAGCAAATTAAATTCATAAAATTGAAAGGCAATTTAAACACAGAGATGTCAAATATCAAAATTCAACTAAGCCACAATAATGATACAAATTGAACAATTTCTTCTATCAACCTCAATGTCTACATCCAATGTTTTCATGCAATAGTTTTCACAAGTGATGAAAGTCAAGACTGATGTAGATTTAATCTAGTTTGCCAAACTCATTTTTATCTATTAAAAGTAGTGCTGCTGACTGAATGTAGGACCCAAATACCTCGGGGGACCAGAGGTTTATTCTTGTTAATGATTTTTAGTTATACTTCCTCATCACAACAGAAGAACTCACACAATATTAGGTACCAAGTAGATTGGCCAAATCATTTTCACATAGAACCTGAGAGAGGAGCATGTGCTTTTATTAGCCTGTATGCCTATATGGAAAAATCTGGAACACAATTTTTCCACCTTGTCTACCTGCATGGGGGATGGTCCCACCCACTGTGGACTGGGTCTTCCTGAAACAATTGATAATTTCCCATAGGTTACTTCCCAATTTGTCTTCACTAATTATCACTTTTGCAAGTGTGCCCAAAGACTCAGCCTTTGTGCTCAATTGACAGGTTGAGATCTTTATCCACAGCATCGGACTCCCAAATGCTTTTGAATTTTATGCGCATGAGCTAAACTATGAGCTAAAGATTTGATTTCAGTTTGTCTTTTGGTGACTTTACTACCTTGTCTTTACATTCAGCTAGAAACTCCAGAAATAATCTCAAGGCACTGGTGCCATTGCCTGAGTAATTTCTTTGTTTTTGTTGAATTTCCTTCTCACAGTTTTTACTTGTTAGGATTCACTAGGATTATTGTGGTCTATCATAAGATTTCAGGTATAATGGGCTATATTTTTGTTCCAGAGTTAATTTGGACTTTGCTTCTCAAATTGATACATATGACTGAAGGAATTCCAGTAGGTTCTGGAAACTTAATTTTTTTGGTGGAGTAAGTGAGAGAATGAACTGGATACTTTAGTTTTAACTGCTTTTACACAGATTTTCAGGTAATCCTTTGTGAAAGTTACTTTTAGGAATCAACTTGACTCCTGAGAATTGAGTTTTTAGGCACATCTATGAAGAATTAGCTATTAAAGCAATCTTCGAACATCTATATGAGATTATGCAATGGAAGAAGGAAGACACATTCCATGATGGGTAGAATCATTTCCTGAGCAGGTTTATAAAATAGAGAACTAAATGGAAATTTTCAGACTGACAAACTAGGAAATAATTCCTCTTTTAGCTTTTCCTGTGGATATAGTGTGATTGATTCAATGAACCTGAAAGTATAAACAAACGCCTTGTTCCACTCAATTTTCATGGCCAGTATTTATCACATCAACGAGAAATGGAACAAAGATATATTTTTACCAAAAAAGTTGATTATGGGTTAATGAAGATGCAATAATTAAAATACAGAACTTCAAAATTATGTTATTATTCTATTTAATTTTCTTTTATATCATTAATCTACTGGTTCTCATCAAATTTTTTTTAGATCGTAATTACTGCTTTCTTTTATAATTACCAAACTGATCAAGGTATTATGAAGTCTTTGGTATTTTCTCCTATTTTCCAATAAAAATAGACAATAAAATCATCAACTATGAAAATGATAGTCATGCAGAAATATAAGATCAAATTATATATTTATGATTCTAAAACAGTTCAAAGGATTCTGAAAGTGTTTTAGATTTGCATATTACCTAATAAAAATAATCTTAAGATTTTATAATATTTTAACCTGCTTTTAAAAAAACCAGTACCCACTGGGTGGGGAGAAGGGGAGCATTAAGAGGTTCCAGGGGGGCCCGCCTGCACGCCTCCAGCGTTGGCCAGCCCCAGGTGAGTCCGCCCAGCCCCAGACTCCCAGGTCGTCGTTCCCTCCCCTCCCCCCGTGTCTCAGCGGCACTCAGGCTGCCTCAGATATCCAGTTTTTCTCAGCAGCACATGGAACGTTCTCCAAAATAGATCACATATTGGGCCACAAAACGAATCTACACATATACAGGAAAGTTGAAATTCTAACCTGCTGCCCTATCAGACCACCACGGCCTAAAGCTAGGACATCCACAACACTACAAACAACAGAAAATACACTAACTCCTGGAAACTTAACACTATGATGCTGAATGAGAACTGGATTCAGGAAGAAATTAAAAAGGAAATTCAAGCTCCCTTCCCCCACTCCCACGCCTGGGACTGCACGCGCGGTCCCAACCGGGCCTCAACGTGCACCTAGGTAAGCTCCAGCCCCCCCTGCACCCCACCCCCGGTCCTCCCCCTGCCCCCCGCCCACCCCCAGAACCCCAGGACGCCCAAAGGGACCCAGCTCCTCCCACCATCCGTCCAAACCGGGCAAGGTGTGAGAGGAGGAAACCCCCTCTGTGCCCTGGACCCTGCCCCAGCTACCCTCAGGTTAAATAGTGCTCCAGGCCAGCGCCCCATCCTCCCTTCCCCCAACTCCGCTGCCCTGGACTGTGCCCGCCTTCCCAGCCGGCCTCACCGCGACCTAGGTAAGCTCCGTCCCTGCCCACCCCCAGAACCCCAGATCAAATAATTCAGTTTAGTGAAAACGCACAGAAATTGAAAGAAGATCTTAAGAGGTAAAACGACAATGCCAAAGTCAAAGTGCAAATCCATGAGAAACAACACTCAAGTAAACAAATTTCCCACTGAAGAAATTAATCCCATAATGTTAGACTCCAACCAGAACAAACCCACGGAAAATGGCCATGAAAGCCTGACCCAGGATAACGACTATTCAAAATATGCTCATTACCATGTTCAATACTATGAAAGAGGAAATCTGGGAGGAAATAAATAATCGAATCAATCCCTTTGAAGAGGAACACAACAGACACTTGGAGGAGTTGAGAAAAACAGTGCAAGAAACAAAAACTGGCATAGAGCAGTTAAAACAGACCCAAGCAGAGTTTAAAACTGAGCTGAAAGACAAGTTATCTTCAACCCAGAACTCCACAGAGAGTCTTATGAGCAGAACTAACAAAGCAGAAAACAGAATTTCAGATCTTGAAGATAAAGTGGGAGTATTAACCAGCTCAATGGAAGAGGTTGTTAAAGCCAAAAAGATACTTGAGAGAAATAGCCAGGAGATATGGGACACCCTGAAGAAGCCTAACATGCATATTCATGGAATTCCAGAGCAAGAATCTCAAAATACCACCCCTGAGGAAATTTTTCAAATGATCATCAAAGAAAACTTTCCTCATCTAAAAAAAGAGAGGCCCATATATATACAAGAGGTATTCTGCACCCCAAACAGATATGACCAAAACAGAAGCTCGCCACGGCAAATAATAGTTAAAATACTCCACATTCAAGATAATAGTTAAAACACTCCACATTCAAGATAAAGAACTGGTGCTGAGAGCTTCAAGGGAGAAAAAACAAGTCACTTTTAAAGGTAAACCTATTAAAATAACAAATGACTTCTCAGTCAAAACAGTAAAAGCAAGAAGAGCTTGGAGAGACATACTTCACGTATTGAATGAGCAAAAATGTCAACCCAGGCTGATTTGCCCCACAAAACTATCCGTCATGATCGAGGAAGAAAGAAAAATCTTCCAGCACAAAGACAACTTGAAGGGATACATGTCCACCAAACCAGGCCTTCAAAAAATGCTAGAAATGATACTCAAGCTTGAAGAAAAAAACAGGCATATCCAGGAGAACAGAAGGCAAATATAACACCATTAATAGCGAAGCAATATACTTATAAAAACCACTAAACATAATAAATGTCTGGAATTAAAAATAGTTTCTCCATTATAGCACTAAATGGAATTAACTCACCAATCAAGAGACACAGATTACAATCTTGGATTAAAAACCAAAATCCATCAATCTGCTGCCTGCAGGAAACCCATCTCACCACAAAAGATAGGCATGCCCTAAAAATAAAAGGCTGGTCAAAAATTCTACAAGCTAATGGAAGCAGAAAACAGGCAAGGGTAGCCATTATGATATCAGACAATGTGGACTTCAAACCAAAGAAAATTATAAGAGACACGGATGGATACTACATTTTAGTCACAGGTACAATTCACCAGGAAGACATCACAATACTGAATATATATGCACCCAATACGGGCCCCTCCACATTCATTAAGAAAACCCTACAGCATTTAAAGCAAGAAATCAACCCCCAAACGATAATTCTTGCGGACTTCAACACCGCCCTCTCAACATGGTATAGATCAACAGGTCAAAAGCTTAACAGAGACACTTTGGAACTTAATCAAACCCTGAAAGAAATGGACCTTACAGATCTCTATCGAACTTTTCACCCACATACCAAAGAATACACATTTTTCTCAGCAGCACACGGAACTTTCTCCAAAATAGATCACATATTGGGCCACAAAACGAATCTACACATATACAAAAAAGTTGAAATTCTAACCTGTGCCCTATCAGACCACCACGGACTAAAGCTGGACATCCACAATACAACAAACAAGAGAAAAGACACTAACTCCTGGAAACTTAACAATATGATGCTGAATGAGAACTGGATTCAGGAAGAAATTAAAAAGGAAATTCAAGATTTCCTGAAAGTGAATGATAATGAAAATACAACTTACCAAAATCTTTGGGACACAATGAAAGCTGTCCTAAGAGGTAAGTTCATTGCTCTTAATGCCTACATTAAAAAAAATGGAAACATCAGAAATAAACAACAATGCAGCTTAAATCTTTAGAGAAACTAGAGCAATCTGATCCCAAAAGTAGGAGAAGAAAGGAGATTAGAAAAATAAGGGGAGAAATATCTGAAATCGAGATTAAAAAAAAAATAGAAAAAATCAACCAGTCAAAAAGCTGGTTCTTTGAAAAAATCAATAATATTGATAGACCCCTAGCTAAATTAACCAAAATCAAGAGAGAGAAAACCCAAATTAACAAAATTAAAAATGAACATGGACTAATCACTACTGATACCCAAGAAATCCAGAAAATTATAACATCATATTTCAAAAACTTATACTCTGTGAAGTTTGACAACACAAAAGAGATGGATGAATTTCTAAGTAAACACAACTTACTTAAATTGAATCAGGAAATGGTGAATTATTTAAACAGTCCTATAACATATAAGGAAATTGAGGAAGTAATCTTGAATCTTCCCACCAAAAAATGTCCTGGACCAGATGGATTCAGCACAAAGTTCTACCAGACATTTAAGGAGTCAGTAACACTAACACTCCTTAAACTGTTCCATCAAATAGCAAAGGCAGGAACACTACCAAATTCCTTCTATGAAGCTAATATCGTTTTCATCCCAAAACCTAATAAAGATTCACTTAAAAAAGAAAACTATAGGCCGATCTCTCTGATGAACATAGACGCAAAGATTCTCAACAAAGTCTTAGCAAATTAGATTCAAAAACATATTAAAAAGATCATTCACGGGGACCAAGTAGGCTTAATCCCTGGCACACAAGGTTGGTTCAACATACGTAAATCAATAAATGTAATTCATCATGTAAACCAGTCCAAAGTCCAAGACCACATGATACTCTCAATAGATGCAGAAAAAGCTTTTGACAAGATCCAACAGCCTTTTATGATGAAAACGCTAGAGACAGTAGGAATGGAAGGAACCTTTATCAATATAATAAAAGCTGTATACAACAAGCCTATAGCAAGGATTATGCTCAATGGGGAACAATTGGAAGCATTCCCACTTCGATCAGGAACTAGACAAGGCTGTCCACTCTCACAACTTCTATTCAATATTGTACTTGAAGTCTTAGCTGAAGCCATAAGACAAGAAAGGGGCATAAAAGGGATTCAAATCAGCAAGGAAGAAGTCAAGCTATCCCTATTTACAGATGACATAATCTTATATCTGAGTGATCCCAAAAACTCCACCAGGAAGCTCCTGGAACTAATTGAGAAGTTCAGCTGGGTGGCAGGATACAAAATAAATGTACAAAAATCAGTGGCCTTCCTATATGCCCAGAATGAAAGAAGTGAAAAAGCCTTGAGAGAAACAATCCCATTTACTATAGCCCCTAAAAAAATGAAATACCTTGGTATAAACCTAACCAAGGAGGTAAAAGACCTTTACAATGAAAACTTTAAAACCCTAAAGAAAGAAATAGCAGAAGACACCAGAAGGTGGAAAGACCTCCCATGTTCCTGGATAGGCAGAATCAACATCGTAAAAATGACCATCCTACCAAAGGCAATATACAAATTCAAGGCTATACCAATTAAAATCCCAAAGCAATTCCTTAAAGAAGTTGACCAAACAATCTCAAAGTTCATATGGAGGCACAAAAGACCCAGGATAGCAAAGACAATCCTGAGCAACAAAAACACTGCTGGAGGTATCACCATATCAAACCTTAGTCTATATTACAAATCCATTGTTATAAAGACAGCCTGGTACTGGCTCCAAAATAGTATGAAAGGAAATAATAATAAAAAATGTTAAAAAAGGAAAGCAACCTATAACATGGTCTAAATGTTGTTTTAATGCAACCTAGTTTAGTAAACAGCTTAGGTGTGTGAACTTGAGTATGCCATTTAATTTTGATATTCTCATACAAATGAGCCCATTGTGGTTCTAGTGTGGCATGCACTCACAGTACTCTGAAAATAGGAAAAGAAATCTGTGATGTATTGCCCTAAACATTTGTACAACATATGTATCTTGCAAATATAAAATAATAAAAATCACTTGCCTATCTAAAAAAAAAACAAAAGAGTTTCCAGGGGTTCAGAACTGATGAGTGGGAGGAAAACCAAAAACAAAATATATTTGTATAGACAATGGAGTACTACTCAGCCATCAAAAATGATGAATTACTGGAATTTGCTGGGAAATGGATGTCATTAGGAACAATTATATTAAGTGAAGTATCCCAAAGCCAGAAAATTAAGCGCCGTATGTACTCCCTAATAGGTGGCTCCTAGTACCAAACTCACCTAGCCCACATTGAGACACTCAAAGATAAACCTATGTAATACAGTAATTACAAGGATTATGAACTGGAGGGATGGGGTTGGAGGGCCACACCAGACACAAGGAGAGAGGGGACCATGTTACAGCAGAGAAAATAGGACCACCATCAAGTAATTCAAGTAAGTAATGTGACACCTGGTTAAGTTCACAGATGTTTGTTCCTGATCATGTACAACTGAGGGGGTATGATCTCACCAGGAGGGTAAGGCATATAGTCTGGCAGATAAAAAGTAATCATTTTGCTAATGGGTGATTGACCCCTCCCTCACTGAGGTTTCCTACTTTTATTACATCTACCTTGTATAACAAGACTCCAGTTTAACAGCCTTTTGTCTCTGACCAGGGGGGGACATACAGTGCCCATCAGCATGGAGTGAAGGACATTGCAGGAGCAGCAAAACTGCAAAAGAAAATCAACGAACCACAATCCAGAACTTCAGAGACTCTATATCAACACATAGAACTAGGCCAGCCTAATCTCTCCCCATCCTGAAGCTCAGGGACATTTGTGGAAGAGGGGGAGGTAAGATTGTGAGAGCAAAAGGATGGAAGGAGCAATGATTTGCAAGATTCTCCACACTAGTTAGGGCCGAAGCAATCATAATAGGACTTTGCATGCCCTGCGCAATGTCCAACACACTATTGACCTCACAAAGTCTAGTATCAGCTAAAGGCACCAAGATCCCTGGAGGCAAGGGATTGACAGCCACAGTAGTGTTCCTATGCTTAAGGGGAACACGAGAAAGGGTTCAGAGAAATGCCACTGGGTCCTTGTACGTCATTGGAGAGGAGGACCCAGAGGAGTTAGGCATACACAATAAAGAACTCTCTGGGAATTGGGGGGGAGGCACTGGGGGATGTGGAGGGAGGGGACGGGAAGCAGGGGGTTTGAGGGGAGGAGGAGGGAGGGAGGGAACTGGTCTAACTATTAAGTTTGTATGAGCAGAAATAATAAAAAATGTATTAAAATATATATATATTTGTATAGAATGAAATTTTGTGCTGTATTTTTATTTTTCTCCTTTCTGCCTGCTTAAGATGAGCAATAGGTGAGGTAGAAATAACAACTATTAATTAAAATTTCATCACTCTGGTCCAGATACTGCTTTATATAAATCAATTCAAATGTAAAGCAGGAGACTTTACATTTGGTGTGTCTCTTCCCATTTTGCAGGTGGCAAAGAAAGATCCAACCAAGATAAGAAATTCACCTTAGCTCATTGAAAACATGATTACAAATAGCCATAATGAACTCAGGTTTCTTTAACAGCAAGTTATTTCCTCATCCATTTCCTGCTAAAGACATGGAGACAATGTGCATTGATTTATGTTTGTATCAAACCAAATCAATACATAAACAATAAAACTCCTACCTTGCCTTGAATATACAATACGAAATCTTTTCCTGAGTAGTTTGTTGGTTTGTTTTGGAAAGTCCTCTCATTACCTGTGCAGTAGTAATGGCAGAGATTCCTTCCTTTAAGAAAATAGGAGTAAATTTCAGTTTATAAATGACTATTTTCATAAGAAAATAGGATATTGGAGTAGGGAGAAAATTCAGGGATTAAAACCTTTGTTCACAGGCAAGGGGACCGTGAGTTTGAATCCCTAAATCACACATAAAAAATGTTGGACAGAAGTGGCAAAGGTCTGCACTTATGCCCTGGGAAGCAGAGCCTGGAAACCCCAGAGAAAAACACTATGGAAGTAGAGCAATCCAGGATGAGGCCTGATATCTTCCTTGTGCTTCTACCGGCACACACACTCAAGTGTACTTTGACACATACATCCATGCACACACATACACACACACACACACACACACACACACACCCTCACACACATAAAGAAAATATGATATTGATTTAGTTAACTGCTCATTTAATTGAGTTAACCATGCACAGATCTCCCTTCAAAAGTGTGATTCATGTAACCCCACTTCCAGCATTTTATATATTGTTTTAGTCGTATGATTTCAACCCCTCATTTTAGGTTGAAAATTAATGATTTATTATACTTTTTCTCTCTCTTCTACTCAATTCCCTTTCTGTACATCATAGAAAATTTTAACTGCCCTTTTTAATACATACTACTACAACAAAACTCAAGATCCCAATCAGTGAAGGTTGGAGGGTTTAATTGGTTCTCAATTCCGGTTCCAATCGATCAGGACAGAGAAGTCAAGCACCAGGAGCATGAAGCAGCTGATCCTATCACAGCCAAAGTCAAAAGCACAGAGGGAACGGATGTATGCATGCTTCCCCCTTCCCCTCCCTCCTCCCCCTCCTCCCCCCCTCCTCCTCCTCCTGCCTTCTGTCCTCTTCCTCCTCCTCCTCCTCCTCCTCCTCCTCCTCCTTTTCCTCCTCCTCCTTCTCCTCCTCCTCTCCTCCTCCTCCTCCTCCTCCTTCTTATAATGCTTCTGCTTTGGTGAAAAGCAAGTCATGCATTGGAAGTGAAATTTCTTTATTTTGGTTATAAGAGGGCCACACAATATTTATCTTTCCTTTATCACAGAGTTTTGGTGTGACAAATGAGACCATTCTGTAGGAGAGTCTTGAAAATTGTGAGCTTCATGCAAAAGTAGAATATTGTCTGTGGTAAATTATCACTAGTGCTTTCTAAAGTTGGAAAAATGTCTCCTGGAATAAATTCATCCCAGAATCAATCCAGAAAATTCACATGTGTTGTATCCATAAAAGAATGTCAATTTCCACAAATGTTGACATCTCCCATGTGCATCTTCAGAGGATGGTTGCTTAATACAACTTGACCAAAATTTACCCAATAAATAAATAATTTGGAAATGATGATATCTTGTTATCTTGCCAAAAAAAAAAACCCCACATCTCAAATACTAGCTTTCAGCAGTGAATGCCATGAATAGGTTTACACATATTCTGCTATGAAAGACCTCCCTGGAATGTTTAATAATGATGAATTGCTTCCAACTGGGTCAATGAAAGGTTGATTGTGAACAACTTGATGGTAAAACCATTGATGATCTGATCACCTGCTGGTGGCGACTGCTAAAATTTCCCTGAATGCAATAAAAGGCAATTTACCTTTGTCAGCACTATAAATACATGATTCTGAAAGAAATTCTGAATGCAGTACAGGTTTGCGAGGAAAGTAGTCTGTGCATCTGATGAAACAACTAGAGGTTGAAGTTTCAGATTAAAACAATCTATGACAAGGCTGGGTGAGGGCAATGATGGAGGAGTACACTAAGCATTTAGCATCTGCAACTAGCCAAGTCCAGGTTCCAGGGTTGATTTGCAGGGCAATCAAATAAACAGACCTCTCCCGTTTAGGTAATGATGTACAAATCAAACAACTTCAGGGGACTGTAGAATTAAGAATGCAGAGGCAGGATTGTGGATGTAGACAGAAATTCTGGCCATAGACTAACATGTTTTCTGGAATCAAAACAGTGCAGAAGTTCTCAATGACAAGAGATCAGAATCAAGCAGGTCCTTTGTATGGGGTCACAGGTCGCTCATGGACTATGTGAATTTCCATGGAAATAATCATCCTTCTGAAGCAATTTTGAAAGCAGTACTCATTGCAAATGCATCATTTTTGTCTGTAAGTTTCTATAGTTCAATATTCACAGGCTTATAGAGATCAAGGTTAAGGAAACCTGGTGTATTCACTCACTACGGTCAGTATGCAGACATTCTCAGTGTCCTATCTGTATTTACAGAGTAAGGCTTTTTATATAAATACTTCATACAACTTGGTATTGCAGAGTTGGGTGGGGGAGTTCTCATGTGTCTGCCTCATTCAATGTGTGGTGAAAGGTGAAAAGGAAGATTCTTTGGATCTTTGCAATCATGGCATGTGATTGTTCTCTACTCTGCTTCTGAAAAATGGTAGTTACATTATTTCTTTTAGTTCTTAGCATAAATAAAACAATGATCTTTGTAGTCACTGTTGAATCACTTGTGATATTTCTAATTGGACAGTGTTATTTGAAAGGAGAAATCCAAACGTTATGTTCATAGCTTCAATTATATATTACACAAATTAAGTCAAACAACTTGCTGAAGTGTCTGCATAGTTTATGGTGTATGTACATTAGATATACATATTTAGGATCATGCTGTATTTGAAATCATTTTTATTTGAAAATTTTCCATGGCTGACATAAACTATTGACCATGCCTTATTTAAGATAAAATCTCCCTAGAACTTTGGGATATCACCTGAAATTTTGCTCTCCCCCAATGTGGTCCTGTATATAAATGCTGCAACATGCATTTGTGTCCGGTCTACAGAACAAAATGAACCATGTGTGGTGGCAGACTATCATCTAGCATGTTACAATCTCAGCCTGAAAGGCAAAGCAGAGTAAGCTGAATATACATCTATTGCTTCTCTTGGGTACCCTGGTAAACTACTCTTCACAAATAACTTTGTAAGTGATCAAAAGGATAAACAAAGCTAAATGACGTTATAAAATATTCCAGTAAATTCTGCAACAACCCTTTCATAAGAGCAAAAAGACTAAATGGCATATGTATTAGTTAATTTTCTCATTTGCTGCATCCAAATGTCTGAGCAAATTAGCTAAGTTTGGAAGAGTTTATTTTGACTCTTGAAGGTATAGTCCTTTGTGGTGTGGAAGGCACGATGATGAGGGGGTGAGGTACCTCATCTTGTCTGCAATCTGGAAGGAGAGATGAATTCTGGTCCTCAAATGCCTGTCTGTTTCTTATGAGGTCTGGAACCTCAGTGCACGCAGTCATGCTGCTAGCATGTACCATGAGTCTTCCCTCCAGAAATTCCCTGTCAGCCATGCCCAGGAAATACCTTACCTAGGTGACTCTAGATCTTCTCAAGTTAACACTGTCACTAAAATGTGCTAAATACTGCAAAGATATGAGTCAAGAGAGTTAAAGCAGGCTGAGCTTAGTATTGGGCAATGGGGAAATCCACAGAGCTAAAATCAAAGGATCCTTAGGCATGAATGTAAGTGATCATCCCCAAGTGTGAAAGGCCTCTGCATCATATCTATTCCATCGCAACCATTCCAAGAGCCAATAGGACTGTCTGATGAAAGCACTCATTCCAAGAGCCAATAGAAAAGCACTCAATGATGTCTCACTGGATAGCAACATACCAATCTACTGGTGTTTATTTGATAATAGACATCAGTGAGCGTGATATAGAACACTGATTCCAAGTCAGAGCCAGTAAATCATGGATATGACATTTAATTCATTGACATGAAACTGGTCAAATTATTTGCACCATCATAGCCCTAAAATTTCCAATAAAAAACATTAGACTATTTCCTTAGCTGGTTTGATGTTGAATTTTTTGGAACATATTCAACATTAGACTATTTCCTTAGCAAGTTTGATGTTGAATTTTTTGGAACATATTCAACTGCTGTGGTCATGTAATGAATAAATAATGAATATGTACTTTTGATTTGATCTAGGCCAATAGTTGCACAGATGTGTGTGCATGTGTGTGTGCGTGTGTGTGTGTGCGTGTCCGTGTGTGTGTGTGTGTGTCTGTGTATCTGTGTATGGAGTCCACAAACAATGTAAAGTTTGGCATTGTTCCTCTAGTACCACCTACCTTGTTCCTTGAGAGCTTCTTACTGGCCTGGACATTGTGAACTAGGTTAGGCTAATAAGACAGTAAGCTCCAGGTATCTGACCATTTCTACCTCATAGAAGGAGATTATAAGTCTGTACAACTATATCTTTTTTTTTAACATTTAGGGATTAAACTCAGCTACATGATACTGAGAAATCTTGTAAAATCCTACTGTGGAGATTTTAACATTAAAAAGTTAAAACGTAAGATAAAAAAGTGAAATATTTTCTAATATAGGGTATCATTAGCTCTGTGATTTCAGGTATCTGTTTATGTTTCTGATATATGATACTCAAGCTTCCACTTCATACATTTTCCATACTCTATAGAAACTTTGTTTTGAAGTTTTTCAAACATTCAACTTACCTTCTATTATGTTCTTCTGCACCATATCATCTTGTACTATTTCACTGGGTGTCATGGCTTGAAATGTAAGTTTCCCCACACAGGCTCATGTGTTTGAATTTTTAGTTGTTTGGAAAGGTCATGGACTTACTAGAGGAAAGCAGTCACAGTAGGTAGGCTTGAGATAGATTAGACCCACCCTACTTCTGGGAGAGGTCCACTCTTGCTAACAGCCTCCAATGAAGGTATGACGACAGGACACAGACTTGCTCCAGCTTCCACAGCCATCCATGATTTTCTCTCCCTTCTGGAACCATAAAGTGAATAAATCGCCCTTTCTCCCTTGTGTTGTTTGAGTGTTAATGGTGTCTCACAGCAGCACAAAGAATACCAGTACACTGGCATATGTGATCATTTCTAAATTGTATGTCAGATGTGGCCTTCTTTTCCTTCATGCTGATTTATACTGCTTATATTCAGTGGCAGCTACATAAAAATATGTAAGCTAATCGTGGGGGAAAAATACCCGATAATGAACACTAATGAGGGACAATATTTCACTTGTAATAGCCATCTCCACATGAGAGCACTGATCAATAACAGGACACATTTGTTTTTATTAACACATGGGAGGTAGTGATGTGAAATTTGGGTTATGGAAATGGATGGCATGGTTTCTGACTTCAGCTGTCTCGTCTGACCACTCCACACAAAAATGAACCATCTGCTTTGGCCTGTCAACATGCACTCGTCCCGTCAGCCACTTGCAGCATACACACTCCCAATTAAAATTTATCTCCAAATGACAAAAGTCTCATTGTCTGGATTATTCTGACCATCTGTCAAAATCAGGTCCCACCTTCCCATGTCCTTATTATCTCCTTTAGAAAAAAATTAAGAAAATACTTCAGATAAATGAATCAATTCTTCAAAGCTTTTTTTTAAAAAAAATATGTATGTTTACACCAAATAGATGTAATGCCTCCCCATGTGAAATATTTCTTTTTGGTTAGATAGTTGTTCATTGTCATTACACTGAAAGTAACTTTCTGTCATCATTTCTATAACCATAAGCTGATCTGTCAGGTAGGTTATCATTTGCTTAAACATGAAGAACAATTTTTTTAAGTTTATTCACTTATTTAAGAAAGAGACATGGAGGAGTATAGGTGGGAGTCATTTACTCTTTTTTATTAAATGTGTGTGTGTGTGTGTGTGTGTGTATGTGTGTCTCAGAGGGCACAGTGTGTCCCTGTGGAGAATCAAGGGTCACTTTGGGAATCATCCTGGATTGCTTTTACTTTCCTTTTGTTTTCTATGGGATTTCCAGGCTCTACCTTTCAGGGATATAAGTGCAGGCTGCTGGTGTTTCTGCCTAGTGGTTTTTATGTGTAACATGGGATCTGAACTCATCAACTCTTGTTTGTGAGACAGAGTCTTAACTCCTGAGCCTCTTAGTCCTGAGAACAAATTTTTAAAAGCTAATTTGGAGAATGCTTTTGTCAAGTTTGGAAAAAACTAATTTATCTAAGAAAATATTATATTTCTATATACAGAATTGAGTTTTATCTTGAAGTGTAAATATAGAAATAAAAGTACTATTTCTTATTAAATACTAATAACTAGAAGATTTTATTTAAAATCATGAAAATATAATTATTCAAATGAAAAATTATTTTTGTTACCTAGCATGCATGTACATTGCATACTTTAGAAAGCAAGACACCAATTCTGAAACAGCTGAATTTGAATGACTAGAGTCTATAATTAAGGATAATGGTAATAGTAACAGCCACCATTCCCAGAATCTTTACTGTGTTCTAGACACTATGCCAGTGGTTGGTATGAAGTGACTCAAGAGCATCTTCACATAGCAGTGAAAGTTGAGATTTTATTATGCTCATTCCAACAATCAAATACAGGAGGCGCTCTATTGAATGACTTTGCCTATTGTTGAAATAATGACTGGGAATGAATTCACAATCAGATGCCTACGTTTTCAAACTTCCATTATTGTATTGTTACTTATTATTTATTATTAGAAATCATTAACATAAATTCCAGAATTTGACAAAAACCAAAGCCCTATTCTGAGTCAATTTTTCTCCTAGTAGTAAAGCGGTAAAATGGCACACCAACAACAGATATTAAACATGTTTTCAATTTTATATTATCTACAATATAAGACATAACAAAGTAGGTCATAAACTTTTTCTCCTTAATTATTTTAATTATTTTAAACCTTTCTCAGAGAAGAATTATCTAAATACTCACTGTAGTTTCTTAGACTATTCATCACAAGTAAATTTCCTTTTTAGTGAAAACTTGGTCAATTCTACAAACGTCTTTTCTGTCCTGTTATCTTTCTGCAACCCTGCAGGACTGATTTATTTGTCAACCTGCAATCAAATAGCAAACAAGTCTCTGTGAGGGTTTCTGAGGGCATTTTCAGGAAGGAGGTACCAAGGGGGCAGAACCTCCCACATGTGCTGATGGCAGCTCAGGAAAGAGCAATGCCCACTGGGCTCTTTGCATGCCTTTGCTTCTTTCCTGAGTTGTCCATTATAGTGCTGCTGCTGCTTCTGTAACCATCTTTGATTGACACAAGAACCTGGCTTCTGAGACATTCCATCCAGTGTGGATTAAAGACTTGCCTGCTCTGCAGACATTCTCTAGGTCTTCAGCTGCAGATTTGGACTCTAAGCATCCAGCCTCACAGCCAATGTGACTTCTGGGTTCTCAGCCTCTTCAGTAGGTAGAAGACCAAAGTTGGATTGCTTAGTCACTAGTGTGTAAGGCAATCTAAGAATCACATTTTATAATATATATTCATTCTACTGGTTCTTGCAGCTGCCCTCTGATTTAGTGACCCTGGCCAAGAATCTGATATGAGTTTAACTTGATATACCCAGAGGACCTCAGATATTACTGTTCTAAAGTGCCTCATGACACTCTATGACTGATTTTATTGAAAAGTGAGGATACTACATACACAGGATGCAGTATCAAATATAAAGCATGGCAGACAAGGACTCTACTAATACAGGCAGAAAGCAGCTATGTTTGCTTCAAGTCTGAGAAACACCAGACTCCTTCAGAGTACAGACAGGAAAGAGGATGGTCATATCTAGTCAACGGGATTCTGGAAGCTGGTGTAGGCAATCATTTGTCAGTCAAAGTCTGTTAACTAGTAGACAAGATGTCATTGTGGGTGGGTAGAATTTACAGGTTCTGATCACCAGGAGAAACCCTAACTAATTAAGAATGATGCACAGTGAAAAGATCATTTGACTTGATGATGCCGTAACGCTTTAAGGGCACTTTAGAAAGATAACCAAATGGAACAAACATAAGTAACTTCTTATTGTTCTACTATATATATTCATTGTATGTGGTACTGGGTTTATAAGGATATTTCTCCCTATCTTCGTGTTCCTTTTCACATCCCTTTCACTAGTTCTTTTGTTCTTCAATTATCAGTTCTAGCAATTATCAAATATCAAATCTACTATCATGAAATGTATAGATAGCATGACTTTATGTACATATACAAATTTCCATAGTCTTGTGGATAACATTTAGGGGTGGGCATACATGTATTAAGAGAACTATAGGAATAGTTGTGACTTTTCTTACCATAGGAATCGTGAACATACACTGGGAAAGGTAAGTATGCATTTGTCACAGGTGAAAGAGACAATTACCAGATTTACATCAAGTGTCAAATGGATGGAAGATCATAGCAACCTTGTTCTGATAGTGGCACTAATTCTATTAAAACCCACAGAATAGCCCAGTTGTTAGGAACAGAATATCCACATTCCTGGACTAGTCTATACTAAAGACTGTTGATAGGAAACAAGGAGACACCAAAGAACCCAGAGATGGAAGGATATCACAATAAATGTTTGAAATCATGTGCTATAAACCCTGTGAACCTTAGGTTCTACATTGTGCGACAATAAAATTAAAGCAGTTATGATTGTGTGGAGTAGAGTCTGCACTCCAAACGAGAAAAGACAAAGAAAGAGAAAAATCTGTTAAGGCAGAAAACATTCTCGAAGTAGGCACAGTCCAAAGCATGAGGAAATTTTGTGGCCAAAGTAAGTAATTTCTAAAAGTATTTTATTCACGGTTATTTGTGGATTTGGAATTTTTCAAGAAGAAATCAGAGCTTCCAATGGAGAGAACATCACTGAAGCAATTGACCAGCAATGGGAGGGAAAAGGCCAGAAACCATCTGAAAATTATATGAGAGGTATTATTTCTGCAGGGAAATACTCTCAAAGGAAAAGACTTTCTTTGTACATAGAAGAGGGATGCTCTGAATTTTCAGAGAGCATCACCGCTGCCCTATTGTCTAACAGCATAGAAGTCAACAGCTTCATATGAGGAATATGTCACCCAGGGTAACAGCCTCACTTAAGACCCAGAAAATTAAGCGCCATATGTACTCCCTAATAGGTGGCTCCTAGTACCAAACCCACTTAGAGACACTCAAGGATAAATCTCTGTAATACCTACAGTAATTGCAAGGATTATGAACAGGAGGGATGCGATAGGAAGGCCACACCAGAAACAAGGAGAGAGGGGACCATGTTACAGCAGAGAAAATAGGCCTCCATCAAGGACTGCAAGTAAGTAATGAGACACCTGGTTAAATTCACAGACTTTTCTTTCTGATCATTTGCAACTGATGGTGTATGATCTCACCAGAAGGGGAGGGCATATAGTCTGGCAGATAAAAAGTAACCATTTTGCAAATGGGTGATTGACCCCTCCCTCACTGTGGTTTCCTACTTTTATTGCATCTACCTTTGAATATACTCTTATAACAAGACTCTAGTTTAACAGATTTTTATCTCTGGCCAGAGGATGACATCCAACACCCATCAGGATGGAGTGAAGGGCATTGCAGGAGCAGCAAAACTGAAAAAAATCAACAAACTACAATCCAGAACTTCAGAGACTCTCTATCAACCACCTAGAACTAGGCCAGCCTAATCTCTCCCCATCCTGAAGCTCAGGGAAATTTGCGGAAGAAGGGGCGGTAGATTGTAAGAGCACAAGGATGGGAGGAGCAATGATATGCAAGATACTCCACACAAGTTAGGGCCGAAGCAATCATAATTGGACTTTGCATGCCCTCTGCAATGTCCAACACACTATTGACCCCACAAAGTCTAGCATTTGTTAAAGGCACTAGGATCCTTGGAGGCAAGGGATTGACAGCCACAGCAGTGTTCTATGCTTAAGGGGACACAAGAAAGGGTTCTTGGAATGCCCCTGGGTCCTTGCACCTCATAAGAGAGGAGGACCCAGAGGAGAGTTTGGCATGTTCATTAAAGGATGCTCCGGGGATGGGAAGGAGAGGTACTGGGGGATGGGGAGGGAGGGGAGAGGGGAGGGGGACACAGGGGGATGGGGGGTGGAGGGAGGGAAGGAACCGGTGTACCTATTAAGTTTGTATGAGTGGAAATAAAAAAAAAAAGATCCGAACTTAGAGTGAAGAGTGTGTGAATAGGTTAGACAACTGGAATTGTTCTTTTATGTTTAATATCACAGGGATTTTAGCAAGTTTTATAAAGACAGTTGGGAAAGAAGCATGAAAATTAAAAAGGACCGATTATCTTCATAAGTGCATTTCTCCATTTCTTACCACTGAAAGAAAGTGGAAAGATGTACAACTCATACATACCCAACATATCCATACATATTCATGCTCGATTCCTCTATTTGTACAAGGTCCCTAGAAGTTATGATGTTATATGCAACCAATACAATATCTGTAATCAGATGTTAATTACAGAAATAAAACAATTCAGTGTTTCGTTGACAAAAGTATAAAAAGTACAAATGTAAACAATGAGATCACTGATTTGTATAGTTCAACTTTACATATTTTATGTGGACACTGACAAAATTTCTTACATTTCTGGTCAAGAAAAATTCTTGTCATTTTTGAAATATAAAATTGCATGTATTGAAAAGAAAAAATATGAAGAACTAAGATAATGTGGGTAATGTTTGGTAATTGAGTATAGACTATGTTTGTCAATTATGTTATTATTCCTGAAGTAAAATTATTTTTTGGCACATTAAAAAAAAAAGAAAATACTGTGCATTGGTTGGTCCCTCTTGATTTCTATGTTTCGCTTGTATCTTTATTGAAAACCAAGGAGAACTCAATCAAATATAAGAATTAGAACCAGTAGGCATTTTATATGTTTTAATAACATTTATGAAATGCACAACTTTAGTCATATTGTATAAAAGAATGATCAAAATATTGATTCTCTAAGCTCCTTTTGCCTGATATTGAGTGAGTCCTATATCTATCATATATCAAATATATTATATATATGCATCTTTTATATATGTGTGTGTGTGTGTGTGTGTGTGTGTGTAAAATCATACAGAGCTCATATTTATTAACCTTTGTTTTTTGAGTATGTCAAAAACTGGGGCTGGAGAGGTGGCTCAGAGGTTAAGCCTCCGCCTTGCAGGCGGAAGGTCCTGAGTTCGGATCCCAAATCCCACGTATAGACGCCAGGCGGAAGCGGGGGCGGCCTGCGCTTCCGGTCCTGGTAGGGCGGAGCTTGTGAATCCCGGGGCAGAAGGAGGTGGAGGCATCCATGGTGGTTCGCGAATTCATCCGTGGTTCTACACATACACAGACACACGCGCGCACACATACACACACACATGCACACAGTTGAATAAATAATAATAATAATAAATTTATTTAAAAAATTTTAAAAAAATTAATTACCACAACTGGAGTGAACCAAAACACTACTTTCTGTATGAGTCCTACAGGAGGACATTTCATGAAAATGGATGCATGGAAAGCCTCATATACAGAAATTTCTTTTATTTGAGTGAGAGAGAGAGAGAGAAAAGAGAAATTAACATATAGACAGGCAATGAACAGCCTCTGTTCACTGTATAAGTTTTTTAACATTGAGAGAAGAGAAGACTTACACATGTCTGACATGGTACATGGATGGTGGTTGGCAACTTTTGGAAGTCAGCAGTCTTTTCCACCACGTGGGCTCCTGAAGATGGAATTCAGGTCATCAAGTTTGTGAGAAGATGCTCTGTCTGCTGAGTTGTCTTGCTGACTCTTTATAAGAAACATTTTCAAGCATGTTACAACATTAAGACTTATACAGTAATAGTCTTTCTTTATAATATTTTTTAAAGGCATACAAATACTTTATCATAAAATCTACTTATTCCTCTATCAAATTACCCATTTTTTTGGCTGCACTTCAAAGGAAATTATAGAACTCAATATACTCCCTTCCTAGGTTTCTCAGCATGTGTTTAATTAGTTAAAACTCCTGAGTGCTAGTGCCTGAACTATACTGAAGCTTTTCTAAACAAAAGGTTTTGCGTGTGTGTGTGTGTGTGTGTGTGTGTGTGTGTGTGTTTCCAGTAATGCACCATGGATTTCCTAACAAACTAAGAGATATTCCACCTATAAAAGTGAATGCAGTTCATGATAAATCAATTACAATTTCCAATTTTACAAATTAACACAAGTTAAGCATTTGGTCACTTGCTTTCCATTAAACAACTTTTTTGAGCTCAATTAAATTTTAAAATCTTGCCTTATGGTTCATAATTAAACCAAAGCTCACTATTAAACTATGTCAAATTTGTACTTGATTTGGTCAATGTATTGTCAGTGATGTACATTTATTTTGGGTTATCCCTGCCCCTCTCCCCCATAAATTTCCTAGCAACTAGAGACATTTGACTTCCTATTGGTATGTGAAGGCATAAAAAGGGCACAAGAAGTACCCAGAAACACAGTGGACCTTACTTCATGCTACCTAATAGGATGTAGCTATACTTCATCAGTTCATGACAGATGATGATTTATTTTTTGCAATTAAAGTTGTATTTAATTTCAAAATCCATTAATAATCTTATTAATCAAGGTGCTGCTATGTGGAATGATTTATGTAATGTCATGGCATGAGTAGAGTTCGATGTTGAAGCTCATGCTTGCCAAGGACTCTCTAGAAGTTCTTAGGCCAAATTTTGGGAGGTAGGTCACATTCTAATTATTTAACAAGTCATGAATTCACTGAATAATTGGGTCAGAAGTCAGCTGGTTAACCTTAATGTGGAGTATGCAAAAAGACCTCTGAGATTTTGCTTCCTAAATGATAAAGAATTCTGTGTGACTCTGGGACATGTCAAGATCGAAAGGTAGCCTTCAACACTACGGGCAATTTATTGGATTCCTTCACAAGATAACTTAGGTAGTTTTAGAACAGGGCCTTGCTGGGAAGGTCTTTGAAGGTTCTTTAAGATCATCCCACATGGTTCTAATCCTCCATAGAGATAAGGTCACCAACTTCTGCAATCTTCTTTATGAAAAGCTAAGGAGATGAGCTCTCCATTGCAGATAAGGTAAGTTCCTCAAAAGAAAGAACTCCATCTTGAAGTAGGCCACATAGTCCACAGGGCTGGATCATGAACAGACCATTGAGATGTAGGGGACCAAAAGCTCTAATCAGGCTTTCAGAAACTGGAGATAACCAATAAAAAAAACCCCACTTTTCCTGGGACCTGCCTACCTCTAAAAATATCTCTGACCCTGCTAGACATCTTTGACTTCCTTGCCCCTCATGTATTCCATGTCTGGAGTATGTGAGTTCTTTTCTTTTTCACATGCCCTTCATGCTTTCCATATCTGGAATCATTGAGTTCTTCTTGGCTCCCTTGACCCTTATAGAGTTGATGTCTTTGAGGTCCGCTTTCCTCTCCTCTAAGAAAGTATTCTTTAATCCTCTTACACTGCTCTCTTGCTCCAATCCCAGGACACAAGAATGCAATTCAGACAGCTCTCTTGCTTCTAGCAGAATCCATGTCCATGAGTTCCATTCTCTCTATCCTCTAATAAAAATCTGTTTTGATCCTCTATACCTGTTCTGGTTTCAATCTTTGACTCCAGAACACAAGAACCTGGACCCCCCCCCCAAAAAAAAGTATGTAGGATTTAGGTGTCCACGTCCTGTGGCTTGTTCAGTTCATGAGCTGAATACCTCGGCATCTCCATCCTAGTGTTGAAGACCTGTAATATTTGTAAGACTTATTCGCCTTCAGTCCACATTGGAATATCCAAAAAGTTCACTTCTATTGTCAAAAAAAGGGCCTAAGAAGGAAAGATGGGCTTCACAAAATGGGGCAAGAGGGAGCTTTCCTTTCTTGCATTTCCTTTTATCTGACTTGCTACTAGACGTGCAGCTTCTATTTAAGGTGAACCATCATATTACGGGTAACTTGAACCATACAATCCTTAGATATATATCCAAGTGTTGAACTCATGTTTAAAAATTTCAGGTCCAATCAAAATGTCAGCTAAGTTTTACTGTCTCACTAAAAGAAGAGAGACTGGAGAATGGAGTGAGGGGAGGTTGTGAAGGGAAAAGTCAAGTGCAAGGCTGGGAACAATGGTGTGCAAGTGCTTCTGTGGAACAGAGCAGAGAGTGATGGAAAATCAGCCCAGTAGGGTTTGTGGCACCTGCAGGGAGTTTGAGTTGGGCACACACAATGATTTTCTGCCTGTTGTAAAGATTTGACTTCTGCTAAAGTGAAGAAGCTATAATTTGTGACCAAGGAGTAAAGAGTCTGCTGAACTGAAAATGGGCTGAGGGAGTGGAAACCCAGTGAAGAATGAGTGGTAGATGTTGGAAACCTGTGACAATGTTCCTGGAGACATGGGGGAGCTGCAAGCAGCTCTGCGGAAGAGGACAAGTAGAGCTATTGTGATGCACCAGGAAGGGGACTGGCATCCTTCAGGGTACTGGAATCAAGAATGACAAAGGAGAAGACACCACTCCATTGTGGGTGCCACAAGAGAAAAGGAGTCAGCAAGACTTTCAATACCTTTTCTTTTGTATTACAAATAATCAAACTTGCATGCATTTGCTTGTCTGTATTTTCTGAATGTCCATTTGGATTAAGTACAAGACAAGATTCACATTTCTCATTTCTGCAGCGTATAAAGGAAATAAGAAGTGCAACTAATCTCTGAGTTTTCTCTTTTCTGCTTTTTCCTGAGTAAAGCCTGGGTTAAATGGATGAGAAGATGCAGACTCAGATGGGGAGCAGGGGAGGGAGATATGTGACACAGGCAAGGTGTCCCTATCTCATCTCCTTTTAGAGTTTTAAAACCCCCCTTTATTCTTCTTAAGGTGCCTCTCACCTCCTTAGCTCACTCCGTTTATTTCTTTCAAGACTGATATGCTTTTGTATAATGTTTGAGCAGAGACAGATCTTTATTTCCTCTCCCTTTGCTTGTACTATGCCAATCATCCACAAAGACCTTACCATGCGACATGAAATTCTTAGCCTCTGTGTTGTGGAGCACTGGAGTTGCTGAACTCTTCACTTAATCTCTCTTCTTCCCTTGGAAATACTTACTTCTTTAATACACTTTTTCTGCATCTTCTCAACTGTATCTTCGCTCTGTCCCATGTTCAAACACACCAACCTACAGGTTTAAACAAACCTATAACAGTTATGAGGAGAGAATGAATACTCCTCAAATACTAATATCCATTATGAGCATTATTAGTGTTAGCTATGGACTCAATAGACTCTAGTTGCCTGTGAAATCTGAGAGCTGTAAGGGAATCTCTTGATTACAATAATTGGGATGGGAGGGAGGGAGACACACCCATTCTGGGTGGCTCCATTCCTTAAAGGTTCCTGGAGTGTCTAAATGGGGAAAGGGAACTTAGCAGTAGGAAGCACTCACCCTGCTCTGCCTGCTAACTGTGGAAACGGTGTGATTCATGCTTTTGCTGGTTTGACTTCCTCACTTTGACAAACTGTACCCTTGAACTATGAGCAACAATAAACCCTTTATTCCTCATGTTGCTTTCTCATGGCATTTTGTCAGAGCAACAAGAAAAGTAACTAAGACATCTACTGAAATCACTTTCTTGCTAGCTCTGCACCCAGGACTTTAAAACAACCATTGTGAACAATGAGAATCCTTCCACATGATAGCCTCCCAGTTTGTTTCATGCTTACAAACTTAAATGCAAGGCTGTCAGATTTCTCTTCTATATCTCTGAGGTTCAAGTACCTCAAGTGATCCTGGGTTACCGGATCAGCAGTTTCTTTTATGAGCAGATATTTGGAGATGGTTTGGGAAACTCTAGAAAATGCCAAACAGAATACAACATTGCCCATTTCTCCTCCATGGATAGTTCCTCCCCCATTGTTACACCAAACTTGGATCCTTCATATTTTAAATATTTTTTCTTTATTTTTCTCCCTAAATTTATGCATAATAATGCTCATCCCATTCTATGTGAGAAGATAGCTTAGATTTTTTTCGTAATTTTTGCTACATTTTTCTTCTGTTAGAAACAGAAAAGTCAAAGGTCCGAAGAGATTTGAGTCTTTATTGTCAAGGAAAGTTGTGAGGGCTGCAGTTTTCATGCAAGGGATTTCTTTTCAGGTTATTGTGTTCCAGTGTCACAGATGGAAACCAGGCCATGTATAGAGGATTAAGGTTATGTTTATTAAGGGAGAAAAGCAAAAGAGCTCGTGGACATAGATTCTTGGAGAGGCAAGGAAATCACATCATGGTGGTGGCAGCAGGGGTATTTGTGGGATTAGGCAGGACCTTAAAAGTGTTTTTTCCTTATTGGTTACTTTTAGTTTCTTTAAACTTGGTTGGGACTCTTGGGATCCTCTAGGTCTGATTGGTCTTTTGATACTGGGGCTCAACTAGTGATTGAGCAGTTTTTTGTGAGGAGCTTAATTTATCTGCATATGAGGAGCTCATTTCCATACCTTTCCTTCATTTGAGGAACTCATCTTTATACTCCTTCACAGACAGAAGGTTGAGGCAAGTTGGGACTTTATTTCTGTGGGGGATTGGAGCTGGCTTCTGCAGACTGTCAGGGTGTGTTTTTGTAGGATAAACTCAGCAGTGAGGGAATGATCTTCAAAGGCCTTCCCAGACTGGCTACTCTGTTCTGAAGTTGCCCTGGAAAAATCCATTCCTACTAAAAGTTCTATTCTAACTGGCTAAATTGAAACTGTTCTCACTCTCTCAGCTTGGCCTAAAGTTGGAAGAGTATTCAGATGGACAGGAAGGGATGGGAATTCATAAATTCCCAGAAGGAAGCTGTTTCATCTTCAAGGGTGACTGATTGATTAGAGCTTCAATGACATGGAGAAATCTGGAGATTGCAAATTCAGAGCCAGATTATCTTGGGCCGTCGTTATCCCTCTTCACAGCCCTGCCTTCATAGCTATTTATTACCCGATTTTGTATGTGACCTAACACCCTAGTGACTATTTTTTAAAAAATTTACTTGTGTATGTGTGTGTGTGTGTGTGTGTGTGTGTCCCTGTGGAGGCCTGTATTAGTCAGGGATCTCTGAAGAAACAGAATCTATAGAATGTATTATATATATAAATATGTTTATTAAAATAACTCACAATAAAAAATAGTGTCCTTCAAAATAGCTTCCCGCAGCCACCTCATTCTTAACTAGAATGATCCACAAAGCCAAAAGATCCCAAGAAGGTCTCAAGCCTTTACTTCTCTGGAGCGTTGAAGACGCTGGGTTCTGATGTCCGTGAAGAACAGCTGGGCTCCGACATCTGTGATGAAGAGCAAACAGCAGCAAGGCCTAGAGACCAGGCTCCAAAGGCAGCGGGAACAGCTGGTGGTGGAAAAGGTGAAGCTCCAAGTCAGCTAAGAAAGGAGGCTGCAGCAGCAACAACCAAGAAGGTGACAACACTCTAAAGGCGAACAACATGCATACAGAGTAGACTCCACAACAAGTCGACAGGATAAAGGAAGAGCAAGTCCTTCCTCCTTGCATCTCCAATTATCAGGTCCACCACTGGGAAGCACCACCCACTATGGGCTGGGTTTTCCACAGCAATCAATCAAGTACCTGCAGACTTGTTCAAGGGCCATTCTAACCATTAACTTTCCATAGCTGTGCTCTAAACCATCGGCAACTGTGCAGTTGACACCAAAATGGAACCGTAACGAAGCCCAAGGGTGACTTCAGGAATCGTCCTGGATCACTTCTACCTCCTTCTTGCTTTGTCTGGGATTTCCTAGGCTCCGCCCACCAGAGCTAGGTGCAGTTTACTCCTTGCATTTTTTTAATGTGGGACCTGGAACTCAGGACCTTCTGCTTACAAGGCCATCTCTCCACCCCCCCTAGTTGCAATTAAGCACATTCTTTGGAATGTCTCACCATATTCCTGGTTCCTACCAAACAAAATGTGAAGAATATTATGACATAACATCTATGGTCATCTAACGGTTACTCTTAACTATTGTGAGAGAACACCCAAAGTCAATCAACTTAACAGAGAAAGGGAGATTTATTCAGCTTATGGTTCCAGAGGGAAGATTCAGTCTCTCAAAGCAGAGGTGGCATGGCTGGCTGGCCAAAGCTGGAGAAGGCTAAGTCACTGCAGACATCCTGGAAGCTGAGAGCTGCAGACTGCTTGCTGCAAAGGCAGATTTCTCCTGGAGGTAGGGTGGGACTAATCCACTTCAAGGCCTACCCCTTGTGACTGCCTTCCTCCAGCAAGGCCCCACCTCTTAAGGTGCCATGATCTTGACAAACACATGAGACTGTGGGGGACACAGTTCAAACCATGAAACTCCACTCCTGGCCCCCACAGACTCATTGCTATCTCATTATGTAAATAATAATCAGTCCAACTTTAAAAGTCTTCATAGACTATATCAGTCTCAACACAGTCTAAAAGTCCAAAGCCTCCTGTAAAATCAAAAGACAAGTTACATTCTTCCAACATACAATGGCACAGAATATACATTCCCATTCCAAAAGGAAGGAATGAGGGCGTATCTAGGAAAGATCGGTCCATAACAAGCCTGAAAACCAGCAGGACAAACTTCAAATCTTGTAGCTCCAAGTCCAACAGGTGAGCCTCTCCTTGACATCATTTCAGTTCCGAAGGGCTTTAGTTCCACCCTTCCAATGCAGCTGTCCATAGAATACGTTGGTATCTTGAGCTGACTCCTTCCAGAGTATACAGCTCTCCTTGGCAGGTGTCCCACATTGTCTCAGGAATCTCTAACATCTTTACTTCTCAATGGCAAACCAGGCTTTAACTCCACAGCACAAACTGCCCTTCTTGGGCCTCTAAACTGCAGGCTTCTTGCCTCATGATGCCTGGATTCTGCCAATTTTTGAAATCTTGGAGGACATCTCCACGATCGCCTCCCTCTTGCATCACTGATGCCTCTAAAACCAGAACCACATGGACAACTTTGCAAAGACTGGCCCCCTTGAATCACAGCTGATTCTACTTCTGTATGTTGACCCTAGGGAAAAGCTCTTTCACACTTGGACAGTTGTTTTGTAGAAGTGGATACTTGATTGGAACTCCACCCTTTAGCTCATTTCTTCTGAAAGGATTTGCATTCTTATGGGTTGCAGCCTTCTCTGAGGATCTTGTCCTCAAGCTAGGGCCTCTCCTATTATTCAAATTGAGAGCAGGCTTTGATTTACAAATGGAGCTAATCTCTAACAGCCATTTTAATAGTTCCATTTCCTAGTTGAACTCTTTAAGTTTGGCATTGTATTTTTCATAACTCTGAAGACAACTAAAAAGTAACCATGTCACATTGTCAAGACTACACTGCTTTGAAATTTCCTCCACCAAGCACTCCAGTTTAACTTCAGGCAAACTTCCAGGATGAGGACAAAACTTCACTAAACTCTCGGCCAACACATGGCTCCATGTGTCACTCGTCCAGTTGCAAACATAGTCTCTGTTCCCCTCTGGACCATCACAAGCTGGGCTTCTACTGCCTGCATCTCTCACAGCATTGCTCTCCTCTGACCTCTCACAAGAAAGGCCCCCTTGGCCCCCTTGCTCAGATGCAAAGACTTTCCCAGCCCAAAGTCCCAAAGTTCTCCATATTTCTCCCAACAAATAGTTCCAAAAGCACACTAGCCACATCACAGCATTGACCATACTGCTGGGTACCAACTTCTCTCAACTTCACAAACAACTTCATGTTGTGGTACCAGCTGTTTTTAATCTCACAGCAATACCCCACTCTTGGTACCAATTTCTCTGCTGGTTACTCTTAACTATTGCTGTGAGAGAACACCCAAACTCAATCAACATAAGAGAGAAAGGGAGATTTATTCAGCTTACGGTCCTAGAGGGAAGGTTCAACTTCTCAAAGCAGAGGTGGCATGGCTGGCTGGCCAAAGCTGGAGGAGGCTAAGTCACTGCAGACATCTTGGAAGCTGAGAGCTTCAGACTGCTTGCTGCAAAGGCAGAATTCTCCTGGAGGTAAGGTGGGACTAATCCACCTCAAGGCTCACCCCTTGTGACTGCCTTGCTTCAGCAAGGCTCCACCTCTCAAGGTACCATAACCTTGCTAAACACATGAGACTGTGGGGGACACATTTCAAACCATGACAGGTCATTACAGAGATTTTCCTCCCTTCCTCCCTTTGCTGCAACTTTCCTACTTGATCTTTCCACAATGTATTTGACTAATGTCTTGTTTTACGTTTTCTTTTGTTTGTGATACTATAAAAACTTTAAAAACTACTACCATAACAGAACACATAAAACTTGAGGCAATTTAATCTGTGTCCTGGGCTAAGGTGAGCTATATCTGTCTCCAGCATAAATTACCTCCAATCTCTTTGCAGTGATGGAATTCCCTGTCTTCCATCTCCCACATTCAAGCTTCTGCTTGATGCTCACTGTCTCTAATTGGCCTTTGCAAAAGCCTGTGCTCACCTGATCCTTAGTGGCAGTGGCGATCAAGATCAGGTACTGACTACATGTTATAGTCTGGACAACAGACCAGGATATCATCTCACCTAGGGAAAAACTTCTTATTCCCCACTACCAGTCCACCTGTGATTAGTAACATTCCTTTCATCCTTCCGTTTCTCCCTTCTTTCTATGACTGGCCCAGCTGTTCTGGAATATTCAATTTTTATCTAGACAGTAGTATGGAGTGTTTTGGGGACAAAAACCTTACATAGGGCTTAAGCTAAGAGAAGTAACCTTGGAGGTCACAGGTAGCAGTGTGTGGGAGAGGGGTGTGTGTGTGCAGGGGGGGGTGGATCCTTGTGGAAAAGCTCACAGGACAAAGGGAAGGAATAACCTTCATGGTATTTTCAGTGTAGCTGGAAGTTGCATGTCATGTGGCAAGAATACTTACCTGGGGTCAGGCAGATACTGACCTGGGCAGCAGGGAAAGTAGGATGCATGTGGGGAAAGGGAATTGATGAAAACCACAGGGTTGAGGAGGGCCCAGGCTGGTTTCTGTGGGTCCCAACTAGAAAGGCTTTCTTACATCCTCAGTATAATTTCTTGCTTGTCCTGCCTTTGAAGTCTGCCTGTAAAATAAGTAAAAGCAAAGCTTTGCTTAAAACCAACAAAGCTCTCATTCGGTTTGTTTTGTTTGATTTAACCTGGTAGCCTTAGTTTTGAACACCGGATCCTCCAGAGTTCTGAGATGGCAATGGACCACCTACGGGGCTAAAACCAAGAAATATTGTAACTTTCCTTCTTCTAGGAAAGCAAATAGACTTTAAAGCCAAGAGACTTCCTTGTCCCCATTGAGCAGAGATTATTCTCAGCTTCTTTCCCTTACAGCATTTGTTTTAGAAAATGTATTAACTACTGCTTCTGCTCTTTTGAAATGAATGCAAATCCTTTCAAGGGTGAACTAAGCAGCCTGCGTGTTTCCTCCAGGACCTTAAGTCTTGTCTTTGAAGTGATTACCCAGGAAGCAGGAGTTTTCTTAATGTAAAGCTGGTGGCACTAGTTGCAGATAATAAGGTCTTGACTTCAGCTGCTCTTCTCTACAAAGTACAGAGCATCACCACCTAGGAGTTCAGAAAGCAGGTCATTTTGTTTCCAGAGATATAGAAAGCTAGTTTTCCAGTCAACAGAAGGTGGCTGAGAACATTCACCCATCAGTAGACAATACTATGACCCAGCATTTAATGACTCAGGGTCATGTGACATGAGAATGAACTTCAGGGCTTCATGTAGACTTAGATCTTCTTGCAAATGCACTAATTTTAGAAAAACACCCACCAGCTTAATTTTTATCCCCTAAAGATAAGGATCCTCCCCAAATTGCAAAGGACCACACACTTCCTGTTGTAATTTTTTCAAAAAATATTTCCTTAGTTAAAATAGAATGGGTGGCGGTAAGATTGTAAGAGCACAAGGATGAGAGGAGTAACGATATGCAAGATACTCTACACAAGTTAGGGCTGAAGCAATCATAATAGGACTTTGCATGACCTGTGCTATGCCCAACACATTATTGACCCCACAAAGTCTAGCATGGACTAAAGGCACTAGGATCCTTGGAGGCTAGGGACTGTCAGTCACAGCAGTGTTCCTAAGCTTAAGGGGAACAGAGGAAAGGGTTCTGGGAAATACCCCTGGGTCCTTGCACCTCATTGGAGAGGAGGACCCAGAGAAGAGTTTGGCATGCACATTAAAGGATGCTCCAGGGGTTGAGGGGGAGGGGCACTGGGGGATGGAAAGGGAGGGGGGAGGAGAGGGGGCAGCAGGGGGTCGGGGGGGAGTGGAGGAAGGAAGGGAGGGGACCAGTGTACCTGTTAAGTTTGTATGAGTGGAAATAATAATAAAAAAATAGTATGGATGTTAAAAGTTATTCCTGCATTTGACATTCATAGCAATGAGTTGCTTATAGGGAATTAATGACTTGGAATCAACACAGGGAGCATTTTAATTTTTCAGCAAAAGTTATTCCCTTTATGATATTCTCACACATTTCTTATACCACTAATATAGTTTTTATTACAGCAAAGTTCATCAGGCATTGGACAAACCACTATAGAACTTCCTTTCTTCCAAGAATCAGGCATTGAGACATGATTTGAATGGGGCAAAATCACTTATTTTTGAAAATCATCTTTGTCTTCCCAGATCATTATACAGGGCAGAATGGAAATGGCGTATTCATATAGACTTCAGCAGGATGTCTGCTGATCTGTATTCATTCAATTGAATTGAATTATTTAAACCATAGCCATAGCTCTCTATACTGCAATACCTGGAAACATAAGGCAGTATAAACAGGCAAAGATGTCACATACAGACAATATTCTAGTGTTCAGAATATATCCCCAAATTAACTTTAAAATTGAGAATTCATTTTGAAACATCTTAATAAACACAAAATTTCTCTTCAGTGTGAAGATTTTGAAACTATACCATATGTTGTTAAATGAGAAAGCATTGAATACTCTTATATTAAGTTGTTACTGGAACATCATTAGAAGATTGTTAATGATCCTTTCTCCCTCCCTCGCTGCCTTTGTCCGCCCGACCGTCCCCAAGCCGCCAGACCCCCAGGTTAGTCTGCCAAGCCCCCCCCTCAGGTCGCCCTGCGTCCCAGCGGCACCAACACTGCCTCTGGTTTTGGCCTGGGCCATGCCCCGGGCCCCAGACCCCTTTCTCCCTCCCGCCTGCTGTCCGCCCTACTGGACAGGACTTGCTTGCTTTCCTCCATCCCTGGAGCATAGGTGGGACACTAAGCCAAGTCCCAGATCCTGGGTGAAGAATTCTGCCAACAACATCAACCCCTCTGCCTCTCTGGCCCACGGGGGACCCACAGAAGTGGTCTACAGAAGACACACTGCTACTCAGAATTCATTAGAGTCCAAAGAAAACTCAAGCAAAGTTCTAAGGGTCAAAGGCCATACATCTGTAAACCTCTACAATCATCCTATCACATGGGAGAGATTCTTCACATCCAGCCCAAAGATAAGTAAACCTCCTCTTTTCACCTTATTGTTCCTTTCTAATATTAATCACTATAAATTAACTTCTCCATAAAGCGACCCCAAAAACATATACAACTCCAGGGATCATACCATTCACCCTCACATATCACCAAGATGCTACATCGTAAACGTGCAGTATCATACTAATATTCACTCCTTGTCTATTTAACTTGACTTAACTGATGTACTAACAGCCTAATAGCCTCAACTAGGAAATAACAATAACAAAAGACAAACATACCCAACCCCAAGGCAAGCACTAGTAATAACTGCCCAAGTGTAGTAATACCAACTAAATCAGTCAAAAACACACAGAAATTGAAAAGCCCTAGAAGACAAAACAAAAATGCCCAAGTCAAAGTGCAGATCTATAAGAAACAAAACCCAATAAGACCAATCTCTCACTGAAAGAATTAATCCCTTAATGATGGATTCCAACCAGAACAAATTCACAGAAAACAGCCAAGAAAGACAGACCCAAGACAACGACTTTCAAAGTATGATCATTACCATGATTAATACTATGAAAGAGGAAATCCAAGAGGAGTTAAACAACTGAAACAACCACTTTGAACAGGAACACAACAGGCATTTGGAGGAGTTGAGGAAAACAGTTCAAGAAACAAAAATAGGCATAGAGCAGTTAAAACAGTCTCAGGCAGAGTTTAAAATTGAACTAAAAGACAAGTTATCTTCAACCCAAAGATCAACAGAGAGTCTTATCAGCAGAACTAATGAAGCAAAAATAAAATTTCAGATCTTGAAGACAAAGTGGCAGATTAACCAGCTCAATGGAAGATGTACTTAAAGCCAAAAAGATACTTGAGAAGAACATTCAAGAGATATGGGACACCCTGAAGAAGCCTAACATGTGCATTCATGGAATACCAGAGCAAGAATCTCAAAATACCACACCTGAGGAAAATTTTAAATTATCATAAATGAAAACTTCCCTCAACTGAAGAATGAGAGGCCCATCCAAATACAAGAGGCATTTCGCACTCCAAACAGATATGACCAAAAGAGAAAATCGCCACGGCAAATAATAGTCAAAACGCTCCACATTCAAGACAAAGAAAAGGTGCTGAGAGCTTCAAGAGAAAAAAAAGCAAGTCACTTTCAAAGGCAAATCTAGTAAAATAACAAATGACTTCTCAATGGAAACAGTAAAAGCAAGAAGAGCTTGGAGAGGTGTACTTCAAGTATTAAATGAGCAAAAATGCCAAGCCAGACTGATATAACTGGCAAAACTATCTGTCATGATGGAGGGAGAAAGAAAAATCTTCCAGCACAAAGACAACTTGAGGGGATAAATGTCTACTAAACCAGGCCTTCAAAAAATGCTAGAAATGATACGCAAACTTAAAGAAAAGAACAAGCGTATCCAGGAGGACAGAAGGGAAGTATAAAACCACAAAAATATGAATGTAAAACAATAAGCTTACAAAATCCACTAAACATAAAAAATGTCCAGAATTAAACAGGTTTTCTCCATTATAACAATAAATGTCAATGGGCTTAACTCACCGATTAAGAGACACAGATTACAAACTTGGATTAAAAATCACAACTCATCAATCTGCTGCCTTCAGGAAACTCATCTCACCACAAAAGATAGGCATCCTAAAAATGAAAGGCTGGTCCAAAATTCTGTAAGCTAATGGAACCAGGAAACAGGCAGGGGTAGCCATTATGCTGTCGGACAAAGTGGACTTCAAACCCAAAAAAATCATAAGAGACACAGATGGATACTACATTTTAGTCACAGGTACAATTCACTAGGAAGACTTCACAATTCTGAACATATATGCACCCAATACAGGCCCCTCCTCATTCATTAAGAAAATCCTACAGCGTCTAGAGCGAGAAACCAACCCCCAAACGATAATTCTTGGAGATTTCAAGACTGCTCTTTCAACATGGGATAGGTCAACAGGTCAAAAGCTCAACAGGGACACTTTGGAACTTAATCAAACCCTAAAAGAAATGGACCTTACAGATCTCTATCAAATTTTTAATCCACATACCAAAGAATACACATTTTTCTCAGCAGCACATGGAACTTTCTCCAAAATAGATCACATATTGGGCCACAAAATAAATCTCCACATATACAGTAAGTTGAAATTCTAGCCTGTGCCCAATTAGACCACCACAGCCTAAAGCTGGACATTCACAACAGAAGCAAAAGACAGAAAATACACTAACTCCTGGAAACTTAACACTATGATGTTGAATGAGAACTGGATTCAGGAAGAAATTATAAAGGAAATTCAAGATTTCCTGAAAATGAATGATAATGAAAATACAACTTACCAAACTCTCCGGGACACAATGAAAGCTGTCCTAAGAAGTAAGTTCATAGCTCTTAATGCTTACATCAGAAAAATGGAAACATCAGAAATAAACAACTTAACAATGCAGCTTAAAGCTTTAGAAAAACTAGAGCAATCTGATCCCAAAAGCAGTAGAAGAGAGGAGATTAGCAAAATAAGGGGGAAATATCTGAAATTAATATTAGGAAAACGATAGAGAAAATCAACCAGTCAAAAAGCTGGTTCTTTGAAAAAATCAATAAGATTGATACACCCCTAGCTAAATCAACCAAAAGCAAGAGAAAGAAAACCCAAATTAACAAAATTAGAAATAAAAATGGAGTTATCACTACTGATACCCAAGAAATCCAGAGAATTATAATGTCATACTTCAAAAACATACTCTGTGAAATATGACAACACAAAAAAGATGGATAAATTCCTAAGTAAACACCAACTTACCTAAATTGAATCAGGAAGTTGTGAATTATTTAAATATTCCTATAACATATAAGGAAATTGAGGAAGTAATCTCGAATCTTCTCACCAAAAAATGTCCTGGACCAGATGGATTCGAATAGAGTTCTACCAGACATTTAAGGAATTAATAACACCAATACTCCTTAAACTGTTCCAATAAATAGCAAAGGAAGGAACACTATCAAATTTCTTCCAAGAAGCTAATATTCTTTTAATTCCAAAACCTAATAAAGATACACTTAAAAAAAGAAAACTATAGGCCAATCTCTCTGATGAACATAGACACAAAGATTCTCAAAAAAGTCTTAGCAAATCAGATTCAAAAACATATCAAAAAGATCATTCACGAGGACCAAGTAGGCTTTATCCCCAGCACACAAGGTTGGTTCAACATATGCAAATCAATAAATGTAATTCATAATATAAACCAGTCCAAAGCCCAAGACCACATGATACTCTCGATAAATGCAGAAAAAGCTTTTGACAAGATCCAACAGCCTTTTATGATCAAAACTCTAGAGACAGTAGGAATGGAAGGAACCTTTATCAATATAATAAAAGCTGTATACAACAAGCCTACAGCAAAGATTATACTCAATGGGGAAAAACTGGAAACATTCCCACTTGATCAGGAACTAGACAAGGCTGTCCACTCTCACCACTTCTATTCAATATTGTACTTGAAGTCTTAGCTGAAGCCATAAGACAAGAAAAGGACACAAAAGGATTTGAATTGGCAAGGAAGAAGTCAAGCTATCCCTATTTGCAGATGACATGATCTTATACCTGAGTGATCCCAAAAAATCCACCAGGAAGCTCCTGGAACTAATTGAGAAGTTCAGCAGGGTAGTGGGATACAAAATAAATGTACAAAAATCAGTGGCTTTCCTATATGCCCAGAATGAAAGAAGTGAAAAAGCCTTGAGAGAAACAATCCCATTTACTATAGCCCCTAAAAAAATGAAATAACTTGGTATAAACCTAACCAAGGAGGTAAAAGACCTTTACAATGAAAACTTTAAAACCCTAAAGTAAGAAATTGCAGAAGACACCAGAAGGTGGAAAGACCTCCCATATTCCTGGATAGGCAGAATCAACATTGTGAAAATGACCATCCTACCAAAGGCAATATACAAATTCAAGGCTATACCAATTAAAATCCCAAAGCAATTCTTTAAAGAAGTTGACCAAACAATCTCAAAATTCATATGGAGGCACAAAAGACCCAAGATAGCAAAGACGATCCTGAGTAACTAAAACACTGCTGGAGGTATTACCATACCAAACCTTAGTCTACACTACAAATCCGTAGTTGTAAAAACAGCCTGATACTGGCTCCAAAATAGACACACAGATCAATGGATAAGGGTTGAAGACCCAGATATAAGCCCACAAAATTACAGCCATTTGGTCTTTGACAAAGGGGCCCAAAAAATCCAAAGGAAAAAGAACAGTATCTTCAACAAATAGTGCTGGCAAAACTGGATCTCCACATGTAGAAGGTTAAAACTGGACCCGTACTTGTCACCTTGTACAAGACTTAATTCCAAATGGATCAAGGACCTTGATTTAAGGCCAGAGACTATAAAAACCATAGTTGAAAGGGTAGGGAATTCCCTTGAGCTGACTTGGGCTAGGCCAACAGTTCCTAAACACACATCCAATGGCACACAGTCACTGCTACCAACTCTCAACAGTTGGGACCTTGTGAAATTAAAGAGCTTCTGTTCAGATAAAGAGATTGTAACACGAGCTCAAAGGCAACCCACAGAATTGGAGAAAATCTTCACTAGCCACATATCTGATAGAACTCTGCTGTCCAGAGTGCACAAAGAACTTAGAAAACTAAACACCAAGGAAACTAATGGCCCAATTAAAAAATTGGCCCTGGAACTTAAAAGAAACTTTACTAGGGATGAAATTAAAATGTCTAACAAATATCTGAAAAAATGCTCCACTTCCTTAGTCATCAGGGAAATGCAAATCAAAACTTCCCTGAGATATCATCTCACCCCGGTCAGGATGGCAAAAATCCACAATACAAACAACAACAAATGCTGGAGAGGATGTGAACAGAGGGTAACTCTCCTACATTGCTGGTGGGAATGCAGGCTCATACAGCCACTCTAGCGAGCCGTCTTGAGATTCTTAAAGAAATTAAAGATTGAAATGCCATATGACCCTGCGATTCCACTTTTGGGAATAACTCCCCATGCAGCAGAGGTTTACCTCAATAGCACAAGTGTGACCATGTTCATAGCAGCACTGTTTACAATAACAAATGTCCAACAGTCGTCCAGTGGATAATGAAATGTGGTACATCTATACAATGGAGTACTACTCAACCATCAAAAATGATGAATTACTGGAATTTGCCAGGAAATGGATGTCATTAGAAACTATTATATTGAGTGAAGTATCCCAGACCCAGAAAATTAAGTGCCGTATGTACTCCCTAATAGGTGGCTCCTAGTACCAAACTCACCCAGCCCACCTAGAGACACTTGATGATAAATCTCTGTAATACAGTAATTGCAAAGAGTATGAACAGGAGGGATGGGCTTGGAGGGCCACACCAGAAACAAGGAGAGAAGTGACCATGTTACAGTAGAGAAAATAGGCCTCCATCAAGGACTGCAAGTAAGTAATGAGACATCTGGTTAAGTTCACAGACATTCATTCCTGATCATTTACAACTGATGGGGTATGATCTCACCAGAAGGGGAGGGCATATAGTCTGGCAGATAAATGCAAATGGGTGATTGAACCCTCCCCCACTGCAGTTTCCTACTTTTATTACATCTACCTTTGAATATACTCTTATAACAAGACTCTAGTTTAACAGCTTTTTATCTCTGGCCAGAGGGTGACATCCAATACCCATCAGGATGGAGTGAAGGGCATTGCAGGAGCAGCAAAACTGCAAAAGAAAATCAACAAACCATAATCTAGAACTTCAGAGACTCTATATCAACCACCTATAACTAGGCCAGCCTAATCTCTCTCCATCCTGAAGCTCAGGGACATTTGCGGAAGAGGGGGCAGTAAGAGTGTAAGAGCACAAGGATGGGAGGAGTAATGATATGCAAGATACTCCACACGAGTTAGGGCTGAAGCAATCATAACTGGACTTTGCATGCCCTGCACAATGTCCAACATACTATTGACCCCACAAAGTCTAGCATTTGCTAAAAGCACCAAGATCCTTGCAGGCAAGGGATTGACAGCCACAGTAGTGTTCCTATGCCTAAGGGGAACAAAGGAAAGGGTTCTGGGAAATGCCGTTGGGTCCTTGTACGTCATCGGAGAGGAGGACCCAGTGGAGAGTTTGGCATGCACATTAAAGGATTCTCCGGGGATTGGGGGATGGGAGGCACTGGGGGGTGGGGAGGGAGGGTGAGGGGAGGGTGAGCAGAGGGGTCGGGGGGAGGAGGAGGGAGGGATGGAACCAGTGTACCTCTTAAGTTTTTATGAGCGGAGATAATAAAAAATGTTAAAAAAGAAAAAAGATTGTTAATGATGCATGTTAAGCACCTTAAAAAGATTTTTTAAAACATTTGTTGTATTGACTATTTAGGAATATCATACATTCATAGTAATGCCTCTGAATTTGAAAACATACAAATATTTCATGAATATAACCTCTAATCTTATGTCTCACTCCACACCAGTAAAATAATTAGTGGGAGTACTGCTTTCTTATTCCCTTTTTGGGGAAGTTGTGATTTGGAGGCACATGAAAAAGTTTCTAACCAGCGATCCAATACATAGTCAAAATACCACTTCCCTCTCTTCAGGCCATCCCACTGACATGTATTTCCCCTCACTTGCTCAGCTTTGGACCCAAACATTTCCACTGTGAGTGTCCATTCCACAGGTATAATAATATCTACTATAGAGCACTATGTTCTACAGTCTTCCTACTTATAGGTTTATTGGCTGTCTTTCCTATTGTTTTTTCCTTCCCTTTTTTTATAGGTTCTTGTACTAGCATGGAAACCTGAGTATCCCGCAGGAGTAGATAGGTCAGAGTGAACCTTGAAGTCAATAGAAGCACACGCAGAAAGGCAGGAGGGAGTGGGAGAGAATGGTGAAGGGACGGAAGGGGATAGAGGGGAGGATGGAGGAGGGGAGGTTGGAATGAATACTCAATATGCTTGTAAAAGTAAAAAATAAAACAAAAATCATCATTTCCCTAGAGACCTTTTTTTTTTTGTAGAATGTGTGGGAAAGCACATGAGTGTAAAGGCACAACCACGATTTACTACTAAACAAGGCAGACAACACATATATTTTTCTCAGTGAGAAATTCAAAAAAGTAAGTCATATCAAGGACAAGGATGGATGTTGCCAAAACAAGTGTTCCATGTACTTGTCAGTGTCTGCAGATTCAGTTACTGTAAATCCTGTTTTCAAGCCATTTTTATGTGGTATTTGAGAGGCCAACTTAGATGTCCTGGGATAGAAGGAATGTTCAATGGATTTGATTACTGCTGTGTAAAATAAATGAGAGGAGTTGCCGATTATGTATTATATTCATGTAAATATCTGAAGTCAGTGTTTATGTTTCCTGTATTAGTAGGCAGACCCCAAAGGGTTTCATATATGTAGAATGACAGCAAATCTTACATCTCTCTAAAAGATTGTGCACTTTAACATTGTTTGAAGCATAAAAGATTTAAATGAATTCACTATAAACTATGTATTTCAATATGATTGACTTTATGAGGCAAATGAAATTTGTGCAATCTTTGGTCTATTTTGAATTAAGAACCTGAGCTCAGTGGTATGTTGGTAAGTGATATAAATGAGAACTCATATGTACAGTTTATAGTTGTTGTAGTGCAAATCCTCTCACCATGTACCATTTCTAATACCATTGTGCTGCAAAATACCTCACAAATTTTCTGAATATCTATATCATATATTTCATCTGTGTATAGCACCTGCTAATCAATCCCAGCATCCCACTTTACATCTCCAGAAATGACATTGCTTGCTAACAGGCTAGGTTCTGACCTTAAATATAAAGAATAATTTAAAGGAAAAATATTTTAGCCTTCCAATGCCCATTATCTTTTACCATGAGCCTAATTAATGGCTAATCTGCCTGTGTATCATCAAAGGCCAGTATTGGAACAGTATCTGTCCACAGTACAGGGTCCATATGAAAATTTTTCTTTTAATAAAGATCATATTAATCACATAATAAGTTTAAAACAGATGAAAATAGCTCATAAGTTAGGAGGTATTTTATTGTTCAGTCAGAAGTTATTGACTTAATGTATAAGAATGTCTAGTTCACAGTTAATGAATGAATTGTTGTTGTCATGCTTGTTCCTATGGTAATAGGTAAAGGCAATGGGTCAATCCACATCCTTGAAAACATTTACTGGTAAGGATTTTGATAATATCTGATTATTTCCATATATTCTGAGATGGAATTTCTAGGCCAGAAGATTTTTTTATTTCTAACCTCACAAACTTATCTAACATCAGATGATGTGCCTTTATCCTAGGACTAAGATGCTAAATGAAAGCATTATTAGTTTGCAGCAAGAATCTTACACACTTCATTTAAACTGTGCTTTTTCTATCATCAGTGCATTAAGATGAAGCAGAAGACTCACTGTGCTGTACGTGGTGGTGCCACACCTATAATTCCAACTACTCAGGACACTGAGCCCAGCAGATGACAAGTGTGATCTGTGAACTGACTGACCAAGATACTGTTTCCAGATAAAATATTGGGAAACTACAGATGTAGCTCAGTGGTACAGTGTTTGGCAATCATCCATGAGACACCAGATTTGCTCCCCAGCATGATACTACAAAATTCTCACAGACTTTAAGAATTTAATCCCCTAATTGTATCTCATTATACATATGTGTGAGCAAATTTTTTAAAATGCATTATTTGCTGTGTCATTCTTTCAGTATTTAATCCTTTCTCATAAAAGTATTTTAAAACACTAAGTCCTCTTCATTTGACAATTTTACTTTAGAAAACAGGTCCCTATTATGCTATTTCTCCTTCTCAGGCAGAAGGCATGCCTCCAAGGCTTTGCTCAGTTGTCTCTGCTTCCCCCACTTTTCCTTCTGCATCTCCTCATCCTTTAGCGAATTATCTTCAGATGTGTGCAGGATTCAGGCTTTCACTTACTTCACTTTGCTAAGCATAATCTCATCAATAGCCAAAGTTTCATTTTGCTCCTCTTCATACCCCTGTCCCTGCCAGCCTCCTTCTCTGTCTTTTTGAGGGAATGAAACATAGATTTATTATTCAAAAAATTTCCTTAGGAAACTATTTTTATGATATTATCATATAACTCATTGCTAAGCACTGTACTGAAAGTTATGCTGTTCTACACTTTTATTGAGGATAATAAAGCCCAGAAGGCTGAAAGAAGAGTTCTCTGCTAACATGGCAAGGAAACAATAGACTTTCACCAGCAACCTTCTGATGTCCCTTTCTACCCCACACAGTCATAAATGACTCAGAACACAAAGGAAATGCTGCATGTTGACAAACAGTTCACTTCACCAGATAAGATCTAATGCTAACAGACATGTGGCAATGTTGTATTGGAACAAAGTGCCTGAGAGAGAATTGTGAAGGAACAGAAAGAGAAATGTTATAAAATTCAAGATCAATCATCTTGCAATGATCTTATTCTTTTTCCTATCACAAAAGGTGAAGAGAGAGAGAGAGAGAGAGAGAGAGAGAGAGAGAGAGAGAACAGTGTGCCAAACATGAATTCATACTTTTATGTGGAAACTGCTTATCATAATGACCTTAATAAATCTTCAAACAAAAAGACAAAGCAGATGACTCAAAATTAGGAATCACGTCAAAGAGCAGTGACCTTTTTCTGCTCAGAATCAAAGATGCTGGGATATATCAAGGAGACCTTAAACTTTATAGATGAAAGAAGACAAGCACATGCATGAAATTGTCAAAGAGCAAATTTAATAAAGGTTATAAACAAACAACTTGGATACATGTTTGTTTCTTAAGGGATTTACTCCCAACATTTCATCAGAGAGTAATTTCCCATATAAGATCTTTTAGAGCTACATTAAAGTCCTACAGACAGGAAGATAATGAGTGGTTAAAGCAGTAGCCATGCAAATAAAATGATCTAAATCCACATCTTCAGAATTCACTTAAAAGCCTAGATAGCATGGTGGCATCAGACGCAAAGGATGGGAACAGGAAACACCCGATTTCAATGTCTAATGAGAGAGCCATATTGGAATGTCCTAGATTTTATTTCAGGATTCTGCCTCAAAGAATAAAAAGCAATAACAACAAAAGATTTCCAGCATCAAACACCAATGTCCACATGTACCTGTAAACATAACACATTCACACATTTGAACACACAAATATACATAGAGATGCACCATATACATACATATAAAAATGAAAAATAAATCAGAAAGCCAAACCCCCAAGAATATATGACACAAATATTTGCATAATTGAATACTAATGTAAGAATTTTCTGCAATAATAGGATGAGACTTTAAAGATAACTATCAATAATGTTCAGAATAAACTCACATAAAATCAATTAGGAAACAAAAGTCTTAAAACATATTTTAAATAGGCTAACCCTAACTTATATAAAGAGAAAGCATTCCAAATGTCTATTAGAAACACACAATTTTTTCAAATACATCTGCATTTTCTACAATAGATCACGTTAGTTTACAAAGAAAATTTGTAGTAAACTCCAAACTATTGAAGCTATAAAAGGTACTCTTCAAACACGGTAGAATAAAGCTAGAAACCAATTTAATAGGATAACTTGAAATTTATACGTATCTTCCAAGTCTATTTACAAATATTGTGTAAATGAATAAAGTCATTTCTTTACCTCACTCCATTTAGAAACATCAGTTAAACCAGTTGGCATGAAATAAAACTGAAATTCTTGAAAGAAAGAACAAAGGTAAATATTGCTTGCATTTGGCAGAGAATTCTTAACTATAAAACAAAAAAGCTCAAGCAGTAACAATAAGACAAAGAGAAACATATATGGAACATCAACAAAATTAAAAACATTTGCATCTGAGAGTATTTTCAAGGGTGTCAGGACAGTTTGCAGAATGTGACAAAGCCCTAGTTAAAAAGTGTGTCAGAGGTAATGGCTAATCTTAGTTTATAGCACGATTGGATATGGAAGCAACTTAGAGCTATGATGGTGGTTAGCTCTGTGAAGGCATTTCACTGTAGAAGGATTGACTACAGGAGCAAGACCTTTGAGAGCTATTTGGAGGTGGTGCATCTACAAAGAGGTCTGAAGGAATGCAGTGTTGCATTTGACCATTGCATTTGTCCGTCGCTGCTGAGTGTGTTGGCTTTGTTACCCCTGCAACTCCCTCGGCTGAACTACTCCAAACCATATGGAAAATGACTCCAATATCATTTTGAGAAGAGATCAGTACATGAGAAGTTTCTTCAACCTCCACATTGCGATGCAGGCTGTGCAGCCATTTTGCCGCATGATTTTGCAGACATGATCGTATGTGAGCTGTCAGTGGCAGACAAGGGATGACGTGTGAATCCTTTGATTCTACACACTAAGCAGGCCCAACTCGGAATTGACAGTTTCAGCAATACAATTTCTTGTAGGAAAACACTGAAGAACACTGGCAAAGGGAAATCTTAATAGTGGGAAGAGCTTTGCACCATAAGCATGTACTTTGCTTGATTATATACTGACTCACAGACTTTGTCCAACACTTTGACTGTATAGACAGGGACCTGGAAGGACCATGATTGATATATTGCTGAGGAAGATATGTGGGGAAGAGTGAACAGAAATCTCCCAGTGTGCAAAGGACATGGACTTACGTTGCCTTAGATAAATATTTATTGAAAAGTGCTTTGACCAAAGAAGGAGTTTAATGATCACACAGAATCAGTCTGCCATATTGACTATGGACAACCTGTTTCCTGGCCGTGCTAGTATTTGCTCAGTGGTGTCACTAACAAAGCGGCTAATATAGCAGAAATGAAAATTACGTCTGGACTCAACAACATAATCTTCCACTCACCACAGCTGATCTGAGTTGGAATAATACTGAATGCCAACTCTGCCAGCTGCAGAGACCAGTGAAGAGTTACCAACATGGCACTTTTCCTGGGGGTGACCAGCCAGTGACTGGTGACAGCTTGACTATACTGGATGAATTTCATCATGAGAAAATCAGCATTTCTTCTTACAGCAATAGACAATTATTCAGTGTATGGATTTGTTTCTCGTGCATATAATGCTCCTTCCAAAGCCACCTTCTGTGGACATACAAAATGCCATATCACTGTGGCATTGCAAATCATTGATTAAGACCAAAGAAATCCCTTCACATCCAAAGGAGCATAGCATTGGGCATGTGCTCATGTAATTCATTAGTTTACAGTGTTCCCTTCCATTGTGAAGCAGCTGGTTGGATAGAACAGTGATTCATTTCATGTCTTCAAAATCTGGCTTGATAGAAGAGTAATTCCTTTTATGTCTTCAGAGGAAGTCCTGGTATATACTTGACTGTAAAAGTTTTGCTGTTCAAATTGTTTTTATTGTAGAAATAACAAGATAACTCAATTGACTGAAGATGAATCATACAGAAAGCACTCAAAAATGAATATTTGATAATATGGCAATAGGCAGAATTAATAGTCAAATTTATCCATAATCATTTCTGTACATTTAAATAGAACTGGAAACATATCTACAGGCTATAACAAATTTCTTAGTACAAACACTGTAGAATTATGTCAAAAGACATGTAACTATGTATGCATGTGTTTTGCACGTGGACATACAACACTGCTTTTTATAGTTTTCTCAGAAAATTACACAAAAGTTCTTAAATCTCAATTCTCCAAATTAGAATCAGAGACAAAAAAATAAAGATTTAGGAATATTGGAAATCATTCATCCCCACATGATGAATGTGTTTAGTCACAAGCTTTAATCTTATTGTGCTTTGGCTTAATAAACTATATACTTAATAAGCTGTGGTAGCAATAGAATCACTCAATTGGCTTAATGCAAGTCATTTATCTTTTTTACTAGAAAGTAATTAGGTATGGTGGATGAAGGTAAAGCCCAGTGTAATGAAATCAAGATATTGAAGTTATAGGTTCAACCATGATTTCTTCAGTTACACCAAGCCTTTGGATTCTTTACCAGTATTAAAATGACGACAGCAATACATTTTGGCTTTGAATTGTTTCTGAGAGTATTAATACTGGTTATATGTGTACCGTGTCTAGCATGTTCAGTGGTCATTAATATTGATGCTTCTTGCATTTTCTTATGTAAAGCTGGCCTATCATTGACATCCCAAGGCAAGTAGGGAAAGAAGATAGTACCATTTTTCATGTGGAGGCATCAGCCATTCTCAGATTTCACTTTGTAATTAGGATTCTAATAATACCTATTCCCCCAGAGTGTTGATGGTCATTACATTAAGAACATGAATTATGTGAAGTAATGTGCAAACTGTAAAAGCCTTGCTGGTATGAAATGTTCAATGGGCTATTAGGACAGGGAAAAGTGCATAAAATATTCAAAGCAGTTATTTGCAAATGAGGCTGATGAATCTGAAAGCAAGATGTATCATTTTGGAAAACGTATATAGAGGCTTGGTGTATTCCTCCCCAGGTATATTAATTAATGTGTTTAGTACTTTAAACATAAGCCAATGGAGAACTCTTAACTCCACCTGGTCCCCTAGGAAAAATGTGACGCGAAGAAAACAACTAAATAATGCTGGTTTGAGACTCAAAAGGTGGTAATAACTTCAGGAAGAGCTCCTTTTTTTCACAGATGCATTAAGAAACCTCTTTGCATGTAGAAAAATTAAGACAATGATCAAGTATCTTCCACAGTGCTGAGTTTTGTTCCTTATTAAACAGCACACAAGAAACATTGCAGCATATGCTCAATTCTTTTCCTACAGGATCACATCTCTGCTGTGTGCACCACAGTTGATAAAATGTGAAGGTGAAGGACAAACTGGAATTTATCACTTTTAAAGGCGTCTTAAAAAAGGTCGAGTAAGGTTTGGAGTACAGTTGTGTTTACAAATGTGGTTTTTCTGGAATAGATACTGAAGGAGTTAATCTAGACAGCACATGGCAGAGTCCAATTTCTCAGCAGTGATATTGGCAGGGCTCTAAAATGAACAGCCACTCGGGACCTGTCAGAGCTGCATCATGAGTAATGGAATTCATACATTTGGCATTTTTAATGCACCTATAAACTGGCATTTTCCTTACAGTCTAAAGCAGGCTCTTACTTTTATTTTTAAGGATATAGCTATAAATGTGAAAACCAAATTAACTCGTCACATGTGACTGACTAAAATATTTCCCAATCCCATTTTTAAGGTATTGATAAAGCCTCAATAATAAGGGTTTAAATCAGGAGGAAATATAACATTTGTGAGATCATAAATATGTCTGAAAGGTGAAAGATATATGAAGAAATTGAGTTAATATATGGTTGTTTATAAAGGACAAAATCTTGGATCAAACATGGCCCACAGTCTTGGGGTTAATGCCAGTAGGTCAACAGCCAGTCTCAGAAGGAACAGCATCTCATAGCATTGCTGGGCATGCGGATTCACACTTTTATTGAATTACTCTCATTATTACTTAGGAATTTGCTACTGAAATTAATTTTCTCTTCTAACTACTTGTTTTTTATAAGTAAGAGAAACATTAAATCCATAGGCCTTCAAGAACTTCAAAATACTTACCTGTGACTTCCTCTTACTAAGAAATGATTATATGACCCTTGGTACAGATCATTATCAACCTGCTGTGGTTAAGGTCCTCATCTCTTGAATATTCTGGGAAATACCTTTATCCATGATAATCACTTATTTATATCAGGGTGGGTATAACAAATTGTTGACTAGCTTTAATCTTAATTATCTGTGCAACTTTAGAACTTATTTATTTGGCAGATAATGACATGCAGTGAGCTTAATTTTGATTAGCAACAATTTCTATAATGTCTCTGAATCCCATGTGAGTATTTTTACTTTATCTCTGCAAGTTGTCATGAAAACATGGATTCCTTACTGAAATATCACATGCACTTATTGCATCTCAAGTTCAAATCTTCTGACAGACTCTGTGTGAGATCTGGGGTAAAAGTAACTGACTTCATTATTAATATTTTTCTATGTTATAAGAACTTACTATAAATAAAAAGATTAAAAGAGAATAACAAGACAAAATCAGCAAAAACCCACTATGCATTTACTGGGGGTGAGAAGCCCAGCCAACTCATGTAACTTTGCTCTTGATCCCACTAAGCTGAATTCAGAGTGTCTAACTCATGCGACCTGTCTGAGGCTTCCAAGGGAAGAATGGGGTTCCAAAAAAGTGTCAGGGCAAGGTTCCTGCTCCCTGCTTTTGCATAGAGGCTGCTCCTCTCATTACGCATTTCTCTGACTCCTTGGGTCTCTCCTCTTCTGATATTATAAGCTTCAAAATTATAGTGGAGAAAGTAAACAATCTCAGAACATCTTCCGATGTTAAAGGCAACTGAGCAGATCATGCCATGCTTTGAGATTCTTGTAACACATGTAATTAAAAAAATAATGGGTACGAGCATCTGGCATACTACTAATATGTTCTAGTTAATTTTTCATAATCGTTACCTTGTATTCATTTTGATTTTAAAATCATATGAATCAATGCTTATGTTGTTTTTTGTTGTTCAAATCCCTTAGACTATATCTGTATCGTCATCTGTTATCAGTGACCCATATACTTCACCACAGATCCAGGTCCACAAAGTCATTTTTACCTTCTCACTGTGATCAGTACTTGGAATTCAAAAGACCTCAAATGTAATGTTCCCCAAACTAAACTCATTTTCTGTTCCCAAATATGTTCTTTCACAGTGTTAGTTATTCAGTAATAAACATTCTGTTGACTTGACTTCTTAAGCCAAAAGCTTGGGCATCATCCTTGCTTTGTGTGTTTGTTTGATTCCTTCCTTCCTTCCTTCCTTCCTTCCTTCCTTCCTTCCTTCCTTCCTTCCTTCCTTCCTTCCTTCCTTCCTTCCTTCCTTCCTTCCTTCTCTCTGTCTCTTCCTTTCTCTCTTTCTCTCTCTCTTTTTCTATTTCTTTCTTTCTCTCTTCTCTCTTTCTTTCTTTCTTTCTTTCTTTCTTTCTTTCTTTCTTTCTTTCTATTTCTTTCTTTTTTTCTATTTCTTTCTTTCTTTTTCTTTCTTTCTGTCTCTCCCTCTCTTCCTTCTTCCTTCCTTCCTCTCTCTCTGTCTCTTCCTTTCTCTCTTTCTCTCTCTCTTTCTATTTCTTTTTCTCTCTCTTTCTCTCTCTCTTTCTTTCTCTCTCTTTCTCTCTTTCTTTCTACTTCTTTCTTTCTTTCTTTCTTTCTTTCTTTCTTTCTTTCTTTCTTTCTTTCTTTCTTTCTTTCTTTTTTCTTTCTTTTTCTTTCTTTCTCTCTCTCCCTCCCTCTCTCTTCCTTCCTTCTTTCCTTCCTTCCTTCCTTCTTTCTTTTGTCCATGTTTATTGGAGGTTTTTTTGTGTGTACATGTGTGTGTATATAGACTCCGTCCTCACACCACATGTGTTCTGGAGACTGAACTCATGTCCTCAGGCTTGACCTCAGTGTTTTTATTCCCTGAGTCATTTCAGCAGCAGTCATCCTTAATTTTTTGCTTCCATATCTTTGCATCTTCTTAGAGCAGTAATTTAATATTCTCTTCTTTGATCTCTCTACTCCTTTAATATCACATTAAAATCACATTGATAACATTTAATCATATTTTGAACCAATTTCCCAAATAGTCTCCTACTAGACAGACTGTTATTTCGCAGTTCTTCTGGGAAGTTCTTATCTTGGATCTTGCTTTGTTTACAATTCAAAAACTGACTCAGTTTCTACTTTCTCAGAGGTACCCATAGTCATTGACAATAAAGCTGACATTTATTGTCCATCTTTCCCTAAATGAAATATATCCATAATACTTGCAACATAGCTTGGTCTATGGCAGGAGGTTCAGAGTCTATGCAGATATTTGTCTAACAGGCAGGGACATGAAATCATCACTTGAAATTCAATATGCTTCTAAGGATCATAAAGATGGGTTTATGAAAAACAAAGTTTCTTTGATATTTGTGGCAATTTGTGGGTTTTTATAAAACCATGAACTAATCTATAGAAAGTGATCAGAAAACAGTGCATTATGAATGCCCATCCCCACTCAGCTGTCTTGAACAAATCAGGGATAATAAAGTTTTGCCTAGTCACACTAGTAAATCCTGCACACTTGATCAATGGTATTATAAACCATTTACAAGGAAGAAATTCATGGGAAGAACATTCATAATTTATCTTCAGTCATAGCCCCACTTGCTAGAATTGTCCTTCAGGAATCTGAGGATAAGTACAGTCATAAAAAACTGTGTTCTTGTACATTAGGCTGTTAGTTTCCTAGAGCCCTGGTGTAGTAGCAATTTGTGGTCATGTTCCATTTAAGACCATTCATTGAGAAATGTTCTTTTCTTAGTAATAACCACATCCTCAAAAAGCACACTCAAGACATTTATCTTCTCATCAGAGATGAATTGCATAAACATATACATTGCTTAATTAGGCAATATATTGGAGAAAATGGTAAATAATGGATGACTCTTATTCTATGTAAGAGGCAGTTTAGTTGTGAGATATTTCACACATGTGATAAAAAGTATCTGCATTACTAGCCATTAACAGAATACAAAGGGGATAAGTCAGTATATATTCTGAGCTATTTTAAAACATTCTTTGGAACAATGAATATACTTACCACATTTAGTTGCCTAAAATCACTACATTATAATGAAAATATTTCAGGATAAATTTGCAAAAGAAGTGACTTAGAAATAAGGTTGCTGTACAGTAAAAGATTAAATGCATGTGGTTAAGGATTTAAAATGCATGAGAAATATTTGGAAAGCACTCTTTAAAAGGGCAAAAAGTAAATGCAATGAGGTTTCTGGTTTCAGAAATTGCTGCATGCAAATGTGTAGAGGTCTCAGAAACTGTGTGAATACTCCCATCTAACATGTCTACAATGCTTTTAAATTTATGCAGTGAAATGACCTCATGACTTACAATAAGAAAGAATTACTCTACATTGGCCTTAACTTGTTTCTCTGGACAAAGGAGAACAAATACATTTAATAGCATATGTGAGTACAATATACATCCCAGGTCAGAATTCTCAATAATTTCTGCAGTTTTCTGTGCTGAATACAATTCTTTGTTCAGGAGTGCTTTGTAAAATTAAAGCTTTCTGAGAGAGTTAATGCCTTTAATAATGGGTTACCGTGCAGTTGACAGAGAGCTAAGTAGTTTTTCAATATCGCAAAAAGATACTGAACATAGAACTGGCATTCTTTGTCCCTTCCTGTTAGTAGATCTTAGAGGACCAGTATGATCTTGGCAGACAGATGCCTTCTCTCCTTCAGTGTTTGCACACTGGACTTCCTTGTGTGATATATGAAATTGAGGCTACCAAATACAATTTAAAATGAAAGTTGCATAGTAATTCATAAATCAATAAGCTGTAAATTAGATGGGGGTTCCTTGAATCTAATCTCAATGAAGCAGCATGCAATTGAAATGATTTCAAGTTCAAAGAAACAAACATTCTTCCAAATAGTACTGGTTTACCTTTGGATATTCTTTAAATTTTATTAATAAGAACTTCCATTATGCCCCTGCAGTTTAAGGATTTGTTGTTTGTGAAAATCAAGTTTCTTCTTAGGAAAGCTACTGTTAAGATTTTAAATCGAGTTTCTGCATGCCTGCTGGGTTTCATGAGTATGAGGCAGCATTCTTTGAGATCTTATTTTTGTGGTAAAGAGTAATTGTATGTCTATAAAGGGGAAGAAAAGGTCACTGTCAAAGGGTTGAATAACCAGGACAAGAGAAGGTGTAACAGTGCTCTACTTGATTTGGTCCCCTCCTTTACAAGGAATAAAATCATGGCAAGTTGTGTGTCCCTCATTATGACTTATCCATCTGGTTCAAGCACCTAGGAATGACATTATCCATAGGAAGAAATCATCTTATCAGGTGCTTGTGTGCATAATAATTGGAATAATACATTCCTGTGAATTTGCGAGTAGACAGAAAAAAATTCTCAAACAACAGGAATAAAAGAAAATACAAATAACATGTTCTACATCTCCTCTTCCATTTCCATGTAGAGCAGATGAAAATAAACACCAGGTGATTACAGAATGGGAGCTGTCGCATTTCTATTCCAAGTTTTGCAGTGTTCTAGCATTGGGTAAGTATGGTTGAAGGAAAGGAACAAAGGTTCTGAGTCTTGTGAATCATAATTTCTGGTGGAGAGAAGAATGAAAGTCAAGCAGTTTGGCATGCTAAAATGTAATACATGTTTTGGATGGACCTAAAACAGAGTAGAATCCAAGAACTGAGGGAGTCTGCTTCAAGGGTGATGTCTTGGTTACAGGGAGAAGGCAGTTCTTAATGAGTATATCTCAATCTTAATTCCTCTTCATTTAAAGAAGTTTAAATTTAATCAAAAATTCAGAATTTTCAGTCGATTATGACAATAAGCTAAACAAAAATATAATTTATGTCCCCCTAATTGAATCTATAGTGATCAGTAGTCATTAGCCAAAAACTTGACAAGCAGCATTTTCTCTTATGGTAACTTGTAGCTGATGGTGGCCTGGTCTCCAAGAATGTTTTTGCACAACAGCAGCCTGACACAGATTCAAAATAGACCCTTAAATATAGAGAGGAAGATAAAGAAATTGCTAGGATGAGTTCAACATTTCCTGTTAAACTTAAGGAGAGCCAATCACAGAGGCTGGGGAGAGTCAGTCTGTACTGAGTTTATTTTGAGTGTGACGCTCTCTAAATAGGGGATGCAGAATCAAATTGAGACCTCTTTTCAGTCCTCTCAGTACAGAAAGTGGCAAAGGACACAGTTTTGACTTATAATGGCATAAACTTGAAATGACAGACAAGCGCTGAAGGTCATACTATGATCTGAACAGAAGAGCTGTTTTGGTCCACAGGTGATTGGCAGGATTTGGAGAGGCGATTACACTGTAGGCTGGAACAAAATGCTATGTTTCAAAATATGATTTGTCCTCTGAAAGAGACAGGCCGAGAGAGTTATTATGGTAAAAGAACGAGGAAAGCTGCAATTTACTCAACACTGAAATGTTGAAGAAAAAAATGGCCATTATTGCTCGACTCAGATTTTCAGTTTAGAACATATATATTAAGAATCCAACTTTATGAATCTGTTCTTCAGCATCATAAAGAATATAAAGAGACCTAGTGAAAGAGAATTATAGCACCGAGAATATGATGCAGAAGTGAATATTCTTGCCACGCAAGTGCATCTCCAGATTCAGATCCCCAGAGCCCAAGGAAAATGCCTGGCAGGAGTATCAGAACCACTGTCCTTCCAGCCTTGGGCATCTCCAGAGCAGTATGACAGCGTGGCCTGAATATCCTTATGAGCAAATTCTGGTTTTAATTAATTAGAGACTCAACCACACACCAATAAGGTGGAAGAGTAATCAGATATCAATTCTGTAATCCATCTCAGTCAGACCTCCACTCACACAAACACGTGCATGCCCAAACACATACAAATACACATGCACACATGTATACACTCCATACACAAGGCAATGGGGGGGAGCAATAGAATTACAAGCCTGTAAACATCTGTGTATGGAAAATCTTAAATGAACAAAGAATGGTTCAAAGGACAGCTCCAGTTCTATAAGGAAATCTTTACACTCTCAACCATCCGATGGTTAGAAAGCATGCAGGAAACATTACTTTCTATCTTTTAATATTTTTTAAAAAGGTGAGTTGGCTATTCAGCATAAGGAGAAGTAATGATTGATGAATGAAGTTATAGTAATGACCTCCTGTCCCTGTCTCTCTGTCACCATCTATTTTGCATCTGTTCTATAAAGAGTTCATGTTCTACTGTAACTCACACTGGTCCTTCATCAAATAATGGTGTTTCCATTTGTTCTAGAATACTTTTGGTAGTATTCTGTTACACACGAATTATTGGTAATTTCCTGACCTTACAAGGGAGTCTACTTTAACATTTCTATCACTGGATTTGGAAAAATATATCTCTCTAAAGAAGCCTTTCTTATTTCACTGAAAATAATGTTGGAAGTCAGCAATTTGGCTGTAAGAGTTGCCCAGTGAGTCAAGATTGGCATCAAGTCTTTTTGGTTTTTTTGCACAGGAAATATATATTTATCTTTTATTTATTTTTTATTTATTTCTGCTCATACAAACTTCATAGGTACACTTGTCCCCTCCCTCCCTCCACCCCTTCCTGGACCCCCTTGCTTCCTTCTCCCTATTCCCCTTCTTTTACCCCCCCCATCTCCCAATGCCTCCCCACCCCCATCCCTGGAGGATCCTTTAATGTGAATGTCAAACTTTCCTCTGGGTCCTCCTCTCTGATGAGGTGTAAGGACTCAGTGGCATTCCCTAGAACTCTTTCTTGTGTTCCCCTTAAGTATAGGAACATTATTGTGGTTGTTAATCCATCCCTGGCTTCTAAGGATCCTAGTGCCTTTAGTCCATGCTAGCTTTGAGGGGTCAATAATGTGTTGGTCATTGCACAGATCATGCAAAGTCCTATTATGATTGGCATCAAGTCTTTTTTTCTTGCACAGGAAATATATATTTATCTTAATTGAATACTACACAGTTCAAGTTCATGATGATCCTTCAATGTGAAAGTCAAGACATTAAGAAATTTCTTCTTTAGCTAAATTTCATTCCCTTTTGTATTTTGATGACTCTCTTCCATATAGCAACTGGCTGTAACAAAAAAGTCATAGTTATTCTTAAGCCTTCCAGTATAGTACACATATAAATATCAAGTTAAGTATAATTTAGATTAAAAATACCATCAAATTCTGAAGTAACAGAAAGCAATATAGGAAAGTTTACACTATATTTGCCATTAAGATGTACCCTACCTAACCAAAATTATCTGCTGAAATTATTGCAGTTATTCTATGTAAAATTTTCTGGTATAGATCATGTTTTGTGGTATGCTATAAACTGTATAGAATGGTTTATTCGCTCATGAATTTTAGTTAAGGATTATAATTTATTGTTTATATAAATGTATATAATCAAGCTTCCCTCTATTCAAAAACACATTTTAAATGGTACCTTACATTATGTATTTTATTGCTTTGGTTTTATTCTGTTTTCATGTATTTGTGTTTCTTCTCCAATTTTAGAATTTCTTAAATTTCTTTTTAGCCTAAAGATGGGGAGGAGCAACGTTATGCAAGATACTCCACACAAGTTAAGGCCAAAGTAATCATAATAGGACTTTGAATGATCTGTGCAATGACCAACATATCATTTACCCCCCCCCCAAATGCTAGCATGGACCACAGGCACTAGGATCCTTAGAGGCAAGGGATTAACAGCCACAATCATGTTCTTATACTAAAAGGGAACACAAAAAAGAGCTCTAGGCAATGCTATTGAGTCTTTACACCTCATCAGAAGAGGAGAACCCAGAGAAAAGTTTGACATGTCCAGAAAAGGATGTTCCAGGAATGGGGGGGAGGGGGCACTGGGAGAAAGGGAAGGAGGAGGGGAAAGGAAGGGGAAAAGGGGGGAGGGAGCAAGGGAATCCAGGGAGGGGTGGAGGGGGAGAGGGGAATGGGGTACCTATCAAGTTTGTATGCGTGGAAAAAATAAAAAATAAATAAAAAAGAAATGAACTTGAAATTTAGATAGCTTATAAATTTTTCCCAAAAATAATAATAAAAAGTTTCTTCTTGTATAATTTTTCATTACTAATATATTCTAATGAATACTTATAAAAGCCCTTTATTCCTTCTAATTTTTTAAACATATGTTTTACTCATGAATGATGGGAAAAGAAAAATACTTTCCTAGCATATATTTATTCATTTGTGTCTTAGTGTATTTGATGTTCTATAACAGAATAGTATAGACTGGCTCACAGGCAACAAACATTAACTTTTTCACAACAGAACTTAGGAAATCTATAGTCAGATATATCAATAACCAGTGTATGGATAGAACAAATATGAATGTCTGTCTGCTTACTGTGTGCCAACAGTATGCTGAAAGACCAAAGAATCACGCTAATCATTTACTTAGGGGTATTGACCCCAATTGTGAGGAGTCCACTATTACAACTTAATTCCTTCCAGAGGCTGCACCTTCTAATCCAACTGCATTGATGATTACAGTTTCTACTACGAATTTTGAGTGACAGAAGCATTAAAACAATGTCACCCTGTATAGATATTAACATGCTTAAACCTGTATTTCAAGGTAATTTGAGGTTTGACCGTGACCTCTCTCTGTTGTCTATGTTAAGTGAAATTGCTATTATACCAAGTACTCTTAGAAATCAAACATAACACATGGGAGAGCCCTATTCAGTTCTTCCAAATTATGTGTTTCCATTCATGAGTACCTCATGACACCCCTGTTATTGACATATATCAGTCTCTACCTGAGATTCTTTCTGTGAGTCCATGCCTTAACTCACACCATAGGTAGTTTTTGTCTGCTACCTTGTCTGCTTCGTGGTAGCCTTTGTGAGAGATACCTGGCTTGGCCTGATCAATTATTCTAACACTACTTTACATAGGTGAGTTAAGTTGTAAGCATTCAAAAGTAAGGTTTTCACAAAGAATATACAAAATGAAAGTGTACTGATGATATGAAAAATCATGCCAATATTTCTTTGTTGATTATTTTTAATAGATTTTATTATTATATATTATTTATTCAATTGTGCATGTATGCGTGTGTATAGGTGTGTGTGTGTAGAACAACGGATGAATTCGGGAAGCACCATGGACGCCTCCACCTCCTTCTTGTTTCCTCTGCTTCTGAATTCACAGGCTCCGTCCTACCAGGACCAGAAACACAGGCCACTCCTGCTTCTACCTGGCGTGTACATGTGGGGTCTAGGATCCGAGCTCAGGACCTTCCGCCTGTAAGGCAGAGGCTTAACTCCTGAGCCACCTCTCAGCCCTTGGTGATTGTTATTTTTTAAGTGAGTCTTTGAGCTTTAATCCTGGCTTATTTCTTTAGTATGTCATCAAAAAACCGTGTAGCAACCACTCACTGGGTACTTGACTGGAAAAACATCCACATCTTTACCAAAGAAAATAGTGACTTAATTAGGGATAATTGACCTTTTTATGTACAATTTAGAGGATAAGTAAAACACACTGAAGACTTATTTATTGATACCATATGGCACTTCCTTACAGTGATGTCCAAATTATGGAGAACAAGGCTATTAAAACTAAATAGCTCACCCAAGGTCTTCAGTTCCAATTGAGATATTTCACTGAACCCTAAATTAATTTATGTCCTTTTATTCAAAGCACGCAAAGTAGCTAGATAAGCAGCATACAATAATTATTCATATTTTTGAATATTAGAAATGTAAATGTTATTTTGTTGCTTTATGACTGTCTATTAATTTAATTGATGTGTATGATGTCACAAGCACTATTCGATTTTGTGCTAAAGACTGTGAAATTGAACATCACTGTTCCTGCTCTCAAGTAAAGGGCACACCTTGCACTAATGGCCCGACTACCCAGAAATAAAATATCTCTATGGAAAATACAGGCAGAAATACCTTTTCTGGAGAGGTTATGCACAGTTGATAGAACTTTTGGAAGCTAGAGTTTTGGAGTTATCAAGCTCGTGGATTCAAGGAGAAGAACTATGAGGTCAGAAAGAGAGATAACAATCAATACAGGAACCAGAAGTATGCCCCACTTCCTTTACCTACAGATCGTACCTCTTCAGATTAAAAGCAAACAGCAGAAGTTATAGAATCTTACTGTTCTTATTTTACTGTACTTTTTGTGGGGTTACTGGCTATAGGTGCAATATTCTGGAAAGGGACCAAGAGAAACGAAAGGGTCTGTTTTTTTTTTGTTTGTTTGTTTGTTTGTTTTGTTTTTTTTAAGGAATGTCCAGTGCCCCGCTGAGTACTGATTTGTAAAAAGTGTGTCATGTCTGTCCCTGAGAATTTTACTGAATTACCCATGTCTCCCAGGATCTGATGATTACGCACCCATGCAAAGCACCTTCAGGAGTAGAATGTAAAGTCAGCTTTTAATATCTGAAAGTTTCTGCTTATACTTTTGAAAATTGAGTGGTGACTCATGCAGGGGGATTACCATGTACTCGAAACCAACCTAGGTCATGCAATGATTTTCAGGCCAGCATAAAGAGTATGAAAAAAGTTCAATAAAATAGTCAAATATGATATTATTGCTGTGCATTCAATGCACAAATATGATAGATTTCAACAAAGACATGTACTTTGACAGCTTTCATGTTGAGTACTTCTTCTCCTTTCCCTTGCTATAGTGCCCTCCCTATTCATGACGTAATTTCTTTCTTCTTTATGGCCCTATCACTACATTGTGTTTGTTTAGCCCATTTTCTTCATCTACTCATCTGTAGCAGGTATCTAGCTTTACTCCATAACATGGCTAGAAATCCTCAATAAACATAGTGCTGCTATAGCATCGATTTGCAATGTCTCCATGATAGCTGAGAATCTTTTGAGTATGTTTTCAGGAGCAGTATAACTGGCTCCTATGGTAGTTGTATTTTTAGTTTTTGAGGGATTCACATATTGATTTACAAAATGTCTGGACATATTAAAATCCCCAGAGTTCCTTTTCTCTAAAGCCTTACTAGCAGTCATGACTTATTTTCTTGATTCTTAGAGTGTAAGATTATCAAATTTCCATGTCTTTTTTTTTCTTAATGAACTGATGCTCTTATAGGTATGAAATAACATTTCCATGTGACTTTTGTTTGTTAAAGATATTGATCTTTTTCACCATATTTATTAATTGGATTTTGGGGCGAATTTCTGAGTAGTCTAGATTTAGTCCTCTACTAGATGTGTGGCTCACACATTGTTTCTTTAAAGACACTGTTTTTTTTTTCCTTTCATGTTTCTGCTGCTGTTTCCTTTTAATTTGTTCCATTGTCATTAAGTCTTAGCTCCTAAGTTATTTCTTTCCAGAAAACCTTTCCTTATATCTGTATTTCAAAGTGCTTCCCAATGTTTTCCTCTAAAAGTTTCAGGGTTTCACATATCCCTTACCATTGAGCCAAAGCAATGTTTGTAATTCTTTATATTGTATTTTAAACATGCTATTTCAAGCTTCATACTTTGTAGAATGAGATGATTATGATTGGTCTGCTTTTGAGTTGCACATGCCTAAAATATAAAACTTCAGCCTGCCATGGAAACTTCTTGTAATGGGCTTAAATTCCTTATGTCTGATATTACATTATCATTTTCTTCAAAAATTATACAAACTACTATCTTGTCACATATAGTAATATTTTTATAATGCTATTCCTTTAACTGTGGCTGTTTCTTGACCTAGAATAGGCTTCCTCCTTCTTCACTTTCTCAAACAATCTAAGGGATAGAAAAGACCTAGCAGTACATCTGCTTTCCATCTGCACCTGATATACTTCCTTGGAAAAAATACTAAAAGTTTTTTTTCACATTAGCAATGTAACAAGTGATTCACTTCCTTGAAAACCAACAAAATATTTGGAGTCCAGAATCTGGGATGTTAGTGTTCTCTCTCTCTCTCTCTCTCTCTCTCTCTCTCTCTCTCTCTCTCTCTCTGTATTTATGTGTATCAGATTATAGAAATATTCATTATCTGCTATATCAAATATTAGTACTGGCATGTACTTAGAAAGTATTTCTTCACCTTCTGTTGTTCTAATTTTCAGTAAAATTCAATTTTGGAACATTTTCTAATAGTGTGAAAGTCTGACAGCAAAGTATAGGTTAGCGAATCCCTATCCCAGGAGATGAGTCTGCATTCATTAAGGTGAATATTTTCAAATCACACTAGTTTGATACAGAAAGTAAAAATGGAGAGAAGTCCACACTCAGCTATGTCTCAAGCCTAGTGAAGCATGTTTGTGTAGATACTCTGTACACTGATTACATCAAACACCCTCTTGCTGTTTTCATTCTACACCTGCAGGCAGGAGTCATTATGCCCGGACCCAAGGCAAAGGGATTTATGATGTAATACGGATGGGTTTTCTCAAAAAACAGAAATTTGGGTCCCAAAGTAAGTTTTGACACCCCTCCCCATACCCTGTAAGCTCAGCTTGTCCCTTTCTTGAGTTGGGATGTGCCTGTTCATATGCTCATAGTGTTACATTTCTGGCACCTACTTTTCAGAAGGTGCCAACATTTGTTGCACTATTTTTTCCAATCAGAATGTCACATTCACTTTGTTAGAACAATAGCTTTTCACGTATGAAACGAAGAACTGGACACTATATGAACCTACTATGCAGACTGGCAGTGCTGATCTTTCGAATCTTCTCTAAGAAGTTATTACTGTAATGTTCTTTAAACCCCTTCAAAGACCGATGCTTACAGTGGTTAATTATAGCTATAATGATAGCTCAAATCACAGAGTTTGTATCTTCAAGTGACTGTTCTTCTCACAGTGTTATCTTCATGGAAACATAGGAGTCAACACATAGAATTTGCAGGCTTTGTGAGATTCCAATATCTGCACAAGGCATCTCATGCATGTCAGTCTAGGTCAAGCTCAGAGTGGAGTGGCTTTGCTTCTGCCATTCTGGATTAAGAACAAAGAGTTGAATATGCTTTCCTGGCTGATTTCCCCTCATGACAGAGTTTTATTGCTGTATTCATCTACTTAATAATCAGTTAGCAGTGAAGAATTCCAGACATTACTCTAATCATCTTTCTAGGTAGGAATCAAGGTTTCAGAGTCAGTAAGGACATCAACATGTGTATGTATGTGTGTATGTAACACACACACACACACACACACACACACACACACACATAGGCATGCACACAATAAAAGCAGACAGTGCAGGACTGAAATCTTAAGACAAATAATGCTAGCCCTGTGTTTACTGTATCTCTTTGCCTAGAAGTCTTTTTAAAAACTGTGATACAGAGAAATAAAGTACAAGAAAGAAAATTAATCTCATTAAAAGGAGAAAACCAAGAATTGAACACAAATTGCTAAAGCAGCTGGAATTTGAAACCAGAGAATTTCTTGATATTAGCCATGAAGATACAGTATACTTTATGTATAAAAGACAGCCACAGTAATTAGTATATTCTGGTTATTGGCAAAAAGATAGAAGAAATAGCTCAGTGTAATAGACTAGAGTATCCAGAGATGGACTTACCAATACACTGTTGATTTTCATTTTAGACAGTGAAGTCATAAACATGGCCAATTAATTTTGATGTGAGACAGAGGAACAAAGAAAATCAGTGAGGGAAAAATCTTGTTGATAAATGCAACTGTGCTTGGATAGATTGTAGGAAAAGAGTCATGTTTAATTTCTAGCTTAGAGAAATAAACAAGCAAAAAAAAACTTAGAGAAAAATCTCTAACCTAAATATGATAGCTACAACTTTGAACACAAAAGGCAGAGGATTTTCCAAATCAAAGATTGCTATCTGACATAAATACACAATTTTGAGTTTAAATATGTCCCTATGAAACATCAAAACCTAATGCTAAATACTAATTTCCAATTCCCAGAAAGTGAGTTTATCTGGAAACAGAATAGTTGAAGGTAGTGCTGGGGAGGGTTCCAGTCTATGCAATAAGGGGGAACAGGGATATAGGCATACCTAGGAAGACCGTTTGCTACTAAGGGTAGATGTGCCAAACAGAATCTACCTTCATACTCTTCAGAAGGGGTCAACCCCGAAGATTTTTGAATTTATATATTTCTAAACTCCAGAATTGTGGCATGGTCAAAATACCTAGTTTAAACACACAGCTACCAAACTTTTTAAGTTTCTTTACATAACTTGCTGTAGGCTCTACTCGCCAATATAATGATGGAATTCAGCAAATTGAATATTAGGAAAGGCAAAGTGAGAGTGACATATTGAAAGAAATTCTGTCACTCATGCAAAGTAGAAGAAGGGACATGAGTTCAGAAAGAAAATACAGATATTGAAAAAAACGTAAAAACAGTTAAAGTTGGAAGAATCTTCTAAGTGAGGCTTTTTTTAAGAAAGATCATATAGTGAAGGACATGACAAAATGACACAGTATGGGTTCAGATATTAAGGATGCTGAGGCAGGAGAATCATGTGCATCGGTTACAACATAGTCACTCAGTGGGATCGTTCACTGAAAAGCAGAAAGCTAGGACCTACTATAGAAAAACAAATATGGACTAAGCCCATGAAAATAGATATTAAACCACAGTATGCCAAACCACATTAAAAATTATAAAAACCAAACACACACACACACATACACACAATGTCTGTCATTCTCTAGGAAAGATTTAGTGATGTGGACAAGACTAAAGTGCAGTGCTAGAGCAATAACTCAAGGGTTAAAGTTTTTGGCTCATAGGCAAAAGGGCAAGAGTTCTCACACTTAAAAGTCTTGGGCAAAAATGGAGGTGATCTATAATTACAATTCGAGACCTGGAAGGTTGAGCTTGGCAAAACCCAGAGCAAAACAATAAGGAGGTAAAGCAATCAAGATGTTTCCTAATGTCATCCTTGCACCTCCACAGGCACACACACTCAGGTGACCTCTAGTATACACACACATACAATTAAAACATTAAAAATTACAATACCAACTTACAACTATAAAAGGACATTGCAGTGTTATTTTCCTGTGTCCATCTTTGGACTTCAATTAGAGAGTGGAAAGCTTTCTGTGATAACAGGGCAATTATGGAATATACAAAATAATTACTGAATTATTCCAAGAATGTATGATTATGTAGAGGAATCTCAGAAATTCAGCAAAACAAAATTCATATTATTTATCTCTCTGCACATGAAGCTTAATAATATTATGTAATGGGGACAGAAATTTGAAAAGTTTGCATTGCTGCAGGAACGGAGCTGGTAAGAGGAGGAGGTTCTCAAGGAAACAGAAAAATATCAGCAATGACTTAAAAGACCTAAAAGTATAATGAAATGAGAAAGATTAATCAAGTATAATGACTAATATGTAAAATTAACAAATTAAAATAGATTAAATTTACCACTGTCTTAGAGGTTACACTATGGAATTTCAAATTAGATCATTTCTTTTCAGTGAGAAAATTTAGGTCAAAATGATTTTGTTTAATTGAATCATTACAACTGACTTTTGTGCAGTACTATGAGTCTGGAGGCTCATAGGTGTCCAGGTAACAAAACTGTCACTCAATGAAACTGTGTCTTTATATCTTCAGTCTTGGTTATGGAAAAGAGTTTCTCTAAGTAGTCATTTGTCCACAGATTGTATATGACCAGATTCAAGGGAAGATGAGCATAGGACAAACCTCTTCATATCTGGTGCATATCTGGATATGCACTCACGTCTTCATCCATGTGAACTTTCCCAAGAGTTAGGGATTCCTGAGAAGAGAAAGTAGAAGATCAAAGGTGAAATTTAACAAATTTTCCTTTTCACTGAACACATTTATTTGTTCCAGTTCATAGTGCATTTTCACATTGTGTTCATAGTGTATTTTCACAGGCTGCATAAAGTATCACAGTTATCATTTTTCAATTAAATTTATGTACTTAGTGTACATAATGAGAGTATGTGCCTTAATAATGACTTTAGAAGTATTTGCAATCAAGTGTGTTTTGAACCACTGTGTGACTATAGATTAAGATGCATAAATTTCCAAGGAAAAGAATGTTTTTTCCTAGACATGCTCAATGATGCCTAACTGTTTTGCTCCTTTTGGTCTCATATATACCTGATGAGAATCTACATAGTGTTGGATGAGTTGAAAGATAGTAAATGTAATCTAACTTTTTTGAAAAATGTTTGTAGTGAACCAATGTTCAAAGATCACACAGGATTTTAGATAGCAGGTGTTTGCAAAGGGTCATTTACATCTGATAAGGCCCAGACACCTGTTTCCACTTAAATCACTTACAGGAAGGGTACAAGAAGGTGAAATATACTATCTTCCTCCAGCTTCCTAATGACTGCCAGGTGGTTAAAAGGAAGCAAAACTGAATGTTGTCAGATAAAAGTGTCTGCTCTACTGAACTTCTCCATCTTAAGAAGTCTTGTATTTTAAAGATTTTCATTTAACTTTCCTATGTTTCTGCAGGGAAAGAATCAAGGAGATTATAAAGTAAAAGCATACCTTGTTTCAGTCACAAGGACCTTTATGTGATTAAGTTATATGCTAATGAATTTTATGAGTGAAATAACACAATGAACCCCGTCTTTCAGCTTTACACATTGCCCTAATCTCTATTTTCTTTTTTTTGGTACAAAGAAGACAATCCATAAAACTAATGACACATAATCCCTATTGACTAACATGTTCATTTTGCTCAATCCTTCTGCATAGGGAACCATGAGAAATGTGCCTAATCTCACTAAATCTGAAGTCTTCATCAAACTTTAGGAATAAGGATGATAAAGACTTACAGCTAAAGAAAAGTGCATGTTTTAAGTATTTCAGTTGATTCTTCTAAATATATTCCTGGGCTTTACTGTCTCTGATCAGTGTTTTACTGTTCATTTCAAAGTCTAATATCATTTCTGCACAAGACATCAATGGTTTGCCTACTATATCACATTGTACATTTCACTGAGCATCTGAGGTCAACATTTGTAAGAAAGAAACAGCACCTTGGCCAAGTTTTATAAAAGAGTGTAGAAGGAGATACTCATGAATGAACTCTCTTAAAGAAGGTTAAAGAAACTTTGCTCTTTTCTTTCCAATTTTTGGTTTGTGCTTCTAGTGCCTGTTACAGAATGAGTCCTGCTGTAGGTAACTGAATATACATATGGCTGGAGCCTGGGTTTTCACTGGAGAATTAAGTTCTGTCTAGAGTAGGAACCAGCTAGGACACATGTTCATGTGCATGAGACACCCAGGTGGCCCCCACCTGGTTTCTAGCCATTGCCTGCCATGATCTTCTTTCAAGAGCTTCATCGTTTTCCTGACACTTTTACATTCAGTTCTGCTCCTTTCAAACAAAAAGGGCTAGGGGTAAATGATCGTTGCTATGTTTAATATCTTAGGAGAAAGAGGATGGGTGTACACTAATCTAGGTTACTACATTGTCCTTGTAGCAGCTTCGAAGTCTATAGGCTCCAAGGAAGAATTATTTATGAAAATGTGAAATACAGCGCATTGTGTGGACATTAACAATGAATATATGGTGCAAGGTGTATGATTTCCTGCCAGTTTGTAGGAACTCACTTGACATAAGTTCTTATATACTCATATATAGCAGGTGCAGCAATGAGTCTGCTGACTCACAAATTTGTGCAGATCAACAATGTGTTCTACCCACCATTTTAGGAAGCACAGATGGGAGAGTCCATTCAGATGCGGAACGGTATGGTTGCCTCAGAGACTCAACTTAAAAGATTTGAAAAATAGAATTTTGTTCCACCTTTTGAATTCAAACATAAGGAGCATTAAAATATTAATTAAAACGAGAAAACTGCTGAGAAATTGATATTATTTACGGTAAAATTTCTTGGTCACCAAGAGAAATGCTATCTTTGATTTAAATGTTTAAATGTTTAAACATTTGACATTAAAAATGTCAAAATGTTTAAAGTCTCATCATTGGAGTAAGATACAACTTTACATCTCAGATTTGCTTTGCTTTAACTTTTTAAAAATTTTTTTATTATTATTTATTCAACTGTGTACATATGCATGTGTATGTGCGCGCGTGTGTGTCTGTGTGTGTGTGTGTGTGTGTGTGTCTGTGTAGAACCACGGACGAATTCGCGAACCACCATGGACGCCTCCACCTCCTTCTGCCCCGGGATTCACAGGCTCCGCCCTACCAGGACCAGAAGCGCAGGCCGCCCCCGCTTCCGCCTGGTGTCTATACGTGGGATCTGGGATCCGAACTCAGGACCTTCCGCCTGCAGGGTGGAGGCTTAACTCCTGAGCCACCTCTCCAGCCCCTTTAACTTTTAAGAAGTTTAAACTCTGAAGAAGTATCACTTCTGCATTAATAAGCAATAAGAATAAATCCTGTATCTTAGAAAGACAGTGGTTATAAGACAAGGTGTACGTCAAATTCAGCATTATTGAAATTTTGTTGAGAGGACACAGAACTTCTGGACATTCATGACTTGGCAAGGCAGAAAGGTCGAGATAATTGGCTCACCACACACACATTTGCATGTATAAACATTTGGTCACCAAACACTGTTTAAAGCCTGAGAATTAATAAGTTGCAATTACACAGACTGAATGTCACGTGGACTTCATATTTCTAGCCTGATGTTGTAACACAAATCTAAAGAGGATTGAGCTTTTCCTTAAGAAAAGAACATGGAACTCCACTGGTATAACTGAATGAAACTGGGGTTCTGCCCCTGAAAAATAACTACTTCATGAGTTTCCTCAGGTTTGATGTTTAAAAGTTTTCTGTTGCCTGTGAATTCAGGAGAAGGCCCGCTTTGGTTTTCTGCTCAGGTTTTCCCTCCCTAGCATCCCTTACTGTACACTTTTGTTTCCTTTCATTTGCACTGAAATGGGCTTGCTTCATGTCCCAAATCCCTTATGGTCCCTTTGTGTGCAGTCAATTACACTGAAAAAGCTAATTTGTGCTAAGCTTTTAATGGTCCATTTTACTGCCCTTCTGAGAAATCATATTTATCTACAATGCCAACCCCGACCAAAACGGTCAACCTGAAGAGACATACAGTGCCGGTAGAAGGGACGACTAATGGAGGTGCTTTGCCCAATGGATCACACGATTTAGCCCCCACTCGAACGCTCCAAGTGGCAACGAGAAGAGATATTAATAAAGTTTCAAAAGGAAAAGAGTTGATATGCTTATGAGTAACCTATCACGGGACACGACAGTGCCTCTGAGAACTGCTGGCAACGCAGAGTGTGTCAGGATCTTAGAATCAAGTTCAGGGCATCTGCATCCTCCAGTGTCCAATCTGAGGGTGTGTTCTTTCCCGCTGGCATTGGGCTGTTCCCTCTCCATGATTTGTCCTCTCTCCATGTGAAACTGGATTCGTCCCTTAAAACTCTGTTAAAAGACTATTCATTTTTCTCTCTCTCTCTCCCTCATACTCTCATTTCTTTGCATTGCGTGCATGATGCATTGCACTTACCAAAGCTTGCCTGCATCATCATGCGCCAAGGCAATTGCTGCAGCTTGGAGTGCTCCCCTTTCCACAGCGAGCATCAATTGTCAGCAGTTCTATAAGATGGGCGAGGTCCCATGAGAACGTCCTCATCCAGCATGAAATGTTTCATCGTCCAGTTGCGTGTGGTCTTGTGGAGGTTAGCATAACCGCAGTGGGCTTGTGACTACTGTGGATCTGTCATATCCAGAAGACAGTGTTTGCATCACTCCTCCTCATCCTCTGACTCTTACATTCCTTTTGCCCCTTCTTCCATTATGTTCCAAGCATCTTGGGTGGAGATCTAAAAATATCCCTTGATATTCTCATAAAGTGTTGCAATTAAGATTTTCTTGCTTTTCTTGTCATTTCTTTCACACTGTAAATATAACCAGTATTTTATTTTACTGTAACCATCTCATCATTGCCCCACCCTCTTTCCATTCATTCATGTGAATGTAGGAACACTGCTACATTTCAGAGGTACAGCACATCCTTGGGTGCCATTCCGCACTTCTACCTTATCTGAGAAGGGTCTTTGTTCTTTTTCAGTGTGGGGACTCAGCCAGCTGTGTCATTCAGCCTCTGGAGATTTTCCATCTACTATCTCTTGGTCTAGATGGGTAGAATTAAAAACGCTCAGGTTAAGTCAGGATTTTACTTGAGGTATGGAAATTAGAACTCAGTTCTTCCAGCTTGTGCAGAAGTGCTTTTACCCTCTGAGTCATCTCCTCAACCCTGGTTATTGCCTGTTCTCCAACAAAATTGAATATTCAAAGCAGCAAATATTCTGTATCCATTGCCAAAGTTATCTTTTTATGTTGTGAGACAATATTCAGATACAAGGTAAAGGACTAAGATTTATGCAGCTTATGGTTCCAGAGAGAAGATATATTCCATTATGGTGAAAGGACAGAGTGGGCAGCAGGAGTTGGGGGTGGCTCAGGTCACAGGTGTCATTCAGGAGGCAGAGGAAGCAAGAAGCAAACTGCAAGTAGTCTGACCTATTAAACCCTTCAGGCCTGCACTCTGTGATAGACCTTCCTCCATCAAGGCTCCATCTCCTGAAGTTGCTGAGACCTGCCTAAACATTATCAACAGCTAAGGATGGAAAAAAAGGAGCCTATAGAGAACAACCTATAGTAAGTCATTACACCAATATGATTTTTTTTCAAGTTTTACATGGCATCTGAACAGTGAATTAGCCCCTCAGTAATCCAATGAGGGAGCAGTTGAATGAAGGAATGTACCTAAAATCCTTTAGAGAAGTAAAACTAAGACCAAAAAAGGGAAGGTGCTCTGGTAGAAGCAATAAACAAGATTGCTTTCTCTTTCGTGTCTATGAATAGATTCCCAGGCTCTGTATATGCTAGCCAAACACTCCTACTACTGAGAAATAGTCACAATCCTAATTAAGATGAATTTAGAATAGAAAGAATTCTTATAATAGCAAAATTATAAAGGAAATATTTTTCATGAATTTTGAACCTGTATTAATAAAATTATTGAGCTTGTTTAAATGTTGTAATTTGATGATGATGACAATTTAGTTCTCTTTTTTTCTTTTTTCCTAATCATACAAATGTAATAGGCACCCCTGTCCTCTTCCTAACCCTTCTGTCCTGCATAATCCCCCACTGCACTCCCCCCAATCCCCTTCCTTTCCCCCTCCCAACCTCCCCCTCTCCTGGTACCTCCCCCTTCCTCCCTTCCATTCTCTGGAGCATCCATTTATATGAACACTAAATCTCCCTCTGAGTCTTCCACCCTAGTGAAGATTCAGGACTCAGTGGCCTAGCCCAGAGTCCCTTCTTGGGCTCCCCATTAGTATGGGAACTCTATTATGACTGTTCAATCCCTTAACTCTAAGAATCCTACTCCCTGCATCCTTCTCCCCTCTGATCCATGCTAGACTTTGGAGGCTTGTTGACATGTCAGCCATTGTATAGGTCAGGCAAAGTCCAATTCTGGCTGCTGCAGCCCTAATTTGTGTGAAGTATCTTGCATATTGTTGTTCCTCCCCACCTTTAGGCTTTTACAATCTTGCTGCTCCTTCTGCAAGGTTCCCTGAGGTTTAGGATGGGGAGAGATTTGGCTTGTCTGGTTCCAGGTGATTACTGCAGAATCTTTGGTGTCCTAAATTATGGTTTGTTGCTGTTTTCAGTTTTGGTTTTCTTGCACCACCCTTGGCTGCATCCTGATTGGTATCGAAGGTCACATCCTAACCAAAGATTAAAGATTGTTTAAAAAATACCTTAATAAAAGAGGAGACTCAAAGGTAGATGGAAGAATAGGAGTAGGACACAGTAGTGTGAGTGTGAGTACATACAGTGTCTAACTTTCTGTGTCTGGGATTCTTCACTCAATGCAACTTTTTTAAAGTCTGCCCATTTCCTGGCAAATTTATCTTTTTGATGGCTGAGTAATATTCCATTTTATAGATGTGCCACATTTTCCTTATTCATTTGTCAACTGTTGGGCTTCTGGTTTGATTCCATGACTTTGTTGTTGTAAATAGTGCTACAATGAACGTGGTTGTGTTTGTGTCAGTGTAGTAAATTTCTGCATTATGGGGGATTATTCCCAGAAGTGGTATAGCAGAGTCATATAGCATGTTAATCTTTAACTTTTTTTATAAATCACTGTACTGATAGCCAGAGTGGTTGTATAAGCCTGAATTCCCACCAGCAATTGTTTGAAGGTTCCCGTTGCAGTTCACCTGCATGGTTGCTTATACATGACCATCAAAGGGCTTAAGGAACAAGGAGTTTATTTTCTTACTGATAGTCCAGTTACAGACTATCATCCAACTTGATGGGAGAACATGCACCAACATCAGTGTGAGGGAACTGGCCACAATATCGCTATGTAATGGCTAAGAGAGGGACAATCCTTACTTGCCGGACCAGCATTTCTAGCCAAGTATACAAAAGGATGCCAACTTCCTCAACGGACTCTCAGTATTTTATTCATCTTTTCAGGGCCTAATCCCCTTCATCTGGACAATCTCCTGTAGGTTTGCTCTGGGCTTAACTCAACTATTAATTTTCTACAAATATGCCCAGAGTCAAATCCTCAATTGTCAAACCCTCAATTGTCAAGTTGACACTCCACCGCTTGTCAACTTGACACAAAGACATAGCACTTTTAAACTCTTGCCTTCAATCCTTGTTATCCTTGTCCCCACAGATGTTAAAAGTTATCTTAAAATATAAATATGTTTAATAGATAAATTTAGAATGTTTTATTGTTAAAAATTCAGGTCCAACATTTTAAAAGTTCAAAGTTTCTTAATCTTAAGAATATATTAAATCAGAATAAGTGAAATACTTTAAAACAGATAAAACATTAAAACTGAAGGATATTGAACAATAAGAAAACATTAAGAAGATCAAAGTCCAGAAAATCAAATACTGTATCCTGTACTTCAATGTCTATCTTCTGTTGCTCATCATATAGTCAAGGCGGCTCAAAGATTTTAGGCATTCCCAGTCCCTGTTTGCATCTCAAAGCAGAGTACCTCAGTACCAGGCTGAATCTCCACTCAAAGCCATTCTCAGCATACATCCCATGGTTCTGGCATCACAAACAATCTGGGTTCTCGTCTGCAGCTATAAGCTTCATAATCTCTTGCAGGAACTCTACGCCTGCTACTTGGTGCCAAGCTTTTGCTCCTCTCCACAAATTCTTCAGTCATATATCAAAACCTGTACCACCGGGGGGATGCTGTAACATTCCGAAGTGAAGTTGAAACATAGCTTTGTCCACTTGAGCTATAGCTGTACCAAGGTTTGTGTGCTGATGCTGAAAAAGCCTCTTTTAGGCAGCCAAACTAGCATGGGGCAAAAAAATGGCTTTAGCTTGGACTTTTGGCCCCTGAAGAATTCTGGGTTTTCAAGCCATGAAATCACCATATGGTGTTTTTCACCTCTTCCACTGTCACAGTGAAAGTCACTAGGTTCTCCTTCACTGATGTTCATTTCTCCAACAGCAGCAGATTTTCTGCTGCCTGCCCATTCCACATCTAGAATGTCACGGCCACCAACACACCTTTCCTCTGTCATGCAAACTAGTTTATCGTGTTTAAATTCAGCTTCACCAAGGGCCCAAACAATTCACATCTGTCTCAGCATTACTATTTTCCAAATGGCCCACCAAATTCTCCAGATAGGTACTGGGAATCCACAAAGTCAAAATCTTCAAACATTTCAAACTTTGTCCAGCAAAACTGTTCAAAAGCCACAAGATCCATATAGTCAAATTTACCAGCAACACCCCACTTCCCGGGTACCAAATTCTGTTGCAGTTGGCTGCATGGTTGCTGATAAATTGACCATCAAACAACTTAAGGGAACAAGGGGTTTATTTTCTTGCTGATAGTCCAGTTATAGTCTATAGTCCAGCTTGATGGGAGAGCATGCACCAACACCAGGCCAAAGGAACTGGCCACACCAACATCCTATGCAATGGCTGAGAGAGAGAAAATCCTTACTTGCCAGACTAGCATGTCTGGCCAACTGTACAAAAGGATGCCAACTTCCTCAACCAGCCCTCAGTATATTATTTATCTGTTCAGGGCCTAGTCCCATCCATCATAGGCTGGGTCTTCCCCAATATAGCTAGACAATCTCCTGTAGATTTGAGTCCAGCTTAACACAACCACTAATTGTTCACAAATGTGCCCAGAGCTCAAATTCTAAACAGTTGACCTCTGTGCCTAACTATGACAGTTCCCTTCTCTCCACATCATCTCCAACATTTAGTGCTGTTTGTATTGTAGATTTTTGCCATCATGACTGGGTGAGATGATATCTCAGGATAGTTTTGATTTGCATTTCCCTGATGGCTAGGCATGTGAAGCAGTTTTAAAGATATTCGTTAGACATTTTGATTTCATCCCTGGAAATTTTCTTTTGCGTTCCAAGGTCCATTTTCTAATTGGGCTATTTATCTCCTTGGTGTTTAGTTTTTTAAGTTCTTAGCAAATTGAATTCAAAAACATATCAAAAAGATCATTCACCATGATTAAGTACGTTTTATCCCAAGCACACAAGGTTGGTTCAACATACGCAAATTAATAAATATAGTCCATCATATAAACTAATACAAAGTCCAAGACCACATAATACTCTCAATAGATGCAGAAAAACTTTGCACAAGATCCAACATCCTTTTATGATCAAAATTCTAGAAGACAGGTGGAATGGATGGAACTTATATCAACATAATAAAAGTTGTATACAACAAGCCAACAGCAAGGATTATGCTAAATCAGGAAAAACTTGAAATATTCCCACTTCGATCAGAAACTAGTAAAGCCATCCATGTTCACCACTTTTATTCACTATTGCTGTTAATCTTAGCTAGAGCCATAAGAGAAGAGAGGAAACTCCTGAAACTAATATATAAGTTTTTGCAGAGTTGCTAAAATAAACATGTAATCAGTGGCCTTCCTATATATCAACAATGAAAAAAGTAAAAAGGTCCTAAGAGAAACAATCCCATTTACTATAGCCCTGAAAAAAATGAAATACCTTGGTATAAATCTAACCAAAGAAGTGAAAGACCTTTATCATGAAAGCTTTAAAACCCTAAAGAAAGAAATACAGAAGACACCAGAAAGCAATTCTTTAAAGAAATTGACCAAACAATCTTAAAATTCATATGGAAGCTCATAAGGCCCAAGATAGCAAAACCAAACCTGAGTAACAAAAACACTGCTGGAGGTATCACCATACCAAACGTTAATCTATCCTGCAAATCCATAGTAATAAAAATATCCAAGTACTGGCTCCAAAATAGACACATAGATCCATGCATAAGGGTTGAAGACCCAGATATAAACCCACACATTTACAGCCATTTGATCTTTGACAAAGGAAATCAAAAAATTCAGTGGAAAAAGAACAACATCTTCAACAAATGGTGCTGGCAAAACTGGATATCCACATGCTGAAGATTATAACTGGACCCATACTTATCATCATGCACAAAAATTAATTCCAAATGGATCAAGAACCTTAATATTAGGTCAGAGACTATAAAAACCATAGTTGAAAGGATAGGGAAATCCCTCGAGCAGATTGGGCTAGGCCAACATTTTCTAAACAGAAACCCAGCAGCACAGGCACTAGGACCAACACTCAACAAATGGGATCTTATGAAATTAAAGAGCTTTTGTTTAGCTAAATTGATTGTAAACTGAGCAAAAAGGAAACCACCAGAATGGGAGAAAAATCTTCACTCACCACATATCTGAACGCAGTCTATTATCAGGAGTGCACAAGAACTTAAAAAACTCTTCTTCTTACACCAAAGGCATTCGGTTTTAACCAAAAAAGCATGGAAACTTTATTACACGGAGTTCCATATGAGTCTAAAATTGAAAGTTAGATAAACTTTATGGCCTTGTTGTTCTAATTCTCTTTCTAAAATCCATGTACTCATAAGGTGATCGGTTTTGCTTCAAAAAATAGTGAGTACAAACACATATCCGCAATACTTGCCTATTACCTGTCAGTTCATATGATGACTTTGTGGTGTGTTTTTTCTCAGATAATGATACTAGTCTATTTTTTTCATACATTCTCATTCAGATTTGATTACATAAGGTTGTTCTTGTTTCCTTCCATGGGCATCTGTTGTTTACGCATTTATACTTTCATGTTTACTCCACATATTTTAAGGGAAGACACATGTTTACATAGAACGAGGACTTGAGAATTACCTGCACATGGGTATAAAAGAAGAGTACCTTAAATTTTATTAAATCCAGTAGCATTTTGAAAGGTTCAAAACATAAATAAAAATATGTGCTGTAAATCCACTACCAAATTAGCTTTATTGACATATGTGATAAACATACATTATAAAATGTAGTCAAGATTAAAGAAAGAAAAAATATATCACTCACTGTGTTACTCATGGTTCGAAAAGCATCCCCCATGGTCTCATGTGTTTGGGAAGGTCATGGAACCCTTAGGAGGTAGAACCTTACTGGAAGAAGGCAGTCACAAGGGGGTGGGCCTTGAGGTGTATTAATCCCAACCTACTTCTGGGAAAGGTCTTCATTTGCAGTTGACAGTCTAGCATTGCTCAGCCTACCAGGTAGATGTCACCTTGCTCATCTCCAGCTTCTGCTGCTAGCCATGCTGTTTCCACCGTAAAGACTATATTTCCCCTCTGGAACTATAAGCTGAATAAATCTCCCTTTATCCCTTAAGTTGTTTGACTTTGGGTATTCTCTCACATCAGCAGAGAAAAATAACTAGTATATTGTTGTTCATGACATTAAAATAAATCTGAAAACATACAACAGTACAAAATTTATTTCAACATTAGATATTTGAATAGAAGTACTGTGGGAAAAATCTGCATTGTTTTAATTTTAAGAGTTAAACTTTAAATGATTCTCTTCCATTAATCTACTTCAGCATAGTAAAATGGCATTAGCTTTTAAAAAATAAATTAAATACTTTGTTCTGTCTTTTGATGTATACCACAGGTCTCTATTATAATTTAAAATATCTGAATAGTACTAACCAGGGAATTTATTCAATATCAAAATCAGCCAGCTATTTAGGTTTCTCTGAATATAGTTTCTCAACCATGGGACCTGCACATTTTGTTAATTATGCAATTTATTTGCAGAAAATGAATATATAGCTGTTAGAATTGTATCCACTCTTAGGAATGCTATGTTTTTTGACGAGCACACAATCCCAAGAAATTTTTTTCCTCTCTTGCCTTTTCTCTGCCCATGAGTATGCACAGCTGTGGTTATTAAAATATTGAGAAAGAAATGTCTAATACTTGCTGCTCTTTGGAATTCAATCACGCTTGCTCTGCAATAGAGCCAGCTGCTAGGGGATCACAAATAAGACTTTACTTTGCAGATTTTGTGTCCAAGGCCAGGACACAGAAAAGAATTAATAGCACCATTGCTACAACAATTCAGGAAACAGAAGAGATGTTTTCTATTGTATTTCTATTTTCTGGAAATAATATATTGGTCCAAATTGAACTAATAATACTGTGAAGCAGTGGTCGAAACATAGTCACCTGAGATCAGGTGGATATTTTGGATTTGAAATGCAGTTATGCCAGCAGAACACCTGCCAAGAGAAATGGAGGTGTTTGCTTCTTGGTATTGTTGAGAGTCACTGTATTAGCTGCCTTCTAAAAATGAAATGACTCTTATTGTCAAATCAGTATAGCAGAGGATTATACACGCAAAAGGTTGACCACTATCATTTAATGTCTGGCAAAATAGGGCCATCGAGTTAGCTCAGTGAGTAAGGCCTGAGTTCACTCCTCATAAACTCACATAGTACATGTGTATGCCTCGTATCTGTTTCTGTCTCTCTCTGCCTGTCTCTGTCTGTCTCTCTCATAAATGAACATGAAAGTCTGGTAAAATCATTGCATAGTATATATAGAGATGTAGATGCAGACATAGATATAGATAAACATAAACAAAGATATTGATAGATAAGGATGGTGAGATTGATAAGATGCTTACAATTTCCATATCCCTCCATGTTATGTGTAAATAAGCCTGAGAACTTTTTCACAGGTAGATAGGAGGCCTGAGTTAGCGACTGGAGATACTGGGGAACCATGAAGTAGTCACTAGTCTATTTTATTTTGACCTTGTGTATTCTGTGTTTAAAGCTAAGAAATTAGCAACCCAGATTATAGTCATACACAGACATACAATAAATTAAAATAGCTGACCCCCTTAGCCTAAGGCTAAGGAACACTACAGATTAACAGTCTAGACACTTTCTACACAATAATACTGTGCACTAAAGTCAGGGTTACAGAAATGCCTGTGTTCCTGTTCCCATGAGCAGTGCGATAGAGCCTGAAGTACCATCTTGGCTAAGGTGTAATGAAGGTTGTCCCCACAGCAACTTGAAACAATGTCAGGAACAACAGAGTAGGGAGCTAGAATTGCCTTTGCTGATAAATAATAAGAGCAGCATTATCAAGAGCTTTTCACTGCTTCTGAACAAGAGAAATCGATCAATAGTCCAGAGCAAAATGAGCCACTTTGGGATACTAGAATTCATATAGAATATATTCACTGATCAAAACAGATTCAAACTAAGAATCAACAGCCAGAAGTGTATGAGGAAGATTTTAAAACACTCACGATTTAGAAAAAGTACATCTAACAAACACATGTGTAAAGGAACAAAGCTGTAGGGAAAACCAAACTCCACCAAACTGAAAGAAAATGGAAATAAAGTTCATCACTACTTTGGTAATGTTTTCAAATACTAGCTGAAGTTTTCTATACTGAACATCTATACTATTAAAAACAAAAGCCTCAAATCAGCAGAGCTGGAGCAAGGAAGAGTTTTCTGCAGTGTCTCATTGTTCTGTATCAAAACAGCCCATGCCAAGGTAGCTGGATTCCCTCAACTTTGCAGCCAGTCTGGGAGCCAGCGCATAGTCCTGCTTTGTTCTTTCTTCTGAAGATTGCTTAACTGTTTGGGGGAACTGCCATATACATTACAGGATAACAAGTATTTGTGAGGAAGTAAAGAACAGTAAACTTTTGTCGACAATTCTTGGGTAACATGTTTATGCAGGCACTGTGGAGTAATGTTAGATATTGATCTAACATTAAGATCCAACACTTACAACATTAGATATTTATCCAAAGGAAATAAGATCAGTAGACTGAAGAGACATCTGACTCTCGAGAACGTAAGACTGTGATTCATAATAGATAAGAGATGGCAACAACGTAAATGTGCAAATGCTCATATGTGGTACATGTATAGAGTAGAAACAATAAAATATGAGTAAAGCAAGTGAATCCCTGCCAATATGACAATGTGCATTTATTTCTTGCCCTTTAAGTTGAAATGAAACATGAATGTAAGAACTAAAATGTTGGCTAGTTCTAACAAGAAGTTGGTGAAGAACATAATCTTGCTTTTGGTTCGTCTGAGTTTACGACTTGTGGTGGGAGTAAATATGTTGTTCAAAATAGATGTAAAACCTCTACAATAGAAGAGAAACATTAGATATAGAGAAAAAAATGAAGTCACTCAAAATAAAATACAGCAGATTGTACAAACAACCTAAATTGTGTGTGATCAATCATAATAAATACAAATGTGTTCAACTGTCAAATTAAAAAAAGATTGAGTTAAAATTGGAAATGAAAACAAACACAGCTCTTAGGTTTCCACATGAGTTAAAATGAATAATTTGAGATAGAAATGTGAAAAATGATGTAAATACTATGAGATAGATGCTGTGGATTAAAACTGCAAGGTAGAGTGTGAAAGGTCTATCACTGGAGAGTAAGATGGCTGTCACAACGAGGGACATGTCACTGAGTAAGGCATCCAAATAATTTAAAATGGAATAATAGCATCAGTTATTAAATTATTAATATGCCCCCCTGGGAAAAGCAAAGCTTATATTGACAAGATGGAAAGGATTTATTTTTTATCAGAGTAATGATTTAGTACTTTCTGAAATGAAGCAAAATTAAGAAACTGCTAGTAAAATATTTAGATAATGAAATTAATCATCTTGATACAATGGGTATGTGTTTATATCTTACTCTACATTAAAAATGAAAAACCAATTTTATTTTTTGACATTGTGAAAATTTATTTATTTATTTACTTATGAGAGGAGGAGAGTTTGCATATGAGAGAAACATTGTGCATGTTTATTAGCTATTCTAAAGAAACTGAGTTGTCAAGGACATTAAGTTAACACTCCTTATAAAAGTCATTAATAATTATTTGAAGTCCTACTTAATTAAAAATCCTGTTGAGGGATGTTTGCCCAAGCATCGATCCACATATACCATATGGGAAATTTCCTTAAAATGCAATTTACAACCATTCATCATTAAATGCACCTAGGAAATGTCTTTCACAATTCATTTAATGATGTCGTGTGTTCAGTTTCAAGTTGGTCCTTGAACTCAGTTTTCCCATGTTTGGAATAGAGTCCGATTATGTTTGATCGTAACTGTTTCCTAGTTATAGATCCTATCTCTGTCTCCAATTTACACGATTTTGAGAATTTGATTCCAGTTTACAAGCATTTCTGAGAAGATTTTGAATAGTTAGTTTAAGGCAATCATAGCTTCATAAAGCAAAACAAATACCCAATACTGCTCTCCCATAGGATACATTTATTTATTTGTTTATTTTTATTCATTTATTTAGTGTGTGTGTGTTCATGCTCATGTGTGTTTGAGGGCATTATGTGTCCCTGTGGGAACCAAAGGTGACCTTGGAATTCATCCTGGATTGCTTCTGGCTCCTTTCTGCTTTTTTCTGGGATTTCCCAGACTCTGCTCACCGGGACAAAAGTGCAGGTTGATGCTTTTTCCACCTGGCTTTTTTAACGTGGAACCTGGGATCTGAACTCAGGACCTTCTGCTTGTAAGGCAGAATCATAACTCCTGAGCCATCTCTCCAGCTCTCCATTCATTTCTTACACATAAAAAACTACAGATGTCAATTGTCCTTACCCTTGGCAGCAAAGTACAGAGCAAGTTCTCCCAATGGTATTCTGATATCTTCGGATCCTCCATTGAAGAGAGACTCAAACACCCTCTGAGGCATGTATCCTAGTGGTTTGCCCATTCTCCCCGCTTCTTCCCAAGTGATTTTACAGCTTGACTGCTACCATTGTGATCCTTTGTAGACCCCAGGCTTCTTTTGTTCTGGGACGGCCTCATTTTCACCTGGAAATTGCCACAACCACTTTGAAAAGTATTTGCATGTTAGGTAGCAAAAGTAGAAAAGAAATTTCAGCACCATGCATTTTTAGGAACTGACAAAATAATTGCATGAAAAATTCATCACGTGGGGTTTCAAATTCTTCCTGCATCCAATCCTTTCTATACCTATGAATGCAGAGGATTTTCTGACTTATGTTTTATCTTATCTTTCTAATCCTTGCAAATAAGTGGTCAATGTATCAAGCTTGAAGCAATAAAATTTTTTTCTTGTTTTTTATTTATTACATCTGGATTTATTTATTCTTTTAACGTGGATTCAAAACCTTCCATTCATTCTCGTGTCTGTCCTCAGCTACCTCCTACCTCTGCCATGTCCTGTCCTCTTATTTCCTCTCTTTTATATTCACGTCCTTTTGTTTGGTTTAGACACTCTGTTCCATTCTGGGGTTGCCTTACTGTTTCTATGCGGTGGAGACTTGGGCGCGGAATGAGCACGTGCCTAGAGATCATGTACTTCAAGATGGCGATCAGATTCTCCAGTGTGCAGCAAGGGTCTGAAGGATTTACTGCATGTAGATGGGTTATCACGTGACTACAGCAGGCCCCAATCTCTCTTCTTTAGGAGAAACATGTATACATAGATCAGCTGACATTTCCTTGGCATGAGAATGGAAGGCAGCTATGCTCACCACTATACCACCAACGCTCCTTGGTATGAGAATGGAGGAGAGTAGGGGGAGTGGGAGGGAGCCGGGAGAGGAGGAGGGAATGGGAGAGGGAGAAGGAGAGAGAATGGGAGAGGGAGAGGGAGAGAGAATGGGAGAGGGAGAAGGAATGGGAGAGGGAGAGGGAGAGAGAATGGGAGAGAGAGAGGGAATGGGAGAGGGAGAGAGAATGGGAGAGGGAGAAGGAATGGGAGAGGGAGAGGGAGAGAGAATGGGAGAGGGAATGAGAGAGAGAAGGAGAGGGAGAGGGAGAGAGAATGGGAGAGGGAGAGAGAATGGAAGAGGGAGAGGGAGAGAGAATGGGAGAGGGAGAGGGAGAGAGAATGGGAGAGGGAGAGGGAGAGGGAGAGAGAATGGGAGAGGGAGAGGGAATGGGAGAAGGACAGGGAGAGAGAATGGGAGAGGGAGAGAGAATGGGAGAGGCAGAGGGAGAGAGAATGGGAGAGGGAATGGGAGAGAGAATGGGAGGGGGAAAGGGAGAGGGAGAGGGAGAGGGAGAGGGAGAGGGAGAGGGAGAGAGAATGGGAGAGAGAATGGGAGAAAGGGGAGAGTATCAAACATCAGCCTTTTTATAAAGGTGCTTTAGAAATGACACCCTGCCATTTTCCAGGCATTTGATCAAACTAGCAATGTAAAAGTGGAGAAGATTACACAGGCACACAAATATCAAGAATCAGAGGTCTACTTTCAAGATTGCAAATATATCTATAGAATGTTAAAATTTTACTAATGTAAACTACGATTACTTGCAATAAGTTTGGAAAAAATTCTATTCTAAGATATTAATGAACTAATTTCTTATGATCAATCAGAATTCTCTAGGTTAATCACATATGCAGTTCGCTAGTCCAAATTTAACATGTTCTCCCAATATGCATACTAGCATATTTTCTTTGAAATGAGTTGTAAAATCATTGTGATTCCCATGGTATGGATTTACTATTTTTATTTCCATCAATCCTTATAACTTGCTGTTTCTGTTTTCTCTAATCTTCCTCTTCATTATGTGAACAATTTATTTTTTTTGAAGTTTAACTTTTGTTATTATTTTATCCATTCATACAAATTTGTTATATGAACAATTTAAAATGACTTTATTCTATTTATATTCTGGACCTAAACTGTACTAGTTTTGAATATGTATATTTCCTATGTAAAGAAAAAAGATTCTTTTATCAAAGTCCTTAGGGGATATTTGAACTTAAGAATTGTCATTAAAATATATCCAATTTGTGTGCATTTATCAATTTATGGACACATAACCTGTTTCTGTATTATTGACTGTTGTGATTAGTGCTACGGTAAAGGATATACAGGTGACTCTTCATATAGTAACTTAATACTATTGCTATGTTTGCTTCATTTCAACTTTATGAGGATCTCCATGTTATTTTCTACAATAAAATACTGTCTTAGCATTGCACCAGTAGTGTAATCTACACATCTTCCTTAAGAGAGCTTATCTTGATAGTGTAAGACATACTTGAAGGTGTAAAATTTGATCTCATTGTGTGTTTTGCTTGCATCTCCCAAGTATTAAAGGTTAGCATTTTTTACTTGTTAATTTATCTTTCGTACATTGCTTTTGATACACACTTACCGAAGTTCATAGCCCATTTTGAGTCAGATTACTCTCTTTATCTATATATCTATAGAATGTTAAAATTTTATTAATGTAAACTATGATTACTTGCAATAAGTTTGGAAAAAATTCTATTCTAAGATATTAATGAACTAATTTCTTATGATCAATCAGAATTCTCTAGGTTAATCACATATGCAGTTCGCTAGTCCAAATTTAGTATGTTCTGCCAATATGCTTGGGATTTGGCGTACTTCATACAATCTGATATTAAAACCTATACAGAAGACAACTTTCAAATATTTGTCACATAATTGAGGTTGTCCCTTCACTCAGTTGAAATTTTCTTCTGCATTGCAGAATATTTCCAGTTTTCTGAAATCCCTCTGTCTATGCTTGATTTTTGTTTTCTGAGCTTTGGGAATCTTGCTGTAAAATAATCCAGATTCATTATAGTATTTTAAATATTTCTCTAGCTTTCTTTTATGAGTTTTCAGAGTCTCATAGAAATTTTTAAGCTTTAACTTATGCTAATGTAATTTAATTTGTAACTGGTGAATGGTCAGAATCCAGTTTCATTGTTATGCTTATGTGTTTACTTTGCAAAGCACAGTTATGTTTTATTTTCCTATATTTGTGTATCCATGTTGTTTTAATGCCTTATTGCTTAATTTTATCATCAATTATCACATAGAAAAAGTGATATTAGTAACAAAGATTTGTAGCTTGACAATTTTTTTTAAGAGAGTAACTTTTAGATTCTGCTATGTAATATTGTTTCTTTATCCTTTTGGTATTTTTCCCCTTCACATGCTAATTCTGAAACTTTTACAATGTTGCTTTCCCCTGCCTACAGCTTTCCACACTAGAGACAAAAATAGGAACCTCATTTTCTGTGTCTCCTTTGTATCCAGGAGTAACTTTAAAGATCCTTAAGATGTGAGCTAATATTTTTCAAACTCAAGGTCATGACTGGACCATGAGATCAGTTTGAAAGGGAAACCGAAGTTTTTTAATGAACCATGGCATTGAATGAGAAATACAGTATATGTTCATGTAAACTGTCATTTCTTGTTCTATTACATCTTTTTATATATGTAGATATGCTTACACATTACTAAATGTTTCAAGGCAAATGTATTTCTTCACTAATAGATACTGGAAAATTGTGTGTTGCTATTAAATACTTGTAAATTAATTCAAGCCAATGCATTGTGAAATCTAGATATTATCTCTATATATTTGGTAATAGTTACATTTATAAGAAAAAATTTATTCCTGCTGAGATATTCGTGGCTCTACAAATAAAGAAGAAGTTATTTATTAAACTCCATGTTAAGTGTGTTGGGTGTTTAATGAAAGATATAGACAAGGGATAGACAGGAAATTGAGGATATACAATTTTGTAAATGTACTAATTTGCAAAGACATAAGATAAGCTAACAAGGAAATGGAAAGTATCTGCATTATAGCAATGGTACACCTAGACACCATCAAGCTTGAATAAGTCACAAGTGGAAGAAAGCATTCACCTTCAGAAGAGATCTGTTATGAAGCAATAGAGCCTCTGAAAAAGATAAATCTCCCCTCCCATAGGCATTTTTCTGGTGTTTCCATTTTATCTATCAAAAGGGAAAGTATAAAGCAGCAAGGTTAAGTTTAAAATTCATCATATTAACCTCTCTCTGGAGGGAATAAACATCAATAGAGACAAAATATTTATATACTGATAAAAGCTCAAAAAATAAAAAAAAGATGTGACGACTAACTATCCATGTGCACTTAATCATAGCCTCAAAATATTTAAATAATCCACAGATCTGCTGGGAAATGGACAAATGAAACATTTGAATGGAAAATTTTAATATGCTTCTCTTGGTAATTGAGAAATTAGGCAGAAAGAAATCACTAAGAATACAAAAGACTTTAATAATGCAATTAACCAATTTGATCTAGTGGATAAGTGCACATTTCCATCAAGAGCAACAGAATATATTCCAAGCATGAATGAACACTTAGAAAAAGTGACCACACACTGGGGCCAGAGGAAAAACTGATCATATTTCAAAGATTTATTTTTTGTGCGAAGCACATTCCTTCTGTATACAGTCAACCATTTCAGCTACTAATTACTGTGAGAAAAAAAAGATAGTAGAGAAACAAATTCTCTAGGAGTGACATTCAGTTGATCTATAGCACAGTTTTCAAGAAAATTATATTTAAGCAAGTATTTGAATGCAATAAAGGAGTGGGTCAAAGAGGTATTTCAAAGTTCCCCTAATATCAAACCTGAAAATGTAGCTCAATAGAAGTTGATGTTGTGTGATGAGGACAGATGCGATATGAACTGGAAGGAGTAACACATGGTTAGAGTGAATGGAGATTTTATCAGAGACAGTCATGTAGGCTATTTTACATGCATAAACTTTGTGTTGAAGATCACACAGTTGTGACATTGAAAAGAAAATTAAGAATGTTGATTTTATCTTATCAGAATTCAGCTTCTGCTTTGATAGTATCAGTATACATTGACTTCTTGACATTTTAGGTGTCACAGAGGGAAATAGAGAATGGAGAAATCATCATTTGAAAAGTGTATTATGAGGATATCATGTGTTCAAGGGAGGCTCACAACTGCAGATCATATACCTGTAATGAAAGGGGTTTGCATCTTGATATGAATTTAATATGATGATAACATTTCTTATGCAATGGTATATGGGAAAGAATGGCATGGAACTGATTGCCTTGAGAAGTAGTTAGGAAGAATTGTCATGAAATAACATATAACAATAATGGAGTTGAGATTAGTTTATTTAGAGACTATTAGAAGGCCAATATTTGAGATGCATGTTCCATGTACAAGATGGAAAAGTGAATTTGGAAGTACAGGAATAGAATAAGGAAAAATTCTAGGGCTACAGAAAAAGTTTTGAGTAAAAGAATAGGAAGGAGGCATTTAAATTTGTTGGAACTGATAATAAAACTTAGGGAGCATATATACAGACAGGATAAGACTTCTGAAATGTATTATTAAGTGTTGCCAAGACTGAGAGTCCAGGATAAGGGACAGGAGTAAAAGTGGAACATTTGCAAAGACAAGTGAAGAATGTCATGAAGAAGAGTGTGACCAAATATGACCCATACTGATATTGGTTTGGTCATATGAAATTGAAGAATTAACAGTATATTCTGCATATTGGAGACTATTGACAAATTTAAACAGCTTGGATTCACAAAGATATTTGCTAAGAAAGTTGGGTTGAGATAGTTTTAATTGAAAATGGGAAAAAAGGAAGGAGAAATGAGAACTATAACCACATTTGGGGGAGTATAGGACATTAGAAACAGAGTTAATAAACAATACACACACACACATACACATACACACACCTATATATAAATTTAAAACAAGTATATTCACATAAATGTATTCATATTTTAATATGCTTCTCTTGGTAATTGAGATCTATCTATCTATCAATCTCTATGTCTTTATCTATATCTCTATGTCTATATCTCTATCTTCAACATCACCATCATCATCATCATTTATTATCTATTTATCTGAGTTAGTAGGAAACCAAAAACTCAGAATTTCGTGTTAGTTTATTATTATTTTGTGCACCTTAGGGACAACATCAATGGATGTTAATGGAAAAATAATAAAAGTACAATACTGGAAAAAGGCTATTATATCTTTAAATACATGCTAGCCTTATAAAGGACTAACTGTAGCTAACAATGAAAAGAACAATTAAAATTAAAAGAGAGTTTTCAGAATCCAAGCTAATGAATTTCTGTAGCTGCAGAAACCAATCTTTTAAAATGTAATGAAATTAGGTGCCATTTAAATTAACAATAACACATATAACTTCAAGGATATGATCTAAGCAAAATAATTTCAAGAACTTGATTTGATGAAAGCAAAAATTATCATTTTTATACTATATAAATTCTATGTGTATTGATAGAAGTCTCAATATTAGAGTTAGGCTGATCATTTGCAAGCATATTACAGTATGATCAGCATATAAATTCTTGGATTTTTTTTGTATACAACTTGATGACCCTGGAGAAATGTATATACACATAAAGTCAACACCATGAACTATGACGCTAACCTTAGAGAAAAACTGCTCTCATACTTGAACAAGATACTAGCTATACTTATTTTTATGACTCGCTTTTTTCTGATGAAGAGGGTTTTCATGATTATTGTAAAGCATTGAATTTTATAAATTTGTATGTTTGTAAATTTCATGTTTTTATTGAGATGATTAGACGTATAGTTTACCTTTCATTTTATTAGTGTATTACCTGAATATGCTTTAGCTGTCTTAAACTCAAGATACGTCACACTTGTATACTTCAAGCATTCCATTGGTAGACCCCTTTTGGTCACGGTATATATCTATTTTCATGTTTAGTTGAGTTTATTTTCCTAATATTCTGCTGTGGGTGTTTATGATCATGCTCATCAGTGATACTGACTTATAGTTTATATTTCTCATGGGATCTTTGACTACCTTCAATAGTGAACTTAGATAAAAAGAGTTTATATAGAGTTCCTCCTCCCATTCCACAAATAATTTAAATGCTCAATGGAATTTACTTGTAGAATCACATTTTACTCTTCTTTTTTTTAATGGGAAGATTTTTCTTGCTGAACTCCTCACAATTATTTTCCTTTTGAGGTTTTGTTTCCCCAGGGTTCCATCTTTGGAGACCACAGATGTTGGTTGTAATGCATCCATTTAACTCTAGTTGCATGATTGGCATTCAATTGTTCCTAACTGCACTTCTGGTCTTTTTATTTCTGAGTCATCAGCTAAAATGTTCCTTTATTTGAGTTCTTTTCTTTATCTCTTGCTTATTCTAGTAGATCAATAATTTAACTATACCATATTTTAAAATTTCTATCCTCTAGCTGATTTATTTCTCATCTAAAAATAATAAATTCCTACCTTCTGATATCTTTGGTTATGGTTTGTTCTTTCTAAAGCTTTAATACCTCAAAAAATTAAAATAGAGGTAGACTTACAACACTCTGTAGGAAACAAAATTACTAAGCCGTAAACAAAAATGAATTCCTCAATACACAAAGACAGAAATATAAAGGGACCCCCATACCATCCAACAAACCTATAGTTCCCAATTATGAGGGCCACAGCACCAGGTAAATCTTCCAACACAGTACATAGCGCTCACTAACCAACTATGCACATCATCCTCTGCCAAATCCTTGGCTGTCTCTGCTGCTATCACACCAACAAGTCCAACACTTTTTATTCTAGTACCTTGAGGTATAATGTCAGGTCATTTGAGATTTGCCTTATTTTCAATTGTAGATATTATGGCAATAAAATCCCTTTCCAGTACTGCTCTTGCCATACCCCACAGCTTCTGGGGTGCTTTGATTGCATTTTTATTTTTCTGGAGGAATTTTCTAATTTACCTTTTGATTTCTATTTGATACAATAGTTTTCTTAAAGTGTGTTATTGATTTTTTTTTGGCATTTATGAACTTTTAAGTTTGCTACTAATTTTTCTTTTATTTTGATGTCCTCTCAAAAGCACATAGACTGATTTCAAAGTTTAATGCTTGTTTTTGTTATGTTTTAGCTGTTTTTAGTTCTCCATGGGCTGGTTTGGGCAGTGTTTTATGTGTACATAAGATGTGCATTGTGCTGTTGTGTAGAACCTGCTCTGTGTTTATAGAGTATATTTTTATCTCTTCATATTCCGTCTGTTTGTTTATTGAAGTCTAAAATAGTTTTGTACAGATGACAAATGTTTGGATGCTTTTAATTCATTAAGCTACTGTGTTTATTTTGATTAGTAAATATAATTTATCCGCATCTAAATTAATTATTGACATATGGATATGCCACTTCTATTGACTGTTTGTTTTCTATTCTGGGAACCTTTCTTATTTTTTTTTTGACTCTTTGAATGGCCCTTTGCCATACTAATTATTTGTGGAATAATTTGTTTACTTTTTACTTTCGTCATCAATTACAATTATTTCCAATTTTCCTTCAAGTTACATATGCATAACACCATGGTCATAAAAACTGTGCTTATAACAACTTTATTTCAGTCCTATAGAAAATTTCTATATTTCTCATCTTTTTCCCTGTGTTAGTTCAGTTAAAACTTAATTCTTTTATTGTGTATTCATACAATTTTAATCATTTCACTTATTAAATACACATTTTTCTTTCAATATTTAAACAGTATTAATAGTGATTTTTAAATGCTACAAAATCAATAAAACATTCAGAAATCATTAAACATCTTTCGGTAATAACTTTAAATGTCAGTGGGCTCAACTCCACAATCAAGAGACACAGACTTACAGCTTGAAGAAAATATCAGGACCCATTAAGTCTCTGCTCCAAGAAACCTACTTCACCATGAAAAATAGATGCTTTCTCAGAGTGAAGGTACTCCAAGCAAGTGGAAAGAGGAATCAAGCAGAAATTGTCATCTTAATATCAAACAAAATAGACTTCAAACTAAAGCAAATTATAACAGATACAAATGGACACTATGTCCTAGTTTAGGGAATATTCCAGCAGAAGGATTATAAATCATCAAAGAATACTATAGGAGACAAATAATTAGATAGCGCAAACACGATGATAGTAAGGGCCTTCAATACTGCACTCACACTATTGGACAGGTTGACAGGTCAAAAGCTAAGCAGAGACACATGAGGTTAAATGAAAAAAAATCAAATGGATCTTACAGGTATCTACAGAACATTTCACCCAAATACATGTTCTTCTCAGCAGCCCATGGAACACTCTGAAAAAACATAAATCAATCCTCCATAAATACAGAAAAAATGAAATCATTCCTTGCATATTCTCTGACCATCAAGATCGACATCTATAACAAAGGAAACAACAGAAACTACACAAATGCGTAGAAGGCAAATAACACACTTTTTTAATTTTTAATTTATTATTATTATTATTATTTATTCAACTGTGTGCATATGCATGTGTATGTGCACGCGCATGTGTCTGTGTGTGTGTGTGTGTGTAGAACCACGGACGAATTCGCGAACCACCATGGACGCCTCCACCTCCTTCTGCCCCGGGATTCACAGGCTCCGCCCTACCAGGACGCGCAGGCCGCCCCCGCTTCTGCCTGTGTCTATACATGGGATCTGCGATCTGAACTCAGGACCTTCTGCCTGCAAGGCTTAACCCCTGAGCCACCTCTCCAGCCCGCAAATAACACACTTTTTAAAACTAGGAATGGGCCAAAAAAGAAATAAAACAAATTAAAAACTTCCTTGAAGCTAATGAAAATGGAGACAAAACTTAACATCACAAGGAAATATCCCAAATAAATGGCTTAATATTAGATCTGAAAACTTTAGGGGAAAAAATCCTAAAAGTAATACATGGGAAGAAATATTCAAGGTACAAGCAGAAAACAATAAATTAAGCTAAAAATACAATACAAAAATATCAATGAAGCAAAGAGCTTTTTTTTTAAAAAAATAGAAAAGTGTTGAGAAACTGTTAGCCACACTAACCAAAAGAAATAGAACACACAAATCAATAAAATCAGAAATGAGAAAGGGGAATTACAAGTGATACTGGAGAAATTCAGAGAATTATAAGGACATACTTTAAAAATTATATTGCTTTAAATTGGAAAATCTAAAGAAATGGATGAATACTTAAACACATATCACTTGACTGAAGATGAAATAAATACACTAACAGATTAATAACAAGTGTTAAAATTAAAACAGTAATTACAAATCACCTAACTAAAACAAGCCCAGGACTAGATGGAATCATTGCAGAATTCTACCAGACCTTCATAGAAGAACCAATAACATTACTCCTCAAATTATTCCATAAAATAGAAAAAGAAGGAATATTCCCAAACTCTTTCTATGAAGACGGTATTACTCTGATTCCAAAACTAAACAAAGACACATCAAAAATATTGAATTATTGGCCTGTTTCACTATGAAAACAAATATAAAAATCTTCAATAAAAAACTTACAAACTGAATCCAAAAACATATCCAAAGAAGCATATATTATGATCAAGTAGCATTCATCCCAGGAATGCAATGATGCTTTAACATATGTAAATCAATAAATGTGATTCATCCTAATTAAAAAGAAAAATCATTTGATCTTCTCAGTAGATGTACAAAGGTCTTTGATAAAATTCAATAGACTTTCATGATAAATGTTTTAGAGAATGTAGAGTACAATTCTCAACATAGTTAAGGCTATTTATGATAAACCTAAGCCAAACATCATTCTAAATGGAGAAAAACTTGAAGCGTTCCTGCATTGCTCAAGAAAAAAAAAAAAAGGCTGTCCATTGTGACACCATTCCTGTTCAATATTGTGCTTTCAGTCCTAGCCAGAGCAATAAGGCAAGAGAGGGAGATAAATGGGATACAAAGAAGAAAGGAAGAAGTTAAAGTAACCTTATTTGCAGATATGATTTTATACTTTTGAGATTCACATGACTCCATCAAGAAACTACTTGAATTAATTATCACTTTGAGTAAAGTGACAGGTACAAAATCCACTTATAAAAATAAATAGACTTCTTACATACCAAAGACAAACACATTGAGAAAGAAATGAGGGAGTCAATCCCATTCAACACAGCCTCCAAGAAAATAAAATACCTTGGAATAAACATAACCAAGAAAGTTAAAGATCTAGATAATGAAACTACAAACTCTGCTAGAAGAAATTATAGACAATACTAGGAAATGCAAAGGCTTTCCGTGCTCATAGATTGGTGGGATCAATATTGTGAAAATGACCATCCTACCAAAGGCAATGCACAGATTCAAGGTAATTGAAATCAAAATCTCAATGCAATCTTCCCGGAACTGGAAAAAAAAAAATCTCAAAAGTTATATGGAACAACAAAAGATCCCAATTAGCCAAGATAATCTTTTTTAAAATTTTTTATTATTTATTCAATTGTGTGTGTCTGCACATGTGTATGTATGTGTGTGCATATAGAACCAAGGACGAATTCAGGAACCACCATGGACTGCCTTCACCTCCTCCTTGTTTACTCTGCTCTGGAATTCACAGGCTCTGCCCTATGGGGACCAGAAATGCAGGTCGCCCCCGCTTCCACCATGTGTCTATATGTGGGGTCTAGAATCTGAACTCAGGACCTTCTGCCTGCAAGGCAGAGGCTTAACCCCTGAGTCACCTCTCCAGCTCCGACAATATTGAACAATAAAAATACTGCTGGAGATATCACTATACCAGATTTCAAACCATACTACAAAGGTATAGTAATAAAAACAGCTTGGTACTGGAACAAAACCAGACATGTTGACCAATAGATCAGAACAGAAAACCCAGTTATAAGTTCCCACAATATACATAGTCACTTGATTTTTTGACAAAGGTGCCACACATACATGCTGGGGAAAAGACAGCATCTGTAACAAGTGGTGCTGAGAAAAATTGGACATTTACGCCTCAAAGCATGAAAATTGACTACTGCCTCTCTCCTTATATGCAAATAAACTCGAAATGGATCATAGACCTCATGGTTAAATCCAAACCCTAACTCTGTCAGAAGAAAGAGTAGGGAGCACACTCGAATTGATAGGTCTTAGGTAATGAATTTCTAAAGACAACCTTAAGTGCCAGAAAATAAGACCAATAATCAACAAGTGGGACTTCATGAAATTAAAAAAAGCTTCTGTTCGGCAAAGTAAACTGTTAACTGTGCAAAAAGCAAACCCCCAGAATGGGAGAAAATCTTTGCTAGCTATGAGTCTGTCAAGGAATATATATACAATGAGCTCAAAAAATTAAACCCAAGTAAACAAACATCATATTAAAAAACTTTCCCCATAAGGGGATATTTAACATTGATCTCCTTATTGAGATATTTGGCCTGGAATTACTGAAAAAATCAGAAAATTTGAAAGGGATCAATGAGTGGGAAGGTGGGAAGGGATAGTTAGGGTGAAACCCTAAGAGTGTGGTATGTAGCCCCATAGGAGCCCCCTATGTTATTAATATGTCAAAAAGAATATTTCTTTTTTCTTTAAAAGGAACAAGAATGGATAGTCCATATGGAGAGAATCACAGAGAGAGGAAACAGCAATGCAAGAAAATGCCCTGAGCTGTTCCACTTAGAACCTAGTGACAATGGTCAGGTTCTCAGCGAGTCAATTAAGGGTTGGCATCATGATCTTTAATTTATAGATTGTAATTTTAAAATTTATCTTGGTGATGATTATTTTTTTGTCCATGTGTGTGCATGCTTGAGTGCATATATGTATGTATATGCTCAAGGGTGTGGGTGCATGTATATAAGTATACTCACATATGTTTGTGTGTATAATCTGAAGTTAATTTGAGGAGTGTTTTTCTCTTATTCCCCATCCCGTCTGTTACTAAAACAAGGTTTTTCCATTGAACTCAGAGCTTTCCTATTAGGTCTACAAGCCAGGCTACCTTTGATATTACCTCTATGATACTTTTAGATGATGGAAGTGTAAGCACTTACCACAACTAAGTGGTTTTGACATGGGTTCTGTGGGCCCTAACTCTACCAACTCATTTTTGTAGGAAAAACACTCTATACACTACGCTATCACCCAAACTCAGGAGCTTTACGATAATGAAAATAATAGACTAAAGCTGAAAACTGATACTTGTAGGTTACGGACAAGTGCTTTTGGCTGAGACTCAACTAGTATCTGCTCTTTCTTCTTTTAGTGTAGAACATACAAATAATATACAAATACTTGGTCTTGGGGCCATAGTAAGCACAGCTGTATGCCCTGCTTAGAGAAAATTACTCACAATTTTTATATGATAATTGGTTCAGCTCTTGGATGCTTTCTTTAGAGATGAGGATAATTTTTGAGGTTTCATTTCATCGTTCTTCCCTCTGACTGAAGTATAAACACTGCAAGTGTCCATCTTGTCTATTTACCTGAAGTTGAAGGTGAGTTTGGTGACTGGAATGAAGGAGTCTATAAACACTGTGGGGCCACCATGGAACTTCATTTGATTCCACAGACCTTTTAGGTCTGAGAGAAGCAATTTCTACCTTATTTAAATTCACTGGTATTTTGAACTTCTCAGTTTTGAATCCGAATTGATAAAGCCTTAATAATACAGGCTATTTATTTGGCATTATTTAGTTATGCAGTGTTTCATTTTTCTGCCTGTAGCCTTTATTCACTATAATGCTCAGATAATTAACAAATGTTGAGTTTTTAGTGAATTTCCAGGTGTTCTAAATTAAGTCAAGTAGTTCTAAGTAACCTGGGGTATTTTACAAGCCAGAAACTGTGTGTCTTCTGTTGATCAGCAAAGGCTGTGTGTTTTGCAGTTGATCATCGGGATCTGATGGCATGTTGTGATATTAGGGAGACTGCTGATATATTGACTTGTGAACAGGAGACTGTAGTCTGTGAATAGTTAAATATGCAAACACTCAGTGCTGTCGGCTCAACCTCTCACTCATTGCTTGTGCACACTTGTCTACAAGGATGATGAAACACTAATAGATTTCTATTACCAACCAGGGGCAAAAATGTATTTCTCTTCAGCATTTTTGTGACTATCCTAACATTTTATAGTGAATGCCCAGAGCAGAGTAAAAGAGTTGGAAAATAATAGGGAAGACGAAAAATAGTAAATGACAAGACAGGGAGCAGATAGATAAGTTTTAGATAGAAATTGCTCAACAGAATCCATTTTCTCTGGATAATGATCTACTCTGAGGATATTTCAAATTGCTATTTCATGGAATCATAGGTCTTAAAGCTAAAAAGGCATGTTGAATAGTAATGTCTAGGAAACCACAATTCCCACCTAAGCCCAGTGTTAATGCTCAAAGTCCACCCCGGCTAATAACGTCTTCCAAGATGAAAAAGTAGAAAAAGCAAGAACATATCTAAATTTCTAGACTTATGATATAAACTATTTTTGTGTTCCTAATAAAATGCTTATCATCATTCAGTATAAAATTTGATTTATTTTATTCATTCATCTGGGTAGTACATAAATGACCAGATAAATCTGGGGATCATGGAACCGTAAGAATAGTGCAGGCATATCCAAGTGAAAAGGCAATTAGGAAAGAAGGTAAATGTGTTACAGAAATGTCATTTGCTTTTACATGAGGGAAAACCTCTGAGGTGACAGTTTCAGTAACGAAATGGAAACAAAGTCCCACTGGAGTCAGGAAAAACATCTTGCATAGAGATGGGGAATCAGGAAAGACTATGATGTGCTTGAAAGCAGGGTGCAGCTCAATATTGTTGTGATGCTATATGGCTTGCTGAAGGTCTCATAGTGTCAGGAGAGAGAGACAACAACTTTTTAAATTGCGTGACCACCATTATCCTCAGGACAGAAGAAAAATTAAAGTGAAGAAATATTTGGAGTAGGAATGGCCTGCCAATCCATACCTAGTGAAGATTTTTGCATGGATAAGGCAGCACCAATGGCAGGAAAAGGTACAACTTGATAGGATCCTCTAGAGAGCAATACAATTAAACACTACAACCAGAAACGCTGCCATCAATCATAAAGTCTTACTTCTAATAGAGATTAGGGAGACAGAACATGGAATGCTTCTTGAGAGAAGATGAAAGCATTTGTAAATGCTAATCGAGATTTTCACATCTCTAAATTTCTTTAAAAAAACCTAAACCAGCATTATATATTTGTCTCAAAATACAATACTCAGAAAATTCCCAGACAGTAACCATGTGTGACAGCCAAGGCATAGTATTAAATAAAATATTTGTTATTACTAGCATTGTTGTTTTCTGTTTATATCATTCTTAGGATTATAGTAAGTTTTCAAACTAGGATCTAGGACGTAAATGCTTGACAGTTATTACTGTAAATATATATTTAAAAATACAAGAGTAGAGAAGCTCTTCACGGAATTTTGTTTTTTGTGGTTGCATTTGTGCAAAATACTTTCATGAAATGTGGGCTCTTAAGTTAAACAAACAAACAATCAGGATGGGTCTCCAAGAACAGGAGGATTGTCAGGATGCGGTCCTTGCGTGAATAAATTTGGTCATTGCTAGCTTCAAAGCATTCTATAAGTAGCAAAGTAGGCTGGCTTTTGGCCAAAATGTGAAGTATGCTAAATTTTCCTTCAGCTCATGTCATTTCAAATACATTGCTCTGAGTGAAGGAGGAAAGATTGCATAGTAAGTCCAAAGAAATCCTTCTGGGTTTTCAAACCCTGGGCATATCATAGCATATTCTATTTTCCCTATAATATGTTTTCATAAAAGTGAAATGAAGATAAATAAATATTTAAAGTTGGCTTAAAGTAAAAAGGAGATCACACACAAAAGAGTCAGGGTGTGAGGGAAGTAGAGGTAATTTTATAGAAGGGCTTAATTGGGAGGGGTCGACACTGTTTACTACTATGTGAATCTCAAGCTTCACTGACAGTTTCTGAGGCACCATCGACCATTTCTGATGATTAGCTGACAAGTCAGTACTCAATTCTGAGTTTAGGACTAGCTCAAAATATAGTCTCAAAGATAGTATCCCACAAGATCTGAGATACATACTTGCTGTCCTTAGTTAAATATACAAACATGTGACATAAAGCATAAAACATTCCATCATCATCAATCAATATCATCATCAAAAATACATCGACTTGCCCAATCATAAGATATGTTTTCCTAGTCTTCGTTTACTTGCTTTCAAGTGACTGACTAGTTTGATTCAGCAGCAACTTATCAGGAATATCCCCATTATTTTACAGATGAATGACTTAAGTTCTGAGACATCGTATGGGCCATTCTTTCACTTAGCTATCATTTCTGTGGACCAATGATGTTCTATAGCTCTTCTGATTAGTCAGGAAAGTTAATCTGTCCTGATGACAAAAAGAAAATCTAGGAGCAGAACTTGATTTTTCTTATTGTTTCCTTGACACAGGATCTCAGGTAGCTCAGACTGGGTTCAATCTGTTTGTGTAGATGACTTTGAGTTTTGGATCACCTTGCCTTCATTTTAAGAATTCTAACAGAGACTTCAGAGTGTTGGTGGTCTTTTCTGTTAGTAGACACCCCTGAGCTTGTCTTCATGATAGACTTATTCCCAACATTAGGGAATTGCCACAGGCACAGACATCCCAATAAGTACAAAAAATTGTTTCTCACATAAATTTACAAAAATCCTTTTCAGTTTTAAGTTTGTGAAATAAATGTATTGAATAGACAAAATATGTATGGCATTGAAGAATAAATATTAAAAATTAATTAACGTCTTAATTTACAAATTTAGAAATTTTTCACATCAGTATTTTTCAGAAGGAGAAATAAAATTTCTAAAATTTAAACTTAAAAATCATTCTAATAAAAGAGAATTATGTAATTCAATATATTTGATTTTATTCCAAAATGTTTGGACAAATTTTTCCTTGTAACATAAAAGATACTGCAAAAGCACTGCCTTACCATCACTAAGTGAAGTTGATGATTCATAATAAGAAATGTAAATGTGTATACATATTTACATATATGAATATATCCAGAATGTCCTCTAAGACCTTGACCATTGTTTGATATTTTCTAGTCCCTCACTTCAGGCACTTTTTTATTTTTATAAGTATGGGAAATATGGCAAAGGTTTCACTTGTATGCATACCATTGATGATACGTTTTAGCATTGATGAGAGACTACATGGAGTACTCTGGAATCATTAAAATAATGAATCTTGAACTATCAAGATGGCTCAGCAGGTAAAACCACTTTCCACAGGACATCCCGATGATCTCAAAGCAACTCCCAGAGTCCACACACACACATTGAAAAATAAATATTTATTTTCTAAAGCAAAAAATGTAGCATAATTCCTAAGGTTTGATAATTTATACATTGCTATTCATGTGAAATTTTCTGTGATGGTATATAAGTTGTATATTACTGATAAGACTTAAGGAAAATAAAAGTCTTAGGTGTCGCTGTATCAAAAATAAAGGAATTCTGAGGGTACAAAGATGTGTACTATACAACATGATTTTAGTACAACTGAGTGCTTCTGGGTACTCATACACACTAAAAATAATAAACCCAATTTTTATGATTATGCAAACTGGTAGTATCTTCCTCTGTCTGATAGTCTAAGATGAGCATACCCATATGCATTACTTTGAAATACAAGTCAGGTAATGTTTAGATTCCTTATTCACTAGTGTTATCTGGTTTATGGTTTCATCTTGTTTTAAATTGATGACTTCCAAAATCATTAAGCTAAAATGCTTTTGAGTGGAGAGTCAAAGGTTATCATGTTTATAACCATTGGATAGCAAAAGGTTCAGAATACCTAGCACTTAGCATAGACTTCACTTCCTTCTACTATTTTCTCCTTTCCATGGAAATAAGTTCTAAGAATCCCAGTGAATGCTTAAAAGCAGAGGTAGCACCATCTAGTCATTGTATGCTTTTCTCATCATGACTAAGTACTTTCCCTAATCTGCGACCTTGACTTTTACAGTTAGAGGGAAGACAATAAAACAGTCCAAATTAACTTACCTTTCTTGAAAATGTTATAGGTTTGTTCTTATCATAAGTCGTAGTTCTTTTTTCTTTATACTGCAAGTTGAAATCTTTCTCTTTTTCACGTAATGGTAGAACTGTCCAACTGTTCATTTTCTGTTCTTATTGGCCAGAGGCTAGCATCCAACTCCTGCACTTTAAAGTCATAGCAGTGTTTGTTATTTGAAACCTTGCACTGTTTATATGACTGATGGCAGGTAGCACACACAGCATTGTTACACCTGGAAAAGTTGGCTCATCTAGAAACACAGAGCAGGGAGGTACGCAAAGTTGTCTCATATCTTTCAGAAAACACAACAATCTCAGATGATCCTTCCTACATGGAATTTTCCACAGAATATATTTTAGACCTGACTGACTCTGGGTAACAAATAGATTTGCCATTTTAGAAGAGGTTTTTTGAGGACGTTTCCCGATTGTATCATCTCAACAAGAACCTTATTATCATATAATTAGTGTTCCTAGTTGATGAGTTTCTATATATATAATAAGTTATAGTATATTTGTCTTTAGAATTAAAACACAAACTTTTCTTGGCTTGGAATTCCTGACAAAAATAGTAGGAAACTTTACTTTTCAAACCTTTCTGTGCAGTGTTGAATGAAGTCAATTCATGTTATTGAATCATATCCAATTCAACACATGATTTTCCTCTTTAAAATCTTTATATTCATTTATTTGCTTAGTTTCCTTTCATTTGCTTACTAATTAAGACTGATGATTCTGTGGATCTGATTTTCTATGCTATTTCCAAAAAAGAGATATTCAATGTAATTCAGAATTAATAATTTACATTTACCTTATCATTTATGCAATTTTTGATGTGACAATCAATATTATCAAACATTGAAGTTGAAATAATTGGAAAATACATTATATTATTTGCAAAGTCTACATAATATTTTGGAAAATGATTTCCAGTATAACAAGATAAAACAGATAAATCTAAATATATTTTGATTCACTTTTATAAAGCCTCATTAAGTTGTAAATCAAAAAATGAACTATAATTTTAATAATGGAAATTACTGCTTTGGGTAGTAAATGTTTTACATATCCTAAAATATTTATTTGGTAGATGACCTTGATCATAACTAGAAACCTGCTTCTGTTATCTATGAATTCTGTGTTTGGCCCACAATCCAGTCATGAATGTGTAAACTGGATAATGCTTGCAATTTATTTTATAAAACCAGTACTGAGGTTCTGCTTCCAACCTGTCTAGAAACCTCTGTGAATATCTATTCTGTCTTCCACAATGTTTGCAGTATATTCTGTATCTTCACTGCAATAAGAAAATAAAGAGTGTCTTGTTTTTCCTTGTAGATTAACTCATTCTAGGCAAAGGCAGAGTTTCATTTCTGCTTTAACAGAAATGTTAATTTGAAAATTATGAAGTATCTTCCATCTTTACTTATAAGACAATTCATGAGATTTTTTCTTTCTCTGCTTTTCAGGAGAACAGAGTTTAATCAGAATAATCTATTATACAATGTTTTCAAGGTATTTAGCACTAAACAGTTGAGGGAGTCTAGCCTTCCATCTTCCTGTGTCTAGGACTTTCATTCCCTTGATAATGTCTAAATGTTCAAAGTCCTTTAAACGTCTTACTGTTTTCTCCTGTATCTGAAAATGTCAGCACAAGTAAAAGTATTTGACAATATCATTTCTTCCAAAATGATGTTGGGAAATCAATCAATGCACCATACCAGAAGAACTTGTTTTTTGATTTGCCTTACAAGTTACCAATAAATAAAAGTTCTGTTCTCTACTCATATCAAATAGTCTGCCTTTTAGTATTAAGAAATATCTTAATGTTTATCTGAATAAATATCAATAGTAGACAGCAGTCAGGACATTATGTATAAGTGTTCCATCTTTGAAACAGACTTTTCCATCTAATAGTTGGTTTTGAAACAGAATTTATGGGCTTCCTAATAATAATAATAGTACTTGTCTCATGAGAAGTGTTTGAAGGAGATGAATCACAGTTAGTGTTACCTATATCTTGAAGTTTTAAGGTCCAGAAAGCTTTGACAGTACACGAGGTCAACCCCAGAAACCACTGCAGTAGACTTAGAGCAACGTTCAGCAATGTTCACAAAGTTAAAAAAAAATCAAGGAAAACAAAAACCTCCACTACACTATGTACCATTCTTCAGAAAAGTTCAAGGAACTGGTATTTAATATTTCTAAATGTAAAACTAGGATTATACACCTAATCAGTAGTCATTTAATATAACATTCTAATTATTCCTTGTCTTGGTTCATCCTTCTGACTTATTAGTCTTATTGAGCTCCTACCACCTCCACAGTTGTGAACATCTTGCTGAGCCCTTAATATCATTTGTCATAAGTACTTGAACACCTCTACAGTCTTATGTGGTGTTTATGACTTTTCAAAAGATTGCATTTTTATCAAAAGCAGGGATATTAACTTTTGAAGCTCATTATATAAAATTTAGACATAAAAAATTCAAAACTGAGGGGCTGGAGAGGTGGCTCAAGGGTTAAGCCTCTGCCTTGCAGGCAGAGGGTCCTGAGTTCAGATCCTAGATCCCACGTATAGACGCCGGGCAGAAACTGGGGCGGCCTGCGTTTCTGGTCCTGGTAGGGCGGAGCCTGTGAATCCCGGGGCAGAGTAAACAAGGAGGAGGTGGAGACGTCCATGGGGTGGTTCCAGAATTCATTCGTCTGTGGTTCTACACACACACACATACACGCACACACGCACAATTAAATAAAAAAAAATTTTAAAAAAAATTCAAAACTGAGATTCTGTATATTTTTTTCTGTCCCTCCATTTATTGCTAATAAATGTGAAAAACATGGATACGAGTAATTTTGAAAGTTCATTTACCATCTAGGACTGGTGTAAATTGAGACAAGAAAGGAAGGCCCATGCTACATAGCTTGAAAATTGTTCAGTGATCTTTCATGTGATTTATTGGAATAATGCTAAATCCATAATTAATCGCAAATATAAGGGTAAAATCTCATTTGTAGTGATATCGTAAGATGTAATATTTATACATATTTATCAGGTGTATTACTATATTTTGATGCATGTATACATTATATGAAGGGGAATAAACATCTCTGTTACTCTATAAATCTGTAAATATTATGTCCTGGCCTGAATCTTGTGATCCTAAACATGTCTGTGATGCAGAAACATACTTTCCTTTTGATCTCTTTGCCAACATTTCTTTTACAGCGATAGAACTTAAGTGCTCTGAAGTTACCCATGCACACAAAGCATTTTAAGAATCCTTTGCTTGTGAGTAATCATCTATGAAGGACTAACATTTAAGGAACCTTGCTGTGTCCTCTCTTGAGATTATAGCTTCTATGCAAGTGACAAATATAGTCAGGTGGAGAATAAAGTGCTCTCTACACATTTCTCACTTTGCAGGGTTAGTATTCACATCATTCAGGATGAAATTTCCATTGGGGGAAATACTAAGTAATATATATATATATATATATGTATATGTATATATATATACACAACTACTAATAAACAGCTGAGATAAATACCACCTCAGAAGACAACAGTTGCTACCAGGGAAGAAATTTGGTCAAATGATTTATTACTTTTCTCAGTAAGTATGTCAGATAATTCTTTGCTTTTTAGTCACTCAAAAGTTATTGAAACATAGAATACAGATGTTTCATATTTTAACTTATGTCGTCTCTTCCTCAAATAGTACATGTGGGAAACCAAAAATAATGGACTCTTATTTCCTCTATTACTGATTATTATGGACAAAACCATGTTGATTCAATACATTTCTGATAAAGGATTATGTCAGAGATATTTCCTAATTAAGAAGATGGCAAACACATAGATGTACATAACATAGGGGGAAAAATGCGCTATCATCAATAAAATAAGAGCAAAACAAGCATATAATGAGTACCTTCACTTTTTTTTTTATTTCCACTCATACAAACTTAACAGGTACACCAGTCCCCCCCTCCCTCCAACCCCCTAGCCCCTGTGCCCTCCTCTCCTCCCCCTTCCCTCATCCCCCAGTGCCTCCCCCTCCCATCCCTGCAGCATCCTTTAATGTGCATGCCAAACTCTCCTTTGGGTCCTCCTCTCCGATGAGGTACAAGGATCCAGTGGCATTTCCCAGAACCCTTTCCTGTGTTCCCATTAAGCATAGGAACACTACTGTGGCTGTCAGTCCCTTGCCTCCCAGGATCCTAGTGTCCTTTAGCAAATACTCGACTTTGTGATGTCAATAGTGTGTTGGACATTGCATAGGGACATATAAAGTCCAAATATGATTGCTTCGGCCCTAACTTGTGTGAAGTATCTTGCATATTAAGAAAGAAATGGGCAACATTCTAAATTAGTATAAATAAAAGTGAGTTTTCTCTGCAGAAGAAAGTGTCTCATTTAAAGTTCTGCTGTAGGCATTTGCTAAGAAGTTACATTCTTCACTTAATTACAAATACTGAATATCGCCTTCAGCATAACACAGGAGGCTTCTTAACATTGATGTAGGCCTGTGAGAAAAGATGAAGGTCCAATGCAAATAGCAATTTAGAAACATCTCTTGGCTCATTTCTCATGTCACAATGCTGAAGCCCAGGGATGAAAGATGACACTACAAGACAAGCCTGATTATTCAAAACCCAGATTCCAGTTTATTTGAGACTGTAGTTTCTTTGGGTTTCCATATCCATATTGACAGGTATAGTTCTGTACGGATTTCAAAACACAGAGATTACAATGTCTTCTTTCCTTGATGCACTATAAAAGCTTCTTTCTTCCAAAATAATTACCCTCCCTTAAAAAGCAATTTAAATGCTAAATTCAGTTCAAGCACCCAAAGGTCACACCAAACTCTTGACATAACTCTGTCAGCAAGAATCTCAGATATTATGCTCTTTGGAAGCAAAATGCCAGTATGAATACCACCAGAGTGCTGGGAGAAAGACTGGAGTCTCTAGAAATAGAGTCCCTCCTCTTGCCACAACAGGAGTCCAGCGTGATGGTTGCACCCCCGAGTTCACTGTGGGCAGTGCAATGACAGAGCACCCACAAGGAGTCCTGAGGGAAGAAATTCAAATCTTTCGTGGGTGGGCACATGGGAAAGGGCTTTTCACCTTGAAAGTGACTTAATGTGTACTGTAATGTTGAGTAAAGGAGTATCAATTTGCTGGTGAAAGCTTCTGTCTTACAAACCTGTTCAAGAGATTTGAGAAACCAGGTTAGGAGTGGGGTGGGGATGGAAACCAGTGTTTCATTTGCGAGATCCGTAAAATTCAGTAGAACCGTTCCAAATCTGACGCTGTTATCAATCTCCCTCCCTCCCTCCCTCCCTCCCTCCCTCCCTTCTTCCCTCCCTTTCTTTCTTTCTTTCTTTCTTTCTTTCTTTCTTTCTTTTTTCTTCTTTCTTTCTTCTTTCTTCTTTCTTTCTTTCTTTCTTTCTTTCTTTTTTCCCTCTCAATCTCTTTCTTTCTTTTGTTCCCGTTTATCAGTCCTCTCTTTCTTCTTTTTTTCCCCACTTATTAAAAGATGCATGCTCCTATACACTAGTTCTATTTATTCAGTGAGCATTGAGTCTTGGAATAAATGCTCTTTTCTGCTCCTTTTTTTAATTTTCTTTTCTTGCAAATGTGTGTGTGTGTGTGTGTGTGTGTGTGTGTGTGTGTGTGTGTGTGTGTGTATGACTGGGTACTGTGTGTCCCTCTGGAGGGCAGAGGGTGACTTCAGGAATAATCCTTGATGGCTTCAACCTCCTGTTTGCTTTGCTCTGGGATTTACCAGACTCCACACACTATGACTGGAAGCACAAGCCACCACCATTTTTCCAGGCAATTTTATGTGGTATGTAGAATCAGAACTCAGGTTTTTCTGCTTGAGAAGCAGAATATTAACGTCTGAGTTTTCTCTCTAGTCAATAACTTCTCTTTTCTAGCACAACATCCCAACAAAGTAGGCCTGTGAGAAAAGATGAAGGTCCAATGCAAATAGCAATTTAGAAACATCTCTTGGCTCATTTCTCATGTCACAGTGCTGACATTCAAGACTGTCTTAAGACAATACAAGTTTTTTCTTTTAATGACCTTAAAAACAATAATACTTAGTTCTCCTGTCTCAAGTGTTCTCTGAAGAGGCTAGGAAATGCCATATTCTTCATTCACTTGCCCATAAATACTATAAAAAGCAATCTTACTTCATAGATACTTTAGTAGTTAACATAATAATATGGCAATTTCAATTTTTAAAAAGCATGCAGGTTCTTGTTTTGTTTGGAACTTTTCAGAATAGTTTTGTCAGCTCCTAAATCTGACCTTATCTTTAACAAAACTCAGATTTTTTTAGTGTTTATACTTCTGTGGTACCCTGGTTACACATGGAAGCTGCACATTAATTAAAGTTGGCATCCTTAACACTTGTTGTATGTTGTATCCGGGTTTTTAGTTTATAATAATCAATAAATAGTTACAGCATTTGTTCCATTTATAGTGTGACTGATTTGCACAAGAAGAATATATATATGTACACTTATATAAATATGCATTTAGAAAGAGAGAGAGTCAATAGATGAGAGATGACAGAAAAAGACATAGGAACGAAGAGTGAGGTGATGGGAACAACATGCCTATTTTGTTCTCTCTCTTCAGCCAAATGTTTTGTGTTCACTAGATATTCTAAAAAGAAAGGCAGCTTCCAAGTTCTACTTTTCCACATCTTCATTAGACAAAGTTGAAAACCAGGCATATTGCCTCAAAAATCTTTGAAGCAGAAATCAACAAAGCAATGGCTAAAAATATCAGAACATGATGTATTGGCAAAGACGTAGAGCAACTAAACTCTTAATGAGAAGCTAAAATGATGAAATTAGTTCAAAAATTGTTCATAATATCTGCCAAAAAGTAAACCATCACCAAAATGTAACTATAAGTAGTTGGATCATTATTTTTCACCTTACAAAAAAGTCAGCTCAGAAGGAATTAAAGACCTTAATTCAAGAAATGAAATTTTGAAAATATTAGCAAAATTGCAAAAGAAAACACATGAAGATTGAATCAAGGACAGTAAGTAAGGAAATGAAAGCAAGACTAAAATTTCATTGCACTATTATTTCAAAATTTCTGCCATGCCAAAGAAACCATAAACAATTTGATGAGGTGATTTGTGGAATAGTAGAAATACTTTATCAGATATTTGTGAAAGAGGGAGTTGTAAACTAGAAAATTTTAAAAAGTTCAAAAGTAAACCAACGTGCAAATACTGCAACTTTCAAATGGACAATTTGAATACATTTCTGTCGAAGAAGTACAATAACTAATACAGGCTCCGTCCTACCAGGACCAGAAGCGCAGGCCGCCCCCACCTCCGCCTGGCGTCTATACGTGGGATCTGGGATCCGAACTCAGGACCTTCCGCCTGCAAGGCAGGAGGCTTAACCCCTGAGCCACCTCTCCAGCCCCCTCAATGTTTTTAACCATGAGGGAGACATTATCAAAAAGTACTGTTAATTTTGAGATAGAACGGTCATTTTGGGAAGGATGCAGGAATTCTTGACCCCATGAGTGGAAATGCAAATTAGTCTAGCAACTCTAGAAATGGAAGCTTTGGCTTTAATTTCTGAAGAACTTATATGTACTCAACTGAACCAGTTCTGAGCATATATGGCACAGGATGATGCTCAGCTCCATTTCCTACATGCTTTCTGCTTCCTGGAACACCACAGACACACGGTCCCATGGCGTTTCCTCTGATGCCTTCTCCTCCATGATTATCTTTGTCCTACTACAACATGAGCCAAGGATCTGGTAAAAGACTCAGTGACTCCAACACCTGTTCATAAACGTTGCCACTGAGTGTGATCCATGGACGGTCACATGATGAAAGAAGGGAACTGACTTCTAAAAGCTGCCCTCTGAACTCCACCCATGTGCTATGACATGCATGAACATGTTTTTTTCTCTCTCTTTCTCAGATAAAATATTAGAAAAATAAATCCTTCCCTCTTTAAGCTCCTTCTTGAAGGTATATGGTGACAGCAGTGAAAAAAAAAAAACTCATACACACACACACACACACACCACACATACACACACTATACAGAGGTTTACACAGCCATAGAAATAGTGATGTCATATAATTTACAGGAAAGTGTTATCAATACAAATATCATTATGATAATTGAAATCAACACCTCACAAAATAATTATCACATTGTAGCAGTTATTACAGTTGCCCACTGGAAAACTGAGAACTAATCTTTTAGGTACACCTATGATGAACTTTTAAGATACAAAAACTCCCTGAACAAGTCTATAGGAGATGATGTAAATAATGTGAGAAGATTCAGACTCCATTTCTGGGCAAGTGGGTAAATGTAGAATTGGTTGGTTTCCACAGAGCAGAAAGCAAGAAAGTCTCTCTCTCTCTCTCTCTCTCTCTCTCTCTCTCTCTCTCTCTCTACTCTCTCTCTCTTAGCTTGTAATGGTTGTGTTTTGGTGTCAACTTGACAGTTGCAGACTGTTTGGGATGCAGCTGTGGAAGGTTAATGGTTAAAATGGGTCCTGAACAAGTCTACAGGTACTTGATTGACTGCTGTGGAGAACCCAGCCTATAGTGGGTGGTAATTTCCAGTGGTGGATCAGATAATAGGAGGTGCGAGGAGGAGGGACTTGCTCGTCCATTATCCTGTGTTGACTTGCTGTGGAGTCCACTCTGCGCGCATCCTTCGCTTTAGAGCATTGTGGCCTTCTTTGTTGCTGCTGCTTCTGCCTCCATCCTCGACTGACTCAGAGCTTCGTCTTTTCCACCACATTGTTGTTGTTCCCGCTGCCTTTGGAGCCTGGTCTGTAGACCTTGTTGCTGTTCACTATTTATCCCAGATGTCGGAGCCCAGCTGTTCTTCATCAACATCAGAACCCAGCAAGTCTTCGACCCTCCAGAGAAGTAAAGGTTTGAGACCTTCCTGGGATCTTTTGAATTTGTGGAACATTCTGGTCAAGAACGAGGCAGGCTCAGGCGGCTACTTTGAAGGACACTATTTTTTATTGTGAGTTATTTAATAAACTTATTTATATATATTATGTTCTGTAGCTTCTATTTCTTCAGAGAATCCTGACTAGCACACAGCTCTTCTGTGGATATTTATGGTTTTGTCAGTACTGGTGGTCCCGGGTGCTGGTACAGCTGATGAACTCTAACCTAGAATCATAGGAATGAATAAATTCCTTGCTCCTTAAAGTGTTTGGGTGGTGAATTTTCCCCGCAACAAGAAAATGCAATTGGTTATATACATACTGTCTCATATGTAGGAGCTTGGAAAAAAAGGGGTCACGAAAATAAATGCAAAAATATTAAGGACTTAGAAAGGGGAAAGGACAATGGGGCCCAGGAATAAGGAAGAGAAACAAGAAGAAAAGGTGGGAAATAGATGAAAATGCACAATACGCACTTGTGCATGTATCATAATGAAACCCCTTAGATTTTATATTAATATATAATAATACAAATTACAACACAGGTCAGAAATTTTTAATTTTTAAAAAAGTTATCTATTTGTGTGTGTGCTCTGTGTGTGTGTGTGTGTGTGTGTGTGTGTGTGTGTGTGTGTTTCAGAGAGAGAGAGAGAGAGAGAGAGAGAGAACTGTATCTTCCCACAGAGACCCAAGGGTGACTTTGTGAATCATCCTTGATTGGGCCTATATCTTTTTTGCTCTGCTATGGGACTTCCCAGCCTCCACTCACAAGGACCAGAAATGCAAGCCCACCTGGTGTTTTTACATTGGACCTGGGATCCAAACTCAGGACCTTCTGCTTGCAAGGCAACCCCTGATTTATCTATCCAGCCTCGGATTTTTTTAGAAAGGAGAAATTATGTCCATCTATAAGTATGTGTTTTTAAAACTTATCTGTTATTGTCTCAAGAATATGTCTTTTACATCATTTCACCATGTGTAAAGCCCTCAAAATTCGGGATAATTTTACTTTGCATTGGTGTCACAATTCTTGGAAACTGTCTAAACATCTGTTGTTTAACCATGCACTGAATGACATCCACACTGTTTGACTTCATGAGCATCATCTTGGATTGACCAGAACTGTACTCTCAAGGGGCGTGTAAGGGACGGTGAGTACCACAGTGTGGTGTAGTTTGCAACTTGCTGCACTGGCAGACACAGCAGCAGCGACTAGGAGCTCCACTGGTCGTTGAAGCAGCCCAACCGGGGCTGCAAGGGGCGAGGACGAAGGCACCACTAAGGGACAGAGAGACAGGCTCCAGAGACAACATGGGGGGATAGTGTCCCCTTTATTGTGCAGGAACAAAGACTTATATAGGGGGAGCTGGACAATCCAACCGCTGGCAAATATTCTAAAACACCTAGAGGCAGAGAGGGGCACTGGGAGCAGACGGAACCACAGGAGCTCCACCAAGAGAAGTGATCATCTTTGGAATGAGTAAGGACAGCTTTGCATGTTCTGGAGAACAGCCACAGTGGCTACCCAAGCCTGAACTCTGTGCTCACCTACAGTAACTCCTTTTATTTTTACCTTGAGTGATTTTGTACACTGACACTTAATATGACCATATGACCCTAATAGGTAGCTGGTCTTTTTATTTTGGTGAAATTTCAATTTTATTAAGCCACACACAGTACATGGAAGGATGGATGTAGTCATACCAGTCAGGGCAGTGGAGTGCTCGTGCAGCACACACAGAGCTCTGGGTTCTATCTACAGAGTCACGAATATCCCATCACTCAGGAGGTATAGATGCAGGAAGTAGCTTACAAGTTCCTGCGTATCCTCAGCTACACAGTCAGTTCTAGGCACACCTGGGATATTTGAAGCTCTGTCTCATAAAAAAGAAAACAAGAAGCTACATGGAAGAAAGGAAGAAGCAGAATAACTAAAATAACGTACTTGCGGAAGGCAACTTAAAGAGACCTGCTTATCACAAGTGAAACATCTCATGTGCCCGGAGTTGTTTTATAATTTTGTTAGCTCATCCACAGACCAGGATTTCAACTGAAGATGGTTTTGTATCACAGTTTGCCATAGGTTGTTGATAGAGTTGCAACCAAATGGCTTATAGGAACATGGATTTTATTCTGGGTTTATGATTTTCTGCTTGGCAAGAAAGTCCACACCAACCTCGGAAATGGTGGCATCTGGCCATAAGATATCCACAGGACTGCTGGGAGAGGTGCAGACCTCACTTCAGAAGGCCCATCTGTCCAAGTATGCAGAAGAATGCCAACTCTCTAAGTCAGCCCCCTTCCTGCTGTCCTCAGGCCCTGGGAAAAGCCCCGCCACCATAGGCTGGGTCTCCTCTCAGCAGTTAGACAATCTCCTGCAGACCTGCTCACTGCTTAACTCAGCCACCAATTCTTTACAAATGTCATTTAATTGTCAAGTTGACACATGCAGCTCGCTACCACACGTGGCCATGAATCCCACCTATGATTTGCCCTCCATGATTTGGAGCTGCACACTGGGAAGCTCAATGCAGTGGGTCCCAGGCCCATATCAGAGAACCGCTCCACATATGTTTGAATCCTACTCTGCTTCTAGTATCGCCAGGCAAGGTGCAAGCCACATCCCTTTGCAATGGAGCATCCATCCACCGTAAAGTGCAAACTATGATCCAAGCATCTTCTGGACAGGTCCATGAGAGGCCACACTAAAGTCACAGTGAGCTGAGCAAGATTCCAGGGTTGTGTTCACAAGTTTGTGTGTCCTTAGTACCAACACACAGAAGTACTCGCCCGCATCATCCAGACTCTCAAGCTGGAGCCAAAGTCCTGCTGTTCCCAGAACTTCTGCAGTTCATCACTTCACTCCAGCCGAGGCTATTAATCTATTTCAATTGATTGACAACAGCACAGCCGTCATTTGATTTATAATTTGCACCCGAGTTATTGAATTTATAATTTGGACAGAGCTCTAAATGCATTTTTGATTTATGTGTGTGCCCCATGCAGTTACAACAAATCACTGGTGCTTGAGCAACGTTTACTGTAAGACACGAGCCCTGGGCAGTGGGTCTTTAAAAGACTAACGGAATGTGGATTTCTTCATGTAAAATAAAGGATCCGTGGTGCAGGTACCACGAGATATCCTATGACTGAGGGAGGCAAGAGAATCACTTAATAACCACAGGCAACGAGAGAGTGCAAGCTCTTCATTTTAAAGTCAAACACCATCTGCAGTTAGTGACTAAGCCAAGACTTTAGGCAAATCTCCTGGTTTCTTGTTTCCTGATCAGTTGACTGTTTCATAGAGTTTTTCTGTGGCTCAGTTTCACTCCTCTGCAGGACATCAATAAAATAACACATGTTATGCAGATGTCTGGAGAGTTTAGCAACATGAGACTACACACTTGAAAGGAATTTAAAAGGCAAAAGTATTGTCCAAGTTCCTGCTTAGATATGTACTGATGTCTTCAGGATAAAAAAGAGAGGATGACTGGAATTGATTCTTTCATCGCAGATTCACACTTTACTGAGAAGCTGTTCATAGAGAGACCTCACTCTCCATTTTTAGATTTATTTTTAATAAGTTTTTAATTGGTCTGACATATATACATGTATACATATGCATATCCATACACAAATTCCATGCACATTCTCTCACACACACATATATGTATAATAGCATGTGATATTGTCATTAGTGGATAAGTTAGATAATGATTAATTCAGGACAATAGCATGTCTATCATCTCACAGGAGTTTTTAATCATTTACTTCTGGCCAACATGCTTAACTTTTTATCCTCTGTCTGGAGATGGACAGATTATCATTAGCTATGCTCTGCCCGTGGTAACTTGGATTAGCAGAATTTATTCTTCCCATTGCTCAAACTTCACAGCTGATCTGTCAGCCATCTCATCAGTATCTAGTCACTGCTGTTTGACACAAGTTCAACATTCTCAGATTGCACAAAGGAGTCAGATTCGGCAGAAGCTACACTTTTGTGTCTAGCTTATTTTGCGTAGTGAAAAACTTTTCAGGATCATGCAATTTCATAAATTATCTGATTCCATACTTTCTCGTTTCATTTATCTTCTACCATGAATGCATATCATATTTTCTAATTTGCTTTCTTCCTTCCTTCCTTCCTTCCTTCCTTCCTTCGACCTCACTCCCCATGCCTTCCTTTGCTTCCCCGCACTGACAGAACCTCCATCCTGAACGTCCCTTCTCCTCCCTCCCTCCCTCACTCCCTCCTTCCTTTCCCTTCACCTCTTCCTTCACTCCATCCCCTCCCCTTCCCTCCCTCCCCCACCCTCCCTCCCTCCCTCTCTCCTTCCCTCCCCCCTCAGTTCTCATCTTCCACCATGTGGCCTCTGGGGAATCTACTGAGATTGTCAAGCTCATGAGCTACCTCGACAGTCCTAGCTATGCTTTTTGAAATAATAAATTTTTGTTTCAGTCATCAGGTTATATAGACATTTTCTCATTTTGAGACATAAGGCTATCTATCTTTTTTCTTATTCCATCTGCGTGAATATATATATGTATTTGCATGCATTTGCTTCTGCAGGTGGAGGCCTGAGGTTAATAAAGCAAATCATTTTCAGTTGTATTTTTATCTTCTTCTCTTTGAGACACGGTTTCTGATCAAAATCATAGCTTGCCTATAAGTTGTACTTTGGACAGTCAGTTTGCTCTGGGGTTTGCCAGTCCCCAGTTAGAGATTTGAATTACTGTGGGCCAACTCACCCACCTAGCATTGTGCATATGATCTGTGCATCTGAACTTAGGTCCTACAGTTTTCATTGCAAGTAGTTTAGCCGCCGAGGCATCTCCCCAGCCCAAAAACTTTGAAAGAATTATCTCCCAGGGTTGGCACACCTAGCTCTCCTACATGTATGATTTTCTGCAATGCTATTGGACACACTTAAATAGAATATGACAGGCTTATTAATAGCCAAGAATAAGTGTAATTTTTTGGCAAAGCAGCAGCAGCTGCCTCTTTAAGACTCACCCCTAATTGTAAAACAGTTTTCATCCTGCTGCAGTATTAGGTGTCATATTAATCTTTCTTTCTGACCTCATTCTGGCAAATTGTCTTGGAGAGAGAAATAAATAATGTTCCCATAAATTGATTTATATGAACTCCAGAGATATAATACTAGCAAAAAATACAGGGACTTGTCTGGGCCCTGGTCAGTGGATCAAAGGTGTCTAAGCATTATTATTTGTCTTCATATCAAGTTCCAAACAATTACTGAAATGTCTACTTTCCTAATGTCATGCTTTCAATCACGTATCTTGAACTTTGACATGCTCTGATTGCAACTTAAATATTAAATGGAAGCCTAATGCAATGCTTCTTCCAATGGACAGGAAATCACTTTTTCCACAATGGGAGCTGGTAGTGGAAGGTCAGGCTGCAGAAACAAACATGAGCAAGGAGGACATGACTTTGGAGGTCCTTGTTGTTCTGGATTCAGCAGAAATCTGTGTTTCAAAGCTTCAGAGTAGCTTGTGCTTTCACTCAGAGCTTCTGAATTGCAGGGAGTAAATACAACTTGAGCTTCTTATTTCCCTTTGGTTAATATCAAATTCAGCTTTTACCCATCATCATGAATACACAAAAAAGCATGTCTGTTTCCTTATCCTCCAAAAAGTATTTTCATTATTATTTTCTCAGTGGAACTTAGTATAATTACCAAGTCCACAGACTGAAGCCACAGTACCTGAGAAGGTGATGGCATTCAAAGGTGGCCCTCATTAGAGATCATTAAGTCCTTAGTATTTCTGAGTGGAGTTAATCTTAGTTGCCGGCAAAGAAGGAAAATGGTCATTGTAAATAATGGAATATTCAGTCTTCCTGTTGTATAGCTACTGAAATACATTTCTGTTCCCCTTGTCTCTTGTATTTTGTTGCAACAGTCCAAGTAGATTAGACACTTGCTACTTGATTTGCACTTGAGGAAAACAGGGCACATTTTGTGATCTCAAATCTACTTGTATTTCATTGAGGGATAAGATACAACACTATTTCAAAATATCGGGAGCCCGGGCTAGGGCCTCCCTGAATCAGTAGTGCCACAGTTCAGTAGGAGGTGATTGCAACAGATAAACTGTGTATTAGAGGTTAACAGGGCAAGTTGAGACAAGGTGTCTCACCCATGGAAACTCCATAATCAAAGTGACAGAGATGTGACACAAGCAAGGTCCATTCCCAAGATGGGGACCAACGTAAGCAGGAGAATAATGGGAAGAAAGTTTAAGGCTGGATCGGAAGAGCATGACAATATTTCTTCTGTTGTACATGGATGTACAGCACCCATGTTCTAACAGGACGATGGGAGAGGATGATTGGGGAAACTAGAGGCAGGGAGTGTTCTTCCCCAAGACTGAGCTGGAAGGTCTGCACCAATTAGGATCTTGACCACAAAGGAAGAAGAAGAACATGAAGTTAGGATGAAGAATAAAAAGAAGTAGCAACAACAGGAGAAGCATTAGGAGATGAGTGTCTGGTGAAGTCAAAAACACAAATGCAAATACAAGTATTCCAACAACTTTCTAATTGAAAATAAGAGACTAATGTATTTTAATATACATATGAGCACAAGTATGCAAATTTTCATTCATGATTCATTTTAAATAAAAAATCATTTATTGATCAAAAACATTATTGTTATTCCTATATAGGAATTTCCATGTGTAAATAATTACTGAAACACTCCAAGAGCATTTTGTTTGATGGCATAGAAATTATAGACTCATAATATTTATCTTATCTCCCAAAGAATTAAAGATTATTCATTAAAATAAAAGACACACAAAATAAATAGTACATATGAAAATGAAGCACAGAGTAAGGTGGTTGCAATGGTAATTTGGGTTGAAATGCTAAGATTGAAAATACATCCACTTGATCAGCTGGAGATAAAATGGAAATTGTCAGATTCATTATATATTTGAATATGCAATGGACTGCATCCTAAAATTTCAAAATTGCACCAGAACATATGCTGCTACTTTGAAATGAGTAAAAACTAGAACAAAAGATGTGCATGAATAGTGTTCTGTGGCACCACGGAATCAACGCGATAGCATCAGGTCCCGAAAAGAAGGGAAGTCAAAGTGATTTGTCAGCCACACCCAGGTGAACTTGTATTTAAAAGACAAAACTATTTCACCATATCACAAGCAATTTGGGACATATTCTTAAATTTAAAAAGATTTTCTGATATCTATCTCAAATTCAATGGACATTCAGGATTTTTTGCTTAATGACCTGCAGCCTTCACTAAGAAAAGCTGGCCAAATTCAAATTCCACTGAGGACTGGTGTCTAAACTCACCTTTCCGAGATTCTGAATGGAAAAAAAATCTTTTCAGAAAAGATATACAAATGAGTCCTGACATCTCTCTTTTACTTAGTCAGACAATAGTATATGTACAAGGAGAACATCAAGACTAGTGGTCCTTGTTTCTGTGGCATAAGACTTTTCTGTGACAGTCAGACATCCAGTCTCATGATGAATATCGCTCCTCCCCCTGCACCTTCCAATGCACCATTCTCCATTAGGCTCAGATTTAGAGATCTTCCTTACTGATGTCCTAGTGTCCTTCCTTATCCATTGTTAATATCCTTCATGTTCATTACATGCTAATTCACCTCCACATTGTTCATTCTTGGCCTGACTCTGCATGCTCATATGATGGTAAATCAAGCACAACTTTCAGATGTCAAAGTGATTGTGAATCCTTGAGAAGCTCCATTGCAGCATGAATATACACAAAAAAGCATATCTGTTTCCTTATCCATATCCTTTCCTATGCCTAGCCATTGACAGATGGCTAGTTACAGTGCAAACAATGCTGTATTGTATGAATGTATGCAAAAGTTTTACATAAAAGTTCACATCCCTAGATTATCATGTATCTCTCAGAGTAGCACTTATAGGTATCCTCATGATTTAGGAAGTAATTCACAAAGATTTTACTTAAACTTCTCCAATATTTCTCTCGCAATCTCCTTACAAGATGGAGCATCTTTCAGTGGAACATGTTGACACCATACCTGTTCCTTTTGGCTTTGCCCACACAGGTCTTCACTTCTCTATAAACACCTATAAAAATCACCTCCCCTAAATCTCTCAGTTAATTTTGGTGATAGATCATTTTAACCCTAGGAGCATTTTTACAAAAAAAAAGCTATATTTCAGGCAATTTCAAACCAGTTGCTACATTTGAATATTCAACAAAAGTTTGATAGTCTTTCCTAGGCTGAATTTCAATGAGCATCAGCTGAAACAATGACCTCTCAAGGGTCACAGCTGCCTAACACTGGTGTCTGAAATTGGATGGGGTCCTGGTGACCTCAAATTTATGCCCAGGCCTTGTGCATGCTGGGTCATTGGTTTGTTCCCCAAATGTTTCACGAGACTTTTCGTATGGAAAGGCACTCTGAGAAAAGCAAAGATTCATGTAGCAGCCCAGAGCATTTGAATCCTCAGTGCTGTTCTCAGTCTACTTCACTTAAATTGACCATACCAGCCTTACCCCCAGCTGATGACCTCTGCTCACAGGCTGGAACGCCCATGGTAGTGTCTCAAAAGTCCTACGAGGTGCTAACTGACCCTAAAGAACTGAGACCAATGGACATATTTTTAAAGGTTTTTCAGGGTAGAAGAAAATCCCTCCCATTTTTCATCCCTAAAGATTACCTTATGGTAGGGTGAAGTTTTGGCACAAAGAAAAGAAAATTTACATAATCCTTAGTGGGTAATAGGAGAGAAAATGTAGCTGAAAGAAACCACATTAACAAAATGCTTTAAAATGTGTACTGCTGCTCTACATATGATTTTCAGGACAAAAAAATGCACCATCTATCATGGTTAGGCACATGTGTCAACTTGACAATTCAGGGCTTGTGCTCTGGGCACATATGTGGAGAATTAGTAGTTGAGTCCAGTGCAAACATGAAAGAGATTGTTTAGCTGATGGGGAAAGTCCAGCCTATGGTGGGTGGGACTAGGCCCTGGAATAAATCACAGAGAGGTGGTTGAGAGAGTCGGCATCCTTGTGTATACTCTGTTGGACATGCTGACCTGGCAAGTAAGGATCGTCCTCTCAGCCATTATGTAGAGGTGGACAGTTTCTTCGGCATTGGTGTTGCTGCATGCTCTTCCATCAAGCTGACTGAGAACTGTAACTAGACTGCCGTAAGGAAATAAAACCCCTGTTCCCTTAAGCCATTTGATAGTCATTTGTAGCAACCGTGCAAGCAAACTGTAATACCACATATGTTTTATGAATTTTAGAAGGATTAGAAGATTCTAGAAAGAATACTGTGGCAGTCAGTTGCAGGTGTCAACTTGACTGTTGATCTGAGTCCTTAGGTAAACCAATGAAGAAGTATTTAGTTAATGCAAGATTCTAAACAGGCATGTAGAAGATTATCTGATTGGTCTACTAAGACGCCCAGTATACTGGATGAGATAATTCTCTGGCAGGTGGAAAAGATGGAGGGAGAACTAGTTGGCATGTTGACAGATGGCTAGTTACAAAGAGTTTCTTTCTCTCTGCTTTTCCCTGTGGATATAGTGTAGCCAGCTCCTTCAGCTCCTCATTCTGGTATCTCCTCATCATGATGTTCCACTGTAACCTTCAGTCGTGGGAAAGAATAAAACATTTCTTTGCTTAAGCTATTTGGGTCATGAACTCACTACAGGGAACTATGATTGAGACAGACATGATGTCAGCATTGGTACAAACTGGATTTTTCTGGACATGATGAATTGCCTTCTACTGACATTGCACCTCTTTCTTCTTGAAGCCTTTATGCTGCTGGGAAGAGACTGGAACATTGGAAATGTGTAAACTCCCTTATTTTAGAGCTTATTCAGCTCTAAAGGTCAGGACCTTTTATATAACTTGATGCAATTTCATCTTCCAGTGTACTATTTTCTTAAATCTACACATTAAAAACATATTGTGTAAAGAAAAAGGATAAATACTTGTGAAAACTCAGAAATCATTGACACTTTATGAAGAAAGAAAACTTTGAAGGAGATATCTTACCATGGAGGACTAAAGGGGACTTCAGACTGCTAGGCCGATGATCTTTAAATTCTAAAGTGCATTATTTTGAGGTGGGATATTAAAATACATAGTATGAATAAGTAAAATTAGAATTAGATAAAAAGCAATATTATGGCGTCAATATTTACATACAATTAACTATGCAGAGTATGACTTAAGAACATGCATATTTCATATAGTTAATATCTCATAACTGCATTACTAAATCAGAATAGCTCTTGTAAACTTCTCTGATGGACATTTATCTGAGGAGGGAAATATTCTGAAATTGGGTAGCACCATCCAATGGACTGAATGCCCAAACTTAATGAAAAGAAGGAAGCAAGCTAAGAACCAACGTTTAACTCTCCACTTTCTGAAAGGTGATATAATGTGACCAGCTCCCTCAAGATCCTAATATAACGTTCCCCTTACCACGATGGATTGCATTTTTCTGAGCTGGTTGCTCTTGGTTGCTGTACTGGTTCTTCCTTCTGGGTTATTGTGAGGCACCACTGAGACTCAACCAACTTCAGGGGAGAAAGGGAGATTTAATTTGTTCACTGTTCCACAGGGAAGAAACGGTTCATTAAAGCAGAAAAGGCATGGTTGGCTGGCAGAAGCTAAACATGGCCTAAGCACTTCTGCTGCCTCAGAACACAAGCCTTACTGCTAATCCAAGAAAGTTGTCTTTATACTATTATCATAGGAAATCACCAAAAATTCTTTCCCAGCATATAGTTAGACATGAATCTGTAACTATTTTACTCATAAAAGGGTGGAATGCTAATGTTAACATAGAACTTGTTTTCATTCATTGATTAATTGATTTATTGATTTGAGATAGAGAGAGAAATAGAGAAGAGTGGAGATAACAAATAACAATTGTCAGAAGACAGTTCTCTGTTCCTCACATGTGTTTCTGTGGATCACTAAGTCTGTGAACAGGCAGCCATCTTCCATTCTTAGCTGTCTTGCTGGTCCACGGATGTTTGCAAATCCTTCATCAGCAGGTGCTATGTTATTCAAAGCATATGTTTAACTACACAATAGAATGCAGCCCTTTTGATCAAAACCTCAGAGAAGGTTGGAATGGAAGGAACCTTTATCAATATAATAAAAGCTGTATACAACAAGCCCACAGCAAGGATTATATTCAATAGGGAAAAACTCGAAGCATTCCCACTTCAATCAGGAACTAGACAAGGCTGTCCACTCTCACCATTTGTATTCAATATTGTACTTGAAGTCTTAGCTGAAGCCATAAGACAAGAAAGGGACATAAAAGGAATTCAAACCAGCAAGGAAGAAGTCACGCTATCCCTATTTGCAGATGACATGATCGTATACATGAGAGATCCCAAAAACTCCACCAGGAAGCTCCTGGAACTAATATAGAAGTTCAGCAGTGTGGCAAGATACAAAATAAATGTACAAAAATCAGTGACCTTCCTATATTCCCAGAATGAAAGAAGTGAAAAAACCCTGAGAGAAACAATCCCATTTACTATACCCCTTAAAAAATTGAAATACCTTGGTATAAACCTAACCAAGGAAGTAAGAGACCTCTATAGTGAAAACTTTAAAACCCTAAAGAAAGAAATTGCAGAAGACTCCAGAAGGTGGAAAGACCTCCCATGTTCCTGGATTGGCAGAATCAACATCATAAAAATGACTATCCTACCAAAGGCAATATACACATTCAATGCTATACCAATTAAAATCCCAAAGCAATTCTTTAAAGAAGTTGACCAAACAATCTCAAAATTCATATGGAAGCACAAAAGACCCAGGATAGAAAAACAATCCTGAGTAACAAAAACACAGATGGAGGTATCACCATACCAAAGCTTAGTCTATACTACAAATTCACAGTTGTAAAAACAGCCTGGTATTGGCTCCAAAATAGACACACAGATCAATGGATAAGGGTTGAAGACCCAGATATAAGCCCACATAACTACAGCCATTTGGTCTTTGACAAAGGGGTCCAAAAAATCCAATGGAAAAAGAATAGCACCTTCAACAAATGGTGCTGGCAAAACTGGATCTCCACATGCAGAAGATTAAAACTGGACCGTACTTGTCACCATGTACAGGAATAAACTCCAAAAGGATCAAGGACCTTGATATAAGGTCAGAGACTATAAAAACCATAGTTGAAAGGGTAGGGAACTCCCTTGAGTTGATTGGGCTAGGGCAATAGTTCCTAAATGGACATTCAATAGCACAGTCACTACAACCAACACTCAACAGATGGGATCTTGTGAAATTAAAGAGCTTCTGTTCAGATAAAGAGATTGTAACTCGAGCACAAAGGCAACCCACAGAATGGGAGAAAATCTTCACTAACCACATATCTTATAGAGCTCTATTATCCAGAGTGCACAGAGAACTTAGAAAACTAAACACCAAGGAAACAAATTAGCCAATTAAAAAATGGGCCTTAGAACTTAAAGGACAAAATTAAAAAGTCTAACAATTATCTTAAAAAATGCTCCACATCCTTAGCCATCAGGGAAATGCAAATCAAAACTTCCTTTAAATATCATCTCACCCCGGTCAGGATGGCAAAAGTCCACAATATAAAAACACCAAGTGCTAGAGGGGATGTGGAGAGAGGGGAACTCGCCTACATTGCTGGCGGGAATGCAGGCTCATACAACCACTCTGGTGAGCCGTCTGGCAATTCTTAAAGAAGTTAAAGATTGAAATGCCATATGACCCTGCTATACCACTTTTGAAAATAACCCCCTATACAGCAAAAATTCACCTCAATAGCACAAGCACGACCATGTTCATAGCTGCACTGTTTACAAGAGCAAAGTCATGGAATCAGCCCAAATTTCCAACTGTTGACGAGTGGATAAGGAAAATTTGGTACATTTATACAATGGAATACTATTCAGCCATCAAAAATGATGAATTAATGCAATTTGACAGGAAATGGATGTCATTAGAAACACTTATATTGAGTAAAGGATCCCAGACATGGAAAATTAAGCACTGTATGTACTCCCTAATAGGGACTCCTAATACCTAACCCACCCAGCCCACCTAAAGACACTCAAAGATAAATCTCTGTAATACCTACAGTAATTGTAAAGATTATAAACAGGAGGGATGGGGAAGGAAGGCCCCACCAGAAACAAAGAGAGAGGGGACCATGTTACAGCAGAGAAAATAGGCCTCCATCAAGGACTGCAAGTAAATAATGAGACATCTGGTTAAGTTCACAGACTTTCCTTCCTGATCAATTGCAACTAATGGAGTACAATCTCACCAGAAGGGGAGGGCATATAGGCTGCCAGATAGAAGGTAACCATTTTGCAAATGGGTGATTGACCCCTCTCTCACCACGGTCTCCTAATTTTTTTCCTTCTACCTTTGAATATACTCTTATAACAAGACTCTAATTTAACACGTTTTTATCTCTGGCCAGGGGGTGACATCCAATACCCATCAGGATGGAGTGCAGGGCATTGCAGGAGCAGCAAAACTGGAAAAAAAAATCAACAAACCATAATTCAGAACATCAGAGACTCTATATCAACCACCTAGAATCAGGCCTGCCTATCTCTCCCCATCCTGAAGCTCAGGGAAATTTGCAAAATAGGGGGAGGTAAGATTGTAAGAGCACGAGGATGGGAGGCGTCATGATATGCAAGATACTCCACACAAATTAGGGCCGAAGCAATTATAACAGGACTCTGCATGTTCTGCACAATGCCCAACATATCGTTGACCCCTCAAAGTCTAGCATGGACTGAAGGCACTAGGATCCTTAGAAGCTAGGGATTAACAGCCACAATAGTGCTCCTATACTTATGGGAAACACGAGAAAGAGTTCTAGAAATTGCCACTGAGTCCTTACACCTCATCAGTAAGGAGGACCCAGAGGAAAGTTTGAAATACACATTAAAGGATGCTTCAGAGATGGGGGAGAGAAGGCACTGGGAGAAAGGGAAGGAGGGGAGAAAGGAAGGAGCAAAGGGGGGAGGGAACAAGGAGGTCCAGGGAGAGGTGGAGGGAGGGAGGGGACAGGGGTTACTATTACATTTGTATGAGCAGAAAAATAAATAAAAAAAAGAAAGGGAGGGCATAGAGTCTGGCAGATAGAAGGTAACCATCCTGCAAATGGGAGACTGACTGCCCCCACGGTCTCCTACTCTAATTCCATCTACCTTTGAATTTACTCTTTTTTTAAAATTTTTTTTATTATTTATTCAGTAGTGAGTGTATGCGTGCATGCATGTGTGTGCGCGTGCATGTGTGCGTGTGTGTGTGTGCGTAGAACCACGGGCAAATTCAGGAACCACCATGGACACCTCCACCTCCTCCTCATTTGCTAGGCCCCAGGATTCACAGGCTCCACCCTACCAGGACCAGAAACGCAGGCCGCCCCTGCTTCTAGCCGGCGTCTATACATGGGTTCTAGGATCCGAACTCAGGACCTTCCTTCTGCAAAGCAAAGGCTTAACCCCTGAGCCACCTCTCCAGCCCCTGAATCTACTCCTATAACAAGACTCTATTTTAACAGACTTTTATCTCTGGCTAGGAGGCAACATCCAATACCCATCAGGATGGAGCCAAGGGCTGTGCAGGAACAACAAAACTGGAAGAAGAAGCAAAAAAAAAAAAGAATAACAAGCCATAATTCAAAATATCAGAAACCCTTCATTAATCACCAGGAACCAGGCCAGCCTAATCTCTCCCCATCCCAAAGCACAGGGAAATTTGTGGAAGAGGGGGCAGTAAGATTGTAAGAGCCTAAAGACAGGGAGGAACAATGATATACAAGATACTCCACACAAGTTAGGGCTGAAATAATCATAATAGGACTTTGTATAACCTGCACAATGACCAACATGTCATTGACCCCCCAAAGTCTAGTATGGATCACAGGCTCTAAGATCCTTAGAGGCAAGGGGTTAATAACCACAATGGTATTCTTATACTAAAGGGCAACACAAAAAAAGAGCTCTAGGCAATAAAAAATAAAAAAAAATTACTATACAACAGAGTCTTTCCTGCACATGAGAGAAGGAACTATGAATGGCTGGCTCAGAACATGCAGGCATCGAGTATAAAGAATTATAAAAAAGAATAAAGGTGAAATAAAAAGACACAGCGTTCATGTGTCACTTAACAAAAGTCACTCTTTAGACTTTGGGTGGTTGGTGTATTTCTGAAAAACCCAAGAGAAGATTTGACCTGTATTTTTTGCATCCTTAAATCCCCCCCCAGGGCCAAGGATAATGTTAAGTATATCTCTTAACTATACTCTAGCATTTTGGGGGGGTAGGCATATTTCAGTGTTTCCAACCACACAGGAGCACTGCATGTGCAAATCATGTTGTGTAAGACAAAGAATTGCCTGTGTGTGAGGTGAGGAAAGAAGTGATTATTTCTTCACCAGCCAGTTTCAAGGGCCAACACTGACAGATTGTAACTTCCAGTGGAGGCTGTCGACCATCTGTAATGAAATCTGCTCCACTAGATTCCAGTGCAATAACTTGGGGGATAATTTTTTAATTAGCTCCCATCTTTAAAAGATGAAATAAGTGAAATCTGGGTGTCGATATGTAATTAATGAGGTGATTAAAACATTGAGTAAGAATCCACACAGATGGCAGTAGTACCTTCACAGGGAGAAAAGCCTACTGGAAGAAGTCTGTGGAGGAAAAAGGGATAGACTACGCTGCAGGCCGGTGGATGCTCATGACTTCGGAACACATTATGAAAAATATTAAGGTAATGGCAACTGCTCACATTCAGTCCTAATCTTAGGTAAAACATTTGGTAGCTGTCATCAACAGGTATGAATTCAATAATGGACTGAGAATCATGTTTTGAGATTGGTCTGAAATGACTGCAGAAGAAATCAGTGCAATTTGGTGTGGGAATATTCCCATTGAAATCTACAGAGGAAACCAGTATGACTTAATGTGTGTTTTCCCTTTTATATTTGGAAATAAATTCTTGTGGAAATGAAGAAGTGAATAATTGACATTTTTAATTCATTTGATTCCTTTTAATTAATAGTTGCTCTTAAAATTTGATTGTGCTTCAACATCATGTCAAGCAATAAATACAAACCATTTTAGTATCATTTTATGTTTCTCATATGAGCTCTGTCCAGTCATGAAAACTAGGACTATTCTACAAATGCTTTGGAAGTTTACCGAAATGGGGCGAAATTGAAGATAACTAATGCATCACGCTATCTGAGAAAGTCTCAGTTTAAATACAAAAGTAATGGAAAAGTTCAGAGTTAATATAAGTATAATCTTAAGTTCATTGGTAAAAGAAAATATTTATAGTTGTAATAGTGCGTCTCCAACGCACTTTCTACTTGAACATTTCTAGATCAACTCTCCAACCATTACTAATCAAAACATTTAATCAAATTCTTGCATGTGTGTGTTGTTTATTTATCTGCATACTTAAAGATATATAAAGATGCACAAAATTGTTTCCAAGAACAGCAGATGCCAAACCTTTGTCACTGAGTAGACATATATGAATGAAGTAATCTCAAACCACACCCATGTTCTCTCTTTCAGAAGACAAATTCTGGAGACTGAATAGTAAGCTGGGGCACTAACACTTTGTGAAGTAGAGAAGCCAGATTTAGCATTTGAGGTGTGTGAGTGTGCAATCCATGCAAAAGCTGAGGATCCAGTGATGTCTGCATGGAGGATCACCGAATCACTGAATCTAATGATTCAGCAGACTGTCTAAAAAGCAAGATTGGAAACAGGAAAATAAACTGTGCAGAACGTTTTTGTCTTTATATAAAATGAGTACAATTGAAATACAAATGTGCTCATCAAGTCATAATACGATGGGCCAATACAGACATGCATTTTTTTTAAATAAACATGGTGACAAGAGATAAGTTTTATGTATATGTTTTTAAAAATCTGCATAAATACTAAGGAATGAATTCCTGCTCATTTTAAGTTTGAGCAGCACATCGTGACTTCCCTCTAGAGGGCATGTGGAAGATGACAGAAAGACGGTCGGCACAGTGGGTAGCCTGACCTCAACCTAATGATGACTGACATGTCACAGGGCATTGTGTGGACCTTGATACCAGGTGACACCACAAACCTGAAAACTGTGACTTTCTTGCCACCAGTACAGAAGTGAGATGTAACTGTGAGAAAAACACTAGGCCCTCATGAATGCAGTGATGTTTTACAAAACACGAGGATGGCACCATCAAGGATGAGACCAGTGATATTGCCCCAGCTGAGGAAAGACCTAGACGATGGGATAATGAACCACAGTAGAGGGTCCTGGGTGGGATCCTAGAACAAACATAGAAGACAAATTCTCTAGAAACTAAGGGGGTTGATATTGATTCAAAAAACAAATTACATTCATACATATATCTGTATATTACACATATGTGTATATAGAGAGAGTTATATAGTATATATAAATTTGTCCATCAATCATTTATCTATTTATCTATAAATCATCTATCTACTATTCTTAACAGCAGTGGGGACCACTCCAAAAGAAGTGGTCTAAACCGATTCTCTTTAGAGTGTGTGCAAGACATTTCATCACAGAACTCAAATTTTCATTAACATCATTGCTTTTATACCATGTGCCTTTGTTTATCATAAGTGCCCATCACAGAATCTTGGTAGTTTGATGAACTGTGATCCTAATCCTATTCCCGAGGTACTAGTATGCTGTGATGAGGCAGCGATGTTCTGTTTCAGATTCCCAAGGCTCATTGTCTCGAGGGATTTGCAAGGTAAGGCAAGCAATATTGCCACACCTTCTCCATGGATAGTTTCCTTCTCCTCCTACCAAGGGCACAACCTCGCTTTGAAGAATTACTTCCTGTGTTTCCAGTTTGTCCTGAAATCCAAAGCTGTATTACAATCTATCATCATTCTTAACACTTAATTGCTAATTTTCCCAAAGATTTCAATTCTTCACTTTTCAGATAGTTGGATGGCTCTGAGGACAGCTTCTGGCAGTTGTTTTGAAAGCGGATTATCTTATATGATTAAAAGACAGTGCAGTCGTTATACCAGTAAACTATGAAAGAATAATATCCACAATCCAATATAATTTTTGGGTTCACACAACTGATTGTAAAATTTCAATGTTCAGATTGATACCTAGCATTAATTTATGACTACTGTAAGAGATCAAATAGAATGGATACACAAATTCTTTAATTTTGCTTATAAAATCTTATTATAAATTCAACAAGTAGATAATAATATATGCATATTTTATATAAAATATAGCAACTTAGTTATTAACAATCTAATCAAACCCTATAATATTTTTTGCTCCAAAGCAAAAAAATCAATATGTGTATTTGACATCCATTTGATTTCAGCTTTTTCAAAATTTGTTTTTATTCTTTGACATTTTTATATATGTAGGTGATGAATTTAAGTTATTTTTGTCCCATATGACCCTATCCCATCCCCCTACCTTTTCTCACTAAAATTATTTTTGTTACTAACAGTTATTCCCTTTGCTTTCATGTCTTTTTGTGTGTATGTGATCCACTGGCATCAGAGTTAATCTGCATTAGCAATACCTTAGCATTTCTGGAGCATATGTATCATATCGGTGTATTGAATACCTAAAGAGATAGCTCCAAGATGGTGTCCAAACCTTGGTTTTAGGAAGATGGTGATACAGAATCTCATTTAAAACTGAGTGCTCCACAGTTGTGATTCTCTGTATTAAACATCTTGCATTGCATGAAAAGGCAACTGATCTAGGTTCTCTTTTAGCTACCTTCCAATTATTATTTTTTATACATTTTTATTGTTATTTCTTCTCATACAAACTTAATAGGTACAGCAGTTCCCTCCCTCCTCCTCCCCCCAAACCTCTTGGTCCCCCTCCCCTCACCCCTTTTTCCCCATCACTCAGTGCCTCCTGCCCCGAAGCAATCATAATTGGACTTTGCATACCTTTCAATTATTAACTATGTCATTCAATTGCAATACACTGTTGTCCTCCCTATTTTTCAGAGGAGGAACTTAAGTTATGGAAAGTCAAAGAACTTCTCCAAATTCGTCCATGTAATCTCCAAACCTTGAACTCTACATGTGACTAACATGTGACAGTATACAAATATACTTAATTCCAAGCTCTGAAAATTAATGATAGATCTAAGCATAGAGACCTAGGTGCCTCACAAATTTTAATCACAATCTCTAGCCATTAGCTTAGCTGTTTAGGTAAGCATGGTGTACAGATGGTGTCACTTTTTCCTCCTTAAACTCATTTGACCCAGAATATAATATCACTTGTCACAGGAGTTTATTTCTCAACTTCTTTTCTCGTATGAGACACATAGCTGAGATGAGATCTGGCCAGTGTAAATGTGTTCAGCACTGAGAACAAGTCAATCACAGAGGAGTGGGCATATGAGTTGATGGTTTTCACCTTCCAAAGACTGATGATTGATCCACAAACAATGTATTTCATAGGCTTTCTTCCTAGAGTTTGCTACTATTGGGACTGAAGCATATAACACAACAGTTGGATGGATGGTGTAGGTCCTACAAGATATGCACACACCCTAAACTCCAGAAGCTGTGAATGGCATCTTATTTGGGATAAAGAAAGGCTTTAGAATGTAGTCAAGTTCAGAACTTCAGATAAGATCAAATTCCTTACTCAGTGGGCTCTATATTGAGTAGCAAAGGAGATGGACAGTGAGGAAATGACCTTGTGAAGTTGGACGCAGCAAGTTTGGTGAATGAGCCACAGGACAAGGAATGCCAGGTGGGGACTGAGTGCAGGAAGCAGACCTCCTCAAAGCTTTCAGCGCCTAACGATATATCCTCGATGTTGCATTACAGATATCATATAGGATAAACAGAGGAAACATAAAACATATTCCATCATGACATACTACATTAAGACCATTAAGGAACCTATTTGAATATTAAGAAAATCCGGGCTGGAAAGATGTCTCACAAGCAAAAGGGCCTAAGTTTAGAACTCAGGTCCACATAAAAACACCTGATGGAAATGGTGGCAACCTGTATTTCTGCCCCTGGAAGGTAGAAGCCAAAAGGATGTAGAGCAATCCAGGATGATACCTGAATTCACCCTTGAATCTCTACAGGCATACACAGTACTCTCTGATTCACATGGACACACACACACACACACACACACACACACACACACTCACATACGTATATAAAAAGCAAAAAAGAAAACCATCAAAGATGACACGTGTCTTTTATAAAAGTGAATGATAAGATTTTTGGATCATTAGAACAGCTCAACTCATAATAAATTCTATGCTGTGTTGAATGAAAATCAATCCCTCAAAGAACATAATTTTTTTACCTATGATCATCATTTTAGCATATGTTAGCAGAGATTATTTATTTGATATCTTAGATTATGATGTAAAGATCATATATGTGTGTCTGAAATTTATCTGAGAGAAATATGCAAAAGAGCAATGATACATAAAAATGCAACAGTATAAAGTAGGTTGTGTAATAATTATTATATTATCATTCTTCTGAACTTGAAAGTATTGTGTGTTTTACAGCATACACAAAGGAATTGAAGATGACTATGAAGATATGACAGATTCTGGATGAACACTGGTCATTTTAATAGTAAGAGTTGAAAAATCTTTCATTTTACATATTTCATTTATTTATTTGAGAATGAAGAGAGAACATCTGTTCATGCTACTGTAGACACATGGAGGTTACAGAACAACTATGGGAACTCAGAGTTTTCCTTGCACCATGGGGAAATGAAAATTGGGTTGTCAAGTCGGTGAATCTGCTTTCTTCCAGCAAGGCTGGTCTACCTAAAGTTGCCATGCAAACCATGATTATAGTCTTCCTCTTAGTAGTCATCAGAGGTAAATGTCTCAAATGTGTGATCTCCACCCATTATCTTCAATGATGTCACACAGAACCACTCTTCAGGCAAAAGATCAAACATGTCATACACCCTCCCTTCCCCCCCACAAAGTAATTGTTCAAATTCAGAGACGGGTGTGAGAAATATTAGAAATTGTACTGAACACTGTTAATGATCCAGATTGATCAGTCCTTTAAGACAAGTATCTATTTTCCACAGAAGTAAGAAGAATGTCTGATGTGAAACCTGAGAACTGACCAGTTGACGAGTGGATAAGGAAAATGTGGTACATCTATACAATGGAGTACTACTCAGCCATCAAAAATGATGAATTAAAGGAATTTGTAGGAAATGGATGTCTTTAGAAACAATTATATTGAGTGAAGTATCCCAGACCCAGAAAATTAAGCGCCATGTGTACTCCCTAATAGATGGCTCCTAGTACCAAACCCACTTAAATACACTCAAGGATAAATCTCTGTAATACTTACAGTAATTGCAAGGATTATGAACAGGAGGGATGGGGTAGGAGGGCCACACCAGAAACAAGGAGAGAGGGGACCATGTTACAGTAGAGAAAATAGGCCACCATCAAGGACTGCAAGTAAGTAATGAGACATCTGGTTAAGTTCACAGACTTTCCTTACTGATCATTTGCAACTGATGGGGTATGATCCCACCACAACGGGAGCGCATGTAGTCTGGCAGATAAAAAGTAACCATTTTGCAAATGGGTGATTGACTCCTCCCTCACTGTGGGTTCCTACTTTTATTACATCTACCTTGGAATATACTCTTATAACAAGACTCTAATTTAACAGCTTTTTATCTCTGGCCAGGGGATGACATCCAATACTCATCAGGATGGAGTGAAGGGCATTGCAGGAGCAGCAAAACCGGAAAAGAAAATCAACAAACCACAATCCAGAACTTCAGAGACTCTATATCAACCACCTAGAACTAGGCAGCCTAATCTCTCCCCATCCTGAAGCTCAGGGAAATTTGCATGAAGAGGGGGCGGTAAAAGTGTAAGAGCACAAGGATGGGAGGAGCAATGATATGCAAGACACTCCACACAAGTTAGTGCTGAAGCAATCATAATTGGACTTTGCATGCCCTGCGCAATGTCCAACACACTATTGACCCCACAAAGTCTATCATTTGCTAAAGGCACTAGGATCCTTGGAGGCAAGGGATTGACAGCCACAGTAGTGTTCCTATGTTTAAGGGGAACACAGGAAAGGGTTCTGGAAAATGCCACTGGGTCCTTGTACATCATCGGAGAGGAGGGCTCAGACGAGAGTCAGGCATGCACAGGAAAGGACTCTCTGAGAATTGGGGCGGGAGGCACTGGGGGATGGGGAGGGAGGGGTGAGGGAAGGGGGAGCAGGGCTTTCGGGGGGAGGAGGAGGGAGGGAGGAAACCGGTGTACCTATTAAGTTTGTATGAGCGGAAATAATAATAAAAAATGTTTAAAAAAGTCTATCATTTGCTAAAGGCACTAGGATCCTTGGAGGCAAGGGATTGACAGCCACAGTAGTGTTCCTATGCTTAAGGGGAACACAGGAAAGGGTTCTGGGAAATGCCACTGGGTCCTTGCACCTCATCGGTGAGGAGGATCCAGAGGAGAGTTTGGCATGCACATTAAAGGATGCTCCGGGGATGGGAGGGGGAGGCACTGAGGGAGGGGAAGGAATGGGGAGGAGAGGGGGGACAGGGGGCTCCGGAGGAGGTGGAGGGAGTGAGGGGACCGGTGTACCTGTTAAGTTTATATCAGTGGAAATAAAAAAAAAAAAACCCAGTGCACTTTTGATGTGGCAGAGTGATACCATTCACTGTAACGCAATAAGGATAAATCTTGTGAAAACTTATAATAAATAAACATTCAGGAGAGTAGAGACTTTATAAGACACAAGAAGCCAAAAGACAGGCACAACCCGTGGGAGAGGCACTATGAATCATAGTGAATAACGTTCACTGGAATTCACTGATCCAGATTCACTGAAATTCTTCACCAATAACAGGCAAGTTTTGTTTTTTATTGGTTTGCTGATTTCATGTTTGCATAATTTGACCAAACTCATAAGTTGCATGTTAAAATTCTATGTGCTTATGTGCATGTAAATTTTGCCCCAATTTGAAAAACATAATAAAACAGATATGTGGCAGTGTATTCTATGTATTATGTTACAACTCAAGGTCTGTTTCTATATATCTGAGGGAAGCAGAGGGCCTCCATGGCAATGTGTAGTGTGGTGAACTTTGAGGCACAAGTTTCATTTCTTTCTTTTTTTTATTTCCGCTCATACAAACTTAATAGGTACACCTGTCCCCTCCCTCCCTCCACCCCTCCCTGGACCCCCTTGCTACCTCCCCCCTTTTCCCCATCCTTTCCCTCCCCCCCTCCATATCTCCCAGTATCTCCTCCCCCCATCCCTGGAGCATCCTTTAATGTGTATGTCAAAATTTCCTCTGGGTCCTCCTCTCTGATGAGGTGTAAGGACTCAGTGGCATTTCTAAATTCTAAAGGATTGAAAGATGCTAATCCCCTGCCCCAATCCAAAGTCAGCTGACCCAGTATCATTGCTGAGGGACGCTGGAAAGGAGGCACATTTTTCATGAGGTTTCACTGTTGAGCCACTGAGGATTCTATTCAAAACCAGATATAAAATGAACTGTTAGTTAAATTGTGGGGGAACAGCTTTGTACCATCGCCCAAAGTACCTTTCAGCTCTGTGTGAAGTAGACTGTAGGGAGTGCTAAATGCATTTCCAAGAACAAGTTTTGAAGCTGCTCTGTGTAGAAATCATTTGCCTCTTATTTTCATGATTTTTATATAGGGCTTTTCACCCCTCTGGGGAAATGAGGAGGAAAAAAATGGCTTTGAATATTGAATAGATACAAGATTAGATGATCCCCTTCCTTACTAGCCACAAATCACAGACACACACACATGCAAGCACATGCACACACACACACACACACACACACACACACACAGAAGCACACACATGCCACATATACACACACACACAGACACGGATCCACTGACAAACAAACACACAAAAAGAAATAAAAACAAAATATTTTAAGGGTTTCCTATCTAAGATCTAAGATGAATTTGAAGTATATATTTGATTGGTTAATTTACAGAAAGATAATGATTTAACGGATTATGAATGATGACTAAATATACTTGCAATTTTATATCTGGTAGCATGTCAGATCTAATACAAATAGAATATGACCTTCTTGTATGATTTAAAAATGTGGGTTAGACCTTCTAAAAATTTTAAAAATGAAAAGGCACAGAATATTCTTTGCCACCAACTATATTTGGGAGATAATTTCAAGACATAAACTATATAAGATATTAGGAATATATTTTGTGCTATTTTAATTTTTTTATTTAGCGTGTTTGTATGTGAGTGTGTACGTGTGTGTGTGTGTGTGTGTGTGTGTATGTGTGTGTGTGTATCAGCGAGTACTGTATGTCCCTGTGGAGGACCAAGGGTGACTGAGGGAATCATCCTGAATTACTTCTACCTCCTTTTTGCTTTGCTCTGGGATTTCCCAGGCTCCACCCATCAAGACCAGAAGTGCAGACCGCAGATGTTTCCACCTGATGATTTTATGTTGGACCTGGGATCCAAACTCAGGACTTTCTGCTTTCAAGGCAGAGGCATCTTTCCAGTCCTTTTTGTGCTATTTTTAACATGAAGTATTGGGAGTCAGTTGGGTATATTGAATTACAGCACATATCACCAAAGGACTGGGCACATTTCAAGGTAGCATGTTCAGTATGTTGTGTATATGGACTGACAAATAGTGTTCACTTAAGAAATATTTTAGATGAATATCACCTCCACTGAATGGTGTGTTCAAAGACTTTTCTAGCCAACAATTTCTTTTGTGAAATAGAACATAAAATTGAAGTATTTATCCAGTTATTTATTTTATTTTTGTTTGCATATTTATAGTGTGTGTCTGTGCACATGGGCCTTTGCACGTATGTGGAGGTCAGAGGATAATCCGCAGTGTTTTTTTCCTCCCTTCCACAATGTGGGGTTTGAACTCAGACAGTCAGACTTGGCCACAACGCTTTTTGCTTGCTGAGCCATCTTATGGTCCCTTATTATCTAACTTTAGCATTACATAAGAATTTAATTTTTCTGAACATGATCTCATTCAAATGGATTTTGTCTTTGAAAGGATTTTGCTGAGTTGTTAAGACTGACCGCAGACTGCTTTTATTTTTAAATTATTAATTAAATCTCACGTGTCCTTAAGTTTTGTTCACCCTATAATCTGAATTTTTATTTTTATGACGATACTGTGTACCTGAGTAAGTATGGGTGCACATGTCCCATAGTTGTGTTGGTCAATACTAATTTCTGTTTCAGTTCGTCTCCTATTGTACAGCACGCTGACTCCTGTCTTTGATGCTTGAGCCTGTAACAGCTGATGGTTGCATAGCTCATCCAGGAGACAGACAGTGGGGAGGAGGGCGTGGAATGAAGCTGTGGATAATCCTCAAACTCTCTTCCTAGTGGACTCTGTCCGTCAACTGGGCTCCTTAAGTTCTTAAAACAGTGCATTCAGCTGGGGACCAAATGATCAATCATACTACCCTGCAGAGTACATGTTTTTTCACATTCAAATTGAATATATAGATAGATACAAAGTAGCTAAAATGGACAAAGGGAAGAGGAAAGGAAGACATACTCCCGGGCACTGCTGCAGTAGCATAGCAATGTTTCAAAAGTACTTTATCTGCAAGGCTTTTCTCTGTGCAGACATTAAGGGAACAATCAACATGTTAAAATAAAGAAAAAGGTTGAGGACAAGAAAAGCTGTCAAATATTCTTATTTTCCCCCTTGTGTCCTGTCAGTCATTCTGGAAGCTTCTCAGAACATCCTCCTGTTAGACAAACACAGGAAATAGTCTCTTGGCTATTAGAAAACTCTTTGATCAATAAATTGCCACTGGCTAGGGCAAGATAGATGCTTAAAATGTAATTGCACAGTTATGTATTCTCTTTTGTGTTAGTGCATTTTTCAGGGAAAAACATATCTCAGAGAGGTGGAATTGCCTTGATTTCTACTTTGCTGTTCTTTTTTTAAAAAAAAAAAACATAGTTACAAAGTTTTACATGATTTAAAATACTACCAGTTGCAGTTTTTAGCATTTGTAAAGTTGTGATGGTGAATGTCAATTATCAACTTGAGAAAATCTGGATTCATGTGGGAGACAGGACCTTTGGATATGCTTGTTTGTGTATTAGGGGAGGGAGTCTTCATCTTGTTGCAATGGAAGCCCCCAGCCGCCATGGTTGGTACTGTTCCTGGCTGGAGCACTCTGCTGCCTAAAGGGAGAAAGGGAGTGAAGGGCGGTACGCATCATTGCTCTCCCACTGCTTATTGAGGGCGCCGTGCCACCATTTCTTCAAGCTCTTCCTGGTTTTATTTTCCTGCCATGATGCTTCCCTTGGATTGCTTGAACAAGCCTCAGGACCCAGGAGAAGTAAGAGATGATGGACTATAACATGTTGTGGACATGCCCACTGTCATGGTTTGCATGTGACTTTTCTCCCACAGACTCACGTACTTGTGTCCATAACCATTGTTGATGTTTGGGAAGGTCATGGCATAATTGGGACAGTGAGATTCGCTGGAGGAAACCCTTTACAAGGAATGGGCATGGAGGGTAGGAGTTTTCTGGTAGCCTTCTCTGCCTCCCTCAAGCTTCAGTGACCCGAATCATCTGTTTCTGCTACTGCCCTGCTTTTTCCACCATAATGGACTATAATCCCTCTGAAACTGTAAGCCAGATAAGCTTCCTTTTCTCCCTGGCTACACGAATCACAGTAATGGAAAGAAAAAGTAAATGCAACTCCAACAGTCCTGCAAGTGCACTTGTTCTTCTCGATGATTTAAGACACATCAGAGCTTCTTTGTTCCTAAAGATTTTGCTGCCCATATTCTACTTTACACAGTTTTAGTGATCCGTTCGTTTGCACAGAGAACACGTACAATCCAAGAATCTACACTGCTAAATAATTTCAGTTGGTTGCTATGTGTTCTCTGTGAGATCTGAGTGTGCCTACGTATAGAGAAGACACAAGAATGAGGTCTTGCCAGAGAGCTACCAGATTGTCCAACCAGGAATCCCATTCTGTGGTTGAAGATTTATGTGACATCTAGTGACTTAACTGCTAGCTGATTAGGCCTGGAAATTTCCCAATATTTCATTCTTGTACTTATACTCTTCTGTTCCACAAAATAATGTTTAAAATTTGCCAAATGTCATGAAAGATTCAAAGAAATTTATGACTTTCTCTTATTTATTTATCTTTGATTCTTGGCACACCAGCATACACTGGTGTGTTGACTTGCATTGGTTCCAGCAATATGTGTTTTCAGGTTTAGATTGAATTTAGAAATCATCATCTAAGCCTGAGGAGTTCCCCTACCTGACAGGTGGCTCTGGGTACCCAAAGATAATTTATCAGTTATTCTGCAATCTCTAAAATGACCCATTGTGGACCTTTTTATGTCTTTCTTGTTTGTTATTTGTATATTACTTCTGGGAATCAAATAAAAGTCCTTATCCATGGCAAGAACTCTTCTATACAGCAACAACCCTGGTTTTAGCTAATTAATCTTTGAATGGAAAAGGTCTTTCATTCTTATTCTCCTTCGTTATCTCCTTAGACTGGGCCTTAATTTGACAACTCAATCAAGTTGTATTGTCAAGCATACAAATGAAATCAGGGTATTATATGAGTCCTCAAAATTTTTCAGAATTTGGCATTCCAGTTGATTATATCAATTGAATACTGTCTGGGTCTTACCTTCAGTAAGAGTTGATAATTCCATTCTAAGCTTATTTCTAAATCCAGCAATTTTACTCACCCTAAAATGTAGCTGCCTGACCATCAACTCATTTTGTAATGTTCTCTGTCCAACCTAGTTAGCTTCTAGCTTCCATGGACCCCTGATGCCTTCAAAGTATAATCAGTAGTTTATATTTTTCCTTATTTTCATAGTGAATCAAGGCGAAAAGTTCAAAGAGGAAACTGCAAAAATGTAGAAGAAATGCAAATAGCAAAATCAGACATTGTAATGGACCATAGTCTAACAAGATGCAATTCACACAAGTCAATAAGTATCAAAATATACCTACCAAGTTCTTAACACCAAAGACAATGATTGTTTCCTCCAATGCTTATAAAAATGTGAAAATATATTTTTAAAAAATAAAAACAATGCATTTAAGGAGAAAATATGATCATATTCTTTAGGTGTCCAAGCCCATGAACCAGCATGAACCTGAACCTAAAAATGCAAGAAACTGAAGTGGGAGTGGTAGGAATTAAAAGTTTCAGGCTTTGGGTCAGAGGGGGCTTTGGATGTTCTCTTATCATCCAAGCCAACTTTATTGTAACATACATGGATTTTATAATCAAGCAGCAGGGCCAAATTCTTTACAGGATTATGTAAAAGGCATACATTCGGTTACATCTACTTGTTGTGGGACCAGACATGTTTCCAGGTATGTTAAACAGGCATGGCGCCTTGTTGCTAGAAGAGAAAAGAATGGATACTTCAAAACAGAGTTACTTTGTTTGTGCATAAGCATATCTCAGATAAGCAGGAAAGAACTGTTGGGGGAAGAACAGCCCAGCCAGTTTCTAAGAGAAACAAAAGCGATCCAAACAACCGGGAAGTTCTCTACTCCCAAAGGGGGGAGTTAGGCCTGCCATTGTCTTGCAGACAAGAGGCAAACTCAACCTCCCAGGGGAGGAGTCACTCAACAGCCCTTTCAGTTGCTAATGTGTCATCTAGAGAGCAGGCCTTGGGCCTAACAACCCCACACTTAGGTTATCTGTAGTCTCTCTAAACTTTATGAAAAGAGGCTTAGAAGTACAAAAGTATTTTTTCATAAAAATATCCACATATTGTGGAACTCAGGTTCCCGCTGTAAAGCCCAAGTTCCCACCAGCGAAAAATTCAAATCTCCCGCCGGTGGCAAACTCTCCCGCAGGCGCCAACTCACAGCGGGCATGCTGACCAGAGCCTGCCTGCTTATCTCACCCTTTGTGCTGACCAAACTCTCCTGCAGGTGTCAACTCACCGCAGGTGGGCTGACCAGAGCCTGCCTGCATATCTCACCTTTTGGACTTCTTTGAACTTCTCCCCCTGGGCGTGCTGGGAACCGCCAGGGGCGAGGTTATCGGCTGGAACATCTGTGAACCGACTCAACCTCCCTGTGTGTAGTGGAATTTTTACTGCGTGTAATTGCTCAAATGCAGCTTGCTTTCCTATAAAAACCCTGCCCCAAATTCAGTCGGGGCCGTTCTCTTTTGCTTGAGCAGGGAGGCGGTCCTGGTGCGCTAGATTTTAATAATAAATTCTTGCCTCTTGTACTTACAGCAACTCGGTGGTCCTCGTGTCTCCTTCGGGGGTCTGGGTAAGGGGCCCAAAAAGGAACTTCGGTTCCAACAATATATTTTTTTTAAATGGAGAAAATTGATGAGGTTCTAATACCACAAATATTATGGAAAGATTGAATGAAATTATTATCAAACTTGTCAATACGTTTATTTTGTGATATTTATAATACAATGTCACAGCAAAACATTTATTATTTATTTATTGATGTATTATTTTAAGCTTTTATTAGCAAATATTATTTGTGCATGTTAATTGAATTGATATGCCCACACATGCTGTATATACATATATATTTGCATACACCCAAATTATATATTATCACATCATTCTTTCAGTGTTCATATCCAGGCAGTTTCATCTATTCTCCTGCTCATGCCTCTGCATCCCAATCTCTGGTCATCACTGTTATATTTTCAAATAAGCTGCTTTTGGCATCAGTGCATGGGAGCAAACACACAGTACTTGTTGTCTATGCCTGGTTTATTTAGGTGAACATCTGATTGCTCCATCAATTTTTCCACATACAAGAACATTCCATTCATCATGCAGCTGTGTACATAGAAAATATTTTCTTTGTCCATTTCCTGATGAGCACCAAGGCTGATTCCATATTGTAGCTGCTCTGAATGGTCCTTAAATAAACAGAGGTATAAATGTATTCTCCATGGTTTGCCAAACATTGCTTCGGAAAGGTACATCACTTACCCTACATATATCATCTAAGTTCTGTTTGCATATACATTGCTGATAGGAATATAAATTGTCTTAGCAATTCTCACTTTGAATTTTGCTTTAGACATCTCCCTATAAAAATTCAATAATAGGGCTGGAGAGATGGCTCAGGTGTTAAGACTGTGCTTTACAATCAGAAGGTCCTGAGTTTGGATCCCAGGTCCACATAAAAACGCCAGGTATAAACTGTGGCCACTTGTACTTCCATTTCCAGGTGGGTGGAGCCTGAGAAATTCTAGAACAAAGTAAGAAGGAAGGAGAAGCAATCCAGGATGATTCTGAAATCACCCTGGGTCCTCTACAAGGACACACAGAAATACAATTAATTAATTAATTAGTTAGTTAATTAATTAAACAATAAAGCAAAACATCATGAATCAACATCCACTTGTCTGTGTCAGACAATGAGATAGAAATGTGAACACAGTAACCATGTTTTACTCTTCCTCATGAAATTTTACAATGTTCTTTGTACTGTCTCTGAAATGATTTGAAATGTGAGCTGCTCCCCTTCCCCACAGTCTCATGTGTTTGAATCCTTCGCTGCTGCCCGTGTTTGGGAAGGTTATGGCACCTTTAGGAGGTGGAGTCTTGCTTGAAAAAGGCAATCACGGGGGATGGGTTAGCCACGCCCTGCTTCAGTGAGTGAGTTTGCTCTTGAGCTTGCAGCAGCAGTTTTCAGCCTCCTTGATGGAAGTGGCCTCTCCCAGCTTCTGCCTCCAGCCATGACTTTTCTGCCATGAAGGATTGCATCTCCCCTCTGGAACCATAAGCTGAATAAACCTTCCTATTCTTCCTTAAGCCCCTGACTTTTTGTATTCTCTCACAGCAATAGAAAAGAGTCACTGGTACGTCTCCATTTTATGTGGTTTCAACAATTAGCACATGTTATACTCAATAGAACATTTTTTTAACTTTATTGTGTGTGTGTGTGTGTGTGTGTGTGTGTGTGTGTGTGTGTGTGTGTGTGTATGGGCACTATGTGTCCCTGTGGAGGACCAATGGATACTTAGGGAATCAGTCTGGATTGATTCTATCTCATTTTTGCTTCACTCAGATTTACCAGGCACTAGTTACCATGGCTAGAAGTTCAGGCTACTGTTGTCTCTGCCTAGCGTTTTTATGTGGTACTTGGGATCTGAACTCAGGACCTTTTACTTGTGAGTCAGAGGATTAACCCCTAAACATCTCTCTAGCTCTTAAAAATGACAAAAATTTTTAGAAATTACAATAAAATTTTTTTATTCATTGTGCATGTGTGCATGTACGTGTATGTATGTGTGTGTGTGTGTGTGTGTGTGTGTGTGTGTGTGTATGTGTGTGTATGTGTGTGTGTAGAACCACAGGCGAATTTGGGAGCCACCATGGACCGCCTCCACCTCCTCCTTGTTTACTCTGTCCTGGGATTCACAGGCTCTGCCTTGCCAGGACCAGAAATGCAGGCCGACCCTGCTTCTGCCCAGCATCTGTAAGTGGGGTCTTGGATCCCAACTCAGGACCTTCTGCCTGCAAAGCAGAGTTTAACCCCTGAGCCACCTCTTCAGCCCCACAATAAAATAATTTAGAAGGCTTCAAATACACTCACAAATTTAAATTTGGTATATTGGATAAGTGGTTTTCTTTCTGAAGAGCAAGCAGTAACAGGCACAGTGAGTAAATTGTATGTATATTTTAATGTCATATATTTATGATTTATTCCTGATAAAAATACTATAATGATTTGGGTCAAATTTATTATTAAATTTTCTTTCAAAAGAAGTCAACACAGGCCAGTGAGATGAGCAAGCAGGTGGTTAAAACTGGAGTCTAGAAACTTTGATCCGCAGAGTCCACAAAGCAGTAGGAGACCACAGACATCAAAAAGCTGTTCTCTGATCCTCATATGTAGAGCCTGGTTCTCTCCGTCTCTGTCTCTGTCTCTGTCTCTGTCTCTGTCTCTATCTTTTTCTCTCTCTTTGATAAATAAAAATATTAACAGGCACAGTTTTTCAAAATTAGCGGATATAGGTGACAACACATTGATGTTAATACAGTGTGTAGATATGTGAGTGGTATCATATTTAATTAATACTAAGCATTAACTTTGGACATTTTTTAGCAAAAGTATCACCTTTTTTTTTGGAAAAAACACATCAGGACCACTGTAACAGTGCAAAAGTTTTACTCTCTTCTAAGGCAAACATGTTTGTTTCCTTGTTAGATCAAGAATGAATTCATTCTGTTTGGACTTCACTTTAGCCCATCTATTTAAGTTTGTGCGTATACAGTCTCTGATTAAAGTGTGGGCTCACTCTGAAAAAGAGAATTCTGCTGTGATGTGCATTTCATGCAGTGGGCTCTGGAAAGCCTGCAGAGATGGGACTCACTGGGTCCTGAAGGTTGACTGCAGCATGGGTGGCCGCTGGGAAGATTGTCTCTGAACCCCTCCTTTACTGTCTTCATGACAATAGCTCCCCAACCCAATGTCTATGGGGTTGTAGCCTTCAGTGCAAGACCTGTTTCCTGTGCTCAGTATACACCAAGTGGCTCTCTTAATATGCCCTTGTAATGATGGTTTGATCAGTTAATTTCCCAAATGTAAGTGATTGACACCCAGAAAGAAAACATAACCTTGGTTATCTTCAGTGGAGGAAAAGCTTTATCCAAAGAACCCTGGGTTAGTCTCAATATTTGTTTCCTGGATGGAAAAAATGCTGAACTCTCTATAAGGCTCAGTAGACTTCTCAGATAGATAGGCCCAGTTTGGTTTGTTAGTTGTATGCTCCACAAATACTGTCACTCCTTTCCCCTGATCCTTCCAGGATGAGCAGCGACTGTAACTCATGGTAAGCACTTCAGAGAAGTTAGTTCAGAAGTAGAGGTAGTGGACCCAATCTTTAAGTTGTCTGTATTTACTTTAGGGTGCTTGTATATACTAGTGTGGATATATTTTGAATAAATAAGACATAAATTAATAATTCTAGAAATTATCTGTGATCAAAGTGCTATCTGTACCAGTTTCCTTAGTTTAATATGAGCTTGAAAGCAAAAGACTACCTGATAGTTTTTAAGATGATGAGTGGAAATGGGTTTGACACAAACCCCCTGAATTTAGTCATCACCATGCACAGTTTAGATGTGTTCGTAGGAGAGAAACCTTCCAACATTATTGCTAGATGTTTTTCTCATTGACTATTAGTGTTGACCTCTATGCTGTAGCATAAGTTTTGATTAAATAAAATGTCTGATAACCTTTTCACATCACATATATTTTTGACAAAGTGTTAACCTTTGTGCTAATAATTTCACTGGAATTCTTCATAATTATTAGCATATATAAATTTTGCTTAATGTTAATTCAATTTTCACCAGGTTTATCTATTAAAAAAAGACTCATTCTACACGAGCTTGAAATTGCAGTTAGAATAGAGCAAAATAAAATAAATGAAGTAATATTATGAGCAGTGTTTATTATACAATGTTAATCCAAAATGGAAAATTTAATTTTGATATATTGAGTATTTATACTGTGTGTTTCAGATCTCAAAATCTAAAAGATTCTCTGTGAAAATGGCACTAACTTTGTGACGTCATTATACTTGTGTCTCCTCCTCATTCCATGATATCTGTCCTTCACTTCGCTTTGTGTTGGTTTTTCCATCAGAACAATTTCTGGCCCCAGATTCAGTAATGGTCAGTTTGTGAAGAACCTGGGATGGAGCTCTACACAGGCATCAGCCTCTGGCTCAGGTCTGTAGACATGGCTTCTGTGTGACTTTGTCTGGATTGAACATCCAAGCTCTTGTCAATGTGACATAGTTTCCACATTGTCTCTGTAACAGTTACTCTTAACTGCTGCTATGAGAGAGCATCTAAAGGTCAAGTAACTTAAGAGAGAAAGGGAGATATATTCAGCTTGCAGTTCCAGAGGGGAGATGCAGTTTTCAAAGCAGAGGCAGCATGGCTGGCTGGCTGGCCAAAGCCGGAAGAGGCTATGTCACTGTAGATATCTTGGAGGCTGAGAGCTACAAGTCTGCTTAATACAAAGGCAGACTTCTCCTGGAGGTAGGATGGGATTCATCCACCTCAAGGCCTACCCCTTGTGACTGCCATCCTCCAGCAAGGCTCCACCTCTCAAAGTGCTATGACCTTGCCAAACACATGAGACTGTGGGGGACACATTTCAAACCATGACAGTCTCTTACTGAGGTTGATCATCAGATCATCCTCTCCCCACATAGCCTCAGGTCTCTGAGATCCACAGCCCCTCTGAAGGTAACAATGGTATATTATTTAATGTTGAACTCATTGCATCTGTGCAGATTTTAGAAGTAATCACTTTGTAAATAGATGCTTGTCACTTACTATCCACTTCACCTGTTGAAATCTCAGTCCACAACAGGATGCAATCAAGATGTAGGACTACTGAGAAGTTGCAATGTAAAGAGGTCAGAGCTCACACAAATAGGTTTGATCTCTCATCAGAACAGCTCCAAGAAGCATCCTTGTCTGTTGTACTCTGTGAGTACATGGATAGGAAGCTCCTTCTTAGAGCCTAAAAACTGACCGATTAGGGAGACCAAAGAAGCAGGTGCCTTGATCTTGGAATATTCAGCCTCAAATTTGTGAGAAATCAACTTGTATTTTTAAAAGATTCTTAAAAAATGTCAATGGAAGGATTGAAAACAAGTCCTTTTTCCAAAGTCTTTTGAAACTCTCTGAAGTGCACCACCTGTTTTGGTTTAGAATTCTAATAAAAACAGGCAATAAAAATGAAGGCTGGTGATTAACTTTTTATAAACATCTTACAGGAAACTTGCCTTTGTAAATAATGAAAGTATTCTTTTAATTTTCACAGAAAAGTATAAAAAATCATAAAGGTACACTTTCTTAGATTAGACTACTTGCGACACCATTTGGTTTTGATTGTGTAATTTACTTCAGTTATTTCTTTTAAAGAAAGGTCTTTGTCCATGAAATGTGATAGTAATGAATCAATTCCATATTATATTATAAGGTATATAGCATATTGTTCTATTTATATTATATTATAAACTGTGAAGTTTGTGGCATGGTGAATTGTGCTGGGTGAACTTATAGTGAAGGGTAATTCCTATTTTCATAGCTTGTGCCTGATACATAACAAAAGTTAATATTGTGTGGCTTAAATCACTTTCTTTTTTATTACTGCCACAAATAGAAGCCTTACAGAGGAACAACTAAGTATGTGCGTATTTATCAGAAGCTTCAAGTTATAACTGCATTGCAAAATACATTAGAAGTATGTCAAATGCTCTGAGTCATTAGATTAGAAATAATTGACTTTTTAATTAGGTAAACGTTTCCCGTAATTTCCAGCTTTCCTCCTACTTACACACAGTATTATTTGATAAAGTCGGAACTGTATAGATTAGTAGATCCAAATCATCAATGATGAAACATTTATGAAACATCACTGTATACTCTGGCACTCTAGACCAGTTATTACTAAGGTTCTCCCAGGCTCAAGCCTCGCCCTGGAGGGTCTGGAGAGCAGCCTGAAGCAGGAGTCAGGCAGAAACATTAGGCGTCAAGATTCAGAGCAAGAACAGTGTAGATTAGTTTTTACTTTTTATGTTCTTCCTACATGCTCTACTATAGTGTCCAGATTCTTTTTAAATATTTTATCTATCATCTATCTATCTATCTATCTATCTATCTATCTATCTATCTATCTATCTATCTATTTTTATTACTGAAAGAGAGTGAGAGAAAGAGATGTACAAGCATGATGGTTTCATATGTACATGTTAGATGGCAACTTTTGGTAGTCAGCTCTTTCCCTATAGCATGTGTGTTCTGGGAATCAAAATTGATCGCCAGGTCTGCATACCAACACCTTTTTTCCCATGGGGACAATTAGTTGGCATGATGAATTCTCTTCTATAAGATTCCTGTCAACACTTAATTTTAAGTATTTGACTTATTTGTGTGTGTGTGTGTGTGTGTGTGTGTGTGTGTGTGTGTGTGTGTGTTCGTGTATATCAGAGGACACTGTGTGCCCCTGTGGAGGGGTCCCTGTGGATAATTTGGAAATTATCCTAGATGGCTTCTACCTCCTTCTTGCTTCACTTTGGAATTTCCCAAGCTCTGCCCACCAGGGCCAGAAGTTTGGGCTGCTGCCATTTCCACTTGGCATTTTTTAGTGGGACCTGGGATCCAAACTCACAACCTTCTACTTGCAAGACACAGTCTTAACTCCTGAGCCATCTCTCTAGCCCCCATCAACATTTTTTGAATGTAGAATGCATTATAATTGCGTATTAGGACATAGCACAACTTATTATATTTTCATTGCAGATTGAGTATAAACAAATCCTCTACCTATTTTACAATTGTGGTGGATGGAAGAATTTTTAGAGAGAAACTTGCAACATTTTTCTTCACTGCCCCAGCAGTGCTCATTACAGTGCTAGTGGGTGGATGCACTCAGGCATGTTTATATATAAGTGTGATCTTTTCCCGCTCTTCTGAGAGAGCTACACAAGGGGTTAGTCATGCTTTGCAGCCCTTTTCCAACTGTTAAAAATAAGCTAAACATGGAATTGGCAACAACCTGTATCCATCCCGAGTCTATCTTTAGCTTACTCCCTCAGTAATATAAATCCATCACAGACACTTCAGTAACATATGAAATAGGAATAAATTCAGTGAAGAAGCTGGAGTAGATTAGACAAAGGACCTAATGAGTTTAAATTCCTCACCCATGTAACACCTGAAAAAAAATATGTGTTCCCTGGTCTCTTGGTCAGTTATAACAAAATACCATAAACTGAGTGATTTAAATAAGGAAATTTATACATACTCACTCATATATTTACATCTGTTCATTAAACTGAAAGAGTCTTTGGTCTTAAAGAATCTTCAGTTCACATTGCTGGCACCTTCCTTGTGTCTTACAGAGTCTTTTCATGGGAAGAACACAGTTCTCTGGTCCACTGAGATCAACTTTGTCTGTATATGTGTTGTCCAGCACAAAAGGAAGGATCTTAGGGAAACGAGGAATCCATCCTGTTCCTCTTCTGCTCTGTTCCTCTGGGCTGCAGCTGGCCATGTTACAATGACAGTTATGAACCAGAGGGTACACAGGAAGTACGCAGCAAGCACACAGGAAGTACACAGGAAGTACACAGGAAGTATACAGGAAGCAGAACAAGGACTCAATACCAGGTAACGTATTGCCTGTAGCAAGGCTCATCCTAAATGTTTCATAATTTTCTCAAATAGTCCTACCAGCTGGGGACAAAGTGATCAATCAAATCAACAAGCCTCACATTCAAATTGTTTAGAGCTTACTCAAGATGGAAGCCTGTGAGTGCCAGTCACAGAGATGCTAGGGAAAACATCTGTCACTAAAGAGAGCAAACTCGGGCTGAAGAGGTGGCTCAGGGGTTAAGCCTCTGCCTTGGAGGCGGAAGGTCCTGAGTTCAGATCCTAGACACTACATATAGATGCCGGGCAGAAGTGGTTCTACACACACACACACATACATGAACACACATGCATACATGCACAATTGAATAAATAATACATAATAATAAAAAATTTAAAAAAATAAAGGGAGCAAACTCAAGACTGCAAGCAGAACATGAAAGAGCTATCTGAGAAAGACGGGACTTTACTACAGAAGAGCAACACCCACTGTTTCATTTCAATTCTATTTGCCATTCTTCTAAGTTCTGAGTAACTAGGGGCACAGGAGAATGACCAGTTGACAAAGTGAACTGAGCTTAGAAGAGGGACACTGAGCTGGAAGGACACTAGAATGTATCTCAGCAACACGATCTTTCTTCAGGAGAAGAGCTATCTTTGTCCCTCAGTCCCTTCTCAGCAAATGCAATCCAGAGAAATGGAAGAGGTAAAAACAGCATTCTGGGTCTGCATTTTGTTATTTCAAGTCAGGACACATGGGAATTCTCAGGGCCCATGGAGGTCTTTTATTCTAAGTCAGAATTCTATTATTAGAGACACAAATCATGTGCTTCCACTAGTGTTTTTTTTTTTTTTTGTATTTAAAAGCTGCAAGATATTTTTGGAAGTTTCAGCCTTTTAAAGGCAAATACCACATAAACTTCTAAGTATTTCCAATAATTTAATCCCAGTTCCACTGTGAAATTAGTGACCATCCAGTAGACTATCATTAGTTATAGTGGTAGTTTTAATTCTGGAAAAGTTTGGGTCATTATATTCAATCAACTATTTTTTTAGACAAACACCTATAATTGGTGAAGAACAGGAAGTAGAAAGCACATTTATAGAAAAGCAAATAAAATATGATTTTAAAATAAAAATCAGTATTTAACTATACTTTGCTGAGTCATGAGTTCATAAAGCACAAATGAATGTCTGTGATGTTGGAAGGTTACAAAGGAAAAGACACAGCCATGTCACATTTGTATTTTTAATTGGTAGTCAATCTATTTTATTTGGTTTTACATTTTCACAGTTTATTTTCCCATATCATCTTGGGTCCTTCACTTGCCTTAGTTGTCTTTGTGGAGCAAATAATCTTGTGGAAAACAGAGACACTACCAGTGTCATGGAAGAAACCAAAATAGGACTCAACAATGAGTGCTATTCAAATGAAAGAACTGAAACATGTTGCTTGTGAACATTCATCATTTTTAATTACATTAGGCTTGAGCTTTTGAAATCTCACATATGAATTCAATGAATTTAAATCATTTTCACCCTCCCCTTATTATCCAATTGCATCCCCTGTAATTTTCCACTGCAAAGACTTCTGCTTACACAGGGTCCGGTCAGTGTACAGAGCTCATGTGCATTATCCTGCAGCATTGTTTATAATCTTCCCTCTCCAGTCACTCAAAACCCACCTACCTAGAGATCATTACCATAGTCAATGTCCCTGCCCTTCAACGCTCAGAAGAGCACGAGCTACAAACTCGTACTCCTGTTCCCCTTTCCTTTGAACTCAGAAAAATGAAACTTTACTCCTCTGCTTTATTCTTTCTCACTTCTACTCCTCATTCTTTCTCATTAATTTTTCTTGTTTTTTTTTTTAGTTTTTGATAGTTTTAATCATGTACATAACAGACATTTGTCAACTTTACCCTGTATCGCCCTATTTGGCACCTTTTTTCTCGCACCGTGTGTGTGTGTGTGTGTGTGTGTGTGTGTGTGTGTGTGTGTGTGTGTGTATGTGTTTCCTGCTGAAATACAGGTGCTTTATCAGTTGCTGGGCACTTGATATGCATGGCTGGCATATCAGTGGGTATAAGAGAGGTTGTGGTCTCATGAGATATTTTCACATCCATGATGAAAAACATGATGATTTCGATGTCCTATTTGCTGAGAGCTTAACAGTTAGTCTTCACAAATTGCCAAGAAGTGATTCTCTGTGTTAACTTCTAGTCATTGGAAAAAGAAGCTGTATATATGAAGGCTAAAGCTACACTAATCTAGAGATTTAAAAATAAGCATTAACAAGTCAGATTAATACTGTGCCAATTTAGCAAATGATAATAAGCCCTCCTTTAGGGCCTATGACCTCAACTCATCTAGTTCTTAGCTAGATTTACAATATTGAACAAGAGCCCCTTCCTATGAACAGTTCCCATAAGTGGTTGGTTATTGCCAATAACATCCACAGTCTCAGGCTGTTTCTTATTACAGCTCAAATGTATTCATTGCTGGGCATAAGCTATCAATAAGGAGGTCTGAGATGCACCCCTAAATAATGTAGGGTATTTAAATTGCTCTTGTTTACCCAGCAGTGTGTGAAGATACACATTCATCACATAACATGGAAAAGTGAAGCTGGAAGTGATCTAGAAGTTTTGCCCATGGTAGCTAGCTTTCACAGTACCAGAAAACAGTATGCAGGCTGCTGGAGAAGCAAAACTCATGTACAGTCCGGACTCTTCCTTAAAGAAAAGAGGTCAGCACCTCCCTGGGACTAGGAAGGAGACCCCCTAAGTCATTACCTCTTAGCACGTACTGATAAGATTATGCTACCTAGTCATTCATTCTTGCCTGTTTATTTTAATTTACATGCTAGTTTCCAAAACAAGGCAAAATTTTTACTTTTGTCTCAATTATGAGATAAATTATCACCCAATGTAGTCTTCTGTGTGGAAACTGACTATGGCTTCTTAAAAATTAAAATAATTTTTCATGATATTTTCTTTTTCCATGCACTAACATAGTTCCTTATATAACTTAAGCACATAAAGAAAAAACAGATTTAATGACATAAAAAGAATTTTAAATATGTAGTTTGGAAAATCTAGCACGTTTATGAATCTCCTAATTGTGAAGCAAATGGGAGAAAAGCAAGTACTATCCAGCATATAATTCTGATTTAACAATTGCCAAGTTAAATGTTCTGTTTTTCCTCTGTTTCTAAGTAAAGAAAAGTTCCTGCCCAACTATTTTTGGGTAAAAAGGATTTTTTTTTCTGGAATAGCAAAATGAATATTTTTATCTCTATTGAAAATTGAAAAATTGCATTAAACATTAACTGATGATATTTCCTTTTGTAAAGACATGAGTGCATTAGGATTTATTGTGCTCATTAAACAATGCATTAAAATTACATTAAAGGACTTGTTTTCCTTCCCCCAAAGCCTGAAATATTCTAAACATTAAACCCAAAATCTTACCTCAAGGTATATTTAAACTAGAGAGCTAGAAATTCAGTGCATATGTTCAGATAATCACATTTGTGATTTTAAAAATTATTTTAATTAAGGGCAACATGATTAACAAACAAAAGAAAAACCAAACTTAAGGCAACAGTAATGCCAAAAAAGAGTGATGGACGTGACCGTAGTTTGAAAATTCAAAGAGAGTGAGAGGTATGCTGGATGCAAACAAATAATTGAGCATCAAGTCTATCACTAAAATTATGGTTAAAAATATCTGAACATGGAGTATTTTGGTAAATATCCTTGGCAAATCAAATCATATCTGTGTTGGTTTACATTACTCTGTGATATAGTCTTCCTAGTACCTTTTTTGTCTTGAGGATGATGTAAACACTGGTTGAAGAAGTAAATCTCCAATAATTATTATACTTAAAATGATTATTATTTCCCAGGAGATCAACAAGCATATTAAAATTAAATAATTGCTGCAAGAACAGAGCAGAAAATACTTGGGTGCTCTGAACTCAGTTTGGACTGACTACCCTCATGGCATCTTTGGTCCTAGAGACATATCTCCCTCTTCCAGCCCCTAGTACACCAGACAACAGGGAAAGAATCAGTGTCCAGTGGACCAGGAAAATTTTGGCACTTAACTCTCTAGTTCTTGATGGTCATTCATTGACTGAGAGCAAATGGGTTAGCCTATTTCAACAAAAACAACTAACAAAAGTCCGATGGCAAAACCATTGAAATAGAACCAAGTAAATCCTGTCTATTAAAGTGAGAACAAGAGAAGACAGAACTGAAGTGTGTTGTGCTAGGGGCTTGCTTCCTTCAACCCTTAGATCCATGTTAAATACTTCACAGAGCAAGAAGTATCAGCCAGCACAATTATCACACATGATTCATAATAAATAAATTACAGACTGAACTCTGTCTCCATAGAGACTGCGTTTAGTGGTCATAATGGCTCATAAGTAGACATTTCATCTCCACGTGAATTCTCAGCAACAGGGTTTGAGAAAAGAACGGTAGCAGCAGGATGAAAAATAAGAAAGGTAATGCTTGTCTATAATATAAACGAAAGGACAAATATGATTGGAATAATTTCTTTGAAAAAAATTCATTTCAGAAACGTGGTTTTAATGACCAATGCAAATGTGACTCACAAATTTCTTCATCATCTACAGTACTCAGACTCCACTAATCATAAATGTAAAATATAATTACCAGTCACCAAACTTTGATAATTCCCTTTGTTAATGACAGTTGGATTTTTTGGTAAGGCTTGCATTTTGAAAAGGTGACCACCTGTGTATAGCTGCGTTCGTCTCCCAGTTGTTATGTATTCAACAAAATAAACATACTGTGCTAGTCAGATACAGGTGTTAACGTGACCATTGACAGCTAAACTCTGACACATCTATGAAGAATCAATGAGACTACCAGAGATTATCTAATTTATGTGGGAGGGTCCAGCCCATGATGGGTAAGATTATTCTCGGTGCAGGTAGATAAACTGGAGGGAGAAACTTCAGTAATTTGGCATATTTCAGCATATTTTTCCAGACCTGTAGTCTGGAAATTTACATTTGCCCCCCTCTCAGCAATTCCTGTGGATATAGTGTGTTTACTTCTCTCAGGTTCTTGAGTTAGGAATTCTCCTGAAAATTGAACTATAAATTATAACTGAGAATCATGATCAATGATACATTTCCCTCGCTCCCATAAGTTCACTCAGAGATAGATGACGTGCAGACAATTGTACTATAATAATTTACATATATGTGTACATGTAAATACATTTTTTGTATATATATATATATATATATATATATATATATATCATGTGTAATTCCTTTCAATACAGCTATAGGCACAGAAAGGATTGTGTCATGCATGCCTGTTCATATAAGGCTATTTCATAAATTTTAGAACTTTCATACTCTTCAAACTATGTATAACCCATAATTTTTCACTGATTTTCCTACTGACAGACTTAGTATATTTTAGTTCTCTTGCTATTATAAATAATAGCTACATAACATTATTATAATTTTGCATTTATGTATATTTATGAGTATTTTTGTAGGATAGACCTAAGTGTGCACATTTTCAATTTTGACAGATAACTGTCAACCTATCAGCCTCAAAAATGGTACCTCACAAAATAGCTGAACCAATTTGTACTTCCATCAACTGAATATGAAAGTGGTAAATTTGCTAGACTACTTTTTCTTTTGTAATTCATCACATTTTTCTTTTCCAATACCATAATCTAATTAATGAAAACTAGAAACTTAAAATTGCAGTTTTTTGTGTTTCTGATTACTAATTAGAATAATATTTTCATCCATGTACTGTCTCAAAATTTTTTACTGAGAAATCCTGTTTATCTACTTCTTAACTTTTTATTGTTATCTTCATGCCTTATGTATTATAGGATTTCTTCATAGATGTTAAATAGTTTGACTGTATCTGTGTTGTTTTTAATTTATTCCTTGTTTCTTTTTAACTGTGTTTAAATGAACTTCATGCAGGCCAGATAGAAAAAGTGGCAATGGTGTGACCCATCTTTTTCTTCAAATCTTTTAGTTTTCTCACCCGTCGTATTGCTTAGGCAAGGAAGTAAAGGTCATTCATTAATGGCCTAAAATAGGCAACACTAATACTCTATAGCATCTTTTCTATGCACTTCTGATTATACCCTTGTACCCCTCATTTCTCTATATATCTCAAATAAAAATTAAAAATTACTGTTCCATAGAAAATTGATTTACGCTATCTCCTATACATTTGATACCAATACTACTGTTTATATGAAGTAATCATTCTGACTCTGTCTGGTTCTCTTTGTAGAGCAGCCACTATGACTCTAGATTAGCATAAGATGCAGCTGATTTGATCAAGCAGGGAGAGAGAGGGAGAGAGAGAGAGAAGAGAGAGGAGAGAGATGGAGAGAGAGAGAGAGAGAGAGAGAGAGAGAGAGAGAGAGAGAGAGAGAGAGAGAGAGAGAGAAAGGTTTAGCTCCAGACAGAGCCCAGGTTGTAAAAAAATAGGAAGGTCAATCCAGGGACTTCTGTTGTTACTTTTGATCAAAAGAAATGATTCACATACCACAGAGGTCTTCCAGTTGGATGTCAGCCTAAAAGGCTGCATGGCTCACTTGTCAGCTACAAGGGGATCTTGTCTGAAAATAAAACCAGCACAAAGGAGAGTATGCATAAAGATGGAGATGAACCTGAAGCAGATGATGTAGCTTGTAGTTGTGTTATCAAGAGTTACAAAAGCTAACACTGACCTTGCTTGGATACCATGTTTTCAGCTGCTATTTCAGAAATGCTCTTTTGAACAGCATCCCATTACACCTTGTATTTCAAAAAAGAACCTTTCCAGTACATTCCCACCATGATAATTTAAAACCCTCTATGCTGTGATTTTATTTATATTTGCCATATATTTAATAGTTTTCTTGTACTTACAGCTCAACATCATTGCAAAAATATTATTATGGTAAAGCCTAAGTAAGAAAGGGAAAGGTATTCATGCCCTAGGAGGAGCATTACTAGTATTTTATGACATACTTTCTGTGTTGTTCATGCTCCCCTCTTTCTCTATTCACTTCAATAAAAATTAAAGGTTGTGAGAAAATGGACTCATTTTGGGGATTAAAGCTTATTTAAATTGCTTGAATAATTAAATAAGATGACTATAGCTACAGATGACTTGTTTGATATTTATTTTGTATTTCACCTTTCCTTCTGCTCTTCCATTTCTCCCTTTGAAAAACATTTTTTAATTTGCATTTACTTTATAAGAAGTAAACTTTCTGCTTTGTTAGCTCATTGTCCTTGATTCTTTGTACTATGTTCTTGTTTGTATTAAATGTTTTTTTCTTTTGTTATGCATATTTTTATTGAGCAGTCAGTTGCCATTAGGTAAATTTAACATCATTGAATGGGTTCATAATCATTTGCACTGGTACCATTTTATACTTTCATCTTAGCATGAGTAATCTGGTCTCAATTTCATGCTCTTTTACTTCATTTACCAAAAATTCTGCATTTCTTGTGATCCAAGTGAGAAGGTCACAAATTGTTTAATGAATGCTTGAAAATATCTATTTTTTAAAATTAATTTTGTTTTTATTTTAATTTTTTAGGTCTCATACATGTAGACAATGCATTTTGATTATAGCTACTACTTTCTCCCATTTCCTCCGTACATTTCTCTAACATGTTAATCTTCTACCTTTATGTCCTAATTTTTTCATTGGAAAATATAGAATAATATGTAGGTAATAAAAGGAAACACATTAAGGATGTACATAGTTATGACTGAGCCCCCAACTCCTCATGGTTCAGAACACATGATAAAGCTGAAGAACAGCAGTTTTGTCCATCTTCTATGAGACTAAGTTCATGGTGGAGCACACGGAGCTCTGACCCACAGGAGGTGGTCCCCACTCCGGCCCCATGGAGATGCTGCCAACTGGAGGCTGTCCTTGTGAGAACACAGGAGGTCATCCACCCTGTGAGCATATGGAACCTCAACGACGACAGGCCATCCACATTGCAAGCATTTGGAGTCTACCCCGTGATTGGCCTTCATGTTGTGAGTACATAGATATGGAATTCAGGGTTTTGGAAGGCAGTGTGGTATGTCAAGCTATTAATCATTCACCTGTCCACAGGTCAGAACACTGAATATAGTTCAGTCTCATCTCCTCTCTGCCACCCTCTGATGCACAGGGGACGGAGAAGCAACATATGAAGTATCTCTAGGGGTAGTGAACATATCTATTTTGATGTTGTTTGAGAGATGAATTTTTATTGGAATGTGAAACAGTAATTATGGTACCATTCTGCTTTTCTTTTGGTTGTTTGGAAAGAAGAATCAATTAACTTTCAGATTTCTTTCTTCCTGTGAACAGACTATCTACCAATATCTACCTATCTATCAACACACATACAATTTATTTTTCCTGTTGATACCACTTTATTATTTCTTTAATCCAACTTCTAAGCAATATTATTATGATGCATCTTTTTTGGTGTCAAGAATACATCATATCACCTAGGCTGACCTTAAGCTCACTAAGTAGCTGAAACTAATCTTGATCCTCATCTTCAAACTTCCATTCCATAATTGCTGGATTCACATATGTATACCATTGGGCCACGGATTCCTGGTATATTTGTAGTCTTATTTTATTTTGCCTTACTTTCTTCTGTCTGTTTCTCTCTTTGTAGAGTTTTCCAGTTACATTTAGAGCTAGCTATTTGCATGTGTCCTAAAACCTGGTGATGTGAAATTTATCTAATTTTCAGCCCTTTCTTTGTTTTGTTGTGGAAGATTTCTTTAGCTACTATCACCTTTTATCGTTTTTATTCCACTGTCCAATTTTTCAATTAATAATACCAAGTTTATTAAATATAACATAAGATAGATTTTCCTCTAGAATTCAACTGAAATAATTTTGTATTTCCATATTTGTTTAAATGATTTTCTTTCCCTCTAGCTAATTGCATGTATGGAATAGTCAGAAAACAATTTTTTGTCTATTTCTTCCATTTCCATTTCATGTTAGATCCATTTGTCTCCTCATAGGCTTTCATTTTTCTGTCTTTTACATACCGGTTCAGGCAGTCCTCAATCATCATATGACCAAGATGGGCAGGTTGGACACACCTAGTAGGCATTTTAGAAATGTGCAGGCAAAGATTTGAATACTATTCTCATAAAGCATTTCACAGAGGAAAGGATTATGAAGAGTTTAGCTGAACGTGCTACTGAAGGAGAGCTAAGACACAGAAAATAGACATATTGAATTAGGCATCCTTTTTAAATGAAGAATTTTCCTTTTATATAAACAAAAATAGAGATTTTCCCAGCTTCCCTTCGTCCCACTCTGACTCTCCACACTTCGTCTCACAGCCTTCACCCATTCTCTGTCTGTCTGCTTATGTGGGTCCCAGGGTTCCCTTTTGGTTGTGCTCTGGTAGGGCTCAGGCCTCTGCGACAGTTTACAGGACCCTTCACCTGTCTAGTCCTTGCCTCTAAAGTTCCCACTGCATGTAGTTACTTCTCCTGAGTCCCTACCTGGTACATGGGAAGTTTTGATATATGTCAGTCATTGTGCAGGTCTGGTAAGGGGAGTGGGTTCCTGGATGCGGCATGCCTGTGTTTACTGGAGTAACCTGGCCAGCAGCACACTTCCTTACCATTAGACTCTTACATCTTGACCACCCCACTTCTGTAAGATTCTCTGAGCCTTAGGATGGGAAGAGGTTTGGTTGGCCTGATCCAGTTTGAGTATTTTAAGGTACTCATTCGAGATACTCTGCCCTGTAGTTGGTTGTTCTTATCTATTTTACTTCTCTTCAATTACAATAGGCTGCAGAGTTTCACCCAGAGAATTTGTAAGTCAAATTTCACTTTGTTTTCTACTAAATATTACTGAAAATTAAGACCTTAATAAAAAAATTTTCCCATGAATTTCAACTTTGTTAATTTTTACTGGTGTATTCACTTCCCTTCTGAATTTATGTCCCATGAAATTGCAGGGAGGACGCTATGGCAACAAAGAAAACAAACACCTCCTTTCTCAGCTAGTTGTGAAGATGTAGAAAAACTAGAAACTTGAAATTTGATTTGGTGCTTCAATGTTTCTATTTTTTTTTCTGCTTGGTTGTTTAATTACAACATTACTGTTAGTGCTCTGTGTTCCTCTTGTGTCAACAATCTAGCTATCTTCATTAATTTCTCTCTATGAAAGACATTTTTGGAAGCAAACAAAAAAGGCCACTGAATTTCAAAGTACTTAATTGTTCAGTTTCACACTTTCTGAAATGAAAATGCTTAACTTGTTTTACTCGTATAGAAATACTTGAAATATTAAATCAATAAATAAATGCTGCAGAAAGAGCTGCTTTTGTGTTTGCTGTCCATTGTTCACATTTATGCTTAAAAACTGGGTAATATCTGCATCTAGTAAAATTGTTGTAGGCAGGTTGTGTTAGTTCTCAGATGCTATGAAAAGTGTCTGGATAAATAAGTCATTACTTTAGCACATAGTTACTGGGAGATACTGTCTATCAGGGAAGATAGTATGGCAGAAGCAGGAACCTAGCCCTCATATGGCATTCACACCCAAGATAAATCCAAATCAATGACTGAGATATCTCTCTCAAACCATAACAAAGTTTATAATTTCATCAAAATTAATTTAAAATTAATTTTTGGTCTTTAGCCAAAAATTATTGAACTCTCTATTAGTGGGTATTTTTAACTCTTCAATATGTTCCATTGATCCATGCATCTATATTTTAAATGATAATACGCCTTTATATCTGTGTTGTATTTTGGGATTTTAAATAGAGCATTACAAATCTCCAAATTTGTTCATTTTTTTGACTTTTGGAGAATCTCATACGGTAAATAAGCTTTAGACTCATAGCTTGATATGCGTTTGATAGCTATAAAGAAGCTTGCTATGATTCTGTAATTTTATCAACTAGACAGATTCATATATGAACAATTTACAAATTCTAATAATGTTGTCAAGGATGATGTTTTTCATTTTTATTTTTTATTCTTTGCTGTGCTTATTAATACTATGATGTTTTGCTAATTTCTCAGGGCATCACCTAACTCGTCTCTTCCTTCTATCCTTGAGATTCTTCTACTTTCCCAAAGGATTTTCTCTTACCTTTCTGTCTGTTTTTTTGCGTGCAACCCACTGAGTTTAAGAAGAATTGTCTGCATTAGCCTGTGTCTAGGTGCTCACTGGAACATAAATGTGTATCAGTAGCAATGAAGCAAGAGAGCCCCTTCTCCCAGTCATTCACCATCATTAACCATTCACATTCAGAACCTCTGCACTCACTCATGATGAAAGACAAGGACTAACTTTCCTTTCGTTTAGTTCTTTGATTTGCATCATCAGCGCTCATTATATACTACGTACATATTGCCATAATTATGTATTATATATATTGTCATAAATATGTACTATGTACATAGTGCCATAACTGAACATGCTTATTCTGAAGTATTTTACATTTTGGCAGCATTATGAAATGTATTATTTCACCATCTCTATATTAGTCTACAGATTCCTAGTAGGCTGTATTGTTTCAATACTTGGACCACATTTACATTGTTCTTTGAATTTTCACCTAGAAAATATCATATGTGAACACAAAAGTTGTAGTTCTTCTGATTAAATGGAAGTTTTGTTTTTATTATTTCCCTACTTATTTTTTAATGTAGATTTTGGATAGAAGTAGTCAATCAACTTGACCTGCTTCATTTGTCATGATGAGAAGTGTCCAGAACCTCACAGTGAAGGAGATTGCTAAATTATATTCTACAAATATATTTTGGCAGGCTGAGAAATTTGATCTTCCTCTGTTTGGACTCTTCTGATCAGTGGATACTGCCTGTGTTTCTTCTGCATGGACTGATGAATTTTATTACCTATTGATGAGTGATCTATTTCTTCTTCTGTGGAATGTGTTTATCTTCTTTTGATATTCAGATATAACTAATGCAACAAAATAGATCATAAAGTATTTCTGCCTTCTGGTAAGATAATGGGGATTTAGTAGCGCCATCTTTTAATGTAGGGTGGACTTCAGAGATGAAATTAGCTTAGTCTTATGGTTTTCTGTATTGAAACTGTTATTTCAATTGTGGTCTGAAAGTATAACTTATTATATTCATTTTTAATTCAGTTAAAGTTTATATATTGGTAATATTTGGCAGGAAAGTCTTCAATTTTCAGAAATCTTGAGTGCTTTCAGATGATTTATATCCTGTTTGGTTTCCTGCCCACCTGGGATAAACATCACTGAAAAAGAAATGCCAAGACATATGCTGTAATGTTGTATTTATCCATATCGCTTTTGAATTTTTCCTGTATACTTTCTTTTAGATAGATAAAAGGACTTTATAGTTTATTGTAGAATGGACCTCTTTTGTTATTATTTTAAGTCATCTTTACCTGTGGAAAGAATATATTTCTTGTGATGGAAAATTATCATGGACATTTTGTCATTCTTTGTAATCACAGTGTATTTTTAATTCTTTAAATTATTTACTTGTACAAGTCTTTATATTTGAAGCAATTACTTTTAGACTGTGTTGTTTAGCTATGCAATGTTTTATTTAAAGAAACTGATTTAATTAAAGTAAATATAAACACAAAAAATTAATTCTCTATGAATTGGCAAGAGGATTATATTTATATTTGATGAATTGTGTACTTAATTATAGAGGAAACTGATCTTTCTTTTGGCAGCCAAACTCAAAAATCTTCTCCACCTGAGGATTCATTTTGTTTATTTTCACTACCTAAAATTCATTTAACTCTTAAAATTATTTTATTCATAGTAATCTCTTTATTCCTGCTTATCTTACTTTATTCTGATTCTTGTTACATATTTTACATAATTTAACTGAAGTTTTGTAGCTTCTTTTGTAATTTTTGATTGCTAATCTTTTTATTAATTTAAAAATGTAATCTTTCTCTGTCGTTGTCATACTTTTTAGAATTCATTAATCAGTTGCTTGAAAAATACTATTTTAAGAACTGCTTAAACAATTTGATTAACATAGAAAAATCATTCATATTATTAAAATTGGAAGTATATGAATTGTATATATGTATATGCAATGATTTTAATGAGCTTATAAATCACATTCACTCTACAAAATTGCCTTCACAATTGAAGTTTAAAGAAAATTTATTTTTGCATAACTACAAGGGAAAATTGAAGTATGTATTTTAATTTTTTTTCTTTTACTAATTTCTTTCCTGGGTAATCTGACCTTCTTGGGTAAATTCATACTTACATTAATTTTTTTCTTCTGAGTCAGAATCTGTGATTTCAAGTACCCCGTGATAGGGACCATTAGAGTTAATCTCAGTGATGTTAAGAAAGAAAGCATCTTATTTGCTTAAACTACAGCTGCATCTTAAACAAATCTTCAGGGAATAAAAGATCCTTATAATGTCCATGTAACTTTTACTTTTCTCTCATTGAAAAGCTGGTAGTATGGGGTTGAGGAAATGGCTTAGCTCAGTGTTTAAAGTGCTTGGGGCTCAAACAGGAGAGATGAAGTATGTATGTCTAAAGTTGTGTAAGCTTTGAATGGGCATGATATTCCACTTCCAATTTCAGCTCTCAGAAGGCAGAGACCAGCAATACCTGAAGTTGACCAGCTAGTGAGACCAATAATAGCTACTCAGATCTGGGTTCCGTTAAGAAGACTCCACCTTAATGAGTAACATGTGAAGTAACTGCGATGATTGCCTGTCTGTTGCATAGTGCCATGGCAAGCTGGCAGGTACTTCCAGAATTGACTGCCAGGGAATTCCTTGAGGAGGGTTGACCCACCACAAGTGTATGGGACGAGGTCACAGATTTATTGGAATGGAAGTGGAGTGTGAGTTGAGCATGGGGTTGTCATTGCTCTCAGCTTTTTTTGTCGTGGGTGAGAATGACTGGCTATGCTAAACTCCTGCTTCCGTGACCTCCTACCATGGAGAACTGTCCATTCAAAGCATAAGCAGAGATCCACCATTTCTTCCTTCAGTTGCCTTAGTCAGATATTTACTCACAGAGAAAAGCGGGTAATGCAGTTACATTTGGAGGTTGGAGGAAACAGCAGCACCACTGTTAGAAACAATTGTTTGTAGGACCCAAGAGAAGAAAATGATGTCAGAGATTTGGATGCGTGCCTTCCCCTGGGGCTGTGTCACCCATGCATCCTCCAATCATGCTCACAATCTGTGTGCCTCCATCCCAGTATCCAAAAGGGCTCCAAACATCTACACAATCTGTGCATTCATGTATCACCTTGCATGCTTACCCTTTAACATTTGAAATACGATTGTCCTTCAGGGTACAACTCACTCCTCTTCTACAGAACACCCGTCTCGCCATTCTGTTCCAGAAAATCTTTATCAGTAGTGAAAAAACACATTATCGACAACGTGGAATGGGCAGGTTGACACATTAGATCCTAGTAGTTCAGCTTAGAAATGGTAAACTCAGTACAAATATTATGTTTCCCTCATTCTGGGTTCTATAAAGGTAAGATTGAGAAGAAAAAAAAAACCCAGCAGACTCACATTCCTTCTTGAATTGGCAAAAGGTAATACAAATGTTTAGATGATTATGAACTCCTGTATACATGCATACACACACACACACGCTTTTCTGAAAGAGACAGATGGATTGATGAAAGAACTATTGGCCGGAATATTGCTCAATTTTATGATGCATTTTTATCTTAAAGGCAACACATTCATAGAAAATTATTAATCAGACGAACATAGTGTGTGACGCTGAAGCATATGCATCGAGAACATTTTCTTGATTTCAGACCATTCTAAAATCAGCAGCAAGTTTGCAGCTTTACATATAAAGTAAAATTCTAATGAAGGAATGTTTTCTATACAAAGGAACATTATTTTATCAAAATTATCAATGTTAAAACTGTGAGAAGCATTGACCTCCCATACATGGGGATTTTCATGCTGTGTAAGTAGAATTTAATATTCCATTCTCTCCAGCACACATCATGCATACACACACACACACACACACACACACACACACACACACACACACTCATACTGACATCATGCATACACACACACACACACATACTCACACTGATTTCTGATCTGAAAGATTGTTTTTGCTTTTGAGCTTTGCTCCATATTATGAGCTCTCGCTCATCAGACTGTTCAATGTACAATCACTTATCACTGAACAGAATGTGCGCAAGCATGTGGATATTTAAATGTAACATAGTAACAACAACAACAAAAAGTACAGGGTAAAAGATTTAGAAGACAACTCAGATAGAGCCGGCCACTTGCCAACCTGATATTTCAGTGCATTCTGGCTTTAGTTTTGCAGACCACAAAGCAATGCAACTAATTCACTGAAATTCTGTTCAGCAAACTTGGGCAAATTATTTACTAGTGTGAAAAAAGAAACAAAACTTTGTACATGGATAGAGCCGTCAAGCTTTCTGTAGCTGAGATCAAAGTACCTAAAGTAACCAAGCTAATGAAGGGAACACTAAAACCATCATTTTAGTTCATACTTTCACTTTGGTCTGCATCAGCACAACACATCAAGGAGAAGAGCATGATGGGTGACGCGTGACCTCAAGACAGCTCAGGAAAGGATAGGAAAAAAAAGGCAAGTGGTCAAAAAGACCCACAGGAGGTGACATTGCAGTAAAAGAGCTTCCTCTGGCTACACTCTGCTTCTTAAAGGTTCTGTCACCTCTTATCAATTCCATAGGCATTTAATATATGAGCCTTATTCAGACTAGAACAAAAGTCAGGAGGAGTTTGTTTCCTATAAAAAATACAACAGGTTAGAAGGAGATTACTGGGTATGTGACATAGTCACATATAAACACTAGAGAAATCCACTTAGTGTATAAACTCAGGGAAACACAATCTAAGAGAAAACAGGATGCAAAAAGAGAGAGTAATGTGTAAAGGTCAGTAATTCTATGTTCAACTATCTGTTCACAGCATTCTTCTGACTCAATTCAGCATTTTGCTATTTCCTACACTTCAAAGAGAAAAATGTGGTAAATTCATGAAGGTATTAAATATCACAGAAGATATCTACTCTTTTTGAGGTGATATACATGGAACAATTTTTATGATTTTGAACAACAGATAGGAAACAAAAGATGAATGCATCCAATATGTTAGAGTAAAGATGCTTTGAATGGGGAAAAATATCAAAACCAACCAAAGGAAATGCAGCTTTTAAATAGATGCAGTATAATTTTCCTAGAATTTCAGGGTTTTAGATAGCAAGCTTAGTGTAATTAGTTAGGCTTTAAAACGTTTGAGAGATACTAGCAATGCTTAAACTTTCTCTTGAATCCATGAATTTTAGATCACATTACTCTGGATTACATGAGACATGAGAGTGTGCTAGAGAAGTGTGGTGACCTCTCTGCAATTTGCAAGGTTCAAGCACCGAAGTATAACTGACACATACAGAAGATGAGATTGACCTTGGAACAGAAAGACTGACAAACATGGAAAAACAAAAAGAATACACAACGCCTGACCTCACCCAATGGTAGGAGAAGAAAGGAGCATAGTTACTGACATTGTTCAGATAACATTAAGCTGTGGTATAAGATGCAACTGTCATCTGTGCTTTATTATTTTTTAGAGCGGAAGCTTGAAACATGCTCGTGTACAAGGGAGGGTGGGAGATGAGGCACTTGGGACAGATCATTCCTGAATACCTCCAAGGGAGCAATTCCTCTGACCACATCTGATATTGGACTTCCAGGCTCCAACACTGTAGGACAAAGAGACTCCCTTGCCTAAATTTACGCTGCTTTGTTAGCACTCCTTGTAAATTTGTTATTAAAAGTAGAGAAATAGTAAGACCTTCATTTAAACAGTCTTTTATCTTGGGTTAGGAGGTGACCTCCAATACCAATCAGGATGGAGACTAGGGCAGTGTAGGAACAGCAAAACTGAAAACAACAAACCATAATTCAGAACATCAGAGACCCTACATTAATCACTTGCAACCAGACCAGCCAAATCTCTCGCCATGCTAAAGCTCAGGGAAACTTGCAGAAGAGGGGGCAGCAAGACTGTAAGAGCCTAAAGATGGGGAGGAGCAACAATATTCAAGATACTCCACACAAGATAGGGCTGCAGTAGCCATAACTGGACTTTGCATGACCTGCACAATGACTGGCATGTCAATAACCCCTCCTCCCAAGGTCTGTCATGGATCACAGGCACTACGATCCTTAGAGGCAAGGGATTAACAGTCATAACAGTGTTCCCATATCAAAGGGGAGCCCAAGAAAGAAATCTGGGCAATGCCACTGAGTCCTTATACTTCACTACAGTGGAGGGCTCAGAGAGAAGTTTGGCATTCACACAATAAGACGCTTCAGGGAATGGGAGGGTGGAAGGGGGAGGCACTGGGGTGAAAGGAAGAGGAAAAGGGTGAGAGGGTGCAAGGGGACCTGGGGAAGGGTGGAAGAAGGGAGGGGACCAAGGGATACCTATTGATCTTGTATGATTGGGGGAATAAATAAATAAATATAAATTTTTAAAAAGTAGATATACAAATTTTAAAAGATTCCATATAATAATAAATGACTGGAAAATGAATTTGGACAAAAATTTACAATCTCATCAGCAATCAAATACATGAGGATTCACAGCATTCCTTATCTGTGGAATACCATGAAGTGGTTATTAAATCAAAGTTCACAGCTCTAGAGTCCAATATTAAAAATTAACTTCATGTAAATCAAGGTCTTGAGCAAACAATAACAAAGCACTTAAAATTAAATAGCCAAAAGAAAGAATAAAGGTCATTGAAGAAATAAATATTATGAATTGAAAAGTATAAGATTTTCAAAAGTTACTTCATCAAAAATATCAGCATGATTGACAAAAATCCTTTGGAAAATTAACCAAAAGAACAAAAATACCGAAGTTAATACAAATAGGAATGTAAAGGGAGAAAATAGAAAAGATACCAATGAAATCTAGAGGACAACATACTTTGGGAACCTATAAACTAGACATTCAAGAAGAAATGAAAAACTTTTGAGACACAAATGTCTGACCAAAATCAATTCAGCAGTATAAAATCATCTCAAACAGCTCTATAACAATGAACTTGATATAGCAATACATTCTCCCAAAACAATTGTAGCTTCAGATAGTCTCACAACTCAGATCTATCAGACCTTTAAAGAAGAAATAACACCAATGTTATTTCTATGTCATAAAATAAAAAGCAAGAAAATACTACAAAACTCATCTTCCATAGTCAGTGTTATACTAATAAAAAGTTGAATTATTAGATAAAATAATAAAATTAGAAGAAAATTTTCATGAGGAATGTGAATGCAAAATGTCTCAATAAAATATCTGAGGCATGATCAACTACAAGATAAAAAGATCATTTATCATCACCATGTTTGTTTAATTTTAAAGACGTTAATCTGATTTGGAATATGTAAATTCATAAATGTAAAGCATGACATTCATTTATTCAGTGTCATGATCATACAGTAGGTGAACAAATGTCTCTTGGCATTTCCAGCATCCCAAACTGATAGAAAAGAATATAAATAGCTACAAGGGTTATAAATATAAAAGTTAGAATGAACATAATCCACATTTGCAGATGATATGCAATTGTTTTCCAGAAACTTTAAAGAACAAGTTTAAAACTCCTTATCACTGAGAGGTTAGTGTTATATTCTGTTGCTATAATGAGTATATAGTCCAAAGAACTTAGAGCAACAGGGAATTTTTTTTTCCTTCAGCTTGCCGGTTCAGAAAAGCTGTCTACAAAGGCAGAGGGAACTTGTCACACCATATCCACAAGAAAAACAGAGAGAAGCAAGGACCCAAGAATACCTTCTGGCTTTCCAGACTACGAAATTTCAACTGAATGTTTCTCTCCACCTGCCCCAGGACCTGAGCTCCATGCACCGTGAGCTGGGTCTTCCCATATAAATCTCCTACTGTGGTAATAGATCAGTAGAATTAATATAGGGAAAAGGCTTTATCATGAGATCAATCTGACATCATCAAAATCCTAATACATTCATCACATTACTAGGAAAAAAAATCCCAAAAGTGATATGAAAGCAAAAGATCCTGAATAGATAAAACAATCTTGGTTATAAAATGCTGCAGCCATAAAATACTTTATTTCAAGTTCTATTACACACAGTCACAGTTATAACACAAGATGGTAATGAACAAAATCAACATATAAATCAAAAGAACGGAACAGGGAAACAGGATTTAAAGTCAAACAGTACGTGATCTTCAATCAGAGACCAAAATCACACATTTGAGAAAAGACATCCTCTTTTAAAAATGATTTTTGAAAAACTAGATATCCACATGTAGAGAAATTAATCTTAATTCCTGTGTTTTCATTAGTGTAAAATTCAATAAAGCTTTGTGAAAGACTCTAAGGGCAGATTCGAAAGTGGGAATCTTTGGAGTAAAAGATAGGGAAAGCACTTCAAGAACTAAACATAGGCACAGACTTTCTAAAAAGGATTTGAAGAGTTCAGGAGAAAATATGAAGGACTAAAAAATAGGATCACATAAAAGTAAATGTCTTCTGAATATCAAAGTGTACAATCTGTTGAATTAGAATAAATTATAGAATGAAAAACAAGCTTATTGGCTTTATTTCTGACAAAATTAATATCTAGAATTATATGGAACTTAAATAGCTAAACAACTTCCACAGTCCCCAAAGAATCCAGTTAATAAATGAGCCACTGAAATGAACAAAAACTGATCAAGTTGTTTGCTACAAGTGGCCATTGCATACAAGGGGCAATGCTTAGGATCCTTAGCTTAGCATACTTACAATCCTTAGCCATCAGGAAAGTATAAATTGAAACTACATAGAAATCCACCTGAATCAGAAGCATGCCTATCTTAAAGGAAGACATAAGAAAATTATATAATGATGAAGAAAAAGGAAACTCTTCCATATGCCTTGTCAGAATTTTAATCAATCCAGTCGCTCTAGAAATTGCTTTGAAGGCTTCTCAATAAACTTAAAATAAAATTTCTATGTGACAAGATTATTCTCCTGTGGTATAAACCTAAAGAACTCAGATTAGCTTATCCCAGAGCTTCTTGCATATCCATGTGTGTTACAGCACAACACAGAACACTGTAAGTGTACAATAGCACAGAAATGTATGATACATGTTTTGTACATACATGACAATGTTGAATTCAACCATAAGGGAGAATGGGCATTGTGTTATTTTTGGAGAATGGATACTATTAAAATTAGTTACATTTAGAAAGAATAATATGCCTTCTCTCTTGTGTGGATCTTACCTTTTATTTAGGTTAAAAAAGAACATATTGAGAGCAGGAGTGAGACTGGGAGGAAGAAAGAGGTTAATGAGAGAGGGACTGGAATATGGTCAAAGAATATGATCTACTTGAAAATGTCCAAATAAAATGCAGTCACACTCTACGAAGTTTCACTAATGAAACAAAATAAGGGAAACTCTAATTCAGAATAACATTAAAGGTATTTTTACAAAATTTTGAAAGTTCAAAAATGTTGGATTTAATCTGATTTATTATGTGTTAGCTTAAACAACAGGCTAGTAACCAACTTCTCAATTTTAGTTGTTCATCCTAAACAAAGTTTTACAAGTTCAAATAAGGAAATAAAATATTTCCATACTTCATTTCTATGATTTATCATAGCTTGTGTAACATTTAACAGTTTTGCTTTGTACATACCAAGTTAATTTTAAAAGCTTTTAAATTTAAGATAAACATTTCAGAAAATAACAGATAATTCTGTAATAGATTGATCTTAATACTTTACATTCAGATTTCTGCATATTTTGTGTACCCCAAGGAGTACACAAAATCTCTCTGATTTTTTAAATATTTATATTTAGTGAAATTATATTTTAACACCAGGGAGCTAAGCGCAGAAACGTAATATAGATAGGTAGATGAACATTACTTTTACATAATTCTTTGCAGGTTTACATGAGATAAATTTAGTAAAGTTCTACATAAAATATCCAGGAGTATACTTGAAAGTTTATCACAATATTCAGTATAAAATTTGCATTAATTAGTATAATAGTTTTGATTTGTATTTGCCTGTTGTGTCCACTAGCTCATTCATTAATCTTGCCTGCTTTATTTCCTGACGTTAAAACTAGAACACAAATCAAATGATAGTCCTTATTATTATTTTAACAGCTAAAGAAAATTAATGAATTCTGACTCTTAGACATACTGTAAACATTAGTAATATATTATGACGTTCAGATTTAGTGATCTAATATTAGATTTCTCATCCATGACTTAGAAAAACAATTTAAAAGATACAGAATTGAATTTTGGACAATAAAATAACATATTATTGGAAGCTACATATTCAGTGAAAGTGTTTCTTATTATGTAAACAGCCTCTGGAAGTGAGTTCGTGCAAGTTCATCCTATTACTATAGTGGAAGTTCCATAGACATTCTGATGAGCTTCTCTTCTTCGTTCTGCTTCAGTTTTCAATCATGTAATATTTAAATATTTTTACTATTTATAGGTTAACTCAATTTTAATGATGCTCCGTATTTGAAAAAAAACTACTTATAGCTGAATATGGTGATTCATAACTGCAATCATAGCACTCAGGAGTCTGTGACCGGCAGGTCTCTATGGATGCAAGAACACCCTGAGCAACCAATCTCTTCCAGCACAACTTGAGTTATCGAGATCCTGTTTCAAAATCAAGATAAGCAAAAATCACACAAAAACAAAACATAGCTGAACAAAAATCAGAAAAGGGCCAAGCCAAGTAGTTAAAAGTGCTCGCTGTAAAGAAATAAATGAACAATATTAAAACGTTTGATTTTTAATGTATTTTTCTGATATTTATTCTTTGACAATGCCAGACATGTGTATAGTTAATTCTGAATACTGTTCTTGTCCTTTCTTATTTATGTCCCATCCTTATTAACCCCTCTGTTACCCCAACGGTCCCTTTCAAAGATTTATGATATTTTATATGTTTAATAAGAATTTGCATTTCAATATTCCACTAAGAATTATTGGATCTGTTTGGTATAATTTCTTATGTGCTTAATACAAACAATATTCTAAATCATCATTCAGAAATAATTTCTCATGGTCATTCTATTTAAAAAGTCCACAAAATCTCCAATGAACTCTTCTTAAAAAGATTGATGTTGGGTTGGAGAGGTGGCTCAGGGGTTAAGCCTCCGACTTGCAGGCGGAAGGTCCTGAGTTCGGATCCCAGATCCCACGTATAGACGCCAGGCGGAAGCGGGGGCGGCCTGCGTTTCTGGTCCTGGTAGGGCGGAGCCTGTGAATCCCGGGGCAGAAGGAGGTGGAGGCGTCCATGGTGGTTCGCGAATTGGTCCGTGGTTCTACACACACACAGACACACACACAGACACACACACGCACGCGCACATGCACACGCACATGCACACAATTGAATAATAATGAAAAAAATTATAAAAAAAAAGATTGATGTTAAAGTAGCTGATCCTTGTTTTCTGACGGTTAGTAGTGTTGAAAATAAAACCTGCCCAGCCAGAACAAAGACAACTAAATCTCTTCCTATCCTAAGGCTCAGGGAATCTTGAAGAAGAGAGGGCGGTAAAATTGTAAGAGCCTAAAGGCGGGGAAGAACACCTCATTCAACTCAAGGTAGGGCTGCTGCATCAAGGAACTCATTGAAATGAGATTTACACTTACCAGACCTGCGCAATGGCTGACATCAAAATTTCCTCCTAAACCAAACATTTCCTCCTAGACCAGCAAGGAACTCATGAGAAATAATTACATGCAGTAGGAACTTTAGGGGCTAGGGTTAGACAGGTGAATGGGGATCTACCCAAGGAAGGACCACTTAATTTTCCCCAGAAACTTGAATCCCTACTAGAGCAGAAAACCTTGGGAAATCCTGGGACCCACATAGGCAGGTAGATAGGAGGGTGCAAGGGAAAGGGATGGATTGGTGAAGGAAAGGGAAAGAGGAAAAGGAAGGGGGAGATCAGGATCATTCACAATTTTAGAAGCTCCATTTCTCTGTGCCAGGCATGGCTGGTACCTTGTGACAGGTGCACTCAGCACAGCCAGCCTGTTCATCACGGTTAGGTGTAAAAGAGAAAGAACAAGAGAAGGCTTCCCCACAGTATCCGTAATTATACTCCCAAAAATGTGAACATTCCAATGCTTGTCAATAGATCAATGTGATGGGGACCAATCCTACAGTGATGCAAGTTTGCAGCACATTTGCATTTCCACAACTCTCACAGTGTCCTTGTGTGTGTGTGTGTGTGTGTGTGTGTGTGTGTGTGTGTCTAATTCCATGCTTTTATTATTTCTTCAAATAATAAAGATGTCTTAATGCACTTTTCTTGTGCTTAAAGATATTGAATGAAATAAAAGACAGAGAAAGTGTGTGTGTGTGTGTGTGTGTGTGTGTGTGTGTGTGTGTGTGTGACAGAGAGAGAGAAAGAGAGAGAGAGAGAGAGAGAGAGAAAGAGAGAGAGAGAGAGAGAGAGTAGGTATACATACCACAGTATGGTACACAAGTCGAATACAGCTTTAAGAAGTCAAAGTTGGTTCTTCTTCCACCTAGTGGACTCCAGGGATATAGCTCAGGTTACCAGATTTGCACACAGGTATCTTTATCCATGGAGCCATCTCATTGCTTCTTAATATGCATTTTTCCAATGATCATTTATTGCATCTATATATTTTAAGCTTCCATACCTACAATATTATAAGCTAAATAACTGTGATACGTATTCTAGAATGTCCTCAAAATGACTAAAGAATACCATATGTGTTCATTGGAAAGATACTCAACACATATTGCCAAGTTTTAAAAAATGGTAAAGTGCTACTTTATTAAATTAACATATGTACATAACATAAATATGCAGATGTACATATAGTGAATGCATAGGTAATTTCTTGCAAACACATTGCATGTATAGTTGCTCGATTTTCTCTAGAGATGGCCTCAGAGCAATGCTGAGGATTAGAAAGCTGTCACTAATCACTTTGTAAAATTTCAGTGTCTAAGTTTTATTTTAAATTTAAATCCCTGATCCCTGAAAGAACTGGGTTGAACGTCCCATCTTGAGCCGTGTGTTCTGCAGACTCCTACTCTCCACCAACTGCTCTTTGTTGCTCAGTGAGGCTGCTAGGCAGGAGGTTGAAAAATAGGCATTTTTGAAGGTTTAATGCTAGTATCTGCCTATGAGAGAGGGCATATGGTCTTTGTCTTTCTAAGGCTGGGTAACCTCACTCAGTATAATTTTTTCCAGTTCCACCAGTTTATTTATGAATTTCATCATTCCATCTTTCTAAATAACAGGATAATGTGCCACATTTGCTCTATCCAGTTGTCATTGGATAGGCTTCTAGGCTTGTCCCATTTCCCTGCTATTTTGATGGAACTTTAACATACAAATGTCCGCGTACATTGCTATGGTAAGCTCTACAGACCATTTGGAAATATTCCCAGATGCTGCAGATAGGTCTCATGGTATTTCTGCTTCTAGTTTTTATGAGGAATCTCCACACTGATTTCTAGAGGGGTTGCACTAATTTACATTCCCAACAAAAGTGAATCAAATTTGCAATTTCCCCAGATCCTCACAAACATTTGTTTTTTCTTTTTTCTCCCCCCCCCCAATCTTAGCCTTTCTGACTGGGGTAAAATGGAATCTCATAGTAGCTTTGATTTGCTTTTTCTTAAGTGTTAAGGATTTTGAACATGTTTTCTGTAATATTAGACAATTGTATTTAATGTTTTGAGTCACTAATCTATTTTTAGAATGTTTAGGTCACTAGTCTATTTCAACTGGAATGTTTCCTTGTTAATGCTTGATTTTCTGCATTATTTATACATTGTAGACACTAATATTTTTATATACATTTTAATCTATAGAACCAAGTGAAAGAAAAAGATAGAACTTAAAGAACACAAATTTTCTTGTTTGAAGGATATCAATTACATTGGCTGAGGATATATGTTAATTTTAATTTGACTATCTTCTTGATAACTGTTTCCAAATGAAGTTGCATTATGACATACTGGCTGTAAGGTTTCAAAATATATCTTGTGGTGGGAAGAGTGATGAAACAAACACATGATTCTCTTTGACATTTTATTTATTCTCTCCACTTTCACTATATTTGCATAAAATGCTTGCAAGATTATGTTTTTCAATATCTCCACAATTTCTGATGAACTTACCTAGAATATATAATAGTGGATAGTGGTAATTTTTTTAATCTTTTCATTTATTCAGTATGACTGACTGTCTTTCAGTATTACTTGGTTTCTACATTCATTGATTTCTTTTTCAAAGTAATGAATTTGCTCTTAACTATTTTGTTTCTATTTACGTACAATAGATGATCAAATTCATCTTAAGATACCTCTTTTTTCATGATAAAGCACTTTATGACACATGTTCCTAATAGTTAAAGCTATTTCACAAATTTTGATAGGATATGTAGTTTTAAATTTCATTCACATTAAAATACATTCTAATTTTTCTCTTGATTGCAACTTTGACACACAGGTTAATTGGGAGGATGCCCTTCGTTTTACAAGTGTGAGGATATTTTCCAGCAATTCCCAGGTATCGATTTCTAATGTAACACCCTCAGCAGGAGAACTGTTTTTAAAATAAATTGAATTTTTGGGACTAGCCTGAGACTTGTTTGATTGCTCAGATCATGATCCCTCTTAGTGAACACTTTGCACTCACTTGACGAGTATATATTCTGCTGTTATTTTGTGCAATGTTCTGTAAGTTGCCAACCTGAATGACTGCTATGAAAATTTTCTGAATGGTTATCATTTCCTTTTTTATCAGTAATTGTGACACTTCTGGCCATAATTTTTGATTCTCTAAATCTTTTTTTTTATTTTGTTAGTTTTCTTTTAATCATATTGATGTGTTCATTTGTGAAACAATTTGAAAGTAATGACACAGCCTTTATTAATTTACTCCTTTACAAGTAGAATTACCCTTTATTCTTTCTTGTTTTAACTTTTGGTCTGATTCATTAGATCTGATATCAGTAGGTCAATTTCACAATATTTTAATCAGTGTTGTCTTATGGTCTTCGTTTTCTCCTTCCCCGTTCTTCTTCTTCCTCCTTCTTATTTTGAAGGATGCTCTGTCTTTGTGTTGGAAAGACGTAGTTTGGAAAGCATTTCATATTTTGGTCTTGATCTTGCTTTTTCTCTCCCTTTTGGTAATTTACTATAATAAATTCTAATTGGGATCTATCTTGCAGTTTATTTTACACTTTAATTTGATCTTTATTTTCTTCTTGCTTTCTATTTATTGAATATTTACAAATTAATTTTGTATACTTATATTTAAATTTCTATATCCTTTGATCTGTTAGTGGGTACTTTGTTGCTTAAGATATATATCATTAATTATATTACTGAGATTTTTAAGCTAAACTACAGCAAACAATTCACATACAGTACTAAAATTTTATAAATCAATTATGCAATGTATCGATCTCATTTTACATATCTTTTTTATTTTTTTAAATTTTTTATTGTTTATTCAGTTGTGTGTGTGTGTGTGTGTGTGTGTGTGTGTGTGTGCGTGTGTACAACCATGGGCGAAATCGGGAACTACCATGAACCGCCTCCACCTCCTCCTTGTTTACTCTGCCCCTGGATTCACAGGCTCTGCCCTACCAGGACCAGAAACGCAGGCCGCCCCCACTTCTGCCCGGCGTCTATACGTGGGGTCTAGGATCCGAACTCAGGACTGTCCACTTGCAAGGCAGAGGCTTAACCCCTGAGCCACTTCCCCAGTCCCCTACATATCTTTATTAAAGTGTTCAATGTACATTGGATAATATGCTGTGTAATCCTAATATATAACATATTTTATATGTATATCTTGCCCATATATCTTATTTAAAGCATTGTACATTTAAGTTTTGTTGCATGTTTTGCAATGTATAGATTATTTATATTAATTGATATTAAATGTTAAAAATATTAATTTCTCTTTAAAAGATAAGTAATTACAAGAATCAAGCAGGTATGTACCTGTATGGATAACACTTTCATTACTCTTACTTGTTCATAGAGTTATCTGTGCATCTCAGTCTAGTCTCCTGTTGCCTATGAATCTTGTATTTTCATTGTACTGTGTTTCTGGTGATAATATGATTTGCCTTTACATGTATATCTAATTCTTTGCACCTAACATCCTTTTTCTTTTGTTGATATTCTCTCTCTCTCTCTCTCTCTCTCTCTCTCTCTCTCTTATTGTTTTGAGGCTGGGTTTTGCTAGTCACCAATCTTGTCTCCAGCAGTTCCTTCTGCTTCTGCCTCCATGCAATTGGGGATCAGATGATCTTTGCCTAAGATTGTTTTCTTTATTGCCATTTCCCCGTATGCTTATGATACCCAGTGATGGAAGTTGTTCATCTTCTTCTTCTTTTTGAGACCCATCGAATCGTATCTAAACAGCATTCACTTCTTTTGTGCAGTAAATACTTTACCAACTCTTTGAAATCTTTCAATGACCTTTCTATTCAAGATCCACTCGCTTCCTATTTGTTGGATGTTTCATTGCAGAAACTCCATTTCTGTTCCTTTAGTTTCAATGAAGATATTCTTTCACCACGCTTAAACTCATATCGAGGTGTCATCCAGGGGACTCTTCACTTTATGGCTTTTATTTTTTGTCTCTAGCGGCTTTATCTTAGACTTTGCAGACTTCCCATGTATTGCCTTATAACTTTCTGAATTTATGTGATCATAATAACTTTTAATTCTCTGTTCAAGACTAAGAACCATTTTGGTTGTAAATTTGTCTACATTGCTTTAACTTTCTCCATATTGTGAATATTTTGTGATCTCTGTGCATCAGTCATAAGCCTTATTGAATATGGACATTGTGAGTTTTATTTACTTAAAGACTGAATTTGTTTAAATATTTTTGAATTATTCTGTGTGTGTGTGTGTGTGTTTGCACACGAACACATGTTAATGTGGTCACACATGTATCACAGAATTGATCCTCACTTTCCACCTTCTTAGAGACAAGTTCTCTGGCTCACTGCTCTGTATGACAGATGAGCTGATTCACGGGCTCAAGTGACTGCCCAGTTTCCTCCCATCACACTGCAGGAGCCATGGAATTGGACCTGACCACTGTATCTGTCTTTACATGGATTCTTGAAAACTGACCTTTACCGTCCCCTAATACACACTCCATACTCCCACCATCCCCCTCCACAGCTTTCCTTTCCTGCCAGTTTCCCTCCACCTCCCATGTCAGTCTAGATGTATGGTCCCTTGGTCGTCAGGGACCAGGCGCCAGGATATTTGTTAGACATTAACAACCCCTCATTGGCCCAACCTTTGAGTAAGAAAGCTTCTCCTCTCCAGTCCCAGACCAGTCCCAGATCATCTCTCAGGGTAGGGACATATTTCCTGGAATGCCCCTCCCCCATGTGCAATGCTGTTAGTGCAGCTCTTGTGAGGGGCTAATGGCACTAGACTCTCCTGCATTGGGCTTTTGCATATGGCAGCCCTGATAGGGACAGGAACTACTGAATGGCACTACTTCCTCCATGTCTATGTTCTTACATTCTTCCAACCACTCTTTAGCAAAGTTCCTGAGACATGGAAGTGGGGGGGCGGATTAGATGTCCTGTTGGGGATAGAGCTGTCCACAGTTTCCTATGATGCAGTTTGATTAGTTGGTCAGCATTACTCGTCTTCCACTGAGATAGGATACTTCTTGGTTGAATGCTAAGTGCTTCTGTGATTGCTCCCTCTTCCACAAGGTTCGCTGAGTCATGCGAGAGGGAATGATTTAGATGGCTTGCTTAGACCTGAGTTTGGTGTGACATGGATGGTATAAGGGTGAGCTCAGCTTTCTTCCTTTTTTAAATTCAAAAACTCTTTTGAGTTTCCCCCTGGGTTCAGTCATGTAGAAGCAACTCAACCTACTGCATGTCATGTTGAAGGCTGTTAGAGAGCAGAGCAGTGCTCAGACCAGAGCACAGTTGATTATTATGTGTATGCTAAGAAATCTACTGTGAATCTTGAGGTCTTCCATCCTAACAGTTGACTACGGGCATAATTTCTGCTTTTGCCTACATTCTAAGCACTCTTTTATGGAATACAGGGATATATTTTCCTGTGGCTTCAAGAGTCTCTCTAGAAGAACATGCACTTGGGCACTAGGCCAGTCTCCAGAGTTCTGTCTTTGTGTAGTCATGACCTAAACAGTTTCATGAGATTCTGGTTGCTTTGCTTTCAGTAGTTTCAGCATGCCCAACGTTTCTGAACTTTGCCATCTTCCTATCTCTTTTCCACAGCCAAGGAATTCACAGTCAAAACAGGGCTGTTGAGGAAATGGGCTTTTTTATTTATGGAATAATTGCTGTTCTCTGTAGTACATTATAGTTATTGTTTTCAACATTGCCAAATCCATAAATCTGTGTGTCTTTTTTCCATTACATGTATAGTATAGTACAGGTTCTATTATTTTCTAATTACTGAAGATACCAAGCTTCTCATTCTTTAAGACAATTATTTTATCCAAATATATTTATTCATAGACTAAAACTGGATATTAAATACATTCAGTTTACACTTTATACTTGGAAAATATTAATTTAGTTAGAAAGTTTAAATATGACCAATAAAAGTGTCTTTTGTGCAATGGTACTTTAACCAACAGAAAGTGAGATTCCAAGAATGATTCCTTTTGAAAAAGATAATTATTTCCTGTGTTGGAATTTATTTTTCATATGTTTTAATATTGGAGTTTATTCACAACAAAATATATGATAACCAAATAAATAACTTTAACATAGACCTGGAAATGTCCTGAGGCTATGTATGAATTTCATTTTATTTTATTGACTAAGGTTAAGCATAGACAAGAGAATATATTGCTCTGTGGCAAAAGTAAAGTCATTGCAAATATTTGTGCACTTAATAATATATGACTGAATTTATCTATTTGTGTTAGTTTGCTTTATGAAAAGCCTTTAATATTTAACTTGTTTCTTTTTTAATATTGTTTCAAATAGAGTAAACTCTATGCAGTAGACATGGAAGTAAAAGTGTTTTCAAAGCTAAAACAGATACCATAAACCACAATGTTTAAAGGTGTTGTGTGCTTTTAATATCGATTGCTTTTGTTCAACATTTTATTTGGCTTTTTTGAAATGGGGGAATCAAATAAAAATTGGAAAGTACTTGTCTGGTTGAGATGCTATCCCCATTGGTAGCATAGTAACAGAAATACTTTGAATCTCTTGAATGATAAGAAAAACAATCCCCAATTCTTCCCTGTACAATCTCTTTCATCCTCTCTGTTTTCACATAACCTGGTTATTTCAGATGCTTCTTTCTTTACACAGAAGGAACAATGTCAGTCCATTGAGAATTATGTTCTGCAAAAGGAAGCTTTAGGCCGAAGGAACAATACACAAGCATTAAACTAAGATAATTGACTGGGAGGGAAAAGATGGGCTATAGTTGACATGTTTTCTGACTATATACCAATAAAATATTATAGTGACTTAATAACAGTAAAAAGGTCATTTGAATACTTTTGTGGCATCTTAATGTTTTGTCACTTTATTGCATTTACATAATTTTCCTATGCCTCACTTTTATGATTCTAAACTTAAAGAACACATTTGACATGAACATAACAAAAGGCTAGCCAATATTATGTGCCTACAGATAACAAATTTCTACCAATTAAGAATTATTTAGATTTCAGTTTTTGAGTAGTTGGTCCAACACTAATTCAGGATATATAATTGAAATAGTTGACAATAACAACAGGTTTCTGAATGAGCAATGATAAAATTTAATTTAAAAACAAACATGGGCCTAGAGAAATGATACATCAAGGAAAGCACTTGCCATTTTAGCAAAAATCTAGTTTGTATCCCTAGATACCATGTAGGATGTCAAGCAGATGTGTAGCCATTTAGAATTCCAGCCTCAAAATGTGGAAGGGATCCCCAGAGTGAGATTAACCCTGTGGGTGAGGTCTGCGTTTAACTGTAGATCTGGTCTCAAAAGAATAAAGTCGAAGGAAGAACGGTATGATCCACTGTGTCATCCCTGGGCCTCCACATGCACAAGATGTGCACATAAACCTTCAAAAATATATGTACTTTCATAATACAAATACACAGGCATGAAAAATCCTTCAACTTACATATATATGTGAAAGTGATAAAAGAGAAAACCACTGAATGTAGAAAGAATCGACGGTGTTACTGATGTGACCTGCTTGGGTAGTGTGCAGCTTCAGTTCTGAAACCACATATTGTTGTCACTCCATTGTTGTCACTGCTTCAAACATCCTTGTAACATTTTAGAAAAGCATATGTTGTCAATTGTAGTCTCTACTGTGAATGGGAAGGGTTTTTTCCTCTAGAATCACAATGGTTTCTTCATGGAAAATAACCTTTTAGCATTTTTGACCATCATTTCTCAGTATCAAATTATTAGTCTGATTGGCACACCTATGGGTTTCACAGTGTTAGAATGTTTATGAAATTGCTGTTTGGTTGGCTTATTTGATTAAAAAAAAAACCTGTTAGATAATTTTTTATGGTTGGGAGTACAATAGACTTTCTACCTTTTTTCCCTTCTTTTACTTTTTTATTTTTCTCCCACATTTTATTTTTTCCTAATCATACAAGCTAAATAGGTACCCCCATCCTTTCCCTTCTCCTCTCACCTCCCCAGTTATCCCCCATTTTACTCTCCCCCTTCTCCCCTTCTTTTCACCTTCCTTCATCCCTCTGTCTCTCCCCCTTCCTCCCTCCCATCCTCTGGAGCATCCTTTTATGTGAGTGCCAAACCTCCCTCTGAGTCCTCCATACTAGTGAGGAGTAGGGACTCAGTGGCATGACCTGAAGCCCCTTCTTGGGCTCGCGGTTAATATGGGAACTCTATTATAATGGACTGTTACTCTCTTGCCTCTAAGGATCCTACTGCCTGGAGTCTTCTCCCCTGGGATCCATGTTAGATGTTGTGGGGTTGTTGGCATGTCAGCCATTGTGCAGGTCAGGTAAAGTCCAGTTCTGGCTGCTGCAGCCTTAACTTGTGCAGAGTATCTTGCGTATCATTGATCTTCCTCATCCTTAGGCTCTTACGATCTTGCTGCCCCTCTTCAACAAGGTTCCCTGAGCTTTAGGATGGAGAGAGATTTGCCTGGTCTGGTTCTAGGTGAATAATGTAGGGTCTTTGGTATTTTGAATTATGGTTTACTGTTGTTTTCAGTTTTGCTTTTCCTGCACTGCCCTTGGATGCATCCTGATTGGAATGGAAGGTCATCTCCTAACCAAAGATAAAAGACTGTTTAAATGAAGAGCCTAATATAGAGAAGATTCAAAGGTAGATGGAAAAATAAGAGTAGGACACAGCAGTGGGGTGTGTGTATCAGTTCCCCATTTGCCAGATGGTTACTGTCATGGTTTGAAATGTGTCCCCCACAGTTTCATGAGTTTGGCAAAGTCAGGACACCTTGAGAGGTGGAGCCTTGCTGGAGGAAGGCAGTCACAAGGGGTGGGCCTTGAGGTGTATTAGTCCCACCCTCCCTCAAGAAGTCTGTCTTTGCAGCAAACAGTCTAGTAACTCTCAGCTCTCCAAGATGACTTCAGTGACCTAGCCTCCTCCAGCTTTGGCCAACCAGCCATGCCACCAGCTTTGAGAGACTGTTTCTCCCCTCTGGAATAGTAAGCGGAATAAATCTCCCTTTCTCCTTAAGTTTCTTGACTTTGGATGCTCTCTTATATCAACAGTTAAGAGTAACTGTTACAGTTACCACTTATCTGCCAGTCCCTATATCCTCCATGATTGGTGAGATCAAATCTGTTTATTTGAAAGTCACCAGGAAGGGAAGTGAGAGTGAGCTGCACCCGATGTCTGAGGAAAACGATACAAAGAATAAACAGAAGAAAAGCTAGTTCTTTAAAAAAAATAAGATTGATACAACCCCAGCTAAATTAACCAAAATCAAGAGAAAGAAAAACCAAATTAACAAAATTAGAACTGGAAATGGAGTTATCACAACTGATGCACAAGAAATTCACAGAATTAAAAAGTCATATTTTAAATTGACTTAATTTGACTTTAATTGAAATTTATAACTCAAAAGAAATGGATGAATTTCTGAGTATACACAGCTTACCTAAATTGAATCAGGAAGTTTTAAGTTACTTAAATAGTCCTATAAGAGATGGAGAAATTGATGAAGTAATCTCAAATCTATCCTTTTTAAAAGTGTCCATGATCAGCTTTTACAATTTTGAACTGTACACCTTTGAGAAGTAATGTTCTCAGCATTGGTAAGTATAAAATGAAAATATTGGTTAACTTTAGAAGCTCTTCTATAGTACTTCTGTATCAATACATAGCCAAGATTTAATTATTTATGTAAAATTGATCAAATACATTCATTCCCTAGTATGTAAATGGGATAGATATAAGCTTAGATATTTTTAAAACTTTTTTTTATTTTACTCTCTTGTGTATTCTCTCTCTCTCTCTGTTTTAAGATATCCATATGGAGTTCAGAGCATATCTTTGTGATCTCTGTATGGTTTTTTTCTTTCATTTTTATGTGAATTCCCAGCGATTAAACTCAGTTTATTTTTTCTGAGATAAGTATTTTGCTGATTATCTACCTTCCTGCCCAAGAAGTGTTTGAATATAAAGTTCTTTTGATTTATTAACATATATATACATGAAATTAGCATAAAATGTAGCACATCTCCTCTTATTAAAGTCCAGCTAAACAACTATGAAGCTGGGAAACAGAAATTATCACAGGTATGTTTTCATAAAAGCATTCACTGTCTTAGATGTAGACCTTCAACTGTGATGAACAGTGTATCCTTGCTTTCTTCTCAACGCATAGTTGAGAAATATTAAGTAGTCAATTAATCTAAGAAGATATATAGTATGCTTCTATAGGGTGGATATTGAAGTAATAAATGCATTTTCTAGAAGCTATTTAAGAAGATATCTACCTTTTGGAACAGAGCACAGTGTAATCTCACTTAAGATAAATTTTAGGTTTCATTGTTTCTAATATTGTGTTCATCATATTTTTTTCTTATGTGTGATAAAATATGCCCCAGAGGGAATGTAAGTTTTCTAGTCTAATATGGCCAGACTTTTGAAACCAACTGCTATACTAGTATCTTTCACATAGGTTTATTGTGAATAATGATTCATTTTCTTTTGAATTAAGAAGCTATTGCATGGGTCTATTTGTCTTCTTGGGTAATGTTCTTCTTGTCTTATTCAGAATCCTTTTTAAACTCTGAGCTACAAAAAGATATTTTCTAATAAATTTATATTTGCAAACCTAAATCCCTGAAATGATACAAAATATATTTACATTACCAGAGAAAATTTAGAATGAATAAAGTTATGTGGATCAATTTTTTTATGTTACGGGTAATGTTTACTTTCCCACATAAGACACAAGTAGTAAAACTTAAGCTGATGTAATAAAATCTGTGTATAATGGAAGTACATAATAACTTTTTATGTTATCTGTAACTAGAGGTGTGATAGGCATATGTAGGTGACCTACCACTCCTGGCAGCTCTTCTACTGACTTTGACCTCTATACAGTAATGGGATGACTTTGCTGCTGATTCATATGCTGTTACACACAGACATCAAATAGTTAGTGGAGATCTTAGACTAAGAAGACATTCAGTAAGTGATAGAGGCATTTAACAGCTAGTTTTCTGGTAGATCCTAGTGTGAGGAATAATGGCTTTGACATTATTGACTTTCTCACAAAGAGGTAATGCCACAGAGAGCTACAGGGCTGCTGGTCCTGTGAGCCTCACCATTGTTGGGGTGTATTTTCTGGTCATGTATCTTCCTTTGGGCAGATTCTACTCAGGTCAGTAACTGTCACCCATGTTCCTGAAAGTAACCCAAATATACTCATTTGCTCATCACATTGGACTTTGATGTGATTGCTATGTTGATCTGTTGTGGAACAACACAGATATAAGAAAACATTTAGCAGGGACAATTTTGCACCTACACTTACAACCTACACCCTTACAACTGCACACCATCAGAAGGTGCACAGCAAGTCTCAAGATCTTTGTGCAACCTTCCATAAAGTCAAGCTTACTAGTGCTTTTGCATGAAGGATGTTATTTCACAAACATTTCTTGCTCGAGGAGCACTCACAGATTCTATGCCACTTTATCACTTTGGTTCATTATGTCTTTCCTTTTCATTCATTTAAAACCTGATTTTTATCCAAAAAGGCAACTATAAAGCTTTCAGCTCACCGATGTGGATACCTTTCTCCATCTTTTCACAAGAAAGACTTATTTGCTCTACCTGGAGAAACAGTTTATTCCTAAGTTGTAATTCAGCACCCTCTTATTCCTAACAGTTGCCACATTCATCTCCCTCAAACTTAATGTATTAATACTGTTCACTCACAACTCTGTCCTTTGTTTTCTTCCACTTTTGTTGTGTCCGAAAAGCTAATAATACTCATCAATTAACAAAGATAAATATCATGCCACAGAACAAAGATTATGAAGCATTGTGTTGCATTCACACTGGCCATAAGATATCTTTGAATTTTTTTTTTTACCATTTTTTAGCATGACCAACCAAATCAAACCAAATTATTCATCATTTGCTGGTATGTGCATCGGTATGTGTTCATGTCCAACTCAGAGTCAGACACAATGCACATGAAAGCAACAATCAAGAAAGAAATGCTGTGTTTATGTCTTTCAATATTGTAGATGCTTTCTGTCTCATAATGACTTATTTATTTTTATTTTTTACAAACATATCAGTATTCCTCCCAGCTTCCCTCCCTCTCTCCTCTCCTCCATCCCTTCCCTTCCCTTCACCGTTCTTTCCCACTCCCTCCTGCCCTTCCACCTGTGTGCTTCTATGGACTCCAGGATTCACTCTGATGTCTATTCCTGTAGGTGCTCAGGCCTCTGTGGTATATCAAGTTATCTCTCTTCAATCCACCCCACTGATATGTGCATTACCCTTCACTCTTCCAGCTTTAGACCCAAAGGTTTCAACTAGGTACAGTAACATGTACCTACCGAGCACTTTGAAGTACTGTCTAACCTCTGAGCTTAATGAATGGGATTCCAATGTACAGAATTCTATAGGAACAAAAGTGGCCATTCATATTCTGGGTACAAATTTTAAAACTGAGTTATTAGGAACAAAAGTGGCCATTCATATTCTGGGTACAAATTTTAAAACTGAGTTATCAATGGGATAATCATGATTTCCTTTCAAGTTCCTTAGATATTTATCCACCCTGGTTTATGTTTGAGATTCTTTTTTAAGTATTAAAATTCAATGTATTGTACTTTATGATGCAGAAATGATCAAGAAAAAATAGACTTCTGAAAATTTAAGCAGAAGCAATATTTTGCAATAAATTTCACAGACTTTGTGAGCTTGAATACATCCCCTTATGAATGATTTTTTAATACAGGCAGTTGCATAAATAACTTGCTAGCGAACGCATTATAAAGTAGTAAATATTACATGTATCAAATGAAGTTCACTTCAGAATTCTTTAATGATTACTATATAAATTGTCTTAGCAAATATAATTCTATTAATGCCAATTATGATATCTGAAGTAAAGAAAAAGTTACTAACAAAATGTATTCTTATATTTAAGCATATCCAATACAGATTTATTGAGAAATTTCTGGGTTTTTTTCATTTTCTACTTTACTTTTATTTGGCATCATATTAAAAGAAACATTTAAAAAATTGTGTGATGCATGTCATTCATTTACAATGAAGTACTAAAGCATAAAACATATGTCCTGAGGTTACTTTTATCAGGTTTCAACTCTAGTATATAAAAATTGTGCTAACAATGTGTGGGATATTGGAATTCTGCTGTGGACATATATGTGAGTATATGTGCATAAATGTGCACGTGGAGGCCCAAGTTCATGTTCAATAGGGTCTTCTTATATTGTTCTTAGGTTACACAGGGTCTTCTTATATTGTCCTTAGATTACACAGGGTCTTCTTATATTGTCCTTAGATTACACAGGGTCTTCTTATATTGTCCTTAGATTACACAGGGTCTTCTTATATTGTCCTTAGATTACACAGGGTCTTCTTATATTGTCCTTAGATTACACAGGGTCTTCTTATATTGTCCTTAGATTACACAGGGTCTTCTTATATTGTCCTTAGATTACACAGGGTCTTCTTATATTGTCCTTAGATTACACAGGGTCTTCTTATATTGTCCTTAGATTACACAGGGTCTTCTTATATTGTCCTTAGATTACACAGGGTCTTCTTATATTGTCCTTAGATTACACAGGGTCTTCTTATATTGTTCTTAGATTACACAGGGTCTTCTTATATTGTCCTTAGATTACACAGGGTCTTCTTATATTGTCCTTAGATTACACAGGGTCTTCTTATATTGTCCTTAGATTACACAGGGTCTTCTTATATTGTTCTTAGATTACACAGGGTCTTCTTATATTGTTCTTAGATTACACAGGGTCTTCTTATATTGTTCTTAGATTACACAGGGTCTTCTTATATTGTTCTTAGATTACACAGGGTCTTCTTATATTGTTCTTAGATTACACAACACGGAAAAGCAAAGTTTTTCAACTGAATCCAGAGCTCTCCAGCTTCCTAGGTCAGTCATCCAACTTGCCCTGGCATCCCTTATCTCTTCCTTCCAAGTTACTGGAATTACTATACACCTCCACTGACTGCATGGCATTTATATGCACTCTTGGAATGTGATCTTGAAGACTTAACACTTGTGGGGCAAGTCCTTGACCCATTGAACCATCTCCTCATCCTCTGGTAAGATGTTTTAAACATGAAAATGATTTCTGTAGGCCCAGAAACAGCAACAATTGTAAAAAAAAAATGGGAACACCAGTCTACAGTCATGCTTCTCGGTTGGAAAGCCTAAGTATTACATTTTATACAATATTCCACAGAACATTATAAACATAGTTACATGGCATATTAAATCTTATATGAGGCCCAGTCTGCCAGCCAACACTTACCTTACCAACAAGAGAGGAATATTCTGTAACTATTGAATGACAGCTACCACCTACTTTTACACATACACAAGTAAAACTTGGTGTTTGGCATGTATTGCCATGTTTTATAGGAAAATTTGGAAGAATGGCTATGGACTGCAATTAGTGTGATAAAAAATGTCTTCAGCTTTAGAATGATAACAGCAGAACAATCATGAATTGGTCTCAAGCAGAGTAGCCTATCAGGACACTTTCCTGTTTCTAAATAATTGGCAATGAGTATGCATGACCACTCTTTGTTACATAGTTGTCCATTGTTATGCATTTAATTATAGAACACCATGCCTTTCTCCTCCACTTTCATATGTGATTATAACTTTATATTCTATCTCTTTTTTTGTACACTCAATTTTTTTCAATATTTTGAAATATGTATAATTCACAATAACTAAATTATAGATTATGTTTGCAAAATAATCATGTTTTCATGTGTGGTACTGATCCTCATTATCATCAGATGAAGACAATTATATTAAATTAAATCTACTATTAAATTCTCTGTATTTGTAGCAACATTTACTAATTTGCAAATTATGAAAGGATGAACATTCATAGCTTGATTGAAAGATCAAATCATAAAAGAGCAAATTCTGCCCATTCTCATCCATCACACAGACACCTTCCAAGAATCAGCAATAAAAACAAATTATTCAGTTTCAAATGCACTTCTGCGACATTTTTTTCCTCCACAAAACTTACCTTGATCACTATGCAACACTTACTTTTTTGACTGGATTATTTCATTGAGCACACTCTGGAAAGATTAATCAACCTTAGAGCACATATTTGGTTCCCCTTCTTCTTTTAAAGTTGCATGTTAAATATTTTTTATGAATTCACAAGTTACTAAACACTGGGGTTGCTTCTAATTTTTGACTAGTGTGAATAATGGCGCCATAGTTCAGACATGTTATTTTAAGAAATGTATTTCAGAGTCTGTATACACTCTTACCACAGAGGTGAACAAATGAAGGAGTTGTGCTGATATGTGCAACCATCAAGATCTGAATTATATGCCTGAATTATAATCAACCTCATCAAAAATCTCAATAGATGTTTTATTCTTTTTTTTAAACATTTTTTATTATCTCTGCTCATACAAGCTTAATAGGTACACCAGTTCCCTCCCTCCCTCCCTCTTCCTCCCCCCACCCCTCTGCTCACCCTCCCCTCACCCCTTCCTCCTCACCCCCCAGTGCCTCCCCTCCCCCAATCCCCGGAGAATCCTTAATGCGCACGCCAAAATCTCCTCTGGGTCCTCCTCTCCAATGACATACAAGGACCCAGTGGCATTTCCCTGAACCCTTTCCTTTGTTCCCCTTAAGCATAGGAACACTATTTTGGCTGTCAAACCCTTGCCTCCAAGGATCTTGGTGCTTTTAGCAAATGCTAGACTTTGTGGGGTCAATAGTGTGTTGGACATTGTGCAGGGCATGCAAAGTACTATTATGATTGCTTCAGCCCTAACTTGTGTGGAGTATCTTGCATATCATTGCTCCTCCCATCCTTGTGCTCTTACACTCTTACTGCGCCCTCTTCCGCAAATGTCCCTGAACTTCAGGATGGGGAGAGATTAGGCTGGCCTAGTTCTATGTGGTTGATATAGAGTCTCTGAAGTTCTGGATTATGGTTTGTTGATTTTCTTTTGCAGTTTTGCTGCTCCTGCAATGCCCTTCACTCCATCCCAATGGGTATTGGATGTTACCCCCTGGCCAGAGATAAAAAGCTGTTAAACTAGAGTCTTGTTATAAGACTATATTCAAAGGTAGATGTAATAAAAGTAGGAAACCACAGTGAGGGAGGAGTCAATCACCCATTTGCAAAATGGTTACTTATTATCTTCCAGACTATATGCCCTCCCCTTCTGGAGAAATCACACCCCCTCAGTTGTAAGTGATCAGGAACGAAAAGTCTGTGAACTTAACCAGATGTCTCATTGCTTACTTGCAGTCCTTGATGGAGGCCTATTTTCTCTGCTGTAACATGGTCCCCTCTCTCCATGTTTCTGGTGTGGCCCTCCTACCCCATCCCTCCTGTTCATACTCCTTGCAATTACTGTATTACAGAGATTTATCGTCGAGTGCCTCTAGGTGGGCTGGGTGGGTTTGGTACTAGGAGACACCTATTAGGGAGTACATACGGCACTTAATTTTCTGGGTCTGGGATACTTCACTCAATATAATTGTTTCTAATGACATCCATTTCCCGGCAAATTCCAGTAATTCATCATTTTTGATGGCTGAGTAGTACTCTATTGTATAGATGTACCACATTTTCCTTATCAACCACCTGTTGGACAATTGGGTTGATTCCATGACTTTGCTATTGTAAACAGTGCTGCTATGAACATGGTTGCACTTGTGTTATCGAGGTGAACCTCTGCTGTATGGGAGGTTATTCCCAAAAGTGGAATTGCAGGGTCATATGGCATTTCAATCTTTAATTTCTTTAAGAATCTCCAGACAGCTCGCCAGAGTGGCTGTGTGAGCCTGCATTCCCACCAGCAATGTAGGAGAGTTCCCCTCTTTCCATATCCTCTGCATCATTTGTTGTTGTTCGTATTGTGGATTTTTGCCATCCTGACCGGGGTGAGATGATATCTCATGGAAGTTTTGATTTGCACTTCCCTGATGGCTAAGGAAATGGAGCATTTTTTAGATATTTGTTAGATGTTTTAATTTCATCCCTAGTAAAGTTTCTTTTAAGTTCCAGGGCCCAATTTTTAATTGGGCCATTGGTTTCCTTGGTGTTTAGTTTTCTAAGTTCTTTGTGCACTCTGGACAGTAGAGCTCTATCAGATATGTGGTTAGTGAATATTTTCTCCCATTCTGTGGGTTGCCTTTGAGCTCACGTTACAATCTCTTTATCTGAACTAAAGCTCTTTAATTTCACAAGACCCCAACTGTTGAGAGTTGGTAGCAGTGACTGTGCCATTGGATGTTTGTTTAGGAACTGTTCGCCTAGCCCAAGCAGCTCAAGGGAGTTCCCTACCCTTTCAACTATGGTTTTTATAGTCTCTGGCCTTAAATCAAGGTCCTTGATCCATTTGGAATTAAGTCTTGTACATGGTGACAAGTATGGGTCCAGCTTTAATCTTCTGCATGTGGAGATCCAGTTTTGCCAGCACCATTTGTTAAAGGTACTCTTCTTTTTCCATTGGATTTTTTGGGCCCCTTTGTCAAAGACCAAATGGCTGTAGTTGTGTGGGCTTATATCTGGGTCTTCAACCCTTATCCATTGATCTGTATGTCTATTTTGGAGCCAGTACCAGGCTGTTTTTATAACTATGGATTTGTAGTATAGACTAAGGTTTGGTAGGATGATACCTCCAACAGTGTTTTTGTTACTCAGGATTGTCTTTGCTATCCTGGGTCTTTGTGCCTCCATACGAATTTTGAGATTGTTTGGTCAACTTCTTCAAAGAATTGCTTTGGGATTTTAATTGGCATAGCATTGAATCTGTATATTGCCTTTGGTAGGATGGTCATTTTTACGATGTTGATTCTGCCAATCCAGGAACATGGGAGGTCTTTCCAACTTCTGGTGTCTTCTGTAATTTCTTTCTTTAGGGTTTTAAGTTTTCATTGTAAAGGTTAGGTTTATACCAAGGTATTTCATTTTTTTTAGGGACTATAATAAATGGGATTGTTTCTCTCAGAGTTTTTTTTTACTTCTTTCATTCTGGGCATATAGGAAGGCCACTGATTTTTGTACATTTATTTTGTATCCTGCCACCCTGCTGAACTTCTCAATTAGTTCCAGGAGCTTCTTGGTGGAGTTTTTGTGATCACTCAGATATAAGATCATGTCATCTGCAAATAGGGATAGCTTGACTTCTTCCTTTCCAATTTGAATCCCTTTTATGCCCCTTTCTTGTCTTATGGCTTCAGCTAAGACTTCAAATACAATATTTAAAAGAAGTGGTGAGAGTGGAAAGCCTTGTCTGGTTCCTGATTGAAGTGGGATTGCTTCCAGTTTTTCCCCATTGAGTATAATCCTTGCTGTGGGCTTGTTGTATACAGCTTTTATTATATTGAAAAAGGTTCCTTTCATTCCTACTGTCTCTAGCGTTTTGATCATAAAAGGCTGTTGAATCTTGTCAAAAGCTCTTTCTGCATCTATCAAGAGTATCATGTGGTCTTAGACTTTGGACTGGTTTTTATGATGAATTGCATTTATTGATTTACGTATGTTGAACCAACCCTGTGTGTCAGGGACAAAGCCTACTTGGTCCCCATGAATGATCTTTTTGATATGTTTTTGAATCTGATTTGCTAAGACTTTGTTGAGAATCTTTGCATCTGTGTTCATCAGAGAGACTGGCCTGTAGATTTCTTTTTTAAGTGACTATTAGGTTTTGGGATTAAAACAATATTAGCTTCATCAAAGGAATTTGGTGGTGTTCCTCCCTTTGCTATTTGATGGAACAGTTTAAGGAGTATTGGTGTTATTAACTCCTTAAATGTCTGGTAGAACTTTGTGATGAATCCATCAGGTCCAGGACATTTTTTGGTAGGAAGTTTTGAGATTACTACCTCAATTTCCTCATATGTTATAGGACTGTTAAAATAATTCACAACTTCCTGATTCAATTTAGGTAAGTTGTTTTTACTTAGGAATTCATCCATCTCTTTTGTGTTGTCAAATTTCACAGAGTATAAGTTTTGAAATATGATGTTTTAATTCTCTGGATTTCTTGGTTATCAGTAGTGATATCTCCATTTTCATTTCTAATTTTATTGATTTGGATTTTCTCTCTCTTGCTTTTGGTCAATTTAGCTAAAGGTGTATCAATCTTATTGATTTTTTCAAAGAACCAGCTTTTTGACTGGTTGATTTTCTCTATCATTTTCTTAATCTCGATTTCAGATATTTCTCCCCTTATTTTTTTCTAATCTCCTTTCTTTGACTACTTTTGGGATCAGATTGCTCTAGTTTCTCTAAAACTTTAAGCTGTATTGTTAAGTTATTTATTTCTGAGGTTTCCATTTTTCTGATGTAGGCATTAAGAGCTATGAACTTACCTCTTAGGACAGCTTTCATTGTTTCCCAGAGATTTTGGTAAGTTGTATTTTCATTATCGTTTGCTTTCTGGAAATCTTGAATTTCCTTTTTAATTTCTTCCTGAATCCAGTTCTCATTCAGCATCATATTGTTAAGTTTCCAGGAGTTAGTGTATTTTCTGTCATTTGTTCTGTTGTGGATGTCAAGCTTTAGGCTGTGGTGGTTTGATAGGGCATAGGCTAGAATTTCAACTTTCCTGTATATGTGGAGATTCTTTTATTGGCCTATATGTGATCTATTTTGGAGAAAGTTCCGTGTGTTGCTGAGAAAAATGGGTATTCTTTGGTGCGTGGATGAAAAGTTTAATAGAGCATATAGTCTAGCAGATAAAAAGTAATCATTTTGCAAATGGGTGATGGACCCCTCCCTCAGTGAGGTTTCCTACTCTTATTACATCTACCCTTGAATGTGCTATTACAACAAGACTCCAGTTTAACAGCTTTTTGTCTCTGGCCAGGGGGTGACATACAGTGCCCAGCAGAATGGAGTGAAGGGAATTGCAGGAGCAGCAAAACTGCAAAAGAAAATCAACAAACCACAATCCAGAACTTCAGAGACTCTATATCAATCATATAGAACTAGGACAGCCTAATCTCTCCCCATCCTGGAGCTCAGGGACATTTGCGGAAGAGGGGGCGGTAAGATTGTAAGAGCAAAAGGATGGGAGGAGCAACGATTTGCAAGATTCTCAACAATAGTTGGGGCCAAAGCAATCGTAATGGGACTTTGCATGCCCTGCGCAATGTCCAGTGCACTGTTGCCATCATAAAGTCTAGCATCTGTTAAGGGCACCGAGACCCCTGGAGGCAAGGGATTGACAGCCATAGTAGTGATCTTATGCTTAAGGGGAACAAGAGAAAGAGCTTATGGAAATGCCACTGGGTCCTTATATGTCATCGGAGAGGAGGACCCAGTGGAGAGTTAGGCGTACACAATAAAGGACTCTCTGGGAATTGGGGGGGAGGCACTGGGGGAAGGGGAGGGGGAGGAGGGGGGAGGGAGGGAACTGGTAAAAAATTTTAAAATGTATAATTAAATTTTTAATAAAAAAAAGAAAAGTTTGATAGAGATCTGTAAGGTCCATTTCTTTCAGGGTTTGATTAAGTTACAAAGTGTCTCTGTTAAGCTTTTGACCTGTTGATCTATCCCATGTTGAGAGGGCAGTGTTGAAATCCCCAAGAATTATCGTTTGGGGGTTGATTTCTTGCTTTAGACGCTGTAGGGTTTTCTTAATGAATGTGGAGGGGCCCGTATTGGGTGCATACATGTTCAGTATTGTGAAGTCTTCCTGGTGAATTGTACCTGTGACTAAAATGTAGTATCCATCTGTGTCCCTTATGATTTTTTTTTGGTTTGAAGTCCACTTTGTCCAACAGCATAATGGCTACCCCTGTTTCCTGGTTCCATTAGCTTGCAGAATTTTGGACCAGCCTTTCATTTTTAGGATGTGCCTATCTTTTGTGGTGAGGTGAGTTTCCTGAAGGCAACAAATTGATGCGTTATGATTTTTATTCCAATTTGTAATATGTGTCTCTTAATGAGTGAGTTAATACCATTGACATTTAATGTTATAATGGAGAAATTATTTTTAATTCTGGACATTTTTTATGTTTAGTGAGTTTTGTAAGCTTATTATTTTACATTTATGTTTGTGTGGTATTATACTACTCGTCTGTCTTCCTGAATACGGTTGTTTTTTCCTTCAAGTTTGTGTATCATTTCTATCATTTTTTGAAGGCATGGTTTGGTAAACATGTATCCCTCCCTTCATGTTGACTTTGTGCTGGAAAATTTTTCTTTCTCCCTTGATCATGACAGATAGTTTTGCCGGGTATATCAGTCTGGGTTGGCATTTTTGCTCATTTAATACATGAAGTACATCTTTCCAAGCTCTTCTTGCTTTTACTGTTTCCATTGAGAAGCCATTTGTTATTTTAGCAGGTTTGCCTTTAAAAGTAACTTGCTTTTTTTCTCTTGAAGCTCTCAGCACCTTTTCTTTGTCTTGAATGTGGAGTGTTTTGACTATTATTTTCCGTGGTGATTTTCTCTTTTGGTCATATCTGTTTCGAGTGCGAAATGCCTCTTGTATTTGGATGGGCCTCTCATTCTTCAGTTCAGGGAAGTTTTCATTTATGATAACTTGAAAAATTTCCTCAGGTGTGGTATTTTGAGATTCTTGCTCTGGTATTCCATGAATGCACATGTTAGGCTTCTTCAGGGTGTCCCATATCTCTTGAATGTTCCTCTCAAGAACCTTTTTGGCTTTAACTACCTCTTCCATTGAGCTGGTTAATACTTCCACTTTGTCTTCAAGATCTGAAATTCTATTTTCTGCTTCAGTAGTTCTGCTGTTAAGACTCTCTGTTGAGCTTTGGGTTGACAATAACTTGTCTTTTAGTTCAATTTTAAACTCTGCCTGAGACTGTTTTAACTGCTTTATGCCTATTTTTGTTTCTTGAACTGTTTTTCTCAACTCCTCCAAATGCCTGTTGTGTTCCTGTTCAAAGTGGTTGATGCGGTTGTTTAATTCCTCTTGGATTTCCTGTTTCATAGTATTAATCATGGTAATGATCATACTTTGAAAGTTGTTGTCTTGGGTCTGGCTTTTTTAGCTGTTTTCTGTGAATTTGTTCTGGTTGAACTCCATCCTTAAAGGGTTGATTCTTTCAGTGGGAGATTGGTCTCCTTGGGTTTTTTTTCTCATGTATCTGCACTTTGACTTGGACATTGTTGTTTTGTCTTCCAGGACTTTTCAGTTTCTGTGTGTTTTTGACTGAACTGAACTTGGGCAGTTGCCTTGGGGTTGGGTATGTTTGTCTTTTGTTATTGTTATTTCCTAGTTGCAGCTTCTAGGCTGTTAGTACATCAGTTAAATCAGGTTAAGTAGACAGGGGGTGAATATTAGTATGGTAGTGCACTTTTACCATGTAGTATTTTGGTGATATGTGAGAGTGAGTGGTGTATTCCCTGGAGTTGTATATGTTTTTGGGGTGGCTGTATGGAAAGGTTAATCTACAGTGATTAATATTAGAAAGGAACAGAAGATGAAAAACAAAGGGATGTTTACTTATCTTTGGGCTGGATGTGAAGAATCTCTCCCATGTGATAGGATGATTGTAGAGGTTTTCAGATGTATGGCCTTTGACCCTTAGAACTTTGCTTGAGTTTTCTTTGGACTCCAATGAATTCTGAGTAGCAGTGTGTCTTCTGTAGACTACCTGTGTGGGTCCCGGGTGGGCCAGAGAGGCAGAAGGTCTGATGTTGTTGGCAGAAGTCTTCACCTGGGGCCTGGGACTTGGCTTAGTGGCCCTCCCAAGCTCCACGGATGGAGGAATGTGAGCAAGTCCTGTCCAGTAGGTCGGACAGGTGGGCGGGAGGAAGAAAGGGGCTGGGGCCCTGGGCGGGACCCAGGCCTAGGCCCTAGGCAGGCTGGGGCGTGGCACAGGGACCCGGGGGGGGGGCCTGGGGGACTAGGGGGGCTGGGTGGGCTACGGGCTCACTCACCTGGGGATTGCAGCGGGGACAGAGGTGGCGCGGGAGGGAGAAAGGGGACTGGGGAGGGGGGGCTGCCCAGGCCAAAGCCTAGATGTTTTATTCTCATAAATCACAAGTGGGAATTATTTTCGTTTTTGAACTTGGAATAGTTAGTGAGGGTCTAATAATTCTGAAGTTGACTAAAAAAATAAAATAATAAAGCAGTTTTAATACTTGACCACAGTTAATGCTTTAGCAAACAAATATCTTCCACTTGTGTCTTAATAGAACTCTTTGTATATAGTTCCACTTTTAATCTATGTTTCATACGACATTACCTTAGCTTTAGAATGAATTAAAACTTTATGGAGGGCAAAAATGCATATAAATAACAGCAAAATACTTCTGCATGGAATGAATACTGGTCTAGCAGTGACAGGCAATGTTAACTTTTAAAATATGTTAGTTTTAATGTATGAAGTTGGTTTTATTATAAAAGCCTTCTCTTGTATATCGTTTTATTGTCTCTGAAAATTCCATTAAAAATTAACAGTAATGCCAATATAAAACAAAGCAGAATCTAATCTGAAGTTGACTGCAGGGCATTCTTTTTCAAGCCCTGTCTGTGTTTGTTCCTTGTTATAAAATAAGAAATGGAAAGTGTCCTCTAGAGTGTGAAATACAAAAATATGTGTATAGGAAATTAATATATAGAAAACTACTGTATTACTGAGTTTGCTAACATCCACTTCAAAGAACCCAAAGAAATGTTGAGTGCAAAGTCATGCTCACCAAGAAAACTTGCATTGAGTAGCCACACCCTATATAGTATCACAGATTAGGTCTGGAGAGATGGTTTAGAGGTCATACACTTTATCTCACAAGCAAAATCATCTGAGTTCAAATCCCAGATCCAACATCAAAATGCTGGGAGAAATAGCAATTTCATGTGATTCTGGCCTTGCAAGGCAGTCTGGGAAACTCCAGTGCAAAGCAATCAGAGTCAGATCAATCCTGGGTGATTCACGACGTGACCCTCTGGCTTCCACAGATACACACACTCAACCATCAAGCTATAAAGAAAAACAGAATAAGTATGTAAACAGCAAGAATTTTAGAGTTGAGCTGAAGAGACTCATAGACACTTTCCTACCGCAAAGCTTCCCGTGAAAATTTCATTTAGGAAACAGGCATCAGGACCTGCTCCAGGTAATACTACTGCAGTTCCATACAGAAGAACCATTGCATCCTGACTCCCAGAGCTCCCTTCGCAAATGGTGAAGGCTCACGTCATGCTTTTTTTTATTTTCCTCTTTCATTCCTCTTTCACCTTGTTACCTCTATATGACTTGAGCATTAGTGATGGTCAAGTTGTCTCACACAAATGCTGTGTGACCCTTAAATTTGGAAACCTGTCATAACACCAGATGAACAGGTAATAAACTGGCCAGTGGAAGTGACACTTAGTCATAGGTTGGATCTATTTTCAGTTTTTGAGGACTTCCACACTTGATCTTGACCAGAAGAAGAAGAAGAAGAGGAAGAGGAAGAGGAAGAGGAAGAGGAAGAGGAAGAAGAGGAAGAGGAAGAGGAAGAGGAAGAGGAAGAGGAAGAGGAGGAGGAGGAGGAGGAAGAAGAAGAAGAAGAAGAAGAAGAAGAAGAAGAAGAAGAAGAAAATGTTATCTTCAGAGAAATTTGCTTGTCATACATAAGACTCTGAGATGAAGTTGTTTCATTATCAGATTCTTGATATTATTCCAAAGATAGCATGCTAGTTTGTGAGAGCTTTATTGGATTCAGTTAGAATCAGAATCATTCCCATATCTTCATGTGGATTTCAACATTGATGTCTTTTTTTAATACTTCAGGCTCTCTTTTTTTAATTCATTGAGTCTTTATGTTGGATCAATTTACCTGTTACTTTTGCTTTGAAAAATAAATCTTTGGTATGTATTGTTTCTCATGGTTTAATTTATGTAGTATAGTATATTGTTTCAAAAGTAGGAAATTGTATTTAAATGGTCACTAAGATCTGTAGTAAACAACATAGTGATTCATCCATTGGCATAACTGTGATCTACTTGTATATATTTGACAGAATATAAACACCATCTGAAAACTTCTCTACTAATGATGTGATGATTAAGACCTTCTTAGTCTGAACTTTTTTATTACAGAGATACATGTTTTTCCTACAGAATAAAAAGTTAGTGGCTAATACTTGGATAGCACATATAGGATCAGTTTCAAATCAACATTTATCTGAGCATTCCAATATGCATTGATCATTGCTTCCACATTCCACACCTATTTTTCTAATAGGATAAATTTTCCTATATCAAGCTTGCATTTTTCTGCAAGGAAGAGTATTCATGTATCAAACCACATAAAAATCAGATGTTTGGGTACTAACCTGTAATCCTAGTACTGGAGAGGCAGAGTTGGGAGGATCATCATGAATTCAAAACCTGGATGGTGCCCATAGCAAGTCACAGGCCAATCATGGCTTATGGGGGTACCCTGAATCAAAAACATGTGAGTTATTCTGGAAGATAAGGGAATTTAAAATGTCCAGTGTATGAGGACAACTTTACTATAGTCTCTAGTCAAGAAAATTGCATAACATAAAAACTCTTTAAGAAGCCAAATGTTTAATTGGATGTGCAAGAATGTAAAGTTTCTTGTAGTTTGACTAACTAATGTAAAATGCAGAGAAGATTTAGCAGTTAGAAGTTCAACATCTCTATTCGTGTTTCTTGCACATACTCTAGAAGCCAAAGGAGTTATAATTCCTCAAAAATGCAATAGTCTGAAAAATTCTGTCTAGTCATATTAAATTGAGTAAAAGTCCTAGGCCAACAGATTTATGACTTTTATAATGTTGAAATAATTTGTATGTATTCTATCACAGTGAACATTGCAGAAGTGATTTCTTACACTATCATTAAGGAAGATAGCATTTGAGAGGTAATTATGTATTTTATAAGGACTTGCCAGGGACTATATGTATAAGATAATATAGCTCTTATTTATATAGACAGAGAAGAATTAATTTAGCTACCTCTCTTGCAGAAGCTATGTAATTAAGATGGGTTTTCTATGCATGAAGAAGTGCACACTGATCTGATTTTTTTATAATTTTCATAATATAAAAACGAATTACTGCTTTTTAAAGGAGTACACTTTCAAAATGGGCTATCCGGGGTGCCAAACCATAGAAAATTAGACATTAAAATTGAGAAGCAAAATGAAGCTAGAAAATTGATTCATTAAAGAGCTTATAACTTTCATCAAATTACAAAATGAGGGGAAAAATTACCGTACACAGGTCAGTAATTTAAAAGCGATTTTAACAGGAAAGGCCTACAAAATTCAGTAAAATCTAATATTTTATTATCTAAGATAAAACTGTATCCTTTGAACATAATTTTGTGGAATGTTTAAAAAGAAAAAAAAAACATCAGCTAAGAGAGATGAACACTCACTGACAAAGCTCAGAGACACTTTTGTGGTCTGTAGATGAACTCCATTTCAAATTTCATGTGTATTAGTTTCAGCTTCTTGTTTTTGAACAAATGAAGTATCAACAGCTTAAGGCAACAGGGGATGTATTCTTACTTATGATTCTGGATATAACATGTAGCATCGTAGAAGAGCTCATACCAACATAAGAAACTGAGTTTATTAGTCACGCGATATCAACAGAAACTGCTGAGAGAGGGAGATAACTTCTTACTTTCCAGAATGCCTGCATGTCTGAATGCCAAAGTATGGCAAAGTGCTGATCCAGTTTTCTCCATCTTGTCCTCAAGAGTAGGGGATGATTACACCTACTATGGGCTGGCCTTTCCATTTCAATTATATAATATCCCACAACCATTCTCAGAGTGTGCTTTCACAAGCAATTCTCCACAGATATGCCCAAAGTAGTTTATCTATCTATCTATAGCCACCTGGCACAAACAAGTATTTGTAAAAGCAAGAACTTTTGCTATTTTTATAAAACTTGGGCAAAGGTCATCTGTTTTATACTTTTCGATAAGGAAGTTTATCCATCCATAATTATAGCTTTAATGGACAGTTTAAGGTTTCCATCTAAACACTTAACAATCTGGCTATACTATTGTCTGACATTCAATACAAAGAGAACAAAGTTGTTACTAATTTATTCCTACTTGTCCTCAAATTCTCTTCTTTGTTACCAATTCCCAGTAAAGAACTCATAGATCAAAATCCACTCCTATAAAAGGTATCCAAGTAGCTTTAACTATTCTTATTTCTCAGAATTCATGTTTGCATAATTAATAGGATTCTTGAGAGCATTGATTACATATTTGTAGATTTCACTCCTATGGCCCACTTCAAAGTCACCTGTGGTCCTTAACGCTTCCCTCCAGGTGATTCTCCAGTGTTTCATGCATCACATTTAAATCCATCTTAAAATAATACTTTACATCTATTCTTTGAAAATGTCATCACCTTATGCTTGAATATGATTTCATTATACTGAGTGTTCTCCACTTTAATGGACTTTCACTGATGTGGCTAAAATAATATTTACCAGCTTCCTTCTCTTCTATTCATTTAAGACGTTCCTTATTGTTCCATCTGAACTTGCATTAATTGGGCAACTTTTTAATCATTTTTACTATTCTTCTAACATGGGCACATTAATATATATGCTTAAAATCAATTGTTACTTTTGGGTTTCTAATACATAATTTAATTATTGCATTATTCTTTGTGATAAGATAATGTTGGTTCATCACAGGTTACAGAAATCTTGGTGTACATTTTTTTCTTTTACTTATCAGTATTTAAACGATATCAGTGAACTCCATGCATGGCTCTTAAACAAAAGTAACAGTTATATTGAGCAAGAATGCTGGCTAATAAATTGATATTCAGAAAATAGCAGTTATTCTACATTCTATCTAAAAAAGCACAAAAATATGTATTTTGTTTGTTGCTAATAACACCTCTTTCTTGAAAACAATTAAAACACCAATAAAACATAAATCTCCAAACTGTGAAAGACAGTGTCATGGATCTGAAATCTCATACAAGCATGCCATTACTTTTCAAATAATTCAGGTGGAGGTGTCCATGGTGGTTCCTGAATTTGTCCGTGGTTCTACACACACACACACACACACATACATATACACACGCGCACACACGCACAATTGAATAAATAATAAATAAATAAATAAATAATTAAAAAATAATTCTATAGAAATTAACATAGTTTGGATTAAATTCTCAGCAAGCATTCTTTTGAGTGAGCAAAAATTTTCAGATACTGGCCAACAGATTCTAAAATTTATGTGAAAAGCCTAACCATATATCTGATAAAGCTCTATTATCCAGAGTGCACAAAGACCTTAGAAAACTAAACACCAAGGAAACAAATGGGCCAATTAAAAAATGGGCCTTGGAACTTAAAAGAAACTTTACCAAGGATGAAATTAAAATGTCTAACAAATATCTTAAAAAAATGCTCCACATCCTTCGCCATCAGGGAAATGCAAATCAAAACCTCCCTGAGATATCATCTCATCCCGGTCAGGATGGCAAAAATCCACAATACAAACAACACCAAATGCTGGAGAGGATATGGAGAGAGGGGAACTCTCCTTCTTTGCTGGTGGGAATGCAGGCTCATACAGCCACTCTGGCAGGAATGCAGGCTCATACAACCACTCTGGCAAACCGTCTGGTGATTCTTAAAGAAGTTAAAGATTGAAATGCCATATGACCCAGCTATTCCGCTTTTGGAAATAACCCCCATACAGCAAAAATTCACCTCGATAGCACAAGCATGACCATGTTCATAGCAGCACTGTTTACAATAGCAAAGTCATGGAATCACCCCAAATGTCCAATGGTTGACGAGTAGATAAGGAAAATGTGGTACATTTATACAATGGAATACTACTCAGCCATCAAAAATGATGAATTAATGCAATTTGCTGAGAAATGGATGGAATTAGAAACAATTATATTGAGTGAAGTATCCCAGACACAGAAAATTAAGTGCCATATGTACTCCCTAATAGGTGGCTCCAAGTACCAAACCCACTTAGAGACACACTCAAAGATAAATCTCTGTAATATCTACAGTAATTGCAAAGATTATAAACAGGAGAGAAGAGGAAGGAGGGCCCTGCTAGAAACAAGTAGAGAGGGGATCACACTACAGCAGAGATAATAGGCCACCATCAAGGACTGAAAGTAAGAAATGAAACATCTGGTTAAGCTCACAAACTGACCTTCCTGGTCACTTGCAACTGATGGGGTATGATCTTATCAGAAAGGGAGGGTATACAGTCTGGCAGATAGAAGGTAACTATTTTGCAGTGGGAGACTGACCCCATCTCACCATGGTCTCCTACTCTTATTTCATCTACCTTTGAATATATCCTTATAATAAGACTCTATTTTAACAGCTTCTTATTTCTGACTAGTGGGTGACATCCAATACCCATCAGGATGAAGCCAAGGGCATTGCAGGAGCAGCAAAACTGAAAAAAAAATCAATAAACCATAATTCAGAACATCAGAGACACTATATCAACCACCTGGAATCAGGCCTGCCTAATCTCTCCCCATCCTGAAGCTCAGGGAAATTTGCGGAAGAGGGAGCGGTAAGATTGTAAGAGCACAAGGATGGGAGGAGTCATGATATGCAAGATACTCCACACAAATTAGGGCCGAAGCAATTATAATAGGACTCTGATGACCAACATATCATAGACCCCTCAAAGTCTTGCATGGACTCAGGCACTAGGATCCTTATAAGCAAGGATTAACAGTCACAATAGTGTTCCTATACTTAAGGGGAACAGAAGAAAGAGTTCTAGGAAATGTCACTGAGTTCTTACACCTCATCAGAAAGGAGGACCCAGAGGAAAGTTTGATATATACACTAAAGGATGCTTCAGAGATGGGGGAGGGGACACTGGGAGAAAGGGAGGGAGAGGGGAAAGGAATGGGAAATGGGGGGAGGGAGCAGGGAGGTCCAGGGACGGGTGGAGGGAGGGAGGGGACAGGTGTACCTATTACATTTGTATGAGCAGAAAAATAAAAAAAATATGTGAAAAGCAATGTACTTTGACCAACAAAAATCAGTTTTGCAAAAGAAACATAAAGTCAGAGAAGGCATAGTCCCTGTACTGGAAATTACAGTGGTTTCCATAGAATGGGGTTTGTGAAAATACAGGCATACAAATCCCACATCCCAAAATAGGATGTAGAAAAAATATTTCATTTATTTTTCCACTAGAAAATGACTTTCAATAAACAGATAAGAAAAAACTTGGTGAGGAGATGTGAGCCTTATCAAGATATTTGGTTATAATGATAGATGAGTAAACATTACAATACTCAAGGTGTATACTTTATTTATTCATAAACTAACTCAAAACAGAGCAAAGAACTAAGGGTATGACTTATAATTTTAATATTTAATATTTCTCAAAGAAATTTGCAGAAGTAATCTGCTAAAATCTAACATTTCAACTCACTAAAATAGGTTGGATATCACATGAATGAACATTTTATGTTTTTCAAAACTTAGATGTCAAAAATGAAAACCAAGAAACTACAAATTGAAAGAAAATGCATGTTTCATATTCTTCTGATAAAGAACACATAAAGAACCTATAAAGCCTTTGAGAAACAAAGGGGAAAATACAACTTAAAAGGGGACAAACACAGAAATTTTATGAAATATTGAATAATTATAGGAGAAGTCATGAGGAAAAGAACAGCTTAAACCCCTGTGAAGGAGTGGTCCCATGCCTTGTAAAGCTTCAGTCTGAACCCGTAAGAAACCACCAAACATCTAGAGTAGTTATATAACTTGCATTTCCACTACAAAAACATGAAATGCTAGGATGCTTTATATTCTGTGAACGCATAAGAAACGATGGTTCGCAAACCAAGCAGGACAGTGACATGGAGAGCATTGTGGGAAATATCAATTACTGAAATAATCAAAATGCTCTTCAGATGAAGAAAGGTTCAGTTCTCACCGCTACTACCAATGGCAGGTGACCATAAGTAAGCAGTTTGAAAAGAAGAAATTCTTGAATGGGTCAATACATGGATGAATTTGGAATTCGTGATCTAAATGAAAAGACTATCTAAAAAGATGCAGAGAACCTGAGTCTGTTCTTAAAGTTTTCTGGAAAAAAGAAAGCTATGCAAATGGCCACCATTTCTGACATCCGGTTTTCTAAGAGGAAACATCATCCAAAATAGCAGAACAGAATTTAACATTTTATTTAGGATTTTGAGATCTTCTTTGTGGTGGCTACATAGGACTTTGAGTATTTGCCAAAACTCGATGAATGATACATTAAAAAGGTGAAAGTCATTGTAGTCAAATGTTGCAATAAACCTTAGTTTGGAAGAATTAAAAAATTGCATAGGACAGCAAATAAAATGATTATTCATCCAGCCATCTATGTAATTATTTTGTCTTGTCTCAGATGAGAAATGATAGGATAATCATCATCTTTGGAAAACTGAAGTCTTAGAAAATTTTTATTTTTAAGTCAATAACACATATTTCATTCCATTAAAATTATTTTATTAGATAACTATGCCATATGCATAATATGTTGTTCTGGTTAGATTCTAGTGTCACTTGACAGTTTCAGGCTGTTTGGGGCATAGCTTTGGAGAATCAATATTTGAAGCCCTGGGACATGTCTGCAGGTACTTACTTAATTGATGTAGAAAATCCAGCCCATAGTGAGTGGTGTTTTCCAGTGGTGGATTGATAATAACAAGTGCGAGGAAGAGAGATTTTCTCTTCTTTTGTCCTTCATCTACTTGCTGCTAAGTTCACTCTTCAAATGTTGTTGACATTTTTGAGCATAGTTACCTTCTCTTTCTGCTGCCACTGCTGCGTGTGTCCTTACCTGACACAGAACTCTGCCCTTTCCACGTTGCAATTGTTTCCTCTGCCTTTGGAGCCTGGTTTCTAGGCCTTGCTGCTGTTCGTTGTTCTTCATGGATGTGGGAGCCCAGTATCCTCAACTCTCCAGCGAGACAGAGGTTTAAGACCCTCTTAGGAGTCTTCAGCTTTGTGAGACATTCCGGTCAAGAACAAAGCAGCTATGGTCTGCTACTTCTGTGGGTATAGCTCCGTGGTAGAGCATCTGACTGCAGCTTGGTCTCTACTTCTGGGGATATATCTCTGTGGTAGAGCATTTGAATGCACCTTGGTCTGTACTTCTGTGGGTACATTTCTGTGGTAGAGCATTTTCTAAGTATTATTTGAAAGTCCATGTTGCCCATTGAAAAATTTTGATTTACAGATGTGGCTATTATCATATTTTTTATTCTTTGGAAGTTTCATATCTGCATGTAGCTTATTTACAGTTCAAGGACTTAATCCCCAATCTCACCCTCTCTTTTTTATTTGCAAGCCTCCTTCTTCCCTACAGGGCTACCTTCTGTTTTCATGTCTTTTCACATATGTGACAACCTGAGTTTCTTCCTGAGTTTGGCTGTGTCAAGGTAAGAGCAGACCTTCCTTGACCTCACCGTCCATGCAGTAGGAACTTTGTATTCTGGTGCTTAAGAGCACGGCCTTGATATTCGCAATGGCACAAAGCCTGGTTCCTGAATGCGCGTGCCTGAGCATGGATCTGTAGCAGCATTGTGGAGGAAAACATCTTTCCTTCCCCCACTTCATCACTCTGTCATAGATCTGAGAGGACGCTTGAGAGCTTCCCCTTTCCATGATAATAAGACGCAACATGGACTTTCAGATAATACTTGGAAAAAGATGAATTGAGCAGAGATGATTTTGGCAGAAGAAAAATTAAATATAACTTCATGTTTTCACACATATGTGAATTATACATAAATATACACAATGTCTTTGCATATTTTTGTGCTAAAATGTATGTAGATGCATATATGTCATATACATATGAATTATTAAGGGTTCTCTGGAAGAATAGAATTGCTGGACTGTAATATATATACAAATAACTTTACTTAATAAACTCACAATGAAGGTAGGGTCCTTCGAAGTAGCAGACCATAGCTGGAGTCAAATTAATGCTCTACCACAGAGCTACTCCCCAAGAAGTAGAGATCCAGCTGTAGTCAAATGCCCTGTCACAAAGCTACACCCCAAGAAGTAAAGACCACAGGCGCTGTGGAAGTAACATGGCTGCAACAATTCATCGATGAAACAGCCACGGCCACAACCTTGTCCCCCTTCAGCTATTTCAATGTCATCACCCCCTTTTCCCTGACATTCCCTGAAGCTTGGTGTGGGGTATGGGTTTAGATGTTCTGTTTATGACTGAACAGTCTGATGTCACTTATTTTCTGCACTTGCACTAGTGACTTACTTTAATAAACACCTTCCATTGCAAAAGAAAGCTTCTGGGTTGGGTGGGACTTGCTCCTCCCTCCAGTCTATAGGTCTAATGACAAATGTTTAAAAGGCACTTTGGTGAGATATGCTTACAGCTTAATCTTTACAGTTTGTTCCCCTCTGGGGTCTATGTCCTCCCCTTTAGAAGGTTCTTGTCCTGGTCTCTAATACCAGGAATGTGCTCCTTGCTGAAAAGCAGATCTACAGCCTCAACAAAACAATCATTTACCCTCTTGATCTCCATGGCACTGTTGCATGGATGGTCAACTCTTCCGAAGCTCACTGTTGTTGTCGCTTGAAGCTTTCATAGATTGATGAGACTGCTGATTCCTTTTCTCTCCCAGCAGGTTTCATATTACTGTCTGGAACCTGCAAGGAAGAAGCTTCCAGAATTATTCCAGTTTTGTTTTGTTTTTTTGTTTTGTTCTGTTTTGTTTTGTTTCCCAATGACCTGTGATCAACATGTCTAGAATCTTTAGCAATAGGATCTTACTGTCAGTTTCTAGAAGGCAACTAAAAGCACTGAAAAAAGTCTGTATTTTTGGAGGATTTTGAGTCCTCTCTGATGAACAACTAATTAAGTGGTATCATATATCTGATAACTGATATACATATGAATTTTTAAGCTCATGGCTTCTGGTTGGAGAGTAATAGAGGCAACAAAAAGAAGAAGAAAGGGTATAATGGACAATTAGATATTTTAACCGGAATGATGCTTTTATAGGCATCATTAGTGTACACTATTATATTTATGATCACTTCATAGGCATGCATTTAACTTTTATATTTTAGTTTATATCTGTAAGAATAATTATAAATACTGTTGTTCATTTAATTCCTGTTTACTTATTTTCCTGTTAGGAAACCTAGTTTGTTTTCTGAACTCTGGTTAACCTGAGCTATCTCATCTCTGAATAAAGCACACTGATTATTTTTGTGTAGACCTCTTCATCTGTGAATACACTGCAGCTAATTATTTTGCTGTATGTTGTATATGAACTATCTCTGGTAATTCATATAAAAAGTAAAATCAATATGAGAATAGCAAAAATAATTATGTTGAAATAATTGGAGATACAGTCATTTTTGTCATTTGTATTTTAAATTGATAATATGTTCTTTTTTATCAATATAAAATTTATAATCACCCTGCACAAGTTTTCATGAATCATGAAGCTAGTTATAGTGGAAAGAAATTTAATTAATTTTTCGGGTAAATTCCAGATCATTATAGAAACCTGGAAGGGAACCATTTGTATCTTTAATTAATCAATGGTAACACATGCAATTGTTTCTGTTCAAAATGAACACTGTAATACCGATTATTGCTCAACATGACATTCTTGCCAAGTGCAAGCATTGGGAAATACACAGAAAATAAATGAAGCGCCTCGGAAAAAATTCAGTGGAAATATTTTCAAATTAGGACAACATGCAATTCCACATGCTCTTTAGCTCCCAGGTTAGAAATAAGCAGAATACAGTATCTATCTAAATATCTTGCTATGATTTAACTAATCCAATGTTTTGCTAAAGACAAATGAATATTACATGTTTTGTTCATCCATTTTTATCTTCTGTTTTTACATCTTCTTAGAATCTTATCCAGGTTGGTCTGGACTGTGATACTCGTTCCTTCATTTCCCATATTCTTTGGTCATTGGGAACAATTTTTTTTAAATATTTGTGTGCACATGTGCATATCTGAACGTGAAGGACACAGGAAAAGCTTATAGGTATCTGTCATTACTTACTAGAGATAGGTAGTTACTCAAGCATTCATTTTATTTTCCAATTGTCTTTCATCAATGACATTTGCTCAATTTTGCTTCATGGTATTTTTCAGTTTTACTGCAATTTGTTTGGGGAGTTAGGAAGCAAAAACTTCACTTTTGGTTCTCCTTGCAGTTGAGAAATCATTTCTTCTTACGTTCATGACAAAGGATATCTAAACAGACACATATGTCAGTCATTTTCATATAATTCCCTACTTTCCAGCTATCACTTTACTTTGCACAATTACTCCTTCTTATACTGACATTTGTCTGCAAGTACCTCCATATTTTTACATAGATTTTTCTCTGTACTGCCTTGTTTTGTAACCTTCATGTCTATTCTCAAACTTACCATTTCTGCTCTCAGTTGTAATTTATAAGCAGGCCTTGAAACCATTAAAACACTTAGGGATTTACAATCCAGACTCAGAACACAAGTATCTAGAGAATTCAAGAACTGAATAGTGACTACATGACCCAAGATGCTCTCGACTCTGTGATCTGCATCCTTTGTGTCCCAAGTTGATAGTAGGTGTTTCAGTTTGCCTGCATGGTTGATGATAAACCACCCTCAAATGGCTTAAGGGAACAAGGGGTTTATTTTCTTACAATAGTCCAGTTACAGTTCATAGTCCAGCTTGACAAGATTGCATGCACTAACACCAAGGGCCAAGGGAAATGGCCACACCATCTCCACATAACGGCTGAGAAATGATCCTTACTTGCCAGAGCAGCATGTCTTGCCAAGTGTAAACAAGGATGCCGACTCTCTTAACCAGCTGTGTGTATTTTATTCCAGGGCCTAGTCCCACGCACCACAGGCTGCGCCTTCCCCATCAGCCAGAAAAATCTCCTGCAGGTTTGCTCTCGGCTTAACTCGACCACTAATTCTCTACAAATGTGTCCAGAGCTCAAACTCTCAACTATCAAGTTGACACCTGTGCCTAACTATGTCAGTTGGGCTAACTCCCGCCAATCTACACATGGCTGCAGAATAGTAGCCCTTTGAACACACAAGGGCTAGAACAGCCTCTAGATATGATATCATCACATGTGACTTCACTCTCTATGTCGATTTTCCAGACTGCACAAATAACACTGGAATATGTATCATCATCACATACTACAAAACAGAAGCACCATAGATATATTATAAATGAATTAAGCCACATCTGAATAAAAAATTGATGCTTCTGTTGTCCAATACATCACTTAATTCAAACTTGCATATGTGTATATAGAACATGAAATTTCCTTCTGCTTATGTCCACATTTCTATCACACAGTCATGGAAATGCTTATCCTCAAATGTACTGGGTGTTAAGGGATAGCATCAAGAACAGAGACAAGAACTATTCCCACAAACAGATCATCACTGATGGACATGATCGCTCCTGTGAAAAGTGTGCCTTAGGTGAAGAGTGCTCTGTTTTCCTTTAAATATTTTTTATGACATATGTAGGAGGCTGATTTGCCAAAATAATTAATCAGGTAATGACTACTCTTGTGTGTTCAATTACATTTGTCATGGTTGATTACTCCTTGCAAAAATATATATATTATTACTAATTTACTTTTATTTCCTTTTTCCTGGGCAAAAAACCCAAGACATAAATGGTACAGAAAAGTATAAGCAACAAGTAAATGGATTAATTTTTCTCTGACAGGATTTTAAGGACATATTAATGTTTAGTGTCAGAAATGTTGTTTTGTTTAGTGGAGCTAAAAGCATGTAAACATCGACTAAAATATATAGTTCCATTGCAATATCATCACCTCTTACCAGTCCATTTCAGCTTCAATTTTAATATAAAGAACTCAAAGTCTTTTAGGAAGTTTATTTGCTTTCTTCTCAGATGACTGATAGATGCAGTTCAACCAGACACCCATGGTATTTAAAGCTAAAAATCATTTTTAAAAGCAACATCATCTTTCTTAGATTGATCTCTGGGAAAAGTACCTTATCAAACATCGACAAAAGTACATGGTTTTCTTAAAAGCGCTGATATTAAAGGGAAATTCAAATTCCTCCAAGTTCAGGAAAGACTTTTTTCTGTGTTCACTAAACTTGTTCAACAAAGACTTATTGAGATCTGGAGAAACAATGTACAAAACTGAGAAACACCTCTGACATCGCCCTCATGTTTTCTGAAAATAAACGCAGGAAATATACAAAAATATATTTTAGTAGTTTGCATAAAGAATTTTAATGAAAAACCCAGTGATGCCAAAGTGTATTTATAAGGTCATGTCTTTAAATAGTGGTTAAGATCATGCTTATTTATCTAACTTATGTAACTAAAGAAAGTTATATTAAAATAAATCCCTTGTCTAAATTTCTTGGATGGTGTAGCTTCCCAAAAGAACAGACTGATTTGGAAATGGTATCATCACCAGTCCTGGATCAGCTTTCCTTTTGGAATTTGGGAATACGCCTTCTGAATAGCTTGTATATGGGAACTCAAATAATATTCTGTGGTGTACATGACATCAAAATTAAATTGATGAATTGGTTGATTAAGATCAATAGCAATTAAAATGAATTTTGACATATTGCAGGTTAATAGACCATCAGTTCATGATCTAGGAACCAGATATTTCTGTGAAGGGACTAGAATATCCTCACTTCTTATAGCCTCAGAGCCAATAGCATTAACTATCAAGCATAAAATTTAATTGTGCTTCTTACAAAATTATTATCTTCATTTAATTTATAATCTTGTTCAATTTCTCATGTGAAAGTTGGAAATTGTACTAGGAAGGAAGGAGAATGAGAGGCCTCAAATATTGGTACCTGTTAGGAACTCATTAAAACTAACAATCAGTCATTCTGAGATTCCCTGGCCAGTAGATACAGCTGGTCAATTACGCCTAAGTTTGCTAGTCTTTCTTTGATGAGATTGTGATTCCTTGTCTGGGGCTATAAATTTTCAAAGATATCTCAGTTGTTCACACCCATTAATATCACTACTTGCTGACACTAGACCCATAACTGGAGTTTGATCCTGTTTTGGGGAACAAGGCACACACAGCGACCACAAACAGAGTGACTGTACGCAACAAAATCCCACAAGTTTGGAACCATCCCTTCGTTGACATGAATTCTTTGCTTTATTGTGGTCATTTGAAAAATTCTTACTGAGAAATTAAAAATAATTAAACTAAATTGCATGTGCTATGTCCCCCTTTGACAACATTCCTTACACAATGAAGTATAGCTACTCTTTTATAAAATTAACATTACAAATTATGCAATTCTATTGCGGTTAATCTAATTATATAATTCATATCATAATAACATATCGGTAACTAAAAGTATACAAAATAATGTGCATGTATTGTAGCGATTTCTTATGGAAGACTATTTAAGGGACTGTGGCCTATTCAGTTTTGATATTTACAAATACCCTAGAACCAATATACCATGGAGACTAAGTATGTTATTCTTTCCTTACTATTATAAAATACTTATAGAAGTAGATTAAGGGAGAATGTATTTATTTGACTCGTGGCTTAAGAGATTTGAGTCCATGACTGGCTGGTTCCATTGCTGTGGGACTTCAGAGACATAGAAGATCATAGCAAATGGGGTAGAAGCAGAACAAGACAGAAAAAAAATGCTCTTTTCTTGATCCCAGGCAGAAAGTAGAAATATTTAAAGAGAAAGGGCCAAGGGCAATATATTCACTTACAAGACATGTTCCCAGGGACCCCTTTCTCACATCAAACCTTATCTTCTGCAAGTTTCACCATCTTCCAATAATGCATTCAATTCTGATTCCATCTCTACACAAATACATTGAAAAAATCAAGTCCAAACACGTCATCCTTTGCTTCTCCAAAGTCTTCTCATCTAATGAAAAACTTTTAACACATGCAACTCCAGAGTACATTTCTTACTCAAATTAATTCACTGAATGATAGACAACTTGTGTGTGTGTGTGTGTGTGTGTGTGTGTGTGTGTGTGTGTGTGTGCATGCACTTGGGTGTGCATGTGTATCCACAGGTCCAGGATTAAGAGTGACTTTTGGAATCATCCTGTATCGCTTCTACCTCAATTTTGCTTAGATCTGGGATTTCCCAAGTTCTGCCCAATCCGGTGAGAAGTACAGGCCTCCAATTTTTCTGCCTGCAGTTTTACATCGGGCCCAGGATCCAAGCTCAGGTCCTTCTGCCTGCGAAGCAGAGTCTCAACCCCTCAGCCATCTTTGCAGTCCAGGATAAGACCACTTAATATGCCAAGGTTTATTTTTGTTGTTGGGCTGAAGTTTGGTTCCAATGATAATGTATTTCTTATGGTAACTCAGGAGGTGAAAATCTTCACAATGACACTATAAGATAAAGATTATTGTTGTTCTTTACAAATTAAGAAACAAACTCAGTTGGATAATCTTTACCAAGTAACTAAAGCATGGTAAAGTGGTGGAGTGAGGATGTGAACATAAGTAATAAGACACCACAGCTGACATAGTAAGACACCAAGCTGTGTGCTTGTACAAAGCTGGGAGTCCTAACTAGCTTAAGTAAGAAAGATTTGCCCTATCTTTTAGACATATTGCATACCTGAAGGTAAGATGGGTCACAGATTTCTATACTGGAGACACTGGAAATTCATCCAGGCCTTTTGTTCTCTGGCTGTGTCTGCTCAAGCTAGCACCGTCTGATGCAGAAATAAGGCCAAGAAATAAAGTATATAGCTAATATCTTTCTCCCATTAGCCTAAATGTACTTCCTTTCAAAGACTATCTCAAGGGTCCACTCAAGTAAATAAGGCTAACTCTTTTTACATATCAGAAGAAAATAATTTGATCCTTTGAGTATAATTCTTAGGCTTACATTTATCATGCTTGGCATAACAGACTTAACTAGGAATGACTTAGAGGAAATAAACTGAAAATTTCTTCATCTGGAAGATCAGAATGTATCTTTCTTCAACTCAAACACTAGATTTCATTTCATTCTACACGTTCTTTCAGTAGCCAATGAAGTCCACACTACTTCGGGGAGCATCTGTGCATTTTCAGAATGTGGTGGCTGATCTTGTTCTTTCTGAGTCAGAACTCCTAGTAAGGATTCTACAGTTTCCATGGACTCGAGGCTTCAACTAGGTGTTGCATCTCAAGCTAGCATTGGTCAAACTACCCAAACTACTCGGACATGAGAATTGGGTCTATGTCACTATATTTTTCTTATTTTCCTCAAGAATAAAAGAATGCCTCAATACCATTTAGTCTAAATAATTTGAATAGGAGTCATATTTAAGGTGTCAAATCTAACATGTTTATGAAAGACTAGATATATAAGATAAGTAAGATGAAAATTCCAAGCTTAAATTTCCACAGATAGTTTAGTACCACTTATCAGAAGGATAAGAAATGCACAAATCCTTGCAAAATAAGTCAACAGTAATTATAGAAAGTAGAAAGTAAAATACAAAAGGCAAATATATCTGGAAGGAAAGATAGGAAGAAATTACAATGGCAATGGATTTTTTGATGTATTTACATATAACATTAAAAAGAGTATATTTATTACAGTTTACCTGCATGCTACTTAAAAATTCACAACCAAATAAATTATGGGAACAAGGAATATTATTCTAGCTTACCATTGCAGCTTACAGTTACTAGTCCTCCTTGGCAGGAAAGTTCATACCAACATGAGGGGCCAATAGAACTGGTCATATCAAATCCATAGAATTTCTGACAGGGACAATTCTGATTTTCTAGAACATTATGCCTTGCCAAGTATTCAAAAGAATGCTCAATTCATTACTTATTCTTCTTATTCCCCCTGTGTGGGACTGGATCTCTCTATCAATCAGACAATCTCTTACAGGCTGAGCTACCAGTTCTTTTCAACTGTACCCAGAGCTCCAGCCTTCTATTATCAAGTTAACACCTGTAGCTAACTATAACACTTCACCCCTTGTCAACCTGACACAATGACACATAACTTTTAAACTGTAACCTTTCAATCCTTGTCTCCACAGGTCCTACGTTAATCTTACATTATAAAGTATATAAAGTATATTCAATTTTATTAGTTCTCAAGGTACAAGATTAAAAGTTCTCATAGGCCATTTTTCAGCAATTTAAAATTCAGTTAAGACATTTTAAAGTCCAAAATCTCTTTAACAGTAAGATCCTGTGAAATGAGAACAATTTAAATAGTTTAACACAGAATAAACATTGAAATGAAAACACTATTACATAGTAAGAAAATATCAATTCAAAACTAAAAGACCTAAGTGTAACAAATAAATACCATATTCCATAGTTAATGTCCATCTTGCTCATTATACAGTATGGTTGTTCAAAGATTTATAGCTCATAGTTGTACAAGCAGCTTCTTTCTGAAACCACTTGAATCTGTACCCAAGGCTTTCTTTAGCACATATGCAATAATTTAAGCACTCATCCAATAGTTTTAGCACAGTATATTGACATCGGCAATATATTGCATTCTCTTCTGAAGTTATATACTTCACTTTTCTGTGCAGGAACCCCAAACCTGACACTTTATGACAAGTTTCAGCCACTTTCCATGAACCCCTCAATTGTGCACCAAAATCAGTAGTACCTGGAAGACACTGCCAAGTTCTACAGTGAGATTTAAATTTATCCTGAACCAATTGAACCACAAATATATAAAATTCTGCTTGTTGACCATAGCAAAACCCTTTCTTAGGTAGATAAAATTCTCAATGCAAGAAACTCCTTAAATTTGAGATTTATTCCTCTATACATACCTGGATTTTCAAACAAGAAATCCCCCTAAAGTGGCATTCATGTCTTCGACTGTCCCAGTGTAAAGCACAGGGTCTTTCTCTACTGATGTTTTATTTGCTCAAGTAGCAACAGATACTTTGCTGTCTATACTTTCCTCATGCAAGGCCCATCTCATAGTTTTCTATTATAAAGAAAATATTTATCATTAAATTCAACTACCCAAAGTTTTTGTTCCTTCCTTACAAACTGAACAAAACAATTCATAATTCTCTTAGCATTAATATATTCCAAACAATCCACTAAACTCGCAGCAGTTCACCTGCATGGTTGCTGATAATTCACCATAAAACACCATCACAACAAGGGAGTTATTTTCTTACAATAGTGTGGTTTCACAGTCCAGCTTGACAGGAGAGCACGCACCAACACCAGGGCTGAGGGAACTGGCCACCCCATCTCTACATAATGGCTGAGAGAGGGACGATCCTTACTTGCCAGACCAGCATGTCTGGCCAAGTGTACACAAGGATGCCAGCTTTATCAACCAGCTCTCTGTATTTTATTCCAGGGCCTAATCCCACCCACCATTGTTTGGGTCTTACCCATCAGCTAGACAATCTCCTGCGGGTTTGCTCTGGGCTTAACTGAAGCACTAAGTCTCTACAAATATGCTCAGAGATCAAACCATCAACTGTCAAATTGACACCTGTGTAGAATCATGACACCTCTGCTCAATGGTTTTTATAATCCACTGTCTCAAAATCCTCGAACATGTACTAATGTCTCAAAAAGGAAAAGCTCAAAACCCCCAGAAGCCACATAATCAGATTTATCAGTAGCAACCTTTTATTCTGGTATCAGATTCTACCAGTTTCACAGCAACACTTCATATTCTCACATAATTCTCTTAGTCTCAGGACAACATTTTTTTTGGTGCCCTATCACAGTTTGCCTGTAAGTTCCAATAAATTCATAGCCAAATTGATTATGGGAATTTGTGTTAGCTACAAGGGGTTTTATTATATCTTATGTTTGTCTGGTTATAGTTGCTGGTCCTGCTTGGCAGAAGAGCTCACACAATGCCAGGGTAAAGGGAACTGACCACACCAAACCCACAGGGCTACTTAGAGGGACAATATTCACTTGCCAGACCAGCAAGTATACTAAGGAATACTAAGTTCCTTAAATCAACTCCCTCTGCCTTATCCTCCTTCCCACTTGCCATGGCCTGAGTCTCCCAATCATTTAGACAATCTTCTGCTGTTTTTCTCAGTGCTTATCTCAACTATTAGCTCTTCACAACTGTGCCCAGAGCTCCAGTCTTCAATTGTCAAGTTGAAACTCGTAGCTAATTACGACAATATTCTATAAAGAAAAGTTCAAGTTGTACTTTATTACAAGTAAAAATATCTTCTCTTTTGAAATCTTTGTAAGAAAATGTGAGTAGACAAATTCAACATTGGAGAAAGTAGTTATATTTATTCTATCAGATGAACCACAATTATCTAAAATACATAATGAATCCTTAATATTCATAAAAAAGCAAAAAGAAGTCAGTTAAAATAGTGGACGTATCTGAATGAATATTTTCACAAAGATATGGACAGATATAAAACATATTTGTCACTAGACAGCTGTTTCTTAACACAATAATGCTATATAGTATTATCCACCTGCTAAATTGGATAAAACCCCAAACCCTTTCAATATCAAATAATTCTAAAGAGTTATAGAAATAAAGTTCCATCCACTATCTCATCCAAGACTCTTGGTCAGTTTCAATCATTCCTCAGCATTTTATTGGTATAGGACCTAACTGTCATGGCCCTAGGAACTCACCAAAATGATAAAGCATGAAAATATCAAATAAACTGCAATGCGAACATTTACCATCTTTGTTTATCAGCACTCAAAGCTAGAAACAGACAAGGTTTCCTTCAAAGGACAAGTGGATAAAAATTCTATGGTACTGCCCAGTAGTAACAAAAGAAAAACAACTATGAACCATGGTTAAACATAGATGTACCTTAAGTCTATGTAGTGAAGTGAAAGACATATCACAATTTACACAGTGTATCATTTCAACCCAGCTGCTTTCTTGAAAAGATATAACCACATTGCAAGTGAAAACGTCATAATTTCCAGGGATTTAAGAAGAACATGTAAAACCAGCATGGGCATCAAGTTGGTGAAACCGTCCCTAGTATTACTATAACAACAAACTCATGGCATTACACATTTGACAAAACCCTCTATTTTACAGAAGAATGAAAAAATTCAATACATATAATTTAAAATGAAAAAAATTGTGTATCCCCCATGCAGAGTTACTTCCTTCTAGAGTGAAAAGTAGAAAAGCAGATATGAGGGTTGACATGATGCTGAGCTTTGTGAACTTTGTGTGAAGATGCACATCTCAGTATAGTCATGAGAAAACATAGATAGACTGCAGTAGAAAAACCTTCTATGCTATCCCTGACCACAGCACATCAATACAATTGGGAGTCATCAAATACAGGAAAATTCAAGGAATTTTCATATTCAGGAAGAGTGCTTAGACTACTGGAGTTGGTGTGGTGAGTTGTCTTGAATCATTAAAGAGAAGGAGAATATTTAATAACATTTTAAATTTTGACAGTTTGTGTTGAGTATTTATCCAGTGCATATTTATGATATTGCTTTATTAATTCTTTTTTCTTTTAAGGATACATGTTAAAATATGTATCAAAGTTATTCAACTGTTATTGCATATATCGAAATACAAAGTGATAATTAAATTTAAAAAACTGAGAATAAAGTGAAAATTTGGTCAATAATAGAGTTTTACTACCTGTTTGTTAATTCTATAAATGAGTAAAACCCACATTGAGTTGTTCATTAGGCAAACTATTCAAGGTAGTGTTAATCAGTTTTTAATACTAATAACAATTGATAAAGACAGAGAAGTAATCCATTGTTTCAGGTATTTAGAAATTTCAGTGCTTGGAGTTGGCCTCATTATTTTGGGCATTATAATGAGACAATATCAGAGGTTGGAAAAATGTCAGAGCCAGAGTCTCTTAATTCATGGCTGAGAAGGAAAGAGTCTTGGGATCCCCAATCCCTCTTGCTGTCTCCTGATGGTTCCTTCCTTAATCTCTGTCACTTCCCCATAGCAATACACTGGGACCAAGTTCTTACAGATATTCCAGATGATCCAAATCATAATATGGACACATGGGAATTTTTCCTTTTTTGTGTGTAAAAAGAAAGACTTTTAAAATCGATATACTAAAAACGAAAAAAGCAAGCCAGGTCAATTTCAAAAAAAATCTTCATGACTTTACCACAGCAGAGCTATAAATCTTCCACAGATCTCTCCCTTGAAAGGGCTGAAGGAATGTTTACCAAGTGATTGTGCACTGGGAAGGAAGACATGTTGAGATTCTGCTTTTCTACTTTTAAAATTACCTCATTTAGTATACAATGCAATGGTCTGATTCACACACACACACACAAACACGCACACACACACGCACATACACACACACACCTCACACACACACACGCACACACACACGCACGCACGCACACACACACTTGCATATATACATATTAACGAATTCTTCCCCTCATTATCATCCCCTACAACTCTTCTCTGCTTCCTGCTTTTGATTTTCCTCTCCCCCCAACACAGTCTCCTTTGTGCTGTCTCATCCACATTATCTTTCAGTGATAAGTAGTCACTGACTCTAGATGAGCACCAGCAATTCTGCAGCAAACTATCAAACCAGACAGAGTGGACTTTGATGTCAGTTGGTATACAGAATCTGTTCAAGTGGACCACTCAGTGATATTCCTTCAATACTTTGATGTATCCTTGGAATAAAAATACATGTTTATTTTCAGAACTGCCATATTTCCCTGGGATCAATGGGGAATTGTCCTCTCCATCAGGGGTGACTAAATAGATATCCCTGGGACTTTTTCACTTCTAGCAGTCTTAACATCATGAAACACATTCTCCACCTGCTCAACTATGCTGCAGAAATACTGATCACTACCAGGGGATTATGAACTATGGTTTGATTGGACCAGAGGAGAGAAGTGAAACACAGGAATTCTCAGACTGGAGCATAGCAGGTAAAATCCATGGAAGATAGAGTCGGTGCTAGAAGGAGACTTCATAGGTTTAGAGATACCATACAGGGAACACATTCACTGTAAAAATAAAAACGGCAAAACATGTTTGGAGAAACTTTCCCAGAGACCAAGCTATTTTGACTCAAGCATACATTTGGAACCTTCAATAAATCACAGGTACAAGGAGCTATCAGTTAAACCCACTCTACCTCATTTCCATTGGCTGTTGTGTTGGAAAATTTGGAATTACACAAGTATTCTTACTAGTAAAGATTAAGGGGTTTGGAATTCTCAAAGGCAGGAGGGTATTCTTTTCATGAAGAAAGTCACGGATGTTCTACTGTTTGTGTTTAAGAAAACATTTTTCATGTGTGTTTGCGTATTTTTGTGTGTGTTTGTGCATGTGTGTGCGTGTGCTTATGCATGCATGTGTTTAATGAATTCATGCATATGCTGATGAATGCACGGTGCACATACATGAAGCCAGAGGAGGACATCACGTGTCCTTCTCCATTACCCCGGCCTTGAGAAAAAGTCACTCACTGATCCTGAAACCAGACTGGTTACCAACAGGCCCCAGTGACTGACCCTCTTGTCTCTGTTCCCACAGTGCTGGAGTTCAAAGCATGCACACTCAGTCCCTGTTTTGTACAGAAGTTCTGCAAATTTGAACTGAACTCACCACGTTTGTGAAGCAAAACCTTTCATTCACTAAGCCATCTCCAGAGCCCCTTGCTATTGTTTACTTTTCCCCCTATTTCTCCTGAGATGTCCTCACTGGTCCATGGAGGAAGTGTTGATACGCCACCTGTTACATAGTTTAGCAGTAGTAGATCTCATTGCAGTGAACTCCTGGATCCAGCAGCTCCGTCGCAACTGGCATGTCCTTTTGAAATTAGGAAAAGGGAGAGGAGGCAGCACGTAATGTTTAATTCTGTCTCAGTCAAGGACTTCAAGCTTGGAAAGCTGCTTCCAAGAAAAATGCTACCTCTATCTTCCAAAAATGTTACTGCAAACACCCTCAGAAACTATGGAGCCCAAAAACCTGGTTCCTCTGCTCACACACTATGTAGAACACTGAGAAATTGTCTTCCAACAAACTTCCCTCTTCTAGGACATAAAATTCCATAATAAACATTTGCCATTATCTATAGTTTGAATCTATTAGGATATTGAGGTGATCTTAAAACTGCCAAAAGGTATATCGAAAGAAATTCTATTATTGCATTTTAGTTCCAAAATAAATTCAGTAGCTTTAAGTAGGAGGCTCTGAACTAATTATTCTGAAATATACTAGTAAATTGATGAGTTGTCTCAATTCATACTCCTTAAAAAGTCTCCTATAACTGTTCCATTAAACTGTTCAATCAAGAGCATTAAGTTAAAAACATTTCTCTAAATAGAAGCTTCGTTATCAGAGAGATGAACAATCTAAGACACCATTCTGTGATCAACATCCAGAACAGGAGACATTACCTTCTGTTATGGGTTGAAGACTGATTTTCCAAGGAGGATAGATCTGATCAGCAGTGCTGATGATATTCATTCATGCTGGATGGATAGAGAATCAGGCGTGTTTCGGAGTCATCTTACACCCTTTCTTTCTCCTCTAGGAGATTGTCTTCAGCCATGAATTCTGTAACAAATCGTGAGTGTGTGAAAGTGCCCCAGAAGATGTCTGTCTTCTCAGAAAGCCATCAGTCAAACAGCAACTGGTATCTGGGAATCCATTAAAAGTAAATAAATAAATAAAACATAAGCTAAATTGCCAGACACAGGGATATGGGATATGTTCTTGATTGTGGGGAAGGAAACTTGGGTTTATAAATATAAGAAAATAAAAAATGGCTTAAGCAAAAATATAACAGAAAAATGACTCTGTTGATTTGTAATGTAGACTGCATAAGTAACATTGGTTGTACTACAGTTACATAAGATCAATTACTTTTGAAGAAAGAACATAGTATACAATTTTCACCACTATGAATCCATGACATAGGGGTAAGAAATAATTATTGAAATCATATAACTTAACCAAACAGTATGGGAAGGAAGCTCAGATTAATAAAATTAGAAAAACAAAAACTAGGAGTCCAAAGGGTAAAAAAAGACCACTTAGCAAAAGCTTTAGTATACATACACAAAATGTATGGCTATAATTGATTGCTAATAGGAATATTTCCACTGAGTTACCGAAGGACAGGTCATTCAGCAGAGCTGAACACAGAAGATGAAAACAACTTTGAGATCAAAGAAAAAAAAATAACAGCATCAGGAAAATCTCAAGGTGAACTTCACAAATAATGAAAATTATGATTTTCATTCAACACCTAGGTTTAAATAAAGTGAAATCATAAAATTATTGAATGAAACAACCTTTTTTCAAGGATTTTGCTATGATTAAATCCTCTAGATTCACTCATTAAAAAAAATCACTACTCAGGAGGTAGCAATATGACTCAGCAGGTAAAGGAACCTGTGGACAACTTGGTAACCTGAATTCAATCCCCAGCGATTACACAGAAGAGAACAGACATCTCAAAACTGTCTTCTGACTGCATTCAGTCATGGTATACATACCTTCTTTCTCTCTTTCTCTCCCTCTCCCTTTCTCTCTCTTAAATAAATAAATAAGAAAATACTTAAAATATTTTTGAAACTTCACAATTCAATATTTGCTGCAATAAAGCCCAGTAGGATTTGTTCTGGGCTTGTTGGAACTCAGATCAATAACTTATATATTAAATATTAAGTTAACTATATATTTTACTATATGTTTATTTATACTATATTATTTATATTTCTTATAAATACAATACATTTATACTTTGTATTATGTTAAAATACCATATATCAAACTAAAATATAGCTATAAGCTTTATATCTGATATACATTCTTTCTAACATAATCCAGGAATAGTTCTATAAATTCACCTTCTTTCAGCTCTAATGGAACATTGATGAGCCCCAGATTGGACTCCTTTCAAACTTCAGTGCCACATATTCACATCTGGTCGCTGCATATGCTTGAGTTTCTCTAGAAAATAATGTGTAAGGCAGGACACTGTCTTTGGATTCATCCATTTTATGTTGAAAGCACTCTCTGTCTTCCAACTGAACAGCCCTCAAGTACTCTAAGAATTAGCTACTGAATCACAACATTCATACATATGAAAACTCTATTCATCCCTCGGGTCATACTGATATCTCAACACCTTCATTCATGAGCCAAAACTGCAATCTTCCAGTCTCTTCTCACTTCCTCTGTCCTGCCTACTATGTTAAAGAAAGAGCTTAGCATGACAAATGTAACATTTTTCTTCCACATTAAAATATTTCTCATGGACCAATAAGATGACATCATGGATAAGGCAAATCTGGTGACCTAAATTTGATTCCCAGAAGTCCACATGGTACCTGTGTTTGCATTTCTCTCTCTCTCTCTCTTTCTCTCTCTCTCAAATAATCAAACATCAAACAGCAATCACAACTGCAATCTCATTATTGTAGAAGCAGAGACATGTTGATCGCCATGGGCTCCCTTAGTAGCCAACTTAAATTAATGGGAGAACTCCAAGCTCATGAGAGATCATGTCTCTAAAAATGAGGAGAAAGAAAAATGTTACTCCAAATTTTCCTTTCCACATAGACACATAACCATACTCACATGCCCATACACACACGCACACACACACACACACACACACACACACGGTAAGCACAGAAGTGTTAGAATCATTTTCTTCTATTCCCAAATTATTCACAAGCAGTTTATGCAACAGTCTTACAGAGAATTCTCTTGAAACAGGGAGAATATAAAGGAAACAAACAAACAAAAAAAAACCAGGGAGAACAAAGTGAGAGACGAGATAGAAAATGAAGTGAATTCACCATTTTTTTATTATTCGTACTGCAAAGCTGTGCTGGAGGCCTATGGAATTAGAATTTAGAAGACTAAAGGGAGTAAGAAACAAACCCCTTTCAATATATCTCTGCTACTGATGGAAATTAAATTTGATTTGTGGATTAATTGACTCAAATGTATTTAAAACAGTGGGCTAGAAATTCATGTGAGGAGTTGGAGTGATGTATCTCAGAAATCCCAGAGCAAAGCAAAAAGGAAGTAGAAACAATTCAGGATGAATGCAGAAGTCACCTTTGGGTCTTCACAGGGACATACAATACCCCCCACACACATACGCACAAAATAAATAATATTTTTAAAAAGAAATTCATGTTCTAATACATGTTATATTCTCATGAATGTATTGGAATTAATTACATTTTGATCTTTACCCGATAAGCATTTAGTACATCAAAATAAACAAATTGACTATGAATCCAGGAAGAAGTTTAAAGGGATAATTTATAGATTTACTAAAGCCTTTTTAATTATAATACCTAGACCCTGGGAATTAAAATAGTCTTTTTGACTTAAAAAATCTTAGTGAAAATTAGGTCACTTACAGTTTCTTGTATTAATAAAACTGACTGAGAAAGTGATCATATGGTCAGCTGATACCACATTGCTACATTCATGAGAAACCATATTATCTGGAATACGCTTTCGCAAGGTTAGTGACTGAGAAGTGATACTCATTACCATGCATCTTTCAGCTACATCTCTACATTGAAATATGCCTGTTATCCATCATCCACATGCATAAGGAAGAAATCTAGGGAAGAGTCTCACATTTCCAGTGCTCACAGAAAATTCAGGACCTAACGAGTCCAAGATTCCTCATCTCAGCAAAGATAACTCCAACTTCATGATTCACTTCCCATCCTCTACTCTTTGAAAGGTCCACATGTGCTGTTTATATGGCTTTCTGACCAGCGTCACTCATAAGCCATGAAAATTCCTGATAAACTTAACTTGTACATGAATTTGTAACAGAAATTTCCAAAATATCCATAAATCAATAATTTTTTTCTGTATATATTGATAATAGTTCAAAAAATAATTCATCCAAGGTGTATCATGTACACTGAATATATGACCTTGTTAAAAAAATAAAATAAGATAAATGTTAAAATCATGCTGAGCATGTTATGACTATTTTATCTTGAAAAGTGCTATTGTTAAATTGTTCACTATTTTTTTCTCATTATAGTTCTTAAAAAATGCATTTTTCTTTAAGCCAAAATTTAAAACATGCCACATGCTTGTCAATTCAGTACTTAAATATTTATGAAATATTAAATACAAAGCAGTATTATTTTTGTATGAAAACATTCAGTAAAAAATGTTGGAGGCTAGATCCATCTACGGAAGCTTCTCTGTATAAATCAAAGAATTGAGTATAAAAAGCCAATTGAAATGCTAAAAGTGTAAAAATTAAGGAAAGTAATTTTATAAGCACAGAAAAAGGAAAAATAACAGAACATTGGTCATTTACGCAAAAATTATCAGGAAAATATGGGTCTACAAGCTAAGACAAAAAAGGTATACTTACAATAAGCACAATCTGGTTTTGATTCTGACAATCAAACACAAAACTTAACAATTAGAGCCAGACACAGAGCAAAGATATGAATCCACAGACATTTAACAATTTGACAACTATTTATTGATCTAATTTTTATCCTGAAATTAAATTCAAATCGCAATAAATTATTTTGGCATCATAATATTACACCACTTTTTAAATTGATAAATATAAACACTAATTAAAAGTGAATAAAGTAGAAAAAGATATAAAAGTACCTCGACTTGCACAAGTCTCATACAATTATACAATTAACTTCTTAAAAATATTTTATTTATTTATTTATTTATTTAGTGTGTGTGTGTGTGTGTGTGTGTGTGTGTGTGTGTGTGTGTGTCTGTCTGTATCAGAGGGCACTCCGTGTCCATGTGGGGAGCTAAGGATGATTTTAGGAATCATCCTGGATTGCTTCTACCTCCTTGCTTCACTCTGGGATTTCCCAGGCTCCGCCCACGTTGGCAGCAAGTTCAGGCCACTGCCACTTCCACCTGGTGTTTTTACTTGATACCTGGGATTTGAACTCAAGACCTTCTGCTTGTGCGGAAAATCTTAACCCCTGAATCATCTCTCCAGTCCCAATACAATTAACTTTTCATGAAAGAAGTAGTATCATGTGTGTTTCTCAGATATCCTAAGCACTGTACTCAGAAGTCTTGTCTTCAGAAGCAAGAAACCATATCATGAAGAAAGTAAGAGAAAAGATCCATTTAAAATCTTCACTGTGTGCAGAAGTCGCCACATTATTGTGAACTGATAAAATTTCATTGAAGTATGGCTTGTAATAGAAAGTCCAGGAAGCACTGTGTGTGAAAACATAAGAGTCATAAAAATGAATAATACCTTCTTAGCTCTGTTGGGGGCTCTAGAACACACCAGCACAGCCACCATCGAAGGCCCTCTTGCAGACTGGAGACTGTCCCTCCAATAATCTCAGGTCAAACCAACAAAGGAACGGGAACCTTCGGCGGGACTCTAGCTAGTGCGTCTTCATGTTCTAAGGACCTCAGCACCTCATACCCTCACTTTGAAAGATACAGATCCTAGGCATAAAAGACTTTCAGCCCCCAACTAGTTTTGAATCCGCAGACCTACAGAAAAATGAACAACATTATATTATTTTAGACACAAAGACATATGGAAAGGAAACCTGACATTCAAATACTGAATTAAGTTTTCCATTTGCTGCTCACTGGGAAAAGTATTTATAAGAGGTGAGTCCCCTTTCCCAACTCTTAAGATGCTAATGAAATCAGGAAAACAACTGTTACTTCTTTACCAGCAAATGCTCTTTGGAAAGGAATTATCACATCTTAATGCTGCTGTTCATTACATCACAGACTTACCTATGCATTAGAGTTAAGTTAATGTTTTGTCTTTCTTCACATTTATTTTCCTGACTCCATATCATTGCCCACCATAAAAGACAGCAAAAAATTTGTGAGTCTTAAATTCATGAAGGTGATGGATTTGAATCAATTTTATTCCTTGTTTTCTCTATAATTCAAAATGGCAGAACCTATGTTATCTGTGGGTTTCTATTAGAATATGTATGACAAATAATTCCCATTTGGTTCCTGCTTTCCTACAAAGTCCAGAGAGGTTCTGGATGACATTATGCATGAGTTATGTGTAGGTAAATACTATCGTGTATCTCTCTGCAGAACACATAAAAGGTGGGTTTTATGACTGTTCTCGAAATTTTGCAATGCTCCTTGGAAGTTGATTTCGAACACCTGTAATCCTCTCCAGCTGTTCCAGCATTGGCTCAGGGCACTTCAAACAGCTCCCACATCGATTTTGAAATAAAAGGTTCCCTATGGGACTCAGGGGCTTTACAGTGGCCTGGTGTGAAGCAATAAACCTCTACTTTTAGGAATTTGTTTTATAACCTTGAGGTGCCTTAGACACACAAGCTTGTAATGCTGGTTGATAGACCTGGTTGACATTGAAACACTCAATTTGTTTTATCTTTTTTTTTTAGGAGACAAAACACACTGGCCTTGAGAAACAAGTTTTTATGACTTGCTTGAATCTTATTGGACCCTATGTTTACAGCGCCAGACAAAAACCAAAGGATTTAATCAACTGTGTTCTTCCATTGTGCAATTCCTCTTGGATTAAACTACTTTAGCAGTTTATGCACACTATACAAAGACTATTCTAATATTAAAATGTATGAACAAGCATGATAACATGAGAAACTGAAAATATTTATTTGAATCTTGATGTGACTTATAATGAAATCACTTTTACACTTCTAAGTTTTGCAAATGATAATTTTAAAAATTTTTTATTTATTCAATTGTGCATGTGTGCGTGTGTGTATGTATATGTGTGTGTGTGTGTGTGTGTGTGTGTGTGTGTGTGTGTGTGTGTGTGTAGAACCATGGGCGAATTCGGGAACCACCATGTACACCTCCACCTCCTCCTCGTTTACTCTGCCCCGAGATTCACAGGCTTCACCCTACCAGAACCAGAAACACAGGCGGCCCCTGCTTCTGCCCAGCGTCTGTACGTGAGGTCTAGGATCCGAACTCAGGACCTTCCACCTACAAGGCAGAGGCTTAACCCCTGATCCACCTCTCCAGCCCCAATGATAATTTCTTTTAAAAGTTGTGGCATAGTAAATACATGAGCATAATGATGCTTTTTAGCATAAGTCTGAGAAAGACCATCAATATCATGCAATAACAATATTATACTGTTGCAGTGAAATTGATAAAGTAACCATATAAAAACTCATTTTTTCTATAACAAGCAATAGAAGTTATAAAAGCCAAGATAATGATTCTTATCATGAAAATAAAAATGTAATAATTATGAAAAAGCTCTAGAGGCATATAGAGTTGAATAAGGTTAAAATTACTATGATTGAGTACAATTCTAAAGAAATTGACATATAAAGATAAAAATTTTTATCCAGCCCATTAAGTGATAATATTGTAAAAAGGAGAAAAATAAAATAAAAAAGCAAATTTTTTTCTGAAAAAAATAGAAACACAAAATATACAGGATAAAGATTGATTGTCAGTAATAAAATACAACCTTCAATAGGTCAGTCTAATGGTTTTCAGCAGGTAAAATTCTAAAATTCCCAAGGTTCAGAGAATTGTGAAAGGAGTAGAGGTAGGAAAGGAAGGTATGGAATGCTGTCAGACAGTATCTTCTCATCATGACAAAACCGCTATACCCATCAAATACCAGAGCTGTTTCTACTTCCCCAAGATCTGCACAAGATACAGCCACTTCCTGTCCTGGAAGGAGAGGCCAGGGAAACCCCAAGCAAGCTGTAAGGAGGAAGAACAATTTGTGATGTCCTCTTTGGGCTTCCACAGTCATACAGGCACACAGACTAATGCTTCCCTTGGGGGGAGGGAGAGAGAGACAGAGACAGCAACACAGAGAGACACAGAGAGAGAGAGAGAATTAAAGTTTTGTATAGAAACACAACTCATATAACAAAATGTAATGCTTAGAAGATTCATTTGTTCACAGGAAAACAACTGGTTGCATTCCTTTACGTGTTCCATGCCCCGGAAGGTAAATATCTATACGAGGCTGCCAAAATTAACCAGATAAATTAAATTTTTCTTTAACAATACTGCAGAAATTAAAAAAAAAGCTAAGCCTCAAAAGATTCAATAGATTCAGTTGTTGCTGCTCATTCATTTTTCTTTGGATTATGACTCAAGAGAGGAGAGCATGAATTGCGGAGAAGTTGCTGCAGTATGAGCAAGGAGTGTTGAACTTGAAGATGTCAAACAGGATGACACAGCTCATGTGATGAACAAGACAAAGACAGGTGTCCATCAGAAAGGACAGACACACTGCAGCACCAGATGCTAAGACACTGAGGCACAGGATGAAGTACAATCTCAGAGGGAGAGTGTACAGTTTTCACTCAGAGAGAATAAGAACATGAGGTGTGGGGGGGAGAGAGAGAGAGAGAATTAAATGCTAGCAATAAATATTCCCGATAATAAGTTTTAATTTAAAATCAAGCTCTAAAACAACATTAATTGACTTAATTAGCAAAGAAAATATTATTTTAACTTGAACTGTACATTGTTTCCTTAGAGAAGGAAGATAAAATTTACCTCCATTGAGTGGAAATGAGAGTCCACAAGAAAGGTGGTAACAGAATACAAAAGAATGAAGACAACTGCAATTCTACTTCACTAATCTTCCATTGCTGCATGGTGGAGTGGTGAGATCTTATCTTATGTAAGGACATAATGAGATTGTTTGGATGGTGCTTTGCTATCAGGTACTTATGGTTAATGCTGAGACCTCTGATCCTATTTAGTGTCTATTTTCTCTCTTCCACTACTATTTGCTCAGTATGGGGCATGTGTCCCTAGCATTACTATGGGGGGTTAGACAATAGTTAGTAGGTAACTGGCTATCTGAAGGCTGACCCCTTTCCTTACTGCGTCCTGTTCCCATGCTTCGTTCTTCTCTCCCTTAAAACTTCTCTTTAGCAGACACCATGTTCATCTGTTTGCATACATTCTTTGTCTTCACTTTTGAAATCTTCCTCCATCCCCACCCCACCCTCTGACTCACATTCCTTTGTAGTTTGTGGGTGTTAAATTTTTTTTTTTGTTTGACATCATAATGAAGGTTTAATGCTAAGATCCACTTATAAGGGAGAACATGAGGCCTCTGTCTTTTTCATCTGGAATACTTTGCTCATTAATTCCTTTTGTGCATATATACCACATTTTCTTTTTTATAGAATTTTTTTTATTTTCCCCAATCATATAATGTCAATAGGTACCCTGGTCCTTCCCTTCCTCTACCCCTCTCCAGTCCCTCCTTGCACTCTTTCCCCCTTTTCCCCTTCCTTTCACCCCCATCCATCCCCTTCACTCAGTGACTCCCCTTCCCCCTCCTATCACCTGCAGCATCCTTTTGTGTGAATGCCAAACCTCCCTCTGTGTCCCCCTCCCAAATGAGGTGTAAGGACTCAATGGCATAGCCCAGAGTCCTTTCTTGGGTTCCCCATTAGTGTGGGAACACTACCATGACTGTTAATCCCTTTCCTCTAAGGATCCCACTGCATGTGATCCATGCTAGACATGTCCGTCATTGTGTAGGTCATGCGAAGTCTGATTATGGCTATTGTGGCCCTAATTTATGTGGAATATCTTGCATATCATTGGTACTCCTCATCTTTAGGCTCTCACAATCTTGCCGCCCCCTCTTCTTCAGGGTTCCCTGAGCTTTAGGATGGGGAGAGATTTGGCTAGTCTGCTTCTAGTTGATTAATGTAGGATCTTTGGTCTTCTGAATTATGGTTTGTTGTTGACTTTAGTTTTGCTGTTCCTGCACTGTCTTTGGCTCCATACTGATTGGTATTGAAGGTCACTTCCTAACCAAAGATTAAAGGCTTTTCAAATGAAGATCTTACTATAAGAGTAGACTCAAAGGTAGATGGAATAGGAGGACACTGCAGTGCCCCATTTGCAGGATGGTTACCATCTATTTGCCAGTCAGTATACCCTCCCTGATTGGTGAGATCAAACCTCTTCAGGCACAAGTGATCGGGAAGGGAAGTGAGAGTGAGCCTCACCAGCTGTCTCGCTACTTACATGAAATACTTGACAGCAACCTGTTTTCTCTACTGAAGCATTATCCCCTCTCACCTTTTTAAGAGGATTTGGTACTAAAATCCACCTATTAGAGAATACATACAGTGTCTAACTTTCTGTGTCTGGAATACTTCACTCAATGTAATTTTTTTCTAATTCCATCCATTTCCCGGCAGATTTCATTAATTTATCTTTTGTGATGGCTGAGTAGTATTTCATTGTATAAATGTCCCGTGTTTTCCTTATCCACTCCGTCAACTGTTGGGCATTTGGGTTGATTCCATGACTTTTCTATTATAAACAGTGCTGTTATGAACACTGTTGTGCTTGCGTCACTGTAATGAATTTTTGCTTTATGGTGTAGTATTCCCAGAAGCGATATAACAGGGTCATATGGCATTACAATCTTTAACGCTTTTAGAAATCGCCAAACTTATACATAAGCCTGCATTCCCACCAGCAGCATAGGAGAGTTCCCTTCTCTCCACAACCTCTCCTGCATTTGGTGTTGTTTGTATTGTGGAATTTTGCCATCCTGACCAGGGTGAGATGATATCTCAGGGAGGTTTTGATTTGCATTTCCCTGATGGCTAAGGATGTGGACCTTTTTTTAAGATATTTGTTAGACATTCCAATTTCCTCTCTGGAAAAGTTTCTTTTGAGTTCCCAGGCCCATTTTTTAATTAGGCCATTTATCTCTTTGGTGTTTAGTTTTCTGAGTTCTTTGTGCACTCTGGATAATAGAGCTCTATCAGATAAGTGGTTAGTGAAGATTTTCTTCCATTCTGTGGGTTGCCTTTTTGCTGGGTTAATAATCTCTTTATCTGAACAGAAGCTTTTTAATTTCATAAAATCCCATTTGTTGAGTGATGATTCTAGTAACTGTGCTATTGGATTTCTGTTTAGGAACTATTGGCCTAGCCCAATGAGCTTGAGGAATTCCCTACCCTTTCAACTAGGGCTTTTAGAGTCTCTGGCTTAATATTGAGCTCCTTGATCCATTTGAAATTAATTTCTGTGCATAGTGACAAGTACAGTCCAATTTTTATCATGTGCATGTGGATATCCAGTTTTGCCAGCACCATTTTCATTGTGAATATGTACCATATTTTCATTATCCAATCAGCTACTATTGGGCAAGTTGATTGATTACAGTTCTTTGCTATTGCAATAGGCTGCATGGTGATAGAGTCCTGATATCTTATCTTATCTAAGGACATAATGAGAGTGATTCTGGAGTTGGATGTAGTGTTCTTTGGGAATGGTACAAAGGGTGATATATTTTTTCAATTTTTTTATTTTTCTAGTTTTGCAAGCCTATTGAGTCCTCATCTCTGCTCATAATCTTCATACTGATTTCCATAGGGATTGAATGAGTCTGCATTCCCACCAGCAATATATGAGGGTTCCTTTCTCCCAGCATCCTTGCCAGTATATGCTGTATTTTTTGTTTTGCTTCTTAGCACTTCTGAGTGGAGTGTGATGATATCTCAGGGTGTTTTTAATTTGCATTTCCCTAATAACTAGTGTGATTTTATGAATTAGTGAACTAAGGAGGACCTAGGAAAACAAATTACGATAAGTTATATGTCCAAAGATCTTCTTTCTGTATTATAACGATGACTTACTTAGTCCCCAGGTAAGATCATTGAAGATGTAATTGATACACAAACACTTTCTTCTTTCACTCCTTCTTTTATCATTTCTTCCTTTTTTTTTGAGTTCATTGACAATTTATGGATGTATACAATGAATATATGTAAGTTTTGTCACATACTCACCCTCTTTCTTACAATGCAAACCTTATTCACAACCAGTTTCCTTCCCTCCTTATTTTTTGTTTGTATGTGGAACATTGATTGGAATAGTCACTGTTGACTGTCTGCTTGCATGCTTGCCTGTTTTCCTTCCTTCCTTTCCTTCTTCCTTCCTTCCCTCCCTCCTTCCTTCCTTCCTCTTCCATCCCTCCCTCTCTCCTTCCCTCCCTCCCTCTCTCCTTTCCTTCCTCCCTCTGTCCCTCCATCACTCCCTCCCTGTCTCCCTCCCTTCCTCCCTCCTTCTTTCCTTCCTCCCTCCCTCCCTCCATCTCTCTCTCTCTCTCTCTCTCTCTCTTTCTTTCTTTTCTTAGTGGTCTTATTTATGATATTTTTCATATTGCTGTATATATATCACTGTACATAGTTCATAGTTCCCTGTTGTCAGACTACTTTGTCAACTTGTCCAGTGTTTCCTTATTCTATCAAATTGTCCATCTATTTTCATGTCACGTGTGCATGTATATATTTGTACATGTATAAGTCTGTATATTCATGTGTGTATATATGTATACATGTGTGTATGTATTATATATATGAATCAACTCCAGACACTTCATAACATTTTTCTATTATCTGATTTATTTGCTTAACATGATATCTACTTGTTCCACCCATTTTCCTTCAATTTACATAATTTCATTACTTTATGTATATATATATATTTATGCAGAGTACTTTTCCTTTGTTTATATTTACTACAGTATATTTATTCATTCTTCTGTTGATGAACAACGGCCTGGCTCCATATCTTGGCTATTGTGAGTAGTGCCTCTGTCAGCATGGCTGTGTCAGCATCTCTATTGAATATTGACCTTGTTTCAGAAAATGAAAAGACTTCATTTCCTTGCAGATCCATCAATTTTTCTGAAACCTTCATTCAGGTTTCCAGGATGTGTTCACAAGTTTTCAGCTGTACAAGCTCTGTCTAAGGTGTCCTTTCTCCCACATTATCACTTGTGAGAACTTCTGGTCACTTGTTTTGTTGGCCATAAACATTTTTATTGGACTAATTTAGAATTATCAGTGCAGTTTTGTTCACAATGCCCTAAAGGATAAGGATACTGAACGATTAATGCTTATATTTTTTAGTCATTTTTATTTTATTTACTTCATTCTTTTCTTTCTTTCTTTCTTTCTTCTTTCTTTCTTTCTTTCGTTCTTTCTTTCCTTCCTTCCTTCCTTCCTTCCTTCCTTCCTTCCTTCCTTCCTTCCTTCCTTCTTCCTTCCTTCTTCCTTCCTTCTCCTTCCTTCTTTCTTCTTTCTTTCTTTCTTTCTTTCTTTCTTTCTTTCTTTCTTTCTTTCTTTCTTTCTTTCTTTCTTTCTTTCTTTCTTCTGTGTGTAGAGATACTGTTTTCTGCATACATGTAGGTATGTGTAGAATAGGGCACTGTGTGTGCCTGTAGAGGCCCAATGGTGAGATCGATCATCCTGCATTGCTCTATTTCCTTATTGCTTTTTTTCTGGGTTTTCCTGAGCTTTGCCTTCCAGGGCAGGAAATGCATTCCAGGGTCATTCCAACCTGGTGGTTTAAGCAGGATCTAGCATTCAAACTCAGGTCCCTTTGCTTGTGAGGCAAAGGTTTAACCCCTGCGCCATCTTTTCAGCCCCATATTATCCATTTTTAGTCCATCTATTGAGAACTATCCGTTCAATTCCGCTGTCAAGTTGCTGAGAGCATCATTTTGGGTATTAAACTTTTCAAGTTCTGCATACATTCTAGATATTGTCCCCTCTGGGGAGTTAGGGTGGAAAAGGTGCTAGAGTCTTCTGGGGGCTTCTCTTCACTCAATTGAGAGATCTCTGTGCTGTGTGAAGCCTCTCATATTCTCACATTACTCTTGCCAATCCTTGCTCTTCTGCTCCTAATGACTGGCGTCAGTTTCAGAAGCTCCCTGCCTGTGCTTATATCCCGAAACATTTTCACTGGTTTCCACCAGTAGTTTCAATGTCTCCAGCCTTACATTAAGGTCATCAATCAATTTTCAGTTTGGTTTTGAGCAGCATGAGACAGAGGGATATAGTTTCAGTCTTCTACATTCCAATTTTCCTAGCATCAGTTGAAAAGTCTGACTTTTCTCCAATGTGATTCTGGTATCTTTGTCAACAATGAGACAGCAGCAGTGGCAGCATACATTGATGTGTGAGTCCTTTATTATTTTTATTCGCCTAGGTGTTTGTTTTTGTGCCAGTATCATACTGGTTTTTTTTTTCACTTGCTCTGTTATAAATTTGAAGTAAGGCAATGTGATATCCACAGAACTGATTTTCTAGCTTAGAATTGTTTTGGCTACCTGGGGACTTGTTTTGCTTCCATGTAAGCTTTAGACTTGTTTTCTACTTCTGCATTGAATATCATTGGAATGTTGATAGAAGGTGAATTGAAACTGTGAATTGCTTCCATTCATATTTTTATTTTCACAGAACTTAATTCTCTCAATTAATGAGCATAGAAAAAAATCTTTCCATCCTCTAGTGTCTTCTTCAATTTCTTTTTTTACTGCTTTCATAGTTGTTGTCTTGTACTGCCTTCATTCAGTATTTTCCTAGACTTTTTGAAATATTTGCAATTTGGCTTTTTAACCTAAATTTTCCCCAGAACTTTTATTTGTGTGCAAAAAAACTACTGAATTATTTTTTTGTTGATTTAGAATTTTGACGATATTTTTATCAGATAGCAATTTTCTAGTACAAAGTTAAAAATGTAAGATAATATTGACTGTGAATCAGGATAAGCTGATTTTTTCCTTTTCTGCCTACATTTAAATACTGCTTTCTCATGTCTTATTGCTTTAGCTAATACCTCAAATAAAATAGTGAATTAGAAAGTAGAGCATATATCCCCTTGACTCATTACTCATTTTATAGAAAATGCTTTAAATCACCTCCATTCTGTATAATGTTGGCTGTGGTATATTGCATCTTGTCTTCATATATGAATATATACTTCTTGAATCCTAAATGATTCAGAACTTTCATTATAAAACCGTGCTTAATTTTGTCAAAGACTTTTGTGCATGTTCTAAGAGATGAGTTCTTTTGATTTTGTTTATGCATCATACGTTGCATTCATTGATTTTTGTGTTGAAACAACTGCACAAAACTGTAGTGAAACTAAGGTGAACATGGTATGCAATCTTTCTAACCAATTTTGAATATATTTAATAACATGGTACAATATTTTCTAGGGAAAATGATCTGTAGTTTCTGTTTTTCTTGTACACTTGTTAAATTTCAGTTAGTACAAGATTAAGAGGAACTTCATAGAATTAGCGTGGCCATATTACTTGCCTTTTTGATGTATAGACTGAAATATTAAATGTCCAATGGAATTTAGCAATGAATCACTCTGTTTCAGAATGTCTCTTTGTAAGGATTCCCTTTATTACTACATCTTATTGTTTTGTACACATTTGTTCAAGTTCTTTATATCTTCTTGATGTGATTTTGATAGATTTCATGTGTCTACAAGTTTCTCAATCGATTCTAGATTATCCAGGTTTGTGAGAACTTACTTTGAAAGTCCTCCCTGATCTTCTTCTGGCTTTCATTAAATATTTTTGGCATTCCTCTTTTTACCTCTGATTTATTTTAGCAACATCTTTTTGTCTCTTTTTCTTTTAATTTGTCTGAGGGTTTATCCTGCTTTGTTTTCAAATAAATTATTCTGTTTCATAGTTTTGTATATTGTCTCTATTTTTATTTCATTATGCTATGCCCAGAACATGTTATTGTCTCTCTAGTTTTCCAAGGAAAATGTTTGACAGCTATAACATTTCTCTTAGAACTATATTTGCTATAACCAACAGTTCTGATTGGCTGTTTGAGTTTTCATTTGAGTTTCAATATCTTTAAATTTTTCCTTGATTCTTCAAGACCCAGTAAAAAAATCAAAGTCTGCTATTCTACTTCTACATATTATCCTAGTTTCTCTTCCTCTATTTCTAGTTTTATTCTACCATAACTTGATAAGACATAGAAAATCTTTTCAATCTCTCTTTATGTATTAAGTTGTTCTATGCCCATAAGTGTGATCTGGTTTAGGGAAAGATGCATGAGATGTTGAGAGCAATGTACCTGCTGCAATCTTTGGATGGTGCATTCTTAAGATGTCTGTTTAGTTCACTTGAGATTAAATATGAGCCTTTCTTTGTTGAATTTAATCTGCATTACCTCTCCGTTAATGAGACTGGGGCATGGAAGTTATTCATTATTATTGTACCTAGACTTATCCTCTCTATTACAGCTTTTATTCTGGTTCCTTTTGAAGTTTCTGCATCTTTACTGGAATATATATTAAAGAGTTTCTTGTCTGATCACATCTACTTTGCGTTCTAAATGACTCTGAACTTCCTCCCTAGATAGAAAATGCTTCCAATTGTGTGAAGATCAGAGGTTGGCATTGCATGCTTTCCTCAATCGCTTTTCACATTTGATAATTCAGCCAAACCCAGGGTTTTCTTATTTAGATTGCCTAGCTAGCCAGCTTTTCTGACCAGATATAGCTTTCTGTCTCACTAACCTTCCATTGTAATAGGTTGTGTCTTGGTCGAATTTGAGAGCTTTTCTTTTCAAGGGTTATAGAAGTGTTTAGATGGTGGTTTACTATCAAGATTTTATAGATAACAATTAGACATCTGTTCCTGATTGTGTCTATTTTATTCCCTTCTATTGTTATTTAGATAGGTCAGAGTGCAGAATATCCGTGATACTAGAATGTTCAGTCATAATCAGTTCATCAAAACTTTCCCTATACCAAATTACAGAAGGAGTGGTAAGATTGTAAGAGCCTAAAAATGGGTTGATGTTCTTCTGACCAACACACTCCAGCCACAATAAAGCTGCTGCACACAGGAGTTCATGGCACTGAGAACTTCTGCAACCAGATCTACACAATGATTGGCATATCTAATAGTCCCCCAAGGAATACTGGAACCTCAAGGAAAACAACTGCACATGGACAGTTTCTGGAGCTGATACTGGACAAGGGAAGAGGAACCACCTTTCCTTTGATTTTGCCCACTGAAGAGCCACATATACTAAAACAGATGTCTGACTCTCTTACCAAAAGGAGTCCTGTGATCCATACATATAGGGCAGAAGGAGGGTGGGTGGGATATAGCTAGATTGAGAGGGGAAGGGGAGGGTGGGTTGGAAGAAGGTCAGGGTAATGTCATATATTCATTTGTTTGTATATGAAAATTTTTCAACAATAAGAAAAATATATAAAAGGATTGCAAAACATAAAATATGTATAATAGTACTTCACAAGAATAATAAGATGGGAAATAAACACAAAAATATAAATGCATTGTAGAATGTACAGACCAACATTTGGCTCCCAAACCCAAATCATGTGTGTACATGCATAAATTATTCACCACTGAGAATAATAATAAGTAATACTTAAAACATAATTAATTCAAAATGCTATTGAAAATATAGTGAAAGGGAAAAAGGAAATAAAATGGAACATTATATTCTTCTCCAGGGCTTCTTTCTGGGTCCTCTAAAATTTAACTCTGCCAAAGAGATACGTAATGGGCAGGAGTCATTTGAACTTGGAAATTCTTTTTCCTAAATTTTATGTAAATGCAGAGCATGTACTAAACAAATGTCAGCAACCAAAACAGGTTGCTGTTTCCATGTGGTACCTCCACAGGCAGAAGTCCTATAAATGGGGGCTGGAGAGGTGGCTCAGGGGTTAAGCCTCCGCCTTGCAGGCGGAAGGTCCTGAGTTCGGATCCCAGATCCCACGTATAGACGCCAGGCAGAAGCGAGGGCCGCCTGCGCTTCTGGTCCTGGTAGGGCAGAGCCTGTGAATCCCAGGACAGAATGAGGTGGAGGCGTCCATGGTGGTTTGCGAATTCGTCCGTGGTTCAACACATACACACACACACACACACACACACACACACACACAGAGAGACACATACGCGCGCGCGCACATGTACACACGCATATGCACAGTTGAATAAATAATTAAAAAATTTTAGAAAAAAGAAGTCCTATAAATGGTCTTGTACATCAAGTAGAGATATGTCTTTCATCAAGACTCATTTCATTACATTGGCAATTTCAGGTTCATAGATAGTGTGATATGTATTTGACAATCTTGTTTTTTTTTTTTTGCTGTTGAGTAATTATGTTTAATCATAAATTAAATTTGAATTTTTAATTTTTTCTTTTTTATTTGAGAAGATGAGAGAGAGGGAGAGAGAGAGAGGAGAGAGGGAGAGAGAGAGAGAGAGAGAGAGAGAGAGAGAGAGAGCAAAGACATGTATGCCACAGATTTCACGTGGACATCAGAGGACTACTTTCAAAAGTTGGTTCTCCCACTATTGGGCTCCGGAGATTGAACCCCAGTCACCAGGCTTGAACACAGACACCTTTGTATTCTGAAGTTTTGAATAATGAATATATACGTACAAATATAATACTCTATATTTGAAATTTTAAGAGATAGGTGATATATCAAGTAAGTGATTACGTTAAGTGATTTTACTATTTTAAATTCATATGAGCAGTATAAAATAATTTAGTATGTTTTGATTTCTTACTATTTGGATGTAATATGTAGTTTAGCCATTTCAAGAGTTAGATAGAGGCATTTTACTGTAGTCTTCAAATCCCCTAACATTTATAAATTCTCATTTTATTATTTACACATATGAATGTTGTACATGATATTAATATTATTGACATTTGTTATAATCTATTTGTCATATACATTTTTGTGTACTATCCCATTTTTTACTTATTTAATTGTGACACTTGTCCTTCTATATATTTTTCACTATGCCTTTCTGTGATTCTTTTACACTATGTGATTAATTTTGGGTGCAAATCCCTTTTTCATATTTATGTGAAGGCAATTATTTCTCTTTCTATGGCTTGTCTTTCTTATCCTTTGTACAAGTTTGGAAGCATTGCCTGGCTTCAATTTAAGAAGAATTTGAATAAGAAGAACTAGAAGAGGAACAACCAGGCAGTTGATTTAGTTACAAATAAACACAGTAAACCACATAAAAGAAAGATACTGGATGGGAACTGTTTGTTAAAGTTGAACATCAGATATGTAAAAACAGAATAAATTAAAATATGGACCAGGATATTTCTACAGCCAAAGGATGATAACTATGCATTGGACAAATTTTATTTTGTGAGCAAAGTAAAATGTCTTCCATTAGTTTTGTTGCCTTCTCACTTTCCCAGTGGGAGACAGTGTACAAGTAAATGCTTTCTGCTGTCCAACTTCATATTCTTCTTAGCATTTGAAATGGTGATGGTTTGTCATGTTACAGGATTGTTATCCATCTTCTGACTTGAAAATTCTGGTCATTAAAATGTTGTTTTCTTGATAATTAGTTATATCTCTGCAGCTAACTTCGGTATGCTAGTACTTAGAGGAATATCTAATATAGCATAAGAGCTTTGTGCCTAATTAAAATAATAATCTGTCATCCACATTAGTGATTGACAGGTTTCGATATTCCTGGACCTTTTTAACCATATTTCAACATCTGCCAAATATCCAGCAAATTCTGTATTCGTCTCCATTCTTATTGATTTACTTTGGCTTAAAATTGACCTGATACCTGTTTTTTCTTCTTTTGGAAGGTTAGTGGATTCATGCAGTGTTTTTTTTTTTAATTTTAATTTATTTTTTGTACTTTTACAAGCATACTGAGTAATCAGCCCAGCTTCCCTCCCTCCTGTCCCCTCCTTTCCCTTCACCTTTCCCTCCTATTCTGTCACAAACTTCTACTTGTATGCTTCTGTGGACTTCAGAGTTCACTATTGCTTGTCTACTCCTGTGGGTGCTCAAGCCTCCATGGTATAACAAGTTACCTCTCTTGAGGCCACCCGACTGATACGTTCATTTCTCTTCACTCATCCAGCTTTAGACCCAAAGGTTTCCACTGTGATTTCTCATTTTATGGGGTGATAACAGCTGGCTACAGAGCAGTTTGATTTACTGTCTTCTTACCTACAGGTTTATTAGCTATTCTCCCTATTAATTTATTTCCTTCCCTTTTTTTAGGTTCTTGCTCTAATAACAGGGACCATTCTGACAAACCCATCTGGAGTCCAAGCAGAAAGCTGTTGGTTGTCTCCTTGGTGCTAATGCCACTATTACACTTGTTGCCATGGTGATTTATACTGCAACTTACAAATCTCTTGCCATTGATGGGGTTTGTGTTTATTCCTCTCCCCAAGCAGATTCTACAGTATTCATTGGTACTGTGTAAGTTATCCAGCAAGGAGAAAGTCCTCAGATCACATCCAGTTGATATAATTTTCCCATGTTTTGTAATCCATTTGTGTCACATCTTCAATACTAGAGCAAAAGCCTATAATGTTTTGGGACCTTTAAGATCACTCAGACCAACGTTTTCAAGAAGTGCCACATTCCTGTTATTTCTAGTAACATGCAGGCAACCCGGAGGGCAGGACCTGAGAGAAGCTACAGGCGGGCAGGCAGGTGGGCAGGCTCACACAAGACTAACCTTTGAACACACTTCATGCAGTCTTTTACATTAAACATACTTCAGTCAGTGATTTTACTAACGTTAAACAAGAATATATATATTCTCCTCCAGTAACTAATGAGGGTTTCTGAATGTGGAATTGGTAGCATAGAGAAAAGCAAACTTAATCTGTTCTTACATTAGCTCCTCAGCTAGGGCAAAACAGAGATTTTAAAATGGCTCTGTGGTTCATCACCATGGATTTCTGTTTGGCCAGAGCATGCATCACATTCCCTTCCACCCCACAGAACGATTACACCAGGAAATGTGTAGAAAATCATTGCAATGTGCCTGTCATGTGCTGCTGTCTAGGTTAAGCAGTTGGTTGAAATCATTTTGCAATCTTTTTGCATCATATTATTCAACAGAGCATTACGTATTTGCATAGAATAAATATGTGAGCGCTTAATATTAAGAAATTTCAGGGGCTGGAAAGGTGGCTCAGGGGTTAAGCCTCTGCCTTGCAGGCAGAAGGTCCTGAGTTTAGATCCTAGACCCCATGTATAGACGCTGGGAGGAAGCGGGGATGGCCTGCGTTTCTGGTCCTGGTAGGGCGGAGCCTGTGAATCCCTGGACAGAGTAAACAAGGAGGAGGTGGAGGCGGTCCATGGTCTTCCCGAATTCATCCGTGGTTCTAAACACACACACACACACACACACACACACACACTCACACATACATACACACATGCACACACGCACAATTGAATAAATAAAAAAATTAAAAAAAAATTTCAAAAACAAGTTTTGAACTTTTAAAACATCTTGAGAAAGCAAATCAAAATTATATTACCTCATAATCAGGTGCCTACTAAATTTTTTCCTATATTCTGTTTTTTACAGAAATTAATACTGATTTATTCCATTAAAATACATACCACAATCTTTATGGATTCATGCCAAAGTCAAATTATTTAAAAAGTTAATTGGAGATTAGTAACAAATATAATGACTGACACAGAGACACCCAATCAGTTCTTTGGAGAGTTTCACATTATGCAGTGCAATCTAGAATTGGCGACCTAATCCATATTCTAAAATGTTATTGACACATTTAACATTGCAGTAAAGGAGAAAGCACATAAATATTCTATTGAATTATCCCACTTTTTAATGGAATGGATTTGATAAATGATACCCTTTAAAATTGTAAAATTGTGTTTATTCAGGTCTCCGTTCTAAATAAATGCTGTTTTCAAGGTACAGAGTCAGTGAGACTGAAGGAAATCAAACGAACTCCTGTCTGGACCATAAATTATAGGCAAAATGGTAGGGGAATTGGAACCATATCTGATTCCGGAAGATTCGTGGAGGCAATACAAAACATCCATGGAAATGGAACCTGTCAAAGAGTTCAGTTTGATTTCCATAAGTGAAGTTGTCCTCTTTGTTCAAGGAAATAGAAAACAAATGAAAATTATTCTATATCTCTCACCAAAATAAGCATAACAAAAAATTGTGTGGATAAACATGAGTCAAACCTAACATCTACCTTTATGTTCAATTGTATGAATCATTCTTAGGAGGAAGTTATAAGCTTTTTAAATTATTCTTCTATTGTTTCAAATACGAATATAATGAGTTTATGATAGTGTCATGCCTTGACACAGCTTCAAGGTTGTGTATCAAATTGTTACTCGTTAATTTAAATGTTCTGTTCTTTTTTCCCTAATCATACAAACTTAATAGATGTCCCCATCCTCTCCTTCCCTTCTCCCCTCCCCAGTTGTCCCCCTTGCATTCTCCCCCCTTGTCCCCTCCCTTTCACCCCCTCCCTACCTCCCTCTCTCTTAGTTTCTCTGATTTCTTCCTTCCCACCCCCTGTAGCATCCTTTTGTGTGAGTGCCAAACCTCCCTGGAGTCCTGTACCCTAGTGAGGGAGCTCCTTCTTGGGCTTCCCATTAGTATGGGGATCCTATTATGATTGTTAATCCACTGCCTCTAAGAATCCTACTACCTGGAGCCTTCTCTCTTGTGATCCATGCTAGATTTCAGGGGTCATTGACATGTCAGCCATTGTGCAGGTTATGCAAAGTCCAATCTTGGCTGTTGCAGCCCTAACTTATGTGGAGTATCTCGCATATCATTAGTCCTCTCCATCTTGAGGCTCTTACAACCTTGCAGCCCGCTCTTCAGCAAGGTTCCATGTGCTTTAGGATGGGGAGAGATTTGGCTGGTCTGGTTCCACGTGATTAATGTAGGGTCTTTGGTAGTTTCAATTATGGTTTGTTGTTGTTTTCAGTTTTGCTTTTCCTGCACCGTCCTTGGCTGCATCTTGATTGGTATCAAAGGTCACCTCCTAGCCAAAGATAAACAACTGTTTAAGTGAAGATCTAAATGTTCTGTTCTCATAATGCATTCCAAAAATTTTGAGGAACATTTGCATTGTACTATTAAATAATTCAAATCATAAACATAATGGATTTGTTTAAAATATTCTGTGCATAGAAGAAATATGAGAATGTCTTACTATTTTACTATTTAACGTGCTATCAAATGCCAGAAGTGTGGCTGCTACACAGAAAATTCCAAATAATCATGTAGTAAAGGAATGAGTACATCTTCTCCTATTTATTAATACACACCTTAACTTTTCTTAAAATTTCATCCTGAAAATATCAGTAATCAATTTAGTATGTTAGTGTAATCTTTCATGTTTGTTCACTTATGTATAAAACAATCAAAATAATAGGTCATAACTCAAAACATCTTTACTATCAGGTATGGCAAGAACATAAGTGCCAAAGTATGTCTATTATTTGGTTATTTATCTTCAAATGCAAATGTATACTGATAACACAAATACTGATGAAACATTGTAAAGTTTCAACAAGATTATGTTGACATCTAGAAAACTTAGTAAGTAAAAGATAAAGAAAGTTAAGTAACTAAATCCGTACAGGTGTAAATTCATATTAAATTTAAAATATAATTTTCGAATAAGAAATATCAACTTGTCAGCATATTCACTTTCATAAATAGTCATTATGAGGCATACAGGCATAAATTTTATTAAATGTAATAATAATGTATGACTACAGTCCTATTATCACTAATAGAGAATCATCAAGGTCAAAGGAGTCAACAAAGAAATCTCTTATATGACTGACAGTGCAGGTCAAGTGATTTTAATACATATCCACAGACTATTCCATGTATAAGTACAGAATGCAAATTTGTCTCAGAAGCATACAGATTTTCCTCTAAATAGAACCTATTTCAGGACAAAAGTTATATCTTAAAAATAAGTAGCGGGGCTGGAGAGGTGGCTCAGGGGTTAAGCCTCTGCCTTACAGGCAGAAGGTCCTGAGTTTGGATCCTAGACCCCACGTATAGACGCCAGGCGGAAGCGGGGGCGGCCTGCGCTTCTGGTCCTGGTAGGGTGGAGCCTGTGAATCCTGGGGCAGGGTAAATAAGGAGGAGGCGTCCATGGTGGTTCCCGAATTCGTTCGTGGTTCTACACACACACACATACATACATACACGCGCACACACACACACACACATACACGCACACACACACACATACAAGTGCACAATTGAATAAATAATAAAAATAAATAAATAAATAAAATAAAGTAGCAAGCCCTTTCACCCCACCCCGCTCCACAGGTCAGGCCACGCACGCGGTCCAGCCCGGCCTCACCCCGCGACCTAGGTAAGCCCCGCCCGCGCCCACCCACCAGAACCCCAGGTCAGGCCAAGGGGACCTGGCTCCGACTCCCGCCATCCAGCCAGAGCCGCACGCAGAGCCTAGGGACGAGGAGGACCGCCCCCTGAGCCCGGGCCCTGCCCCAGCTGCCCTCGGGTTAAATAGCTCCACGCCGATGGCCCCATCCTCCCATTCCCCACCCTGCTCCACTGGTCCGACGCACGCGGTCCAGCCGGGCCTCACCCGTGACCTAGGTAAGCTCTGCCCACCCCCCCAGGCCAAATAATTCAGTGTAGTGAAATTGAAAGATCTTAAGAGTTAAAACGACAATGCCAAAGTCAAAGTGCAAATCCATGAGAAGCAACACTCAAGTAAACAAATTTCCCACTGAAGAAATTAATCCCATGTTAGACTCCAACCAGAACAAACCCGCGGAAAAAGGCCAAGAAAGCCTGACCCAGGATAAAGATGTTCAAAATATGATTATTACCATGTTCAATACTATAAAAGAGGAAATCAGGGAGGAATTACATAATCGAGTCAATCGCTTTGAAGAGGAACACAACAGACATTTGGAGGAGTTGAGAAAAACGGTGCAAGAAACAAAAACTGGCATAGAGCAGTTAAAACAGACTCAAGCAGAGTTTAAAACTGAGCTACAAGACAAGTTCTTAAACCCAGAACTCTACAGAGAGTCTTATCAACAGAACTAACGAAGCAGAAAACAGAATTTCAGACCTTGAAGATGGAGTACTAACCAGCTCAATGGAAGAGGCTGTTAAAGGCAAAAAGATACTTGAGAGAAATATCCAGGAGATATGGGACACCCTGAGGAAGCCTAACATGCGTATTCATGGAATACCAGAGGAAGAATCTCAAAATACCACCCCTGAGGAAATTTTTCAAATGATCATCAAGGAAAACTTTCCTCATATAAAAAAGGAGAGGTCCATCCATATACAAGAGGCATTCCGCACCCCAAACAGAGATGACCAAAACAGAAGCACCCCACGGCAAATAATAGTTAAAACACTCCACATTCAAGATAAAGAACTGGTGCTGAGAGCTTCAAGGGAGAAAAACCAAGTCACTTTTAAAGGTAAACTTATTAAAATAACAAATGACCTCTCAGTGGAAACAGTAAGCGCAAGAAGAGCTTGGAGAGACATACTTCAAGTATTGAATGAGCAAAAATGTCAACCCAGGCTGATTTACCCTGCAAAACTATCAGTCATGATCGAGGGAGAAAGAAAAACTTTCCAGCACAAAGACAACTTGAAGGGATACATGTCCACCAAACCAGGCCTTCAAAAAATGCTAGAAATGATACTCAAGCGTGAAGAAAAAAACAGACATATCCAGGAGAACAGAAGGCAAATATAACACCATTACAAGCGAAGCAATATACTTATAAAAACTACTAAACATAATAAATGTCTGCAATTAACAATAGTTTCTCCATTATAAAACTAAATGTTAATGGAATTAATTCACCTATCAAGAGACACAGATTACAAACTTGGATTAAAAATCACAATCCATCAATCTGCTGCCTGCAGGAAACCCATCTAACCACAAAAGATAGGCAAGCTCTAAAAATAAAAGGCTGGTCAACAATTCCACAAGCTAATGGAAGCAGAAAACAGGCAGGGATAGCCATTATGTTATCAGACAAAGTAGACTTCAAACCAAAGAAAATTATAAGAGACACGGATAGATACTACATTTTAGTCACAGGTACAATTCACCAGGAAGACTTCACAATACTGAACATATATGCACCCAATACGGGCCCCTCCACATTCATTAAGAAAACCCTACAGCGTCTAAAGCAAGAAATCAACCCCCAAACGATAATTCTTGGCGACTTCAACACCGCCCTCTCAATATGGGATAGATCAACAGGTCAAAAGTTTAACAGAGACACTTTGGAGCTTAATCAAACCCTGAAAGAAATGGCCTTACAGATCTCTATCAAACTTTTCACCCACACACCAAAGAATACACATTTTTCTCAGCAGCACATGGAACTTTCTCCAAAATAGATCACATATTGGGCCACAAAATGAATCTACACATATACAAAAAAGTTGAAATTCTAACCTGTGCCCTATCAGACCACCACGGCGTAAAGCTGGACATCCACAACACATCAAACAAGAGAAAATACACTAACTCCTGGAAACTTAACAATATGATGATGAATGAGAACTGGATTCAGGAAGAAATTAAAAAGGAAATTCAAGATTTCCTGAAAGTGAATAATAACGAAAATACAACTTACCAAAATCTCTGGGACACAATGAAAGCTGTTCTAAGAGGTAAGTTCATAGCTCTTAACGCCTACATCAAAAAAATGGAAACATCAGAAATAAACAACTTAACAATGCAGCTTAAAGCTTTAGAGAAACTAGAGCAATCTGATCCCAAAAGTAGCAGAAGAGAGGAGATTAGCAAAATAAGGGGAGAAATATCTGAAATCGAGATTAAGAAAACGATAGAAAAAATCAACCAGTCAAAAAGCTGGTTCTTTGAAAAAATCAATAAGTTTGATACACCCCTAGCTAAATTAACCAAAAGCAGGAGAGAAAAAACCCAAATTAACAAAATCAGAAATGAACATGAAGTTATCACTACTGATACCCAAGAAATCCAGAGAATTATAGCATCATATTTCAAAAACTTATACTCTGTGAAGTTTGACAACACAAAAGAGATGGATGAATTTCTAAGTAAACAGAACTTACCTAAATTGAATCAGGAAGTTGTGAATTATTTAAATAGTCCTATATCATATAAGGAAATTGAGGTAGTAATCTTGAATCTTCCCACCAAAAAATATCCTGGACCAGATGGATTCAGCACAGAGTTCTACCAGACATTTAAGGAGTTAATAATACCAATACTCCTTAAGTTGTTCCATCAAATAGCAAAGGAAGGAACACTACCAAATTCCTTCTATGAAGCTAATATCATTTTAATCCCAAAACCTAATAGAGACTCACTTAAAAAAGAAAACTATAGGCCGATCTCTCTGATGAACACAGACGCAAAGATTCTCAACAAAGTTTTAGCAAATCGGATTCAAAAACATATTAAAAAGATCATTCACAGGGACCAAGTAGGCTTCATCCCCGGCACACAAGGTTGGTTCAATATATGCAAATCAATAAATGTAATTCATCTTGTAAACCAGTCCAAAGTCCAAGACCACATGATACTCTCGATAGACGCAGAAAAAGCTTTTGACAAGATCCAACAGCCTTTTATGATCAAAACGCTAGAGACAGTAAGAATGGAAGGAACCTTTATAAATATAATAAAAGCTGTATACAACAAGCCCACAGCAAGGATTATGCTCAATGGGGAACAATTGGAAGCATTCCCACTTCGATCAGGAACTAGACAAGGCTGTCCACTCTCACCACTTCTATTCAATATTGTACTTGAAGTCTTAGCTGAAGCCATAAGACAAGAAAGGGACATAAGAGGGATTCAAATCGGCAAGGAAGAAATCAAACTATCCCTATTTGCAGATGACATGATCTTATACCTGAGTGATCCCAAAAACTCCACCAGGAAGCTCCTGGAACTAATTGAGAAGTTCAGCAGGGTGGCAGGATACAAAATAAATGTGCAAAAATCAGAGGCTTTCCTATATGCCCAGAATGAAAGAAGTGAAAAAGCCTTGAGAGAAACCATCCCATTCACTATTGCCCCTAAAAAAATGAAATACCTCGGTATAAACCTAACCAAGGAGGTAAAAGACCTTTACAATGAAAACTTTAAAACCCTAAAGAAAGAAATAGCAGAAGACACCAGAAGGTGGAAAGACCTCCCATGTTCCTGGATTGGCAGAATCAACATCGTAAAAATGACCATCCTACCAAAGGCAATATACAAATTCAATGCTATACCAATTAAAATCCCAAAGCAATTCTTTAAAGAAGTTGACCAAACAATCTCAAAATTCATATGGAGGCACAAAAGACCCAGGATAGCAAAGACAATCCTGAGTAACAAAAACACTGCTGGAGGTATTACCATACCGAACTTTAGTCTATATTACAAATCCATAGTTATAAAAACTGCCTGGTACTGGCTCCAAAATAGACACACAGATCAATGGATAAGGATTGAAGACCCAGATGTAAGCCCACAAAATTACAGCCATTTGGTCTTTGACGAAGGGGCCCAAAGAATCCAATGGAAAAAGAACAGCATCTTCAACAAATGGTGCTGGCAAAACTGGATCTCCACATGCAGAAGATTAAAGCTGCACCTGTACTTGTCACCATGTACAAGACTTAATTCCAAATGGATCAAGGACCTTGATATAAGGCCAGAGACTATAAAAACAATAGTTGAAAGGATAAGGAACTTCCTCGAGCTGATTGGGCTAGGCCAACATTTCCTAAACAGACATCCAATGGCACAGTCACTGCTACCAACTCTCAACAGTTGGCATCTTGTGAAATTAAAGAGCTTTAGTTCAGATAAAGAGATTGTAGCATGAGCTCAAAGGCAACCCACAGAATGGGAGAAAATCTTCACTAACCACATACCTAATAGAGCTGTACTGTCCAGAGTGCACAAAGAACTTAGAAAACTAAACATCAAGGAAACTAATGGCCCAATTAAAAAATGGGCCCTGGAAATTAAAAGAAACTTTACAAGGGATGAAACTAAAATGTCTAACAAATATCTTAAAAAATGCTCCACTTCCTTAGCCATCAGGGAAATGCAAATCAAAACTTCCCTGAGATATCATCACACCCCCGTCAGGATGGCAAAAATCCACAACACAAACAACAACAAATGCTGGAGAGGATGTGGAGAGAGGGGTACTCTCCTACATTGCTGGTGGGAATGCAGGCTCATACAGCCACTCTGGCGAGCCGTCTGGAGATTCTTAAAGAAATTAAAGATTGAAATGCCATATGACCCTGCGATTCCACTTTTAGGTATAACCCCCCATACAGCAGAGGTTCACCTCGATAGCACAAGCATGACCATGTTCATAGCAGCACTGTTTACAATAGCAAAGACATGGAATCAAACCAAATGTCCAACAGGTGACGAGTGGATAAGGAAACTGTGGTATATCTATACAATGGAGTACTACTCAGCCGTCAAAAATGATGAATTACTGGAATTTGCCGGGAAATGGATATCATTAGAAACAATTATATTAAGTGAAGTATCCCAGACCCAGAAAATTAAGCGCCATATGTACTCCCTAATAGGTGGCTCCTAATACCAAACCCACCCAGCCCATCTTGAGACACTCATGGGTAAATCTATGTATTACCTACAGTAATTGCAAGGTTTATGAACAGGAGGGATGGGGTTGGAGGACCACACCAGAAACAAGGAGAGAAGTGACCATGTTACAGTAGAGAAAATAGGCCTTCATCAAGGACTGAAAGAAAGTAATGTGACACCTAGTTAAGTTCACAATTCGTTCCTGATCATTTACAACTAAGGGGGTATGAACTCACCAGAAGGGGAGGGCATATAGTCCGGTAGATTAAAAAGTAACCATTTTGCAAATGGGTGATTGACCCCTCCCATTGCCTAACGCCATATGACCCTGCGATTCCAATTTTGGGTATAATTATTACATCTACCCTTGAATATGCTCTTATAGTAAGACTCCAGTTTAACAGCTTTCTGTCTCTGGCCAGGGAGTGACATACAGTGCCCATCACGATGGAGTGAAGGGCATTACAGGCGCAACAAAAGTGCAAAAGAAAATCAACGAACCACAATGCAGAACTTCAGAGGCTCTATATCAACCACCTAGAACTAGGCCAACCTAATCTCTCCCCATCCTGAAGCTCAGGGACATTTGTGGAAGAGGGGGCGGTAAGAGTGTAAAAGCAAAAGGATGGGAGGAGCAATGATTTGCAAGATACTCCACACAAGTTAGGGCCGAAGCAATCATAATTGGACATTGTATGCCCGGCACAATGTCCAACACACTTTGACCTCACAAAGTCTAGCATCTGCTAAAGGCACCAAGATCCTTGGAGGCAAGGGATTGACAGCCACAGTAGTGTTGCTATGCTTAAGGGGAACACAGGAAGGGGTTTAGGTAAATGCCACTGGGTCCTTGTACGTCATCGGAGAGGAGGGCCCCGAGGAGAGTCAGGCATGCACAAGAAAGGACTCTGGGAATCGGGGCGGGTGGCACGGGGGGATGGGGGGAGAGGGGTGAGAGGAGGGGGAGCAGGGGGTTCAGGGGGGGGAGGAAGGAGGGAGGGAACTGGTGTACCTATTAAGTTTGTATGAGCTGAAATAATAATAAAAATGTATTATATAAAAAAAAGTAGCAAAAGCTACTATTAAAAAGAAATACAAGACTGGGGCTGGAGAGGTGGCTCAGGGGTTAAGCCTCTGCCTTGCAGGCGGAAGGTCCTGAGTTCGGATCCTAGACCCCACGTATAGACGCCGGGCAGAAGCGGGGGTGGCCTGCGTTTCTGGTCCTGGTAGGGTGGAGCCTGTGGATCCCGGGGAAGAGTAAACAAGGAGGAGGTGGAGGCGTCCATAGTGGTTCCCGAATTCACCCGTGGTTCTACACACACACACACACACACACACACACACACACACACACACACGCACAATTAATAAATAACAAAAAAATTATAAATAACTTGAAATAGTAAGCAGTGAGCAATAAGATTGAAGTAGGAGCAACAACTCTAATGTATCAAAGGTCAAGGAGTGATGAATTCACTGCTGGATCCCACTAGACAATTTAAGAACTGTTAACAGTGTTACTCAAGTTATTTCATGAAACAAAAGTTAAGGAAGGCAGTCAAATCCAATGTTACCTTCATATCAAGTTAAATAAGGACATTGGAAAACACAACTATAAAAAAATTTCTCAGATGAACATTTATGAAAATATTTTCAATAAAATATTTGCTAGAGAATTCAAAGACACAAACAACAGACAATGTTTGCTTGATTCAAAAATGCAAAAAAGTCATGCAATTAAAAGTTTCTGTACATCAAATTAATCTATGAATTGAGGGAAGAAGTAACATATAGATGAGATAGAATTTTGAAAGCTATTGATCTGACAAGGGATTCCATTGTAGACTGTTCAAATGTTCAGTACTTGATAGCATGATTCATCAATGAATGATCTCTTCTGAAAATATGAGCTATTCATGATACATATGTACACATATATACAACATATTTAGACATCAGCACACACTAAGAAAAGCTACACTGAAATACCAACTCATTTCAATCACAATGGATATTATTGAGAACAGGAATTTTAATAATTGTTCGTAAGAATATGGAGAACATTGTCTTCCCATAAATTGCTATGGAAATGTGAACTAGTATAGTCACTATTCAATATGAAGTTTCCTGAAGAACAGAAAAGTAGAATTTTGATGTAATCAAATAGTACCACTCCTGAATATCAACCTAAAACATCCAAATCAGCACATAAAAGAAATGCATGTGTCCATGTCTATTGCAACACTATTCACCATAGCCAAAATATGCATTAAATAAAATAAACAAAAACAGAGAAATGGATGAAGTGTGGAAATATGGCATATATACAAAATAAATTTTATCCAGCCATAATGAAAAACAAAATTATGTCATTTTTCTGGAAAATGGATGGAACCAGATATCACACCAAATAAATTAAGCAGAGTCAATGATAAAACCACATATTTGGTGCTTAATTTTCTGTGTCTGGGATACTTCATTCAATATAATTTTTTCTAATTCCATCCATTTCCCAGCAAATTTAATTAATTCATTTTTTGATGCCTGAGTAATATTCCATTGTATATATGTACCACATTTTCCTTATCTACTTGTCAACTGCTGGGCATTTGGGTTGATTCCATGACTTTGCTATTGTAAACAGTGCTGCTGTGAACATGGTTGTGCTTATGTCATTGAGGTGAACTTTTGCTTTATGGAAGATTATTCCCAGAAGTGGAATAGAAGGGTCATATGGGATTTCAATCTTTAACTTTTTAAAAAATCGCCAGACTTGTTGCCAGAATGGTTGTTGACATTCACAATAAAGGATTCTCCAGGGAACGGGAGGGAGGGAAGGGGGGAACTGGGAGAAAGGGAGGGAGGGGTGAAAGGAAGGGGAAAAAGGCGGAGAGTCCAAGAGGGACTGAGGAGGGGTGGAGGAAGGAAGGGGACCGGGGTTCCTATTAAGCTTGTATTATCAGGAAAAAATAAATAAATATAATAAAAATTTTAAAAAAGAGAAAAAGATAAAAAATTCACTCATATGTGAGATGTACATTATGTAGATACACACACACACATACACACACACACACACATCATGAACAAGAGGGAGGATTTGGAAAAGGAAAGATTGAATGAATGGAGGTCATGGAAGAAAACGAGAATGGGAAAAAATTTTGTGAAAGTAATTATTTTATACATAAAATTCAAGTAGAGTTTTGATTTTAACTGTTTTTGTATTGTTCATAAATATATTCATATGATTCTTCTACTTTAGAATCGATTGTTTCATATTATTATTGCTATTATATTACTTAAACTATAATATAGAAAATATGTTTTACTTTATTTTTATTCACTATATTTAATTATTAAACTACTATAATACAAAGTAATGAGACCTTGTATCACAAAGAAAATTAAACTTATGTATGTATTATAAATATTGTTCTTTAGTAGTCATAAATTATATTGCATACTTTTAAAATGGAATGATTATGTGCAAATTTATCATTATGACAAGGAGTTCATCAGTTTGAATGAAATTTCATTATAGACAAAAATAATTTTAGGTGGTAATGAGATAGCTCATGGGTTAAGACTCTGGCTTGCAAGCAGAATCTCTTGAGTTCAGATCTCAGATCCCAAGTACAAACACCAGGTGTGTATGGCAGTGGCCGACACTTCCAGACCTGCAAATCAGAAGCTGGAAAGGCCCAGAGCAAAACAAAAAGGAAGTAGAAACATTCTAACAAAGTCACCCTTGGGTCTCTATAGACAAATGCAATGCCTTCTGTTACACACACACACACACACACACACACACACACACACACACACCACACTCAAACATGCACAACAACACACATAAAATTTAAAAAAAGTTAAATCGAAGTGACAAATAAATAAAAATACAAGGATAAAAGCAGAAAGAAAACTAAATAAATACTCAAAATATTTCAGACTTTTAAAAAATCTTTCTGATGATTTATATGTTCTTTAAAATTGAAATATGTCTATTATTTTAATCTAAAAATCATCTGGCCATAACTCTCTGTCTACATCAAAATATGCCCATGATTTCAGGTTCTCAAATTCACGCCCTTGCTCTAGTATGGATTGAATGAAGCATGACTAATACAAGAAATGACAGCTGTGATGTTACTGATAATGCAAATTCTGATTCTCTTCTTCTAGAAATACACAAATCATGGCAGTTTACTTAACTGCCTTGCAACTTACTTAAGATTTTCTGGGGAAGCAAATATATGTCATCATTATTGTTATAAATGACTCATTAAATATCATAAATTTATTTCATCTTTTTGAGATTGAAGGATTTTCCAAGTATAGCTTTTCCTTTAAAAGTTGTTTTTTCCTTTTGCCTTAAAACATCATAGGACAGGTTTTTGACAGAAATGCTTTCAGAAAAGTTGACAAATTGAACAGAAAGTTCACAGTTGCAACATCTGGCTTTCTTTGTATTTCTTGAAGTTAAGCAGAGGGACTCCACTACCCAGAAGGTGGTAAGCCTCCAAGAGGCCTGCAGGAGGCAAAGGGGGAGAGGAACACAGGTGTGAGGAAGAAATGAGACATGGCAGACTCCATCAATCACCAAGAAGACAAAATTGGATTGTAAGAAGCTAGAGAGGGGGAAAGATACATCAAAAAATAGTAAATTCAGGAAGAGTGGCACAGATAGAATTCTACAGTCTTCAAAAGTAGATAGACTTTCAACAATGTAAACTTGAGTAGAATTTCATCTGTTTCATTTTATTTATCAAAAAAAATCAGACATACACACACACTGCCCTATTTTTACTTTTCATTGCCAAAATTAGCCATTTGCTTTTGTTTCAGGGATCACTAATATTCATTTATCATTCAAATATCAATTGCCTATTTTTCACATCTCTAAAAATGCTAGTCATGAGTGATTTATTATGAGACTTGCATAAATCTGAGACTTGGGAAATTGGTTAAAAGCATGCAGAAGAACATGTAATGTTCACATTGCTTGTGGAAGTCAAAGTGACCTTTTTTAACTTGACATTGACTGACCAATAGAAATGGATTCTAAATTCATTAATTATTTTCTTATTTGTCCTGGATTAGACTAGCCTCAAACAAAGCAACAGGTTAAGATTCCTGTAGATTTAACAAGTGTGTTGTACAAAAATGTTTGTCTTTCCAAAAGAAATAATTTTTTTTCATTATAGAACTGATAGACAATAAGTAGTGACATCACGGGTCTGCTTGTTCTGTTTGCCCCCTTTTAGAATCTTGGTGAAGGTGTACTGCTGGCCAGAACATTCAAGGCATGATAGGACTACCGCATTTGCATCCAGGAGCTCACTGCAATAAAATCTATAACCACCAGCTCTACATAATGAATGACATATCAATATTACCCCATGAATCAGCAAAGGTTTCAGAAAGAACAACTACACTTAATGGGATTCCAGCAAGAATACCCCAAGAGAAAAATTATACTCAGTGGGAATAATGAGGACGATTGTCAGACAAGTTAAAAGAAGCTTCTCCACCTATGTCTTTAGCCACCAATGGGCCATTTATACAACCATAGAAGCCCGGAGCCTTATTAGCACAGGCATCCTGAAGGGAGCCCTGTGGTCTACACATGCAGAGATATACAGGAGGGAGGATGTGTGGAGAGGAGGAGGGTGGGAGAATAAAGAGTAAGGAGGGGAGCATGGATAGAAGCTCATTTTGTATGTCCTGTCCATGGAGGGGAAAGGAGCTGCAGTTAAATGGTTGTCAGTGGCAACCAGGAACCGGACTGGAGTGATTACTCTATCCTACTCCTATTCTTCCCTCTCCTTTTAAGCCTCTTCTTTTTTAAATAGACGTTTTACCTTTGGTAAACCTCAACACCCAAACACGATGCAACTTACTGCAGTGTAGGAACAACAAACACCAGTAACACTACAATAGTCACACAGAATTAGATCAGCCAACTTTTTCCCCATCCTAAAGCTCAGGGAACATTCGGGAAGAGTGGGTGGCAAAACTGTAAGAGCCTAAAGATGGGGAGGTCCACTGCTGGATAAGATGCTTCACTCAAGACTGGACTGCGGCAGCTAGGAACATTCTGCAATATGATCTGACCTACACAATGGCTGACATGTCAACAAACCTCATAGACGAGCGGGATGTCAGGGGAGAGAGTTTCAGGCAGTAGGATCCTTACAGACAAGGGGTTTGACAGATATAACATAGTTCCCAAGAAGTGACCCCAAAGTGTGCCATAGAGTCTTGAACCCTCACCAGTATAGATGACTCATAAACTAATGAACAGGAGGTTGAGAAGGAGCAGGCAGGAAACACCAAGAGAGAGGAGGGAGGGAAGGAGGGTAAAGGAGGAGAGAGGGTGAGATGAGGGAACAGAAAGGGGGAAAGGAGGAAGGGGACAAGGGGAAAGAGAGGGGCAAGGATAACTACTCCTTGAGCTTGCATAACTAAGTAAAAAATAAAATAATAAAAAAATTCGTAATAAAAAATGAGAGGAACGAAATTATGGTTCAAGGCTGGAGAGATGACTTAGAGATTAAGCCTTTACCTCTAAAACAAAAAGAGCTGAGTTCAGATGCCAAGGTAAAAATGCTGGACAGAAATGACTGCAGCCTTGGAAGTGGGAGCCCCGGAAACCCCAGAGTAAAGCCAATAGGAGGTGAAGCAATCCAGGTGCTTTTTCACCTCATCCTTGTGACTCTACAGGTACACACACATTCAAGTGCCCTCTTCGGCACACTGCCACACACACACATGCATGCACATTCACTCACGAATACAGAAACCTGCAAATTAAAATAATAGAAACCATGGTCGATATTTCATTGCATGAGGAATGTAATTGTCTATAGAAATTAGCATGTTAATATATTTCGAGCCATGGCTCTTTCGAGGTTTCCAATCTTTGCCACGTGAACAGAGATGCAAACCAAGAAGCTGGATTATAGGTTAGTAGAAACATGTGAGACCCAAACAGACACAAACTGTGATATTCCCCTGGGGCTGGAAATCTGTCCTTCTGCATTACTCCTCTCTGTATTACATCACCGCCTATGCTTCTCTGTGCTCAACATCGTGAGAGATCAGATTTGTGCTTCCAAATATTATTTACACCTAGATTCTATTGTTCAAATATATCAACCAAATTCTTAGTAAAATTCAAATATTTTAATTTTCTGAAGACAATATTAGGTAATCTTTGGATAGAGCAATTTGATTATTTTTCTGATAAAGCATCTTTTCTTCCACAGACAAGAGCACTGACTTTTTTCAAAATTTATTTATTTTTCTGCTCATACAAATGTAACAGGTACCCCGTCCCCTCCCTCCCTCCACCCGTCCCTGAACCTCCCTGTTCCCTCCCTCTTTTTCCCCTTCCTTTCCCTCCTCCCTCCCTTTCTCCCAGTGCCCCCTCCCCCATCACTGAAACATCCTTTAATGTGTATATCAAACTTTTCACTGCGTCCTCCTCACTGATGAGCTCTTTCTTGTGTTCCACTTAAGTATAGGAACACTATTGTGACTGTTAATCCCTTGCTTCTAAGGATCCTAGTGCCTAGTCCATGCTAGACTTTGAGCGGTCAATGATATGTTGGTCATTGCGCAGATCATGCAGAGTCCTATTATAATTGCTTCAGCCCTAACTTGTGTGGAGTATCTTGCATATCATGACTCCTCCCATCCTTGTGCTCTTACAATCTTATCACCCCCTCTTCCGCAAAATTCCCTGAGCTGCTGGATGGGGAGAGATTCCAGGTGGTTGATATAGAGTCTCTGATGTTCTGAATTATGGTTTGTTGATTTTTTCATGTCATTCTCACTTCCACGCCATCTACACTGGAAACTCCAAAAGATGCTATGAAATTTTAGAGTACAAAATAAAGTATGCCACAGAGAAAAAAAAAGCGGCAAGGATTGCATGCAGTCTATCTGCAATAAAAGAAATGAGAAGGGCTCTCTTCAGATTTTTTGTGATATTAATACAGAAATGAAGATTCATTCAAAAACATTGAGGTGGAATAAACATGAAAACAGAGCACATGGTTTCATTTCCCTAAAGTGAAATTTGTCAAAGATGAGTAGTAGTGTGTGTGTATACAGTCGAATAAACATAAAAAGTAAATGAGGAAATTGGTTTAGTAGTGAGGAAGGGTGCTTTGGAGACTGACATTTGTGAGACCCTAAATATCACATCAGAAGTGGCAGTTGTATGTACATTATCCATTTCAGAATCACATTTTAAATATTCGCAGTGTTAAGTATAACAATAGTAAAGATTACAATGACTCTTGAACTCTATTATTTGAAGAAGTACAGAAAACAAAGAATGAACTAAGAGCCAGAAGACTTAGAAGCAACAAAGAAGGTGAAATTTTAGTCATCCTATGTCAATAAGCATGTTAAATATAAATGGTCTACTAGTAGATCAAAAGATACAGACTCCTCAGCAGCTGACCAAGTAAGGCTTTTCCCTCCTAACTGAAGTTCTACATTGGTGAAGAGAGTTTATTGAAGAGTGCTAAGAAAATCAACTATAATTGTTAGTCTAAATGGACAGTTCAGACCACATCAATATCAGAGCATGACAGTATCAGTTCTGAATACATTTACCACACAGTGCAAAGGAGTCCATTGTCACTGAAAACTAAAGCAGGAACAACAATGGAAAATTGAGAGCTTTAAAACACACACAACACTATGTACAGAACTGAAGATAAATGGATGTGTCCACGTGCAAGAAGAGACAGCAACATCTCTCTTTGTAATTGATATAGCATCCGTACATGTTTTTGCTAATGGAGAGTTTCTGTTCTCATTTGTATCAGACATAAGTTTTTATGTTGTCTTTAATCCTTTCTTTGCAGATGTCTCATTTTTGTTACCAACTATTTAAATAATATATAAGTCCGTGTCTACTTATAAGAACAATAGGTGTGACTGAGACCCAGATAAAGTTGAGAAGACCCTGTAGACAATACTACTCAAATCTATAAAGGGCGAGGCAGCAACAGAAAGATTAATTAGCATATTAGAAAACAATGCCTTAAATTGAAATAATGACCCATGCTTATCTTAGTTTCATCTAAGTCACCGCGCAGTGCATATAAAAATACTGTTGAGTGTTTCCATTGAAATAGAGATGCATATCCCAAATTGTTTTAAGATGTTCTAAATTCACCTCATATACTTCAGGCTTCCTAGACTGTTTTTAATCGCACTTAATAAAAGTGAAATATATGCTACTGTATTAGGGTTCTCTGGAAGAACAGAATCGATATAGTCTGTGTGTGTGTGTGTGTGCATATGTGTGTGTGTGCGTATTAAATCATCTCACAATAAAAGTCATGTCTTTCAAAGTAGCCACCCGTCGCTCTTTTGTTCTTCACCAGAAGGTCTCACAAAGCCCAAATGTCTAGAGAGGTCTGGAGCCTCTTTGTTGCTGGAGGGTTGATGACTCTGGGCTCTGTTGTCTGTGGAGAATGGCTGGGCACAGACCTAGGAAAGACAGTGGGAACAGGGGCAAGCTTGAAAAGGCTGAGCTGAGTGAGCCAAGGACGTAGGTAACACTGGCAGCAGCAACGAAGAAGGCAACTACATCGGAGGAAGGCAAGGAAGCTCCACGAGTGACTCAACAGCAAGTTGACACAGGATAAGGAAAGAACAAGTCCCTCCTCCTTGCACTTCCTATTATCTGGTGCTCTACTGGAAAGTGTCACTTTCCATAGGCTGGCTTTTTCACATCAATCAATCAAATACCTGCAGATTTATTCAGGGGCTCCAAACATTGATTCTTCACAGCTGTGCCCTAAACATCCTGCAAGTGTCAAGCTGACATTTGAATCTAAATTTATTTTTTTTTTGCCATGTGTGTGTACAAGAGGGCAGTTGAATGTGTGTCTATGGCGAACCAAGGGTAACTTTGGGAATCATCCTTCATTGATCCACCTCGTTAACTGCTTTGTTCTGGGGTTTCCCTGGATCTCCCTTCTAGGGCCAGAATTTCAGGCCACTGTCATATCTGTCTGACATTTGTGCAAGGGTATCTGGGGATCTGAGCATCCAGACTCAGAATTGTTGGTTTTCAAGGCAAAGGATTTAAATCCCTGAGCTATCTCTCCTGTTTTATATGCTTCTTGTATTTCATGTATAAGTGTCATATATCACAAAAATCAGATATAAAAATCTGCTTAAAGCTCTCTCATTCAACTCTTAATGATCCCTATATATTTGGTTCTCGATGGTTTTGTGGTGTGTGCATTTGTTTATGTGTGTGTGATGTATGTATGTGTATGGTTGTTTGTGTATATATATATGTGTGTGTGTGTGTTGCCTTTTGAAAACAGGTTATCAGTATTGTACTTTCAATAAGGTGATATGATGTCTTCTGGCTAGAAGCACTTAAGACAATGAATGTGAAGTCATTAACAAGTATGATTGTCTAAATCCAGCAGAAATGTTTCTGGTAAAATGAAACAGTGATATGATACCCACATTGGCATGACTTTATACAATTATGAATGGTCACTACATGAAAACTTAAATTTTAAGGGAATTTTACAAAGTGGAAAACTCCATCCCTATCAAGTAAGCACAAGTTGGGAATGAGTGCAAGTGAGAAGATATGTCTGGATTTTCGTTGATGTGAATTATGACTAAGGCCTATAATAACATAAAGCTATATGTCCTATCTCATTAGTCTTAGGCTTATTTTGTGCCTGAACATGATATGCCCTAAATTTCCAAGTGCTGATACTAGAATTACAGACGTCTGCATCCTGGATTAGATGGTGCTATGGATTGAAACCAGTGCTTGAACAGTTTAGGCCAGTATCTATCACCATTAACTTTCTTATTGCTGTGATAAAATATACTGAGAAAAGCAACTTAAGGGACGAAGGATTTATTCTCATTTGTCATTCCTGAAGCACAGTGCACAATAGTAGGAAAGGCATCTCACATTCAGAACATAGACATGCCCTACCTACCTTGCTACACCCCCAGCCAGAGGTTGAGTTTAATGTGAGAAATGCTATATTCACAATTGCTTCTCCAATTCTCCTCTCCTGGTTTACTCAAAGCACATGCTCAAAACATTTTGGGTTTTCACTGTATTTTTATACATTTCTTGAAAAAGATGCTTGGTTTTCAGCCTTCAGTTTAAGTTTCCCAATCTTTCTATTTCCACTTTGCTTAGATATGATTGAGAAGTCCAATATCTGAATATTTTCCCAAAGCATGTTGATACAATATACTCAACTGTTCATTTTCCATCTGTTCATTTGCAAATTAAGTCTGGAATTTTCGATCATATATTTCTTAGTCATAAAAGAATACTTCATGTGTTAAATGCCCAGTAATTCACTTCTGTATGCCAGTAAAGTGAGGTTATGGTAATAGAAAGATTCATATTTGAAAATATGGTATGATATACTTAAAAGATTGGCTACCTCTTAGTGTCCTACCACTTCCTATTTGTATAAGTATAAACAGCAGTATTGTTTTGTGCTTGGGATATTTGCTATCAAAGGTACTGCAAGATTTAGATTAGAGGGCTTCTGTGTCCTTCCAATAGAGAAGCCAGCAATTATGATCCTTAAAGCCTTAGATTTTCAGTGATCCTCAGTTAATTATGTACTTACCTGATTATTTTAAATAATTTGTAGAAAAGAAATAAGTCAACAATTTTAATATAACATGAAAGAATGATATCAATACATATAATAAAGTTACATGGCACTCTATTTTTTATTCAATATACACACAAGTTTGAATTTTGTGTTATTTAATAAAACTTACCTCTATCCCAGAGAAAGCACTACCTATAAAATAGACTGGAACTTTTACCTACATCTGTGAAGATGTCTAATTTTATAAGTAAAATAATCATGGTGCTATTTAAATAATACTACTGATGTTAAAACTTAATGACGCTTCATAGTACAATAATAGAAGGGTTTACATTTGGCATTGTGGGATTAGCAAGATGTGATCTCAATCTGTGTTAAGTTTAAGACCCATGATTATTTAAAATCATAGGCTACAGTTCTCTTGCCTTATGTTTTGCATAAAAGTTTATCTCACTGATTATATTTTTACTACAGGGCCATATATTTTACTTGAGTTTCAAATGATATTATGTATGCATTATCCCATTCATATTCAGAAGAACTAGAAATGTTCAGAGGTAACATTTCAGACCTTCGTGTGTATTCTAATAAGTGCTGGATCCCAAGCTGCTGGAAGGGGACAAAATAGAATCTTCTGTATTAACAAAAGTCAATAGCAACTATTCCTCAGAGTAATGAAAGTTTTGGCTTTCATGAACAATTAAGTTTATTTATGCATATTTGACGTCTGGAACATGTAATAAAATATATACTCTCTTATTCTCAAAGCAACACATCATCTTCTATATCAAGTTCTAATGCAGCAACTCTTCCGCAGCTGTGATAAGATATTCTGACCCATAAGAAAGTTCATTGATGGTTAGCGGTTCCATTATGGCCGGTTTTATGTGTTGGTTGTCACGGAAATCAAAACAAAAACTGACTACTTCATATCAGCCACGAGGAGGCAAAGAACAAGAAAGAAGTGTGGTCGCATAATCTGACTTCAAGACCTGTCCCAGTAACATTCCTTCCAAAGCAAGGTTCTGCCTCCAAAAGATTCCATAGCCTTCTCAAACATTGCTAGCAACTGGGAAACAAGTTCTAAAACACAACACCCTGTGAGAGACATTTCAGGTTCAAACCAAGACACACACATAACAACCAAAACATTACCAAATTCATTTGTGTTCTGAAAAAAGAAAAAAATGTGATCAGTGCTATAATACTTTTATATTTTTCCTTATATTTTCTAGTTCTTAGTCTTCGTAATTTGTCAAATGTCTGTTTTACATGTTTAAACATTGTAAATAGAAACATTTAAATATCCACAGCCCATCCACATGGCTATCCTCAAATTTTCTTCATGGCTGTCCTTCAACAAGCTGTGGACATGGTTACCCCAAGATTATTCACATGTTAATCCATAAAAAAAATCCCCATGGCTTAACAAAGCTAGTGAATTCAGCTGGCTTTATTAAACGGCTGATGATTAATGTTGACCAAACAATCTTTTGGAAGAAGATATTCATCTAAGAATTTAGAGCTACAGAGAAGCTCAAATCTGACATCAATATTGTGGACAATAGACCTACTCTTATTTCAAAACAATATGAGTGGGGACTGTGAGTCGAAGCCAAAACTCACTTACCATTGTCATTATTGTAGGGTTTGTAAAAGCTGCACTTAATCTACTTGGCCTTTGGTCTGTAAATGGAAGAGAAAGCCAAGATGACAGCACATCTGTTTACTTCATGCATTATTCACATTCCAAGTCCACTGTTGTGAAGTACTGCTCATGATAAAGATTTCTTTCAAGCTATTTTATTGGCAATGTTTCCAAGACTTTTGATGGGGATGTACAATAAGATTAATGGGCTCCCTCTACCTGCTAGCAAAACATCCTTCCATATCCCATTGATCAAGAAATAATGTTGACGTTCAAATGTTATGATTTAGGGACCAGGAGGATGGCTCTTCGGGGTGAGGAGGGATTTGCTCACATCCTCTCAGGAAGAGTCACACAATAAAAAATAAAAGCTATTATTAAATAATGTAAAAACTGATGATGCAAAAGCAATTACTTCTGACATCTATTTTTTAGGCTGGTTCACTTACGTAACCTTGTATTTCATCAGTATGTGCCCTTCCTTATTAAAAAAATGTAGGAAAAGGAAATAATTGCTGCTATCCCACATACCTGTGCTCCAGGTGAATTATAACATTGTATAATACCTCATTCTTTCACATCATCTTCATTACATAGAGCTGACTTATCTTTGCTTTCTGACTTGGTTTTCTTTTAATACTTTATATAGAAATCATTTTCTTTTAAAAATTTATAAGAGGAAAAATTGCAAGATGATAAAGATCAGCTCATCTGATTGCATTGGCTTTTTGGTATCACTTCAAGTTGACCTTGCCAGCTCAAGTTGTTTGAATGAACGGGCTCACTTGAACATATGGCATCCCATAGTTCTAAGACTTCATGTTTTTTGGCTGAATTTCTCACACCTTCATGATTCATGTGTCATCTTCATGACTGATTCATTCTGTGAATATTTTACTTTGATTCCAATTTTAACTCTTTACTTCTCATGTTGGTATGATCATTTTTGTGTTGTTCATTATAAAAATTCAAAATTAGCCTTCTTATTTTTCCGTTTGACTTTTCTTCATGTTTTCATATTCAATATCACAAGGGACATGAATGTAGTTACTGACACAATTGTTTTATCAAGATGACATCAACTGTTGAATAAAGAGAAGCTAGAAACCAGACATTTGAATAAGTGAAAGAGACAGAACAACTCACAAAAGAATGATTGTCATTCTAGGACATTAGCCCTTCATTTCTAAGATAGAATTATGGGCTTGGGTCATAATACAAGTTTTCATCTGCTTTCTGTTATTAAAGTGAACTAGAAGTAGCTTGAATCAATTTTGGAATAAGGAATGAGGTGGGTAATAGATTTACTCTGGCCATGTTTTTATTTTATTTGAATTTAAACATTCTAATCATGATAATCCATTTTCCTTAACCAGTTGCAGAAAAGACTGCAATTTTAAAACAATCTTTAATCTCTGAGTATACAGAAACTTGTATACTGCACTTCTGTTTAAATGCAGTTCCTTTTGTTTGAACTTTCTAGGTGCAGTTGCTATAGGTATGATCTCTCACTTCCATAATATGATGATTAGTTAATTGCTCCATCAGGCACACATGTGTGCGGGCATGCACACACACACACACACACACACACACACACACACACACACACTCACAATTTCTGAGTAGAATTTTTGCTTTCTTTTGTATGTTTTAAGCCCTTGATCCTACAGGGCTTAGTAATGTAGATATTCATGTTTGTCTTCAAAAGCACATAATTTCAGATTAGTAGATATATGCTGAAGTCATTGCTTAAAGAGTAAAATCACTTAGCATCACACCAATCATCTCACAAAGCTTTTCTTTAATTTTGTCACACTCTGAACAATGCTATTTATTTCTTTGATGATCTGTAACCCTTTGTCACAAACACCTGCTTCAAGTTGCATGTTATACAAATAGGAAGAGACTGGAAACAGACTCCTAAATAAACACACTGCTAAACTTTACTTATTCTGAACACGAACAGACAGAAACAGAGGTGAAGCAATTAGTTTGCACTTACAACTCAATTAAAACTACATAGTCTCAGGAGAACAGAAAGAGACAAGAGAAATAAAACAATTTTAAGAAAACTTGAAAGAGGGGAGTAAAATAAGTTCATGACCCCCATTAGTACCTGGGTTGGGATAGAATTCATTTCAGACCTACCAATTGGCATATATATTTGTGTTCTCCATAATAAAGACAAACTATTTCACTTCAATTAATCATTATTATCATTTTGCAGACATATTATTTGAAAGGTATTTTATGTTGGTATAGATAGAATGCATGGTATGGAAGGTGAATATGTCTGTTTTCACATGCTTTCTAACGTCCACTTATGACCTTGAACATGAATCATATCATCAATGTGAAACTGTATTACTATAAAAGTGACTGAAATCCATCATAGTTGCTCCTTTTTCTTCACACTGATACTTCCTTGTGGCAGGAGGAGGTTGGTTATGTTATGAAAAGCCTCTCCTTTTGCTTCACTTAGTCGACTAATGAAATGCTAAATCCACAACTTTTCTATCTGTTGTCCATATGTATCTCATGCACTTACTAGCATTAAATTTAATAGCTTTTGGTTTTCTTGCGTGATTAGGGAGCTTTCTACACAACGTTCATATTGTACCATCAATACTGATAACAATCATATTTCTTCTACCTACATAAGGAACAAAAATTCTTCTCAAAAGTCTAATAACCCTTATTAAAGTTCAGTTGGCTAAAAAATCATTAACCTGAAATTATAATCCACATTTGTTATTTTCTAGCTGGATTTGGACAACAAAATTTATATTGGTATTTCCATAAGTGCAGCAGCACAAAGATATTCTGTATCACTCAAGCTAATAAAGCAAAGGTCAAATAAAGAATCAAAATCATTGTGAAGTGAGTCCATGTCTCACAGAGAGAGCTCTCCTTAGAAATCAAATTCTTCATGAGGACTCTGAGCTAATCCGTCAGGCTAGATTGCTACAGCAGCACTCTATTGCAGAGCACATCACTGTTTTGTGCAACTCCCCAAACATGCTCTTTGTCATTGCTCTTTTGCATCCACATTTGTCAAAAAAAAGAGCCCAATGTTAGCGATGTCCAACATTCTGAAATACTTGAAATAGAACTGATGGCAGAGAGGATGGGAAAGAATATTTTAAAAGGTGACAGATACATATCTACAAAGTAATGCCAAACCATGTATCACAGCAGTGAGATTTCATACAGAAATGACAGCAAATAGTAACAAACATATGAGTAAACTCTAAGGAAAGAACACAAGAAAATTTTGGCAACAGCAAAAAACAAACTGTCTTAAGAGAGGGATTAACATAAAGAGAGCCTAGAATTATATATTCAATAAACATTTTAAAGAATGAAGTAAAGTCCTTTATGAACAACTCTCTTGGAGGGAACTTCACAATATATAACATTGGGCTCTACTGTATTATAGATCACCCATTTTTTGTGTAAAGTTGATAACTTGTACTATTAAAGTAATATGTATTCCCTAGGTTACTTCCAAGTTCCTTTGAAACTTAAGGCGTCAAATGGACTGTTCTCACGGTGAAGAACATTTCATTGATATTGATGTTTGCATGAATACTCATTCTTTCACTTTTTTCCCCTCATCTCCCCACCCACCATCACAGCTGCCCACTCACCACCATGAATGCTGGTTAGAAGAGGATACCACTTACACCAGATCCCTTTATACTGATGCTTTACATATCAATCATTGTTATCACATCACTTGGCAAACTGAGCTCTTGGTCCTCTGTCCATGTGTTTATTATTCTTTCTCCTTGACAGTGAGATTTTTATTATTCATTTCATAATTTTCTGTTAAATTCTGGACATTGTCTAAAAAAGAGATTTTTTTACTAATTCTGCATTCGTGCTTATGATTGGACATAGCTCTTTCTCTATTTGAGTTTCAGATTATGCTGTTAAATCAATCTATGCCACCCTTGAGCTGTTCGTTACTGGGACTCCTATGAATGCTTTCATAATTTTTTCAGTATAATCTCTAGATAGGATTTAGTGGTTATAGGTTTGTGATCAAAGCTCCTGTTCATGTTTGCCTTTGATCTTCCCTGAATGCTGGAGTCTCGGAGGAAAGTTTATGCACATGCAGTTCTCAGCAATGAGTTCTGTAATGGCCATGGAAAGGTGAATATTGTGATGGTAGGTGGCAGTTGGCATGGTAGGTAGGAATTTGTGATGGTGAATGGAGTTCTCTGAACCCAGTGGACTATGGTGATGTCCAGTAGAATCCAATGGCCTCTCCTTTCTCCAGATCTAGTCTTGGTCTTGACCATACATTATATTTCTGATTCTCAGTGATGTGGCTTTCGTACTCACACTTCCCTTCCTCTCATTTGTTCATACTTAGCTTCTTTTGTAAAATTTGGTGAAGGACATTTTCTTCACTTTTGCTACCTCAGTAGAAGATACTTTCATTATTTCATTTATTTGTTTCATATTTTGTAGGAGATTACCAGCCCCCAAACATCTCATCCGAAGATCATACATTGCTTAGGCTAGTCAACAAACACAACAAACCACTTTCAAGCAGAAGTTGCATTGAAGCGTTTCTCTGCATCAATACACATTCCAAGCCCTATGCGGAAGGATTTACAACAGACTGATAGAAGGCTGTTACTCCTTCAACATTCAACTCTATGTGATTTTGTAAATAAATCGTCTAAATGTTTGTATTTTCAGACCCAAAAATGTGTCTTAGTGTCATGAGTACCATTTGCTTTGATATTTGAGAACACAAGATATTTTTCTGTCATCTGATGGAACCAATGTTTGTTGTTAATGATAACAACAGGAGCCATTCAATGAGTTGGAAAGTTTTATAGTATTTTTCAAGAATCAAGAAGAAAATAAATCATGATTAATTTTATATTTTATAGGATGTTTTTACTATATTTTTCTACTGTGTATTCTGTCTTAGTTATGAATTTGCATGGTATGTTCTGTTATTGATTGAAAGAAGTTAGTATCATAACAGGATGAAGATAAATGGGAACAAAATAATTTGAATGTTTTTTATTTGATGTTAAAAAGTTGTTCTACATCTGAATGTAAATTTAACAATGTAATTCATTGTCTCATAACTATATAACATAAAATGTATCGAATTCCTGACAACTTCATATCTCAAACCCATGTTTTAATTTTGTGCTTATTGTCCATATAAAATTATTCTGAGAGCTGTCTAGTATTCTAGAATTGTCTAGTTTTGACTAGATAAATACAGATAATAATGGTGATGAATGGTACAAAGAAAGAAAAAACCGTACAAAAACAGACCAAGGTTGTTATTTGAGAAGGTGTGTGTTACTAATCACTTATAGATACTGACGAATGAGTCAGATAGATTAACCTCCTTGGAGAAGTTTTCTGTGCCATATTTTGACGATTGTTACTTCATTTTTATGCTATTATAAACTTCTGAACTATAATGTAGGTCAATTTATATGGAAGCAAAGTATTTTAAGTAAAAGGAAGCAATTTTTTTATTTAGATGGAAGTGAAGCCAAGTGAGATTCTGATTTTTTCAGTCTTTTATCAACAATTGAGGAGAGAATTTTTCATACTTCAAGGTTCCCAGAAAGAAAATGATGTGACAAAAAAGGAAAATGATGGAAGTCCTAAAAATAAAGTATCTACACATATTATGTACATATATCCATAATCTAAGGTGGCCAAATGCTTCAGAATTTAGTCAGTAATTCAATGTTCTGACTGAATTAACTTCATTTTTAATTACAAATTTTATCCCATATTTCTTTTTTTTATTTAATTTTTTTCATGTGTGTGTGTGTGTGTGAGCGTGTGTGTGTGTGTGTGTGTGTGTGTGTGTGTGTGTGTGTCAGAGAGAACTGTGTGTCCCTGTGAAGACTCAAAGGTGACTTCAGGAATCATCCCAGATTGCTTTTACCTGCTTTATGCTTTGCTTTGGGGGATCTGGGATCTGAACTCAAGATCTTCTGCTTATGAGGCAAAATCTTAACCCATTGACCATCTCTCCAGCCACTAATTACAAATTTTAAAATATATATTTATTAATATTGTGTCTCCAGGTTTTCTCTATTTTATTTTTTTCTCATATTAATTTGAGCCTCTGAAACATTGTCACCCCAGTAAGTCTACATCAGATTCTTCCCTTTCTTCCTTTGATGTCCTCTTCCATGGATATGCTCCTTATCGATGATGTGTCTCAGATTCATTTTCTCCATCTTTGTAATCTCAATGTTTACTCAATGCTTATAGCACAACCGACATCTACAAGTGAGCTACACAAGAGTGAGTGCTGAGAGAGTTGTAACAAAATGTTTTCAAATATGTTTACATTCTGAGCAGGGAAATAAATAATTCTGAGGTGAGTTTAAATTCCTTATATTTAATCTTTGGCTCTATATGGATATCTCCAAACAAATAAAGAAAACCACTCATTCATTTATTTTAACCTCCCAGTCTTTAAAATAAGCACCATTTAGTGGGTTCAGTTGGCAACCCTTGTCAGGAGAAGGACTTAATTTCCAGTTAATACACAGTGCCCCCCAACTTGGGTTTATCTGCCTGGAGCAGGGGCCTATGAGACCTGTAACCCTGGGAAATCTCGTCCTTTGTTGTCAACTAAACAGGGTTTAGAGGGTCTATGGAAAGACAGCTTTGGCTGTGTCTGTGAGACTCTGCATTAGTTTAGCTTCCGTGAAGACACACCCTAAATGTAAGTGGCACCATGCTGTGGACCAAAGCCCTAAGCTGCACAAAAAGAAGAAAGAAAACTGAGGACCAGCATCCATGGGTGTCTTGTTCCTGCAGTGGACACTGCTTTGCACTCCTGGCCTCCCGCCTTCCCTGCTATGATGGACTTTATCTCTCCTCAAACTGTGAGTCCAAGGAAGCCCTTCCTCCCCTAAGTTGCTTTGTTGGGTGTTTGATCACAGCTTGAACAAATGTACCTAACACAAGCTCTTTTGTATATTCCACAGCCATTCAAAGGCTACTTTGCTACAGCTTCAAGTACCCAAACCACCACCTCGGTGAAGCCAGGACTCCTGCTTCCAGAGGCCTTGTTCAGGTCAGGTCAGGAATATGCCAGCAAAAGCTCAAGCCAAGCCTTGGTGGACTTGGGGGAGCCTACCCAGCCCACTGCGACAACAGATATACTCTTCAGTGGCCCACCACAGAGGACTGAACGGCTCAGTGTGGGGCTGGTGATTGGTTCATATCCAGGGCTGATGACAAGGACTCGGCGTCCAATTGAAAAAAAAAACCACTTCTTTGCTTCTTAATTTGTTTATATTGTTTGGTACTGTGAAATGGCTTTGGATTTTCTCATGCAACGCACCTCTCATGCCCATTGCTGCCATGCTCATAATAATCTGAGGTGAGCGGCTGATGTGGAGATCTATCAGACATGGGCTAACACGAGGGACAGGCCTAGAAATTGAACTATATTCCAACAATAGGCAAGTGTGGCTATATGAAATTTTTACAAAGGCTCCAAAAAAGACTGTTAAGAAAAAAGTCAACTTATGGAATGGAAGAGCATCTTCACTAACCACACATGGAATAGAGGACGAATATCCAGAGTATACAAAGAAATCAAAACGGTAAATAGCAATAAAGTAACAACCCCATTAAAAAATTGAGCTATTGAACTGAAAAGAAATGTTTCACAAGACAAAATTCAAATGTCTAAAAAATATCTTTAAAAATGTTCTATCTCAGGGCTGGAGAGGTGGCTCAGGGGTTAAGCCACTGCCTTGCAGGTGGAAGGTCCTGAGTTTGGATCCTAGACCCCACATATAGACACCAGGTTGAAGTGAGGGCAGCCTGCGTTTCTGGTCCTGGTAGGCGGAGCCTGTGAATCCCGGGGCAGAGTCAATGAGGAGGAGGTGGAGGTGGTCCGTGGTGGTTCCCGAATTCACCCGTGGTTCTACACGCACGCACACACACACACCACACACACACACACACACACACACACACACACACACACGTATAACAAATAAAGGCTTGGATGCAGGGATAAGGGAATCCTCAAATGTTGGAGGTTCCTCTTAAAGTTAAAATTTGAAATACCATAAGACCCAGCTATCACACTTCTGGGAATATGCCCAAAGAACACTTCATCCTGCATCAGAATTCTGTGTACAACCAAGTTCATAACAGCCCTTTTCACAATAGCAAAGAAATTTAACCAACCTAGATAACCACTCATGATGCTTGTATAAAATGAAAATTAATAAAAAGGAATAGAGTTTAATAGGGCTTTGGATCTGGGAGTCAAGGGAAGCACAGTTTAGACTTAAGGTAGAAGAGCAATGGAACAAAAGAGATGATTTGAACTCTGAAAAGATAAGGACAGACTTGCCATGTTTAGCACTGGGGGGATATGAAGATATTGGGGGGTTAATTTGCAAAGCCCCTTGGACAAAATTTTACATTCTAAGGAGTTACTAGGAAAGAAGGGCAGTATATGGGGGACTTGAAAGAACATTACACGTGATAGCCCTCTCTCAAGGCCACAAGGGTTAGTGGGTTAGAGATATAGGGAGATGAGTCAGAATTAAGATGGCTTTGAGGGTAAATTCTGGAAATCATCACATTCCAGCTAGGGTAGGAAGAGTTACATAAAGTGGCCTCACTATGGCTACAACATGGGTTTATAGCATTGCTAACCAAAGGCTGTGTCTAGTTTTGAGTAAAGCAGGAGGGGCCTAGGACACAGAGTCAGACCCAGGGCACGGTGTTTGCAGGATGAATGCAATCAGAGCAAAGGTAAATGTGTCACATCACAAGGGGAAAGGTTGTCTTCCAGGAAAGGAGGTGAACAGGAGGCAGGAGGGCCAGAAAAGCAAGAGCCAGGGACCCCAGGCCCTTGAAGGAAAAGGAACATGGTGTTTTTCAGTGAAGATCCAATTGGTCTGTGATAATGATATCATAAAATATGTCAAGCTTATTTTTACTCACATGTCAGAGAAATAAAAATATCATTTCTACATAGAGAAGAAATTAAGACTGGAAAGAACACATTTGTGTCATCCCCATTTCTACCCATAAAGCAATGCTAAGTCTAGAAAACTGAAAAGGAAAAATATAAGTAAACACAAAATAAATTAATTAAACAGATACAGTACTGGGCTCAACAGAAATCGCATTAAAAACACATTGATAACTTTATGTAGAATTATTTTTGAGGGTATGTTTTGGTATATGTATGTGTATAATGTGTGTATGTATTGTTATATGTGTGTCTGTACAGTGTGTGTATATATAAGTGTGCAGTGTGTAGTGTGTGTGTGTACGTGTGTATAGTATGTATGTGTTAGGTCATGGATGCATGTATATAGTATATGTTGGTATATGTGCATGTTCATGTGTGTGTGTGTGTGTGTGTGTGCATGCATGTGTGCATGCGTGTGTGTGTGTGTGTGTGTGTGTGTTTATAAAGAGGTAAAAGGGCAGGCAACACCATAACATACTAAGTGCTTCCTCAATGATTACTCTCCATCTTATTCTTTGAAACAGAATCTCTCACTGAACCTGGAGATTATTGATTCAGTTATTCTGGCCATTCAGTGGACTCCAGGGGTCTGTCTGTCTCTGTCTCCTCAGAGCGGTGATAGTGCTCAACTCTGTTCAGTGTCTCAATGTTGCTCAGCCATCTTGAGGAGACCCAGTGAGGTTGCAGTGTGTGACAGGTGTGTACCACTACTCCACGCTAGCTCAATGCACTAGGTACCAACTTAATCTTCAGCCTCACGTGGCAGGCGCTTTATGAACAGAGACATCTTCCCAGCTGTGTGTGGAATATTTTGAGCCAGATATTAACTTTTGGAACCTTATGGGATTTGACAAATGATGTATAAGTCTCTAATTTATTCTACACTTTGTTCTTGTAAGTCTTGTGATTCTGCGAGCTGGCATAACTTCACAGAAGGTGAACCGAAGCCACGTGTCCTAGCTCTAAGGCTCAGCTCTGGGCAATTTCAGATTTGGAGTCATTTCACCTTCAGGAATCCCACTGACTTTACACTTGAATGATTGTGTTAGTTGGCTGATCTCTGGGGCCCAGACCTGTGGAAAGAAAAGTCTTTGTGAACAAAGAAAGAAGTAGAAAACGAATATATGTATTTCCATTTGAAAAGCCAGATAATTCAATTTGAAAGCAAATCCAAGCTCACTTACTCCTATTATTTTTATTAAGTCAAGGTGTGTGGTGATGTGGTCTGAGAAATTCTCCCAAGGCCAGCCTTGCATGCAATGTTCACTTTATATGAAATCAAAACAATAATTTAGAGAGCTCCAGAGATATGTCAGTCCATTACAAAAATCCACTTGGCTGCGTTTGTTAGAAATAGAAATGAGAAACATTCAAAAGGTCCACAGAAGCCTAATATCTGAAAGGCTAAATGTGTTCACAAAACTCTTCTGCCTTCCACTGTCCTGCAGATGTGCTCATAATTGAATTACTGCCTTAAATTTGGTTTTGGTATGCACATTATTAAAAGTTATCTAAGTCTCTTCAGCAGAAGTTAAAGATACAGCACTTAAATTACTTCAACACTAATTGTTAAACTAAATGCATTAAATATATACAAGTAGAGGGATCTTTCACAATGTCAAAGATTTAATAAAGCAACACTAAATGTATGCATAATGTCTGATGTCCATCACTATACTTCAAAATTAGAACATGAATTTTGAAAATGCTACCTAAGTAAAGTTTCAAAGAATTATCTGCAATGTGCAATCAGAAGCCACATACTTATTCTCCTTAGCAACCTATGAGGAAAATTCAAAGAAGCTTGAAGAAAAAAGCAAAATTTAGCTATAGATGTCATCTTGACAATTAAAGGCTAACCCCTTGGTTATATCTTTGCAGTGTTGTTTAGTGAAGGTAGGCTATTAGCAAGTCTGTGGGGGACTTATTGGTGTGGGAAGACCTGTCGTGATTGGGAACATTCCTTGAGCAGATTGATAAGATGGATAGAACTGGCCAGTGCTTTGGCATGCAGGTTTGCTAATTGGCATTGAATGCCATCTTGCAGCAAGAAAGCATGTTCTCCTCTATGCTCTTTCTGTAGATAAGGCTGTGTCCAATGCCCTAGGCTTCTGATGTTGTCATGAACTCTCTGACCATGCTGATGAGTGATAACTAAGAATTATTAATTGGAACAAATCTTTTGGACCATTTAAGCTTTTTCAATCATGTATTTATTTCAGCAACAGAAGAGACATAGAGCAAAAGCATATAACACCTAAGTTCCAACCTGTCTTATCACTTGTATGGTAGTAAAAATTCGGGAAATCCACGAGCTCCAATCGCTAGTGTGGCATCCACAGTGCAAGGCAAGTAACATTATCAAGGTCATCATCACTTGTGCCCATCACCTTCTAATCCAGAGGATCCCCAGGTTGGCCATTTCTAACCGGCTGAGCTGTCAGAAGCAGAGTTGCTTTGACTGATATTAAAAGATTCAAGTTGAAGGAAAAGGTGTACGTGAGACATAGAAGTATACCGAGACTGCTGTTTGTTTGAAGAAGTCTGGCTGGTAAAAGGAGCTGTAGGATTCTCCAGAAATGAAGAGGAATTTTTAAGAGGATGCTCAGCCAAAGTGCGTCTGCACAAAAAGAACACATCCATGTCATGAACAATTTTAATTTATTAAAAAATAAATTAACACTTAATCATGTTTATTAGTGAAGTTGGACAATATGAAGCAAATTATTGTTCTGGCTATTAGATTAAGGAAAATTTAATATAAAAGTCTGAATAGAAATTAAAAATCATCACTATATTGTGATTTGGGAATATCTGAATAGATTGACAAGGTTGATTCCTCATCCATCAACAGCTTTATTTGTAAGTTATTCACTCACACATATGCACACACGTGTACACAAACATATACACATGTACAGAGATGTACTCAAATCCATGCGCACACTCATGTACATGAAAATGCACACATATATATACAGGCACATGCACACAGGTGCATAAAAATATGTGCACACGTACACATCTACAAAAGCACACATATAAACATACAAAAATTGAAAAAAATATATTAAGGTAAAAGGCTTCTGTACTTCAGGACTACAATTACAATTGAAGAGTTCACATACGGAAAAACTTTTCCAATTATTCCTCTAAGGATTAACGTGTAAAGAACTCAAAAACTGAACACTAAACAAATGAAATTTCTAACCAATAAATTGTCAAATGAACCTAGGAGACAATTCAGATGGCCACTACACACATGCAGAAGAAAAAATGTTCAATGTTCCTAGCTGTCCAGGAAATGTAAATCAAAACCTCATTGAGATTCCATTTCACTGGAGTCCAATTGGTTAGCATCAGCAAAATGGGAAACAAAATATGTTGGAAAGGCTACACAGAGGAGGCATCTTTAAACACTGTTGGTAGGAGCATAAGTTAGCACAGTCCGTATGAAAATCAGCATGAAAATTCCCTTCAAAAATTACAAACATGATCCTGCAATACCATACTTAGCAATGCACCCAAAGTAGGCAATGTTGGCACACAAACAGATTTCAGCAAGCTCATGTTTGCTGCTGTACTACTGACAATAGACAAGTTGTAAATCAGCCTAGAAGCCCATCAAGAGATGCATGGTTAAAGAAAATATGCTCTGTAAATACAATAGAGAATTATTTAGGGGTAGAAAAAGTGACATTATGGCAGTCACAGGAAAATGGATGGAAGTAGAGATCATTATGTTAAGTGACATTAGCCAGACTCCGAAAGACAGATATCCTGTGCTTTCTCTTCTGCGTGCAATCTAGATTTAAAAATAAGAAGAAAAACAACAGGAAAGTACAAAAAGGGGGACAAAAGGGATTATTTGAATAAGGACATGAACAAGTAAAATGGCGGGAAGGTAAATATGAGCAAAGCACACCATGCATGTCATATAATGTCATAATGAGACTCATTTTTGCAGACTTAGAATGTGCTAACAAAAAGTATCTTGATAAAATAATGGGTAAAAACTTCTTCATTTTGTCATGTTATAAACTACATGATCATCAACCTGGGTAAACAATGTGAGGATGCATGAAAAAATCCTGAGCATTACAGACAAAAATGGTGAAATCAAGTCTACCTGGGTAAATCTAACAACACACTGCAGCAATAAGGGCAAAATGTAGATATGATCCCATGAGGGAATCCAGGAGACAGCATTCTCTCTCTCATTATTATCTGAAATAGCTTGATTTGTTATCAAAGAAAGTTTAATTTAATCAGAAAGGAAATGATCAATGGTTTGACCAAGGAATAGCATAAACAAATAGATGGATAAATTCAAAATGTCTTCATCTGCTTGTGGATAAGAACCAGATCAAAGAAACATAAAATAGACCCAAAGCAGAAAAAAAATCAACAGATTAGACCAATATATAAAAGCTGGTTCTAAGACAGTCCATAAATCTTGTAACCAGAAGGACAAGGAAAGGAGACAGTAATTATCAATATCAAAAATGAAGTTGAAGCTATCACAGAGAGGTGTTCACATAAAGAATAATGAATTAGTCCATGTTCTCTAGAGGAACAAATCCAATGTAATGAATATGTATGTAAAAGTAATTTATTAGATTGATTTACATCATATGGTCCTGATAGTCCCAATGGCTGCTTCACATTGGAAAGGCTGAGAACCAGGTAGCAGTTCAGTTCAATCGCAAGTTACTTTAGTGGTCCCAATCTGCCCTTGAAGGTGCAGGAGGATTCCCAAGGAGCAGCTGGCTTATAGTCCACATTGAAGTATGGAAAATGTTAGGTTCTTCCAGCACAATGTGAAGGCCAACATGCAATAAGTAAAACCTTTCCTTCTGGAACTTTCTCTTATCCAGGAGGCTCTCCAATGGTGTTACCCATATTTAAGGCCAGTCTTCCCATTTTGATGAACCAGACCAAAAATATCTAATCACAGGTATGCCCACGGTTTTGGTTGTGAGTTGGTTCTTGAGTCAATCAAATGGACAACCAAGATTAATCATCACATATAATAAGGTAATAATACAAAGTACCATACACATATAAATGTGAGAACTATCAAGATAGTTAATAGGAATAGACAATATAAAATGGTCTGTAATGATTAGAGAAACTCTCATAAAGGAGTAATAAAGTTGTCTTTTTGATAATGTGGTTAGACAGCCATCTCCAAACTGACTAAATACAAAGAAAGCAAATGAGCAAAAAATACAGAAGCTGAAGAAAATGATTTAAGCATGACTAGAGCTCACAAGGTCAATTCAGGTATTGTTGTATTTGTATGTATTTTCAAATATAATCACTCACAGATGAAATATTTCATCATGACCAAAAACTCTTTAAAATATTGATTTATGTATTTGTTAGAAAGAGAGAGAGAGAGAGAAAGAGAGAGAGATAATTCAGAGGCATAGGTTATGGGACGACGTTCACAAGTATGGGATTCATAAGTAGAACTCATGTTACTATGTTTGATAGGCCTTGTCAGCCTATCAACCTTGACGACTGAAAGATCTTTATCAAGAAAAAGAAATTAAAACCTAGGAAACATGATAAAAATATTTCCGTGTATTATAAGGATCTACCACCTATAACTTTAAGAACTTTCACAGCTCAACAAAGATAAACCATTAAAAACAGACAAGAGGGTCTGTTTGTATATCTTAGTGATTGGCAATGTTTATAATGTATGACACCTTGAGCTCAATGCTCAACACTCACATAATCAATGACAAAACAGACAAAGGATATAAATAGTTTCAAGGGACACACAAGCAGACAAAATGAAAGTTACTATGATCAGTCATGAGCTACATGAACTTTAAAAATCACACAATGAGATATACTTTTATATTTATTATAAGTACCAAAGCAAAGAAGAGCAAAATACCCAGTGCTGTGAGGGTGTGTGTTGCAATTTGCTTGGGTATTGCCTCAAAATTCATGGCTAATTGTTGTCCTGTTACAGTTCTTGGTACAACTTGACAGGATAACACATACCACCACCAGTAGCTGAGGAAATCAGTCACACTGTATCCACAGGCTTTCTGAGAAAGGAATAAACTTCCTCACTTGCCGTTTAGCAGTACAGTGAGTCAGTCCAAAGCAAGCTGTTGAAGAAAGTGAACTTACTGATCCGACTCCCACCCTCTCATCCACCTGCCCAAAGAATGGTTCCATCCACTATAGATTGGATCTTCCCACATTTGTCAGACAATAGCCTGCGGGCTTGCTCAAAGGTCTGCCTTTACTACGCACTCTTCACAAATGTGTCCAGAGCTCAGTCATTAATTGCCAAGTTGACCTTGTTTAACTATCACAGTGTGGAAGAAAGTAAAGTCTTGTATAGTATTGACAGGTGTGTGAGATGATGTGGTATTGTGGAGACCATTTAATTTTTCAAAAGTTGAACATAGGATCCCATGTGAATAATCAGGTTCTTTAAGGTATTGTAATCTTATTAAAGTATTTAAAAAAACACTTGAATACTAATGTTCATGGTAGCACTAGCCAAAAACTTCACTTCTAAAAATTAGATAAATAAAATCTGTAGTCACATAGAAATATATATATATATATATACATATATATATACATATGGAATAATATTTAGTTAGATAAAAGGCATTTGCACATGCTACAATGTGACTGGGCCTCAAAACATGATACAAAGACAATAAAGATATAATAGTAACTGATCACATTACAATTTTCAGATAAGGTAAATCCAAGGGCACAGAATAAAATTTGTTATCAAGGGATGGGAAGAGGGGAAATGACATGCCACTAGTTAATAGTTATCTGGTTGCATTTGGAGAACTTGAAAATATTTTGACATTGTAAAGATTTTGTTTTGTACCACACTGTGACCATACTGTCACTAAATTGTACATTTTAAAATGATCGATCTTGTGAGACTCAAATTTCACTTCAAGCTGTTTAAAATGTGGAAATCATAATCTGCTGATGTGATGGTAGATTCGAGAAGGGATCATATTAAATTCCTTTTCTCCCAGTTTAAGTCTCCTCAGTGTTTCCATAACAGGCATATTTGCAGGACATAGAGTTTTGCTTGCTTCCCTACATTTTTCCCATTGCCTCCTGTTCTACAACTCAAGATAGATATCCATGATGACATCATCATCTCGAGACCTTGAACTGAGCATTCTTTTCTGGCTGATTCTCAAAATCCAAGCTGGTTTTACGTCTTGATATTTTCAAATCACCAATAAACTTTGGTAACAAAAAGCACTCCATTAACAAGTCTCATAGAGAGTAGCTCAGCACTTGTTATCATATTGTTACAAAGAAAGACCCAGATATTGGTTGATTTTGAGACAATTGAAAGCATCTTTTGGCTCATGTGTCAACTTTGCCAATTGAGGCTTATATCCCTCATTGTTGCAGCAGAGTAAGGCTCTGTGGGTCTTGAATGGATTATGGATCATTGCAAATGCTTTATGATGCTCTGAGTAGTTCAATTCTATTATTTTTGCTTGACTTTTATAGAATATAACTGAGCTCTGCAGCTAATTAAAAAAATCTAAAGTGTACGAAAAGATTTTCAAAAATAGCTATTCATTGAATCCTCTTTTCTTTTCTGCAGTGGTTTGGTTTACACTACTAGCAGCATGCTCATGGTTTCCCTTTGGGTGCAATCTTACAGGTCTCTCAGTTGGTGATTGTGTCCTTACCTCCGAGGCTACATCATGTAAAAAAAAGCTGAGAATTTTAAGCTGAATATTTTGTATAAATATTTATATTGAATCCATGTTTTTCTCAGTTGCATCTGTCACCCAACTTCCAGAATGAATGGGGCAGTAGCACTCTTGAAATGGCATATCTTAAGTCAGAATTCTGGGTGATGTTTGGAGAGTCCTCAACAGAGACAGCTCCTCTTCCCTGTAGCACATATACGCTCTGCTTGTGAACACACATTTGCAGGCAGTTGTTGATAGTCACACAATCTATTTACCCACTTATCTTCTATCTCTTTAGAAGGACTTGCATTTATTATTAGGTGGCAGTAGTTAGTGGGCTGGCCCACGCTATTGACTTTTTGAATTCAATAAACACAAACACCAAAGTTGAGATTAAGATATCAAACCTTACCAGCTGTATTTTAACCAACTCAGTACAACTTAAGATAATAAAAATTGCTCAAATGGGTCAATTTCACTTGGAATTATGGTAACAAATCTCTCTCTCTCTTTCTCTTTGTTTCCGTGTGTGTGTGATCTGTGACATTTCAGATAATAAAAAGCTCAACAATCAATGTCTCTGCAGCAAAGATTATTTTTGCCTTTTGTTGAAGACATGATTTGAATATGTATTGATCCCCACAGACAAATGTATTTGAAACTTCAACATATGTAAATATTTGGGAAAGTTGTGGCAACTTTAAGAAGTAGAGACTTACAAGAGAAAGAGATGTTACAGGGGGCAGTCCTTGAATTTAGTATCCCAATCTTACTTCCTCTTAGTTTGTTCTTGTTTTCTCTGCCTCTATATGAGGGCAGTGCACAGAATGGGAGAACATCTTCAGTAACCACATATCTGATAGAGCTCTATTATCCAGAGTGCACAAAGAACTCAGAAACCTAAACACCAAGGAAACAAATGGGCCAATTAAAAAATGGGCCTTGGAACTTAAAAGAAACTTTACCAGGGAAGAAATTGAAATGTCTAACAAATATCTTAAAAAATGCTCTGCATCCTTAGCCATCAGGGAAATGCAAATTAAAACCACCCTGAGATGTCATCTCACCCCGGTCAGGATGACAAAATTCCACAATACAAACAGCACCAAATGCTGGAGAAGATGCGGAGAGAGAGGAACTCTCCTACATTGCTGGTGGGAATGCAGGCTTATACAACCACTTTGGCAAGTGGTCTGGTGATTCTTAAAAAAGTTAAAGATTGAAATGCCATATGACCCCGCTATTCCATTTTTGGGAATAATCCCCCATACAGCAAAAATTCACCTCGATAGCATAGCCATGTTCATTGCAGCACTGTTTACAATAGCAAAGTCATGGAATCAAGCCAAATGCCCAACAGTTGATGAGTGGATAAGGAAAATGTGGTACATTTATACAATGGAATACTACTCAGCCATCAAAAATAATGAAATAATGAAATTTGCAGGGAAATGGATGGGATTAGAAAAGATTATTTTTTATTATTTATTATTCATTCAATTGTGTGTGTATGCATGTGTGCGCGTGTGTGTGTGTGTGTGTGTGTGTGTGTGTGTGTGTGTGTGTGTGGAACCACTGACGAATTCGGGAACCACCATGGACCACCTCCACTTCCTCTTTCTTTACTCTGCCCCAGGATTCACAGGCTTCATCCTACCAGGACCAGAAACCCAAGCTGCCCCGGCTTCCACCTGGCCTGCAAGGCAGAAGCTTAACCCCTGAGCCACCTCTCCAGCCCCTAGAAAAGATTATATTGAGTGAAGTATCCCAGACACAGAAAATTAAACACCATATGTACTTACTAATAGGTAGATCCTAGTAATAAATCCACTTAGTGACACACTGAAAAATAAATCTCTGAAATACCTACAGTAATTGCAAAGATTATAAGCAGGGAGGGAAGGGGAAAGAGGGCCCCCACCAGAAACAAGGAGAGAGGGGATCATGCAACAGCAAAGAAAATAGGCCACCATCAAGGATCGCAAGTAAGTAATGAGACATCTGGTTAAGCTCACAGACTTTCCTTCCTGGTCACTTGCATCAGATAGGATATGAGCTCACCAGACAGGGAGGGCATTAAACCTGGCAGATAAAAGGTAACCACCCTGCAAATGGGAGACTGACCCCCCCTCACTACAGTCTCCTACTTTTATTCAATCTACCTTTGAATCTACTCTTATAATAAGACTCTATTTTACCAGCCTTTTGTCTCTGGCCAGGAGGTGACATCCAATACCCATTAGGATGGAGTCAAGAGCAGTGCAGGAGCAGCAGAACTGAAAAAAAAAATCAAACCATAATTCAGAAAATCAGAAACTCTACATCAACCACCTGGAACCAGGCCAGCCTAATCTCTCCCATCCTAAACCTCAGGGAAATTTGTGGAAGGGGGGCGGTAAGAATGTAAGAGCCTAAAGATAGGGAGGAGCAATGATATGCAAAATACTCCAAACAAGTTAGGGCTGAAGTAATCAAAATAGGACTTTGCATGACCTGCGCAATGACCAACATATCATTGAACCCCCAAAGTCTAGCATGGATCACAGGCACTAGGATCCTTAGAGACAAGGGATTAACAGCCACAATAGTGTTCCTATACGAAAGGGGAGCACAAAAAAGAGCTCTAGGCAATGCTACTGAGTCCTTACACCTCATCAGAGAGGAGGACCCAGAGGGAAGTTTAACAGACACATTAAAGGATGCTGCAGGAATTAGGCAGGGGAGCCACTGGGAGAAGAGGAGGGAGGGGAGAGATAGAGGAAAGGGGGTAAGGGAGTGGGAAGTGGGGGATTCAAGGAGGGGAGAAGGGAGGAAGGGGAATGGGCTACTTATCAACTTTGTATGAGTGGAAAAAATATATGAGGGCAGTGACTTAAACCAACTTCCTGCTTCTGCCTCTAGTCATGCCATCTGTTATGTAATTCTCGCCATTATTTCCCCTCTGGAACCATAAACCAAATACATTTCTCATTCTCCTTTAAGTTGTGTATGGGTATTGTCTTATTGCAGCAAAAAGAAAAGCAACTGCAATACCACTATATTCTAAAAGCCCAGGAACTGGTAACATGATTGCAAAAATGGACCCTGAATCACATTGGATGTGAACCTCTCTCTCACACCCTTAAGCTCTAAGGTTGATATCAACAAACCCTCCTGTTCTGGCGAGTGCCTGTACCACTGAGATACTTCCAAAAGTTCTAGGTCCTATCGATTAATAAACTAACAAGTAAATGAATTTAAGGAGACGTAAAGCAAACATTGTTTGGATTTTCAACTATAAATATAAAACTATCAAACATAAATATGAACAAACACTCAAAGAATATTATAATGGGTTGGTTAAACAATGCTTAATAATTAACTTTATAAAGATGATGCTTGTCTATAGAGCCCGTGAAACCCACAACCCCTACACCAAGCTTAAATCAAACCCAGGACCTTGAGCTTGTTAACAAGTGATCAACTATTAAATCAATTCTCAGTCCTGGGACTCATTGTTATTCCTAATACAGAATAAGTACATTATAAAAAGCTATGATGTAAACACACATGTATGTATATACCCCCACCTTTCTGTCAGGTAAGACCACTAAGATGTGATAGGATACTTATAAGAGAGAATATTTATTGGTAAAGCTAGAAGCTTTATTTTAAAGATGGATCAAGAAAGAAAAGGTAACAAAATAATTGTTATTGTTAAAGACAAGCAATGTGTTTGTCCTTCACGTGTAGTTATGAATAAACCCTAATGTTGTGAATAAATAATACATTTATTTTTCTCTTATTGAATGAATCATAAGATCCCTCAGTAGAGTGATTCTCATACACACATTCAATTTTATTAAATATCAGACAAAAATATATGAGTTTTCCTGCTCAGCAATGGTTCCTCCACTCATTCAACCACATTTATCTACAACAAGAATAAGAGCAGCTCAATTCAATGAAAGCTGTGAAATTTTAAACAGGCTTATGGATGCTGAAGTAGTTGACATTACTTATCTCTGTCACAAGCACAATGTTTGGAGGGAAAATTGACTTGAAACATTAATAAATACTTGAACTCACTTCATGAGAAAATTGCAATAATTTGGAGCGAAAAAGTATCCTATTAAATACTTTAAAAAGTAAGAAGAGGGCTGGAAAGGTTAAAGCTCTGCCACACGAGCAGAAGGTCCTGAGTTCTGATTCCAGGCTCACATAAAAATTCCAGGTGGAAAAGTCATGGCTTGCACTTCTAGCCTTGGTGAGCAGCACCTGGGAAATCCCAGAGCAAAGCAGAAAGGAGGTAGATGCAACCCAGGTTGACTCCCAGAGTTACTCTTGGTCCTCCACAGGTAAACGCAATGCCCTCTGATACATGAAAGAAAGAAAAAAAGAAAGAAGGAAGAAAGGAAGGGAGGGAGGGAGGGAGGGAGGGAGGGAGGGAGGGAGGGAGGGAAAGAAAGAAAGAAAAAAAGAAAGAAAGAAAGAAAGAAAGAAAGAAAGAAAGAGCCTTAAGAACAGCTAGGAAGAAGATCAATCAACACTCTGGATTAATATAGAATAGGGCATATTTTTCTGTGTGTGTGTGTGTGTGTGTGTGTGTGTGTGTGTGTGATGCACAAGTGCACGTCATAATATTTATTTCCCAATGTGTGGAAAGAGCAGAAGACAACCTCCCATGTCAATTACCCTGTTTGATACAGGACAGTAGCTCTGAAAAGCGAATTTCTGAGCACATTCTCCTGTCTCTGCCTCTCATCTCATTACAGGAGCACTGGTACTACCAAAGTGAATGAACACATTCAGCCTTATGTAGGTTCTGGGAATAGCTAGCGCTTTATTTGTAGGTTACACATTCCCTGCTCCAAAGGAGGCCACTTGAATGAGTTGAGAACTCTGATGAGCTCTGAAGGTAGAAGTTAGAAGGACGAGTGTGTATGTTTGAAAGCCTAAGTCTCTGTTTATATTCGAGATGCCTCCTGAACAGAAACTGTGTCTCTAAATACCAGGATTGTTGATTCACCTGGCACCATATGAGCGTGCACGGGAAATTAGGCAAGCCTTTCCTTTCTGGACCTCTTCTTTCAACAAATCAGAGGTCCCACACCCAGGTTTGTATAACAATTCCCAGCCCCCTGATTACTTCCTGGGTATAAGTAGAAGTTGCAGAACTGAACAACAGATTTTCACCATTCTTCCACCAGAGGACGATGGATATCCTCGCTCATTCCAACTAGTTATTACATTTCCATCTCTGGATATTTCTTTCCTTTTTGGCTTTTTTCATATTTCTCAGCACCAAGACAGGTTCACGGGTCTCTATGCTTGAACACAGTCCACTTAGAAAAGTTGCAAGAAGGGATGATGGATAAGAAAAAGCCCATTTCCCTAAAATACCCTTTCCTGGAACCCAAGACCTTTAAGAAAGCATCAAGCATTTAGCACTCTCTGGTGTAACTTCTCTGTACTGGACTTTAGAGCTCAAATTACAGAGACACATAGGTGGAAGAAAGACTGCATTTGCAGGCTGTAACCCTAGCACTTTAATAGAGTTCCCTTTGATTCCATCTGAGCAACCAGTGAAATGGTTCATATTAGCAATTAGCAATGTTTTTATAAAACTGCCTGTGCACCTCATGTTTTCATGTGCATTTGAAAATCTCTAAAAACTGATTTAATGACCAATCTAGGGGTGACATGCATATAAAGAGACAGTAGTTGGGCTTAGCCCATGGCTTAGTGGATCCCAAGAATCCACCGAAAATGTGGGCAGTGTGACAGCCACGTGTAATACCAGCACTGGAGAAGCAAAGAAAGTGAATCTCGGGCTGGAGAGGTGGCTCAGCAGTTAAGCCTCTGCCTTGCAGGTGGAAGGTCCTAAGTTCGGATCCTAGACTCCACGTATAGACGCCGGGCAGAAGCTGGGGTGGCCTGGGTTTCCGGTCCTGGTAGGGCGGAGCTGAATGCCTGGGCAGAGTAAACAAGGAGGAGGTAAAGGTGGTCCATGGTGGTTCCCCAATTCCACACACATACATATACACACGTGCACACACACATACACACACAATTGAATAAATAATAAATAAATAAATAAAAATTAAAAAAAGAAAGTGAAACTCAGGACAAACTGGTGACTTATTCTAGGCAATTACATAGCCATAAGTTCAACTGAAAGATCTTACCCTAATAATAAAAGTAAGGCGCAATCTAACAAGTCACTGATATCAATTTCATGCCAATACGTACATGTGCAAATCAGTGCATTTGCATACATGCACATATATGACCTCTTACACATACAGCACAAACACATGCAAAAAAGTAATTACATAGATTAATGTTTGCATATTACTCTATGATAATGCTATAGAAAAACACATTGCTTTATTTGAGTAGCTTCTGCATGTAGTGATTAAAATCAGCATTTTAAAACTAAAATAGCCTCATGTCATTAAAACTCAGTCACATATTTATGGTTGTTACTAGTCCAAAGATCATAAGGAACATATCAAGGAGTTTGTTACATTAATATTTTAAGTATTCGACAAGATTTCTTCCTTGTTTATGTTGATCATCTATTCCTGAAACACTCATGACATTGCTTATTGTTTCAGTGCTCATAAGACATAAGGATTTTTTTTGTCTGTCTGAGCCTTTGCTGTCAAAAGTAATTACTAACGTTATATGTAATGTTTATCAGTTTTCATCTATTATCTTACCATTATGGAGTATGCTGTTAGAGTTCAACTGAGAATTACCACGCGTGTGTAGAGGATTTTCTTCCTTTTTGTATTTTCTATTCACAAATGGTCACTCTGTGTTCAGGGGCTCTAGAGTGATCAGCATTACTTTCTTATTTCCCTCACCCTTATTTCAAATGGAAGTGTGTCACTCTGGTTTTGATTCTGCTTGTCTGTCTTGGTTTGGAATATGATTCTGTATTATAGCTTTATGTTTCTTTGGAAGACAGACAGTATGGTAGAGACAGGAATGCAAAAGGATTACAGGTGAATGAATCCTGAGAAGAAGCGGGATTGAGAAAGCTGTCTGCTGGATCATGGTGAAAACTTTGCAGCCTCTAGAGATCTGGAGCACATGCTTACCAGTGAGAAATGCTGGCACTCTGTAGAAATGGCTTATGACTTTTACAAGCATAGTGACCATGTGATGTCCACAGTCCCACCTGCAAACACAAACTCTCAGCCACCTCTTCCCTGAACTGAACAGTACACAGTCTTCATCTGCATTTACAAATAGTGAGAACTGAGCTTGTAAATGCTGAAGCAAAGGTGACTGAAATTTGTCAAGAGGACAAATTTGTCACCAGCTCATCCCTTCACCACACAGCTCTCTTAATCCAAGAATAAAGCAAGTGCATGAATTTATGATATTTTACTTGGAAGTTAAGAACCTATAATTATATATTTTCATAACACTGGCCAAAACCCTCTTTACTTTTCTTCAACAGCTCAGAATACCTCATCTTTTATTTTAGCTCCTACACTGGATAAAATGAAAAAAAATTAACCTGGTACAATTTCTTTTAAAGTACAATTATTTTGGACTAATGATAAGAGTAAATGAAAAGACTGACAGAAAAGATTTAGCATATTTAAAAGAGAAATCATGCATTTCATGTTACTTGAGCCATACATTGGCTTTAATTATAGAAAAATAAAAATTATTTTTAAGATTAATTGCATTAATCAGCAGGGAAGAAAACATGATCAAATTCTGGCATGAACAGAAATGATGGCTGTAACAGAGCTTCTAATTTTTCCTGTTAGGAATGTGGACAGAGCTGGTTTAATCTTTTCAAATGAGCTCAAAGCTGTACAACATCTTCAAGAGTAAGCAGGCTGTTAACAATGAATCTCACTGTGTTCTGTGAATGGAAATAAATTTCTCTGTAAAACTATCAGTGGGGAGTTAAATATGCCTTTTCATGAAAATATACAAGAATGTCAAAATGCTATGTTTTTTTTTCATTAAGGACACTGTTAATCAAATGAAATGTCTCCCCCCCTTCTCATCAATCACCACCATTATAACAGCAGACAATAGATACTAAATTTAATTTTTGACATAGTATGATAGGTGTGATTTGAAGAAATAATTCATTTATTTCCAGTGAAGATACACTGTTTCAGATTTCAACATGTTTGACTCTATCTTGAAGCAACTTAAAAATAAATTGTCTGTAAATTCCTGTAAGGAGAAAGAGTATGCATTAGACTTCAAGTGAAACCTCTTGCTGTGAATCAAAGCCACATGCAAAGAATCATTCAGAACAGCCAAAACAGAATGTTATTTAGGGGGAAAATCACAGAATCAAAAAACCAACATGATAAGATACTAAGGCAAGATCAGAAGTTTGAAGAAGCTTGGAGAGAAAAAAATTATGTAAACAGAGGTCAAAAATTTCAAAATAGTTATCTCTAGGCCTCATGTAAGCTCCTCTATGAGATGGTTCTGGCCCATTTACCAAACTCCATTGTTTTTATAGCACTGTTCAGATATACTGCATACATTAGCAATACTTCCAAATAAGTTTTCATGTCTGACAAGTGAAGCTTCCTTGGGATTGTCATGTTTTCATATATATTTTGGAATTAGATTTTTTGTTTTTGAAATAAACTTGCTGATATTTTGATTTTTTTTTTATTTTTCAGTTAATGCTGGGATGATTGACACCTTCACATGCTGTAGGTTCCCAATCCATGAACATAGTACAGCTAAGGTAAATAGAAATATTTCTTCCAATTATCAGTTTTACAGTAAGTTGCTTTCTGACTTATAAAATCAAGTTAGAATTTTTTCCTCAGTACGTGACATTCTATATTATTCTAAATCGTTTGGTTGAGGAGTGGTAGAAAAGTAAATGCAGTTCATATACCCCTAATAAAGGGCACTATTCATGAAATACATAAAGAAGTCTTGCAAATCATGAAAAATAAGCTTAGTCAAAGTAAAAAGTTAGAAGCTATTTGAACATGAAATATTTAAGTAGATATATGCAGTGCCAATAAGTGCAGAAAGGCATTCAACCTCATTAGTGTTACAGTAAATGCAAATGGAAATCCTAAATGGAGACAACTACATATTATCAGGATATACAAAAGCAAGTCTTTGCAAAGTAGAGTAGGAATATTTTAAATAAATGGTTAATCAGATAGCCATTTGTGAAACAGAGTTAATTAGCATAATATATTGAAACTGAGCATGTCCATACGGTTTAATAGTGTCCTCAGATTCTATCTCTTTGAAATCCCTTGGGACATTTGTTGTTCCTTTCTTACATCAGTTAGAATACAGTGAGGACATGTTTAAAAATATTAGTAATATGAGTCTAGGAATTTATTTTGGTTCTTACTATTTATTTATGTATGTATTTATTTCAAGTGCTTCTCTCTCTGTCTCTGTCTCTGTCTCTGTCTCTGTCTCTGTCTCTCTCTCTCTCTCTCTCTCTCTCTCTCTCTCTTTGTGTGTGTGTGTGTGTATCAGAGGATACTGTGTGTCCCTATAGAGGACCAAGGGTGACTTCAGGATCACACTGAAGGATTTACTTCCTTTTTGCTTCACTCTGAGATTTTCCAGGCTCAGTCCACCATGGTCAGATGTGCAAGCTGCCTTCATTTTTGCTTGGCATTTTTTTTATGTAGTACCTGGTATCTGAACTCAGGAACTTCTGCTTATAAGGCAGAGTCTTAACCTCTGAGCCATCTTTTCAACCTGAGTCTAGGAATTTTAAGACGAATATCAATTAGAAGCAATATTTATGAAATAATATCTTTGTTCAAATTTATTATGTAGCTTGACTATATGACCACCTATTGTCCTCCTGTCTTCTCTTAACATTAGTATTCTTGTCTCTGTTGTCTTTCCAAATATCCCCATCTTCTTAAGTATATGTGTGCATGTGTATATGTGTTTTTTCTTGTGTGTGTATGTATGTGTGAAAGAGAGAGAGAGAGAGAGAAAACATGGATTCTTTCAGTTTATATAAGGTTGTCAATTTCTATTCATTTTCCTGTGAATATCATGATCTTCCATTTTTATGGTTGAACAAAGCTTATGTGAGTGTGTGTGTGTGTGTGTGTGTGTGTGTGTGTGTGTGTGTGTGACATGTTTATTATCCACTCATCTGTTCATAGACAACTAAGCAAAATTTATAGCTTGGTTCTTGGAATTAGTGCTTCAATGAACATGGATGAGTGGACATCTCTGTAGTACAGTAAATTAAATTCTACTGCATGGTTTACTATAATCTTATGCTGTTTCTATTTGTATGTTTCTGAGGAACATCCACACTGATCTCCGTAGAGCCATCTTTTATTTCTGAGCACATAATTAGTGTGAGGAATCTCTAAAGACTGTAATGTTCACATTAGATCCGCACTTCAGAGAAGATGTTGCAGGAAAGTTCTGAACACACGGATCCCTTTGGACAAGAGCCTTAGTCAGCGACACTTTACTGCATGCAAAGAGGTGTAAAAAACAGAGCACTATGATTAAAGATTAAAACACTCAAAATTGGCATGTTTTTGACCCTGAAAAACATCACATGGTCTGGAAGTGCTGACAGTAAACAATGAAACCATACCTAAGTGGCACCTTAGCTACTGTCTAAATCAGTAGAAAATTCCCAGAGCATTAAAATTCCAAGTAAAAAGACAACAGTAAATGTGCACTCTCTTTTATTCTAGACTATATTAAATCCATTTCTCTGTCATTGTGCAGTTTAAAGGGTCCTTCACTATGATAATGCATGCATGCTGTGGCATGTACCACAGATGACTTACTGGAGTCTGAGATAATTCCTGCATTGTACAAAAAAAAAAAAAGCCATGCAAGACACTTCATACGTCCCAATAAAGATGCACAGAGTTTGGCGGGAGGGTTTAGAAGTAATATAAAACTAGAAAAAATGTCCACAAATCTATGATATAAACTGTAAGAATTCCAGTTTCAGGAGGTACAAGATCAAAAAAGTATCTGTGTTTTAATCTTCCATAGATCTTAAACCTTGGGCTGGTAGCTGAAATATTTACAAAGATATTGAAGCACTTTTTGGGATATCTAGATGCTACATTAGCTCTCTAGAAAATTAAATGGAACGAAATTAGTTTCAAGCCAATGCAACTGTGAAAAAAGAACTAGACTTCTGCATTAAAAATATTTTGTAAAATTTCCTTTTCAAAACCAGAAACAAGGAGAGAGGAGACCATGTTACAGCAGAGAAAATAGGCCTCCATCAAGGTCTGCAAGGGGTGACATACAGTGCCCAGCAGAATGGAGTGAAGGGAATTGCAGGAGCAGCAAAACTGCAAAAGAAAATCAACAAACCACAATCCAGAACTTCAGAGACTCTATATCAATCACATAGAACTAGGCCAGCCTAATCTCTCCCCATCCTGGAGCTCAGGGACATTTGCGGAAGAGGGGGCGGTAAGATTGTAAGAGCAAAAGGATGGGAGAAGCAACGATTTACAAGATTCTCAACAATAGTTGGGGCCAAAGCAATCATAATGGGACTTTGCATGCCCTGCGCAATGTCCAGTGCACTGTTGCCCTCATAAAGTCTAGCATCTGTTAAGGGCACCGAGACCCCTGGAGGCAAGGGATTGACAGCCATAGTAGTGATCTTATGCTTAAGGGGAACAAGAGAAAGGGCTTATGGAAATGCCACTGGGTCCTTATATGTCATCGGAGAGGAGGACCCAGTGGAGAGTTAGGCGTACACAATAAAGGACTCTCTGGGAATTGGGGGGGAGGCACTGGGGGAAGGGGAGGGGGAGGAGGGGGGAGGGAGGGAACTGGTAAAAAATTTTAAAATGTATAATTAAATTTTTAATAAAAAAAAGAAGCACTCCTCTGACACTTTTAAAAAAAAAGTTTTCCCTGACATAGCAATGAACGAGGCACACTGCGATCCCAGGAGTATGTCACATTCTGGGTACTTTCCAAGAAAACATTAATTTAAGCTGCCAAGTGACCACCTACATCCTGCAGAAGTGGCTCACTTGAGATAAGGATGGGTTGAATCTGAAGGACATATGTAAATTGAGTGAATTAAGTGGCTCATCCCACAGCTGCCCTCTCTGATCACACTGATGCACTGGAGTCCCACTTAGGACCTCAATAAAACTTTCCCTGCATCTGCCTAATCCAAGAGCTGAGAACCCGAGCTTGGAAGATGTCAGATTTCACATGATATGTTGTGACAGTCAAAACGGATGACATGAGATCTAAGATACAGTGATTTGAGGAAATTCTCCCAGCAACCAGAATCTGGAGCAGAGCATTTCGTTGTTCACATCCCTTGAATTAAAAGTAGGTTATGCAACTTTGAAAAGTGTTGCTTTAATCAGGACACTTAAATCACCCCTCCCCAACCTGTGGTTTACATGAATCCTGTGGAAGACAGCCAGTAAGAATGAAAGAAACTGTGAGGCAGGAAAGATATACCCCAGACTTAAACCTCTGTTCATATTGGGACTGCCACAACCAAAAACTCAGCATAGCTATAAGTACCTCCACTAAACCTTCACAATACCTGGCCTGCAAAATCTCACCACAGAGGGAGTGAGACTCTCAAGAGCTATGGTGGCATCCCAAGAGACCAAGTGGGTCTGATACAAGTAATGAGAGGGGAAAATTATTAACTCAACCCACTGGTGGGCCAATCATATACCAGAGGATACTCAGACACCTGCCAATGCAGACATCATAGAACAAACATAATGGATCTCCCAAGTAGGGAGAAGGGAGAGTGGAAGTGAGACTGAGTGGTACGAAGTGGAATGGAGTGAAGGGAGGAAGGAGGACAATAGGGAATAAAAGACAAAAATCACTGTAATTGTATACAAAATCTTCAAAAGACAGATTTCAGAAAGTTTTGTGCATTGTCAAAAATAGTTCACTCAGTTAAACTAATGCCCTAAAAGCAAAAACACTGAAATATTGGAGCAAGAAGACTAAGATAATACATATGGATAGATCTATGGTCATGGAGAGATTTTCTTATGTCCATATATCCTATGGTGCAGTTCACATGGTAACATGCTGTCCCTTCCTTCCTCCAAGGGAGGACTTGATGACTAATCTGATGTCATTGTTACCACAGTCAGAGAGTCAGCATACGACATAGAGAATCTCACCTGGGGCACTTAAACTATTCATTTCAGTCCTCTCCAGACCAGCACACATCATGTCTCCTGCTAAGTCAGAATTGAATAAGCATTCATGAAAAGATTGCAATGACTTTGAAGATCTGACTTGATTTGGCCATGATCTGGTTGAAAATTTTCTATGATGGCAAATAACCAATCACTAAGCATTCATTTACTACAAGCATCAGTGCTGAAATGAAATGATACTAAAGATGACAAGTAACACTTGTGGCTTAGCAGAGTGGTGTGTGTCTATAGCATCCTGGCACTTTGGCAGTGGAAGAAATAAGATGGTAAGTTCAAAGCCAGCCTGGGCTACATAGTGAGAAAAAAAATGATTCAAGCTCAAAAATAGATGCAGAGCTAAATATTTAAAGCTACATCTACTTGTTTCTTCTGCAGTAAAAACATGGGGGCAGCAAGATCATAGGAGTTGGGTGTGGATGAAGACTGAAGTACACGGAGAATGATTTCAAGATGAAGTATGAGGTAAATTTTAAATTAGCAATATGTCCAAACTATTCTCAGCCTAGAAAACCTAAGAATATCCTCAAACATGGAAGAATGAAGTCTTGGGTTGAACAGAAGGCAAAATCTTGTGTCACCAGAACAGAGGATCAGGAAGGATTTAAAGCTTAGATCTTATGTTGTTGCTTTTTTGTTTGTTTCTTTCTTTCTACTCACCTGTCCCTCTTGGTCCATTTGGGTTCAGACACAATGGTTTCCTAATTCTCTAATCATATCAAACATATGCCAACAATATAGTTTTTACAATTGTTCTCTGGAAGATGTTTCTGCAGCAGTGCCCCATGTGGCTTCTTCCTGCTAGTGTGTACAAGCACAAAGTTTCCTGCAAGCATTTTCCTAACAAATCTTGCTCTGACACATCTCCCCTCCCTTGCCTTCCCTTGTTCCTCCTCAACCTCCCCTCCCTTGACCACCATGGAGTATGCTGTGGGCTCTTTCTAATCAATCGTTTCTATTCTCTGTTTTTCTCCCGAAGGGAAAGGTGGACTTTTCTATTCTGACTCCTTGAAAACTGGCCAACAAGCAACGGAACAGCATTGCCTGCCAAGTGCTTGCTGCTAGCAATATGGGAAATGGCAAAGCACGAATTGCAGGGTCTCATTGCACATGGGGTTACTGCCCATCTCACTTTCGAATCAGTGGCACTGCTTGAAAGGATAGGGCTTATGTCAAATTTACGCCATGTCAAATTGCTCTTGTATTCTGGTCCCTGACCATCGAAGGGACATGAGTTGTGCTTCCTTAATGACGCAGGTTAAAATTCCCATGGCTGCAATTGGAGTCTGGTTTGGCTAGGATTTTTCACTGCCTTAGTATGAAATGGTCAAGAGGGTGTTCATTTAAACACTAATGACCCAGGCCCGGTAGGCCTGAAATGCGCACTATTTGACTGTTTCCCGTGTGTTCAGAACAGCTCCTTAAAATGAATCTATGGATTTCCACAAGTCTTTACTATTCATGGCTCTGCAAGGAGAATCTGCAAAATGTCTGTGCACACAAAAGCTAAAAAAAAACCATGTTTTTATTCACTAAGCCCACAGAGCTCACAGTCCATTTAATGGCCACATTGGACAAGCAAGCACAGTGTCCCTTTGATCCATCTAATGGAAACAAGAACATGTCACAGAGGGAAGGGTTAAGCAAAAACATTGAGCAGTGAGTTTCCAATTAAAGGCAATGCATAGAAGTCACAGGGATGTCTGCCAATACTTACATGAAAGGAGCTGGAAAACTGCCCCCAAACTCTAAAGACAACAAGGAAATAAGGACTAAGCAAATACTCATAGTTCTGGTGACTTCTAAATGAATATTTCAGTGTTCCCTACATATCAGGTGAATAAGAAGGAAGACATAGGAGGCTAGGAGTATTTAAAAATAATGAAAAAGTGAATTGGCACACAAATGTCAGGTGAGGTTTCTAGAGAAACACAGTCCATAGGACTTGCCTCTACTCAAACCCTTAGTCTATAATATTATCACTTCCACTTCCCATTTCACTGAAGAAAGCAAACTTTAAACTTGGGATGCTTAAATGCTTACCACAAAGATAAAATGAACAGACAAAAATAATTTGAGGTTATATTTACCTCGAATACAAGGTGATTTTATTCAGATTTGCCCAGGAAAGAGTTCAGGAAAAACTACTAATGAAACTTTGAAGAATTGAAGTATGAATTTACATGATAAAATATCAGCAGTCAAAATAATGAAAATAACCTATCTAGATCTTGGAGCAAATGAAATGATCCACAACAGAAAGAATTTTGACATGTTAATGTAAGTTTTCTTCTGAGTCTGTACAGGTTTGTCTCTTACTGTTTGATGGATACTTTTAAGTAAATTACTTTTCTTTCTCCCTTTATATAAATAATAGCAGTATCTGTTGGTAATACTGTGGCGTGGTTTTTATGTCCATGTTCTTGTATTTGGGAGTTGAAACTTGAGACCGGAACACTCAATGAAGCATTAAGGTAGAGTTTGTTAGAGGAGAGCAAGAACAGAACTCAGGGGCATGTAGCTGGGGAGGGGAAAGAGAGCCCAAGATGGCCACAGGGTCAGGTGCATTATAAACTTTTCCAAGCCTGGGAGAAGTGGCTTTTTCTCATTGGTGAGTTCCAGCTTCTGTGCCCCTGACTGGAGCTTTCGCTTCCTTATATCTGATTGGTCTGTTCTTAGGGACCCAGCGCAGTGGCCCACCTCAAGGCTGAGAGCTGTTTCTTGTGGGGTTTAGCTCGTTTGCATTTGAGGAGCTCTTCTTCCTTTATACTTGAGGAGTTCATGTCCATATCCCCTCACAAACAATATTGCGGAAAGTTGGCTACTTTATCTCAGGGGGGATTGATGGCAACTTCTGCACAGTTATGGCGGAAAACTCAAAAGATTTTCTTAGCAGACTGGCTAATCTGTCTAAAACTGCCCAAAGGAGCTATGCTAACCAGAAATCCTACTCTAAACTACCTAACAAAAATTCAAGGATTTCTCTCTCTCTCAATAATATTATGATTAAATAAGTAAATACGTAAAAAGTCTTTAGAGCAATGGATGGATACAGAAAGTGTTACCAAACCTTGGATAACGGTCTATGTGTGATGGTCCCTTCTGCCTCCTTTACACCATCTGCCTTCCCCAAATCAATAAAATTCCAAATTAAAATGCTAAGAAAACTATTTATTTACTTTATTTAAATGTCTGTAAGGAAGAGGGAATGTCCAAAGCCCACCTTTGTCTTTCTGTGATGAGCAAGGTTTATGCACATCTAAGCACTTCTGTTCAAGGTGGAACTCTGCCGACCACTAGTTGGACCTGGTATCTCCTGAAGATCTAGAGAGTTGATGAGTTAACCAGCACTGTGTGAAATCTCTTCTTGGACATAAGTTCCTTCTCTGCCTAACACTAGAACTGCCATCATCTCAACTCCAATCTCTCCTTCAGATCTGACACATTCTCAGGACCCTGTAATGTCATCTCTCCCTTCTCCCCCACTCCCTGCTGGGTAGAGTTAAACCTCTCCCTCTTTGTTCCTTACAATAATAGCACAAGCTATCTGATATCAATGGTCTGAGTACTCAGACAGGGAGCATAACAATGCATGTAGAATTTTTGCAATTCTGTCAAGGGAGGGATTCTGCTACGTAATGTCACTGTTGTGAAGAAGAAGAGAGTGAAGAGCAGTTGAAGCGATAGAATGGGCCTTGTACATCTCTGGAACAGGTACTGAAAGCCCAATTATGTAAGTTCTTTTAGCTATTGCTATAGCAATGAGAAAGTGTTCAGCACTTGTGGAACATACACAGAGCCCTGAGTCCCATCTCAAGAATCTCTAAACAAACAAACAAACAAACAAATAAACAAACAAACAAACAGTAGCTGGAAAGATGCATTAAAGACACAGTATTTAAATTATGTCATTTTTTGCTGATTTAATGAAGTGTATATATATATATATATTTATAAAATAGAAATGTGTTGGTTTATAATAATCATCAGCTATAGATAAGTATATCAGAAAAAAGAATTATGACATCCATTTGAGAACATTAGAAAGATAGGCATCATAACTTAAAAGCTATAAGTTTAAAGTTCTGAGTAATTTCTCTATTCTAGCATTTTTATCAATGAATTAATTAGACAACACAAATATCACTCACATTCTCTATGTCTCCATGACTTTCATTCAAAGGTGGCTTAGCTGTTTTCTCTGTTGACATTTATCTGAAGTTCCCCATCTAAATGCTACATAAAAATGTCAGTGAATATAGGAATAATAAACATGTGCTTTTATCTCAATTTCCATAGATATGGAATCAGGTAACAGTTCATCTTGTGTTTTTGACTTGGTATGCTCTAGAATAATTTCTAAGGATCTCAGATGAAATATAGTATATACGATTGAATTTGCAGTTCAAATAATGAATAACTGCTTAGTATATGACTCAAAAATTCCATATTTGTAAACAAATGGCCAACCACAAAGTTAACAGGTTATTTGTTTCTTTCTAGTGTACAAGACCAACAATTGCCTTAAGTTTCAAAGGGGAAGATTCTGTTACCTAGATCAATCTTAAGATTGGTGGGTGAAATGTGCTCCACCAGGGATATGGGACAGATGTCTTAGCTCCTCCTTACCAGTTGTCCAAAATACTATTACAGATCTTAGCTATGTTGGCCTCTCACAACACAAAGACCAGTTTATATGGGAGCAAGAAATCCAGGCAGCAGGAAAATTTTGCAGAAGGGAAAGGAAGTCACCTTCTTTTGTTAATTTGTCATAGGAGGCAAATCAGGTTGTTGCTGATTGTTGACTAATAGCAATTAACTAGGTCCAGCCCATACTTAAAGATGGTGGACTATATGTGTAAGGAATACCAAAAGGTGGAGTGTAATTGGAACTCTGTCCAAAAATAGAATCATATCTACAATTTTAGCCTTTGCATCTGAGCCCTTCTGAATCTAACCCTGTAGTCTTATTAATCTGTCTCAAAATTCCATCTGGATATCACAAGGATGACAAACAAATCCTGAACTGAATTTCTTGCTCTTCCCAACAGAAAGTATTCTACAAATTGCCTTTCTTAGGATGACTTAATGCAAATCAATCCTTCTGTTACTCACAAAAATTAAAACAGAAATCTGAGTCACCTGACTTGATTCTTCCCAAACCGTACTCTACCTCCAGGAAGCTCTGTTGGGAGGAACAGCCTGGCACTGCTTTGTAGAATTTGCTATTCTACTATCCTCAGCTGAAATAGCGCCATCTCAGGTGTGGATTGTTTCAAGAGCATCCTAACTGCCTCCCTAGGATGCGCTAAGGTATTATCAACAAAGCAACTAAAACAATAATCGAAGATGGAAATCAGATCTTGTGCTTTTCCAAACTTCTTATGTTGTAGCCCTGGACTTAAAAGTCTGTAGAGAATTCTATACACCCCTGTGCACTTCCATCAATCCGGCTCTTGTTTTTGAATGGCCCCAAGGTTTTGCTCATGGTAAATGATTTCTTGAGCACATCGAGCAGCTCTTGTCACAGTGAGCTGTGCTTCCAGTACCTCTTCTAGAGATGTGCAAGGCCAATTCTGTCACTTCAACCTCTTTTCACTCTGTCCTTCTTCACAGCAGTGACATTATGTAGCAAAATCTCTCCTCTGACAGAATTGCAGTTGTTCCTTTAAGTTTCCTTATTTTGTAAAGAGCAATGTCATATGCTCCTGTATCACTTCCTTATTTCCATTACTGCTTATGATTTGTCTCTGATATCTGTAATACAAGCTTTGTGAAAATGAGAATATTTACCTGTTAACTAACACTTTCAAAATGTCTAAAGAGTCTTTCATGTGGAATGTATTCAATCAATATTTGTTTAATAAATTATGAAGAAATAAGTAAATAAATATTGCATTTCTTTTCTACCTTATGAAATTTCAAGCAGACAAAGGGCAGTCTTCAGATATTTAATTATTCGTATCCACCTTAATATTTAACACAGTGAAGTGAAAATGCCTATATCGAATTGCAAAATTGCTTTAAGATGATCTCAACAAATTGACTTAAATATGCATTCCAGAGCTGTTAAGTTTCTTCATGACAATGACCCCATTGATTTCAAGGATAACATATCAACATAGTGCTATAATATGAAAAGCTGGGCAATTAGTGTTTGGGAGACATCAGCTAGAGGAAATCAATTTAGAAAGTCATTATGAAGCGAGTGACTAAAAATTGAAATCCAAAGTCATTGGTCACAAATCCAATTATCTGGTAAATGAAACTTTGGGATATATTATTTTTTTGTGATTTCTAACATAAGGCTATATAGTACCTACCTCAAACAATCTCCCCATATATATGTGCATGTGAGTGTGTACATGGTGTCATGTTTGTATGCATGTGTGTGTCACTATTTAGAGAGACAGATTACAGATACAGATATAAATACATAGATATGGAGATGAATAGATAGGTAAATGATAGATGATAGCTATAATAGATAGATTTCTAAAAACAAATGGATGAGTTTTAGCTTTAAAAAGAGAAATCATAGAGCTCAGTTTCCAAGAGTTAGTGTATTTTCTGCTGTTTGTTGTGTTGCGAATGTCAAGCTTTAGATCATGGTGGTCTGACATTCCACATCCAGGCTATAATTTCAACTTTCCTATACATGTGGAGTTTGTTTTGTGGCCCAATATGTGGTCTACTTTGGAGAAAACTCTGTTGGCTTCTGAGAAGAATGTATATTCCTTGGTACTTGGATGGAAGGTTTGGTAGAGATCTGTAAGGTCATTTCAATAAGGGTTTGATTAAGTTCCAATTTGCGTCTGTTAAGGTTTTGGCCTGTGATCTATCCCATGTTGAGAGTACAAATATTATAGCAAATATTATCACTTTGGGATTGATTTCCTGTTTTAGACATTGTAGTGTTTGCTTAATGGATGTGAAGGAATCCATATTAGGTGCCTATACGTTCAGTATTGTGAAGTCTTCTTAGTGAATTTGGTTTGAAGTGTACTTTGTTAGATAGCATAATTGCTACCCCTGCTTGCTTTCTGGTTCCATTACCTTGAAGAATTTTTGACCAGCCTTTTACTTTTAGAATGTGCCTATCTTTTGTGGTGATATGTATTTCCTGAAGGCAGCAAATAGATGGGTTTTGATTACTAATCTATGTTTGTAACCTGTGTCTTTTGATTAATTTCATTGACATTTAGTGTTATAATGGAGAAATTACTTTTATTTCCTGACTTTTTTTGTGTTTAGTGGCTTTCATAAATATATTATTCAGCTTGTAGGTTGTGGTGGTATTATACTTCCCTTCTGTCCTCCTGGATATGCTTGTTCTTTTCTTCAGCCTTGAGTATCTTTTCTAGCATTTTTTGAAGGCCTGGTTTGGTAGTCATGTAGGCCTTTCAAGTAGTCTTTATGGTGGAAAATTTTTCTTTCACCCTTGATCATGACTGATTGTCTTGCTAGGTATATCAGCCTGGGTTGCTCATTCAATACTTGAATTATGTCTGTCCAAGCTCTTCTGGCTTGCACTGTTTCCATTGAAAAATCATTTGTTATTTTAATTGATTTATCTTTAAAAGTGGCTTGTTTTATTTCTCTTGAAGCTCTTAGCACATTATCCTTGTCTTGTATGTGTAGTTATTCAGCTGTTATTTACCTGGTGAGTTTCTATTTTGGTCATATCAGTATGGATTGCTGAATGCCTCTTGTATTTGGATGGGCCTCTCTTTCTTTAGATGTAGAATGCTTTTCCTTTATGATAATTTGAAAAAATTTCCTCAAGTGTGGTATTTTGGGATTCTTGTTCTGGTATTCCATGAATGTGCATGTTAGGCTTCTTCAAGGTGTCCCATAAATCTTGAATATGCCTCTCAAGCATCTCTTTTAACAATCTCTTTGATTGAACTTCCTTGTTCTTCCACTTTGTCTTCAAGATCTGATATTCTATTTTCTGCTTCATTAGTTCTGTTGATAAAACTCTCTGCTGAGTTTTGGGTTCAAGATAGCTCATCTTTTATTCCAGTTTATGCTCTGCTTGAGATTGTTTCAACTGCTCTATGCCTATTTTTGTTTCTTCAACTGCTTTTCTCATCTCCTTCAAGTGTCTATTGTATTCCTATTCAAAGTTGTTTATGAGGTTATTTAATTCCTCCCAGATTTCCTCTTTCATTGTTTTGATCACAGTAAAGATAAGGGTTTGAAAATGATTATCTTGGGTATGGCTTTCTTGGCTATTTTCTGTGAGTTTCTTCTGGTTGGATTTCATCATTATGGGGTCCACCTTTTTGTAGGACATTTGTTGTCTGGTTTTTGTTTCTCATGGATTTGTACTGTGACCTGGGCATTTTTGTTTTATCTCTTTCTTATGACCTTCTTTTTGTTTCTTTGTGTTTGTGGCTGAACTGAATTGGACAGTATTACTACACTTGAGCAGTTATTGCTAGTGTCTGCCTTGGAGTTGGGTACTCTTGTCTCGTGATGGTGTCATTTTCTAGATAAGGCTATGGGCTGTTAGTACATCAATTGAGTCAGGTTTAGTAGACGGGGAATGAAGATTAGTATGGTAGTGTATTTTTAGGTTTACTTCTTTGATGACATGTGAGGGTGAATGCTATAGTCCCTGAAGTTGTATGGGTTTGTGGGTGGCTGTATGGAATTGTTAAACTACGGCGACTAATAATTGAGAGGAACAAAATAGTAAAAAGGGTTTACTTATCTAGGAGCTGGAAGTGAAGATTCTCTCCCGTATTTTAGAAGACCTCAGAAGAATGGTGTTGGTCCCCTAGGCCTTTGCTTGGGTTTCTCTGGACTCTGTTGAATTCTGAGAAGCTGGGCAGAAAGGCAGAGTGGTTAGTGGGGCTTGCAGATTACCTGGGGCCTGGCACAGAGCCTAGGGGCCTTTTACTAGGGCCAGAAAGGCAGGCTGGCTACTATTGGAGCACACAGATGACCTGGGGCTTAGGGCGTGCTCCAGGTGTCTTACCCGAGCAGCAGGGAGTCTGCCCTGGTCCAGGTCCTGGTGCTGATCCTAGGCTGAAAGGCAAAGTGTTAGCGGGGTGCACATATGACCTAGGGCCTGCAGCACTGTCTAGGGATCTTATCCGAAGAGCAGGGGTTACAGTCATAACAGAGTTCCCATACTAATGGGGAGCCCAAGAAGGGACTCCAGGCTATGCCACTGAGTCCTGAACTCCCACTAGTTTGGAAGACTCAGAGAGGGGATTGACATTCACACAAAAGGATGCTCAGGATAATGGGAGGGAGGGAGGGAGAGGCATTGGGGGAGGGGGAGGGAGGGAAGGGAGTGACAGGAAAGGGGGAAGGGGGAGAGTACAATGGGGGATGACTAAGGAGGGGAGAAGGAAGGGAGAGTATGGGGTAACTATTGAACTTGCATGATTAGGAAAAACAATGTGGGAGAAAAAAAGAGACAAAGCACCCTCAGAACCAAGCCACTCTCTCAAATTGCTCTTGTCTCCTAAAAATCTGTTCATATAAATTGACACACTGAGTTCAATTCACATAAACGGTTTTCCTCTATTACCCTCCTTAAAGCTAAACTTTTTCTATTTGAGTGTCATGTTGGATGTCAGTGTTGTAGTACAACATGATTCTTGTGTCCCTTCTTTCTTTCACCTCATTCATCATGTCTGTGTTGGCAAGTACATTTTTGTGATGTTATCTTGCCATGTCCCAGAGTCGTACAATTTCACGATTTCAAGATAGCATGCAAATTAAAATAAGAAGGAATTTAATAGTGGCATGAATGTTAACATTAAGGATATGTGGAAGATAAAATTTATAAAATTTAAGCCACTGTATTTCACCTAAGTAATGTATTTTCCTGAATCAGGTAGAGTCTATGACTAAGGACTGGGGAGAATACTGATTGGTTAGAACTCTGGCTTTATTCTTTAAGGAAGTATGGTACTAAATTTCTAGTTGTTCCTGCTATGAGTTCAGGAATTTCTTTTTCTATAATTTTTATTTCTCCTTCTCCTCCTCCTTTTCCTCCTCTACCTTCTATTTCCTCATTTTCCTGTTCTCTCTCTCTCTCTCTCTCTCTCTCTCTCTCTTTCTCATTTCAAGAAAAAGTTTTGTTGACAATCAATACCTTTTTAGTCATTCATCATCAAAATTTCATATATCTTTGGATTTACTCTTTTTGAAAGAAAATCAAAGATTACATGTAAAATGAGTCCTTGACATATATAAATCAACAGAAATGAAAATAAGTATCTTAGGATACAGAGAAATATTTTTATCACTACTGTTTGAAAAGTACTAAAAATATACATATATGCAGCCTATGTAAAAACCATTTGCTAAAACTGTTTTTTCTTAAAAAGAAGATGTTTTATCATTAAGTTGAACAAAGACAAAAATGTCCTTTAAGTGATCATCAATCTTTCAGAGCAGACATTATATTTATTTCAGTATCATCATTAGAGGTAAAGTTTATAACAGAAAAAATTGGCAAAGCAACAAAAGTCTCTTCAAAACCTAAACAAAACATGCACACATACCCTGTTAATGCACAAATGACTACCTAAATATAGTGGTATCATTGCCTTGTAATTCATGTGAATGATTTCATGAGCAAAATCCTAGGAGGTCTCTGGAGCCTAGCTAAACTAATATGAACTGATATGAAAATTATCTTTAAGGACAAGCAGTCTATTTGTACAAACTATCAAAACAAAACAGAAAGCAGTTACTTCAAAAAGATACTTGTATATATCTTGAAAGTATTTATATATATGTATAGATATATATACATACACACATGCATATGTATAAAAGAAAAAGGAAGAGGGGCAGGAAAGTATATTCATCCACCTTGATATTATCCATTGTTCACCAAGGACAGAATCTTCTGGTGGCATTAGATGGTGGGTCACTGCAGAAATTCTCTCATAATGTTAAAACAAAAGGCCTTCTTTTTCGCCATTTCTTCGCATTTCCTGGTATACACTGTCTGCAGTGGAGCTAGTTGAATAAACTGCTTGCATTCAATGGTAACATATAATGATTATTAACATCATGATACAATGAAAATACTGTTAGGACAGATGTAGACAGAACTGATATAAAAAGGATAAGAGGCAGTTCGTTTGGAGCCAAATATAAGTAACTGCAGCCAAGGGAAACACGTTCAGCTTACCCTAATTTTCATGTGTTCCACACAACAATGGAAAGTGTAAATCAAGATACTTTTCAAATATAATGCTGAAGGCATCAATTAGGCAGATTACAACAAATCAGGGAAATCTCTGTTATAGGCTATCAACGTTATCTGGTGCGGTTCTTCACCTTTCGGTTGGTGGAAAACTGGGGACTGGCTACACATTCCAGTAAATTTACCTAATAGTCATGAGGATGTTAGGTCACAGAGAGAGGTGGGTAATTATTGGCTCTTTAGGGCATGATCTGACTCTGAAGATGCAACATCCTAGTTCTCTCTATATCATATCTGCTGTACTCTATCAGCCTTGCAAATGCAGCTTCTTTCCAGAAATTACATTCAAAGGTAGACTAGACAGTACCCAATCATTTTCACCAGATTTCAATACCAAATTGAAGCTTTTTAAAATTATTTATTTATTTATTTATTTCTGCTCAGACAAACTTAATAGGTACACCAGTCCCCTCCCTCCCTCCACCCCCTCCCTGTATCCCCTTTCTCTCTCCCCCCTTTTCCCTTTCTTTCCCCTCCTCCCTCCCTATCTCCCAGTGCCTCCTCCTCCCCATCCCTGGAGCATCCTTTAATGTGTATGTCAAACTTTACTCTGGGCCCTCCTCTCTGATGAGGTGTAAGGACTCAGTGGCACTTCCTAGAACTATTTCTCGTGTTTCCCATAAGTATAGAACACTATTGTGGCTGTTAATCCCTAGCTTCTAAGTCCATGGTAGACTTTGAGGGGTCAATAATGTGTTGGTCATTGAGCAGATCATGCAAAGTCCTATTATGATTGTTTCGGACCTAACTTGTGTGGAGTATCTTGCATATCATTATTCCAAATAGAAGCTTTCAGATTTATTCAATGTCTCTTTTTATGCTCAATTATCTTTCTTATTCAAATGATGTTTAGTCAATAAAGAAATAAAAGGTAAATACTTCCAACTGAACTGAAGACATTGGTATTTCCTTGATCTGATGCTTAAACATTTTAATAAATGAATAAAATTGTTCCATATTTTTGCATGTATATTGCCTAACAGCAAAGAAATGACTGAAGAAAATGGACTTTCTCATTACTGAAGTGATTATCGAAAACTAATGGAATCTCCACATTTGAAAACTACAAACTTGGAAACAGCAAGAATCTAGGTTTGATCATGCTTGTGTGATTCCAGGCAGAAATGGAGTGCTTCAGTGACAATATTACCATCCAAAAATATGCAGCAATTCAGTAAGTCTGGAAATGCTGTGAGATAACCCCATGAGATGATCATGCGCTCCAAATACTCATGACTTAAATAACGACCTTCCTTAAAATAGGTAGTTTGGTGAGATAATTATTTTATGCACGTATTGAAACATCTCTGTGAGCAGATGCTATTGACTGTTCCAGGAAACGAGAGCTGCTTTGTCAGATATCTACAATACAGATGCATGTGGAAGAGAAGTTATTAGACAAGGATGAGAATACACTTCAAGTGGCAAAAACAGTATAAGAAAGACTACCCTGTGGAGCACATTCCACTCAGTGCATATAGATAGACATGAGAGGGAATGAAATGGAAATGTGAAGGAAGCAAAATATAAGGGTCATTAAATATTTGTCTTTCATGTTCTTAAACACTGAAAAGTTAGATTTACTCTGAGAAAGGAAAGATACAAAGGTTATAATTTTAAAACACCTCTATAGTAAATGGTAAGGGGAAGGAGCTTGAAGACATTAGAAGCGTATGATCTGGTTATGAAGAAACCCTAATGTAGATTTTTATTAACAATAAACTGGGGCTTGAGAAATAATTAAATGAAACAATTTGGAGGAACCCAAGAAACCGTTTTAAATATGAAGGAAGAGTCGCGTTTTGCTAGTGAAAGGTTGAACAGCAAGATAAAGAAGAGCCAAAGGCATGGCAAAAAGCTGCACATTCAACATGTAAATTATGGATTAAACTGTTGTGCAATTCACTGTCATATTGGGGAAGTCTGGTAGGAGGCTAAATATAGACAATTAGAATATAAGGCAGAGGTCGGAATTATAAGCATGTTTTAGAAAGAAGTTTAACATATGAAATAAAGATCTTTGAAGAAAAGAAAACAGAAGGAATAGAAGCAACATAGATAAAGATATGGAAGAAGGGTTGATTCCTTCCAGAATCCTCCTTGGGGAGAAGCCAGAAATACCTTTAGGAAGATAGTTACCTTGAAGTGGTTTAAACACTATCATTCACCATTCATTCAAATTAATGGATGTTGGGTAAGAACTGGATTTTTGCTAAGTTCTTGAAGAAATGCAACAAAATTGTGACATCAAATAGTTCCTTCTCCACAAGTAATGAAGGCGAACAGCTCCAGAGAGGAACTAGTTGGCCTCACACGTACTGTGACACCATCACAGACACTCTCAAGTTGAACCACTTACACCTACACAGGTATCTGAAAACATTAGGTTTGATATGTTTATCTACTTCTCATAAAACCTTTTTGCATGCAAGTCTCTGCCAGTCTCATTTTGAATCCTTAATTACACATAAATACTCTTCTCCCTCACACTGATAGGAAGGAGTTATAAAATCAATCTGAACAAAATATCAGAGCAAAGTGCTAATGCGGAACAGTGACTATAATGCTTAGGTTTTTAGTCATGGTTAAAACAATGCCATGGTTATCCTAACACTTGCTAGTTGGAAAATTCAGTCGAATATGAAGACATGGGTGGGACCTTGTCACATCATGTGGAGCTTGGCTTTCCTACTTGCTTCTTTGTGAGGATCAGTCTCAGCAGTGTCACTCAGTACCCAGGGATTCGATTTTTATATACTTGGATGTCCTAGATTTTCAGGGGATTTTAAAGTAGAATTCTAGAAGAAAATACACAACTTTCTCTCTCTCTCTCTTACAGTGCTATCTTCCTGGCAGCAAGCTCTACAACTCAACTAATAAAGCCAGAACGCAGAGCAACTGGATATACACGGGGATTAATGAGCCAGCCCGGGACCCTGGGGAGCCAGGCACACTCTCCAGGCTGTAATTACAAGCTTGCTAAGCCCCCAAACTGTTCTCTTTTACATGGGGAGTTTCCATGAAGTCAACAGAAATTTCAACACAAATTTATCTACAATTTCTTGACTAGAAGAGAATTTAGTATAAACTTCCTTCCTTCATAGGATATGCAACTTATAAAGAAAGTTTGGAAGGAAATACATGGTGATAACATGTAAAATCCATATAAATTATTTTTCACAACATATTATTAGTATATCCTCCTTATTTTTTCTTCTTTTCAAAATTGCAGATATTTGCTTGTATGTATATATCCATAGGCATCATATTTTGTAATGATTCATTAAATTCAATTATTGGTTAGAAGTTTGCCCTATCTGTGATTCATATCACTAAAAGGAATAATATTATTACATAAAAAATATGTAGGAAAAATACCTAGAGATAGGAAAAGAAAGTGAAGTCAATGCTCTCCCAAATGATCAAGGGATAAAGACATTATACACTCATGAAGCCACCACTACATCTGTAGAGGATGCTTGAAGTCTCTGTGCTATACCATTAGGCCGATACCACACTTAAAAAGTTAAACTGACAATTACAGTACAAAATCAGTTTTCTTTCTCTTGAGGATATGATCAGAAACAGAGCTTTCATTATAAGACATAACTATTCCTTTCATAAGACATTTCCTTTCATAGATACTATGTATTTTGCGGGTATATGAAAGAATTCAGGTAGAAGAAAACACAGGAATCCTAACTGCAGTGTAACTCATCCCAAATGGCATTCAAGAGATCGTGTAAAGGCTGGTGTGGTGATCCACATTTGCAACTGCAGCATAGTAATCGAGGAACATGAGTTCACAGTCAGCCGGACCGGGGGTTGGGGGGACACTAATGACAGCCTCTCTGAAAAGATTAAACAAAGATGGAATAATTGTAGAGGTTAAGGAAAGAGCATGGCACAGGTTCCACATACATGCCACAGTTGTTGGCCTATAGAAAAACATTATCATTAACTGGCTGTGTTGGTTACTCTCTCTTTTGCTCTGAGACATTACCCAATGTCAAGCAACTTAAGGGAGGAAAAAAAGAGACTTATTCAGCTTATATTTCCAGAGAGGAGAAACAGTCCTTTCATTGGAGAAACATGATTGGTGGCAGAAGCTGGACACAGGCAATATTATACCTATCCTAGAGGCTGAGAACTGTAAGATTGTGCGAGCAGACCTCTGCAGGAGGTAGGAGGGGATTGATCCGTCTCAAGCCCTGCCCCCTCTAACTGTTTTACTCCAGCCAGGCTCCAGCTCCTAGAGATGCCATGACCTTCCAAAACATATTGAGACTGTGGGGGACGCATATCATACCATGACCCTAGAGCTCTGTTCAGAGGTTCAGAACCACTGCAGCAGGAACAAGCTCTTCTCCATGCTGTTTGCTATTTAAATAACTTCAGGCTTGAGGAAGTAATTCAAAGTGATAAAAGTAAAAAATTAACCGATCATTAGACCCTGGGACACAGGAGTGCATGAGAGTCACAACTCATGTTTGTAGGCTCAATAGGCTAAACACAGACAACATTTATTTCAGAATTTGCCCCATTGAAGTAGTTATTCATAAGTTGTCATGAACAGTGGTTTTTAAATGCCTTTCTGCTTAGGTGGGTGTCTTCCTAGCTAGTTATATTAGTGAATGGTCTCTAGTAGGACAGAATCAGTAGACTATCCATAGTTTTGAAAGATTTATTAGATGGGCTGACAGGATTACAAGGAGACCACTCTTACAATTGCTGACTGTAGGCAGAAGCTGAAAGCCTCTTGATTAGAGGGATCTGTGATGTAGCCAGGACCAAGGCCAGGGCTTGCGTGGTCCCTGCAGAATTTCATGTAACTTGCACTAAAGGGTGCATAAGTTGAGACTGCTCTTCATCAGAAAATGTACCAGAAAAGGTAGCATACATTGTTGATCAGAGTGTAAAATAGTCCTTGCATATATTATGCTAATCATGGAAGTTGGTATACATGTGCTATATTGCAATAGATCATAAATACTTCTAATCACTTCACATATTAACTAACACTCTACATTGTCAAGCTTCTAATTTAAGAATTATTTTCTAGGTTTACTAATGTGCTTATAATTTGCCTTCCTTTTTCAGGGTTAGTCTCTCATGATGTTCATGTTCAAATTTTATAATTAAGATAGCTATGCATTCTCATTATTAGCAACTTAAATGAAGGCATATTCCATTATAACATGAAATACTTTAGAAACATATATGAATATGTTATATCTATGAGTAGGTGTATTTTTTCTTTTTTGTGTGCATGTGCATGTGTGTGTGCGTTCATGCACGTGGTGTGTGTGTGTGTGTGTGTGTGTGTGTGTGTGTGTGTGTGTAGAGAGAGAGAGAAGGCATGTGTCCCTGTGGAGGACAAGGGTGACATTGGGAATCATTCTGGATTACTTTTACCTCCTTTTTGCTTCACTCTGGGATTTCCCAGGCTCTGCCCACCAAGGCCAGAGTTGATACCACCATTTCTACCTAGTGTTTTCACATGGGACTTGGTATCTGAACTCAGGATCTTCTGCTTGTAAGGAAGAGTCTTAAGCCCATAATTTGTCAGCTCCATAATTTGTCTTTCAGCTCCATAATTTGTCTTTCAACACCTTTAACAGAAAGTGTTTTATTTACAGACATACTTGGACCCTGTGTGTTGAAAATGATAAAATCATTGTGTATAATTATGAAATTGTCAAAGAATAAGGAAATAAAGAATATTTTTTCTCTTTCAGATTAGTTTTTTTAACCTTTCTTAATAAATATATCAGTAGTACATTGCAGAAGTGTCTAAGTATGTTCTCACTATACTAGGTAGTGCAGACATAATACAAAGTCTAGGCTGGAGCACAGGAGCAAACATGATGACCTGAGCTTGACTTCAGAAACATGCAAATAGCATGACTGCTTGCATCTGTAATCCCAGCACTGAGGTAATAAAAGGGAAGGCAGAAACAGGAGAACCTCTGTGTAACTCCCAATGCAGGTAGCTTGGAATATTCACAGTGGTAGATAAAAGACAGACCCTGTCTCGACCAGGTAGAAGAATAAATCCAACTCCTAAAGTTTTCCTCTGACCTTCACATAAACACAGTAAGATGAGCATTTCCTACCCCATGAAAACAACACCGGTGAATAAAAAGGTGATTTCCTAGACAGGAGGCAGCACATGCAAGCAAGTACCTATAGGCACATGCATGGTAATGGAGGCAGAGCAAACTTAATGAAAGCAGGATTAGTCTAAAGAGAATGAAACACAATAAAGACACAGTATCATATAACATTATATTTAATATTTCTAGATTAAAAAAGAATGAAATGTGATAGGAAATCTGAAGTTTTTGTGACTGAAAGGTATGAAGATACCCTGCTGTAGTAATGTATGCCTATAATTCTAGTCCTTGACATGCTAAGGCAGGAGGACTACCAGTAGCTAAGCATGCATCCTTAGGTAATAGTAACTACCAAGTCAACCAAGAGTGTATAACAAGATCCCATCTCAAAACACAAAGAAGAAAAGTAAAGTTTACATATAAACAAGACATTTGTTGAAGAGGTTGGCAATAGAGATTTCCAGAATTCATGTCAAAACTGTCCTCACTATTGTCTACCTTGAATAAAACATATGAAAGAAACTCGGCAGAAAGTTGAAGATTGTGATACAGACCTTAGGACAAATACTGCAAGAATAAAGGAAAGAAAGGCTCAAAAGTCAATAAATTAATTACAATGAAATTCTGAATAACACATAAATAATTAATGGAACAGGAAAGGAGGATAAAATAGAGTAGAGAAGAAAGATACAGAAGGAGAGCCAACTTGTAGAACTCAGAGACAAGCTGCCAGCAAGACAGGTGTTAGTACCTGAAGTCAAACATGCTCTATTGGCTACATTAATATCTGATAGACTACAACAAAAGATAATGAGTTCTAGTTTATATAACTCAGAAAATTTCATAATAATGGAAGTTTACATGAGAAAAATATTGCAAAATGTGTAAATGTAATCTAAACAGTATATGCATATATTCCTCAATCACTTGAAAATTCAAGCCTTCTTTTTTTAGCTATTTGATAGAATGAGTGATATGAGTTGCATCCTAGAGCATTACATAACAAAATCAAATGCAGGCCATGCATTTGTGAAGACTCTAAACTGGGCCATGAAATAGTCTCATCAAGTGTGACTGAATCCAGATTGTCCAGCATGCTATATGACAGCAACAAAGTCAAACAAATGATCAATAAAGATAACACATCTAAGCAATGCATACACGTTTTCTTATTGATCACTAACTTTATTTGTAAATTTTGTCAGAAAAGAAATCCTAAGAAAAATGAGAAAATAATTAAAAGATGACAATAATAACACAATATACCAAAAATGTGGTTTGCAATTGAACTAGTTACTAAGACATGAGAGCACTAAATGTCTGATGAGAAAATAACATCTGTTACTTAAGAGTTCATTTCAAGAAACCAAAAATATTTTCAGTTGTAGAGAAGATGATTATAAAGTTCTTAAGGAAAATCAAATAAGTTTATATAGGAGAAAGTAAAAAATAACAATTTAAGAGACCTACACTTATTGTTGCACTAAGATATGTATTTCCATTACTCTTCACTTACTGGGAGACAATGCTGTCACCCAGTCAGCTCTGGGGAGAAAGAGCATTTATTTGACTTATGAGGGGATGTATTCAATTATGGTAGAAGCCAGAGCAGATGTTTGAAGACAGAAGAGTAGACGTGTTCATATCACCACAGCCATCAAGAAGCAGAGAGAAAACAAGAAAACCCTTGGGATATGTCTTCCTCCAGAAAGGTTCTCTACCTCTTAAAGATGCCACAAACTTTCCAAATATCAACACCCATTAAAAATGCAAACACACTGAGCTTGGGGAGGTGTACAATTCACATTCAAACCATGACATTACAATAAGTAAAAATGCTGTCAACCGTGAATACCATGAATGTACAAACTAAAGCAACAAAATCTGAGTACAGACCACTTTGAAGCAAATAACCTCGAATGGAACATATTGGCAAGTAGGCAGAACTCACAGATTTGTAAGAAAAGCAAAATATATAGTGGTGCGGAAACATAATCTACCTCTTTTTTTTAACTACTCATTGTGGGCATTTATTCTATAGAAATTTAAAAAAACTATATGCTCACATAAAGATATGCATGGCAATGCTCACAATTGTATTCAAAATACCTGAAAAGTGAAAAACATGCATGTCCTTTCATGGAATTTTGAATATAATAGGAATATTTTTGCCAATGTATGAGAAAACTAATGTTACTTTAATGGTGTGGGTGACGCTCAAAGCATTATGCCAGAGGTTTCAAGCCTCATACCAGAACATATGTGATCTAATTGCACTTATGGGAAGTTCCTGATTAGTCAAGCAGTAACAACACAAGACATCATAATGACTTTTTTTGAGGATTAGAGGGATGACGAGACTGGGAACAAACATGAGGCTACTTTCCTCCAGGTTTATGTTGCACAGATGAATGCAGTTCCTAAAACTTGTGAATGCATTTTGAAGGCATTCCATTTTGTACAATCTTTACTGAGCGATAACAGAGAAATGCCTACAGATATTGAACTGGCCAGTCCCTAACTCATCTGAATTAAAAAAATATGACGTAGACATCTGGATGGATAGATTAGATAGATGATAGATAGATAGATAGATAGATAGATAGATAGATAGATAGATAGATAGATAGACAGACAGATAGATGATAGATAGATAGATAGATGACAGATAGATATAAAATAAGATATATTAATACATTTATTATAGATAATTAAATGATAGAGGATAGAATGTAAAGTGACAGATGATAGATCAAAGATTAATGGTTGATAAGTTATGAATATGTGATAGATTGACCACTGATACATAGACTGGTTATCAATAAACCAATGATAGATAACAGATATAAATGACAGATGAGAGAATGTTAGATGAATTATGTAAATAGATAAATGATCATTAAATGACAGGTGATACTCCGTACAAGTTACTCCTTACAAGTTAGAGTTGATATAATCAAAATAGGACTTTGCATGACCTGCGCAATGACCAACATATCATTGAACCCCCATAGTCTAGCATGGATCATAGGCACTACGATCCTTAGGCAAGGGATTAACAGCCACAATAGTGTTCCTATACTAAAGGGGAGCACAAAAAGAGCTCTAGGCAATGCCACTGAGTCCTTACATCTCATCAGAAAGGAGGAACCAGAGAGAAGCTTGACATGCACACTAAAGAATGCTCCAGAATGGGGAAGGGGGGAGAGGGTACTGGGAGAAAGGAAGGGAGGGGGGAAAGGAAGGAGAAAAGGGGGAGAGAACAAGAGGGTCCAGAAGGGGTGGAGAGAGGGAGGGGAATGGGGTACTTATCAACTTTGTATGAGTGGAAGAAAAAAATGATAGATCAATGACTGATATATGATACATCAATAGATTATTAACAGATTATTGATAATCAATAGATTGATTGTATATAGATGATAAATATAAAAAGCAGACATATTGATGTATGCTGATTATATCAATTATAGGCTGATGATAAATGGATTATTAATGATAAATGACATGATTATAAGAGAAGTTATATGCATGATAGGTAAAATATAAGTGATGGATGATAGATTATAAATGATTGATTATGATAGACAGATGGCACATAGATAGATAAACAATAGATAATAAATGAACAGTAGTTTAATGGAAAAAATCATAGAACTGAATAAGAAAAATGTTTACAGCACAACTCAGAAGGCATTCAAGTGGATATTTAGGGCACTTGATCTTAGGCCAAGGAGCTGGAAAGGAACTTTTTTCTTATTACTATATTGGAGAAAGAAATAATTTTACCCCCAAATAAGATATTACTCTTTTTTTCTGTTTACTTTCAGATTTATTTGTGCCTCTAATTAACTTTAAGACAGATACAACAATCAAGAGTTCCTTTTCCCTCAGTCAGATGTTTGCTAAACAAACATTACTTACCAAGGTTCTATTCATCCTCAATGATTTGTCACAATGTGTTTTTAATATTGAATCAGGTTTTTGGATGAAAATGGGTATGATTTTGAAATTGGTATTCTGTTTTTTGGGGGATTTTCTGGTGCACCTGCCAGTATGTGGCTCTGTCTTTCATTGTCTTAGTAACTTTCACTGCATCCCAATTTTTTAAATTTAGTAGTGCAAATTTTGCAGTTTTACAGCATTTTTTCCACCAAGATTGCTTCATTTTTTTTCAATTTTAAGTAAATTTAAAATAGGTATATTTACTCCACAAAAAGAAAATGTTAGAATAATGGCTGATATTATAATGACTTCATCAAGGGTGGCCGGGCAGAAATGGAAGTTACCTGAACTTCCAGCCCCTGAAGGCAGAGCCTGGAAAATCCTGGAGCAGAGTTCTTCTTTCTTAGGAAAAGACAATAAGCACATAGAACAGGATCAGCCATTCACTCTACTTAGAGATAACAGATGACTAAAAGAAAACTTGACAGCATTGCAGGACTCTTGAATTATTGATACTGAAATAGTATATATTTATCAACCTTGAGAGAATGACAGGAAACAGGATCAATTATTTTATTCACAGTGTTATGCAGACTAGCAATATCTTCAGAAAGCAGTTTGGTCACATGACCTAAACATTCCCTATTCTTCAGTATATCAAACCTACTTAGATAAAACCTTATCAAAATAATTAAAGATGTTTTCAAGTAGTTACACACCAGTTCCTTACTGCAATATCATATAATAACAAAAATATACATTTAAACGCATCTTGACTATAGTAAGGAAACAGTACAATAGTCATTGCAAATCTACCCAATAAATTGCATTTTGCAGATGGGTTGAGATCTAATTTTAGGATGTTGTCATCTCCAAAGAGCAATTCATTTTCATTTTTTCAGAAAAACTAGCTGTTAAATTTTATGGTTTCTAAAGCACACAGAAACTGAACATTGAAAAAGAAAAAATAAGAGCTATTGCATTTTTCTGTCTTCTTGACAGAATATGTAATAATAACAATGGAAAGACAAAAAGAATGTGTTGAACAGCAGGCAAGAGATTTCATTAACTTACGTAATATTTAACATAGTCCTTTTATATTGTTACACGAATACTTAACTGTCCTATAAAGTAAAAATTTAGTCATACAATATAAAATAAATTTAACACAAATTGAATAGAATTGAATTACTAAAGAAATAAAAGCAGATGAAAATCCAACATTTTCACCACAAATGAGAAAACTTCCTGACACACTCTAGTTTCAGAATCAATAAAGATCCCAAGAATCTCTTTGGCAATCTAACAGAATATTAAGTATAAAGTAAGTGATAAGCAGCTAAGACATCTGGAAGATGCATGAATGCACATAAGCACACACACACACACACACACACACACACACACACACGCGCACACACATTCAGTTCGAAACCTTGTGAGCTCCTAGAACTCTAGGCTCTTGGAATTTTCCTACTCTCGTTTATATAAATTTGTGATCTAAAATAGATAAATTGGGTGTATATGCAGTATGGAAATTTAGCATTCTATGTACGGGACTTTGGCTTTATCACAGTAAAATAACATGCAGTGTTTAATCCCAGGCACAGTATTTAATAGAGTACCAGAAACATTGTGTCAATTGCTTCTCTCAAATCTAAAACCAAAGCAGACTGACATAGATTGAAATGAAAATAATATATAATCAAAAGTCTAGTCAAAAGGCATGTAACTTTCCAACTGTTTCAGAGAGAAACAATATCAGATTTAACAGCACTGTGCTTCAAGAACTCAGAGACAAACCCATACTTCATCTCAAGAGACAAAAAGTCAAACTAATTTTATTCTATGGTTTCAACCATCAGAACTGGAAACCCCTGTTTCTTTTTGAAACATTCAATCAAAGTGACCCAGTTATAAAGATTCTCATCAGTAACAGTTAATGTGGAGATGAATTTAAAAATACCGTTAACCCACAGGAAAATAGTGGCCAGTATGCAATAAGACACAAAATCAATGTGAAAAAATTATCAAATATATTTGGGCACAGAGTATTTGCATATTTATCTCTTCAGTATGTGTTTTAAAGTGATTATTCAAGATATCTAAGATGAAGGAAGGAGAAGAGAAAAATTAGAAGTAAGAAGGGAAAGGAGGGGCTGGAGAGGTGGCTCAGGGGTTAAGCCTCCGCCTTGCAAGGGTCCTGAGTTCGGATCCCAGATCCCACGTATAGACGCCAGGCGGAAGCGGGGGCGACCTGCGCTTCTGGTCCTGGTAGGGCGGAGCCTGTGAATCCCGGGGCAGAAGGAGGTGGAGGCGTCCATGGTGGTTCGCAAGTTCGTCCGTGGTTCTACACATACACAGACACACACACACAGACATACACACGCCCGCGCACCTACACATGCACATGCGCACAGTTGAATAAATAATAATAATAATAAAAATTTTAAAAAAAGAAGGGAAAGGAGGAAAAAGAGGGAAAAGAGAAAGAAGGAGAAGATGAGGTAAAGGGAAAGTAGGAGAAAGAGGAGGGGAAGGGAAGAAGAAGGAAAGGGAAGAGACAGAGAAGGAATAGGGTGCAATTTGGGAAAGAGAAAGTCATGACACGGATAAAACCAAGGAATCAACCCAGGATTGAAGGAAAAGTGTTGGAATTTTAAGTGACTCCTGGTTAAACATAAACCAACTATTTCAAATTTGTGGAGAATGTTAGCAGATATCAAGGTAAAAGTCAGCTGCTGAGAATTGTAGATCATTTTCACAGTATCAAAGAGTGAGCCTTAGAAGTGACAGACTTAAGACTCCTGTCTTTTGAAGGAAACCAAGTCCTTATAAATGAGCCTCACAGTTTTTCACACTTGACACTCCATCACTATTTAGAAGTAAGGCCCTCTTGCAAAGAAAGGTTGAGCCCTCAACAAATTAGGATCCTTACAGCTTCTTGAAGTTCAAATTTCCTGGTCTCCACAATTGTGAAAAATAAATTCTTTATGCATACATTACCAAGTCTGTGCTGTTTTCAGTGAAACTCATAAACCTTCAGAGATAGAAAAGCTTCAAATATTTGGGGCTGGAGAGGTGGCTCAGGGGTTAAGCCTCTGCCTTGCAGGCAGAAGGTCCTGAGTTCTGATCCTAGACCCCACGTATAGACGCCAGGCGGAAGCGGGGCGGCCTGCGTTTCTGGTCCTGGTAGGGCGGAGCCTGTGAATCCCGGGCAGAAGGAGGTGGAGGAGTCCATGGTGGTTCACGAATTCGTCCGTGGTTCTACACATACACAGACACACATACACAGAGACATACACACACGCACGCACATACACACGCACATGCGCACAGTTGAATAAAAAAAAAAAAAACTTAAAAAAAAAAAAAAGAAAAAAGCCAGAGAGTTAGGAAGAAACAGAACTTCAAACTCCACGGCCCCTTTCTCTTAAAGTCATCACCTTGAACCTGTGGCACCCGACCAGTAGACTGGTTTCTTTCCTTTTTGTAACTTCATTAAGTAAATACATATATAAATAATCAAAGGCTTAGTTATGGTGTTATCGAAACACTGTTTTAAATGCATACTGTGCTTAGGTGTTGCTGTTCGACCTTCTACTTCATTTCTACTTCTAAAGTGGTCTTACAAAGAGTATTTTCTGGGATTTTAAGTTAATTCCTAATCATATAAGAAAATAAGAGTTCAGATTACCAGAGTCCAATGCCAAATGTGTTTGGAATTCCAACCTTGGAAGGCAGAGATAAGACTAGTCCTGTGTTGCACTAAGCAGTCATGGTTGCTGAGAAATCACCATCAAAGGGCTTGAGGGAACAAGGGATTTATTTTCTTTTATGATTATTGCTTACAGTTCTTAGTCCAGCTTGACAGGAGAGCTCAAACCAACACCAGGCCAAGGGAAATGGCCACATAATCACCACATAATGGCTGAGAGAGGAACGATCCCTACTTTCTAGACCAGCATGTCTGGCCAAGTGGACAAAAAGATGCCAACTTCCTCCACCCGTTCTCTGTATTTTATTCATCTGTTCAGGGCCAAGTCCCACCCACCATGGGCTGCATCTGGCCCATCAACTAGGTAATCTCCTTCAAGTTTTCTCTAGGCTAACTGAACTACTAATTTTCTACAAATGTGCCCAGAACTCAAAACCTCAACCATCAAGTAGAGTATTTTCTAACTATGACACCTTATCTGCAAACTTTTTTAAATGGTTCTTTTTTATTTATTATTAATTATTATTATTATTATTCAACTGTGCGCATGTACATGTGTATGTGCGTGTGTGTGTGTGTGTGTCTGTGTGTGTGTAGAACCACGGACGAATTCGCGAACCACCATGGACACCTCCACTTCCTTCTGTCCCGGGATTCACAGGCTCCGCCCTACCAGGACCAGAAGCGCAGGCTGCCCCCGCTTCCGCCTGGCATCTATACGTGGGATCTGGGATCCGAACTCAGGCCCTTCCGCCTGCAAGGTGGAGGCTTAACCCCTGAGCCACTTCTCCAGCCCTATCTGCAAACTCTTAAGTTTGATTGAAGACCCTTACTCAAGGAACACGCAAAACTAATTGAAAATAATTCAGGAAACCAACTTTGGTCTTCCATTACACATTTGATCACACATGAGCATGCACATTTATGCACATCCACCAATACATATATGAACATGTGTATGTGCACACACACACATACACACAAACACACAACCACATAATACACACACACAAACACAATCACATCATACACACACACACACACACGCATGCACGCACACACACGCACGAGAAAATTGAAAGAATACAGGTTGAAGTTAAGACAATCAGCCAGAAACTCTTAATTGTTGGATCAATGCTAAATAATCATGGATGGCTGTAAAAGAACAGACTTATTAAAGATCTAGTGTATAGCAACCCACCACCCATTTTTGGTGATCGTTTCTGAGCCAGTGAGACACAAGAGGGATCAAGAAAATCTGGCAATAGTATGGATGGCTCCTGCAGGCTGGGTTACACTGCTTTAGAACCAAAGACACTGATGTTACTTTTTTCATTTCTCTTTTCTGCTTCCTCCTGATTTCTCTGCACACTTTTATTCATTTTTTGACTGGCAGAAAGAAATTTCAATAAATTATGATTGCCACTTTATGAATCTTCAGAACATCTGAGTAATGTAAAATGATATATTTCAACAGGGACAGCGTTTCAGGTACTGCAGAGATGTTTTCAGTAGGTTTAGCTAGGAGATGAAAAATGATATTTCAAAGTCTGCTCGGTATAGAAAACCTTTCAAAAAATGACTGCTCAAGTGAAAATCTCTCACTATAACTAAGATAACTTTCTTTAGGGGTCATCTAGAGAAGAAAAATAAGCTTGGGAAAAAACTCATGCTGTAAATGTTAACTGTGCTTTTTAAATAGTTTTTATTCCCAATAGATGTCATGGAAATAAAATGGTTTGACTTTTCACTCCATAGTAACCTACTATAATTTATTTCATGAATCTTCAAGAAAAGTATAGACAGTATGGAAGGAAACAAAACATTTCCTTAGTCCTTCTTGTGTCCATCTTCCTGACTACTATTGAGAACTGAACATCATCTACCATGATACATTGGGGATAATTCAAACTCAGGCAAAAAATTACATGCCATTTTTTTCTCTTAGGTGAATTTTGGACACTGTGTAAGTTTCCAATCTTTCCAAGGGTTTACCATGCAACCCTGAGTAAGAAAGGGCATAAAGGTTTTCCAGAACCAGCTGAATTAATTATTAATAATCTTTTGAATATGTTATAAATAAGAATCAATTGCAATTACATGTTTGGTTAAAGCTCTCTAACTTTAATTTAGTTTTTTTTTGGGGGGGGAGAGTAGGGGACTGAATCTAGAACTTTGCTTGTACTAGTCAAATGTTCTACCACTGAACTGCATCTCCAGCCTTCCAATTAAGTGCTGAAAAATCATTACTGAAGCAATAACAGCAAAATGATTTCCAAATATTACAGACTTGGGATTCCAGAAATATGGCCAAGAAAACATGCATTTCAGTATACAGAATATTTTAATTGACTAATTCTAACAATAAAATGTAACAATATTTTTAGGCTATTCAAACAAACCCACTAGATAACATTTTACTGTTTGTTTTTATTGAAATTGGCAACTGACATAAACAATAAATATTGAATCACTTTGAAGAAATTTTAACACATATCCTCATAAATACTACCAAAATTTGGTGAAACGCAGTGACTATAACTTACTTTTTCTGTGAATGGCAGTATTTTCCATTGTTTACCCAATCAACTGGCAAACTGATAGCAAATGTAACAAATAAATTGCTTTCAAGTATGTAAAGAGTGTCTCTGTAGTATCACATAATGTTTACCAGCCCCTGATAGAAGTCCTAGGGATAAGGGTCCTTGTCAGAATGAGTTTCAAGTGTTCTGCTTGAATGTGAATCCCTGGGCTTCTAAATTACTACCTGAACTCACCACGCAGAGGATTCTAGAGAAATGGATGAATTCACTCTACTACATTTTCCAAGATTTAACTTTTAGATCGCCCATAAGCTGTCTATTTCTATTACAGTTGTCTATTCCCTGTGGCAGAAAATTGCAAACAAAACAAGCACATGTGTTGACTTCCTGTTTCATATCAAGTTATCAGTGAAAATCTCTCATACTGTTCTTTTATTATTTCCTAAAGTAATTAATTACTTTCAAAAGTGTAACTTCTTTGGATTTCTCTTTAAAGTTGAATATTTATTGAATTGTTTATTAATGATATTAAAGCTGAAACTTTCTCAAATGAAATTTAAAATCGAATCAATGAGAATGCCATATCATGAAACTGCACTTAGAAAATTAAACATTGTTAGAAAGTGAGTTATAATTATATCAAAAATGTGGAAAAGTTTGTTGCATTTTGCCTATATGCTGACAATAAATTCATGAACAAATCTCTTAGAGGAAAACAAGGGTCGTTGTTCTTCTTCAATTACAGTTCTTAATCCAGCTTAGCAGGAAAAAGCTCATACCAACACCAGTGGATGAGGGAACTAGCTACTTCATATCCACAGGATTACTTTGAAAGGGACAAACCTTGAAGCAGCTTTATCTTCAAGGATGCTGAAGTATGTCCACTCATCGTACCTGCTAAAGAAATACATCAGTGGACTCGTGCTTATGGAATTCACAGGTCTTACCGGCTCCTCCATCTTATCAACCTGTCCAGAGAACAGTCCTACCCTGTAGTTTGGTCTCCCCCCCCCATCAATTAGACAACCTCTTGCAGGTTTGCTTAAGGCTTATTTTAGCTATCAATTCATAACAGATGTGTTCCAATCTTAGCCTGCAATTGTCACATTGACATTTATATCTAACTATCATATGGATAGGTGTGCATCCACAACAAGCTAAGTGGCATTGCCAGGTGGTTATCTGAAGATCTGTCACGATGCATCGCTTCGTCATTACAAGAAGTTATATTCTCTCATAATGGCTACACTTAAATATATAAAGTCAAACAGGAAGCTTTCCAGAATTTGAAAACTCTTTTTAGAACATCTAATACATATTTTAAATGATAACACCATTTCCTCAAATCTTGTGTGTAAGACAAAATATTTTTAGTATGCTTGAGTATCAAAAACCTGTGATTCTCTTTTGTGAAGGGGTCACATAATGTATAGCATCTTTCTAAAATCCAGACATCAAAGGGCATAAAATAGCACCTATATAAGAAGAACATGCCTGAAGAACTAATATACAATAGGTCCAACTGGTAATAAAATTACATTTAATCGGGGATTTTTATTAAGTAAGTAGATTATAACTACACATTTAATGAAAGAAGTAACTATGTGAGTTGACATTTAGTAGTCACCATAGCAACCATGTGAAAATGAAGTGTATCTCATGATATTAAGAACACTTGTGATGCACACAATAAAATGTTTTAGACATACACATAAAACAGGCTCATAATATGTCACAGTTGCTTTTTCTGCTGCTGTGAGACAATACTCAGTCTCAAGCTTAAGGGAGAAAGAGGAGATTTTTTTCACATTCAATTCCGGAAGGGAGATAAGATCCCATCGCCAGCAACAGAAGCTGAAGGTGACTTATATCAAGTCCCTCGTGACCTCTGGCGACAGCACAGGGCAAGACAGTCTCCAGCCTTTCTGTCTTTGATTCTTTTTTTTTTTTTCCATCAGCTACTGTGAGGTTCTACTTAGGGTTGGTCTTTGTGTTGCAAGTATCCAAATTGAGACAATCACTTTGGATGATCTGACACCTAATCTGTCTAGTTAATCCCAGGTATAGTCAAACTGACAATCAAGCTTAACTATCATACATTATATGCAGAACCACAGCCAATTAAAAAATATATGTAGACATTTTGGATCCAAATCAAAGGAGTGTCACAAATATTTCAGCATCTTTAATTTGCAATTCTCTTATGTTTTATTGATCTATATTAATTTAACAATTCTGTAATTCTACAGTTTTATGAGTCTTGACATATAGATAAGTAACTGTGTATTATGTTGAGCACAAGTAAAGAATTAGACTCATGTAGCATATCAGAGAAATAATGTGAAATATGAGGAGACCATTTCATACAAAAGAAGAAAACAATTTTCGTAACAAGCATTTAAGTTTCATGTGCCTTAATTTATGCTATTCCAGGACTATTTAAATCTCTGATGGAAAAACAAATATTATTGTTGTGCCGCTATTTAAATGTTGTAAGGAAAATGATAAAATATTAGCATCAAAATAACTTTCCAGATATAGCAAAGCTGTTATTATCAGCTCAGGAATGCATGCACAATTGCAAATGACATTCAAATACTATAAACTGTGTTTCATTTCAGGGGAACCTAAAAAATCAAATACTGTATTTACTGAGAAAGAAAAATAACATAATAACATGAATTATAAAATGTTCTATAATTCAAAAAGGAGGCATATCAGACAAGCATGATGAAATGTGAGATGAAACAGAAAGTTTACCAGGGCCAGAAATATGATCTTCCTGGTTTTTCTCTGATCTGCAAATATTAAGTTTTAGCTCTGTAGAGTATTTAGGGAATATTTAGCTTAGTCTTAAAATGTAACGTACTTACAAAGATGATCTTTCCATCTTCTTTCTGGATAAAAATTGTAACTACTGAAATGGGTTGAATTTCATTTCTCCATGGCAAATCCTAACCTTAGATGTGACTATATTTGGGAACAGAGTCTCCAAGGAAGTAATTAAAGTTAAATGTAATCGTAAGTGTTAGGACCTGAAATGGTAGACCTGTTGTCTGATGTCTTTATAAAAAGAGAGACTAGAGAACTCTCTTTGTCCACATAGACTCAAGACATTGAGAGAAACACTGAAGTTGCCAAAATACACTCTTTCTAGAACCCTGCCCTGGCAATCCTTTGTTATGGACTTCTTATTGAAGAAGTTGTGAAAAAGGTTCTGTTTCTTAAGGCACTTCATCCTGTTCTTCGATGCCAGATATATCAGAGTAATTTAATCATTGCCTGGCTGTCTTCTGGACTCCCCATCATCCTCTAGACAGAGATATGCAAAATTTCTCTTCAAAAGACTGCAGCCAGTTGATTCAAGCGAGGTGAGTAAGACACCAAAAAGGTCTGCTGCTGTCCTGTGGACAGAGAAAAAACAGTATTAAGGACTCAGCATAACCACTTTTAACTGGAATTGTAGAGTACAGGCAGCAGACTTTACATGAAATGCAACAAGTTGAGGTCACTTTCAGACAAATCCTCTATAGAAAACATCACTCCATAAGCGAGAACCAAGAATTTGTTTCCAGCAGTAAGTGGATCCTATTCTTGCAATTCTCAAAAGATGGTGCATCTTTTAATTCTTACAATAAAGCAGAGAGTGGAGGAATGAGAAGATTTTGCTGCAGCTCTCCTGGACTCTGAGCTGGAGAGTCCTCCACAATTTCTTACTCATCACCAAACTGGTGGTTCTATAGTGCTTCATCTTCTGTCTCATTGGATGACTTTTCTTAAAAAAAAGGAACCCCAAACATACTGTGAGTCTTGACCGATGCTTCTGTGAAATATTCTGTCTTGCTGAGTTAGAATCTTCTTCAAAGAATTCTCTGTAATCCTCAAGTGAAATTTTAAGTGGCTTATCCTGCATGTGTCTGGTATAGTGATCGCCATAGGTGTTCTGGAAGTCACACTAGGGTTCAGCACCTCAGACTCATTTTTCAGCGTGTATTTGATTTTCTTCTTCAATATCTTCACACTGAATTCCAGATCTGGATTTAGAAAGCCTCACAGTATGTAGACTAGTAGTATAGCTTTGTGAAAGAATCCTGCTCATAAACCTGGTGACTCAAGTTTGATGGTCAGAGGTCAATATAGTGGAAAAATCTGACTTCTGAAACATGTCCTTTTCTGGTCCCCAGAAGATGTTCATACCATGCCTTTTCTAGATCCACTCTGGAACCTGGACAGGAATATAATGTCCGCACAGTAGAATCGTATCACATATCACTGAGACATAGGAACTTTGGTTCTCTGACACACAGCTCTTAACATAAACCTCACTCATCATAATTCTTTAACATGTCAGCCAGAACTGTGTGAGACCTATTCTTTCCTCCCTCTCTGTCTGTCTCTGTCTCTGTCTGTATGTCTGGTATATATTTATACACACACACACACATACACACTGAATGAGTGGATTGGAGGCACACATTGGGGTTCTCAGTATCCTGAAATTTGTAATCCAAATGGATCATTTTGCATTTTGAAATATTTAAGCTGGAACTAGGCATTCTTAACAGCATTCCCATCAATTACTTATTCTTCTGAAGGTAGGAAAGAGATAGAGATAGAAATAGGATGGAGTGAAGGGCATTGCAGGAGCAGCAAAACTGAAAAAATCAACAAACCATAATACAGAACATCAGAGACTCTGTATCAATCACCTGGAACTAGGCCAGCCTAATCTCTCCCCATCCTGAAGCTCAGAGAAATTTGCAGAAGAAGGGGTGATAAGATTGTAAGAGCACAAGGATGGGAGGAGTAATGCTATGCAAGATACTCCACACAAGTTGGGGCCGAAACAATCATAATTGGACTTTGCATACCCTGCACAATGTCCAACACACTACTGACCCCACAAAGTCTACCATTTGCTAAAGGCACTAGGATCCTGGGAGGCAAGGGATTGACAGCCACAGTAGTGTTCCTATGCTTAACGGGAACACAGAAAGGGTTCTGGGAAACGCCACTGGGTCCTTGTACCTCATCGGAAAGGAGGACCCAAAGAAGAGTTTGGCATGCACATTAAAGGATGCTGCAGGGATGGGAGGGGGAGACACTGGTGGATGAGGAGGGAGGGCAGGGTGGGAGGAGTGGAGGGAAGGAGGGGACCAGTGTACCTGTTAAGTTTGTATGAGTGGAAATAAAAAAAATACAAAAATAAATAGAAATTACAGAGAAACAGAAAGAGAGAGAAAGAGAGAAAGGGAGAGAGAGAGAGAGAGAGAGAGAGAGAGAGAGAGAGAGAGAACTTGGATACCTTTCCACAAACATGTACAAAGAGTTGTCCTTTTTATACTGGGACTGTCAATATGTACTCAATCCTTTCTTCCTGTGACTGACTATGCATAGCTTCTCCCATGGCAAAGTATATACACCTACCCTCATGCTTTTGACCCTAGACAACTTACTTACTTGTTTAACAACACACAGGAAGAAGTAATTACCAACACCTTAACTCAGCAGACACTTCAAACCTTTCTACAGTTTCTTCTTCTGCTGTCTCTGGAATGCAAGGTACATATTCCAGAGAACAGGCGCTATCTTAGCACTGGATGAGGAGCAAACAAGAAGCATCACTCAAGCCAGGAGCTGGCCTACAACCCCCATGCAACCAGCAATAAATAATTGTTTATGTTGTAAGCCACAGAGGTCTTCAGGCTGATGCTGTCTGCCACTGAAACTACTGTCAGAGTGCGACTAAATTCTCAGAACTGTGATTGCTGGGTCAAAGGATAAATGCAGTTTTTATTTTGGTTGCTATCACCAAATAACATCCCACAGTTACATTACAACAACATCACCGAGAGCTTTCCCAAAGCCTCCGAAACAGACCATATCTAACATTTGGATGGGTGCCAATCTGATAAATAAGAGAATATATTTTAGAGCTTGAATTTGTATTTGTGCAGTTAAGACAGGGATTCGTTCTCTCTGAGTTTAAGGTCCTTGCATTTTAGACAATGGCCTTCGCCCATTTTGCTGTTGGGTTGGTCACATTTTCTTCTCAATTTCTGTATGTTTTATCTGAAAGAAAATTAGTTCCTGTTAATATGTCCGGGAAATATTTTATCTGAATTTTTTTCTTGTCCCTTGATATGTTCCACAATTTTTCTCTCAAATTCTAGATATCTTTATAAGTTCAAGTGCCAAACGTATGAAATAGAGAAGAAATCAATGAGCTATCACCAAGTGGTGTGGATAGTGCGTGAGGTGTATCTGCTAGGTGTACTACCTGCCGGATTTGCTTTTCCAAGACTGAGTACACTGAAGGTATTTCACAGTAATAGAGAGATCTGGGATAGGTAACTAATATAACCAAGATTTGTTTTAAGATGGGAATGTAACTTCTTATGTAATTAAGTGATAAGAAATCAATCAAGGAACTGTCCAATCTAAAAATAATTAAATAGAACAGGAGTTGTAAGTATTAACCAGAACAATGAGAAAAATTTAATCAGAACGACACAAAACATTCCAGAAACACATACTATTATCTCCCTTAATGAAGTACATATAAATATATGTATCAAGCAATTGCCTTACCTGCTGCTGCTCCACATTCATATGATTATGGAATTAATTCAGGTTCATTTCTTTACGTAATAATAATTCCCAAATATTTTTTTCAAATTTTAAAAACAGTGATGCAAAACAACAGTTTTTACTTTGTACTCTCTCTTATTTTAAAATAGGAATCTGAATTTATTTATCACCTCAAAATTTGCAACTTATTTTTAGTTTATAGAAAAAAAATTGTTTAAATGCCCTGTTGCCTCATATCACTTGGATGAACCTAAGATGTATCAGATATAATTTGTGGATATTTCTACCTTACTTGAAAATTATTTTAACCATATGCAATTACTCCTTCAGTAATTTAATTTATGTAGAATATGATATGTAAAGTCAAATTAAAAATGAGGAAAGCCACAAACAGAAAACCCTATAAAACTAAATCCTCTTAATTATATCATTAGTTTCTCATGTTGACACATCTTGATTAAATCTATACAACCAGAAAGATTTGTAGAGATTGAAATATTGTTCATTTCAATATGTCTTTGCTAATAAATGTTTTGGATAACACGTTTTAATCTTATCATCTTATCACATTCTTTGTTATATATGTTTGTCAAAACCTGGATTTACAGATTTACCTTACTCAATTTGAAAAATGTCAGTATGCCACCTAATTGGCAAAGCCAATCAATATGCTGCAACTAATCAGGAATATCAGATATTTTAAAAACTGTCAGAGAATGTCCTATTTCATTTATCAATTCAAGTACATTTATTCCTACTGCAGTCATCTCACATTCAAATCTAGTCCTAGGATATATAGGACAGAATTCTCCATGAATATCTGGAATGGATGAGATAGTACCCTGTCATCTTCAATATTTTTCACTGAAGCTCCTTTGTCTGGCTTCTGTGGTATTCTCAGGGGTGATTAATTTCTGGACTGTATGAGAGGATGAGAGAGGCATTCTCTCCACATGAAAACTGTCATGTCTTTACTACTGTCTCTTTGAGATTTATTTAAATTGCAGCAAAGGTTTTCTATCTCTCTAAGGCCTCTTTAGAAATAGAAATCTGTATAAGGAAAGTCCAACCAATAATGCCTCATCTAGGCCTGCATTCTAGGAAGTAACTGCTATGTAAAACTAGTCCTCTGTGTTAAAACATACCTAAGCCTTCGACTATTGTTGCTCAGATTTACTTGGTGAAGTGACAAGAAGCAAAGAATCTAATCTGAGTTTCCCAGTGTCGTCCAGGTGACTTGCAGAGAAATGAGAGAACGGGGCTTAAAGTTCTAGAATCCACCTTGGTTGAAATGTTCTTGCACGTCTGCCCTTTGGAATGCATTTATACAACGCAAAACTTGGTCAGTGTTCTAGTTTAAAGACCATTCTTCAAGAGAGTGACATTTTCTTTCCTTTAGGGAGAAAAAAACTAACTAGCCAACTTGAAACAAACCATGTCAGGGGGAAAGTTTTCTATCCTGAGCAAAAGGAGACTAGGGCATTACAAATGTATAGAATGTCTAAGTTCGAGTGATGTTTTTCTAAAGCTCGCATCAACATGGTTCCTTTGAAAATTTTATTTGGAAATAGAGTATTAGAATATCATCTTAAAATGTGTTCATGCTGGATTAAAGTAGACTCAAATTCCAGTATTACTGGGTTTTATTGTAAAAGACAGATTTGGACCAAGAAACACAATTTGCATGTAGATGGCTATGCATTGATGAAGGTATAAAAAGCAGTGATAGCTGCTTTTGTAGAAAGCTTCAAAGATCATTGCTGTGATTAGTGTTGTCAACTTGACAGATCTGTGATCACAAGTCTCCAAGAACACTGGTTAGGGAATATTTAGCTTCTAGACATGCATGTAAAATAATAATGATTCAACTAATGAGTTGGAAAAATCCACATACAAAAGAGAGTGACCTCTTATTAGCATCCCAAGGTAAGAAAAACTGAGTGATGAAATTTAGATACAACATGTTATTAGACAAAGTAAATTTAGATTTGAACAGACATAGATTTGAATAGATATATGACCAATGCTTTAGTCACAGTTTTAAAGCCTAAATCAAAGAACCTTTTCCAACATGTAGAGTTTATTTAATCCTCGTGTAATGATCTATGAAGAAACTTATTAGGAGGAGAGTTCTTACAAATTAGTATGGATGGCTAAGGAGATAGACCATGAGTTAAAGCATTTACCTCTCAAGCAAAAATGTCCAAAGTCAGATCCCCAAATCCATGTATGTTTGAAATTCTAGCCCTGGATGGCAGGGCCTGAGTAACAACAGAGCAAAACAATAAGGAAGTAGAGCAATGCAGAATGATTCCTGAAGTCACCCTTGGACCTCAACAGAAATATACACTCAAGTACCCTCTAGTACAAACACATGTACACACACACACACACACACACACACACACACACACACACACATCAATAAATGAAACCAAATTAGTGAGGAGATGATCTGTGTTTCATGTTTCAAGAGACTACATTTGTTTTAAAGTATAAAAATCATTAAAGAGTAAGTACTGGATCAATAAGTATATGTATCTCCCATAACTGTAAAAAAGTAGTTATTATAGGCATACATGATTCCATACAAATAGGTATTAGATTGGAGGAAAGAAGTGTGGACATTTCTGTTGTGAATGGATCCAATTGAAGTATGCTTCCCAGCATAATGAGGGCTATTCAAATACCTGTAGAAATCAGATGATTAGAAAACATCAGTAGGTCATGATAGAATATCCATAATTGACTGCTTAGGATTTCCTGGAATATCGGGAAAGGATAGGAAGAGAAATTGAACTTTTTTCTAATTCCTATCTAAATTCCAGCTTTCTAAAAATAAACAACCCATTTTTACAGAGTGAGCTCTCCATGGCCTACATTCTCTGGTGGAACTGCACATCCCCATGCTCTTGATGCCCCTGGAGAGAGAAGGAGTTCTCTCACACATAAATTACAGCACACGAATAGCAGAAATCGAGGATGCTCTCCAGAGATCAGAGCTTGCGTCACTGTTATCTATGCGCAACACCAAGAGACTTCAATACCAATTTCATTTGATGCTGATAAAAGAAAAGCTTGGAGAAATGGATGATTGACACATCTATTAAATTTATTTAGTCTAAGAGAATTATAGCTTACGACAACTTTATAGTGAATCATCTTTGAAGACTTTGAGGCAAAGCAATTAGAGGAAAGTTTTCAGAACAATCTTGTGAATCTCTGCCAGGACTTGAATGAATTCCTATCTTCTGAGGTGGGCTACCAAGTGTGCCAATTAGGGTATTTTTTAAATCGAGGAAAGAAAGACCTGGATTACTGAAGCAAGTATTTGACCAGATAATGTTGACTGACTCATCAGCACACTTGACCGTGCTTTTAATTTTCTAACTTCTACAGGTGGTGAAAGAAGAGGAAGCAGAAGAAATTGCAACTGATTTTTGAACTGCAGGAGCAACACATGAGAATCATTCAAATGTGAACCTAAAACTGATATGCAATGTCCCTCATTCTTAAGGTCCCAGACTGTGGTATGGAAAGGTTTTGACAATATTAATATGGGTTCCTCCTCGCAGACCACATGGAAAAGATGCAGGCAAGCAAATCCTTTTAGTATCCATAAAAACAATCATAGCAAGGAGGACGATAGCAAACGTGTGTGGTATAATCTATTATGAATTTTCTGAATATTTCATACCTAAATTATCTAACTAAATTCTTGCAACCACTCCCTACAAAAGGAACACACGCCAGCAGATGTGATGTTCATGTGATGGTTCATGCATGTCCACAGAAACTGACATGAACTAGTTTGATTTTTAACTAACAAAATTCTGAATTTCTTCGTGAATTTGTTGAGAAGAAACTTTTTGTACATTATCAGCCCTTGGTTTAGTGATGTACAAGTGAATCCTTTCTTTTGATTTGGAAGATAATGCATGCATTATAACAGTCATAGAAAGAGTCTGATTCTAGACAGGTACATAGAAGGCCTGATCTGTAAGTTCTTGATTAAAGGGAAGGAAAAGAAATTTTTCTGTTTCCCCAAGAGAACAAGCTGAAGAATCATCAAGCTCTTATAAGATTACACTTCCTTAGACTTCGCACTCAAAATGCTTTGAATTCAGAAATGATTACCCAAAAATCACTAACCATGAAGAGAAAACATTTGCTGCACCCTGCACCCTAGATGCTGAACAGAACCTTTCATTCCCTACTGATAAGGAAAACCTGCAAACAAGAAAAGAAAACCTACAAACGTGAACTGAAGATTTCCCAACATGATTATGAAAGAAAACGAGTAAACATGTTACTGGTGGTTGATTCAGTGATGCCAAATTAAGCTTGTATGACCCACAAGTACAACTGTCCTTTTTAGGAGGTCGTTTGTGCCCTGTTCCATTCTCTGTGGTGTACCCTGAGTTTGGATATGGGGGTGAGAGGGATGTTTTGTACGTCCTGTTTTTGGTTCAATAATCCTCAATCACCTTCTTCCTTTGACTGAGGAGGCCCAGGTTCTGCAGTGGAGCCAACGATTAGCGCCTTCCATGTGAACATGACACTGCAGTACTTGGCAAACACTTAACCTCCAAACCAATAAAGTCATGCAGCGTTCAGCCTGCTTCTGTGATGACTTCATTCAATCGATCAATAAGGAGAATCACAGCCAACTAGTGACACAAAGTAAGGAAGTGGGAAGTTCTGAAATTTCTCTCAACTTTAAACCAACCGGTTCTGGATAAATTATCTGTTTTCACTTCAATTGATTCTGGATACATTATCCATTTTCACTTACTATCCTAACAGTAGATGTGGAATATTTTCAAGTTCGTTTTTGGTTTCCTAAAGTAAAAATGAAATTGCCAAAGCAAGAAGAGGGCTGAGGTGGATTCAAGCCAGTGTTTCCTCTAAGAGAAGTACAAAGAAGGAATTTTGAAAATAACAAGAAGCACAGTAAAAATCACAAAGGGAATCAAATATTAAACATTGGTTTAAATATTTGAAGACATGCTCAGAACTGGGATGTTACAGGAAGGAATTCTGTGATTATTCAATAATCCACCCCCAATGATCCAATATGTGGCCTGCTTAATTCTGAAGCTAGAAATAGAGGATTAAGGAAACACTTCTATGTTCATTAATAGACTTGGATGCAGAATATCAGTCCAAAGTCATCTCACCATGGAACAAGAGGAAACATGAATTATTTTCATTTCTGATAGGAATTTCGAATGCAGAGATAGAATAAACACATGAAGATCAGCAGGCCTATACTGACATCAACCACAGGCTACTATGCTCCTCAGCATTTGCTTTACTAAAAGAAACATGTTTTACAGAGCTCTGGCCATTTTTAGGTTTTTGTATAGTGTGTACAGGTAAAATATTATAGTGTGTATAGTGTGTAAAATATTCTGCAACCGTTAGGGCATTTCATTCACAAATGGTAATTCTGTGGTAGAACCTTTACGAGGAGGAGACTTCCAGGAGGAACTATGTCACTGGGGATGGCCCTTGAGATTTTGGAGTCCACTCATACTACCGATACTTTCTCTGTTACTTGATTAGTGGTAGAACCTGAGCCAATCTTCAGTTCCTTCTGCCAAAACTCCTCTATGATGAATTGCATCTTACTGGAACTGTAAGTCAAAATAAACTGTTTTACCTTATGCTTTAAATAGAACAACATGCAAAATAACTAAATTTAATAATTAATGTTATAACTGTTATAAATTATGTAGACAAAATGATAGAAAATGAGAAGACTATTAATTTCATAGAAGTTTGCTCTAGTCTCGTGCTCATGTGTTAAATAAAGGTTAGTGCAAGGTTGATGGACATGAGACATTTCGGTGGCTCTGGAAACTTCAAAAAGGTGAAGCTAGGAGGCAGAGTTAGGTCTCTGGGAGCTATCTATGAAGGTTCATTGAATTACCGTGCTCCATGGGTTCTGATATTCTTTGACAAGATTGCTATTTCAGCTCCATTTTACATTTCTCTAACAAAATCCCTGAGCAAACATCTTAGGAGATAGGGTTCAATTGGCTCACAGTTCCAGGTGACTGGTCATCATGTTGGAGAATTTACAGCTGGGGATGTTTGAATGGCCTGGTCACATCATATCCTCAACAAGAGCACAGACAAGAGAAATCATTTGCAAACCTACTTGCCTGTGCTCAGTTCTCTTCATTCTTATGCAGTTCTGGATCCACTGTCTAGAGAATCATTCTGCCCGCCACATCAAGTGATGTAACCCTGGAAATCCTTCATTGGCCAAACATAACAGAGAATCTTTCTCAGGTGGGCCTGAGACTTGTCTTCCAAGTGTCAGAATAGCAATCAATACTAACCATTGCAACTATATTGCATAATGAAATAGTTTTCTTCTTTAAAAAGCATAGTTTATATTAAGCATCTTTACTAAGAAGGAAACCACACATTTTCTGAAAAAATATTATTTTCTCTAAAATATTCTTTGTAACTCTTCTAGTGTGATTATATCATACACATAAAGTTTGATTACATTTTTTTAGAAATATTCTGGTAATTGTAAAGCAACAGATAACACAGAAACAGGCACTTAAGTGTGTTTTGGATTCATTCAATTTTCTATTCAGTTTTTAAAATATAACATGTATATGTTTATTGCTTTAATAAAAACCTTAACCAAACTCACACATCTATGGAATAAATGCCTATAAAAGAAGCTAGATGCTATGCTTTTAAAATATATTAAAATTTCTTTTAATTTGTTGACTCGTTATCAACTTGTTTCTCTAGATATAAAATTATTTCTGGTTTAGAATAAATTGGGAAAAGCTCTGTATGAAAAATCATATCGTAAAATATCTGAAATACTGCTCATAGTTCTGGACATTTTTCCAAAAAGTTTATTATAGCATTGAATTACGACTTACTCTGTAATCAAAGCTTTTCATCAAATTTCTTGTACCCTCCCCCCTGATTAGATAACGAAAGTACATCATGAGTTTTAGATTAAGGCTTTTTTTTCAATTTTTTAGCAAATTAAAATAAGATCCACAATACAAGTTCATTATTTTTGAGAATGCAGCTGGTGACTTACACTGTGCTAGAATGTTGAGATATGAAATTTTGGTATTTCCTTGTGCTTCACGTTGTTTGTTTCAGTTTATTTGGGAGAGAGTCTTATTTGCTGGCCCAGGTTGGCCTGGGATTTCCTGTATAACCTAGAACTTGCTTCCTCTGGAATTTGGCAGTTACACTTTTTCCTGAGTGTAGGTATTATTGGTAAGAGCCATCATCCTGAACTACAACTGTTCTCTCTCTCTTGCTCTCTCTATCTTTCTCTTTTTAGAAACATGTACTTTTCATGTTTTACAGCGGTTGAGATCAGAGTTTTCCACCTGTTAAACAAGGGCTTTACCACTGAGCCACATGGCCAATCTCTGTTAAAAATGTTTTAAAAATCAAACAATACTAAAATATTTAAAAGTAGTATCTATATGTATAAGTCGCTGATCAATACTTACACGATTTTGAATGTTCAAATATTTTCTGTGGCCACAAATACTTATGTTTCTACTTATGTAACTTTACCAAGGAGAATATAAATTAATCATATTTCCATGTAAAAATATCTCTAAACTTATTGTTCATAAAAATCTAACACAAGTACATTTATATTTTTTTATTTTTATTCAGTTTTCTTTTGCTTCTTTTTTGTCCCTTCTTGTTTTGGTGATGGTTGACCGCCATTAACCTCCTCAAATAAAATTATGTTTTGGATAAATATCCTGCATTTTGCCTTTCATAATCATATTTTATTATCATTTGTCTATCTAGACCTTCAGGTAAAATTATTTCAGTTAAAATTTCAAAGGATCCAGGTATGATGTCAGATACCTATAATCTTAGCATACCATAGGGCAAGACGATTTCTACTGGTCATATAAGTCATTATTGGCTGCACAGTGAATTAATGTTGAACCTGGAATATGTAGTGAAACATTTTCTTTAAAATTCAATAAATCAATCAATCAACCAAAATCAAACCAATATAAAATCAAATAAAAGGTAATTTTTATTGTCAATCATCACTAATATTTTCCAATACTCATTCATTGATTTTTTTACTTTTATGCCTTTTCTGCATATGCATTTATTTCTCCTGTATCTTTGCATGTTCTGATTATGTGTTTGAATCTGGTGTATTGATAGTTCTTTTATAATGCGTGACTAAAAATTATGAAAACAAATAAAATTCTGAAATAATCACCTATTTTAAGACAAAAGATAGTAGGAGCTGCAAAAAGAACCTGAAAACATCTGCTCTTGGTAAGAGCAGGTCTCAATGTGTCACAAAGCATATAATATGGCAATCTCAACATTCAGTAGGTAGAAGTAAGAAAATAGTGAGTTAGAGACCAGCCTATGCTGATAGTAAGAATCTGTTTCCTGCAAAGAAGGGGGAAAAGAACCTAAATAACAATAAAAAAAAAACAGTTTTCCTGAGGAGTCAGTTGAAATTAATGTCCCAATATATCTGAGTCATTTGATGATTCTAAACATCATAACTCATCTGAACTTTCATTATTTTAACAGTATATTTCAGTTACTCTTTTATGTAAAAATGACATTAAGATAGTTCAACTAACAAGTAATATTTCCTAGGCTACTTGAAATTTCATATTTTTCAGAAATAAGTCACTTAATAGTAAACTTTTCAAAGGTTATGTTATCATTATATTTAAAACATGTATTTATTGTCTCAGAAATATGTGTATATGGATCAGTATGTGAATAAACTAAATAATAATATAAATATATTTGATTCAAATGTAGAATGATGCATGGCTTATATGATTATTACAATTTGAAGATGTTAACCTATCACTCGTGGGACAATCTTTTGAGATGAGGTGCAGCTGCATTTTTTTCCTGCTTGAGCTAAATAATAAATTAGCTTCTTCAACAATATAACATTATTAAAATATTTGAATAATCGGATGGCTTTCCAAAGAAAAAAAGTGGATCAAAATTTAATATGTGTATTCATTGCATACATTTTTTTTATTCAATTGTGCGTGTGTGCGTATGTATGTGTGCGCGCATGTGTGTGTGTGTGTGTGTAGAACCATGGACGAATTCGGGAACCACCATGGACGCCTCCACCTCCTTCTGCCCCGGGATTCACAAGCTCTGCCCTACCAGGACCAGAAGCGCAGGCCGCCCCCGCTTCCGCCCGGCATCTATAAGTGGGGTCTAGGATCCGAACTCAGGACCTTCTGCCTGCAAGGCAGAGGCTTAATCCCTGAGCCACCTCTCCAGCCCCCTCATTGCATACATTTTATTAAGCTATTATGTGTCTATTAAAACATGATGGTAGAAAGAGTTTAACTGCAAAATATAAAAGAAGAGGATCATTTAATATTTGAATGCTAAATATTTCATATTGAATTAATGGGAATTGAAGTAAATTAGTTACCAGATTCATATTGATATGTGATAAACTCAAACCTCCAATCAAGAGGGTAGAATCCAGAACATACAACTGATACAATGTAAAACATACTGAAGAGGCATTTTGGTAATGTTAGGAAGAATGAAACCACTCACATAATATTCTGCTGAAAAATGAAAGATATAAAACTCTTTTCTTATTATACACACTTCAATGTAGTCATCAATATTTCAAAAAGCATGAATTTTATTCCCACTATTTTATAGTCAATTTGAGATACAGGAAGTCTCCCATGAATCACAAGGCAAGACAGTAATAGTCCAAAGGCTGGAATTCCGCTTCTACTCTGATTAAAAATTGTATTTCTCCAGCTTCTAAACTGGGCGATGCCATTTCTATCATGACTAAATAATTATCAATAAAAATGGGCTGGAGAGGTGGCTCAGGGGTTAAGCCTCCGCCTTGCAGGCGGAAGGTCCCGAGTTCGGATCCCAGATCCCACGTATAGACGCCAGACGGAAGCGGGGGCGGCCTGCGCTTCTGGTCCTGGTAGGGCGGAGCCTGTGAATCCCGGGGCGGAGGCGTCCATGGTGGTTCGCGAATTCGTCCGTGGTTCTACACACACATACACACACACACAGACACGCGCGCGCACATACACACAGTTGAATAAATAATAATAAAAAAAAAATTTAAATAATTATCAATAAAGGAAGTTAAGACAATATTGCAGCTATTCAATAGATAGAAATTCCAAAGCAGAGACACATTGAGGGGTCCACACCACATAACTACACAAGTGGAAAGGAAACAGAAGGGAAAAGAGGAGTCACTTCTGAGAGTGACGGGACTCATTCTGCTCTCCTGATGAATTTGAAATTAGCCGAGTCATCCACCAAATAATTTAACTTCTCTGTAAAAATTTGAAATTCTTTTGTTGCATCTAGACTTCAAATAAAAAACACTCAAAAATCAGTAGCTATAGTTATTCTTTGCGAGTGAACTGATTCTTCCCTCAACAAACATGTCAGTGTACTACTCCTTTAACTATGGCAGTGGCATTTTCTCAGCCGAAATGTCCCATTTGTTCATAAATGTTGATTGCGAGCTCGTTTGCAAGGCCCTTTGAGTCCATGATTACTGCTATGTAGAGGCTTAACATAACATTTACTAATTTTTTAAAATATTTTATTCATTTATTTGCAAGAGAGAGAGATAGAGACAGAGACAGAAAGAGAATGATTGCCATGGTAATTATGGAAGTCAGAATTGTTCTATACTCTTATCTTTCCACCATGAAGCCTCCAGGAATCAAACTTAAATCGCCAGGTGGCACACTTGTGCCTTTATCAGCTCAGCCATCTTATTGGCTCAGTATTTATGACTATTTTGCTTGAAATAAATGCTAAAATCATAACTTAATCATAAAAATATATGTTATATGCATGCTAGTGTACACAATGCATGCATATATGTTATTCCAGTATGTGAAGGCTAAGGTTGACATTATTTACCTCCCTCAAACAATTTTCCATCTTGGTTATTAAGATATGAAGTTCACCATTTTGACTAGACCAACTGCCAACAAACCCTAGGGATGGACTATCTCTTCCATGTTGGGGTTGCAGAATGTAGAGCAAGCATTGCTTTATAATGTCATGATTTTATTTAATATGTGGGTGAGTGCAGTGTCTGCCATTGAACAGAAGAACTATTTTCCAAGAAATCTTACAGATCATTTAGTGCATAGACATTACCAGCTCTTGCAGTGTACATTCAATATGAATCCATATTTCACATTGATTATTTTTTAAGAAAACTTAAATTATGCCAGCAATGATCTATTTGTTATCCTAATGAGATCATGTCTGCTTTTACATCTGTGAAACTTCATCAGTGGCATTATCTACTTTTTACGCTTCTTCTTTCCTCAGTATTAAATTTCTGAATGCTTTCACACCACACAATCAAAAACTCCCAATGTCTCTTTCCTCCTAGTTGTTAGGTTTTCATTGTGTCCATAAAACAGAAAATATATATGTTCATGTTGCCTCCATCTGATATGTTTTAAGTAATTAAGGAATTGATATTGTCTGAGTACCATGTATCATATTTCTATGTCTGAAGTAAAGAAAAGTGAAATATAGTAACCAGCACCTGTAACTGATAAGGAAAAGGTTTCTTGTTGGATATTAGTAATCCAAGGTTGCTTTGAATGTGTCCTATTGTTATATTATTGGACATTAATAGATTGCATTGGAAAAGGAGCCTTTGAAGAACTCATTTTAAAATCTGATTTGGAGTTTCGATTTTTAAAAACATTGTTCGACATTTAGTAAAGTGCTTCCATGCTTTCAATGCCTGATAGGCCCAACTTTATGATGTTAAATTCACTATGAGACTCTACTGAGAAGGTATCCAGTGAAACGCAAAAGCTTAGAGCTCATAAGGTTCTCATATCACTATTTTTTATTCGCATGGATTTTACACATAGGTTTAAATGACTAATGTTTAGAGAAATAGACTTTGAAAAAAATCTGACCTGAAAATTTCATCAAAGAGTTTCTGACATTGATTTGTGAAGTTCTATACATGTGTGGTACTTCAGGTTTCAAATTCGTTCTTTCTGTGACACCACCATGTAACATATGTTCATTAATTTTTGTTTGGTATCCAGTATGATTGTTCACAGCAGCTGGTGAAAACTGACAAATGGAAGATAAAAATAATTACTATGCTGAAGAGTGAGAATAGGTAAAATACACAATATCTATCTTCCAAAATTCATTTTTTTCAAACTGGTCAGATTAGAGAAAGCACAGGTATCTCTTTTTTTATCTGAATGTCTTCATCTGAAATCTTTATAATCACTGGTTTCATCATCTCATGATTAATTAATAGAAGAAAATTATGTATGTCATTTGTGTCTGTATAACAGCTGATAATGAATAAATACAGAAGATATCTCCTTTTTTCTACTGTCTGGGCCTTACTACAAAGTCACAACTGTTGCTTTCTATAGCCAAAACTGTGGCAACCTAAGAGCTTGGAGAGTTTATAGGTTTGCTTAAAGTAAAGGTCTTCATAATTCCAAATAATGAGACTGTTGTTTAGCGAAGCACAATAAGTCTTTTTTTTTTAATTCTACCAGTGTCTGGACATTTCCACTTAATTAAACAAAAAGAGTCTCTATTACAGTGACAACTCCACATCCACAAATCCAAAGCCCGTCTCTTATATACCTAATTATGTCAAAGTATGCTTTTACAAGCAACAAAGTATGGTACTCAGTGGATGATCAGCATCAAAGCAACACAAAGATGAAGAAATTGTGTGTCAGAGACTCTATAAAGATGAAAAGGTCTTGAGTATAAACATATACATTATATTCCTAAGAATACAATAGATAGCTAGAGCAGTCAGTTGACAGAAATATGGAGTAAAGCTCAAACACACTCACATGTATTGCAAATATAGTTATAAAAGTCCTATGGTTTATCTTCATGGCATTATCTTTATTAAAATTCAAAACTATATCAATTTCTTAGAACATACTTTTAATTTATTTGCTTTCCTATTTTTATGTTGCAAAGAATAGAAAAATCACTAAGCAATAATCACGTTTAAGTTTTATATTAAAAATTCAAATTAAATATGTCATGTATTTCTATATTTTTGAGCAATAACTCAGATGGATAATTTGCATATCTTAAAAATATACTCATTTCATGTGAAGAATTTAAAGATAGTTTTGATAATGATACATTGTGACAAACTTTTTGGAATAATCCCATCTCCCAAAAATCTCATTTATGTATGATTGCATATGCCTGTCTTTTCTGGCTATTTTATATAAACACAGCCATAATATGTATCTTCTTAGGATTAGCTTCTTTCATTTAGCACAGTGTTTCAAGCTGTGCATCAGCATGGTGATAACACTCCAGTCAGGGGGTAGAGATGGAATTCAATGGCCGTTCTCTTCTGCACTGGACAATCGCTGACAGTGATCTGGAGCAAGGGATGATAGACCCCCAAATGTTCTTGACCTACAAATCCATACATTATGGCTGGGTAAAGGACAGTCTGCTAGGCTTCATTTATTTAGAATTTAGCTCTATGGTATGGAGCTAACATGAGGAGTGTATAAGAAATTCTAGCTGTTTGCACATCTTTTAAAGATGGCAAAGTTTTTGAGGATGAGGGTATAGGGAAAACGAAGCTTTATATTCTTGCTCATACCCACATGGGAGATATTTCTAGGTCTCTGAGAAGGATAGGGTGGGAGGTACTCTGCTACCACTCCAAAATCATAGGAAGCAGCAGTTAGAAATAGGTACTAACTTGACAAGTGATAATTGAGCCCATAGGCACCCCATGAGGAATTGTTTGGTTAGAATAATACTCTGAGGGAACGGATCAGAAGGAGAGAACTTGTCCGTTATTTTAGCAAACTGGTAAGTTTGCTACAATCGGCCCTTCTCCCAGCTCTTCCTGTTGATAGAGTGTGGGTGTTCCCTTGGTTCCTCAATTTAGTACAAACCTACCATGGTGATGAACTATCACCCAGAATTGCAATCACAAATAAACCTCAAGCTCAGCTGAAGTGTTTGATTATGTATTTATATCAGCAGCAAAAGAGTAACTGGGACATACAACCTCGTCCTTTCTTATGGAGTTGCTCTAGGTTCGCTGATTAAATGTTACTTTTTACTTGCTGCATTTCCAAAGGCCAATTTATACAGATTTTTAAACAGTATATTCTAAAAAGAACCTCGGCCCAGTTATGGCTGTTTGATGAAGAGCAGGTGCATGAAGATCTCAATGCCACCACTAAAGAAGTCGTCTTGAACTTTAGCTTTCACACTATTGTTTCAAAGTTCACACTATTTATGATATAGCTCAACTTAAAATTAATTGCTATCTGAACATGCTCGATAGCTCTACTGTCCTATTTTTTTCAGTGCTGGGGACAGAATCCAGTGCTTCTACCACTGAGCTAAATCTCCAACCAGATGAATATTTTCTTATGGTCCATTTGATTCATATATATCTGCTACATTATTTCATGATGTAAAAATACTAAAATTGTTGAATGTTTGGGATTTATAGCAATTAAGTTTTCAGGTTTTGAAAGATTATCAAAATAATCTCAAAATCTAAGAATTTCAGATATGTGATTCCACATTTCATAAAAACATCCTTTTGGACTAAGAAGTTTGAACTTTTAGAATAGTTATTTTCTTTAATACAAAATACAGAATTGACATTTACGGAATTTCATAGTTAATGCTCAAAAACTCCAGAATAATTCAATTTTCTTGTAAAATTAGCCAGTATCTATTAGTATTTGTCATTCACCCATAAACACACCACAAGGATCTAATATACATTATTATTTGTCTACTTTCAAGGAATAATCTAATTAAGGAAAAATGCAAGTGTGTTTTTCAGAAAAAAAGTAACTTGTCAGTCATTTCTGGTTTTTTTCTCTAGCTAACTTTTTTCTTTTTAAATAATCTATCTCAAAACTCTGACCAAAACACTATCCACTAGTTTTTAGATTAAAAAAAGGAACCTGCTATTTCACCCTGGGGTTCCCTGAGGCAAAGTTCGAAACAAGGCCTGTGGACATGGAATTCATAAGAGAAGCACAGAAGAGGTAGAAAAGTGAGAGGGAAACTAGAGGAGGGACACGTTACATGTCTTAGCATGGGGGAGGGATTGGAACTTGATTTGTCTCTGGCCTTCACAGAATTGTACACTTCGTCATTACATATCTTATAGTCCATTGCTGTGATGAATTATGCCTAAACAATTTAGGCAAACAAGGAATTTTCATTTATGATCAGCGTTTTAGGCTAGAGTCAAGGTACTGGAAAGAGATGGATAACAGCAGAAGCCAAGGGAACTGGCGGCATCATTCACAAAGAGCTGATAGCAAGGCTTACATTCCCGGCAGTAAGTCTGACAAAATCTCTCCATCTTATCCATCTGTCCAGAGAACTGTACCATTCACAATGAACTCTGTCTTCATGCACAATTTAAGTCATCTCCTGCAGGCTTACTGGAGGGCTAGCATTAACTAAATAATTCTTCATGTGTTATCACCAGCTCAGTTCTTGCTTATTCTCCCACCATCTGAGGCATCATCTAATTGACATATTTAAACAAGAATTTATGTGGAGGGTGAACTTTATGTTCCCATTAGTATTGTTCTCTGTATGCACCATGGTAAATGACAAAGAGAGTTAATTCTAGGTGTTACCACAGAAATAATACCTAACATCTGAGAATTTGGTCATTGCCATTATAAGCTGGGCCTAAACTAAAGTTTGTTGATTTCAGAGGATGGAACAGTCCTGAACAGCTAATTATGAGGTCTGGTTTGAATAAAACATTGACTTGTCCTAAAGCGGAAGACATTGGTCACATTCGCAGACCCTTTCTGTTTTATTTTCCACATTCCTCTAGGTAAGGTGTTTCTACAACGACACATTGCAAGGGAAGCAAAGTGAACAGATGTTGATAATAAAAGAAAAGCTACGTTGTTCTGGTGAAGTTAACTGATTATTTCTACAAGGAAATAGTCCTTGGAAAAAGACAACTGTTTATAGTATGAGGTTAGTCATTTCTCAACACACATCAATTTCTTGTTACAATGGGATTAATATATTTAACAACAGTAAAGTGTGGGTCTAAAGCAAATGAGAAGAAAGCTAGCATGCTGACCACCACAACATGTAAGTCACAACAGCTAGAGTTAGCCAACATAGGGATAATGGCTGACTTAGGTCACTTTCTATACCTGCAGATACTGTGGAAACCAGAGAAGTTGAACAAATATAAAATTGATTCATTAGACATCAGAGATAAGCTGAAACAAAGTCTTACCCAAGTACAACTAGAACAGGAAAGTCACTTAGTCCTGTAGCTCTAGAATATGAATTCTAGAGTAAATTATTTTACGTGTCTTCTCATTTGTGCAGATAACACATGACAGTCTGATGGGAAGTTTGCACATGATTGGTGGATGAAGAATGTCAATCAGAGGCTGAAGGATCCGAGCCCACTGCATGGGTAGATGGCAAGTATGAAACTCTCACTGAGGGAATGAACCACAAAGGGTTCCATCATCACTGCCCTGAGGATAAAAGTTAATTAGAATTATTTGCAGACATGTGTTTTAGTCTCAAAACATCTTTATTTCAGAAAAAATTAATCTGGAGATGTATAACCCAGAAATACAGTTTTTCAAATATATGTGTGTGTGTGTGTGTGTGTGTGTGTGTGTGTGTGTGTGTGTGTGTATGGATACAACCAATTATTTTCCACAAATTATCTCTACTGATTTGCAAACTCAGATGCTTAATGTAATATAACCTTTTATAAAAAATGAAGAACAATAAGAATTAAAATTGAGTAGAAACAACAGGTTTTGGAATCAAAAGCGTACATGCTCCAGATAGCAAAAATATAAGATCAGAATTTCAAAATAAGTAGGCCTCTCTGCTCTTGGACGTTACAGAAAGACCAAGCAATAAATGGAAATAATTAAAGTAATTGCAAATTATACAACTGAAAAATAAATCAATTAATTAAGAAGTAAAATGCATGACTGAATAAAAACATTATAAATGGAAGTGAGGTCAAAGTTAATTTTCTGGTTTCTACCTCTAACAATAGCTGGTTCAGTTTAATCACCTTTATGAGAAGAAAACATGGGAAAAAATAGAAACTAACCTGTACAAGAACTCAGCACACAGAAAGATTATAAAATATAACTTATATATCAGAATATTCATCACATACACAGATTATAGGCTATAACCTATAGGTCAGAATATTCAGCACATAGCAAGATTATAGAACATAACTTGTGCATAAAAACATTCAGCACACAAAAAATTTAGCGATCCTGAATAATTTCTACTTAATGTAAATATGTATTCATATACATATGCATAAACACACATATATACAGAAAATATTTAAAATGAGAAGTGAAAAAACTAGTAGAACAGAGGGTATAACCTGTGTATCAAAACATTCAGCACATAACAATTCTGTGTTACTTCTACTTACCATGAATATATATCCAGACACAAATGCATATATGTACACATATACAAAGAAAATATCAAAACAAAAAATTAAGAGTGATTTGTAGAAAAAGAAGGCTTGGGACTCATAATAATTGAAATAGATGTTTGATTATTCTTAATTCATAGACAGATATAGATTGTTGAATCCAACAATTATAAGTCCAGTCTTGTTTATTGAGAATAGAAAACTTTCTCAAGCTAGTCATGTGCTCACCTAGAAGCCATGCCAACAAAAATTTTTTTATTATTTATTCAATTGTGCACGTGTATGTGTGTGTGCGTGTGTATGTGTGTATGTGTGTGTAAAACCAGGGACAAATTCGGGAACTACCATGGACCGCCTCCTCCTTGTTTACTCTGCCCCGGGATTCATAGGCTCTGCCCTACCAGGACTAGAAACGCAGGCTGCCCCCGTTTCCATTTGGAGTCTACACGTGGGGTCTAGGATACGAACTCAGGACCTTCTGCCTGCAAGGCAGAGGCTTAACCCCTGAGCAACCTCTCCAGCCCCCAACAAAAATTTTTAAAATGTGGACTTTTTCTTGTATAATAATGTAACGTGAAAACATTAAAATATTTTAAAATTAATTGATAAAAAATCAAATTAACCATAAATGGAACTCAGAATTGTCATACATGGAAAGATAAAGTATTATTTGGTAATTCATTGATCAATAAGGATTGATGAAAAATTACTAAAGCACACCAAATTACAGAACTAAGTTGGGGCAGTAGATAATCCTAAAAATACTATTTGAAGATTGTGATAGTTAATCCTGGGTGTCAACTTGACACACCTGGCATTAACTAAGATCAGCTGAGACCACACCTTGCAAGATCAGCTGAAACCTCCCGAAGAGGAGATTATCTGGATAATACAAAGATCAGCCCTAGATCACGTCGGAACCTCCATAGATCCCATGGGAATCTCCAATAGTGGACCACATAAAAGGAGCCACAGAAAGAAGACTTAGAAGAACAGAGACTCCAGGAATCTTCTTTCCCAGTATCCTCTTGGATGGATGTGACATAACCTGTCTCCAACTTCAGCCAGCCAGTCATACTCTTTCCACTGTGAAAGACTGGTTCCCCCTCTGAAACTGTAAAAGTTAAATAAATCTCCCTTTCTCCCTTAAGTTGTTTGACTTTGGGTGTTCTCTCACAGCAATAGTTAGAGTAACCATTACAAAGATATTATGTAATTTTACCTTTTAAATACCAATAATATCCTGATACATTTTATTAGAATAGACTTTAGTTAAGGAGCAAGGGAAAGGGTGAACTTCTAGATTCATAGTTAGCATAGCCCTTCCAAAGTACTAGGGATGTCATAGATAGGAGTAATTGGTACTCACTTCTATAGATAGCATTAATTGAGTCTCATGGAGAACAGAAGGATATGATTAAAATTAACACATCAAGCGATCATGTAGTTGGTGTCATTTTCTATCTGAGATTTCACTGTGGTAAAAGGTAAAATTAAAAAGTTATGAACTAACCTCTTTACTGAATTATTCATGGTCCTATTACAAACAAGGAACTCATGCTTTAAGAAAGAAAGTATGAATAGAGAGCATAAGACAGAAGAAAACTAAACACTGATACAGTTCTATTGCATGAGTACAAATTGTGTGTGTTACAAATGTCTATTCACAGCTCTTGCCTACTGTATTAATTTTCTAATACAGCCATTGTAAAATACTACAAACTGAGTGGTTTAAAAACAGCATATGATCTTGTAGATCATAGGTAAGAATTCTGAAATTATTTTATCAGCTAAAATTAAAATGACAGTCAGACTTTTTCTTGAAACCGTAGGAAGAACCTTCTCCTTTGTATCGCTGGTTCTAGAGAAGCACACACAGCTTGTTTTATGGCTACCTATTCCACCCTCACCTTCAGCACCACTAGACCAAGTCCCCATCACATGGACCCAGTGCCCTCCTGTAGGAATAACTTCCTCTTTTGCCACAGCCTGGGGAATTTCACCATTGTATGTTCCATACAATCGGGTAGGACCCACCCAGATAACAGAAAACTCTAATGCCAGAGTCTCTTGCTGTGATTTCTTCACATCAGCCACTTTTCTTGAAAATATTCACATATTCAGAGGTGTTACAGTTAATTTTCCTTTTGTTGCTGTAAGGTTAGAGTCATATACAACTTAAGAGAAAGAAAAGGGGTATTTAGTTAGTTAGTTTCAGACGGAATATAGTTCCTTATGGAGGAATCGTGTGACAGAAGGCATGGCTTGGAGGCAGGAGCAGAAGGCTGGCTGGTTCTGGGCACCAAAGCCAACAGGAAGGAGGAGAGACCAAGAGTAAACTGAGAGGAAGGAGGGGCTGGCTACCACACTTCAGGGCTTGCATCCTGCAGGGTGCATTCCTCTAGCAACCTCTAACCTGTACGTTTAAAGTACAGATTATACTTTTATTCTTCTTTATTACAATAACCATGTATTCTTCTTTATACAATAACCATGACAAGAGGCCTTATAATGAAGGTTCCTTTAGTGTGTGTGTGTGTGTGTGTGTGTGTGTGTGTGTGTGTGTGTGTGTGTGTATGTGTTATGTGTTTGGAAGGGATTTGTCTGTACTGCCTACTAGACAATTTAGACTATTTTTTCCAACTAAAAGTAAATGTATTTTCAGGAGGCCTCAGTATGGTTCAGTAGGTAAAAGTGCTTGCAGCACAAGCCCAGTGACATGATCTAATCCCGGGAGCATAATGTGGAACCCATGAATTGTCCTCTGACTTCCACACATGCCTAGAGGCACACACACACACACACAGATGTGTGTTCGGACAGATGCTTAACCCAAGGAAATGCTTCTGTGTGCCACTAGCTCATTCTGAAAAGAAGCAACTGGAGAAGAATGGTTCATCTCTACCTACAGGTCCAGAGTTGTAGTCCCTTTCTGCTGGGAAGGCATTCAGCAGGAACAAGAGACTGTGTCACGTTGTGTTCATCAGAAAGCAGAGAGTGCACGGCAACCCCCAGCAGACTGCCAAACCTCAAACTCTCCCTCAGTCACCTGCTTCCTCCTGTGAGGAAGATCTGCCAGGTTCTGACATAGTGCCACCAGCTGCTGGCCAAATGTTCAAACTCATGAGCCTGTGGGAGCAATGCATGAAATTGAATCATAGCACAGAGCCTCACAGAAAAGAACATGCCTGACCTCTCACACACGTGTCAATAAATAATGAGGATGCTGTTAGATTTTATTTGCTCCATTCACTAACAAGAAGGCACAGAATAATTTCTAGATGGATAACAGCCCAGCAGACACTGGTCACAAAAATAAATTTTACTTTGCTAAGGCAGTGATTACTAATCTCAGTTTATCTTGATTAGTATGTTATTGTAAATAGGATGTCAGATTCTTTTATAAGCAATACTTATGATAGGAAGACAGACTTAAGCATAGTAAAACAGTGGTCTCTTCTCACTGAAGGAATTCCATGTAGCATAAGTTGACATAAGAAACCATCATTATCTTTAACACTGGGGAAAGCATTTTTATTACAGTGTCTTGGTCTTTCCTCCTGCCGTGGGTTATAGATGTCAGCATATTTTCATCCTATCCCAAGAGACTCAGTGATGATATAGGTTGTGAGACTTCATGACACAAAATTTGCTAGAATCCTGTGAACACCTGTCTTAATCCAAAAGTCCAGTGTCATAGTTAGATGCAGGTATCAACTTGACAGTTGAAGGTTCAAACTCTGGGCACATTTGTAGAGAATTCACCCAGTTTTATACCCAGAGCAGACCTACAGGAGATTGTTTAGTTGATGTGAACGATCACTGAGTGATGGTGGATGGGACCAGTCCCCAGGCACCTGAATAAAATGGAAAGAAGTGGTTGAGAAAGTTGACATCCTTCTGTAGTCATTGCCAGACATGCTGGTCTGGCAAGTAAAGATCGTCCCTCTCTCAGCTGTTACGTGGTTATAGTGTGGCCAGTTTACTCAGCCCTTGGTCTTAGTGTGGCTGTCCTGCCAAGCTGGACAAGGAACTGTGAGGGACTTTCCTGAGTGAGAATAAACCCTTTGTTCCTTTAAGCTGTTTTATCATGATTTCATTAGCAACCAAGCAGGCAAACTGCCAAACTGCTAGACCCACATCAAGAAGTGACTAGTAAAACCTGAGATGTGAGACTTACCTGAGGCAGTAAGAATACTGTCTACTTGACAGTAATGATGGAAAAAACAGAAAGGACAGGAGGGTGTAACCTGAAAACACATCTAAGATGAATTACTGAATTGCGATAAAACCTGTCACGTTCCCACCTGTAAATGTGGGAAAGTTGGAGAGCACGAAGAAAAGAAGAATAAAATCATATATTCGATAAATGTGATTTAAGGTAAAAAAAAAAGTGACGGCCACTGTCACGATGAGAAATCTGTGAATCATAAATACTACTTTCTAATTGAGTAATCATTAACCAGACCCATCTCCAGACCAATTTTCATGTTTTCCATCCCAGTCAAACAAAGAATTCTAGATTAAATTACAGCCAAGGTATTTGATTGCAGCACTCTTTGGCTGCGTGTATCATGTGACCCTCTGCACATTTACAAAACACATCTCACACTTCACGTTTTTCTCTTCTTTCCTATATATTTCCAGGTTATCACCATCTATTTTGTAATTTCACTTTCTCAACAAATGCTAAACTTTAACCCTGGCAAATTAGTTAATTTCAGCATGACTATACCATTACAATGCAATACAATGAAAAGCATAGATGGGTACCAGATGTCATATTTTCAATTAAAGTTAAGACAAAGAAATAAAAATAAAGAAAATAAGGAAAGTAGATAAAAAAGAAGAGGAAAAATGAGGAAGAAGAGGAAGAAGAACTAAAGGAAGCAAAAAGTAAGATGAAATTATATGTATATGTTAAATTTTAGTGTTGTTATTTCTAAAATTTGCTTAAGTAAACATCGTACTAATTCTATGTCAAACAAAGGCAAAGATTTTATCTTCCTTTGTAGCCTAGTTCTTACAGAAATTAAAACATAACAATCTGTTAGCTAATTGCTATTTATATGTGCTTAGACTTAAAATAAAAGGGACAATAACTTAGCTAGAGCTATTGTGTGTGTGTGTGTGTGTGTGTGTGTGTGTGTTGGTGGTTTTAAAAAGTGTAGCCAATGACTTTCAGAGAAACATACTACACTGAAGCTGAGTCATGCACAAAGTCTAAGTTAGACTTCACCATATGCTATCAGTTTCTGTGTAGATACACGTGGAATATTTTAATGTTTTTTGCCTTTTGATTTTAAAATTTCAGCTTCTTGAACCAAGGCTGGCTGCCAGTTGACTTCTTTGGTGTCAATCCCTTCATCAACCATAGACTTCTTCCTGTGTACCATAAGAAAAGCAAAAGGTTGTTTTCTAGAAATCACAAAAGTTGCAGAAGAGTCCAGTTGGAGTTGGGTTTTGGCACCTCCTTCCTTTTCAGATCCACTCCCCTCCCAGACCCAGCTACTTAGGGCTCCACTAACAGTCCACACACGTTTATACTCAGTGATATCACTTACCAAGACAGTCATTTCTGTTGCTGTGCGAGCCACAGGGAAACATTCGCCTCCTAGGGCTGAAAAGCATTTGATGAAATGAGCAAAGCTATATTGCTAAAACCAGAAAAAGAAATTGGCCAAACTTCCGTTAAGTATCCTTTCCTGAGCATAGCCTGCTGTTTCTTTTCACTGTTTTCTGACTGTTCCTGGGTTGAAGTTTATTTCATTTTGAAAGCCAGATATTAGCAATAAATGGAAATGAAATGCCTCTCTTCAAGGGTAGACGGGTTTACCAGAAATAGTTTTTGGATTTCTGGTTCCACAAATGACTCTGAAGTGACGTGACATTGGAGTTCTTGTAATAAATCCTTCAGTCATCACTGCTTACAGGTGGATTGTTGTTGACCATCAGCCTGAGGCACAATCCAGAAGGAGGAGACTTCGTTTCTACTTCTGTCTCTGCACTTGGAGCTGCTGTTTGAGGCTTGCTCTTCATACATCAGAGAGGCACCCTTGCCTCCTGTGGACACACTGCCAGTGTTCGGGTATTTGGAGAATGTCTCACAATTAGCTCATTCACATGCTGCCTGAAGCTCCACTGCAATGTGAACAGAAACTTGTCACACCTATTTCTAGTGAGCTAAGTATTGTATACTATACTGGACTTTTCTAATTGAGTGGTTCACTTTTTTTTTAACACCTCCATACCAAATCAAATAGAAAATCTTTCTGAAAATCATTTTTCTAATATTCAACTTTCATCGAAGCATATAATGACTTCCACAATGGGAAGATAGGATGGAATTTTATGAGGTTTCTGAACACTCAACATAGGACCTGTTTCTCTCTGTCTAGTTATATTCTTCCAGTGACAACATCTGTGCCCGCAGATATTTCAAAATTAGGTTACTACTGGAGTGTGCAGCATAGGCTGAATGCTAAGGCATTACTGATAATCAGAAAAAATCAATTGACTTTCATAGATTACTAGGTATGTGCACTGTGTCCCTCAAGATAATTTATAATATATAGGACTAATAGTGCACCTGAAGTCAAAGTCTTCAATAAAAAACTTATTGATCTATTTCTATGTGGTATTAATTTTTTTCAGAATTATCAAGTAAATTAACTAAACATAAGGAACTAGAACATGGGTCCCATAATAGTTTACTAAAATAAACCAACAAGATATAAAAGTCTGAACTATGAGAATGTGGTTAAATAAAATGTCATACTGGAATGGGTACTGGTCTGAGATTAAAACAGTAAGTCAGATAATGTACTAATTCACAACCAATATGATTCACAGAACTTGGACTTGTTATGTCAGGAGAACCATGAGTTCTGCTTCTTTCCTGACTCCAGGCTCTTAAGCAGTTGTCTCGTATTGGCCAACTACAGCAGTAAGAGAAAAAGAGTATAATTCTCAGCTTCTTTTTGGCATTGCCTTGGTTATTTCCTTGGTTTTTTTTTATATTTTGAAGTTTATTTGCCCTCAAAGAACTAAGATGAGAGGCCATTATGGGATTCATGGATGTTGCAATCAGAGACGTGACACTTATTTCTAGTCCTTATCTCATGCACTCATTATTCTACCTGTGTAATAAATAGATTGCCATTTTGAATAGGGTATCTGGAGATCATGCTTCATTACACTTCAGAGACTCTTTCCACGATACGGTATGACCAGAAGCCCATCCCAGCATTCACATGGGCAGGATGTCGGGTTTCTGATAGAAATCACAAATTCCACAAGCACAAGTCTATTATTAGAGTGAATTTTCTTGAGTGTGATGACCACATCAGGAGAAATACTGAGACAAATTTCCTAACAGTAGTATTACCCATAGACTGAAAGAGCATTTGGCACTCAACCTGAAGTCCTTTCCCACAACAGGAGTTTATTACTGAAAAGCACAACATGTAAAAGTGTGAAAATAAGGGTCTGAGTATTGCTTGTCCTTGATCATGGCAGATATGTAGTATAGCTATTTCCAAATTCACAAATGATGTTCTGACAGACATCATTACTGGCAGTGAAGGCAAATGTATTTCTGGTTAGCACATCTTTTCTGAAATGAGAAAATTGCTTCCTGTTGCTGGTTTAAGCAATTTGCCACTTGGTTTTTGACTTGTTCATAGGGAAAACTGAAATATAGATGTCTGGGTTTTGCTTTGTTATTGACATGTGGAGAATTCATCAAAGTGCAATCCACACTTCTTGTCAGTGACAACACTATTCACAATAGCTGATATGTGGTATCTAACATAGTGTCCATCAATGAAGGAGTGGTTTAGGAAAAATGTATTATGAACATTGAAATATTTACTCTCCTTTAAAGGAGTATACTTTGGTATGTTTTGGAAAGATGAAGCAGGGGGACACTATATTAAGCTAAAAAAAAAAAAAGCCAGGCACAGAAAGAAGCATAGTATGTGACCTCATCTATATATGGAATCTTAAAGCTCAAAATCTTAGAAACATAAAACGAAATGATTACAGAAGCTGGATAGCAATGATTATGGATAGGGAAAAAGAGGCATTGAATTCCCAATAGGGAAAACAATATGTTGTAGTGATCTATTGTACAGTAAAAGTAAGGATTCCATGCCATGTGTTTCAAAAATTGCTGGAATGATGGATATTGTCTACTGTAAGCACATCTTTCTGAGATGCCGTGAGTCAGTCTGGGTGAGCTGTAAGCTCTCTCAAGTCACAGTTTGGTCTCTCTGGTCACATCTCACTGGACGATGAATTCCCTGAGCCAAACATACACACCACACCTGGGCTTTGTAAGGACGAAGACACAATTGGTTCTTAAAATCATCTGTGAATTTTAATTTAATCTAAATTCTTTCAAATAGATTTTATACCAGCGTGCATTTTAAATTTCTTCTGCCAGTTTTTTGAAATATTTGAATATTTTCCAAAAGGTCTTCAATATATGCCAGAATTATAGTATATGCCAACACCCTTTACTTTAAATGTTTGTGATTTCATGTATGGGTACAAATTAGTTTGAGCACATTATTTTCTTAATTACATTTGCTTCGATTTTTCTCAAATTACTGAAAATATAAAGAAAATATAAAATGCCTGAGATATAGTTATATCGGCCAGATTCTATAACATAATGTAACATAATTTTAATCAAGTTAGAGACCTAAGAAAAGAAACCATTAGGAGATTTTAGAAACATGTCATTCTTCTGAAAATCAATTGGCATTTTCTTTTTGCTGTAATTTTCATGCTTTCTTAGAAGCATATGTATGTATGTGTCTGTCTATCATCTATCATGTATATATATGTATATATCATATTTATTATCTGTATAAAAACTCTTTTCAATGGCTATAATCTTAACTAGGTAATATTTTGGTAGTCTCTGATTATTACTTTTTATGCCATCAGAAATATAATAATACTAAAGTTCTAATAGCTACAACATACACACATATCAGAGTGGTTGTCTTATAAAATGATGAACAGTTCTTTCAAACATGCATATCTACCTTTAATCCTTAACTTAACATCTACATTTAAACTAGAAAATTGGAATTTAGTAACAATATTGACATAAATTTGTTTTTTTTTAATTCTCACAATGTGCTGCAATACATGACAGCTTTCAAAATTTATTATTGTGCTTTTTAAAATAGATTCATAATCATTATACATTTATCTACTTTTCTCTTTATATTTCAACTTCTCTGTCAGAGAAAAGATAATATTCCCTGGAGATCATAATAAATAAGGCTCTTTTAGACTGAAAACAATGGCTTGCCCTTCTCAGTGAACAAGGCCACTTCCTCTCACTGGAGAAGAGTTATTTCTGCATGTGGAGTGACCTTCACAGAGGTCATAACCACATAGCCATAGCAGCAGCTTTTCAAAGCTTGGAGTACACGATCATTTATTAAATATTTTGACAATGTTCTTGTCCCTGAATTTAGAGTAACATTAACAATCTCACTCACTGTTGTCACTAGCGTTATTGACTTTAGTAATGGAATCAAAATTCACTATACATTTAGATTTTCAAAAACTTATGTCACTGACATAAGCCTAACAAACAGAGTGACCATGCTGGGCAGATCTACACAGGACTTTGAGCCAATATTTGGATCCATGTCTTTCATGTTCTTTCATTGACAACTTTAATAATGAAAACAACAGCAATAATAATATAACAGTTCCAAAATTAGTTTTGCAGTCAAATGTAAATTAAAATTTAAAATAAAATGTGTTTCCCCCCCAAGAATCATAGTGATAGCACCATGCAAATAAAGCTGTGTGTCAGCTCTGATTGTTTTCTACTTTTCCCCCCATTTTCGTCTCCCAGCATGCACTTGTAAAGCCTGTGTTCCCCTGTAAGAGGTAATGCTACTGTGTTGCCAAACGGAAATAAAGAATGGCAAGTCTGAATTTATATTTAGACACATCTAAGTGTGTAGCCTTAGGATGCACATTCAGTTTCTTTTACCCTCGTGTTTACATTTCTTATTTTTATCATTATTTTATACTGTCATGCATGTAATATAGGTTAAACAACTTTGCTACATTCTAGAATGTACTTTTGAGATTAAAATGTAAAGCAGTATCATATGTATTTTTGATGATATCCTCAGTAAATATTGTCAAAAATTTAAAAAATAGCAAAGTGTTGCTGTACTAATTTCGCACTTAAATATATGAACAAACTGCACATATATAGCTTTTAAAAATATACAGATATGCATAAAATGAAGATCAGCAAAATAGCTTAATGAGTAAGCAAACCAGACACACTTATTTCCACTCCCATATTGGCTTCTGAATGATTGCATTTTTAATAGGAATAATCATTGGCTATAAACATTGAAAACATTGAGTTAATAGATGTGTAGTGTATGAAACTCAGCACAATATTCAAATCAAAATTTTAAAATCTGGGCATTACTATCAAAGCAAAAAGAATAATCCAGGATACCATGTCATCCGTTTTCAAACATGGCATCATCAGTTTTCAAAGGAACCATACAAAAATGTGATATAAAATTGTATATTATCTTCAGTAAGGAGTACCAAGTCCAGGGGTAAGTGACTCCAGGGCACAGCAGCTAGTTCCTCTGCTCCCCATTTTTTGGTAAAGACTGAGACAAAAAATTTTTTTATTAGCAGCAGTATAGAAAAACTTATCTCTTTATCTAGTATGGCTGCATCCCTTTGGATGAGGTTGTGATAGATCTCTTCATGCAGCCACCCTCTCCACAAAGGAAGTTTCCATTGTGAATGCAAATTTGACTGCTTACTGTTGCAGTTTTGCATACTTATTACTGTATGGTGTTTATTTAATGGGTATAGCTTTAGTAAGGAAACCTACCTCTCTTTCACGTAATTAAGGACAAGTGACATTATCCTGTACAGGTTTGTGAGTTTTAGTACCATTAAAAGCCTCCTTAGAAAAAAATGAATAATGAATCTAGGCCTAGAGGTTATTATAAAAAAATCTTTTAGTGTGATCTATATAAATAGGGCAAAATTAGACTATTTTATTGTGGAAAACACTTAGGAAACCTATGCATAAATGATGAAAGTATATCTTTTTAATCTCTGTTTTCAAACAATAATAATCTTAAAGATAAGCTAGACAAATTTAATTCAATTACCTGGCCAGTACTTCTTGGTGACATGAACTGCCACATACATACTTATGGGAGCTTAGGTCACCATTTCTTGTCATAAGAAATGCACTTAGAAACACAGTCAAAACTAAATATGTTTTATGATGGCAGGGTCATTCTTTTTTTTCTGAATTTGGGTCTTCTTTAATTCCTCAACTATTTATGTGAGTTGTGCCAGCTAATGACTATCATCCTTGAATTCTAGTGAGTGGTCTTTGCTGATTTACTAAATAATCAGAAAACTCAGAGTATCTTTTCCAAACATGGTTTAGGAGAAGTTATTATCCCAACATATTAAAGTGGTAAAGGAGCCTGGGCACTCACATGTAGCCACATATATACATGAATTTACAGTTAAATGAGTTTTGGAAACATTAGGTGAACCTAAGCTTTAAGAAGACTTGCTTCCCTGAGTCAATAAAAATAGCCTTCTCTATTGTCTTACAGGCTATCTATTTTTTAATTTTTTAAAAAAATTGCAAACGTGAATATAGTGAATTTGTAATTTAAACCCTTACCCCCAAATCCTGTCCTCCATATTTTTCATCTTACAACTCCTTGCTTCTCTTGTTAAATTCCCTCCTACTTACAAATTATTTTGCTCCTGTGACTCACTGTGTTTTTGCAGATATGAAAACTCAGCCTCTGTGTTCTTGGTTGACAAATTTAACAGAACATGTGAGATTCAAAGAACTGTATGATTTTCAAAAACATGAATTATATAAATATATTATTTCAAAATAAGAATGCACAGTTTCAATTGAATATTACTTTTTTATCCATTAATCAAATTTGTTCTTTTATAATTTTGTACAAGTATATAATGCATTCTGATTACTGTCACCCCTCCCATCTTTTGTCTTCCTCTACTCCGCCATCAAACCCCTGCCTAATATTCTTGCCTTTTTATTTTGCATTATGATCTGCTGAATTTACCCAGGGACATTTGTGTGGTCATAGATTGGAACTATGTTTGGAGCCTAATTCAACTTCTTCATGAATCTATCAACAGCCAATGATTCCACGGGGGGGGGGGGATAGGGCTCTATGTGTTCTCCTCATGGATGACTGACTTATTACATGGTCCACCTTGTGTACATCTAGTGTGGGTTAGAACAGCTGATGTAAGTTCATAATTACAATGGGTGTCTCGTTTTAAAAGATGCCTTAATGCCTCTGTTTGTATTCTGGCCCTTATCTTCTATCTTTCCCCTCTTCAACAACATCCTGCCCTGTTGGCTAGCATTCACAGTGCTGAAAGATGATTTGCAACCTGTAGAGGGAAAAGGCATCAAAAGTCTTACCTACCTGCGAATACAACAAACTATGATATTTTCTGGCTAGGCAAAATAAGCCCACTGATGTAATAGTGGCACATTTTTAATGGGGGTAACCAAATACTCTCTGCTTGAATTTGAGGCTAAATCCACAGGAAGGAATCCATGCTTGTACTGTGATCCTGTCAAAAACTGGCTTATGGGTAGGTCAGTAGCTTTTAAGGGGCAACTAATTACCACTGTTGAACTAAACTGACATAGTATTAAACTGCCTTCTATATATCTAACTTTATGTATACAAACAAATGGTATTCTCAGAGCAACTTCTCTTTGAAATGAATGGCAATGAAAGTAGAGTTTCACAGTTGTCAAGGGAGGTAAGATTACACGATGCTCAGCACTAACAAGACATTTATAACTCCTTCTCTAAGACTCAGTTCTCACTGATTAAAGTAATCTTTAGCTTTAAATACCACCCATGTAAGAGATCCTTGGGGAATTAACTCTTTCGCATTTTAGAGTTTCAAAAATATTTGAGATGGCTCAGGGGTTAAGACTCTGTCTCTAAAGCAGAAGGGCCTGAGTCTGAATACCAGGTCCCACATAAAAATGCCAGGTGGAAATGGTGGTGGCTGGCACATCTGTCCCTGGTGGGTGGAGCTTGAGAAATCCCAGATTACAGCAAAAAAGGAGGTAGAAGCAATCCATGATGCTTGGTCCTCTATAGGGACATATAATGCACACACACACACACACACAAGATAGACAGACAGACAGACAGAGACAGAGAGACAGATAGATAGATAGATAGGTAGATAGATGATAGATAGATAGATAGATAGATAAAAAAATTTGGTCTAAGACTTCTTCCACTGTGACAGTACAGATAATATAGAGAATCACACAATTTGAATGTTAATCGTGTGATTAAACCCAACTGAGCATAGCTTTATTAAAAGGTCATTTATCTTTTTTTTCCTAATTTATGCTTTCTTTTGAGCTACTTTTTGCTTAAGTTGATATAGAAAGTCATAAAATAATACGCATGTTATCATTGTGTTAAAAATCAGCACTGCTCATATTTCTACTAGAGTCTTTCCTTGCTGCTATTCTCAGTTTCATATTGCAAATATACTACATCACCTATATATGTGGGGTTTTTTTTTGTACTATCACATTTTCTCAAATCTTACATTAATAAGTACAATTTAATTCTAAATGAAATGAGTAACAACCATAAGTGTAATCAAATAAAGTTCAAAAATTATTTATGATAAAATAGGAGTGATACAATTTACAACAAGAATATTGGAGATATCTATGAAAGCTTTGTGGGTTAAAATTATGTATGTCATATTTTATTTATATAACTTCCCACTACTTAAATTTTTTTCCAATTATTATTTTAAAAATAACTCTCCATTTAACATCTTTGCAGATATATTTGTAAACAAAAACATTATCCAAGTATAAATTGCTAATATAAAAATTACAATTTTGGAAGACATTTATAGTTTTAATTATTTTGATAAACAACTAAAAGTTCCATTTTGTAGCAATTTATAGATGTGAATACTATTTAATTTACAGTATCATAGGAAGATTTCAGACTAAGCAGATATGTTATTCTCTCCTCCATCCACAAAAGACATTAAAGAAATTTTAAGAGATAAGAAGGATATAAATTCATAAGTATTAAAAACAGTGAGCATCATAAAAATATCATCAGGAAGTTTGAAAACTTTGTGAAGTTGAAAACATGTAGATCATAATGTTAAATGAATCACAAATTTCAGGCAATAAGTGAGATATACTCAATTTTGGTAACTGCATAGATAAAACTCAAAATATATTTTATTTGAAATTAGCAGATCTAATAATTGTGAATGTAATATACTGGAAAGAATTTACATCTGCAAGGCTGATTGACTTGATTAGACCCTCAATTATGTGGAAAGATCTGGAATGTTGCAAATCTAAACCCAAATTGTCTTGGGCCATCCACAGCTCCTTTGATAGTCTCAGCTAACCTTATTATGGACATTAGATAGAACTTTTGGATTATACATCTAGCCTCCTGGCTTCCACCAGAAAAATGTTGATATGTCTTCAAACAGCATCTAAGGTCTAAATCAGAGATTTCTCCCACTTCTCTGTAACCTGCCTACCTAGAGTATTTCCACCATTGCATTTAAAATTATTTTGATTTGTGGTTTCCTTTGTTGTACAATGAGAAAAATATATAGAAATTCATCCCAGTAGAACACATACAATCAGAGATAGTTTTAATCTGTGTTCCTGGTCCATGGTCACTCATATTTGACTCCAGAATAAAACTGCCTCCCCTTTTGAAGTGAGAGTTGATATTTGTAGTCTGCGAAAATGATAAAAAAATGATGAAATGCAAGAAATTATGAAAGAAAGTGGAAAAAGAGTGGAAGAGAGGAAGAAAATAGAGGTTGGATAAGACACACTGAAATCTCAAAAACTTTAAATATATACTCAGTAAACTCATAGTCTTATCAGAATGTATGTCTTCATCCCACATTAAAATGTTTTAACTCTTTTTTTATGTTGAATATATCTTTATTTATTTTTTAATTTATTATTTCTACTCATGCAAACTTGATAGTTTCCCCATTTCCTCCCTCCCTCTACTCCTCCCTGGATCCCTTTACTCCCTCTTCCCTTTTTTACTTCCTTTCCCCCCTCCCTCCCTTTCTCCTAGTGCCCCCCCCCATTCCTGGAGCATCCTTTAGAATGTATGTCAAACTTTCCTCTGGGTCCTCCTCTCTGATGAGGCAGTAAGGACTCAGTAACATTGCCTAGAGCTCTTTCTTGTGTTCCCCTTTAGTATAGGAACACTATTGTGGCTGTTAATCCCTTGTCTCTGGAGCCTGTGATCCATGCTAGACTTTGGGGAGTCATGATGACATGTTAGTCATCATGCAGGTCATGCAAAGACCTATTATGATTACTTTGGCCCTAACGTGTGTGAAGTATCTTGGAGTATCTTAAAATGTTTTAACTCTTAATAGGTTAGAAATTCCACTTTAAAAAAATTCATAAGACATTGCAGTGTGGAACAAAGCCTGTTATTTAAGCACACAATATTTTGACCACAGTGGTTTCTAAACTACCCATGATAACTCTTATAGTTGGACATGTGGTTATATTATGTATATAGCCCATTTTTTGAATATTAATTTCACTTTTAATGAAGCTTCTACTCACTGAAATTTAATTTTCTATGATTATTTTGGAAAGAAACTGAAATACAGATTTGCTCTTTCAGATTTAAGAGCACATGATTTAAACCTTGCAGATGACATTACCAGGAACAGAATATGAAGATGGTAATTAAGTCAACAAGAAATGGATTCAGGACTCAGGTGCAGGTTTAGTTCTAGCACACCAATGATGAAATCTTTTTTAGAAGTATTTTTATTCTTGTGGCATTGCATATATGAATATAATGAACTTATGATATTTTCATCCCTTAGTCCCTGGTCTCCTTGCCTCTCTTCTTCCTATTGCAAACTTTTTTCTCCCCGGTCAGAACTCCCTCCTGTTTCCAAATTTTTTGAATTTGTGTACCACTGGATTTCATCTGGTTTACCTTTGATGAGCTATGCCTGAATACTCGCTGGAGCATGAATCATATATCAGCAGGTAGGCATATCAGTGAGGAGAGTTTTTTCTATTTCTTCTCTATTAGCATTAGTACTCATCAATCTCTAAGGGAGGCCTGGGACCTCTTCATGTCTTTCCCTTTTTATGGCGAGATGCTGATAGGACAATTACCATGCAGATTTGGTAGAAATATACATACATGTATTAAAATCATGGATTTCATAATCTTGTCATGTTCAGAAGATAATGTTTGGCTATATCCCTGTCCCACTTCAGGTTTTTGAGGTTTGTGGTGCGTATGGTGTAAATGTTATGTTTGGGGCCCAAGCTATCCATAGTCAGCTATTTTAAGCCCTTTGGCTAGTTGTGTTTTTCTATAATAAACACCTTCAGTTGCAGAAGGAATCTTCTAGGTTGAGTGCTGAGTGTTCTTCTAATCAATGGGTATGACAGTATTTTATAAAGTAGTTTGATGCAGTGCCTTTATAGCTAAACCTTCATATCCTACACTCCTCCTGGGACCTATGTCTTCCTCTTTCATAGGTTCTTATTCTAGTTCACAAAAAATCATGCATTAAGAATGTATTAAAGTATTTTTCTCAGATTGTTGCTTTTGGTCATGGTCTAAATTGGTTGCGTTCCGTTATTAGCTGTTATTCAGGGAAATGAAATACCCTCCCACACACAGAGATTGGCAAAAGTAGCAAGGAATGTGTATTCAGCTAACCAGTAGAAAGACCTGATACTTTACAACAGAACATCACACTACATGAATGAAGACAATTGAGGATTCCCTCTATTATCTGGGTTCAAGACGAAAGGAGTTTTATAGGTGGAGTTCAAGAGGATTCTAGTGACTATGTTATATAGTCTTGGTAGTATCTTTGGTCATTGAGCATGATCCTTCTTATATGATTTCAATTATGTGCATGTCTAATTATATGCAGACATAAGATGACAAACAGGGGCTTCTCTCTGTCTCACATGGAGAAGGACACAGCTTGCCCGACTGATCATGAAGTCTATTCTGAATTGGTCAGTTACACATCGTGCCCAGTCTGTGTTCCAAGAAGTGTTCGAATAGAAATGGGACATAATCAACACTTTGTTGAGGAAAGTATTTCATTTCATCATTCAAAGAAAGTGTATGTCTCATGTAGGTGCAGTTGTTAGGTTGCTAAAGGTCATTAAGAGCATTGTTCAGAGATGGACATGTGCACAGGGCAAATATAGTGGACTTCCAGGGTGATAAGTTCCTCCTCATGTCTGCCTTAGGACTAGCGACTCCTGATATTTTCCTTCCCTATACAAATGACAACTCCATTTAGTTTCTTTACCTTAGCCAGCTCGCTATTCATTCATTTAATGTATTTTTTTTGCTTCTATTTGTTTGAATTCTTGGTGTGTTTGTTTTCTTTGACATGTGGTCTCTGTCTATGGTAGGAAAGTCTGCACTTCACCATGTACCTGTTTCCACCCCCAGAGTGTTCTTACTGCTGAAATGAAGCCACCACACCCAGAATCTTTGATGAGAATTTATGCACATGGCCCCACAAAGCTAACACTGAAGTTAGGAAATATAAACTATTTCTGACAGATTTATGCAAAAACCTTGAAGCAAGTTCTCTATTATTATAATACTTAAGAAGGATGGGCTAAATACTGAGGGACCAAGATCACACTTTTAAGTATATACTGCATAATTTTCTTATATATTTTGATCATTTCATCATTTTCTTTTGCCTCACTAAAGTATAAATTTAACAAAGAGTGTTCTGTGTATTTTTTAATTGTTTGCTCTCTCTCTCTACTTGTTTAGTTCATAACTATAAATCACATAACAATTTCATAAACAATATACTACAGTATTTATCAAGTGAAGTCTTTCTATGCATATTAATATGTTACTAACTTCATATTAAATTTCACATTGTTGGAGAATAGTTTTCCATAATTTTAATAATGCACATTACCATAATAGTTAATTATATTAATATATCATTAACATTAACCTCCATACTGATCAATACAGTTTGGTGACTGCAGGAAAATAAGCACAATGCAGTGCATGTGTCCCCTTTTTCCATCTCTATGTATATGCAGAACTGGTAGATATATGTGCATGTGTGTCTACATGTGTGGTGACTGGGAATTGATAAGAGAATGATCAACTGCTTTTCTGTATTCTCCTTCTGGACACAAGGTCTCTAAACAAACCCAGAACTCAGTGAACGGTTTAGTCTGTTTTGTTGTTTGGTCTGGCTGTTCCCAGTCTCTGCCTTCCAAGGCTGGAACTAGAGGCAAGTCACCAAACACACCTAGCGTTTCACATGGAATCTTAGAATCTGAACTCCAGTCTTTTTCCTTGTGTGACTTGACTGTTGAGTCATCTCTCCAGCCCACTTAATGATTTTTTGTAGATAAATCATCTTTAATTTTGTTAAATATATTAAAAATTATGTTATACATTTTATTCCCAATTGTACAGTTTTTAATATGTTACTCTTACTTAAATTTAATATTTTAAATTAAAATAATACAAAATAGGGTCTTGCCTTTGTTTAATTTCAGTAAAGAGTTATGGGCAGAGGCAGAAATGAAAGTAGCCTCATTTCTCACCCTGAAAAGCAGACTGGGTAATAACAGAGTGTAAAGCCAACCAAAGATAGAACAATACAGGATGATTTTCTAAATCATTCTTGAGCTTCCACAGGAACACATAGTGCTCTCTGATAAGCACACACACACACACACACACACACACACACACATGAACACATGCAAAAAAATGAGAAAGACTGTGAGTTGATGACATAAAAACAGGAATTAATTTTGGAATGGGATATTAAAATAAAGACACAATTGTAAATAAGCTTTCAACTTCTGACAGGAAGTAAAATAATATAAACTTGAGTATCTTTGAAAATCTATTTCTGTGTACTGCACATTTGAAGGAGAGTTTTCTTGAGTGAGAATGACACAGTTTTCTCTTTTAGTCTAAGACATAGTCAAAATTCTAAGTTTTATGTTGTTCCAGGATAGAAAAGATGATTTCAACATCTCTGTCATGAGCATCTAGCATAATTTTAAAAAAACATAGAGGTTTCTGTAAATGTTACTTAATATTAAAGTTTAAATACCACAGATATTGGATTATTACTCCATAAATACAATTACAGTACAGTCTGTTGACTAAAATTGACAAAGGTCATTTCCATAGCACAAACTTGTACATCATTGCTTCATTTGTGGGGCTTTATCAATTTATTATGAAAATTAAAGATCAAAATTACATGTATTTCTTATTATTTTTATCATTGTCATTATTTAACCCTAAATTGTATAGCTAATAACTGGGTCACTCATTATGATTATAGAGAATGCAAGTTAAAAACTTTGATGAGCTGAATAAAGTTACCAGAAAGATGTGTACATGACCATCCGGGAAACTACTCAATTATAAATTATTATGGTTGCATTCTGCTGTCAACTTGATCGTTGCAAACTGTTTGGGTGTGGCTGTGGAGGATTATTGGTTGGAATGGCACCTGAACAAGTCTGCAGGTACTTGATTGATTGCTGTGGAAAACCAGCCCACAGTGGGTGGTACTTTCCAGCGGTGGACCAGATAGTGGGAGGTGCAAGGAGGAGGGACTTGCTTTTCCTAATCTTGTGTCGATTTGCTGTGGAGTCCACTCTGCAAGCATTGTGCACTTTTAAAGCTTCATGGCCTTCTTTGTTGGCGCTGAAGCTGCCTGCGTCCTTGGCGGACTCGGAGTTTCATCTTTTCCACCACGTTGTTGCTGTTCCGCCAGCCTGGCCTTTAGGCCTTGCTGCTGTTTGCTGTTCATCGTCACCGCCATGGTCAGAGCTCAGCTGTTCTTCACGGATGCTGGAACTCTCCAGAGAAGTAAAGGCTTGAGACCTTGGGATCTTTTGGCTTTGTGCAACACTCCAGTAAAGAAGGAAGCAGCTACAGGCCGGTACTTTGAAGGGCACTTTTTTTTTATTGTGAGTTATTTTAATAAAATTATATATTACATTCTATAGATTCTGCTTCTTTAGAAAACCCTAATACACAAACCAAAAGGCAATGGAGGTGAAAGAATCTTACCAGCATAGTAATATCACCCATGTAAATATAACATAACCAAAGCAGTATAACAAAAAAAGGTGGAGTAGACCAGAACAACATTCTTTGCCAGAAATTCCTCCTACCATCTGACTTTGAATCTGACCAATGACAATGACCAATGTCACCAGACAAAGGGATGAGGTAGCTCCCAGAACCTGGGAATGGCTCTGAGTTAATAGTTAGCCTTGAAGCTAGGAGGAACTAAATGTGCTCACATGAATAAACAATGAAGGGTATCTTCCAATAAAACCTCCAGGAATCAACACCACTGACTCTTGTGCTCCACCTATAACATCCCTGCTTGGTTTCTTTATTTTATTTTGTTTTTCTCACCCCTTTAATCACCATTCCTATTTTCCCATTGTTTCCCCCTACAATGTTTCAGCTCTTCTGCCAGACTCCCTCCCGTGTTCAAATCTTTTCAGTTCTGTGGCCCACTGTGTTCTGTCTAATTTTCCTTTGATGACATAAGCCTGACATGATACAGGTTCGAGAAAGCAGTACAGTGGGTATATAATACAGGAAGGCATCTTAATTTTCTTACCTATCAGTATTAATCATCATTAGTCTCTCAGGGAGGCATGAAGCTTCTTGAGATCTTTCCCTCATCCAGGTAAGATGTCAATAGGGCAGTTCCTTTGCAGTTCTTGTGAAAGTTTGCATGTCCGATGTAAAATAATGGATACCACAAACCTGTCATGTCCGGGAGACAATGTCTAGCCTACCACTGTACCACTTCAGACTTTTACAGTCTTATCACCCCCTCTTTCTTGATGTCCCTTGACCTGTTTAGAGCCAATAAATCTTCAGTCACTTAATTTTTGCAATTTGTCTAGCTGTGCTTTCCTGTAGTAAATGCCTTCTGTTGCAGAAGAAGGCTTTGAAGTTGAGTCCTGCATACTCCTGCAATACATGGGATATAAAAACAAATGACTAAAAGACAAATTAATATAGTGTCTTCACAGCTAAACTTTCATAGCCTGATCTTAACCTTGGTCCTATGTCCTCACCTTTTACAGATTCTTATTCTAGTTTACACTAACAGAAATGTGTTCCCTTGTCTGCAAAATGTAATATTAAGCGAGATATCTCAGACAGAGAAAGACAAACACCACATGTTCTCTCTTAAGAATGGGGGCCTGCTGGGCAGGGAGAGAGAGGACAGGGGTACCTCTTGAGCTTGTGTGATTAGGAAAAAATAAAATAAAGAACCTGGCATGCAACAAGGTAAGAACCTCTATCTAATAAGATACTTATTTCAAAAATACATTTTACTTTAAAGAAAAGAAAAAAAATAGAAAAAGAAAAAGAATGGACAGTCCCTTTACAGAGGAACACAGGGAAAGACAGGGCAAAACAACAAAAGCCCTTGGGATGCCTCACCTAGACCTAGACTCAGTTCAACAGTGCTAGGAGACCAGCTATGTGAGGCTCTCTAGCTGATTCATATCCACCAGGAAGGTAAGATAATAAAGTTGGGTTATTTACATGATGCCAGTTTCATTACTTATGGCAGCAATGGACTAGTACACCAAATCTTATCAATTCTCTTTCAAGGGGGAAAGTACCTATTTCACCTAAATTGTTATAAATGTGCTAAAAGCATGTGTGCATACATATACACACAAACCCACTGGAAATGTCTATGATTGAGACAACTTTTTCCTAACTTTCATGTCCCCATGATAACCTTTGGAGTAAAAGCAATTTAAATTTAGAGCAGAAAATACCAGTGGGGCTTTATATTTATTGAAATGTAGTAAACACTAATATTCCCTCATTTCAGTTTAATAGCAACCTTCAAGTATATACCTTATTAGTTTAACCTTTATTAGATCATTTCCAAAGGTCTTGGGAAATCTGCATTGATATGGAATTCACAATCTAAGCATTAGCAGCTTCTTTACACTTAAATGAGACTGGTATAAGATTTGAATATTTGGGGTCTTCGAAATAAACTAATCTGTTGTGCTAGGTTTTATATAGTATGCTTTAATGTATTCTGTATTGCCCCTGCCATCCTTTTTATGTCACAGGCAGAGAATAATAACTATCAGAAGCTGGAGAGATTATTGTTGACAGAAGATCCAAGAATAACTCACTGTGACCATAAAATCTCACAGTGAGCTTATCATTAGATAAAAAGAATATGTGTTTAGAAATATCCTACTGTAAAGTAAGTAGTCTACATCAAAAGAAATGTCATATTTCTGCGTGAGGTTTAGCTCTTACATTATTCCTTAACATACCACAATATATAATGAAGAACGTTTGTGAACCACAGTGGATAATATAATGCTGGCATTGGAAATACAGCATTCAGTTCTCTAGAGAACCTTACGATACTCTGCATAGAGGTCTGTGTATACTTAGATACGTCATTGCCAATTCTTCTTCTGATCATTATCTGAGCAGTAGCATGAATGCTATGCGCTATGTGTAATTTTCATCATAGATCACATGGTTTATCTACTTCACTCTTAGACCATTTCTATTTTTTCATTATTTTGTTTTTTTTTCATTTAAATTTTTGACTTGAGATAGTATCTCATGATGTAGCTGAGATTAATATTGAATTTGAGATTCCTTTGACACAGACTCCTAAATGCTGGAGTTATAGGTAGTACTAACTATTATTGTCTTCATCTCTCAGTTTTCCACTTTGCTGAGAATACAGTCTCATGCCCCCAAGCCTGGATCTGTGACAACTTGAGATGATTATGATATATTCAAATACAAAAAGTATTTGCTATCTTTTCCCAGAATAACCCATATGCTAGACCTTAGTGAAATATATCATTGTTCACAGAGAGTGGAAAACATTCCCTGTGTCTTTTAAACAGTACATATAGTATTGACAAAATAGAAGACTTTAGGTTGTGGATAGTTTCAGTCTGGATGCTTGTACCACTAAGAATCTAACAATACCAACTCTGAAAATATGAAAAGTCTGAAATGAAAGATTCTCAGTGACCTTTCGAATCAACTCAGAAGACCCTGCGCAACTCAAAACCGTACATCGAGATCATTTGTTATTCTTCACAGCATTGTTAAGGTTTCTCTCTCCCTTCTGAACATACATATTACAACTAAATCTATGCTTGTCCACATTTCTTATTCTAGCTACATTCAAAATTAATGATGACCTTTGGGTCTGTGTTCAGTCATGCGAATAGCAAGAGATTTACCAAGTATCTCCCTTTTTAATGCCTTCATTAGCTTCATCAGAGATAAGTTTTACTATGTAATTAAAGAAGCAGGAACATTACAATGCACCCAGCCTACTGTATCAGGTTATGGCTTTTAACAACAGGGCAAGCAGTGAGAAATGTGTAGAAATTGAAAATATAAGCACAAGAAGGTTATCCAGTAAAATGTTGGAGAATGTGGAAAATCATGCAGGGGTTTTTATTTTACCAACATTTTAATGTAGAAAATTAAGATTAACATTAAGATGCTTGTTTTGCTTGAAAATAGTAATGCAGCTATGGAGACTAGCAAATAGTAGAATAGAAAATCCCAACACACATACCTACCTCTTCAAGAACATATAGAAAATCCCAGTATGCATATCGCTATAGGAATATTGATCATATTAGCCATCCATGAATAAAAATACATTTTTATTGAAGTTAAAGGAGTAAGTTAGAAATGATAGAACAAAGACACGGCTGGGGATATAACACAAAGAAAAGAAATTTAGTAACCACATGCCATGCCTGAAAAGTAAACCAAAGAGCTTGGGGAGATTTAGCACCACAGGAGGACGGAAGAGAGAAACCAGCACTGTCCTTCACCAATACAGGGAGTCCAGGATTAGCAGATCCCTCTGACTATGCACTCCAAGTCAGTACCTGGAAACCGAGCCTGTAGGACTGTCCCAATGTGTGTGACACCCCATCCCACCACACCAAGTGTGACCTGTTGATCTGTGAACAGAGCCTAAATGTTATTAAAATCCCCTATGACTTTCTTCACCATTAATGATCAAACACTCCTAAATTTGTGTGGAAGTACTAAAGATTGAAACTCCAAGGTAATCTGAAGAGAAAAGAACCAAGAAGAAGTGTGCTCTCACTCCACCTTCAAAATAAACTGCTAAGCTATAGTAATTAGATCAGTAGGGTAGAGAAAAACTGCAATCACAAAAAACAATAGTGCCGGGGTAAAAATGTACACATGTATGGTTATTGAATGTTTGACCAAAGTTATTAATGCACTTTTACCAAAGTGTTTATAATTCATAATGAGTGAAGGAGATTCTCTTAGCAGCCAATAAAATGTGCTGACACAACTAGGTACTCAAATGCCTTAGGAATTTATCTATTTCATCCCTTATGAAATGCACAAAAATAACCTGAAATTAGCTTAAGGAAGTAAACATAAGAGATAAACCTATGAAACTACTAGAGGAAAGACAGGAAATATTAATGGTCTTAATCTGAAACACATATTTAATCATGACTTCTGAATGCAAACACCAGAAAAGCAACAAACATGATCAAATACTGGTAAATATGTGGAGAAAAGTTAACATTTGTGTAGGAGATAGGAATGTAAAAGGAGTGGTTATTATAGAAAACATCATGGAAGTGCACTTTTTAAAAAGTACCATGATTTCATATGCAAGCTGTCCCCACAGGCTTCAGTTTGGGAAAATCTTTAGTTTGGGAAAATCATGGTACCTTTAGGAGGTAGAGGCTTCATGGGCTTTGATGTTGGTCAGCACTGCCCTGCTTGAGTGAAGTATTTGCTCTTAAGCTTGTAACCACTCTCTGCTTCCATGATGCCTTCAGTGACTTAGGCCTTCTCCAGATTCTGCTGCCAGCAGTGCAATTTCCACCAAGAAAGACTGTGTCTCCCCTCTGAAACCATAAGGTGAATAAATCTCCCTTTCTCTCTCTAAATTACTTAAGCTTGAGTCTTGTCTCACAGCAACAGGTAAGAGTAACTGTTGTACACAGCATCCAGTAATCCCAGGGCACATAAGCAAAGGAAATGAAATCAGTCAATAGATAAATGTGTGCTCTTCTGGTCACTCTATGGTGGTTAATTTCAGCTTGCCACTTAGGCGAAGGGCTTTAGGCACACCTATGAGGACATATGTAATTAAGGTAGCACTCTGGAAAAGTCTGCACAAGATTGTCTTGATTGCATAGACGATGTGAGAACACCCAGCCTTCAGCGGATGAAATCATTTCCCTGTCAGTAAATAAATGGAGAAAGCTAGCTAATTACTAGCAGCAGGCAGAAAGGCAAATATGAAGCCATCCATGCTATCCTTGCCCTCTCTTTTTACTGTAGGTGTGACATGACCTAGTCTCTCACCTCCCAATAACGTGCTTTACCTGTTATGACAGTCAGTCACATGCTCCTGGTCATATGCTCCAATGAAAACTCTTCATTCCTCAGTTCTGTGAATCTAATAGCTATTAGAACAAGGAGTTACAAAGCTAAAGCATTGTAGTGGTGGTCATAATAATCAAGATACAAAGGAAATCTAAGTGACTCTCAATAGATGGACAGACACCCAGCACATTATGGTTTGAAATTTAACAAGGGGAAATGCTGTCAGCTGTAACAACGTGGACGGACCCTAAAGACACTATGTCAAGTGACATAAACCAAGCTTACCAAAACAGTACTGTCCAATTCATCAAAGTTTGGAGTCTGAAATTTTAACTCTAAGTGTAAGGATAAAATGATAGTTACAGGCCAGGGGATGACATACAGTGCCCAGCAGAATGGAGTGAAGGGAATTGCAGGAGCAGCAAAACTGCAAAAGAAAATCAACAAACCACAATCCAGAACTTCAGAGACTCTATATCAATCACATAGAACTAGGCCAGCCTAATCTCTCCCCATCCTGGAGCTCAGGGACATTTGCGGAAGAGGGGGCGGTAAGATTGTAAGAGCAAAAGGATGGGAGGAGCAACGATTTGCAAGATTCTCAACAATAGTTGGGGCCAAAGCAATCATAATGGGACTTTGCATGCCCTACGCAATGTCCAGTGCACTGTTGCCTTCATAAAGTCTAGCATCTGTTAAGGGCACCGAGACCCCTGGAGGCAAGGGATTGACAGCCATAGTAGTGATCTTATGCTTAAGGGGAACAAGAGAAAGGGCTTATGGAAATGCCACTGGGTCCTTATATGTCATCAGAGAGGAGGACCCAGTGGAGAGTTAGGCGTACACAATAAAGGACTCTCTGGGAATTGGGGGGGAGGCACTGGGGAAAGGGGAGGGGGAGGAGGGGGGAGGGAGGGAACTGGTAAAAAATTTTAAAATGTATAATTAAATTTTTAATAAAAAAAATAATAAAAAATGTATTATAAAAAAAATGATAGTTACAGGGGCTGAAAATGGGCAGGTGAATATTGAGGACTTTTTAGTCAGAAGGTACAATATGCCAGCTGAATAGAAGAAATAAATTCAAAGTATTTCTTATATAAAAATAATGCCTGTAATAACAATGTATATTAAGGTATATTCTGAAAATAACTAGTGTTTTAGATTTTCTATATCCTCATGACTATGAAAGATAATACATAAGAAAAGTATATATTAATTAGCCAAAGTGAGCCATGCAACAGTATATACAAATTTTCAAAATTGGGTGAAATTACCCACTATATTATTTATAAATTTAAAGTGCTCTAAAATCTGCAACTCATCATTTTTTAAAATTTTTTATTATTATTTCCGCTCGTACAAACATAATAGGTACACCGGTTCCCTCCCTCCCTCCTCCTACCCCCTCACCCCCTGCTCCCCCTCCCCTCACCCCTCCCTCCTCATCTCCCAGTGCCTCCCACCCCAATTCCCAGAGAATCCTTTAATGTGCATCCCTGACTCTCCTCTGGGCCCTCCTCTCCCATGACGTACAAGGACCCCAGTGGCATTTCCCTGAACCATTTCCTGTGTTCCCCTTAGGTATAGGAACACTACTGTGGCTGCTAATCCCTTGCCTCCAAGGATGTTGGTGCCTTTAGCAGATGCTAGACTTTGTGAGGTCAATAGTGTGTTGGACATTGCACAGTGCAACTCATCATTTTAAGACTTCATCTCACAATGAGAAAATAATTTTTGCAATGCACATGAAAAGAAATTTCAATAATGTCAAATAGAATAATAAAAGAGAAAACACTGTTTTCTGCCTAATCTAAGCAGAAGTCAAGACATTCCATTTGCATAAATACATACATTTGCATAAACCCCAATGAGAACCAAACCCAAGAAGGTGTTTCTGAAGAAAATGTGGATAATGCAAGATACTCCACACAAGTTAGGGCCTAAGCAATCATAATTGGACTTTGCATGCCCTCATCAATGTCCAACACACTATTGACCCCACAAAGTCTAGCATTTGCTAAAGGCACCAAGATCCTTGGAAGCAAGGGATTAACAGCCACAGTAGTGTTCCTATGCTTAAGGAGAACACGGGAAAGGGTTCAGGGAAATGCCACTGGGTCCTTGTACTTCATCAGAGAGGAGGACCCAGAGGAGAGTCTGGCATGCACATTAAAGGATTTTCCAGGGATTGGGGGGAGAGGCACTGAGGGATGAGGAGGGAGGGGAGGATGAGGAGGCAGGGGTGAGGGGAGGAGGAGCAGGGGGGCCGGGGGAAGGAGAAGGGAGGGAGGGAACGGTGTACCTACTAAGTTTGTATGAGCAGAAATAACAATAAAAATGTTTAAAAAAAAGGAAAGGAAAGGGGGAAGGGAGGAGAATGTAATGGGGGACAACAGAGGAGGGGAAGAGGGAGGGAGAGGATGGGGTACCTACTGAGCTTGTATGATTAGGAAAAAAATAAAATGTGGGAGAAAAAATCATCAAATAAATTGTGACAAAATAATTTCTGAAATGAAATGTCCCTAAACGTACTTCTGCTGTTTTATACAACGTATTCATACAAAACAGTATTCTCAGTATTGACGCTTATAAGATCAAACTATCAGTCAACTTTGAAAAGTTTTGAAGATGTATTTTCACAGTATTGAACAGTCAATCCAAGATCTACTTCTTTATGTAACAGTAAACACATCATCCTATTATCAATTTTTGACTTTAATAAATAGTAGACTTATGTATGTAAAAAAAAAGATGGAGAAGATATTTGGAGTTTGGAAACAGCAAGAATATTTGCATGCATGAGTTCTTGCTCTTTAGTCTTTTTGTGGATATACTGTAGTCAGTTCCCTTAGAATTAACTGGCTTTTCTTCTGTCATGATAGACTGCAATCTGGAAATGTGAGCAAAAGTAAAATTCTCTGGTCCCCTATAATGTTTGTTTCTGGTATGTATTACAGCAGCAAAGTTATGAAATACTGTCACACAACTACAAATAATGTGATATTGTATACTTAATTGCATGAAAGACCAGTAAATTCATAAATGATTTCCATGTCATAAAGATAAAACAAAAAAGAAACTGTGGATAGTAACAAAATAAAATAAATCTTGGGCTTTCCTGTAGCAGAATTCACTAAGTGATCTTACCAATGAAAGGAGAATCCCTGAACAACATCTTTTCAATTCAGTGAGTTCTTTTTTTTTTAACATTTTTTATTATCTCCGCTCATACAAACTTAATAGGTACACCAGTTCCCTCCCTCCCTCCTCCTCCCCCACCCCTCTGCTCACCCTGCTCTCACCCCTCCCTCCCCACCCCCCAGTGCCTCCCCTCCCTCAATCCCCGGAGAATCCTTTAATGTACATGCCTGACTGTCCACTGGGTCCTCCTCTCCGATGACATACAAGGACCCAGTGGCATTTCCCTGAACCCTTTCCTCTGTTCCCCTGAGCATAGGAACACTACTGTGGCTGCTAATCCCTTGCCTCCAAGGATCTTGGTGCTTTTAGCAAATGCTAGACTTTGTAGGGACAATAATGTGTTGGACATTGTGCAGGGCATGTAAAGTCCAATTATGATTGCTTCGGCCCTAACTTGTGTGGAGTATCTTGCATATCATTGCTCCTCCCATCCTTGTGCTCTTACAATCTTACCGCCCTCTCTTCCGCAAATTTCCCTGAGCTTCAGGATGGGGAGAGATTAGGCTGGCCTAGTTCTAGGTGGTCGATATAGAGTCTCTGAAGTTCTGGATTATAGTTTGTTGATTTTCTTTTGCAGTTTTGCTGCTCCTGCAATGCCCTTCACTCCATCCTGATGGGTATTGGATGTCACCCCCTGGCCAGAGATTTAAAAAAACTAGAGTCTTGTCATAAAAATGACCATCCTACCAAAGGCAATATACAAATTCAATGCTATACCAATTAAAATCCCAAAGTGAGTTCTCAGTAAGAAGTAACTCGGTCTTTCTCACTTGTCTAAGGAAAGGCTACATAGCAACCATTCTACCATACAGGTATAGCTCTAGACTGACCTTGTAGTGAAACCAAACCTTTGGCTATGATAAAGAAACCTAAGATAAAAGGAAAAGGAAAACTTTTTCGGAAGTAAAAGATTAAATTCAGTGAAATGAATCACTCTAATTTTTTTAGCAAAGAAATGTGAAGCTGTATCATTTCTATCAAGCAAAATGAGGGTATTTTTGAGAGAGGAGAATGAAAACAATTACTAAAGAAAACAAAAGAAATGGGGATTGAATTCAGTAATAGCATAGTCCAGAGTCCCCATAGATTCTCCACAGTAGTACATGGATTTTTTTTAAGGAGTTAACTTATGTCATTGGAGAGGATAGCAACAGTGAAATATTTAAGCGAGGTCAGCAGATACGATATAGAGCAAACTCATGCATGATCTGGTGCTGCCAACTTTAGGCAGAATATCTTTTCTCTAAACTTCTTTTACTCTTAAGACCTGTGACTGCACCAGACCTGTCTATGTTATCAACGGCAATGAAAGTGGACAGTACCAGCAGGAAGGGAAGGTATAACAAGAGGAAGTCCTGTGGATTTGAATATAAACACTGAACTCATGTACATGAATGAAAGATCAGATTAATACTCATCATTAAATATAACTAATATATCTAATAAGACCAATCAAAATATCATTTAAAATGTTAAAATAAATAAATATTTTAAAATGTCAATGGTCATAGAGGCAAACCAAACCCATAAAACTCCCCCAGAAACACCAAGACTAATACTCAGGACATTAATACAGCACTGTCATCTTCCTCAGCTCATACTTACATGTCATTACACTTAGAGAAAACTTCTTCTCAACGCAATAAAATATGTCAGTTAAATATAATTATTTTCTGAAAATCATCACTATGACAAGATAATGAAGAAATGCAGGCAGAGATTAAAAGAAAGTGGCACATAAAATATGTATGAAAACCCCTGAGCAACAAAAACAAATTTTCCCTAAGCACTGACTGACAATCTTAGCAAACTTGAGCTGCAGTTCAGGGATCTTATATAAGAAGAATAACTGAAGGCAAAGATGAGTCTCTCTGCCTACTTGGGCAACATTGAAAAGAATTTGTTCGTTTTTATCTGGGTTTATAAATATATTGCTTGGCAGGGGAAAAGCAGACCCACAGAAGAACTTCTTCAAATGGCAGACAGTGGAGTCAGGTATACATCCTCACTCCTGGGAACAGCCAAGTAATACTAGACTGGAGAAAGGAGAACAAACCAGCCTCAAAGTTGAGGTTATGGAAGTGTCTTCTTAATATATGTGCAAGCTGGCATGACATGAAAATCAAAATGGGTACTTATCAAATCAGGTTCATAACTACTTTCAAAAATGAAGGCAACTCATGAAACTCCTAGAAGGGGAATGGCATTGGTGATCTTGAGGTAATGAAGAGTTCTTGGTAAGGATTCAAAATAACAAGAGAAAAAAATTATTCATTCATCTAATTAAACTTGATAACATCATCAAAAGACACTGTGAGGTGCATGACATACCAATTACAAAGGCAGAGAGCATCTACATATAATTCTTCAAGCAAGCAATACTAACAATGTGTAAGGGTTTCTACAAACCAAAAGGAAACACACACAAACATATACACACATACATGAAATATACATATATGTATGTGCTACATAAAAGGTGAATATACATTTTACACAGAAAAGATGCAAATCGGTCAAGGCAAGTGCATAAGCAGCAATAGAAGGCCACATTCTAAAAATGCAGGAAACATCATAATTGTAAATCATAAAATTACCTGTACAAGACAGAGTCCTGTATAACTGGGCAGATAAGGAACCGACTGTGGGAAATTTCTTCAAATGAATAGATCAGAATTAGAAGGCGATCAATCATCCATGGCCAGAACCTCCATAAGCCAGAGGGCACTCTGTGGTCCATAGAAGTAGCCAGGCTAGAAGATGGGAGTGAATAGAATGGATTGCTAAGGGGAAAGGAAGGAGATGGGAGGTAGGCAGGTTGGAGGGAAGAAGGGATTAGTAACCAATATGCTTGTAAAACTAAAATTATACGAGTTTTCGGGTAAATGGTAGAAAAACAACTTTACAACATTCCTTCAAGAACAGCTTGATATAAAGCAAAAAATAATATGAAAAGTGAATTTTATCAATTTTAATGTTTAGTTACATCAAAGCTATTTTTATGTTAGTGAGATAAGAATATTTAGATTGGGAGGAGAATGTACTTGCAATCAGATTTTCTCATAAATACTATATATCCAGAACACAGACAATTTTAAAATTTAATAAAACTGACCAATCCAACTTAAACAATGGGTGAAATGATTTCAGAGTCTTCATCAATGGACATATTCAAATATGAAATAAGCATAAAATGAAGTATATGAAAAATTGTTTAAGTATTTCAATCACTTCAACAATTTCAATTAAAATAAGAAGAACTTAGTCTTTACACAGCCTGGATTAGTGAAAAATTTAATAGCTCCATCTTAAGTGTCAGCCAGGATTTGAGAAAATTGAAATTTTCTACATATTGTTTATAAAATTCAAAGTGGTTACGCTACATTGAAAAAAAAGTGGAAGCTTCTCTGCTTCATGCAAGAATGCATTCTGAAAAAAATATGTAGCTACTCTAAGATCTAAGTAAGTGTATACAATAGATTTATTCATGATCAGGGAAATTAAATGCACTTCAAATGTCCTTCAACCAGTGAAACCAATGAGTTTTTTAGCAAATTCATAGAATTACAGAATATTCAGCAAAAATACAGATCTATAGATGTGTTCTCAAAAACACTTAACAGAGTGAAAGAAGCTGACCGCTGACCACAAAGGATCCGTCATGGTGAAGGCTACAGGAACTTGACATGGCTTTTCCCACTGCATCCAGAATCAGAAGGCAGAAAATGACGAATGCTCAAGCTCAGGTAATTTTCACTTTTTTATGTACTCCTTAGTCCCAGCCAAAGAATGGGGCTAACGACAGTGTTTATGTCTTCAGGGGTCAGTTAATTTAAAAAAGACAATGCCCTGTGGGCATGCCCAGAAGGATCATATCCCAGGTACCTTTTATCAAATGGACAATTGAAGTAAAAAAATCACAATAATCACTATGATAATTTATAGGGAAAAGCTATTTTTAAAGCATAATTTTCAAAGTAAAATTAAAAGAATCTTTCTGGGAGTCATGGAATTCAATGTACACATGAGTACATACAGTGCAAGTTTCTTATCTCAGACATATCTCATGATAAAGATATGACATGCTCATCCCAAAGTTGGTTCCAGGGATACACAAACTTTTTCTCCTGTCTCATATTAACCAGGCTCTATCTTGCTTAGTTTCAGGAACCAGAGTTCAGGTGAAATCTGCCCTATTCACATGGTATGGCCCCAGAGATACTCATAGACTCTTTCTTTTCTAAAATGTTCAATTGTGGAAGACATGCTCGGTCAAGTGGAAGATCACTAATTTATGTGGCAGAAACATCCAAATGAGGTTCTCTGTAATTCTTTCTCCTTAGGGAAACAGTGACACAAATGTAATGCTTCACTGCTATGGCAATTTGCAGGTCAATGTGCTGTCATAAATAGTTGGATATTGGGATCAGAGTCCAGTCAAGCATGCCAGCAGTATAATAGTAGAACCTAGAATTCAGCTCAACTTCAACCTATCATATCCATGTGTACCTTTAGCAGGGAATCCAACGCTTATTTCCTAGAAGTAAACTACAGCTGATTAAAGATTTAACTAAGATGATCCTGAAATAATGCAAGGTGTCAGGGAAAGTTTAGGAGAGAAGATATTTAACCTTCGCGATAGCTATCAATAATTCAAAAATCTCTGCAGAGTTGAGATTTGGGGGCAGATGGTTAAGTTGAAGTGCACATACAATAGGTAGTGTTTATTAGTAAAAACAGGAAATACTGCTTCAAACAGAGCAGACTTCAGGCATAATATGGTTTCAGAGGGAAGAACTCAGTTGTGTTTTTCAGGGCGTCATTTGTGGTTCAGCAGGCAAAGAGGCTGCCCAGCGTGCATGAAGCCTGGGTTTCACTGTTGGTATTATATAAGCCAAGCATAGTGCCACAATCTTTGGATTCCAGAACTCTGGCGGTAGAGGTAGAGAACTGGGAGTTTAGGATCATCCTTTGGCTGTACTGGGAGTTTATGGCCAGCCTGAGTTACATGAATCCCTGTTTTTAAAAAAAAAATAAAAGGAAACATATTATTACTGGGTAAAAATAAGAAGCCTCTGAGCCTCACAGAAGGGCATCTCAGTGTTAGAAACAGCAAGAATCATTGTTTGAATGTGAGATGGGCATTTTCAGAGTCTAATGGTTGTAAAATCTCTAAGCAGTCTCTGATCTTTAAGGAGGTCAAACTATATCTTACAGTGCTTTTATGTCTAGACCCAAGAAGGAAGGAATGATATATGCTTGAAGTACACAAAAAACACTGATGAAAGAAATTTAGATTGCTTTTATGAGGGAGATTAGAGTTCACAGACACATTAATTTGTTGCAGCCCTGATTGCTGTTGTTAGACACATGGTACAAATCAAGAAACTCAGAGAGTTTTGGTCGTGAGTTATCAGAAAAAAAAAAAACAGCATAAGAAGGAGGTATTTGATGTGAGACTGGAGGCATAACATCAAGCATGGGATTTTGATTTGGAGAGGTAGGAAAAAGAAAAAAAAATAATTAGAATTAGGCGGTTCAAATAAATTGTAATAAATTTAAGTAATAAGAAAACAAAAATCCAAAGATATTCACAGTCTCTTCTTATAGTTCCTAGAAAGAGAGTAAAGATTTATTTTTAAATTCTGAGTATTCTTCTCCTTACTTTGTAAACGTGCCTGACCTACCTTTCCATTCATGCATTTATGAAAAATATCCCTAATCGTTCTATGCTAAGGATTCAGTATAATTGGGCAAGCAACACGTTGCCTTCAGTTAAGTTTTCCATGTTGTTTTCCATAAGTTCAGAAACTTTTACTCTCAATAAGTCCTTTAGTTTTCAAGGAAAGACGCTGTAAATAAAAACACACTCCAGGAAGATAGGAACGGTTTCTCAGCTAACACTTAGCTTGAGAAAAATGATAGTGATTTCCTACGAAATGAGACAGAGGTAAGTTACCCAGGGGGATAACTGCCAACATTAGGAAATTACTTTTCTCTAGCACCCCTATCAATGCCACCAGGATCACTTTTCCTGGAAAATCCTTAAACATCTTTCAAACTCTAATCCATACATTATCCACATCTAAGATAAATCCCCACCTTCTACAGGCAGTTAGATCCTGTACACTGGTGATAGCTATATTGCTCATTTGTACGCTTGCTTTGACACTTACAAGATGTTGGCATGTCTCTCCCTAACTCTTCACTGTGAGGTCATTAAAAGAAAGGATCTGGTTGCAAAATGATTTGTATCTCAGGCAACAGTAAACTACCAAGAACACAGATACTTGCCGTACAATAAATCAGAAAAATAATGAAAGCTGCTCACAAGAAATCAAAAAATCAAGAGAGAACTGTACAATAAGCTTATGTTAGAAACTTTGCCTCTAATTAATTTTTTATTTAATAAGGGTTGCTTGGTAGAACTTTTAAAGCAAGAAAGAACAACAAATTGAAATTAACAAGGGTTGAGAAAAGGAGAGAAAACCATGAAAAAAGACACAAAATAAGAAAACAAAGCTGAAGATATATGCTACAACTATGGTATTATGTGCAGGAATTGCAAAATATATCATAAAGCATTACTAGTCTTGAAAGATTGGAGCTTCCTATAACCAGACTAGCCAATTTTTTACTATGAACCATCTGTTATGTCTCCAACATTAATTTTTTGATTCATCATTCTTTGTTCATATAAAGGTCTTTATGGTAATATATTAGTTACTTGAAAACATTTCATGAATGTTTGGATATGCTTGCTTTATCTTATGTACAATAGTGATATAGGTAGAGTTCTGTAATTTTCAGTGGAAATATTTATAATTAAAGCCAACATATGGGGATAGCAGGTGGTCATCTACTTTAATGATGGCCATAATGTGCACTAAATTAGGATTTTCAATTGAAGAGCACAATCTCTGTAAAGAGAATAGCATTTAGAGGACTATGTTCATCAGTTATTAATGATTTGAAGAGAATGAGACCTTTAACATTAATATTTTGCCAAGCAAGATTCATAGTGTATTCAGTGACTAAAGCCAAGGATTCTGCTCTCTGTTGGTACCATAATGGTAAGAAAAGCAAAAGGCAGTTACACATATATCAATATGTGAATGAAATATTTTAAGTAATACTTTATGATTCACTAGAACCATTTTTAAAGTATTTGACTTAGTAGTTCCCTATGTTCCACAAATGTGTGACTTGAGCATCATTAAAAAAATCACACTTTCAAATTTTTCTGCCCATATACATTCACAACACTATGCCAATAAGAATTTAGTCTTTCCTAAGCCTCATTCAAATCATTCATCAGTTACTATAAAACATTTCAAAGTATGTTTCCTCCTGTCATTAAAAGGAATGATGAAAACAAGTGCCTGCTGTTTCCCATGCTCAGCAGAATTCTACAAGTTCTATTTTTCCATGAACACAATTAAACAATCCTTACCTATTAAGGGAAAAACACAAGCACATTTTTGTGATGAGTATGTCTTGATTTAATAACATGTTCTGAAAGGAAACAGTGAAAGAAAAGAAAACATGTTTTTCTTTTTCTCACCATAGCTCTGGACTTGTATAAATGGTTTAATAACAACATGGTTTAATCCACCATTAGTCTTTACTTGAAATTTGAATAATTTTTCATGCAGTGCCTCAGAATCTAAAGCAATCATATGAGCAACAAATTTTCCATTAGAAGTTTTGGTGATCCATAGAATACTATACAGTTCATGATAACTGGCTACATTGTTAATTTAAAAAATCTGTGACACTTAATGGAGCATGAATTATGTCAGGCATATGACATAAAAGATGAACTAGATGAAGTACAGTGGGTGACATAAGTGAAAAGACTTGAAAATAGATAGAGGGTTGAAGAGTTGTCAGGGGAAAAGCATGGGGGATGGGAATGGGACCAAGGGAAGAGAAAAAAGAAAAAGACAATTAATAAAATGAAAAAGATCTAAAAGGAAAGGTTGTAAGGTTTTAAATACAAATTACAAATAACAAATAGGATGAGCATTCTGACCTGATGGGTATATGGTTCATGTACGTTGCAATATAACAAATATACCCATTAATAAGTGTGCTTAATTCATATCAATGGGAAGAACAGAAGGAAAAAAAAGAAAATCTGAGTGGAAGCCAGATCTATCAACAACCATAGTTCTAGCAATAGAGCCAGTTTGGAGTTTGTTTTACAATGCCTAAGTATTAACAAACCTGTATACACACACTCTTACATTTTAAGATAGAGACAATCTATGAAGGATACTAATTTCTAATCATAATCATGTTAAAGATATGATATGTGAATAGTTTTAAACATATAAGTAGCTATTTATATTTGAACATATATATAGCTATCCAGGGGTAGAATGAGCCCATTTATTTTGAAATATGTAGCTATGGTACAGGATAGATGAAGATAGCTAATAACTTGATAGAAGAGATAATGAAAAGACAGGAAAGCCCTGACTAAATTTTCAAGAACAAGTATCAATGAAAATTGCTGTTATTTAAAAAAAACAAAGTTGTTGATTTTTAGAATATGATGAAAAGATGAAAAGATATTGAGACTTGCAAAAATTCTGTTGAGTTTGCTAAATATTAACATCATTAACAACACAAAGAATATGGTCCCATTGGAGCATTGACAGCTCAAGACTGAAACCAGCCAATAAGAAAGCAGGACTGAGGGATGGGGAAGCTGAGGTGATAAACTGAGCCTCACTGTTTGATCTTTCTGATGGTTAATGAAATTGGAAAGCTGGAATGCAAGGAAGCAATCGTGTATTATGGATTGAATCCCGAATGCTCCCTCAATCTCATATATAGAAGGTGAGATCATCTGAAAGCTAGCACAAGAAACTGTAGAAGAAACTGACAGCAGTAGCTATTTCATTCATGTCTTTAAATGTTACTCTGATAGTATTAAGTACATTATTAAGAAACCAGGGGAGCAAAAGCAGAATGTAGTACATAAGACAGAATGTACTTTAATGATAGGTTTTAAAGAAGAGATATAGGCTCATGAGAACAGAGAGAAAAACTATTTTCTCAAAGGCAAGAATATGACTTCTCTCTGTGCCCACACCAAATGATGACCCTTTAACTGTTCTTTTCAATATACCTTGGGGTAAGCTAATCTGGGGCACCAAAAATAAGTTTTCAAATTCCAATGGAAACCTTGACAGGATTCTATATCAGACCACATTCCAGCAGCCTCCTACCTCTAGGTGCTTCTGAAAGGCCAGGAAATGACTGAGACTGGTCACTTATGTGTTGAACAGTTCTGAGTGGTCGACAAACATGAGGTCAGCCCCCAAACCCTTATTCTGTGTTTTCATAAATGATAACCACTCCCCAGCAAAGACCATACTGAACTCTACCTGCCAATTCATCCACACCCTGACACACTGACCTTCCCTATTTCAATTATTCTTTTGTCATTTATACACAACAGGCTGCAGAAGAAGTTCTTGACCATGTAATGTGCTGTGACTCTTGGTACCCTAATGAAACCAAAGGATTTTTCTAAATTCATTCTCATTTTGTGCATTTTTTCATGCACCCTTTTTTGAGGGGTCTAAAAACTGTTATGCCCCCATGGGATCTTCATATATAATATAAATACAATTTATGGCTTTACACACCTACTACTCTAATGCACCTCAATATGTGCAATTTTTTAACTTAAAATAAATGCAGGCTACATTAAAGAGAAAGAAATGAAAGGGAGAGAAAAGTTTATCAGCTTTGTTCTAACCTGTTTGAAAATAAGTATCTTGACAAGATTGCAAAAGCTGTGGTAAAATGGTTGGGTTTTCTATAAAGTGTGCGGTCCCACATGGACAAAAATGACTGGGAAGGCTGTCAGTCATGAACCTCTATTCTTAATCTGTACCTACAATAAACTTGCATTAACCAATGACACTTTGCACTATTTACAAATGACACTTTCTTGTAGTGAGTTGGATGTGTCATTCAGATCATGGGCACAGATTCATCTCTGACGAAACTCACTCTCTCCACCTTTAGTCATTCATTTGTATTAAACTTTCATTTCATGGTATTCCTTCTTTTCCTCTTTTCCTCTTTTTCATTGCATTGGCCTTTTCTTTCTATGTGGTTTTCTGCTTGAAGTCCTTCACTTCTACTTTCACCCTGTTGATTTGTACTAAATTTATACCTTGCTACCATTCTGCTTGATTGGTATTGTGGGCTTCATTTGGTCCCCTTTAGCAATTCCCCAGGGTGTGCCAACTAAATCCAAACAGTGTCAAGCATGACATACTACAATCACGTTCTTATATTTATCTTGACTTCCATGTGAAATAGCTTATTGGCTGGGCCACACTCATTCGTTTCCTTTTATGTGTGTGTTTTCTCCACCTGGAATGTTTTCAGCACTTTCACCCCATCTAGCAAGTCATTATTTGTTCTTTATGGCCAAATTTAAATGTTATGCAAATCTTTTCTCAAATGTTAGGAACTACTTCCTCTTGTTTAATTGCATAATGGCTCCCAGGACTCCAAGGCACTTCATACTATCCTGTTTATTTTCTGATTTATTCCTATTTATTCCTAAAAATCAGTCCTCCTTTGAGATTTGAAGACATTTAGCCAATTTCTTTATTACTCTGAAAGTTTAGTGCTTTTTTTTGGTGTTTAGAAGTTAATAAATACTTATTGCCAATGGATGGAAATTTCTCATAGGAAAGTTACAAATCTAGACAGTAACATTGGAGAGAAATTGCTAGAATGTATCATTGTGTTTCCAGATTGCTACAAAGAAACAGGATATTTCTTTTCCCCTATTAATATAGACCACATCAGCACAGGTAGCCTTAGCAAATTCTTTGTTAATTTCTATCAAAAAATCACAAAAATAAAAAAGATGCTTCTATTTAACTCAAATACCTTGAAAGTCACAAGTGAATTCTACAAAGCATCTTCAAAGATGGGTTCAAGAGGCTGGGAAGATAGTTCAGTAGTTAAAGCGTTTGCCTTGTAAGCAAAAGGGCTTAGTTAGGATATCAGATTCAATGTAAAAAAAAAAAACTATGATAGGGGCTGGAGAGGTGGCAGAATTGGGGGCAGCCTGTGTTTCTGGCCCTGGTAGGGCGGAGCCTGTGAATCCCTGGGCAGAGTAAACAAGGAGGAGGTGGAGGCGGTCCATGGTGGTTCCCGAATTCATCCGTGGTTCTACACACACACACATACATACACACATACGTACACACACGCACATACACGTACACGCACAATTGAATAAATAATAAATAATAAAAAAATAAATAAAAGCCATTGTAGCCTGAAATTCTGGCCTTGGACAATGGAGTCTGGGAAACCCCAGAACAAAGCAAAAGGAGGAAGAACAATCCAGAATGATGATTCCTGAAGTAACTGTTGGACTTTCATATTCATAGACCGCATACATCACACATTTAAGTGCCCCTTTCTACACACATGCACACATACATGCACACACACACACTCACTCACACACATATGTGTTCCCAAATATATATAGGAAGCAGTTTATGGCAGAAGAACTCAGAGCTATACTCAGTGATATTCTGATTTATAATATTCATTTAAAGTAGCTCATAGGCACTTATTATTAAATTCTTACAAAACCTCCACGTTTGTGATCTATTACCAAATCTTTTTAAGAAATATTTTAACAGGCTGTGAACTTAACTACCTTTCCTCTATTTTTACCATTTCAATTCTATAAATGTCACTCTCCTTAGCCAGCTATTTCCTAATAAACTTTGCTATTTCAATCAAATCGAATAACACAATAAAATTTAAAGATCAATGAGATAATTTTAACATGTAAATATTTATTTTAATTTTATGTGAATGCACATGGGTATGAGAATCCCTTCACCTGTGATCTATGGTGTATGTGCAATAGTCCGAAGAAATTTTGGGATTTGGTTGTCGTCTTCCATTGGTGGAATAAGGTCTGTCTTATTTTCTTTGCTGTAGAGTACTCCAGAGTAATTGCTCACCAGTTTATGGGCAATTCTTCTAATTCTACCACCCATCTTACTCAGGGAGATCTAAATTCTGGAATAGCAGACATGAACCATCACCTATAGTTTTTTATATGGGCTCTGGGGATCTTAATAAAGTCATTAGCTTTATGTAGCAAGTTTATTTACCATGAGACGTCTTCTCTGCCCAGTAATACAGTTTTTAGAAAATTCTGAAGTAATAATTGATCCTGATCAAAAGTTAGAAGCCATTGAATTCTGAATATAATATCATTGTTATATCTAAACAAACAGCTTTTCCACGTTATCCTTAAGAATTCATAGTAATCTGCCCTTGCTGAAGTTACAGTAAAATCTTCTTGAATATGTTTATGATTTTAGAAGAAATATGGGATCACACTATCAAGATCTGTATTTGCTGACCTCATTAATGTGATTTGTTAAATTATGTGTACTGCATGGTTTTGGGTCAGAGGAGATGGTAGTATTAAAGTAATTTATTATGAAAATATCTCTACTCCCACATCAAAACGCAAGATCCCAAGAATTGGAAGACTAAGGTGAAGTTTTCTGAGAGATCTGACAGGTTTATTCCACTGCTCAATATGTAACAAAGCCAAGGACCCCTAAGAGGTCTGTATCTCATTCATGTGATGGGGCTCCTGTTTGTGTACTCTGTTGAAGCCAATGGACAGAGTCTTTCCTTATGTATGTGCCATTTCAAGTTTTTTTTCCTGGCCAGTCTCCTTCCTCTTATCCACTATTTGATGAGGAGAAGGAACTCATTAGTTCATTAGTAAAAGAGACAGAGAAAAAGAGCACTGTCACAATGCATAAATTGTCAATTTATAGAAGCAGCCAAAAACTGAGTAAGGAGAATGAAAAATACTCACATGCAATACAGAAAAAAAGAAATGTGAGCTAAAATAGCAGTGTGCTCTATTTCTACTTGTCACATGGTAGAAAATCAGAAAGATCAATTGAATATTGGAAAGAAAATAGGAAGAACACATTCCTACAACTTGTTTAGATTGATGATGTGATCTATGTAATTGATCTTGTATCTAATGGCCTCAGACAAGTGAGCAAATCTCATCTTAGTCTTATCAACCACTGAATTTGATATTTCCCATTGTTTTGATGAGAATCAGCATTTAACTTTTTAATTGTCATTTATTGCTAAGTTTCACCAAATTTCTATGTCACTGATAAAAAAGAAAGACTATTTAAAGCAAAACTAACAAAGCCATTTTCATTGCTTTAGTAGGTACAAAAATAAACCCTGATGTAAGATTATTTTATATCACCAAACACAAAATTAAGGAGAAGCTAGTAAAATTACAGATTATCTTTAACCATAGTCCCTGTTCCTTCTCTGCACTTTAATTATATAACAGAAAAATGTGTGTAACAATAAATAACTTTTGTTTTCTTTGCTTTTAAACATAGAAAAGTATCCCAAAATTATTGAGATGGACACAAAAAAGAATAAAAAGAAGAAACAGTGCATCTGAGGAGAGAGAGGAAGTGGTTTGTAATAATTCAGCAGGTAAGATGCTTGTTTGCAAATCTGGTGATCTAAGTTTGATTCCTTTATGTCCACATAATAGATGCATATAGTTCACTTCTAATACTTGGTCTCAAACCTCTACATATGCACTGTGGTATGCATTCATGGCATGCATTCTCTCTCTCTTTCTCTCTCTCTCTCTCTCTCTCTCTCTCTCTCTCTTAAACATATATGCATACACACAGACACAGACACAAATAGATATAATATTATAGAAAAGACAAAATGGAAACAAAGATGATTTGGAAGTTTGACAAATAAATTGGTGAGGCCAAGATAAATTTGAATCATAAAAGTAATTCTCATGTTTGATTTTTGATGTGTTGCACATATCAAGGAGGGCTTCTCCTATAAAAATGGATGCTGTTAGTAGATCCAACGGATCTCCCATGAGTTCTTAGATAATATTACATGTTTAAAACACCAAATGCAAAGGATGAAATTAATATTCAGCTATAAAATGTGTTTCAATTGCTATGACCTTTAGGTGATTTATTTTTCATTGAATAAAGTAATATTACTTGCAGAACAAATCTTTCCATATATTTTATAAAATGATTTACTTTATAAGCTCTGATTTCTTCCCTCTTTTCTCCTTCCACTTTATTGCTATTATTCCAGATTAATAGTCAGTGTTCTTGTTCATCAGAAATACACAAAGTACTTTTAGATACAAATGGTCAATATTTTCTTTTGACAACTTTAGCCACCTTTTTTTCTAGCAATGGGGTTGTAAGACATAGAATTTCACCTCTAAAAGTGCCTTTCTTTGCTCTTCTGTAAGAAGCAATTCCTCATTCATCTAACTTTGATAAAGAGATTGAAGCTGCTCCTTCCATACTCAGACTCTGCTTTCTGCTCCCTTGATGTTCCGCCATCTGTGCACTTATTTCCTCTACTGATGTCTTGATCATCAAAGTCACCAGGAAGACTTCTCTTAGAAATTGTATTTCTGAACCTCACCCTGTGAATCTAAATGTAGGCACTGTCACAAAGGACAATGTCCTTCCCAGATGGCTGTAGTTTCATTTTGCCTAGATACTTAAGAACAGTCACCATCAACAGAAGCTTAAAAAGCTTAATTCTTAAAATAAAAGTGAACCATGCTGCTCACTCTTCCTGGCTGTCTATAGTAAAGTCTTGTCTTCATAATTCTGCTGATGTGGTGTTCTGTCTCTCTCACACCCTGAATACAGGACAGCAGCACTTGGATTGAAAGTTCCAGGAAGCTTCCACAGATCTAGATACCCTGCTATAGCTTCCATAGACCTAGATGAAAACCTGCTGTGGCTTCCACAGACTTAGATGCCTGCCGTGGCTTCCATCGATCTAGATAACTTGTAAAAGCTTCTGCATTGGTATTCACTGCTTCACACTTTGCTTCACCTTATGATGACAACTTCTTTCCTTAAACCTCATGAACCAATATCTTCCAGTTTTCAACGTAACTCTTGCAGCATCAGCTCTCTGAGTGTTCAAGAGTTGGGGCCTTGCTTGGGATCAAACTTTGTTTTAAGGTAATATGACAGTCTTTTATCCAGATTACTTTATATCAGATAAATCAGCTGCACTTTATTACTATTTGTACATGTCTAATTGCTAATTAATGGGACGGCATTTTTCATTCCTTCATGAACTTTGCATTTTATTCAAAATTCGATAATGTATTGTGAGAGGCCAGACTGTCAGCCTATTTTAGCTTGCAGCAAGTCCTTCTGCTAATATTTTTTATTTAAACAATAGCATTGTATTCAAATATTTTTACTTATTTTCTACTTTACAAACATATTAAGTATTTATCCCAGCTTCTTTCCCTCTCCTTTCCCTCCTATCCCCTCCCTTCTCTTTGCCATTCCCTCCTACTCCCACCCACCCCCTGTCTGTATGCTCTTATGAAGCCCTGGGCTCACTTTGGTTTGTCTAATCCCAGAAGGGATCAGGCCTCCATCATATATCAAGTTACGTCTCTTCAGGCCACCCCACTGATAAGTGTATTCCCCTTCACTCATCCAAATTTACACACAAAGATTTTCACTGTGAGTTCCCATTCTATGGATATAATAACAGCTGCCTATAGAACATTTTGATGTACTGAGTTCCTACCCTATTGGCTGTCTTCTCTACTGACCTATTTCCTTCTCTTTTTTTAAGTTTTTTTTTTTCTAGTTTATAATAGCAGGGATATGTACCATTTTGATAAGCAGATCTTGAATTCAATCAGAAAGCGGCTGGTTGTGTCCTTGATACTAATGCCACTGTTACACTGATCTCATGCTGTTGGTGGGGTTTGTGACCATTTCTCTCAAACAGTTGCTTCTACAGTATTCCTTTGTACTGTGGAAGCTATGCAGCAAGGAGAAAGTCCTCAGACCAGTTCCAGTTGACATATGTTTGTCCATTTTCTGTGATCCGTTTGTGTTGCAGTAATAGGGTCTTACTGGCAGTTTTCTGGTGAGCAACCAAGAGTAATAGCGAAAGCCTATAATGTTTAGGCACCCTTAAGATCTCTCTGACCAACAGGTTATCAGGAAGTGCCACACTCTTGTTACTTCTAGCATAATTTTGTCCCCGTGTTGTAAATGGAACATCAGGGAAATACAAAAAAAATAATAATAATAATGCATGTGTGCAATCTGAAAACAAGATTATCAAACTTTACCCCAGAAGAGAAAAAGAATTGTTGTCCCAATCTCTATGTAACAGTTAGGGGTTTCTTGGATACAATGTTAACTTATCATTTCTATTCTTATGCCCTGTTGTTTTATTGTGTTCTGTGTTGTTCAGTGGTCAGTTTTATCACAGTAAAGAAAAACAAATAAACAGAAAATGACTTTATAGTCTAATATTCACGTGAAATTTTAGGCCATGTTTGAGTGTATTTCAAAATTGTGTTGTACAGCTTTAGCTTTTGCAAAATAATTTATACTATAAGGAACATATAAGAAACCTTTATATTTAATTCATAAGTGTGAAAAAGCTTGAGTTTCACAACTAAGTAATTTGATATGCTACAAAAGTGCTTTTTCCTTTGAAGTGAGATATCTTTTTGCTATTAAGAATAGCCACTCTCATTTTCTTAACAAGAATAAACAAAAACAAAAGAAAAACATGAAGTATGCCAGCCACTAAGTTCTGAAGACATTGTGCTATTGCAGTCATCCTTTCCACCATGTAAATTGCAATGACTCGACCCATTTTATAAGAGATATAAAAAGGTGCACAGCATTCTTAAAGCCACATACTAAAAGAAAAAAATCTACAAAAGTCATGACTGCACTAATGTTTATTTTAAATTAATCAACAGTTACATATTTAAGCTCAATACAGATTTAGTACTTTGCACAACCATTTTGTTCTCTCTGTATAAGTTACAGAGAAAATTCTATACTGTTTGCCCATTGGTTTCATGCTGCCAATGTCCCTTCAAGTTTCCCATCTCAGAAAAACACAGATCTAATCTTCCTCAAGTGAAGTCTTTTCTGAAGTTCTTATAAATGAACCACATGGTGTCTAGGTTTTGAAATAGCTAGTTTCATTTGTGATGTCTTGATATTCAGTCTTAATTTGCTGAGAAGTTTTTCAAAGCAGTAATATGACTCATAAGCTTAGATACTTATTAGTAAATGGATATTTGAATTTCTTATTTTTATGATTGTAAAATCTTGCTACAGAGACTATTTAATCAAAAGTCTTTGGGTGTACAAATATTTTCATTTTTCCTGTAGCAAATAACAGCCAGGAGATTTGCTGGTTGCCACAAATATAAGCTCTGCTATTCTACAGCACACTCAGTGGTGGCTATGGAATATATCTGTTACAATATGTGAATTCAGTTACTACATATTTTGACCCAATCTTGATACTGACAATTCTTTAAATATTAGATATTCTATTTGGCATGTAGTGGAATGTCATTATGGGTTTGGTTTCCACTTCTTGCAATTCTTTCATGATTGCTGATGCTGTTCAACCTTCCTCTTTCTGCACAGATATTACAGTATTTCACTGTTACTGAGCACAGTTAGGTTATCATCAACTACCACTTCCTGACTGTACATTTATACTCAAATCATCCTATCACATAGCGTATCATAAAGTATTTGCTACAGAGCAATAAGCACCTACTATCCAGAGCCTCCACTCTTCCAATATCTTTCCTGATGCAAATAAGGGTGATAACCCACTCCTGCAGGCACTGAGGATTATATCCATATAAGAATTCAACAGAGAAACAGCAAGAAGACCCTTACTCCTGTCCAAGGGATCATTGATGATTACAATTAAAAGAACTAGTAAAAGCATTTAAGACGAAATTTGCCTGCAATGGCACTGTAATTGAACATCCAGAATATGGAGAAGGAATTCAGTTATTGGTGACCAATGCCATTTCCTGATGGAGATTGGACTGGCCAAGGACGATCAGCTAAAGGTTCATGGTTTTTAAATTCTTGTGGCGCTCTGAAGGTTAAGTGAGGATTTCCTTGCAATGGTAGAATTTCCCTTCTGTCCCTTGTCACAAGTTTAAAAACCTCACAGCTTATATAATGTAACCATTTGGGGTCCACTTTTAACTTGAACTAGTGTAACTCCATGCAATAGAGCAGAAGAGCAAAAAAAAAAAAAAAGATTTTGAATATCTTTCCCTAAACAAGGTCCATTTTTCTTCAATCTTATTTCAGTGCCAGTTTCCAGAATTTATGATCATAATTCATCATCTGTAGTTTCATTAGTATGAAACCTTAACCTCTTTGTTGCTTCAGTTTGGGTGTAATGAAAAGCATAACCAAATTTGACCTGAAGAAGTGAAAAAGAGTTTAAATGTTCACTTCAAATATTTGCATTTTCTTTCTAAGATGCAATTATGATTTTATTAACTATAGTTTAATTAATTTTCAACTTTATGATATACTCATGCATGCACATCTTTTCTTCAAATCTCTATAATGATCTTCTTGAAACACAAAAAAATTAGAAACGATATTTCCTATTTCAGTGTGCTCAATCACAATCTAGTCATAGGAACTGTCAGGTGAATCAAGAGCATATTAGAACTTTAAAATAAAATTCATATCAAGTCACATTGACCATAGTTTGATTCTGATTTACTTAGCCTTTTTTGATTTATGTTAATTATACAGATATAATATCATGATTGGGTGAGAAGCTAGAGAATCAATAGAAAAAGCATTAAATCCAATACCCATCAGGATGAAGCCAGGGACAGTGCAAGAGCAGCAAAACTGAAAAAAAAAATCAACAAACCACAATTCTGAAAATCAGAGACTCTACATTAACCACCTGGAACCAGGCCAACCTAATCTCTCCCCATCCTAAAGCTCAGAGAAATTTTCAGAAGAGGGGGCGGTAAGATTGTAAGAGCCTAAAGCTCTGGAGGAGCAATGATATGCAAGATACTCCATACAAGTTAGGGACGAAGTAATCATAATAGGACTTTGCATGACCTGCACAATGACCAAAATATCTAGCATGGATCACAGGCACTAAGATTCTTAGAGTCAAGGTATTAACAGCCACAATAGTGTTCCTATACTAAAGGGGAACACAAGAAAGAGTTCTAGGCAATGCCACTGAGTCAGAGAAGAGGACTCAGAGGGAAGTTTGACATGTACACTAAAGGATGCTCCAGGAATGGGGAGGAACACTGGTAGAAAGGGAGGGAGGGGGGAAAAAGAAAGGGAAAAGGGAGGAGGGAACAAGGGGATCCAGGGAGGGCTGGAGGGAGGGAGGGGAATGATGTACTTATCCACTTTATATGAGTGCAAGAAATAAATTTAAAAAAAAGAAATAAAAAATGCAAAAAATTCAGCCTCTTGTTAAATAAAGTGACAGGAATTATCAGTAATTTAATATTATTGTTAATGTGAATAATATTTATTTGGCTAACATAGTTTAAAATGCACACAGAATAACTCATAAAAAACACAACTGATCCTAAAAGTTTCATTTGTGTTTCCAAGAGTGTTCATGACATTAACCCCAGCAAAGTGCTTTTGGCTGCCAGTATCCATCAGCCGTTGGTTGCTCATAATGGTGCATGACATTCCAATCTCAAACCTGCCTTCAACGAATAAGGTGAAAGATGGCTGTGGTCTTGTACAGACTGCCGTGTGATTCAATGTTTATCTATCATAATCAATAATGCCCTAATTCAAATGAAAATGAAAATGAATGAAATATAAAGCAATTTCATTTCATATGCTAAGGAAATTATTTGTTCTTTGCTGAAGTAGAAATGGCAATTAACATAGTAATTGCTACAAGAGAGACTGCATCCTGTAAAGGTTCTAATATCAATTAGCAATAAAACATTCAAGGAATCTGCTGGGTTTTGTGAGGTTATGTGATTTATGCCCTTGCCAATTTTATCGAGTATACTATTTGCACTACCTCCTGTGTTCATCTGCCCTTATGTCTTCTGAAATATTTACAATGTTATAGATATTATTTAGGAAAATATACTAAGCTACAAACTAATGTATTTCTTTGTGAAACAAAGCAATTAGAAATATCAAACAAACTAAGTAGTCATTGTAGTACCAAAGGTTAACAAAACGACGAGCAAAATTTATATGTTTATTGGACTAAAATATTTTAAAGTTGAAATAAACTTTGTGATATTGAGTTTGGATATTTCATGATATGAAATTGCAATACGATTACTTATTTAACAGTTTGCTCCTGTCAGTTATTTTTTTCCAGCCCTTAAAGCTGTCTGGCATATTGTCTTATGCATGTATTAGTTACACTCTTAATGAGAATACTGAATGCAAAATCAATGCAATGCAGATTTCATATACTATCATGAATCATTTCACTAATGAAACAAGTTAGTTAATAACAGTTTGAAAGAAAAATAACAGAGAAGTTAGCAAATGATCAAGGTCTGTACATGAAGCCTGCAAGCTAAGTCTCCTAGCCCTGGGCTTACACAAATGTTGTTATAATCATGGTTATTGGCATAGTTACAGTATAACATATGAGAAAAGAATGAATACTGATGAATTGCAATTTTTCTAAGCACATTTCATATGAACACTGATATGAACAAAGAATTAAATGTTAAAATGGCTGAAACAAGTAGACAACTCTGTACTTGGGAGTCTCAGACTGACTCTAAATATAGAATAATGATATTTTAGCATTTGGGAAGAATTTAGGTATGTTTACAATATGGACATCAACAGACGATGTCAAGTACTGATTAAAAAAAGTGAGAGATGCAATGAATTCAGCATCACACTGAAAGAGTTATTTACCATAATTACATATGATTCATCTCTGCAATGACAGAATAACTGAGCATATGTGAATTGGAGGGGGTAGGAAGAGGAGAGGGCAGCCAAAGGAGATAGGGGAAAGATGATGGCATTGGGTAGACAAATAGCAAAGTATGCTAGCACATGTATGATGGATAATCATTGTACACTTGACTGGGAGCAGCATCCCAAGGAAAACATACCTCTGGGGATGTTGTTGAGTGTGCACTCAGAAAAGTGATGCTGAAGAGAGAAGACCCATCCTGAATGTAGTCAACAACAGGGGCAAGTGAACCCAAACCAAGATGAATTTAAAAGCAGAGTGCTTACAACTTACAAGGGTAGAGTTGAGTACCATGATTAATCTCCCTCTGCTTCCCAAACGTGACCAGCCACTTTGAGTTCCAGCTGCTGTGAATTCTCCCCCATGATGGACTCTATCCTGAAGGCGTGAACTAAAATAAACCCTTCCTTAAGCTGCTTTATCGAGTATAGTCTTGTCATGACAGCAAGAAAAAGTAATGTACACACACACACTTACACACATGCATGTACATACACAGATACAAATGTAATCATATAAACCATTTCTTAATATGGTCACCAAAATTAACATTTTAAATGTCAATCAATAAATGGGATGAGCCACATTCATAAAGCAAAGCATAACATTTGACTACATTTAGTTTCATTCCATATTCAATTCCTTAATATGCTAAATATATAGCAAATAGGTCCAACATAGAAAGGAGATCCATATCAAAAACACTGATAAACGCTGATAAACAAAATGCTACAAACTTGAAAGTTTAATTCAACAACCAGGAACAAGACAAGATGATCACTTTCACAACCTCGTTTCAGCATTGTGTTTAAAGTTCTGCACAGAGAAATTAGGAAAGAGAAACAAAAGACATCCTTAGAAGAAATTATCTTTATTTTCTGAAAGCACGACCTCACACATGGAAAAAATGTTCAATTGAACAAATCCAATAAAATGTCAGGATGCAATGCTAGCATATATGAATCTATTGCCTCTCTATACTCTAATGAGCAATATTTGTAAAGCAAATTAAGAATCAGTTTACTATAGCAATAAAAGTAAAAAATGGGCAGGCATAGATAAAACCAGAAAAGTAAAAGTTCTGAATATTGAAAATCATAAAATATTAATAACAGAAACTAAAGGAAAAAGGAAAGTTATATGGAATTAGTGGACCATAAAAATTAATGCAAAATGTACTTCTAACCCCCTATGACCATACAATCCAAAATATCAATGTCATTTTCTCAAAATAATAATAAAAAAGTTAATTTTAGGGGGAAATTTCAAAGATATCTCAAAAAAAATCCTTGATTAAAAGGAACGAACTTGTGAAGAAATTGTAGCCATTATAGCATGGTATTATTTTAAAGTCTGACACAGAAACCATTAAAACATGCTAGAAAGTTCAGAAATAATCCCGTGTTTAGAGTACAATTATTTTTAGCCCAGATTCCAAGAATATATAATAAAGAATGAATAGAGACATCAACAAATGGTGGTTATAAAACTGTATTACCACATAAGAAAAATGACTAGGTCTTGATACCAAACCATATCAAAACCAACTAAATGTGGAATAAAAATCATAAAAAGGGATCTGAAATTTTATGTTCAGTAGAAGAAAAGAAAGGAGAAACTTTTGATACATTAATGTACACAATAACCTTTTGGATGTAACCTCCAAATTGCAAGGATATAAACAATAATGATGGCAGCAAGATTACATCAAGCTTTGAGCAAACAGGGTGGCTAAGGGATAGTTGGGGAAGTGAAGAGATGACACACAGAATGGAAAATATGTACAAAATGTAGCTCCTTTGTAAAGAGAATAGAGTAAAGCCGGGTATGGCAGAGATAGACGTGAAGGAGAAGGAGGGGGAGAGAGGCAGCTATCAGTTAAAATGACTCTAAGTTTTCTGCAGATGAGGGAAGCAAAGGATGAGAGTGATTCCAGTCAAAAGACATAATATGAGCCAAAGAGAAAGTGCTGTGCATTTCTAAGTTAACCAGGACTGAGGGAGTTAGTGGATATTGAGAGCTAGATCACTCCAGAGTATTTGCCTGCATCATATACCACAAAGTACTCCATTGATGTGTATAATAGTCCTTTGCCAATTCAAACAGTGCTACTGTTTTAAACAGGGCCCCCCAAAAAGGTCAGAAGAAAAAGAGATCCACATGGGATTGTGTAGTAAACTTTGTTGGGGTGGTTCTCATCCAGGTCTTGAGCCATCCCCTTTGTGCACTCCTGAACCTCTCACTTGCATTCTTTCTACACATTTCCCTCTCCCTTCTGCTCCACCTCTGTGTTCTTCTTCTCCATCCCTCCTCCCTCATTTCCTTTCTTCTTTCCTTCCTCCTTTCCTGCTTCTTTATTCTTTCTTTCCTCCTTTCTTTTTCTTTTACTTTCTTCTTTTTTCTTTCCCTTTCTATTCTTTACATTCTATTTATTTGTTTGTTATTTACTTTTACCTTTTCCTATTTATTTTTCTTTATCTGTGTGAATGCTAGGCAAGTGCTCTCCTACTGAACGGTATCCTCAGGTATTTTTGTTGTTGTTGATGTTTACTTATTTTTGACAAGAGTCTTGAACTACTTCTATTGTCTAATCAGAACTTAAACTGTGCTCCTCTTACCTCAGACTACCAAGAAGTTGGAGTCACTAGGATCCTTAGAAACAAGGGATTAACAGCCACAATAGTGTTCCTATACTGAAGTGGAGCACAAGAAAGAGCTCTAGGCAATGTTACTGAGTCCTTGCACCTCATCAGAAGAAGAGAACCCAGAGGAAAGTTTGACATGCACAGTAAAGGATGCTACAGGAATCAGGGAGGGCGGGGGAGGGACCACTGGGAGAAAAGGAAGGAGAGGAAAGGAAGGGGAAAAGGGGAGAAGGAGCAAGGGTATCCAGGGAGGGGTGTAGGGAAGGAAGGGGAATGGGGTACCTATCAAGTTTGTATGAGTGGAAAATAAATAAATAAATAAATATATATAAATATATAAATAAATATTTCTCAGCCTATAAAAAAAGAAGTTGGAGTTGCTGGCCCAATTTTCTTCATTCGTTTTTTCTTTCTAAATTTGACTATTTTCCTTGATTTCACTAAAGTTTTTCCTTTCCTTTTAAACTTTTGTCTTAATGTAACATAAGCATTTAGACTTTGTAATTTGTTAAAATATCAATACTCATTGATTGCAAATCATTTGCATTATTCCCATAAGAAACAATATAATTTCATTATTTTAGTTCTTTATATAAAACATTAAAGTATTTAATTCATCTAACCATTAATATGAAGATCTACAGTGGAGTTTTGAATAGGTTATCCAAAATCATTGATTAAAAGATAATTACCATATGTGATGGTATGAAGTGAATTTTTATAGTTATCAAAATAAAAGTAAGTCTAGGTATCAGGATTTACCTTCATGCTATTCTAAGGAAAAAAATTAGAACTTGATTTTGCTATCTTCTTTTAAAGTCAAGACCACAACATACAAGAATTTTCAACTGCCCTTTATTTTGCTAGAATAAAAACAGTATTATCATTCAGTTACAGTGATTTTGATGTGTTGGCTCAATGCCATTTCGTTCAATTACTGATGTTCTATATACAAGTTTCACTCTTTTCTGCATCCACTCAGACTTGAGGGCTGTCTTGCTAAAGAGAACAAGACAAGAACTTTTCCTTCATGCTTGCATTCCAGTGCGTGTGACAGAAATTGAAGCAATTTATGATAACTAAATCAGGTATAAAAGCACAGTCTCATGATGGAGGGTGTATGTGTTCCAGAAGAATCCTCAGAGAAACCTTCTGTGAGGAGGTCACGTTTGGGGAGGGAATCTGTTGAGACAAGTGAAGAAGTAGTTACCATCCCCAAATGCACAGGCTGTGAAGAGGGGGCAGGCTCTGGGAACTTTGGGGGACAGAAGGGAGGAAAGTTCAAGAATGTGCCACAGGAAAGGAGCATGAAAGGGACTCTGATGAATTACACACATACCAGACTGCGTGAGGCTTGGACCAAACAGCGTGCTGGCTTTGATGGTGTGATGAGAAGATCCTGAAGGATTTGAGGAGAAAATGATAACATATGTTTACTGTAAGACTTACACACTTGCTTTTGAAAGAAACTGTGGAAGGTGTTCAAACATTCAGTTCTCAAATTTTCAACAGTGTAGAAAGATTTTTACCTAGCATGTTTCTCATGTGTACAGACTGAACCAGTCTACAAAATGCCCAAAAGAGTAAGAGAGCTCAAAAGCAAATAATTTTTGTGCTTTGTTATTTGTATTTAAATCTCTTGTTACATAAAATAGCATACCTAATTTTTTAAGTTATTTATTAGTACTATACTTCATGAATGCAATTGTTTATTTTTGTTTTTATTTCTCTGGCAGGTTGGGAATTCAAGCTGATGACCTCACACATGATTAGCAAGTGATGTATGTCTCAATCATAACTTTCTTCCCTTCAATTTACACTTGTCTTCTACACTTCTAGGTCGTGTAGCAACTTCCTTTCCCTCTAAAACATTCTCCCAAAAGACATATTATTTAATCTAAAAGGATGCAAGTCCTTGCACCTGAAAGTAAAACAGCTTTATCTCCAATGAGGGGAGTTGAGCTAAACCGTCAAAATATATCACTTGTTAGTTTTATACCAAATTTCTTATAAAAGTAACAGCCGATGTACACTGCTTCCAATTCCTCAATTCTTCATGGCTCCTTCATGTCTGTAGACTGGCATTTGCCATTACAACTCTGAGAAGTTTCATTCTCACAGTTGCCCACAATAGACAAGCTTTATGCATGATAGTAATGTCATGATTCTACTGCTACAGGTTTAACAGCTGCAATGCTCAGACTCTGGAAGGTATAAAAGCTTTTTTTTCCAAAGGATATTTATTAGATTTTGTTTTCAGGAAAAGACAAAACTCCATGAATGCAATTGTTTATTTTTGTTTTTACTTCTCTGGCAGGTTGGGCTGTTGCATGAAATATATTCTGACACATAAATAAAAATAATTCTAAATAAGCTTTGGTATTCTAGAAAGTCTCATTTGACCATCTCCTTTTGTGGAAGTCTGTCTTCTGCAGTGATGGGGGGCTAGCACTGCACTTGCAGAGCCACAGTAAGCAAAAAAGGTTTTATATACATACAACATACTATCAACATACAGTTTTAATATATACATAGTCTTCAATACATACACAGCCTTACTATACACACACAGCCTTACTATACATACACAACTTTATAATATATATGAGGTATTGCAGAAATTTGAATATGAAAGGGGCAAAGAAGGGGACACTTGAGTTTGCAGAGTTTAGAACATCATGAATTAAGAACATTCATATATGAGTGGAATGTGGTAGCAGGAACTGATTGGAAAGAGAATTAGAAATAGAGTAGGTGGATAGGGAGGTGAATCGACATTTGCATCACTTCCCTGCAAACAAAAGGACCAGAGGTTGGATCCACAAATCCTATGTAAAAAAAGGTAGAGAATAAGCAGTCGTTCTATAATTCTGGCCCACCACAGCAGAGCCTGCAGATCCCCTGGGCAATAGGCCTGTTCTGACTTTAATTAAAGGCACTGTCTCAAGATAGTAAGAGACACGGCTGGAGAGGTGGCTCAGGGGTTAAGCCTCTGCATTGCAGGCAGAAGGTCCTGAATTTGGATCCTAGACCCCACGTATAGACACCAGGCGGAAGCGGAGGCAGCCTGCGTTTCTGGTCGTGGTAGGGCGGAGCCTGTGAATCCCAGGACAGAGTAAACAAGGAGGAGGTGGAGGCGTCCATGGTGGTTCCCGAATTCGCCCGTGGTTCTACACACACACACACACACGCACACACGCACACACGCACAATTGAGTAAATAAAAAAATTAAAAATGTTTAAAAAATCTTAAAATAAAAAAAATAAAACAAGAGACAGAAGCTAATTTCTGATATCAACCTTTTCTATTAATATGCATACATACTCACACGTATGTGTTTACCACACATACACACTCATTCATTCACATCTTCATACATACATATGAAAACAATTTAAAGAAACAGAAGATCTAGGCAGAAAAAGAAAGCCAGCACCCCACAGGTAAAAGTGTCCCATTGAGAGCATATCGAATACTAATCTGCATGAATTTAAGATTAAAAGAAATGTCAGAGAGGTAAGAAGGAAGTAATTTCCGGAAGTCAAATCATTTAAGATCTCATCAGCCAGATTACAACCTTAGCATATACACACAACCTTACTATACACTTACTCTTACTACATATGTATGTACATGTAGACATACATGTATAGTATGTACACACAGCCTTATGCACACCTATTTACTACACACACAGTCTTGCTATACATTATAGCCTTAGTATGCACACACAAATTTACTATACACACTCAGCCTTACTACACACACAACCTACTATACACGCAGTCTTACTATGTTCAGTCTTACTGAACACACACAGCCTTACTACACGTACACACAGTCTTACTACACGTACACACAGCCTTACAACACGTACACACAGCCTCACTACACGTACATACAGCCTCACTACACGTACACACAGTCTTACTTACACAAAAAGTCTTGAATGGCAGCCTCAGAAGAGCTGAGTCTAGAGAGTAGCTACATCCTCACTACTGGTTGGGACTTTACATTGGATCTGGTGTTCTGAATTTTTTTTTCTTATTTTTTCTAATTTTACAAACATATTGAGTACTTATCCCTGCTTCCCTCCATTTGCCTCCCTCCCATCCCCTTCATTCCCATGGTCAATGCATCCCACTCCCTGCCACCTTCCTGCCTGTCTACTTCTACAGACCCAGGGTTCCCTCTGTGTGGTCTACTCCTGTGGGGTTTCAGGCCTCTTGTGGCATACCAGTTTGCCTCTTTCCAGGCCACCCCACGGACAGGGACATTTTCCTTCACTCATCCAGCTTTAGTCCCTAAAGTTTCCACTGTATGTTCCTATCTCTCTTGAGGTCCTTGATAGTTTATGGGAGCATGTTGGTAATGCCAATTGTTTTCACATTCCCCAGGCATTATTGCATTATTAAATCAAAGAAAATTAAAATATTTAATTTACATGAATTAAAGACATAGTATTCGTATGAGCATTCACTTTCTACAACTCTGTAGTCGATTAAAAGTTATTTTAAATTGGTAAAGATGGCACTCACCTGATATCTCAGGGATACTGAGGCAGGAGGATTGCTATTTTGAGGCCAGACTGAACTAGATAGTAAAAGTCTGATAGTTCTTCCTAAAAGTATCACTACTGACTGTTATTTTATAATTATCACTAAAAAGGTGGCAAGTCTACATCTCTTTGCTAATTTATTATTATTATTGGTATTTTCAGGAAAAATTATCTCATGTTCTTTGTAACCCTGAATAAGATAATTAACTTATCAATATAACTCTAGATAGCAATATAGCGTTATGCAATCATTTTCTGGGATTCCAGTAAATTATTTTTACGATCTTCATTGGGATATTTAATTCTAATTGTCAATCTGATGGGATTTAGGTCCACAATGGAAACATTCATCAGTGCCTTTCTGTGCAAAAATTACCTTGATTAGGTTAATGGAAACAGGAAGACCAACCACTGTCTAGTGGGCTGAGTATGAAAGAGAAAGGTTGCTTCTTAAGCAATCTTTCTTTCTTCTTCATGACTGTGGACATAATGCAGCCAGCCACCTCCCATGGCTGTCCCATGCCTGCCCCTTCATGATGGTCTCTGAGTATAAACAAACCATTCTTCCCTCGTGTTGCAGTTCTTCAGATAGTTTTATTATAGCAATAAACAAGTAATACATTCGTTTTGGTCACATGTTATTAATAAACATCTTAATATTGACCTATAGTTCTACCAGTCCACAAACTTTATAAGCAGAAGCCATTTTACAAATTTCTGGTTGGTGTTAAAAAATGAAATTCTTCCTTTTGGAAAGTTATATTTAAAAAATTAAATAAATGTTCCTTATAAACTTAAATGAAGAAAAAGTATCCATTCTGAAGCATTCACAGGTTTTCTTTTTTATTATTTATTATTTATTCAATTGTGCGTGTATGCATGTGTGCACATGTGTGTAAGTATGTGTATGTACCTGTGTGTGTGTAGAACCACAGACAAATTTGGGAACCACCATGGACACCTCCCCCTCTTCCTTGTTTACTCTGCCCTGGGATTCACAGGCTCCGCCTTACCAGGACCAGAAATTCAGGCCACTCCCGCTTCCGCCCGGTGTCTATGCATGGGGTCTAGGATCCGAACTCAGGACCTTCTGCCTGCAAGGCAGAGGCTTAACCCTGAGCCACCTCTCCAGCCCCTGACAGGTTTTCATTAATGAAATAACAACCAACATTATCACAGATGGATTAATTTCCAATCCCACATTAAAAATTATTCCTTGCAACATAATGGATACGTATTCTATTAATTCTTTTTAAATTACAAATATTCTATTGTAACTTATTAGTATATTTGTTCAAGTAACTTTCAAGCATATTGAAATAATTTTATACATTGCATTTGTTTGGCTTGGTGTTGATAGACACTTACTCTATTAACAAGTGTTGGGATAGCAGCTTTGGAGGCAACAAGCCCCCATTGCATTGTTTCCACTCTATCACAACTGATCACAATTAAGGTTACATCTCAGAACAACATAAATATATCATCTCCACAGTTTTACAGACATGAGGCTGATTAGCTAGGATGATTTCTCTGACTTGGGTTACATAGGATAAAACACAAACTTCCATTGGGCCATATTGATAACAGAATGGAAAATCGACTTCTGGGCTGGAATGTGGTATTAATAGATTATATTTGTGTTTTGATTTGTAGGCCACACTTAACCATGCTTGTGGATCCCAATGTTGCACAGTTAGAATCAAGTTTTCAACTCTGTTCTCTTTTTTTTTCCAATTATAGGAATTTGTCACCAATCTCTGTGCTTCCTGCCAGATGAAAGTTCTTTGCTTCAAAGGATTCATGTGACTAGGCTGGAGATTTTGTAAAACAGTTTCCAATGTGAAGGTTATAACCTTAATCATACGTGTAAAGTCTCTTCTATCACTTAATGTAATATACCACTGAGTCTAAATGTTATAATGTGGCAGTTTGGAGAGCGGTGGAGAGGAGGTTATTATTCTGTGTATGCAAATAATAAGCCAAAATCCTGATGTGTACTAGTTAGACATAAGTGTCAACTTCACAATTGAAAGCTGAGCTTTGGGAACATCTGGAAAGAATTTGGAATTGAGGTAAATCTTAAGAAATCCTACAAGACAGTATTTAATTAATGTGGATGAGATCATTCTCTAGAAAGTTGGATAAGATAGAAGAAAGTGCTTCAGTAGTTAGGCATATTTTGGCATAATTGGACATACTTTCAGACTGACCAGTGACCCCTCTTTCAGTAATTTCTATATGTATGATATTCCAAATTCCTTCAGTTCCTGCTGTTGGTATGAACTCTCCTGCCAAGCTAGATTACGAATTGTAACAGAGAATCATAAACAAGAATAAAATCCTTTGTTCCCATAAACTGTTTGGTCATGGATTTATCAGCAATATGCAGGCAAATTGCAACATGATTATTTACTGAACTTATACAACCCAATAACCACTGTGTTATCACAGACAAATTATTGCTTAAATCAGAATTTACATAGATTATTTCATTTGTGCATTTCCCTGAGATCTAGAGAGAGTAACAGAAATATTTTTTGTCAAAAATTGCAAGTGCTCAGCAAGAAGTTGGTCTTCTGCAAATAAGATATTTGCTGTAAGGTCAGAAAAATCAAGTTCACCCTCTGTTATTTGCTCATGCTTTATATTCCAGATTCTGATATATATTTTAAGAAGCTGCCTTATTTGTCAATCTGTCATGAGCTACATTTCGGCTTCAAACTTCATGCTCCTGGGGAAATCACAAAACATCTCATGCGGCTGAAGAAGCTGAAATTCTAAGCAGCACAATTAATATCTTCCATTTTCACCATTGGCAGGGAAAACAGTTCTTTGGAATCAGAATCACTAATTACGACTAATAGCTTGCATCTGGCTTATACCAAGGTCGGTACACGGGGACATGTTTACATGTCCTAATCACTCGGCACCAGTGGATCTGCTCTAACCTGAACTTCAGAGTCACAGCCCCTTTCTAACCTTCCCAGGTGATAGAATATTCATGAATGAAAGAAATCTGTCTTCAGGGTACTATCTGTAGACATTCCTCACACAGAAGACTATTCTGTTTGATTGGCAGTTTGGCATAGATAATAGAAGTACCATCAAAACAAAATCTTTCCCTTTGAGTTGCTCCAACGAATTGTGGTTTAAAAAAGTGAAGCAAACAGGGTTGTTGCCTTGATCCACTTAATCTCATCTTCATGCTATGAATACTCAAGTATCGTGAGTGTATTCATTTTAAAGGTGTTTCAATTAAAAACAACACAAGTCTAAGAGTACAATTCAGAGTATATGAATAGAACAGAGTGAAATGAGCCTCAATCTACCAAATTCCTCTTTCCAACTCAAAAAAAAAAGGAGTCATGCCATTTCCCCTAGTGAATTTCCCTGCCCAGTCCATCATGACTGGGGTACTCATTATCACCCTGACACTAAAAGGATAAGGTGAAGGCAGCAGAGTTGCAGGTGTTATCAGACTGTAGGCAAGGATGGACACATCTAGTCTCCTGTTTGGATAGTAGCTATAATGCCATATCAGGACATGCTCGCCCTGGTAATAAAGAAGAACTTCTTGCATCTTCTCTTCTAAGTGCCTACTTGGTGCGATCTTGTCTGCATCCTTCAGCAACTCCCGCTTTGCTTCTTTGTCCAGACCTTCCTGCTGTCCATTAGCACTTTCATTCTTGAAATGAAGAAGACTTTTAGACTGGAGTCATGAGTGCTGCATGTACTCTGATGCTGAACAATAGAGTGTGGAGAACTCTCTGGACTTAATTACTTTGGAAATGACAGAGAGAGGTGTGAAAAGCTACTTTTGTAGAAATGTAAGATTTAAATACCCAAAGGACAAGTAAAAAAAGTACTTAGGCATCAAATTAGAAAAACGTAAAAGCTTATACCTATCACTTTCTTATTCAGAAACATAAATGTACTACTTTACCAGTCACTGTGACAAAAATGTCTGTCAGAATGACTTAACAGAAAAGGATATTTATTTTAGCCTTTAATTTTGGAGATTTCAGCAATAGTCTTCTATCGATGCTGGCCCTGAGAAAAGGCAGGGCATGATGCTGCTGAAGAAGGCCGCTGTCCGCATGACAGCTAAGAACCAGAGAGAAGGAATACAGAGCCCAATGGTGAACTATAGCAGCAAGAACACACTGTCCAATAAACTATGTCCTCCAGCCAAGCGCCACTTTCCAGTGTTTCCAACATCTCCCCTCCCAACATTTCCAGCAGAAGACATAGATTGCAACTTATGTGTTTCCAAAGGACCTTTCATATTCAAACCACTTATAATTGTTTGAACATGAATTGTTCTCCACAGGCTGACAGGTTTGCGTTCCCTAGCAGTTGTAGATGTTTGGGAAAGTCGAGGCACTTTCAAGAGGGAGTTGTGGGGGAGGAAGGCACATCACAGTGTTTTGGTGACTGGTCCTGTTTCTTTAATTTGTTCTTGCTCTGTCTTATGATGGCTGCGGTGATCTGAATTAGCCTTGCTTCCACCTCAAGCTATGCCTTCTGTTTCATAATTCCTGCCAAATAAATTGTCCTGTCTCTTATCTCATGTATGAGTATTTTCCCACAACAACAACAAAAATGGTACCAAAAAGTGTAATGTGGTTGTGGTACTAACAGAACATCACACACACACACACACACACACACACATGCACGCACACACGCACACACATTGTAGTATTCACAAATCTAATGTACATGCACACTAACACATTACATACAGTGACATTCACTTGCATGAATGTGCATGCATGCATCACATGCACATACATAGTTGTTTTCACACACATGAAAATATGCATATACATGCACACATCACACATCTTAAGTGCATACCCAAAATCACTTCAATAATTTAAACTTTACATTTATTTGACACTATGAATCTGCACTATTAGAAATGTTTCACGTGACTTTTACTTATTTTATCTTTAACCCAACTCAGTAAGAAGGTCGAGAAACGCAGAAAGCTTGTTAGTTATTGGTCTTGTCTCTATGAGATTTATGCTCATGTAATGCTGATGTTGATAGAAAAAATATAAAAATACCTTATAGAGAGATCCTGCTCAGAAAGATTTCTGAGCAAGTTAGAATGTAGACTGATTCTGTGGAGCACATACATGCCTGGTTTGGAAGAGGACTGAAACAAAGAGACTTTCAAGCAGAGGAGCAGGTTTTACTTCCTGTGGAAAAGAGTGTGAGGTGACCTGGAGGCATTAGATGTAGCAGCAGAAATAACATGTGAGCAACAGACATTCCTTGCAACATAGCAAGAGAGGATGTTGCACAAGAACACAAAGGACTATGACTGGAGTCAGGAAGGCTGCCCCTTCTCTGAATCAGGCTGCACACTAGAAAGTAAAATATCCAAGCAAAGGGTCTGGGGAGATGACCCAGGAGTTAAGATTCTATCTTGTAAGCAGAAGGACCTGAGCCCAGATCCCACCCAGATCCCATGTAAAAACGTATGGCCTGCACATCCTGCTCTGGAAGGGAGGGACAAAGAGAGTGCAAGCAATCCAGGATGATTCCTAAAGTCATCCTTGGGCCTCCACAGGCACACACACACACACACACACACACACACACACACACACACACACACACACACACACCAGTCATACCTCCCTGCAGTGAAAGCAACAATCTGACTGGGAGAAACTAAAAAAAGGGAGGTGTAGCTACCCTAGAGGAAAAACATTGGTGTTTAATCACAAGCTAACTCTTCCATCTGTTTTCCTCTTATCATTTTTATTCTTTTTCTTAGCTCCTTTTCCTGTTGCCAGGATAAAAACACTCTTAACAAAAGCACCTTAAGAGAGACAGAATTCATTTAAACCCATAGTTCAAAGTATCGCACATCATGACAGGGCAACCACATAGCAGGAGCTTGAGACAACTGGTCACACTGTATCCATAGTTAAGGAGCAGAGAACAATGAATGAATGCATTTATAGGATGGGGATCCCAGCCAGAGGCTGGTGTGAGTCACAGTGGGAGGGTCTTCCCACCTCAATTAAAGTAACTAAGGTAATCCCCGACAGGTATGCCCCAGAGGACAATCTCTCAGGTGATTAAAGATTTCTCAAATTGAAGATATTATGCACAATGGTCCTGTTCTTTCACAATTTATGCAAATTAAGAAGCATGTTCTCAAGTCTAAGTCTGTGCAACAGAATTGAAGAGGTTTTTGTCAAACTGAATGATATTTCAAAAGAAAGCAAGCCAGCCCCAGACTATCAGAGAATAAAGTAGTAACAAGCACACAAAAAGGCCCAAGAAAAGAAAATACAGGTGGAACCCAACACAACGTTTTCTGGAAGTACAGTTTTATTGTCTTTAGTTCAAGAGATTATCTTGGAAACAAGATCTACTGTCCTAGGTGAGTCTAAAATTAGTTTATTTTTGGTTATCTATTGCATGCATTATTCTCAAGAAACTTTATATTATATAGCATCTCAAATTCACTAAAATATGAAATAAATACTCACTGCAAAGACTTAACATAAACAACTGATAAATGACAAATTATGCAATTCACTGAAAAAATACCTGTTTATCATAAATTCTTAGTATATTTAAGCAAAAGAACATACATGCAGAAGTGTTCAGTGAGAAATGATACATTTTGGCGGCAATATTGTACAAAATGTAAGATACTCTGTGGTATGTGAGAATTAAAACTCTAAAAATAGTGATATTTAATATATACATATATAAAGAGCTAACTGCTAGTGATAGTTCTTAAAATTTGTACTTTTGTGTTCTTATTAAGAAAGTCCTTCTGCCTAGTAGCTCCTTGGTGAAAAGAACTTCACAGTGGACTCCTGGCAAAATCAAACTGCTTTTTTTTTTAATACATTTTTATTATTATTTCAGCTCATACAAACTTATTAGGTACACCAGTTCCCTCCCTCCCTCCTCCTCCCCCCGTACCCCCTGCCTCCCCTCGCCACCCCTCTCCCTCCCCATCCCCCAGTGACTCCCGCCCCAACTCCCCAGAGAGTCCTTTCTTGTGCATGTCTGATTTTCCTCTGGGCCCTCCTCTCCGATGACGTACAAGGACCCAGTGGCCTTTCCCTGAACCCTTTCCAGTGTTCACCTTAGGTATAGGAACACTGCTGTGGCTGCCAATCCTTTGCCTCCAAGGTTCTTGGTGCCTTTAGCAGATGCTAGACTTTGTGAGGTCAACAGTGTGTTGGACAATGCGCAGGGCATGCAAAGTCCAATTATGATTGCTTCAGCCCTAACTAGTATGGAGTATCTTACATATCATTGCTCTTCCCATCCTTTTGCTCTTACACTCTTACCACCCCCTCTTCCGCAAATTTCCCTGAGCTTAAAGATGGGGAGAGACTAAGATGGCCTAGTTCTAGGTGGTTGATATAGAGTCTCTGAAGTTCTGGATTGTGGTTTGTTGATTTTATTTTGCAGTTTTGCTGCTCCTGCAATGCCCTTCACTCCATCCTCGTGGGCATTGTATGTTGCCCCCTGGCCAGAGACAAAAAGCTGTTAGAGTCTTGTGATAAAAGCACATTCAAAGGTAGATGTAATAAAAGTGGAAAACCACAGTAAGGCAGGGGTCTATCACCCATTTGCAAAAAGGTTACTTTTTATCTGCCAGACTATATGCCCTCCTCTTCTGGTGAGATCACACCCCCTCAGTAGTAAATGATCAGGAACAAAAGTCTGTGAACTTAATCAGATGTCTCATTACTTATTTGGGTCCTTGGTGGAGACCTATTTTCCCTGCTGTAACATGGTCCCTTCTCTCCTTGTTTCTGGTGTGGCCCTCCTACCCCATTCCTCCTGTTCATAATCCTTGGAATAACTGTCTCTAGGTGGGCTAGGTAGGTTTGGTACTAGAAGCCACGTATTAGGGAGTACATACGGCGCTTAATTTTCTGGGTCTGGGATACGTCACTTAATATAATTGTTTCTAATGACATCCATTTCCCAGCAAATTCCAGTAATTCATCATTTTTGATGGCTGAGTAGTACTCCATTGTATAGATGTACCAAAGTTTCCTTATCCACTCGTCAACTGCTGGACATATGGGCTGATTCCATGACTTTGCTATTGTAAATAGTGCTGCTATGAACATGGTCGTGCTTGTGCTATCGAGGTGAACCTCTGCTGTATGGGGGGTTATTCCCAAAAGTGGAATCGCAGGGTCATATGGCATTTCAATCTTTAATTTCTTTAAGAATCTCCAGACGGCTCTCCAGAGTGGCTGTATGAGCCTGCATTCCCACCAGCAATGTAGGAGAGTTCCCCTCTCTCCACATCCTCTCCAACATTTGTTATTATTTGTATTGTGGATTTTTGCCATCCTGACCGGGGTAAGATGATATCTCAGGGAAGTTTTGATTTGCATTTCCCTGATGGCTAAAGAAGTGGAGCATTTTTTCAGAAATTTGTTAGACATTTTAATTTCATCCCTGGTAAAGTTTCTTTTAAGTTCCAAGGCCCATTTTTTAATTGGGCCATTGGTTTCCTTGGTGTTTAGTTTTCTAAGTTCTTTGTGCACTCTGGACAGCAGAGTTCTAGCAGATGTGTGGTTAGTGAAGATTTTCTCCCATTCTGTGGGTTGCCTTTGAGCTCGTGTTATAATCTCTTTATCCAAACAGAAGCTCTTTAATTTCACAAGATCCCAACTGTTGAGAGTTGGTAGCGGTGACTATGCCATTGGATGTCTGTTTAGGATCTGTTGGCCTAGCCCAACCAGCTCGAGGGCGTTCCCTATCCTTTCAACTATGGTTTTTAAAGTCTCTGGCCTGATATCAAGGTCCTTGATCCATTTGGATTTAAGTCTCGTACATGGTGACAAGTACAGGTCCAGCTTTAATCTTCTGCATGTGGAGATCCAGTTTTGCCAGCATCATTTGTTGAAGATGTTGTTCTTTTTCCATTGGATTCTTTGGGCCGCTTTGTCAAAGACCAAATGGCTGTAACTTTGTGAGCTTATATCTGGGTCTTCAATTCTTATCCATTGATCTGTGTGTCTATTTTGGAGCCAGTACCAGGCTGTCTTTACAACTATGGATTTGTAGTATAGACTAAGGTTTGGTATGGCAATACCTCCAGCTGTGTTTTTGTTACTCAGGATTGTTTTTGCTATCCTGGGTCTTTTGTGCCTCCATATGAACTTTGAGATTGTTTGGTCAACTTCTTTGAAGAATTGCTTTGGGATTTTGATTGGTATAGCATTGAATCTGTATATTGCCTTTGGTAGGATGGTCATTTTTAAGATGTTGATTCTGCCAATCCAGGAACATGGGAGGTCTTTCCACCTTCTGGTGTCTTCTGCTATTTCTTTCTTTAGGGTTTTAAAGTTTTCATTGTAAAGGTCGTTTATCTCCTTGGTTAGGTTTATACCAAGGTATTTCATTTTTTTAGGGGCTATAGTAAATGGGATTGTTTCTCTCAAGGCTTTTTCACTTCTTTCATTCTGGGCATGTAGGAAGGCCTCTGATTTTTGCACATTTATTTTGTATCCTGCCACCCTGCTGAACTTCTCAATTAGTTCCAGGAGCTTCCTGGTGGAGTTTTTGGGATCCCTCAGGTATAAGATCATGTCATCTGCAAATAGGGATAGCTTGCCTTCTTCCTTGCCGATTTGAATCCCTCTTATGTCCCTTTCTTGTCTTATGGCTTCAGCTAAGACTTCAAGTACAATATTGAATAGAAGTGGTGAGAGAGGACAGCCTTGTCTAGTTCCTGATCGAAGTGGGAATGCTTCCAATTGTTCCCCATTGAGCATAATCCTTTGCTGTGGGTTTGTTGTATTCAGCTTTTATTATATTGATAAAGGTTCCTTCCATTCCTACTGTCTCTAGCGTTTTGATCAAAAAAGGCTGTTGGATCTTATTAAAAGCTTTTTCTGCATCTATCGAGAGTATCATGTGGTCTTGGACTTTGGACTGGTTTACATGATGAATTACATTTAATGATTTGCGTATGTTGAACCAACCTTGTGTGCCGGGGATGAAGCCTACTTGGTCCCCGTGAATGATCTTTTTAATATGTTTTTGAATCCAATTTGCTAAAACTTTGTTAAGAATCTTTGCGTCTGTGTTCATCAGAGAGATCGGCCTATAGTTTTCTTTTTTAAGTGAGTCTTTTTTAGGTTTTGGGATTAAAATATTAGCTTCATAGAAGGAATTTGGTAGTGTTCCTTCCTTTGCTATTTGATGGAACAATTTAAGGAGTATTGGTATTATTAACTCCTTAAATGTCTGGTAGAACTCTGTGCTGAATCCATCTGGTCCAGGACATTTTTTGGTGGGAAGATTCAAGATTACTTCCTCAATTTCCTTGTATGTTATAGGACTATTTAAATAATTCACAACTTCCTGATTCAATTTAGGTGAGTTGTGTTTACTTAGAAATTCATCCATTTCTTTTGTGTTGTCAAACTTCACAGAGTATAAGTTTTTGAAATATGATGTTATAATTCTCTGGATTTCTTGGGTATCAGTAGTGATAACTCCATGTTCCTTTCTGATTTTGTTAATTTGGGTTTTCTCTCTCCTGCTTTTGGTTAATTTAGCTAGGGGTGTATCAATCTTATTGATTTTTTCAAAGAACCAGCTTTTTGACTGGTTGATTTTTTTTCTATCGTTTTCTTAATCTCGATTTCAGATATTTCTCCCCTTATTTTGCTAATCTCCTCTCTTCTACTACTTTTGGGATCAGATTGCTCTAGTTTCTCTAAAGCTTTAAGCTGCCTTGTTAAGTTGTTTATTTCTGATGTGTCCATTTTTTTTGATGTAGGCATTAAGAGCTATGAACTTACCTCTGAGAACAGCTTTCATTGTGTCCCAGAGATTTTGGTAAGTTGTATTTTTGTTATCATTCACTTTCAGGAAATCTTGAATTTCCTTTTTAATTTCTTCCTGAATCCAGTTCTCATTCAGCATCATATTGTTAAGTTTCCAGGAGTTAGTGTATTTTCTCTTGTTTGATGTGTTGTGGATGTCCAGCTTTAGGCCGTGGTGGTCTGATAGGGCACAGGTTAGAATTTCAACTTTCTTGTATATGTGTAGATTCATTTTGTGGCCCAATATGTGATCTATTTTGGAGAAAGTCCCGTGTGCTGCTGAGAAAAATGTGTATTCTTTGGTACGTGGGTGAAAAGTTTGATAGAGATCTGTAAGGTCCATTTCTTTCAGGGTTTGATTAAGTTCCAAAGTGTCTCTGTTAAGCTTTTGACCTGTTGATCTATCCCATGTTGAGAGGGCGGTGTTGAAGTCCCCAAGAATTATCGTTTGGGGGTTGATGTCTTGCTTTAGAAGCTGTAGGGTTTTCTTAATGAATGTGGAGGGGCCCGTATTGGGTCCATATATGTTCAGTATTGTGAAGTCTTCCTTATGAATTGTACCTGTGACTAAAATGTAGTATCCATCCGTGTCTCTTATAATTTTCTTTGGTTTGAAATGCACTTTGTCTGATAGCATAATGGCTACCCCTGCCTGTTTTCTGCTTCCATTTGCTTGTAGAATTGTTGACCAGCCTTTTATTTTAGAGCGTGCCTATCTTTTGTGGTGAGATTGGTTTCCTGCAGGCAGCAGATTGATGGATTGTGATTTTTAATCCAAGTTTGTAATCTGTGTCTCTTGATCGGTGAATTAATTCTATTCACATTTAGTGTTATAATGGAGAATCTATTTTTAATTCCAGACATTTATTATGTTTAGTCGCTTTTATAAGTATATTGCTTCACTTTTAATGGTGTTATATTTGCCTTCTGTTCTCCTGGATATGCCTGTTTTTTTCTTCACGCATGAGTATCATTTCTAGCATTTTTTGAAGGCCTGGTTTGGTGGACATGTATCCCTTAAATTTGTCTTTGTGCTGGAAAATTTTTCTTTCTCCCTCGATCATGACTAATAGTTTTGCAGGGTAAATCAGCCTGGGTTGACATTTTTGCTCATTCAATACTTGAAGTATGTCTCTCCAAGCTCTTCTTGCTTTTACTGTTTCGACTGAGAAGTCATTTGTTATTTTAATAGGTTTACCTTTAAAAGTGACTTGTTTTTTCTCCCTTGAAGCTCTCAGCACAGTTCTTTATCTTGAATGTGGACTGTTTTAACTATTATTTGCTGTGGTGTGCTTCTGTTTTGGTCGTATCTGTTTGGGGTGCGGAATGCCTCTTTATATGGATGGGCCTCTCTTTTTTTATATGAGGAAAGTTTTCCTTGATGATCGTTTGAAAAATTTCCTCAGGGGTGGTATTTTGAGATTCTTGCTCCGGTATTCCATGAATACGCATGTTAGGCTTCTTCAGGGTGTCCCATATCTCTTGGATATTTCTCTCAAGTATCTTTTTGGCTTTAACAACCTCTTCCATTGAGCTGGTTAGTACTCCCACTTTATCTTCAAGGTCTGAAATTCTGTTTTCTGCTTCCTTAGTTCTGCTGATAAGACTCTCTGTGGAGTTCTGGGTTGAAGATAACTTGTCTTGTAGCTCAGTTTTAAACTCTGCTTGAGTTTGTTTTAACTGCTCTATGCCAGTTTTTGTTTCTTGCACTGTTTTTCTCAACTCCTCCAGATGTCTGTTGTGTTCCTCTTCAAAGCGATTGATTTGATTATGTAATTCCTCCCGGATTTCCTCTTTCATAGTATTGAACATGGTAATGATCATATTTTGAAAGTCTTTATCCTGGGTGAGGCTTTCTTGGCCTTTTTCTGTGGGTTTGTTCTGGTTGGAGTCTAACATTATGGGATTAATTTCTTCAGTGGGAAATTTGTTTACTTGAGTGCTGCTTCTCATGGATTTGCACTTTGACTTTGACATTGTCATTTTAACTCTTAAGATCTCTCAATTTCACTAAACTGAATTATTTGGCCTGGGGTCCTGGTGGGTGGGCGTGGGCGGAGACTTACCTAGGGCACGGGAGTGAGGCCTGGCTGGACCGCGCCTGCGTCCCGACCAGCGGAGTGGTGTGGGGTGTAAAGGGAGGATGGGGGCGTCGGCGTGGAGCTATTTAACCCGAGGGCAGCTGGGGCGGGGCCCGGGTGCAGGGGGAGGTCCTCCTCGTCCCTTGGCCCCGCACAGCTCCGGCTGGATGGTGGGAGTCGGAGCTCGGTCCCTGTGGGCTGACCTGGGGTCCTGGTGGGGGGTGCGCGGGCGGAGATTCACCTAGGGCGCGGGGTGAGGCCCGGCTGGACCGCGCACGTGTCCTGACCGACCTGCGGAACGGGGTGGGGTGTAAAGGGTCAAACTGCTTTTTGACTACAGCTTCAAAGATAAAAAGAATTCAGTTTCCTGCAAAAACCAAAAAGGATTCCCCAAAGGAGTTTTAGTAGATTGTACTAGTTAAAAAATATTTAGGAGTATTTTCATAATATTTACATCTACCATAGTTATAACTAAATGTATTATTTATATGTGTCTCTACTCAGAAACTTGTAAGTTTCTTAAAGGAAAGAACTCTGTTTTATTACTGTTTATTTCCTTAGTGTGATACAACATGGGGTTCCATGAAATCTTATTTAATTAGCTTTACATTCATTGTGACTAACCATAAATTTAATAATCTATACTGCAATGTGTAATAATCTAAAGTTTTAGGAGTTGATAAGAGAAAACAATCAGGGGCCAGTGAGATGGCTTAGCAGATAAAGGTGCTTGTGAGCAAAACTGATAACCTAACCGACCCCTTGCCAATAAGTTTTACATTAATTAAAGTCATTGTTCCTTTTACATTAATGGCATGATTCAAATAATTTGAATATTCTAAATTTAGAATTTATTTTTCATATTCATTTTAGAACAATAAAGTCAAAAACATTTTTCCAGAGCATCTTCACCAAATTCAATTACAACTTTTAGAAATAATTGAAAAAATATTTGTTCAAGGGTCTTTGGATGACCAGAAATCAGGTCTTTTCTTTCCCACTAAATTTTCTTGAATTCCTATCTACTTCAGAGAACAGAACTTCTTAATGGGCTATAGGTGAAATCAAAGAATTTTTTGAATCCAGCTTCAAAGATTAAAAACATTCAGTTTCTTCCAAAACCCAAAAAAAGATTCCTAAGGGAGCGTGAGGCATTATATTAAATAAGTACAAAATGTTTGCCAAAAGCGACATAAGTGAGGAAGGCTTTATTTCAGCTCATGTTTCAGAGGATGGCACTGCGGCTTAGTAAGAAGGCATGGTGAATTAAAAAAAAAAAAGCTATGAAAACCACTTAAAAAGTACTCACTAGATATTGGAAGACCTAGCATGATAAAAAGAATGTAAATTATTTGAAGAAATTTTATGCAAATATGTTGAAATATTATACATGGTTAAATAAAACACATACAATGAAAAAAAGAAGGCAGGGTGAGCAGTCATATTGTATCTGAAGCTAAGAAGCAATGAGACATGAATGCTGGGGCATTTCTCTTTTCCTTTTCTCCCCTTCTTGTTGAGGTCGAGTCCTACCCCAATGCATGTTGCTTTCCACATTCATGCATTCACATGTGTTTTCCTGCCTCAGTGAAACCTCTGCAGACACCCTCACAAACATGGAAATTAGGTGTGTTTCCTAGTTGATTCCAAATCAGGTCAAATAGATGGATGATGAAGAGTTGTTTGGAAGATCCTTATCGTGAAGTAGTCAACTGTGTACCTAAACCAAATTGGATTCAGACAAAACTGGGAATCTCTCATGCAATAGTTCTTCCAGTGAAAAAACTTAATTTATCATCTAAGTGAAGGAATGCCAACTATCTCTGGATGTCAGAGATGTCCAGTCTGCTTGGGTTTGCAAGGCAGCTCTACATTGCTCTTGTGATCTGCTGCCATTCCAAGACAATGAGACCTACTCCCCCTTAGCAATGGGAACTTAAACTAAAGTACGTGACCTTTAATTTTGCTAAGGTTGGTCCTACCTTCCAAAGTACAGAGACAATACCATGTGATATTATATTTGTAAGACTGATGACCCCAGGTGTTCCATATTTGTATTTTCATTTTTTTCTACTTAGTATATATATATTCCTTAGACTCTTAAAAGTCATAGGAGTTCAGAAGGACAGAAGCATGTCTTTGAATTTAAAGAATGAGATAATTACTTCTTTTTGGTCAAAAATGAATGGGAGAGAAAGAATGGGAAGGAATATAAATTCAGCTTTTTCCTTAACTACTATCTGTAAAACTAAATACATTTTAAAATGCCTTTAGTAGCTGCAGGATCCCTGTAGGATCATTCTCTCCTAAGCCCCTTTTTCCAGCCAAAATGCATGTAAAATGCATACCGGAGTTTCAGCTACCCACTTCTTACATGATACAATTACATTGATTTTTCTCACTGTAAGGATACATGTAAGAACCCCATCAATAAGTTTCCACTCAAGTACTAATTATGGTATGAGTCAAAAATCTTTTATTTGAAGCACTATGGTGCTAGGAGTAGATCTGAAGAGTTTCCAACTTTGAAAAGGAAATTTTCTCCATGCACTATCATCCATGCAGAATCTGAGACTATGGCATATCATCTAAACCTTTAAGATTTCTTCAATAGACTGGGGCTGGAGAGGTGGCTCAGGGGTTAAGCTTCTGCCTTGAAGGCAGAAAGTCGTGAGTTCGGATTCTAGACCCCACTTATAGACACCAGGCGGAAGCGGGGGCAGTCTGCATTTCTGGTCCTGGTAGAGCAGAGCCTGTGAATCCTGGGGCAGAGTAAACAAGGAGGAGGCGGAGGCGGTCCATGGTGGTTCCCGAATTCGTCCGTGGTTCTACATACATACACACATGCGCACACATGCATACACGCACAATTGAATAAATAATAAATAATAAAAAAAGAATTTAAAAAGATTTCTGCAATAGAATATTTGAATATTCACATTAACCAAGTAAATGAAAAGTAAATAGTTTCAAAGTTTCTCATGAGAGTGTTTGTTTCTCAACAAGCTTATGCAGAACACATGGAAGCTTTTAAATTTGCAGACTTTGGAGTATCTTTGGGTAGGACTGGAATTGTGAATAATGGATTTTAGAACCACATTCTGATCTCAGATTAACTGTGTCAAGGTTTTCCCCTCCTCTTTATAAAAAGTGGATTATTTTATTTAAAAAATGGCTTCATTATGGGATTTTAACTTTGTCACATACCATGCTGACACTAAAGCCATACCAACTGCTTAGTATAGCTTTTCCTTAATCAATTTTGCAATACTGTTGAAGAAACAGTAATCATAAATTTCCTGACAGATGCTTATGCAATTGCCAATGGCTGCTAAAAGCAGATGCCTATGGAAAAACATGTAGCTCTTAGACCATCAAGGCATACTTTCATTCTATTTAATAGACACAATGGAATAAATAGTCACTGAAATTAAAAACAAAAATCAGCACTAGAGGCCAGATCCACTCACTGAATCACAAAAGATAACAAATGATGGGATGGTCAGAGAGCTTTGTGGAGATGTAAATACAGAACTCAGGTTTCACTTTGTTCAGCTCTGAAAGTCAGCTATTCTCATGGAGGTGGCGACATGGTCCTCTGAATCCAATTTCTGTAGCCTCCCTAATCCTGGGTAATATATTCATCCTCAAGGAGAGATGAAGCCACAGCACAGAGCTTGTGACACTCCAGATCATTCTTCCCCCAGATCCACAGGTGTATCTGATTGTGTTTCTAAACTCTCATTTATCTTCTCCTACCTTTTTCTCCTCTCCACAGGGGCTATCTTAAAGATCTTTTTAGTATTTTTGTAGAACTTGAAGTTTCACTAGTGAAACAAAAGTAGACTTAAAATACCTGGCAAGAATATGTGGGCTGTTATGAGTTGAACTGAGGAGTAGGAAATATTTCCTCTGATCAATACGTTACTGTCATATGTCTATATGTATAATTAATCGCTCTTCAGGATAGCATTAAAACCATGCTATCTTAATTACACTCATGTTATTACATGATGGGGTAAGGAAATATGGGAAGAAAATAGGAGGATGAATCTGGTTAGTGTATTTTGAAACAAATTACCTTTATGGATCCCGTAGCTCTGTACAATGGATAGATTCGGTAAAGATTGAGGAAAGATGTAATCCAATGACATTTAACCAAAATACCAGTATTTTCTAAAAAGCTGCTTATCAAGTCCCTGCTTGGGACACATTATTAGCAACCATTTTTGGTCTACATTACTTCCTGGTTTGTAACCCTAATACCTTCTTGAAGGTATCTACCATATAATATTCTTACTGGAATGCTAATATACCTGTTCATCCTTAATGTATTTGATGTAGTACTTAAATTGCCACGTCTCTTAGACTGTCTTCTTCCTGTGTTTGAACTGCTTATTATGACTTCCTTTGTTTTGACTGTTTGGTATCTATCCCAACAACCAGCCCATCTCAGCAAGTAAAGCAGTACTTGTAGCAGAACACTCAAACCATGGAGATCTAGAGGTCTATTATAATGAAAAAGATGATCAACAATATTTTAACTTTCCTAATTGAAAAACTTGTTTGTGAAATGTAGTTTTATAAGTGCCACTAATATGTGAATTAACACTGACAGTGAATGAACTTTGTCCTATTAACTTAAATTATTTTAATATTACTTTTATCATTTTGACTACTTGTTGTTATTTGTTTACACAAAGTGGGTATGACTTTTTGACCTTAGATTTTCATTGGTATGCAAGTAAAAACTGCTGATATGTTGTGAAACAATTTAGGCAGCTATTTCATTTCTAGTAATTGGATAACATAGTGTTCTATGCTATGATTATTAAAAGAAAAGTGAGTCAATTAGATATAAAGGACTTTGAGTTTTGTAGAGTGAGGAATAATAAATTTCTAGTTCTGACTGAGTGGAGGAAAAACTAGAGGGTGTGCAATGATACTCATGGGCCTGGTGGATTTTTAGAATTTGTTTTCTCATATTAGGAGTTATGGTATTTCTATTCACTGTTCTATTTAAAAAACAACTTTGCATGGTATGTGGGCCATGTACATTTCATTGAGTACATTTTTCAGAAACCACAAGAGCTACTAGAGACTACATCCTCATAGTTTAATCTCCTTCAACATAACTTGTGTAGAAACGTCTTCCAAAGTCTTCAGAAGTAGTGCTATGTTATTTTTAACAACCTCAGCATGACTTAGTAGAGTAAGCATTGAAAGGAAAAGCATTTAGCTCAGTGGTGGAATGCTTTCCTCCCATTCAGGAGACCTTGAATTGACATGCTATTTCTCCATTGTGCAAACATAAGAAAAAAAAGAATACAGATGGAAACATAAATTTTTTCTTTAAAATTGCTACAATTAAGCCTGTAATCTTCCATTCTAACTTAAAAATTGCAAAATAGCAGAAAAGTTGACACATATTACCTCTGACCCCTAATCATATTCTCCTGTTTAGCTAGCTATTTCATTTCTAATAATTGAATAGCGTAGTGTTCTGTGCTATGATTATTAAAGAAAACAGTGAGTCAATTAAGTGTGAAGGACTTTGAATTTGTAGAGTTAGGAATGAGGAATGGAAGATGAACTATGAATGTTATTTAAAGAGAAAGCCACAGAATTAAGTATTAAACTTCTAGTTCTGACTGGGTATAGGAAAAACTAGAGGATGTGCAATGATACTCATGAGCCTGATGGATTTTTAGAATTTGTTTTCTCATATTAGGAGTTATGGTATTTCCATTCGCTGTTATATTTTAGAAAAACTTTGCATGGTATGTGGGCCATGTATATTTCATTGAGTACATTTTTCAGAAACAACAAGAGATAGAAGAGATATTAGAACCTACTTTTTCATTTCCCAAGGAAGAAATGCAAACAGCCAAATAAGACATTGTCTTCTTTTTTTTGACTAAACCAGTTTACTTTCACATAAAGAATCTTTTGTTTCTCAGCTTCTATTTTCCTTTCTTTGCTTGCTCCCTGAAGAAGTTGCTTTATTTTTCACTCAACCCCACAAGTTAAAATTATGGAATCAGTGAGACAGGAATCACCACCTGTCTCACTTGAACTGAAAGAATGAATATTAAAACAACATGAAGTTGGGGGTTGCGTGAATACATACATCATATTTCTCTTCTGAGTTTCCCCAGTGACTGCCCTTTTGCTGCTCCAAATCTTCCACAAGGCCACTAAAAGCAAGTATTGTGTAGAGAATGTGCCTTTTCCCATGTCTAGTCTACTCCAAGTGGGACACCACTCAAAAAATTAGAGAGCACTGAGAATGTACCTCACTAAACTAATCTGATACTACAGTTCTATTTCACTTGTGCTTCAAGAACTGATCCAAGGTGTGGTTTTAGTCTGTTCCTGCGCTGGGAAGAACAAACTATGAGAAGAAATGCAAAACGAATGTAATGAACAATTCTTCCTAGGAAGAACAAACGCTTTTCTTCATTTTAAAGGAAAATAGCATCATGTGACAACTGCTTCAAAATTCATTTCTATGATGATGCAATAATTGAAAATATGGGTGTTTACATGGAAAAAGTAGGGATAAATGAAATTTAAAAGCAAGCAAATAAACACACTAGCATGTACATGAGAACTGATGGATTCACAAGGAATTTTTTAAATCATTCATTACTACATATGTGAAAGAACTCCCCCCAGATGATCCAGCAAGCTACCATATGATGCATGCAGAGGGACCTACACACCCATCTCCAGTCTCCAAAAGCCTCCTGGTTGATCCAGTAAGCTATCACGCAGAACTCCAAGACCTGAACTAACCCTCCCCACAATAAACCCAGGAACAGACTAGATACCACAGGAACCACCAAAGAGGGTGGGAAACCACTTCAACTAGTGGAAGACTACAAAGATCTATGCTATGCAACAGAGGACAGCCATACCACACAATAAGATCCCATTCAAATACAGAGAAGCTTTCCCGACAACAGCCAAATTCAGACAATCTCATCTGACCGAGGAAAGCCAAAAGCAAATACCAAATAAAGCAGTCAAAGATTCAACACAACATGCCCAAGTCACATCGGAAAACATCAAAATACATTAACTACCTGGAAAACATGTTTCCTACAAGAACAGCAACCCTGTTACAGGAAATTCCAATCAGAGTAACCTATCAGATACAAGTGAAGATTTCAGTGCTCAAAATAATGTCTTCAAAAGGAATGATACTGATATGATCCACAAACTATGGGAAGAACTGCAAAAGGAATGTAATAAACAGCAAAAGGAACAAGAAAAATTAAAGATGAAGTGAAATAACCTTCTATAAATAGGAAAATAATAAAAAATTATTGGAATAGACAAAGAAATAGAGGAAATAAGAACAAACTCCAAACTAAATTAAACTCAAATTCAAAACTAAGATAACTGAAATTGAAAACCCCACAGCAGCTATCACACACAGAATGGATCAAGTAACAGAAAAATATCAGATATGGAAGATAAGCTAACAGAAGAGCATCATTCAATTAAATCTGAAAAAATGACAGCAACAAAAATACACAAAAGGAACATTCAAGAATTATGGATCTGGGGCTGGAGAGATGGCTTAGGGGTTAAGCCTCTGCCTTGCAGGCAGAAGATCCTGAGTTCGGATCCTAGGCCCTACGCATAGACGCCAGGAGGAAGTGTGGGTGGCCTGTGTTTCTAGTCCTGGTAGGGCGGAGCCTATGAATCCTGGGGCAGAGTAAACAAGGAGGAGGTGGAGGCAGTTCATGGTGGTTCCCGAATTCGCCCGTAGTTCTACAGACACACATACACACACATACACACACACACACACACACACACACACACACACACACACATACACACACGTACACATATGTAGCACACACACACAATTGAATAAATAATAAATAAATAAATAATTTTTTTTTAAAAAAGAGCTATGGGTCACCATGAAGAAATTAAACCTTCATATCATGGAATCCCAGAACAAGAAATTCAAGATAATACTCCAGCCCAGATCTTTCAGGCTATGATATCTGAGAATTTTCCATATCTAAAGAAAGAGAGCCACATCCAAATAAAAGATGTGGATCTTATAACATCCAGATATGACAAAAATAGGAGCACAGCAAGGCAAATGATAGTAACAACATAAATATGGGACAGAGAGAATGTTCCGAGAGATGCATGAAAGGAAAATAGTCTCATTTCAAGGCAAACCTAAGAGACTAACAGCTGATCTTTCAGTGGAAACAGTAAAAGCCAGAAGAGATTGGAAAGGTATTCTTCAAATTGTGAAAGATCACAAATGCCAATCCTAGGTTGCTATATCAAGCCAAATTATCAATCATACTTGAAGATGACAGAAAGATATCCCTGAACAAAATAAACCGAAGTTCGGCTTGTCTACCAAACCAGGCCAGCAGAAGATACTAGAAAATATTCTCAATGAATTCAGATGAAATTTGGTGTCTCCAAGAAACTTACCTCACTTTGAAAGATAAGTACTATTGCAGGGTAAAAGGACGGTTGAAGATATTCCAAGCAAATGCAACTAGGAAACAAGCAGGAGTACCCATCCTATGAAATAGTCTTCAAACAAAAACAAATCATAAGAGTCACAGGATACTATATACTAGTCAAAGGAATGATATACCCAGAAGAACTCACAATTCTAAATATATACGATCCAAACATAGGCTCATCACTCACATTCATTAAGCAAACATTGTAACATGTAAAACAACAAATCAACCCAAACATAATAATAGTACAGGATTTCAACACCCTACTCTCACTGACAGGCAGGTCAACATGCCAAAAGTTTAACAGAAACACCATCAATTAAATCAAATCATAAAACAAATGGACTTGATAGAGATTAGGATTCCATTATAATACCAAGAAATATACATTCTCTTCAGCTGCTCATGGAACTTTCTCCAAAATTGACCACATACTAAGCCACAAAGTAAGTCTCCACAAATACAAAAATAAAATAAAATCACCTCTTTTACTCTATCTGATTACCATGAAATAAAGATTAACATCCATAACCCAAAAATAGAACATATACAAACAAGCAGAAGTTGAGCAATGTGCTACTGAATGAGGAATGTACTGAGACAGAAGTAAAAATGGAAAAATCAAAAATTCCTAGAATTCAAGAATGAAAAGACATCATATAAAAACCTTTGGAATATGATGAAAGCATTCTCAAGAAGACAGTTCATAATGCTCAATGCCTACATCAAAAAAATGGAAACATCACAAGTAAACAATCTAATAATGCCACTTCAAGCTTTAGAAAAACAAGAACAAACTAATACCAGAACAAGTAAATTTGCAGAGATTAGTAGGATTAGAGGAGAAATAACTGAAATTGAGATTAAGAAACCAATACAAAGAATCAATCAAAGAGCTGATTCTTTGAAAAACTTAACAAGATTGACAAACACTTAGCCAAATTAACATTAGCTGAAAGAGAGAAAACTAAATTAGAAGATTTATAGACGCAAATGGATCCATTACAATAAATGTCAAGGAAATTCAGAGAGTCGTAAGATCATACCTCAAAAATTTATACACTACAAAATTTGACAATCATAAAGAAATGGATGAATTTCTCAACATATAAAACATACCAAAGTTAAACCATGAACTGTATTATTTGACTAGTGCCATAACAAGAGAGGAAGTTGAAATAGTAATTTTTAATCTCCCTATCAAAAAAAGCCCACAACCAGATGGACTCAGTGCAGAACTGTACCAGACATTTAAGGAACAGCTAATACCTATACTTCTTAAATTATTCCACGGAACAGAAAAGGAAGTAATACTTCCACACACTTTATGAGAAACCAGCATTACGCTGATCTGTAAACCAAATACAGATGCAACAAAGGAAAAGAAAGCTGTAGGCCATTATCATTGATGCACACAGATACGAAGATTCGCAACAAAATTCTAGCAAACTGAAGTCAAAAACATACCAAAAGGATCATCCGTTTTGATCAGGTTTTGTTTATTCCAGACCCACAAAGTTCAGTTAACACATGTAAATCTATAAATGTAATTCACCACATAAACAAATACAAATAGAAAAATCACATGATTTTTTCAATCAAAAAAACATTTGGCAAAAAAAAACCCTTTATGGTGAAGACCCTGGAGAAAATAGGGATGGAAGGAACATGTATTAACATAATAGAAACAATATGAAACAAGTGTACAGCAAAAAATATCTAAATGAAGAAAATTGGAAGCATTCCCAGATCAAGAACTCAGATGAGGAACTATTCTAAGGCTGTTCACATCTATTCAACACTGTACTTGAAGTCTTACCAAGAAACATAAGACAAGAGAGAGATAAAATAATAAACCTTGGAAAAAAAGAAGCCAAATTATACCTATTTGCAGATAACATGACTTTATACCCAAAAGACCCTAAAGGTTCTAGAAGGACTATTGCAGAATCCCCCACTGCACCAGCTGGGGAACGAAGGGGAAAACCTGTGGCGTGAGGGGGGAAGTTAGCCATGGGGGTCACCATCCAGACCCTGGGAGTCAGGTGAGAAGCAAGCAGTAGACAAATTGCTGCAGATTCATTTATTTCAGGAAATGTCTGAGCTTATATAGGGTCAGAGGTCCAATCAGGTGTTGCCTATCCCTCTGCTCCAGGAGACAACCCCCAATCATTTAACTGTTTACTTAGGTGTCCATTGCAAGGGCAGGTTAGATGGCCACTTCCCTTTGATTGTTCATCCCTCCTCCTGCATGGGACATGTCCGGGGCATGTCTGTATGTGCCCAGGCTTGTCCTGAATTTGGGACCCCTGCTAAGGCCTCCCTGAATCGATAGTGCCACAAAGGACACCCCTGGAACTTATAAATTCAGTAGACATGTGTGGCACTATCGATTCAGGGAGGCCCTAGCCCCGGCTGAATCCAGGAGGTCTGGCTACAGACAAGCCTGAATAAGGAACCATACAGGCAGAGGATGGACAGCCAATGGGAAGGGGCCATCTAACCAGGACACCTAGTAAAGAGTTCAATGATTGGTGGCTGCTCCCCTCCCCTGAGCAGAGGGGTGGCCACACCTGATTGGACCCCCGACCCTGTATAACCCCAAACACTTCCTGATTACAGCTGAGTGTGCAGCCAACTCTTTGTCCCCTTGCTGCTTCTACCTGACTCCCGGGGTCTGGGTGGTTGGGTGGTGACCCTGTCGCCGGCTCACCCATTCGCCCCACTCCCACAAGGCCTGGCCAGTTCCCTTCTTACCCCCGGCTGTCCCAGCGGGGGGATTCGGCATCAGATATATGGGCTACAAAATCAATATTTAAAATTAGTGACACCAAGGATAAGCAAAGCAAGAAACATCTGAGAGCAACAATACCATACACCATAGCTCCTAAAAAATGAAATACCTTGTAAAACTCTAACCAAGGATGTAAAGATTTATACGATGAAAACTTTAAAACCCTAAAAAAATAAGAGAGATTATAGAAGACACCAGAAGATGGAAAGACCTTTCATGCTCTGTACTGGAAGAATGAGTGTGGTTAAAATTACCATTATGCCAAAAGCAATATATAAATACAGTGTGATACCAAACAGAATTCCAACTCAATTCTTCACAGAAATTGGTGAAACAATCTCAAAATCCATACGGAATCATAAAAGGCCCAGGACAGGAAAAACAACCTGTGAGAAATAAAATATCTGTGTTATCACCACACCAGATTTCAAACTATATTACAAAAGCATAGTCATAAAAACAGCCTGGTAACAGTTTCAAAAAAAGAGATATAAAACAATGGATTACAATTATATACCTACAGGCAATAGGTTTTTTTATGTATGGGTCAAAAACATTCATAGAATAAAGAACAGCATTTTCAACAAATCATGCTGGAAAAATTGGATTTCTGCATGTGGAAGAATGAAACTGGGCCCTTATTGATCACCTTGTACAAAAGTCAATGCCAATTGGATCAGAGACTATAAAACTCCCAAAAGAAAAAAAAAATGGGCATACCTTTCAACCAATTGGTCTTGGCCAGCATTTCCTTATGAGGACCCCAAAGGCATAGAGAATAAGTCCAACACTAAACAAGTGGAGTATATGAAATTGAAAAGTCTTTGCATAGCAAAAGAAAGCATGTCAATCAACCATGCAGGCATCCTATAGAATGAGAATGTGTCTTCACTAATCACCCATCTGATAGAGGACTAATATTGAAAGTACACAAAGAACTCAAAAAATTAAATTTCAAGGAAAAAAACAACCCCATTAAAAAAGGGGTATAGAACTGAAAAGAAACTTTTGGCCAGATGAAATTCAAATGTCTAAGAAAAATCTCATAAAATCTTCTACCTACCTAGTCACTAGGGAAATTAAAAGTATAACCATCCCTGAGATATTATCCCACTCCAGTCAGAATGGCTAAAATCCAAACACAAACAACAGCAAAGGATGGTATGAAATTGGGGGAAAGGGGCCCTCATTTTCATTGCTGGTGGGACTGAAAAATCATACAGCCCCTTTAGAAATCAATGTTAAGGTTCCTAAATATGTTAAAAATTGAAAGACTGTATGACCTGGCTGTACCATGCCTAAGAATATTCTCAAAGAACAGTACAATCCTGTCTGTAATAGAGTCATGTGTGTAACCATATTTATAGCACCTCTGTTCACAATAACAGAGATGTTGACGAATGTTTAATGAAAATGTGGCACATATATACAATGGAATACTATTTAGCTGCTAGAAAAAAAATGAACTAATGAAATTTGCCAGTAAAAGGATGGAGGCAGAAGAAATTATATTGAGTGAAACATCCAAGATTCAGAAAGACAGACACCATGTGTTCTCCCTTATGAGTGGATCCTAACATTAAACCTTCAGTTTGTGGTAATAAAATCTAAACTCTTGCAACATCCACAAAGGCAAAGGAGCACATGCTAGGGAGTTAGAGGAAGAATCCACAAGAGTGGGGACAAAAGAATGTAGGCAAATAGCTAAATATGTAAGAAGAAATCTTAAGAGGGAGGAAAGACCGGGAATAGCACACAGGTAGGAATGGGATTTAGTCACCCAATTACCAACCACTTGCTGACAAACCCTTAAGACCCCCCCAATGACAAGGAACACACACCCTGTAATATAAACCAACTTAAAACACAGTGGAAGACAGAGAGAAATGATACAAGGTCAGGGATCTCAATTCTAATTAAAAATACCTGATATTGAACCACCATGTAACCAACTCTCATGGTATCTTTAGATAAGAAAACAATCTCAACACTCAAAGAAGATGCCATCTATGCCAATGGAAGAGCAGTGAAACGGTCAACCAGAGTACAGAGAACGGGTGTCCTAAAACCCTGAATCCAAATAAGACCAGCCAAACCTCCTCCCATCATAGAGCTCAGGGAATTGTGTGGAAGAGTGGACGGTAAGACTGTAAGAGTCAGAAGGTATGGAGGGAGATTTACTGCTAGCCAGGTCTCATCAGACTGTAGGGCTATTGCACCCAAGATCTCACTGCAATGACACTTACCCTCACCAGACCTGCACAGTGGTTGACATAACAACATCCCCCCATGGAAAAATCAAACCCTATGAAGAGAGGAGACTGGAAGCTACATTACAGGGAAGGATTGAATGTACAATTGCTCAGAAATTGCAACAGAATACTAGAAATCAGAATCCTAAACTCCACGAGAAATTAAAATGCAGGAAGTGACAAAACTTAGACCTGGGTTTGGAGGGAAGTGCACATTAGTGAAAAAAGAAAAAAAAATGGACACCGTGAAACTTAATGAACAGAAGAAAGAACTGGAAAATCCAAGAAACAGTCTCCCAAAATGCTTTAAGCAGTAATCCGTGTGTGCTGATTCTTAGTTTATTTCCTCTCAGTTCCAAGTGACCTTGTATGCTATGCTTCTGAGACTCTGAACAGTGGTCCCAGGAGGGATTGTTGTCAGGAGACAGAGGCTACATAAACCTAAGAGGAATTAGCTGTTCTGTGTTTGGTTCTAGTCTGGTGTCATGCATGCAAAGATATATATATAGATATATAGGTATATATATTCCATTTTGTACTGTAAAAGATATAAGAACTACTGTCTTAACATATCTATAGTACACAGGACACAAGAACTATATATATATATATATATATATATATATATATATATATATATATATATATTTCACATGTTAAATTCATTGATCTCCTGGCTTATGTCGTTTGTACACCTATGCACAGGAAGCATACATGCCTACTCTACCTACACAAATGGCTATTAAACACAAATAGGTAAGAGTAAAACAAGCAGAAGAATGAACATATCTCTTCAGAAAGTCAAAAGAGATCTCGACTGAGGAAGAGAAAGTAGGTCGTTTTTATGGGGAACTTTTTCTCTGTTTACAAAGAGTCAAGTCCCTTACAGGCTATAGTCAATGGAGCTCAGGGGATTCCTGAACTGTATCAGACTTCTCCCAAGCCAGAATGCAGGGACTACATCCTAGCACCACTGCACCTGACTAAAAATTACCCTTTCAAAATACTGTCTCTCCTTCTATGCATAGCATAGAAATGAAAACTAATAATACTGTCCTGTTCACTAGAGATTTGCTAAGACACTAGTTCTTACATCTTTCATTAAGCAAAAAGGAAAAGATAGCCCTGTGTTGAGATAGGTGGGTTTGTTTGACTACAATAGTGATTCTTCTATGTATGAGACCATAAAGATAACAAGCTATTCGCCTAAAATAAACAATACAAATAAAGATATCATTTCTTCATTTTATTTCCTTTTATTTACCTCAGATATTTCTTTCTTCCCTAAACCTTATCTGACTGAAAAGCTATGAAAGTGTAAATTCAGTGATTCTTCTGTTTTGGTCTACCTTAGTGGAGCAGTTAATATTCAGTATCTGTACTTGTTTGTCGCCCTTGGTAATCTGGGCATCTACACACATTCATCTTTGTTTTGCTTTAGTTTTATAAAACAGTTTCTGATACAGAAAATTTTCTAAGAAAAAAGAAGACAATGGAAGATTACTTTGGAGAATCTGAAACTTATAAATGGTTTAGTCCAGGACTGGGACAATTTAAAATCTCTTAAATTATATAAGGTACTTGCATTATCTGCATAAATTATAGTCCTTATAAATTACTTCAAGTGTGAGTTGACAATAGTCAGCCATGATAGTTGTTTTTTTAAGAGTTGGCCACCATGTTTCTGAGACAGGGGTCTCTCACTGTGACCTGAAGCTCACTGATTAGACAAGGTTAACTGCTCAGCAAGCTCCGGAGATCCACGGAGTTGTTTTCCCAGTGTGGGAATTACAGATTTGCATAGTGTGCCCAGCTTTTTAAATGGGCACTGGGGATCCAACTCATTCATTAACAGCATTTTGACAAACTGTGGTATCTGTTTAGCCCCAGTCTTTATAATGAAAAGACAGAAATATACATGTATGAAAGTGTTTCCATTAAGAAAAAATAAAGGGAAGATTAAAACATACCTTCATTCAGTTTTCAATAAATGTAAACTTGATGAGTCCCACCTGTCAGATGTTTTGCTAGAGAGTTTAGGCTCAAGGATGAAGAACACGTATATACAAAGTTTTAAGTTTATGGTCCAGTAAGAAAAACCACAGAAAGGTCCTTCTTCAGACGTACAATCATCGTGATTCATAATGATCATAGTGTGATGGCTGAAGGGTAGAAAGACAGACGACTCCAGTTTCTCGATGCCATTTTTGTGTCACAGAAATATTTAATCCTAAAACAATCTACTTCCTGAATTATTACTGGGTGAATTAAGTTTTCATATTGAGCATCACATTTTTTTAATTTGAATATCTGGTTCCTGAATTGAGGTGAGTAATTTCTAAGAAGGGGAAGAGTCCTGTTCAGCACCTCACAGATATCCTGATATCTGCTACCTTCAGGAAGAAAAGAAAATAGGTGATGACAAAGCAAGGAGTCATTTTTCTCAATAGCTTGATTTCCACCCTCAAATGTACTTCAAATAATTAAGTGAGAGGAATCTTCTCTATCTATCTAGGATGTTCAGAAGATTCTTTAGTATCATGGCCTCTACTCCGTATTGCTGCTCTTAAATCTGTGTTATGATAGATGACAAAAGATTAATAATGAGCTGTTATTAAAAAGATTATTGAAGTGGATCCAGCATAACCTTCGTATCACATCAACCTGAATCTTCCTCTGGCAGAAAGAGAAGGCAAAACTATTGGAAGCACAAAGAAAACTAGACACCGCAATGACTTGAAGATATAGGAGTCTACATGCAAGGAAGGAGGAGAAAATTTCTATGACAACAAGGCACAAGCTTGGATGAAAGGGACTCAAGTCTCAGATTAAACTCTTTCCTTGCCATGTCAAATACTGCCACATTTTGCCAGTAAGCATGAGCCATAAATTCATGCATAGTGAAGGTATGAAGTTCACGGTAGCTTGTTGCACAAAATGTACAGATATTTGTGATTAATAATCCATGCTTACCTTTGATATTACAGACGTATAGCTATTCTTATTTGCCTTTGAACGCCTTTCTCTAACAATCCTTTCAAAGTAGAATTGCTGTCTACAATGCTTGTGAGTGGCCCTGACCTAATCTTCTTTGTTGAGCAAGCTTTCATTGCTTATAGGTTTCTGGCTTGGTAATTATTTTCAGTATTCTGAAACTTCAATGTTGACCTCTGAGTTTTTTATAAGAACCTATTACTAATTCAAATATTTTCCTTAGTAGTATATATTTCTGGAATTTTGAAAGCAGGATTTTTTCTCTTTGATGTAGCTACTGATTCTTAGTAATGTTGTAGGTAAGAGTCAGTTTTGTATTGAAGTTTTTAACCATTAATCTTTGAAATATATGCACATGCATTTCTTTTTTTTTTTTTTTTCAAAAAACTCTTTGAATGGATGAGTACTCTGTCCTTTGGTCCTGGAGCCTCTGCTAATTTTTGAATATTTTTTTCTTTCTGCTCTCAAAAATGGACAATTTCTACTGACAAGTTTTGAAGATAATTTCAACTTTACTTTCTTCTCTCATTTTGCTGTTGATAATATTTTTCTTTGGTTCCACTTTCTTCTGTTTTAGTTGTCAGTGCCTTTATGTCAACTAAATCTTTGCTAAGACATTCATTCTCTCTATTACAGTCACTTGTTTGTCCTGCTTCAAGCATTTTCATAGCTGCTCTGTCAAAGACTGTCAGGTAATTTCATACCTACTTCTTCTCAATCTTGATACCTGAAGATTGTATGTGTGTTCATGTGTGTGTGTGTGGGTGTGTGTATGTGTGTGTACATTTGTAATTGTGTTAGTGTTCATCTATGCAATGTATGTATATGTGTATAAATTTCTGTATGTGTCTTATGTCTGTGTGCATGTATGTGTGTAACAACATGTGTGTATGTGTTATTGGCATATCTGTACACATGTTTGTTATCTGTGCATATATGTACACATATATATGTACATGTTTGTGCTTGTGTCTTTGGGAGTGCATGTTTCTGTGTGTTGTGTGTTTATATATGTTATTGTGCGTGTTTGTGTATCTGTATATGGATATGTATGTGTTGTGCATGCCTGTGTGTGTTTGCATTTGTGCATGTGTGTGTGTGCGTGTGTGTGCATGCATGTGTGATGATTGCAACACCCCTGATTCTGTAAATGGAGAGCTACTATGGACAGCCTCTTGGCTATTTTTAATATTTTTTACCTATGGAGTGTAATAAAAATAATAGAGAATTTTGACGTATTTTCTAGAAGAGGCTGTAAGTTTTACTTGATCTGGGTCATAGTTTGTAGTCCACTGTTGTCAGTTGGTGATTTCTAATCTCTGTAGTTAGTGCTAGTTGTCTGTGCTCTTTAGTTCAACTACCCCTTGACAATCTAGGACCTGGGCAGTTAGGCAGGTCTTATTTGAGTTCCCAAAGTTTTTCCAGGCTGTGTCAGATTATCATCATACTATTTATCTTAGAGGTCCATGTGAGAAATTCCCAGAGTGCTTACGGAGTAAGTTTCTGGATCCCTTCCTTCTGTGTAGCATGCCAAAGACACCCTATTTTCTAGCAGTCACTTTTTCTGCTCCCATCCAAAGCTACTGTTTCATTTACTCTACTGAATGCAGCAGTGACTAAGCCCAATCAGCAGAATAGACAAGGCTCAGATAATAGAATTTTGAACCATCCTCTTTGGGCCTCAGCTTCTCTGATCAAAGTAGAAGACTCCCCCTGCCTCAGAATCTTAGGTCCCTCTGGGTTCCACCAGCTGAGTGGGCACCACAGTGTTCCCTGAGGCTGAACTCTCCTGGGACTCTGTCTGTGAGAGAGAGGAGAAAGGAAACATGATGGGATCTCCACATTCCCTGACCCCTTCCTTGAGCTAAAACTAGAGGGCTTCTCCTGGAAATCTCCTTGCCCATTTCCTACCTGGGTTTGCATACTGTAAACAGAGCACCGATTACTCATGACTGCACTGGAGATTTGTCATCTTCAAACACTGCTGTAGCATTACCTCTAGGGATCTGAATGTGAATTCAGGAGAGTGACAGGGTAGCACAGACTGGTTCCATTTCCATTAGAGATAGAACCCTTTTGCCCACAATTTTAAAATTCAAGAAAGTTAACATACAGCTTTCCACAATCGCTTAGAAAATATATATTTAACAAGAGTGCTTTCTTATGATTTATTATTTTGTCTTGCTGTCGAAAGAGTCATCAAGAACTGCTGGTAGAATTCAGTTCACAGTAAATGTACCATGAGAGATGACAGATAGTGCGATGCTGAATAAGAGTGAATAAAAAGGAAACCTTCTCAAGAAAGGACAGACTAGATGGAGAGCTATTCAAAATATCAATGAGCTTCACTTCAACATCAACATTTTTGTGATATATAATTCCAAACAATGATTCAGTAAACTTAGAAGTATCCAAAAGAAAATCATCATAGAAAACAAATAAAAAGAGGTTTTAATGGTTATAAAAATAAAAGGGATTAGCATATCTTCAGTAGTGCAGATATAAACCTGGGATTTATTTTTCCTCATTTAGCAGATATAATTGCCTGCATGTCTATATTCTAAAACCAATATACTGGGGGTTGATTCCATTAGTAACAGGTATGTAAGAGATACAGTAGAGGCCTTGTCCTATATCTACAGTTACTCTCATTCATTTCTTGATCTTTCGCTATCTTAGCCATCTGCTTTACTCCCTAGATCCATCTTTGCTACCTTGATGACTCCTCTCTCTCTCTCTCACCCTGACTCTCTCCTCTGCATGAAGCACCATCAATGCTACATGTCCACACCACTTAGGGACAACTGCACATATAGACCTCAGGACACTTTCACTTCTCCTCTGCTCACACCTCTGTAAGCCTTTCAACACCTGCTGTTGTTCACAGACAGCGGAAGGAGTTTACTCTCAGCACCTTTCACAGTTCTGCACCACATTTCCCTTGCTCTCACAACACTACAAATAGGTATTCCTACTGTGGAATGGGCACTCACCATCCTGGCCTGTGTGGAGCATGTGAGGTACTTCCACACAGTCAGCATTACCTGTTGCATGAGCTGTTCTTGATTGCTCCCTTGTACACAGGCTATGCTACTTCGTCCTTGGAAGACTTCCTAATCAATCCTTAGGCTACTTCCTGCCACTTATGTTTAAAAGAACTTGGCATACCATCTTTCCCCTGTTTGGATTCTGAAACACTTAAGAAATTAGAGTCAAAGATACCGAGGGAACAGCAGTTATCAGCTCATGCATGATCAGGCCTAGAAGGACAGTGTACTGCAGTTTGAAAGACAAAATGGACTGGCAAATACTTTGGTTGTAATAGCTACTTATAAAATGTTTAGGTCTTTTAAGAGCAAATGTCAATCTAAGCAAACTCCTAAAGGACTTAGCTCTGTTGAAAGGAAAGGAAGAACTTTTTCCTCTTCTCTTTACATTGGTCATTTACTTTAGTGCCTCTCATCCTGCGTGTTCTTTCTCTGCCTTTTTGAAGTAAATGTAAATCTTTTTAAAAGCTAAATAAGTTTGCTGGCAGCTTTATAACCCAACCAGGAACTTTTATTTTCTGTGGGGCCCACTAAGAATTTCTTGGAAATGTCTCCATCACCTTTCCTGTCTTCTGAGAAAGGGTAGAAAGTGGAAGTCTAAGGACATGGCTGGAAACCCAGCCTAAGAGTCAACCATGATTGTTTTGCTCCATGTCTCAAAACTGCTTTGTGACAAGGATGTGAAATGTATATCTATTGTCTTATGTATAAAAACCTAAGCAGCTAATTCATATGGCCAACACCACTACTATCTAAATTTAGAATAAATTTCGTGTGGCCTGTGGTACTGGTTGGACTTCTTACTAAACACTGCTGCTCCTCTTGAGAACATTTATATAATGTATCTCATTGAGTTGGATATGTGAAATATTTCTATCTGTCTTTTCAATCTCTGATGCATACCACATACTGAGCTAACATTATTTGATAATGAACTTGCTTCTCTTCTACCCATGTGGCTGAGTCTCCTGGGACTGAAAGGACTTTTACTTGAAATCCCCTTGTTGCAACATCTGTAGAACTTTTATGCTTCTACAATTTGCTTTTACTTACTAGTTTCATTGGAGAAAATATGGGGGGAACACAAAGTCAAAAAGAAATACCCTACATGGTACACAATTTTTGTGTACCCAAATGAAAAAAAACAAAACAAAAAAAAAAACAAAAAAAAAACAACGGTTGTCTTCCTTTAGTTAATCAGGTAGCAGGTACAGGGGCTGAGGCAAAGCATGAGTACACCATGAGTCACTGCACATCTCAAGTACACAGCTGGCCTGACTCCCTGCGACACAGAATAACTCATGGAGAAAAGGTAGAAGACCATCTAAATGTGCCTGGGAAAGGTTCTGGTTTAGAGCTGCTGCCAGCGAAATGTCAACCACTATCGTGCCTGTGTGACAGAGACTCAAGGAGAAGCAGAGGGAAGACGAGACTTGGTAGTAGACAAAAGAGAAAATACATGTCTGATTGGAAGTGGCTCACAAGTGGAAGCTGGAGATCGGCAACATCAAAGCATCCTGGGTAATGATGAGGGGCCATGTTTGTCTTTGCTCACTTGGTTCTTGTTGCAGTCTTGGGGTCCCACTGAGACCCTTGGGGGTGGGGATAAGCTGGGGCGAAATCAACGACAAAGACTCCGGGAGTCAGGCAAGTGGCAACAGCAGGCTCACAGGATAGTAAATCAAAATGTTAAAGATGACTGAGACCACACTTTTTCTTTTTGGAAAAGAACTAGAAATACTAACTAGAAATACTCATTAATGATGACAATTCACTCAAAGCTTTTCCCATTTCATTTGTCCGCATTGTAGTGTTTTAAATTATTCTTTAATTACACTACTAATTATAACAGTCTAATTTTTAAGGTCCATACAATTTCTACTACACTATTTTAAAAGTTTTTTAAATTTTGTAGAAACCAGGACATTATTAAATATGGAACAAGCATGAAGCACACGGTCATAGGAGAATACCTATTTGTCTGTTTAGATAAGCAATCTTTAAAAAATAAAACCTCTGCAGTTACCAATACCAAATAGAGCCTTTGCTAGTCCATTAATGTTTTTAACCTTCTAAATTCTGTTGCAAGGGGCTGGAGAGATGGCTCAGGGGTTAAGCTTCTGCCTTATAGGCAGAAGGTCCTGAGTTTGGATCCCAGATCCCACATATAGACGCCAGGCAGAAGCAGGGGCGGCCTGCGCTTCTGGTCCTGGTAGGGCGGAGCCTGTGAATCCTGGGGCAGAGTGAACAAGGAGGAGGTGGAGGTGGTTCATGGTGGTTCCCAAATTCGCCCGTGGTTCTACACACACACACACACACACACACACACACACACACACACGCACAATCGAATAAAAAATAACAATAATAAAAAATTTTTAAAAATAAATAAATAAATAAATTCTGTTGCAAGAAAATCCACAATATCTGTAGGTTTTCTTCAAAAACTTGTCTTTTAAGAATTTTTGAACTACCTCAAAAAAATTATTAACTAACTTATGAGAAGGAGGCAGCTAGAAAAAAAAATTCAGAGAGTCCATAAGAAACAGGAATGGAACTAAAAATGGACTCATAGCACTAGAGGGCAATGAGGGGCTAGGGCACCAAAGATGGCTGCCAGGGCAAGGTATATCTGTACACCTAAGCAAGCCCAGGGAAATTGGCTTTTTTTCCTTTGGTTAACTCCCATTGGGCCCAACCCAGTTGCCCTTAGACCCAGGTGGAAGCTAGAGATCAAGTTGTTGAATATGGAGAGCTCCATAATCCCTACATGAGGAAGTTGGCCATCTTATCTCTGAGAGGATTCAAGTCAGTTCCTCAGCAGGAGTGTTCCCTCAGGGTGTTTCTAGCAGTGGGGGATGACCTTCAAGGATGTCAAAGACCTTCAAAGACCTTAGAGACTGTCCCAGCATGGACTGTTTTAGACCTTCCTATTTTACCCCTTAACTTTCTGAGGACCCAGACTGCTCAAGGGAAGAAGGGCGATGATCTCTCTGGCTACTTCCTGCTGAGCTGGGCAATGAAAGTGAGAGCAGGCTCACGTCCTCATCTATGAACTGCTGGGCTAGTCTAGAGGTCTTTCATAGATGACTTTATTACTTCAAGGTCCATTTAAAAGAGACAAAACACAGATAACTTGAGCCTCCAAGATCTACACAAGAATTAAACCATTATAACTGAGGAGGCATAAGGGATAAATGAAATAAGCTTAGCAGTCTTACTGTGGGTACAAGCAAGAGTTAGTAAAGAACATGTGCTCGTAAGGTATAAAAGCCAAGAGCTGTAAGTAATTTATATATTGGAGACCTTTGTCCTCTGGCTATTGTAAATCTCCAAAATCTCATTCTAAAACCTGTCCAAAACAATGTGAACTATCTGAATAGAACAATCTGTATTAGTCCTCCTTTTTGGATTTTAAACACATGTGGGGGACATTATCTCCTCCCATGGAAAGTTCTATAGGTTTCTAAGCATTATCTTTAGGGTAGGACCTCTCCTCAGATCTAAATGAAAAGCCAGCATTGATTTGCTTGTGTTGTAAGAAGAAAGCAGGTATCCTGTCCCATAATTGTTTGCCAAAGGACACAGCAGTAATAATTTGAACGTTAGTCCCGTTAATTTTGATATGTCAAAGGATAGTTTGAAACATTCCAGGCACCATTAATATTGGCCAGGAGGAGGCATATGGCCATCCTGGACTTCCCTCTTATGAGCCAGGAAAAGCAGCACTCAGAACTCATTTAAAGCATTTTTTTCTTTGCCTGAGGGGAAGGGGATTTCAGGTTTGTCAGCTTGGGCATGCCTGCCTAGTATTTTATCTACCTTCTTAGGCAGATGGATCCTCAGAGAAACTCTAAGTAACTTAGGTCAAAATCTTTCAAGGAAAAAGGAAACTTAAACTTGAGTTGACCCAAATGCACTTAGAATCTACTGAAAACAGATTATGCTGGGTCGGGCATTGATCCTGGGAGCACATGGGAGCATGGAATTAGAAAGCAGATTTGTCCCCAAGAAAGGGAGCTCATACATACCAGGAGAAGGAAGAAATCCCAATGAACTTTTTAGAAGACAATTACATTTTCCTGGTTGCTAGATTTGATGGGATAAAATTCTATAAAAGAAGTCAGAGGAATGAGCAAGTTCAATCAAGCAATATCAGAGTGGCTTTGTTTTTTTGATAACCTTTAATAACACAATGGCATTTTCACTTGTAGTCCCATCAAAGATCAAAACCAAGCGAGAAAATTTTTCATGAAAGAAAACATAATCTATCAGAAAAATAATTGTGATCGATAAAAACGCAACTAGTTAAGGCCTTAGATGTTGCCAAAATTATTTGTTCTTATTTTTAATTATGAATACATGTATTTAAGAATGGCATGCCAAATTTTTTACATCAGTGTGCAACAGAAATGAAAACGATATTCAAGTGGCCACAGACACAAGACACACATGTAAATACAGAACATAAAACATGAACAACATTTTACCGGCAACTGTACAATTTAACAGCAACTATCTTAAAATTACCCTTGAAAGCTTTATCAAAGGAAGATTAACATTTAGGAAAACCTTATTTAAAACAAGACCTCACATTAGTTACATCCGGCAGCTTAGCTTAATTATGAAAAACATCTAGCAAGGAAAACATTCTTATCCATAGTCCAGTTCCCACCTATTCTCTGGGGGGATCCAAGGTGCTACAACCACAGCTTCATTCCCAAATTTTTCCAGGCCAGCAACAACCTTGAGGCCTCTAGTTTCAAGACATGTATCTGGGGCTCCTTACAGTATGAGGGGAGGTTGCTCATTTTACTACAGAACAGACACAAGACTAAAGATGAGCAGACCAGACAAGAAATGTATTGAACCCAAATGCCTGGTGCTTGGTGGGGAACTTCCGTGGTTCTTAGGCCACAGCCATATGCCCACATGATGTCTCTGGAGGAGGAGGGTCTATCGGGAGACCACTCCTAGGTTCTGTCTCTGGGGGGGTCAACCCTTATGTGGAGACACCAGGTGAACCAGAACCAAAGTGTGTACCTCCCTATCCGTGGACAAACAAACATAGAGAAAATGAAAGAAGCCTTCGTGCTAGCCTCTTGCGAAGGTAAAGACATTAAACACAAAGGGGCCAGCTTACCGAAAAACTGCCGAAGGGGGCACAATACTCGACACTGGTGCCGCGAGGAGGAAAGGGCAGCCGTGGAAGCCCATTTTGGGGCTCCAGATGTTGCAGTCTCAGGGTCCCATGGAGATCCTTGGAGGTGGGAATAAGCTGGTGCGAAGTCAACAACACAGACTCCGGGAGTCAGGCGAGTGGCAACAGCAGGCTCGCAGGCTCGCAGGCTGGCTCATTTATCATAAGTATGGGGCATCCCAACATCCCATAAGTCCCAGCGTGAAGTTTTTGCTGTGTTGTCCTGTCCGGGTTGGCCCTCTCAGCCAGGTGGTTTGACGTCAGCACCAGGCACAGCCCAGGTACAGTGGCAGGCTCTAGCTTGGGGAAGTTGCAGACCTGCCTGGTCCGTTCCTCCTACAGGTTCTGATGCGAACAAGGGATAGAAATTAGAGAACATGGCAGTTGTAGACAAAGTCCCAGTCCTTTGGACTGATGGGATCAGTGTTCCATCTGTGGGATTAGTTTGCTGACTGTCTGTATACTTTGGCTTTAAGCTACCTGATCTGAGTTCATGATTTATTTCTAGTTGTAATGCAGCTAAGGAAGGAGTCAGTTCAGCACCATGTTTCACATGCAGATGACATCCAATGTCTGTATTTCATTTGCCTTTAACTGCTTTTTCCATAAGGCTTTCTAAATTCTTTTACAAATATTCAACTCTCCCAACCATATAAAGACCTAAAGTTATGATAATAGTTCTCTACCACCACCATTGTCTACATGCCACAAAACCCCACCATGTACCTTCTCCAAACTCTACAGTTCTGATTATTTTTCATCTATTTTTTTCCTAGACCATAAATTTGTGCCCGGTTAAAATGTGAATTTTTTTTTTCAGTTTTTTAGAAGACAAGTCTCAGGGTTTTTTTTTCTTTTTTTTTTTTTACTTTTTGTTTTTTGTGAAATCATGGACTGATGGAAATACAGTTTGAGCAAAAGAATCAGAATGTAAATTCCAGATCTATCATCCATTAGCTCAGCTACGTCAGACACTGAGTCACACTTTACTAATATGTAAAATGAAGACACTAGTGAAATCTCTTGGGGGGGAATTGTCAACCAAGATCCATATTTTATTTTCTTTTTAATGTCAAATTCATTATATAGTGTTAAAATAATGGTCAGAGCTTGCAGTATCTAGTGGGAAGGTTCCAGAAAATGGGATATGGCTGTTACTATCTGTCTGTCTCTGTCTCTTCTGCTTCTCTTTATCTCTGTCTTGTTGTCTCTGTCTCTCATCCTCTCTCTCCGTTTCTCTCTCACTCTCTCACTCACTCTCACTTTCCATAGACATGTCTTTCTCCAGACTTCAAAACAAGATCAGTTGACTGTTTAATGGAAGTTCCAAAAGTGTGAGACAAAAGTAAAGTTTTAGTCTTCACAAGTTATTATTGCAGGTAGCTATATGTATGGTAACAGTGTGCACATAAGTTCCTGGAAAGAGGTTGTGGCAAAGCTGATTGACTGATTAGCGCCTCTATAAGATGGACAGGCTAGAATTTGCCAAGTCCAGAGTCAGATTATCTTGGACCATCTTTAGCTCCCCTAAATAGATATGTATGTGACCTCACATGTGGTTGTTAGATACATTCTTTGGAATGGAAAACTAGACCCTGGTCTCCAACAGCCCAAAGGCTAACCATGTCATCAGATAGCATCTATTGTTTGTAACAGGCTCTCGGCTTTTCTGTAACCCATCTACCTGATGCTTCCACCTGTGTATTTGAAAAAAGTGTCTTTATTTATGCTTTACTTTGTCATATGATTATTAAAACCTAAAAAAAAAAGTTATCACAGTGGAACACATGGAATTCTGGGCAATCGGAATGTGTGTTCCTGGCTCCAGGACAAACTATCTCTTAATTGCTTAGAGGAGAGAGTTCTGGTTTTCCTCTTCCCTGTGGACAAATAGTAAACTAACAAATCTTCTGGACCAAAGAAGGACTTGATTTAGTCTAGTCCCACATGATCCCTGCAGTAGTCACTTCAGAACCATTGAAGATACTTGGGGCAGAGAAGAGAGTTCTGAGGTAGAGCACTTGCTCAGTGTGCAGATGGCTGTGGGTGTGACTTAGCACTACAGAAAATGCAAACAAAAGCTGAGAACTGCTGAGGAGTGTCACTATTGCCTCCTCAAACCACAGATAGTTTTGGGGCTCCTTTTTCTTTTTGCTGGATCCTCCCCTCCATTCTTCTTGCTTCATTTTCATACTGAATGATTTATAGAAAACATTACATATTTGTCACCTACAAAAACGTTCTGATTTTGTAAACTGAAAAATAAATGAAGTTAACAATGCAAGTTTAACCTCCAAGCAACATTGCTGATCACCAAAATACAGTGGGGTTATTTAACCCTAGACTGTGAGTGGGGTGGTGGCCAGTCTTAATATCCCTACCCCACAATTGTGTTCTGAGTCTATTACCCTTCTCAGGTGAAGGAAGTCATAATCATCAAGCAGGACAATGACTGTTTGAAGAATATGGAACTGTTAGCAACTGATAGTGCTCAGAATGTAGTGAATCTGTGTACAAAGCTACATCTGCTTTCTGGCAAGATAATGACTTTTGAGGTAAAAGATATTTGATGTATCCTTATGGTTTGTTTGTCAGAGAAAAGTAACCATGTCAGCTACTAATTTTACTAGTTTGATACAATATAAATTAAAGATATATAATTAAAATAGAAAATAAATAGAAAATGAGTTCTGAAAAAATAGTTAATGGGCATTTTCTTAATGTTTTCCTAAATATGAATTAAAATTGTAGCAAAGCTATTAAAATAGCTTGTACTGCAAGTTAATTCTGTAAAGGCTTCTGTATTTTCATATGCGCTTTAATTTATAAAATGAGAAATGCATATTCATAAGAAATTAAGAGGTGAAGTCTAGAAGTCAGATATTCAAAATGGCTCTTTTCAATGGAAACTTCCCCAGGCTGTCATGATTGATTACTGCTAATTTCCTTTGAAAGAAAATGTTAGCCCTAGATGCTTAATAGACCTTCAGATTTTAGTGTTTTACAGCATCAGAGAAGAAAGCTGGGAATCATACAGCATTTGGATGCAATTGTTATTTTGTTTTGCTAATTTGGAAAATTTATGGCAAAAATATTTGTTGAAAATTTTAAATGATTAAAGCATGGATGTGTCCCCTTTTCTAGCACAAGGTGCTGATGATCTGCATTATGGACACTCATATTGACTAGGAATAAAGCATTACCATTTATACTACCATTTGTTATAGTTATTTTGGGCATAAACATATACACATCTATGTCTTTAAATAATGCTGTAATGTATTTGGTAACAATAGATCTACCAGCTACACTGGGTTCCTTGAATGGAATTTACCAAATGCTCTCAATTTCCCTGGAGAGCTGACTAAATTGGCAAGCTCAGTTTCTTTCATATGAATCTTAATTGTTAATAGTATTCAGATTTCATATTACCTATCACACGTTAGTGTGATATCCTGTACAGAGGCAGGAAGGGATCACAAAAGGGTTAAAGATACCACAGCAAAACTAAAATTCCAAGAGGTTTACTGGAGACAGAATTAGGTGACACAGTCATATAGAGTCACTGGAGTGTTTAGTTAAGGTATTAATGAGCCTATGTGATGAGCCAAACCTCTGAGACAACTTACAGAATCACACTGAGCCTCAGGGTTAATTCAAGCTGCAGAGATGAGTGCTGGCCTGTGGGGTCATAGATGCAACGGGCAGGACGGGATTTGGAAGGAGAAACAGGTGGATGGACAGATGACAATCCACACAAGATTGATCAGCAAGTGAGCACCAAACCAACTGAAAGCCCCAAGGTAGTCAGAAGTTCTCTGCCCTATGTTCCTTGATAGATCCCAGGATTGAGGAGGGGGGCTGGGATTTCTTACCACCGCAAGTGGGAGGCAGGAGAAGGCAGAAGCAGGGACAGGAGCAGGGCTTGATTTCTGACAGAAGCAGCTTAGAGGGTCGGTGATTTAATAATAGAAGCCAGGAAGACGTTAGGTAAGACAGAAAGGTTGGTTCTCAAGATTCCATCCCTCTATGCTCGAGATGTTTTGGTCAGTGAAACACTCGATAGATTCTCAAAAATAGACACGGCTTCCTCAGAGATGTTCAATGGGCAGTAGGGTCTGTGGCATTGTGTCTTCGGTAAGTAGAAAGAGGGAAGGTATGGATGATTTCCAGCTACATAGATACCTATATGTGTTCTTACAACAGATAGATCCACTATGCACCTTAAAGGAATGTGAGAAAATATTAAGGTAGCTGGGTTTAATGAAAAAAGGAACAGAGCAACTCAGGCTAAAGGAAAAAATTTACAATAAGTTTATTAGAATTGGGGGTCAATATGGGAAAGCATAGGAACAGAAGAGCTGTTTAAAGTTAGAGAAGACAGGGAGAACAGTAGAGAACCATCATGGTGTTGGAGAGAGAGAGAGAGAGAGAGAGAGAGAGAGAGAGAGAGAGAGAGAGAGAGAGAGAAAGAGAGAGAGAGAAGAGAGAGAAGAGAGAGAGTGCCCATGATTGTGAAGCTTTTGTTGCTCTCAGGCATTGCTAAGGAGTTTCTGGGATGTGGTGTAGTGAGAGAAGGTTTGGTCCCCGGGGTCATCAAGCTACACATTCAGTTTTTGCTGCCTTCAGAGGTATTGTCACCAAAATGAAATGTAGCTATCAATCAATCTATCTTGTTTTGAAGTTAAAAAAAGGCTAAAAGGGTATATTTGTCCACACAAAAGGAAATGAAATGATTTTGAAAAGAAGCTTATTTCTCAACAGAATTCATTTTAAAGCAATGTTGCTTGAAAGTAGATCAAGTGATTATTAACTTATTAGAAGAGTTTTACTTCGAACTCCAGTAGATGCTAGTTTACCACCCTGCCTCTGTCTCAGCGCCGGCTTCCAAAACTTTGCACTTTGCTCTGCCTCTGGCCTCTGCCCCACATCCTTGTTCCCTTTTATCAATGCCACCACACATGGACTGTCCCCTGCCATTTCATGAACTGACACTAAACATACCTTGAACAGGTATTTGTACACGGGAGTCCAACCGTCTTTAAATAAATCTTTTCCAAAAATGCTGACATTGAAGTCCTCGTTATTCATCAAGTGTTTTAGCATCATGCCCTGTAATGTCTTACAATCCTACTATAAAAGAAACTCATGAAAATAAACCCATAAATTTGATGTTTTTATGCAACTCTTACATGTTTCAGGGGACAACATTGTGTCTGGGTGTTTTCCCAAAAAAGGAAATTAATTTCTATTAATTATTCATGTTCTTATTTAATTTGAGAATGATAACTGGTTACCTGAAAGAGGAATTAAAAGTATTAGCAAAACTAATGAGAGTAAGATCCAATGAAAACAATAAAGTATGTTTCATATGTACTTTATGTGCAGGAAAAACAAGCACATTAGTTTTCCTCTAGTTTAGCTTCAAATAAAATCTGGAGGCTTTATTTTTTTCTGATAGTTTAGCTAATTAATTAGTACTGTGGTTTTTATTTTGTGTGTATGTGGGTGTGGTGTGTTTTGTACATTTTGCCACTGTTGAGTATTGTGTCATCTTTAGACAAAACCACTGAGTGGTCCAGAGTGCCGATCAAATAAGCTACCTTTAAAAATGGAAAAGTGACAAATCTCTTTTAAAAAATGAATGGGTTTTTCAGAACCTTCAAAATGATATTTTTCACTGACATTGACTTAAAATCGTACATTATAAAGTTAGAAAGATACAAAAAAGAATGTACAAAAATCTTATTTTACCTTCAACGGATGACATTTTTCTTATATGTTATCTTATCAAGACTGGGCTGTTTTCCTAGTATATTTAAAACCAGATTTTTTTGTATTTTTTTTTGTTTCATTCATTTTCACAAAACATGTACAATTGGAATTCTGAGGCATCACATCAAAATGCACCTATTTCCGAAGGGAATGTCATGTTTACATATGTGTTCATGTACACTCAGATCCAATTTCATGGTGCAGATCTATTAAATATTATTACTGGGAAAGAGGATACAGGAGATTCTTGAGTTCAAGGTTCACCTTAGGTATATAGTAAGATGCTACTTTTGAGAAATAGTTTTCTCTTAAAACTCTTTTGTTTACTACATTTTGAAAAATTTTTGAATTTGTATCTGTCTATATACAAATCAATGATATTCCAAATTGCAATGAAAGCAATTCTCTTAAAAAATAAAATACATTCAAGATTTGAATTATGCCTTTCCACTCAGGTAAACCCGCTACCCCACCCCAGGCCCCAAGTCACCAGCTCATCCGAGGTCCTCCCATCAGCCAGCCCAAGCAGCATCGAGTTTGCTCTTGGCTAGGAAAGGACCCTAGGACACACCACAGGTCCCAAGTGAACTGTGCCACAGCTGGAAGCTCTGCCCTTTCAGCCCGGGAGGCGCACATGGTCTAGGGAGGACACACTGCTCATCAGAATTCAACAGAGTCCAAAGAAAACACAAGCAAAGCTCTAGGGGAAAAATGCTATACATCTGAAATCCTCTAAAATCATCCTGTCACGTGGGAGAGATTCTTCACATCCAGCTCAAAGTTAAGTAAAGCCCTCTTTAACATCCTATTTCTAGTCACTGTAGTTAAACTTTTCCATACAGCCACCCCCAAAACGTATACAACTTCAGGGACTATACCATTCACCCTTATATATCACCAAGGTACTAAATCATAATATATTCACTCTCTGTCCACTAAACCTGACTTAATTGATGTAGAAACAGTCTAATAGCCTCATCTAGACAATAACAATAACAGCAGACAAGCATACCCAATCCAAGGCAAACACTAGTACTAACTGCTCAAGAGTAGTAATACCACTAATTTAGTTTAGTCAAAAACACACAGAAACTGAAAGAAGGTCTTAAGAGGTAAAACAACAATGCCCAAGTCAAAGTCCAAATCCAAGAGAAACAAAACCCAAGAAAACAAATCTCCCACTGAAAGAATTAATCCTATAATGATAGATTACAACCAGAACAAATTCACAGAAAATAGCCAAGAAAGCCAGACCCAAGATAATGACTTTCAAAGCATGATCATTACCATGATCAATAATTAGAAAGAGGAATTCTGGGAGGAGTTAAATAACCGCATTAATAACTTTGAACAGGAACACAAAAGGCATTTGGAGGAGATGAGAAAAACAGTTCAAGAAACAAATATAGGCATAGAGCAGTTAAAACAGACTCAAGCACAGTTTAAAACTGAACTAAAAGACAAGTTATCTTCAACCCAGAACTCAACAGAGAATCTTATCAGCAGAACTAAGGAAGCAGAAAATAGAATTTCAGATCTTAAAGACAAAGTGGAAGAACTAACCAGCTCAATGGAAGAGGTTGTTAAAGCCAAAAAGATACTTTGAGAGGAATAATCAACAGTTATGGGACATCTTGAAGAAGCCTAACATGTGTATTCATGGAATATCAGAACAAGAATCTCAAAATACCACACCTGAGGACATTTTTCAAATTATCATAAAGGAGAAGTTTCCCCATCTAAAGAAAGAGAGGCCCATTCAAACACATTCCATGCCCCAAACAGATATGACCAAAATAGAAACTCGCCATGGCAAATAATACTCAAAATAATCCACATTCAAGACAAAGAAAAGGTGCTGAGAGCTTCAAGGGAAAAAAAACAAGTCACTTTTAAAAGTAAACATATAAAAATAAAAAATGACTTCTCAATGGAAACAGTAAAAGCAAAAAGAGCTTGGAGAGACATGTTTCAAGTATTGAATGAGCACAAATGTCAACCCAGGCTGATATACCCCACAAAACTATGCATCATGATCCAGGAGGAATGAAAAGTTTTCCAGCACAAAGACAATTTGAAGGGTTACATGTCTACCAAACAAGGCCTTCAAAAAATGCTGCAAAATATATTAAAGCCTTCCCCCACTCCGCCCCTCGGAATGCCCGCGCGGTCCAGCCGGGCCTCACCGCGACCTATGTAAGCTCCGCCCCTGCCCACCCCCAGAACCTCAGATCAAATAATTCAGTTTAGTGACAAATGCACAGAAATTGAAAGAAGATCTTAAGAGTTAAAATGACAATGTCAAAGTCAAAGTGCAAATCCATGAGAACCATCACTCAAGTAAATAAATCTCCCACTGAGGGAATTAATCCCATAATGTTAGACTCCAACCAGAATAAACCCACGGAAAATGGCCATGAAAGTCTGACCCAGGATAACGACTTTCAAAATATGATCATTACCATGTTCAATACTATGAAAGAGGAAATCCGGGAGGAATTAAATAATCGAATCAATCGCTTTGAAGAGGAACACAACAGACACTTGGAAGAGTTGAGAAAAACAGTGCAAGAAACAAAAACTGGCATAAAGCAGTTAAAACAGAGTCAAGCAGAGTTTAAAACTGAGCTACAAGACAAGTTATCTTCAATCCAGAACTCCACAGAGAGTCTTATCAGCAGAACTAACAAAGCAGAAAACAGACCTTGAAGATAAAGTGGGAGTATTAACCAGCTCAATGGAAGAGGTTATTAAAGCCAAAAAGATACTTGAGAGAAATATCCAGGAGATATGGGACACCCTGAAGAAGCCTAACATGCATATTCATGGAATACCAGAGCAAGAATTTCAAAATACCACCCCTGAGGAAATTTTTCAAATGATCATCAAGGAAAACTTTCCTCATCTAAAAAAGAGAGGCCCATACATATACTAGAAGCATTCCGCACCCCAAACAGGTATGACCAAAACAGAAGCTCGCCACGGCAAATAATAGTTAAGACACTCCACATTCAAGATAAAGAACTGGCACCGAGAGCTTCAAGGGAGAAAAACAAGTCACTTTTAAAGGTAAACCTATTAAAATAACAAATGACTTCTCAGTCAAAACAGTAAAAGCAAGAAGAGCTTGGAGAGACATACTTCAAGTATTGAATGAGCAAAAATGTCAACCCAGGCTGATTTACCCTGCAAAACTATCCATCATGATCGAGGGAGAAAGAAAAATTTTCCAGCACAAAGACAACTTGAAGGGATTCAGGAAGAAATTAAAAAGGAAATTCAAGATTTCCTGGAAGCAAACGATAATGAAAATACAACTTATCAAAATCTTTGGTACACAATGAAAGCTATCCTAAGAGGTAAGTTCATAGCTCTTAATGCCTGTATCAAAAAAATGGAAACATCAAGAATAAATAACTTAACAATGCAGCTTAAAGCTTTAGAGGCACAAGAGCAATCTGATCCCAAAAGTAGTAGAAGAAAGGAGATAGCAAAATCAGGGAGAAATATCTGAAATTGAAATATGGAAAACGATATAGAGAATCAACAAGTCAAAAAGCTGGTTCTTTCAAAAAATCAATAAGATTGATACACCTCTAGCTAAATTAACCAAAAACAAGAGAGAAAAACCCAAATTAACAAAATCAGAAATAAAAATGGAGTTATCACTACTGATACCCAAGAAATTCAGAGAATTATAAGGTCATATTTCAAAAACTTATATTCTGTGAAATTTGATAACACAAAAGAAATGGATGAATTCCTAAGTAAGCACAACTTACTTACATTGAATCAGGAAGTTCTGAATTATTTAAACAGTCCTATAACATATGAGGAAATTGAGGAAGTAATCTCGAATCTTCCCACCAAAAAATGTCCTGGACCAGATGGATTCAGCACAGAGTTCTCCCAGACATTTAAGGAGCTAATAACACCAATACTCCTTAAACTGTTCCATCAAATAGCAAAGGAAGGAACACTACCAAATTCTTTCTATAAAGCTAATATCATTTTAATCACAAAACTTAATAAAGATACATTTAAAAAAGAAAACTATAAGTCAATCTCTTTGATGAGCACAGATGCACAATAAAGACTTAGCAAATCGGATTCAAAAACATATCAAAAAGATTATTCATAATGATCAAGTAAACTTTATCCAGGGCACACAAGGTTGGTTCAACATATGCAAATCAATAAAGGTAATTTACCATATAAACCAGTCCAAAATTCAAGACCACATGATACTCTCGATAGATGCAGAAAAAGCTTTTGACAAGATCCAACAGCCCTTTATGATCAAAATCCTAGAGTCAGTTGGAATCGAAGGAACTTTTATCAATATAATAAAAACTGTATACAACAAGCCAACAGCAAGGATTATACTCAATGGGGAAAAACTTGAAGCATTCCTGCTTTGATCAGGAACTAGACAAGGCTGTCTGCTCTCAACACTTCTATTCAATATTGTACTTGAAGTCTTAGTGGGAGCTGTAAGACAAGAAAGGGAGATGAAAGGGATTCAAGTCGGTAAGGAAGAAGTCAAGTTATCTCTATTTCCAGATGACATGATCGTATACATGACTGATCCAAAAAACTCCACCAGGAAGCTCCTGGAACTAATACGGAAGTTCAACAGGGTGGCAGGATACAAAATAGATGTACAAAAAATCAGTGGCCTTCCTATATGCCCAGGATGAAATATATGAAAAAGACCTGAGAGAAACAATCCCTTTTACCATAGCCCCTAAAAAAATGAAATACTCTGGGTTAAACATAACCAAGGATGTAAGAGAACTTTACAGTGAAAACTTTAAAACCCTAAAGAAAGAAATTACAGAAGACACCAGAAGGTAGAAAGACCTCCCATGTTCCTGGATTGACAGAATCAATATCATAAAAATGACCATCCTACCAAAAGCAATATTCAGATTCAATGCTATACCAATCAAAATCCCAAAGCAATTCTTTAAAGAAATTGACCAAACAATCTCAAAATTCATATGGAAACACAAAAGACCCAGGACAGCAAAAACAATCCTGAGTAACAAAAACACTGCTGGAGGTATCACCATACCAAGCCTTAATCTATAATACAAATCCATAGTTATAAAAACAGCCTGGTACTGGCTCCAAAATAGACACACAGATCAATAGATAAAGGTTGAAGACCCAGATATAAGCCCACACAACTATAGCCATTTGGTCTTTGACAAAGGGGCCCAAAAAATCCAATGGAAAAAGAACTGCATCTTCAACAAATGGTGCTGACAATACTGGATATCCACATGTAGAAGATTAAAACTGGACCATACCTGTCATCATGTACAAGACTTAATTTCAAATGGATCAGGGACCTCAATATAAGGCCTGAGACTATAAAACCCTTAGCTGAAAGGGTAGGGAACTCCCTTGAGCTGATTGGACTAAGCCAACAGTTCTGAAACAGAAATCCAATAGCACAGTCACTACAACCAGCACTCAACAGATGGGATCTTGGGCTGGAGAGGTGGCTCAGGGGTTAAGCCTCTGCCTTGCAGGCAGAAGGTCCTGAGTTCGGATCCCAGATCCCATGTATAGACGCCAGGCGGAAGCGGGGGCGGCCTGCGCTTCTGGTCCTGGTAGGGCGGAGCCTGTGAATCCCGGGGCGGAAGGAGGTGGAGGCGTCCATGGTGGTTCGCGAATTCGTTCGTGGTTCTACACATACACAGACACACACACACAGACACACACACATACATACGTACACATGCACAATTGAATAAATAATTAAAAAAATTAAAAAAAAACAGATGGGATCTTATGAAATTAAAGAGCTTCTGTTCAGATAAAGAGATTGTAACCAGAGCAAAAAGGCAACCCACAGAATGCGAGAAAATCTTCACTAACTACATATCTGATAGAGCTCGATTATTCAGAGTCCACAAAGAACTTAGAAAACTAAATACCAAGGAGATAAATGGCCCAATTAAAAAAATGGGCCCTGAAAATCAAAAGAAACTTTACCAGGGGTGAAACTGAGATGTCTAACAAATATCTTAAAAACGCTCCACATCCTTAGCCATCAGGTGGGAATCTAGAGGGAGAGTTCCTGATATGGGGTAGAGCTGTTACTATCTGTCTGCCGCTGCCTCTTTCTGCTTTGCTTTCTCTGTCTTGTTGTCTCTATCTCTCATCCTCTCTCTCTCCCTGTTTCTCTCTCTCACTCTCCATGGACATGTCTTTCTCCAGACTTCAAAACAAGAAGGTTAGTTGACTGTTTAATGGAAGCCAAAAATTCCAAACTGAAGACTAAACTTTCAGCAAGTACTTTTGGAAGACATTTCAAGTCCAAATTATACCAAGTCCCAACTTTAAATCAGGACCAGTGATGTACACAGGAACCAGGACAATGGAATCCGGGTTCAGTGAGAATTCTTTTCCACTAGAGGACCACATACATCATGCAGGGAACAAAGTTCTGTGAAGGATCGAGGTCCTTGTCTTTGCTAGATCACAGGTCAATAGACACCATGTTAGGAACCCTATATCAGGAGGAAAGAATAAAAGTCAAAGCAAAACACAGTTGTGGGCAATCTGCCAATCTACCCAGAGACAGCACAATGGTGCATGGCTGTCTGGGATTATTTATATAATTCTTTTTTATTTTGATGTTTTCCATTTTTATTTATTTTTTTCTACTTTCACTTTTTCCATTTTTTTTAGTTTTATTGAGTATTCATCCCAGCTTCCCAATCCCCCCCATCCCCTCACTTCCCTTCACCTTTCCCTCCCATTCTGTCACACCCTTCTACCTATATGTTTCTCTGGACTTCAGAGTTCACTCTGGCTTGTCTATCCCTGTGGGCGCTCAGGCCTCTGTAGTGTAACAAGTTACCTCTCTTCAGGCCGCCTCACTGATATGTGCATTTCCCTTCACTCATCCAGCTTTAGACCCAAAAGTTTCCACAAGCGAGTTCCCATTCTATAGGAATAATAATAGCTGCCTACAGAGCAGTTTGATGTATTGTCTTCCTAGGTTTATTGGCTGTCTTTTCTATTGATCTATTCCCTTCCCTATTTTAAAGGGCTCTTGTTCTATTGTATAGTAACAGGGATAGGTACATTCTGACAAGTGAGTCTTGAGTCCAATCAGAAAGCTGTTTGTTGTCTCCTCGGTGCTCATACCACTATTACACTGGTGGTTACCAAGTTGACTACTTACCAGAATAGCTCAGAGAAATTTTATTATCTACATGCTTATCTATTTGGCTAGACTCCTCAAGACAGTATCTTTATATCTGTTTGCTTATATATTCTAAAAGAAAAAAACCTCTAAAGGGCAAATTAATGAACCCAATTTGTTATTGTTAATGCATACAACTCATGAATTTTGCAAAAAATTAAAGTACACACACAATTTTCTACTCAAAGGGGATAATTCATCAGTACACTGCTGCTGCTTCTACTGATATTTCTGAGGAGTGTTTGCATTTATGACTGTTTTGTTCTCTTCTTTGGTAACTTCCCAAACCTGATATCATGTTACAACATAGAATTTAGGGTAGCCTAAATCTGTGTTTTGATGATGAATAACAGGGAAAGCCTAAAATGTTATCACTCCAGAGTTTAATTACAAATTGTCTTGAGTTATCTTCAGTCCTTTCATAAACATTCTTTGTTCTCCTCTAAGTTTGACCTAACATCCTGGTGATGTGATTATCCTGTGAAAAAAATCGGAATATATTAACCTAACAGACCGTCTGTTTCTACATACCCAAAAGCAGAAAATGTCAACCTTCTGAGCTCTATAGGGGCTGGAAGGAAGAGAGATGAGAGACAGACCTAGAAAGGGGTTGTAAAATTAATAGAAGACCAAAGACATGGGAAAGATTGTGATTATGAATTTCTCAGCTTATTGCTGAAAAGAAAAAGAGGTTGTTTTTTATAGTGAAATCACATTTCAGAAAAATGTTGCAAGAATTTGAGAATCCATATTGTGAAACTCATTAGAGGTCTAAGAGGATGACTAGAAACCTGAAAGAAAACAAATTGATTTATACCAATTCTGTAACCTTAGGGAAGATCATGAGAAGAGGCAGAGCTGTTTCAAGGTAGTGTAAGCTAAGCAGAGCCAAGAAGAACTAGAGTTTACCCTCAAGACCAGAACTAAGATTCAGATACTTACTATGCAAATCAGTTATGAGAATCATCAGTATCAGGTAAAGACTAACCAAGACTGACAGTGATAGCCTAATTATTTCTGAAAAATCCTCCCGCTATAGACCATTCTTCATACAAAGGACAGGAAATACAATCCTGAATTATAATGCATTTCTGATATACTTCTTCCTATTTCTTTGTTCTATAAAATGGAACACTATAGTAATCCAGTGCAACAGCCAGAAAAATCAGATACTGGAAGAATAAAAGTTTGAGTTATTCTGCCAACTTTAAAAAAAAATAATATTGCTGGTGGTGACGCTGAGCCACAAAAGGAATATTAAGCAAGCATTGGAAGAGGAGGAACATGATAAATATCAATGATGGTTTTGTGAACATTCTCCACATCTTCCCTTAAAGCAAACTCTTCAAGTCACAGGATAAAATAAAAGGGTATTTTTGGCAAAAAATAAAAGGGTGCTAATAATAAACATCTACAAAACTCTGATTTAGAAAGCAAAATCTCAATGATTCTGAGAATTTCCTTGAAAACTCCCATTAGAGGATGAGTAAATACAGGATGTTTTGCTGCTGTTGTTCTATTTGGGGTAATTAGGATGTCATTTCTATAAAGAACAATCAGTTTTTCACTGATGGAAGTAATTATTAATGATACTGTGGTTTCGTTTTCTTAATATACAAATTAGTAGTTCATTAAAACATTTTCGTGAATGAAAAATCACCTTACCATCCCACAACCCTGTCTAGTCCCTACATCCCCTCAATGTGCTTGCCTTGTTCCCTACAGTCTTCCCTTTGCTTCAAAGTCATATTTAAACCTACTTGGTTTTAAGTAAAAAAATATGCAAGAATTCTAAATAACCAAATTCGGGAGTTTTACAGTATTACACATGGATTTCCTCTGTGACCATCCCCCAAAATGATAATCAATGTCCAATTTGTTCATTCATGTCTTTTTCTTAAGACAAACATTTCTGAAAAAGATAGAATAAAGAAAATTTGGCCAAAAAGAAGGCTATAGACTAGCAATAACCCTACTGGCAGTTCTGAAATGGAATAAGTAACAAGCTGGGGTAAGGAGTCCAGGCCAGCATTCCACCTTACCAATCATTGGTAAAAGACTAACCTGCAAATTGGTGTGATCTTGAACCAGGTCATGCTTTTTGCTGTCATGACCCATATGACAAGAGCAAAAGGCACTGCCAGTCACACTCCTCAACAACTGAGCAAATGAACTCTTCATTCAAAGAAATGGTCTGCACTTCAGTCTCCATCTACAAAAGCACCAACTTAGAAGTCTTCCTGTGGACAAGCCACTTAAGAAGTGGATGCAGGGAAATCCCAGAGTAAGCTGGACAAATGGTAAGACTCAGTTTCAGCAAGAGACCCTTGCTCCAGTATTTCAGGAGAAGATGAATCCAAGAAGACACTGATGTCATTCTCTTGCCTCCAGAAGCACACGTGTACACTTGCACATGCACTCACACATATACATGTGCCTAAACTCATACATGTACATGCACATTACACAAATGCATACACACAGAAAAAAATGAGCACAATGCTCCAACACAGCTTCGTCCAGACTGAAAGCCTAAGGCCCATAGTTTCCAGAATCCATTTCCATCTAGATTTGAGTTTAGATGTTAGAGGCATGGTGGGAGGCTTAGACGATAGAAGACAAGTAGACATTGCTACTGACCTTTTGCAAACCCTTGTTTCCCACCTACTCTCTTAATGTTTTCCTTTAACACTCAGTCAAAGTAATAAAGATGACTCCTCAAGACTTTTTCAAATCTTATAACAAGATTACTGGTAGCTTCCTTCTAGGCAAGTTTTAAAAGCCTGTGATATCCTATATCGAAATATCAGTAGTTTCTATCTTTGAGTCATGCTCTTGTGAGTTTTCTTTCTTTGGGGTTCTTGTGTTCTCAAGCTGAAGACTGAAACCAGAACATGTTGAGAGGTTAAAGAAGGGATTTTATTAAAATTGAGAGAAAATGGAAGGAACTCTTAGACATTTGGCTCAGGAGAGGTAAGGAAGAAGCCATATTCTTAAAGTGGGCAAGCAGAAGAGCAGGGGAGATAACAGGGAGAACTACTACAAGTACATAGCTAGGAGAGGACAGAGCTGCTATGGTGTGACTATGTGACCAGAGAGAGGAAGAAGAGAGATGATGGGTGGAGTCACAATCTTTTATAGTCTAGTATTGTTAATAAGTGTCCCAGAGCTACTAGGAAAATGAGGTAAAGATTGTAGGGTTTGTGGGCATGGTTCCCACAGTACTGGATATTCCTAACTGCACTAGCTGTCCAATAGAAATTAAATCATCCTCATTAGTTAGTGCTAGCTTATAGGTGTGCTTGTTCTGCAATACATTATACGTTTTCAGAAAAGCCTGGTTCTCTAAAGTCACATTCTATGGAGCTGGCAGGATAAATTAGGTAAGAAGAAGATCAATTATACATTCAACATTGTAAGCATCCTGCTGGTAAATAATAATAGCACTCATAAAAATACTTCTCCAATCTTTCACTGCCATGCTGAATTTATAGAAAATACAATGAAAATGAGAGCAAGCTAGTTCATCTCAAACCAAAGAGCCAATAAGCAAAAAATTGAAAAGACCAATGCACTAAGCCCTTGTTCAAGAATGCAGTCAAACCATGCATAGCAATGGAGGATCATCTTGTACAGCAGGTATTTCTCTCAAATCCTTTGCTTTCAGCTAGTACTGCTTTTTGCAGTCAGATGGCAGCACACATCAGAAACAAAGTCTTTAAGTCAACCTACCTATGAGCTGATATTTAGATAGTTTTAGAGCAGTCATGCCAGGATGGTTTCTGAAGGTCTTTGAAGGTCATCCGCCAAAAAGGAACACACCCTATTTTAATCCTCCACAGAGATAAAGTCACCAACTTCCTCTGACCCTTTGTTCATGAAAAGATATGGAGATGAGCTCTCCATTGCAGCGAAGCCCTACTATGAGGAGGGACACAAGATCAACTTGGTTGGGCTCCAATATGAGCAGACCAATGGGATGTAGAGGACCAAAAGTGCAGTCAGGTTTGCAGAAACAGGGCCTGCTGAAGACTATACATACTACTGACCTGGAAGCCATCTTTGACCCTCTTGCCTCTCATTTAACTCCTGGAGTCGATGAGCTCTTAGAGGCTCCCTTGTACCTCAAAGATTCATGTCCAAGAGTTCTGTTTTTTCTCTCCTTTCATAAACTCTGCCTTAATGCTCTATGCTTAGAGTCCCAAACACAAGACCTGAACACATAAAGACCCCAGCCCCACTCCATCATAATATGGCTTCATTTTGCAGACACAAGGTGTACACGTGTCCATGCACAATCACAGCCTGTACATGTATTTGCATGTGCATGTGTATGTGTAGAGACCCAAGGAGATGCCAAGTATCTTCTATTACTCTCCACTGTATTTTTTGAGCTTGAGTCTCTTACTGACCTTGGATCTCACCAATTGGCTAGACTGGCCAACCACTGAACCTTGATATGACCTTCCAGTGCTGGAATGAAAGGGGCACAGTATTCTTTTGTTTTGTTTTGTTTTGTTTTGTTTTGTGGATCTTTATAAGTCTTTATATTTGGATTACATGCACATTACCCACTGAGCCATCTTCCTCGCTTGAGTTATAGAAATTTGTAAGGTACAATATCATTAGCCTTTTCCAGTCGCATTTGTAGCAAATTTAGATTGGAAAAAAATCCATGTTATAGGAAAACAGTTCCTTCCTATCCTTAATTACTGACAACACATTCTGTAGGGGGTTATGGAAAACACTGATCTATTGATAAACTATCAGCTTCCCCTATGATATTACCTTTACAAAAGTCAGAAAAGAGACTTTGTTAGTTTTGAGGATGAGAAAGTCTAAATCAATATCAAAAGGAATTCTTTGCTTATCTGACCTAAGTTAATACTTCTCATTGATCTTTCTTTGCATGCTCTTGTCTACGTTCCAAAGACTAATTTCTCATATAAGTAGCAGTCATGTAGATAAATATCATCTATTCCATTTTCAGGACATTCAATGCCTATCAATATCATCCTCAATCCTAATGATGCATATGAGATTTCACGACCTTTGCTTGCTATTATTTGTTTGTTCATTCTCTTGTATCTTATCACCATGCTCTCTGTGTCTCATGGTCTAAATATAAGTTATTCCCCCACAGACTCATGTGCTTCGATCCTTAGTTGTTGTTTGGAGAGGTCTCCACAACTTTAGGAGGTGGAGCTATGTCGGAGGGAGACACAGGGGCTGGACCTTAAGGTTGGTTAGTCCCTGATTCCTCCAGCAGTCTGCTCTACCAGTTTGCTCTCTCAGCCTTATGATGGACATGTCTTAAGACACCTCCAGCTCCATGCCTTTTCTACCTTAGTGGACTGCATCTCCCCTCTGGAAACAAGCTGAAAAAAATCTCCCTTTCTTCCTTACGTTGCTGGAGTCCGAGTGCTGTCTCCAGCAACAGAGAAGAATAACCAACGCACTCTGTTTCTCAAACAAGCCTTGAAATGTGCTATGTGTCCCTCAGGCCCTGTCTATTCACATATTCTGTCTCTCCACAACCTAATTAACGATTTTTCTCATTGCTATAAACAAATTCCTAACAGGAAACAACTTAAGGAGGGAAAGTTTCTTTTTGGCTCACACATTAAAAAGTAGTCGCGCCCATTGTGGTAAAGAAGACATGGTGGCAGGAGCATGAGGTAACCAGTCACCTAGGAGCTGAAATTCAGGAAGCAGAGAGGCATGAACGCTGGTGCTCAGACAATTGTGGCACTACTGATTCAGGGAGGCCCTAGCCTGGGCTCCTGAACCCAGGAGATCTGGCTACAGACAAGCCTGAGCAAGGAACCATACAGGCAGAGGGATGGACAACCAATGGGCGGAGAGATGAACAGCCCAAACACTTCCTGAGTAAAGTTGAGTCTACAGCCAACTCATCGTCTGCCTGCTGCTTCTTGCCTGACTCCAGGGTCAGACCCAGTCACCGGCTCACCCATTCTCCTTGCGCTCACAAGGTCCTGCTGTTTCCCTTCTTCCCTCGGCCTAGCCCGGTGGGGGATTTGGCAACATATGGCGCTCCAATGTGGGGTGGTCTGCCTTTGGTGTACACGAGACACCCATTCCGGTAAAGTTCAGTGAGGGGCCACTTCAGTTTTGCATTCCTGTGTTTACGGTGCCTGAAGGTGAGCAGGTGGCCCCCTCCTCTTCCTCTTTCCCTGTTTGTCTTTAAGAACACAATTGCTTGCTTGATTTAGTGATGATCAAGGAGCCCCTGTTAAGGTTAGGAACCCAATAGCTCGCTTGATTTGCTGATAATCAAGGAGCCCCAATCACTTGTTTGATTTCCCCATGATCAAAGAGCCCCTCTAAATTAAGGCTTTTCCCAGTGAGTTCACATGAGAAATTAGCCCCCTCAGAACTCGGAGCCCAGGCACGATTATATTGAATCAGCCTGACCAGGGGGACATATGGCCCAGGGGAGCAATGAACCCCTAAAGTCCCTCACTAAGCATAGGATGCTGCTTGTCCTGTGTTAGTTCTCTTCTTGGACGTCGGTTACCCTTTTAGGAGTTGTTTTCACTTTGACCGTGGTTCTAGTCATCGCTTTTCATTTTCTGCACTCTTTCACCTTGTCCACTCGCCTCCTAGGAATCTTTCCTCTCCATAATGGGTAACTTACCGCTCTATCAGAAGACACCCCAGCTGACTGCCTTAAGGCTCTACTAGACTTACATAGGATCAAAGTGACGCTGAAGGACTTAGACAATTTTTGGGAGGAAGCTTTAATTTTAGCTCCTTGGATTTCTCCAGAAAATGCTTGGGAGCCACAGATCTGGATAGAAGTACTCTTCCTGGCCCATAATGGGGAAGTTGAGGAAGGCTATATGCCTCCCACCCGCTTTATTCCCATCCTCCTAGGCATGGTAGCAAGCCTTAAAGGATCCTCCATGAGGAAGTGATTAATTGCAACAAGGTAACTTGTGGAGAGAACCCAAAATCAGTCCTTTGTTCTTCCTCCGGATCCCTTCCTTCCCCCTTCCTGGTTGAGGACTCTGCAGAGGGCTTACAGGTCCCTGCTTCAGACGATACTGATACTGGTCTCCCAATAGGTGTCTTAAAATCTCTCCTAGAGACTAGAGGCCTGAAGGTTAAGACTGCTGGCCTGGAGGAATTTCGAAATGAGGCTGTGGTTTTAGCACCTTGGATCCCCCCAGAGAAAATGTGGGAACCGGACGTATGGATGAGGATGCTTTTCCTTGCTAGATGTTTTTCATAATTAAGCTAAGCTGCAGGAATTAACTAATATGAGGTCTTGTTTTAAATAAGGTTTCCCTAAATGCTAATCCACCTTTGATAAAGCTTTCAAGGGTAATTTTAAGACAGTTGCTGGTAAACTGTACAGTTCAGATAAAATGTTGTTCATGTGCTTGCTGTGGTTACACGTTGTGTGTCTTCTGTCTGTGGCCACTTCAGTTTTTTCTCATTTGTGTTGCGTGCTAATATTAAAATTTTGGCATGCCATTTTTAAATACATGTATGCATACTTAGAAATGAGGACAAATAATTTTGGGAACATCTAAGCCCTTAACTGCTTATGTTTTATATTTATCATATTGTTTTTCTAATAGATTGTAAGTTTTCTTTCATACAAGTTTTCTTATATTTTCATATATTCCTGAAATAACAAAGCTTGCTTTCCAGGTCCTCAGATCATCCATTCAGGCTCAGATCATCCATTCAGGCCTCAGATATTCCTAAGATCACCAAAGTCCCATTGTAAGCCTGGCTGTCCTCTATTGAAGCTATGCCTTAATAATTTACAATTGTTAGGTTCTGACTTATGTCTCCCCAGCTTTTCTGGATCATTTCTCCATCTACCCTGCCTACAGCCTCTCTTCCTGCCCCACCTACAGCCCCTCCACCTGCTCCTGCCGTGACAAAACCTCCTTTTCTCTGCCACTGCTTGAGTTCCCCTTAGGGACCATGATTCCTTCTCTGTGGTGGTCTCATGAATGGTAGTCAGTGACGGGTAAGGCTTCACACGAGGGTGGTGACCAACCTAAGACAGGCACAGTCGCCTATATTCCTCTCAGTTGAAGAGGCTTGGGGTCGCCACAGCTATCATGGTCCCCACTGAAAAAAATTTATAAATAAAAGGATGAAAATGTGGCACTACTGATTCAGGAAGGCCCTTGCTCGGGCTCCCAAATCCAGGAGGGAGGTCTGGCTACAGACAAGCCTGAGCAAGGAACCATACAGGCAGAGGAATGAACAACCAATGGGCAGAGGAATGAACAGCCAATGAGAAGGACGGATGAACAACCAATGGGAAGCGGCCATCTAACCTGGACACCTACTAAGCAGCTAAATGATTGGTGGCTGTCTCCCCCTCCCCGAGCAGAGGGGTGGACACACCTGACTGGACCAAGATCCTATATAAGCCCAAACACTTCCTGAGTAAAGTTGTGTCTGCAGCCAACTCGTCATCTTCATGCTGCTTCTTGCCTGACTCCTAGGGTCTGGGTGGTTACCCCGTCATCAGCTCACCCATTAGCCTCGAGCCCACAAGGCTCCGCCATTTCCCCTCTTCCCTCCAGCTGGCCAGGTGGAGATTCGGCAACAGATCACTTTCTACTTTTTATCGCCAGACAACGGTATTCCTTCGGAGCAAGTCTTCCTTCTACAGGCAATCTCTTAGGAATTATCTTCATGAAAATGCCCACAAGTTTGTGTCCAATATAATTCTAAATCTTGTCAAGTTGACAACGAAGATTAATCATCACAATTGCTCTCCATTTTAGTATCACTTCAGTTCAGAGGGCTTTCTCTTGTCACTCAACCACAAACATCATCCGACTTTTTCATGCTTTACTTCTTCACAAATATCCTCACTTCTGTTTGTTTCACTTTCTTTCTCAACTGCTGGGATTTCAGTTCTAATAGGACAACATTACATTGCTGCTCACCCCATTGTTTTAACCTTTGGAATAACATGCATTGAAATCTCTCATAAGTATTTGGTAAATGATGGAAACAAATATGGAGCAAGTGAAACTTAGGGAAGAGCTGAGATACACTGGAGTTCTTTAAACTGTCAAGGACGGGCCCTGAAACTCCAGCCCAAGCTTTTCATTATGTGTCTATTCCTGGTCCTCTATTCTACCCATAACTTTTAGCTTATCACATTGTTCTTCTATACATCTTCTTTTATATCTATAGTAATCTGAAGTAACAACTTTTTAAAGGCTTTCAAGAGCATCATTTCTCTGAATCCCCATCAACTGGTGGGCAGTGATATTATGGATATAGAATCTGTAAATTTTGTCAGTAAATTAAAAAGTACACATACAGTTCACTTTGGTAGGATGGTTTTGGAGAAGAAAAAGCCTTCATTGCACTGGACACACATATACATAAATATAAATTTCTTTGTGATTTCATAAAAAATATATCTTTAAAATTCATGATTTTAAAAAGACAAAGTATTTTCTACAGAAATAAAACATGATTATTTAATTTTCCTAATTATGTACTGATTTCCAAACTTTTAAGTTATTTTCTAGATTTTTATGAATCTTCTTAATCATATCATAAAGTAAGAACAAATATTGTCTTTGATCTACAATTCACTAGTCGATGTTTGCTCTGTGCAAATATCTTAACTCGCTATTGAAATGAACATAGAGGTAACTAACATAGGAAACCTACATTATGTCTCAGTTCAGGCTGTTTCAAAGTGCCAAAAAACAGGGAGTCAGTATTGTGGTTTGTCTTCATGTTGTTGGTAAATAAACAGTCAAACAATTTAGGGAAACAAGAGATTTTATTCTAGTTATAATTCATAGTCCAGTTTGGCAGAAGCGTCCACAGCAACACCAGGGGTGGAAAGAGCTGGCCACACCATATTCGCAGGGGTTCCTGACAGAATGCCACACTTCCTACTTGCCAGACTACAAGTCTGCTAAAGTATCTGAAAGCGTTCCAAAGTACTGAACAACTCTCTCCATCTTCCCTAGTCAACTAGACAATCTCCCACAGGCTTTCTCAGGACTTGTCTTAACTACTAACTCACACCTGTATTTAAAGGTTCAGCCCTCAATTATGAGGTCTACACTTGTATTTAACTAGTGTACTTATGAACAACAGAAATTTGTTCCTCACAACGAGAAGGCTGCTTGAAAGCAGCATAGCTGCACAGTGGACCTCTCCAAAAGGACCCTTCTACCTTTCACTATGTTGACTCGCCAGTGTAATCATATGGGGCAAGGAACACAGAAGACCAACCAGCCCTATGATGGGTCTTTCTGACAAGTGCAAGAATAATGATAAAGCTCAAGATCTCATGCCATCCTAACTACCTCCCAAAGGTCTCACCAACTACAGTTATCATACGGTGAAGCAGGATTATAATATGAATTTATTATTAAATGCCAAATGTTTTATCGGTCCCAATCTGGTAATGAAGGCGTAGAAGATTCTTGGTGAGCCATGGGTGTTCAGTTGACAAAGGAAGACTGGGGAGTCTGGATTCTAACGTCAGGGAAGGATGTCAGTAGCAGCAACAGTGTAGATTTATCAGCTGGGAGAAAATGCAGACAGTCAAAAGCAGTCTCTCAGACCTCAGGCATGGATTGCTATGAGAAGGTTTGGAGCAAAGTCTTCCCTCTACAGCTGATCCTTCCAATATGCACCAAGAGGCTAACTCAGGTTCCTTTATCCCTTAAGTTGTAGATGAGCATTGTGTCACAACAGTGAAAAGTAAGGTAACTATGACAGAAGAGGTGAGTGCAGGGTCCTGATGAGCTGCCTGTGCCTGCCTGCCTCGCTGCTTTACTCCTGCAGCCATTGATACTGCTGCCAGCATTACTGATGCTTCTCCTGAATCTGACACTTGCAATAGAAATCATAAATGCCACGAATGGTCATATATATAGCTTCCTTATTTTTTCAAGTGCTGTGATATATACTTTACATGTTTAATGTCCACAGCATTCCCTGGAATTTTGTATTGTCATTTTATCTATTTTAGGAATATGGACACAAAGACTGGGATTTCTAGTAAGTTGCTAAAGACCTTATAAATCTTTCACATCAACATATGATGTGAGATTAAAATCAAAAGAATATTTATGGCTTTAAAACTTATTTCAAAAAAACTTATAATTAGATTAAGAAATGTCAATAGATACACCCTCAGAAAGCTAAATATGCCAAAATGCTTGCTAAAGTCTTAACACTGAAGTGAATATTATTACATTTTCTTTTCTGTGTTATCCAAATTTGAAGTATTACATATTTTATGATTTAAAAAATATTAATATAAAGCAAAAGCATTGAAATAGCCCAGAGGTCTAAGAAAACCACAGTATTTAGGGTTGGTCAATAAAATATAAGATGTCACCTCTAGCCTTTGGCCACTTTTGTTTTGCAGTGTGAGCCAGGGATAATGGAATTACAGAAAAGAAAGCCTTTCTATTTTCATTTTGCAATCAGATTACAGATGTGGATCAATTTTCAAAGTCTCATAATTGAAGATTGAATTTCAAAGACAGTTTTGATAGGCAGAATTCTTCAGAAATACCTCAGGAAATTTGGTATAAGTCTCTTAGTAACTGACAATATAAAGCACATATATGCAAGTTTGCCTCTGTAGATGGCCAGTCAGCCCCAGTATCTTTAGATTCTTCCACCATTTCTACACACCTCCTCCTTACTTTAGAAGTGTTCTATTGAAGGCCTGCAGATTACAAACTCTTCCAGACAGTGCAATCCTTGGATTACAAAGCTAACATTGTTCATATGCTAAAAAATATAGGCACACTTGGTATGTTTTATCTGTTTCCATTGCACTTATTGCCTTTATACAATAAGTGACTAGAGTCAAAGTAACAACTACCCATCTCCCTCCATGTGTGTTATAGGCAGTGAGGAAAGAGTTGTTCTCATAATGCTTCCTTTAATCATTGCAACTCTTTAAACTTTATTTTCTTCATAGCGATTATCATGTGATTATCTAGACTTTTTGGTGACTTATTTTGTTTCTTCAGATAGTTACATGAAATACTGTCAGAGTTAGATACAGGTGTCTCTTCATGGCTGAGGGTTTGAGCTCTGGGCACATTTGTGCAGAATTAGTCTAGTGGATGTGGAAGGCCAGCCCACAGTGAATGGGACTAGTCCCTAGACGAGTGAATAAGATGGAAGGAACTGGTTGGGAAAGTGGGCATCCTTCAGTATGCCCATTAATCTGACAAGTAAGAATTGTCTTTCTCCCAGCCTTTATGTGGTTATAGTATGGCCAGTTCTCTTGAACCCTGGTGATGGTCTGCAGTTTCCTGCCAAGATGCCAGAGAACTGTAACCAGACTATTATAAGAAAATAAAGCCCCTTGTTCCCTTAAGCTGTTTTGTCAAGGTCTTATCAGTAAATGCAGAGTAACTGCTACAGATACCCAACATGTATTCACTCCTAGCTTGATTCATTCATTGGTTCTTTGAGGCAGTCATTCAGCTGATAAATCATCCATGCTTCCCATGCTTCCACACTGGTTTCTATTGGACAGCGTGAAACACACAAGGAAGGACATCAAGACGGACCCAAGCAGCAGTAGATTGTTCTTTAATACAAACAATGAAGGGCAGATTCTCTCCACAGGAATGGAGACAGTACAGAGAAACTAATGAGCTGTAGTTTTATGGAGCTTAAGAAAGAAAGAAGACCCAGGTGTTTACTAGATGAATGAATGCTTTGGGTAAGGGTGAGTTGAAGGTTGGGGTGATATAGGCTGCTTAGCATAAGGGTGCTTCTGCTGGTAAATATCTAAATTTCACAAGTGCAAAGCTGAGGAGACTTGTGACCTAAGGAGTGAAGGGCTGCTTGCAGGGATTGGCTTGGGGCCTGTTTGGACTGAGAGACAGGTGACTCTAAAGCTTACCCCCAAGTTTGAGCTTTAACCCCTTAATGTGACCAGACAACAGAAGATATTTCTGACAAAGAAATGCTATCAGAGTCTGCCACGTTGCCCCAGTCTCCAATCTATGAACAGAGAGAGAAAACACCTATAACTTACTAATTAATCTATTTGTACATAAAATTTTCTAATTTACTGATAAATTTATTTATACATAAGTATGTTCTTATACCACAGAAACACTTTAGATTCATTTTGTTTTTCTTTTTACATCTTTATTTACTATGTTATGCATGTATTGCCGTAGCATCAATGCAAGTTGACTCCCACAGTCTCACAAGCCTACGTCCTTAGATGATGCTAATGTTTGGGAAGACTGAGATACCTTTAAGAGTCAGATCCTCTCTGGAGGAAGGGGCTAAGGAAGTTAGCCCTGCCCTGCCTCCTACCAATTTTCTCTCTTGCTCTCTCAGCCTCTTCTTGATTATAGTAACCTGAACCACTTCTAGCCATGGCTTCTGGATGTAATTCCCCCATAAATTAATAATATTCCCTCTGGAACCATAAGCCAAATAAATATCCTTTCTTCCCTAAGTTGTGTATGAGCACTGTATCTCAGCACAAGAAGGGTAACTGTAATATGTAGGTAATTCACTTTAATCGTGTCCACCCCTCCATCCTCACTCTCCTAAATATTCTACCAACATGCTTCCTTCCTGTCTTTGTCTCCTACTCTTTTTCAAAAGCAGGACTATAATATAAAGCAATGTAGATGATCAGTAAAAGAGATATATTAAAGATTTGGATAGTTGATATCCTTGAGCTTTAAGCAGCTCCACATGGTTAAGCACTCAAAATAAAGGTAAATGGCAGCTAGTCTGTCTCCTATGAGACTAAGAAAGGCCACAGTGTGAGCACATAGAGACCATCCAGAGTGAGAACACAGAAAATGTCCAGGTGGTGTCAGTCATGGTATGAGCAAGTGAAGCTGCTTATTTCCATCCACCATTTGTGATCACAGCATGAAATCTGTAAGAGGCTGTCCATGTTGATACACTCATTTGCCATACATACAAGATTTTGTAACTTAGGGACACATGTTTATTTAACTTTATCATATTGTATTTTGTAAGGTACATAAAATCATTAATGCCACACATATACAAAATAATAATTGATTGAACCTAGAGATGAAAACTATTACAGCAATGCTACATCCTGATTGGACAAATGAGGAAGCAGGATCAACATATGAATTCCTGAGATACTCACTAACAATTCAGGAAAATTCTCCACCACCCACCCCCTTCCTTTTGCTTTGCTCTTAAATCCTTCTCTATCCAAATAACCTGATACAATGTCAATGTCTGAAGAAAAGAAAAAAAGGAGGAAATCAAAAGAAATTTGAAAGAAAGTTTGATACCAGCAATGCCTGGACCACAGTTGAAAGCCCTAGATGTAACGTTACCTTGTAATCTTAGCACTGTAGGGTGTATTCCTTTGTAACACTTTCAATGGTATTTCCTTTTTCCTCTTGAATATATATCTCAAAATGCATTAATAAGAATTTGCTTGTTCTTGAACTACCTACTTCTAATCTCTGAAAACAGAATACCAGTCAAATTCTTGCTGATTGTAGAAGGCATGGCAGCTTCACTGCTAGAGGAATTTCCTGCGTTCTCCTAGCTTTGAACTTCATGTTTCCATGTCTAAAGGTCTTCCAGTCAGAGGAAGAGAGAAAGGAAAAGAAAGAAGGAGGAGGAGGAGGAGGAGGAGGAAGAGGAGGAGGAGGAAGAAGAAGAAAAAGAAGAAGGAGAAGAAGGAGAAGAAGAAGAAGAAGAAGAAGAGAAGAAGAAGAAGAAGAAGAAGAAGAAGAGAAGAAGAAGAAGAAGAAGAAGAAGAAGAAGAAGAAGAAGAAGAAGAAGAAGAAGAAGAAGGAGAAGAAGAAGAAGGAGAGAGCGTGAGAGAGAGCAAACGAGAGCTGTATTAGCCCTTGCTAGTTTCAAACTCTATCCTCAGAACAGGATCTTTCAAACTTTTACTTTATTCAATTGTTTAATGAAAATTCATTATACATGATATTGCTTCCCCTAGTTTCTGTTTTTGGCAGTCGGTTATAGTTTAAAAATGTACATGGACATTTCAGTAAATAAGAAAAATGCATATATTCTTCCATGAAACATGTGCTCTTCTGAGTCATACATCCCAGTCTCACACCGTCTCATTCCATCCCAAGGCAGAAAACAAATCACCATCCCTTCCCCTAGTATGTGCACAGTGACTTCATACCCCACCACTGAAATTCAGCGGCATCTTTGGTATCAGGCCCACTGCCTGTGCAGCCAGTGTGACGGCCTTAGGACAATGTGGAGGAACCCTTCTCCACTTTCATGTGGGTGTACGGAGTAAACGCAGGCCGTCAGTGTCTCAAGGCCAGTGTTTTTAACTTCCGAGTCATCCTGGCAACATTGCTAAGATATCCTCAGTGGGTTCATATTCCTATACTCTTGCTTGAAGCATGTTGCTCTCTTTTTCCCACTTCAGTCTCTTAGCACTTATTGTTATTCTTCTAATGTCCCTTTTGCAGATACTCTGCATATTGCCCACAATTTCACAAAAAAATGGATTATGAGAAAAAGGGATTTTAGTCTAGCTCATGATTGTCCATTAATAGATCTTAGTGTGCCTTGCCAAGAGAGCTCATAACAACTCTAGGGGGTGAGAAAATTGACCATATCACATCCACAGGACTGCTAAGAGATGGGCAAATTTCTCTTGCCAGACACCTTGTCTGTCCAAGTATGCTGAATAACGCCAATTTATTTAACCAGCTACCTTCCTTTTATCTTCCTGTCCAGAGAATAGTCCCATCACCTTCCCCATCAATTAGACAACCTCTTATAGGCTTGCTTGAAATTTAAATCAACTACTATTTTTTTTAACAAATCTGCCCCCAAGCACAAGTCTTCCATTGTCAAATTGATACCTGCATCAAACTTGACAGAAAAACAAATAGCTTTAAAAATGTAATCTTCCAGTCTTTGTCTTCACAGATGAATCAATTAGGGTTCTCTGAAGAACCCTAGAATATAATATATATAGTATATATATAATATATATTATATATAGTGGCTTAATTTCATAAAATTATATATATATGAAATTAACTCACAATAAAAATTGTATCCTTCAAAGCAGCTGTCTGTAGCTGTTTCATTCTTGTATGGAATGTCTCACAAAATTGAAGGATCCCGAGAAGGTCTCAAAGCCTCTATTTCTCCGGAGGATCGGAGACACTGTGTTCTGACGTGAGCGAAGGAAGCTGGAATCCAAAGACAATGAAGAACAGCTGGGTCCAGTGTCAACAATGAACAGCAACAACAGCAAGGTCTAGAGACCAGGCTCTGCAGACAGCAGTGGCAGATGGAAAGAGTGGATCTCTGTGTCAGCCAGGACAAAGGCAGCAGCAGTAGTAGCAACAAAGAAGGCCACGTGGCTCTAAAACATCAATGGATGCTCGTAGAATGAACTCAACAGTGAGTTGACACAGAATAAAGGAAGAGAAGGTCCCTCCTCTTTGCACGTCCTATTATATGGTACCATAGAAAATACTAGTCACTATGAGTTGGGATTTTCACACCAATTAATCAAGTACCTGCAGACTTGCTCAGGGGTCTACTTGAATCACTGACACTCCATAGCTGTGCCCCAAACAGTCCTCAACCATCAGGTTGGACACTAAAATGTAAACATAACAACAGGTGTGACATTTATCATATGATATAAAATACACTCAAAGTTATAAATTCTAAAAGTCTAAGATTAAAAGTTCTCATAATCAAATTTTAGAATGTCAGCCATTAAAAAGTCAGTTCTAACATTTTAAAAGTACATATTTTCTTAACTGTAAGAGCCTACCAAATCAAAACAAACTAAATACTTCAGAATAAAATAAGCATTAAAATGGAAAGAGTGTGGCACAAAAAGAGTATATTAATTCAAAATTAAAAGACCAAAGTCTGGAAAAGTAGATGCCACATCTGTAATTCAATGTCCATCATTTTTTTGCTCATTATATTTTCAGTTAAAAAGCTTCTAGGCAATCTAAGCCCTCCTTACAGCGTAAGCTTGTACAAGCAGTGTTTCTCTGAACCAGGTCAAATCTACACTCGCAAACATCCTCAGCACAAGTCCCATGATTCTGATTTCTCTAAGTTTCTGGGTTCTGCTTTGTAGCTTCATCTTCCTGCTCAGGAACTTCAAAACTGCCACTTGGTGACAAGGCCCAGATCTGCCCAATGAATTGTCTTTCATCAAAACCAGTTATATTAGTCAGGGTTCTCTAAAGTCACAGAATCAACAGAATGAATATATGAAAAGGAAGTTTACTGAGTTGGCTTAGGAGATATGGCCAAGGTAGTCAGTCCATCAATGGCTGCCAGTGGCTGCTCAGTCCTGGCTGAAGGCTGAAGGCTGAAGGAGTCCTAGAGAGTCTCTAGTCATGTTGAAGACTTGGGTCAAAGAAAAGAAGAAACTGGGCAGCAGGAGGGAGGAGCACAGCTTCAGAGTCTCTCCTCTTTTCAGTCTCTTGTTCTGTGATTCCTTTTATCTGGCCCACTCCTGGGAGGTTCAGATGGGATCCAGGGCTGATCTTTGTATTAACCAGATAATCAATCTCTTCAGATGGTCTCAGCTGATCTTGCCAGGTATGGTCTCAACTGATCTTAGTTAATGCCGTGCTGTCAAGTTGACACCCAGGATTAGCTCTCACACTAGTACTACTTGGATCACGCTTCCAAATTCTGCAGCAATACTGAGATACAGCTTGGCCCACTCAAACCACAGATGTAGCAATTTCAGTGCGCTGGTCCCGTGAAAACCTTTTTGCTCAAAGGGCAAGGAGCTGCTCAGCGTCAGCTTTCTTTTCATAAATGTGTCTCAGTTTTCAAAACACTAAATCCTCATATGCTCCTATTCATTTCTTCCAATGTCCAAGTGCAAAACATTAGTTTTTTTTTTTTCCCAATATCCACAGCAACTCTGATGTCTAACCTTTCCTCATCTAAAATTTCAAGATGGCCAACAGTCCTCGGCCAATAGAACCAAGTTCATCATCATTCTATTCAAATTCACCAAACCCCTTATTCCCTTCATCACAATCTGGCCCAAAGCAATTCACAGCTCTCTAGGCATTATTACTTTATAAATAACCCACTAAACTCTGCTCAATTATTTCTGTAATCCACAATCTCAAAATTTTCAAACATTTCAAGTTTCTCCAACGAAACTATTAAACATCCAAAGAAGTCATATGAACCAGAATTATTATCAACTCCACACTTCTGTGGCACCAAATTCTGTTGTAGTTACTCTGCATTTTGCTGATAAATTCATAACAGAATGACTTTCAGGGATGATGGATTCGTTTCAGCTTATAATTGTCTGGTTAACAGTCCTTACGCCATCTTGGCAGTAGAGTTCATACCATTCCAGACATCGAGGAAACTGGATGCACCTTATCTGCAATACGAAGAGAAGGGAAAATCTCCTTTGCTAGACAACAAGTCTGCCTGAGTGAGTATGCCAAAGATAATCAATTTATTTCCCCACCTCCTTCCATTTTAGCCACCTGTCTAGGTACAAACCCATTGTCAAGTTGATGCATGTATCTAACTATGACAGCCTCTACTGTAAAAACTAAGATCTGACTCACATATGTAGCATGTAAACATAGCATAGTACATATAGAGTGCACACTAAAAAGAGTTTCAAGCATCCCCTGAGATCTTGGAATCCCCACACAGATGGGTGGCAGGTGAGAAGAAGGACTATTATGCAGCAGGAAAACAAACATGATTTGACAATAAATTTGTGAAAATTGGATGGTTTATTCTATTTTCTTCTTTAAACTGATTTTTGGGATAAGAGAACTAGGAAAGTAATAAAAAAAAACCCTAAATCTCTTCCTGGTTGTGATTTTTAGGGTTATCTTTTCTACAGAAGAGTAAATACAGTAGCTATATTTTATAGAGTTCTGAAGTATCAGTGTTATTAAGACAAAGGGCATTACTGGGATAATAACCAGTTCTTTTTTATTATTATTATTTATTCAATTGTGCATGTGTATGTATGTGTGTGCATGTGTATGTATGTGTGTGCATGTGTATGTATGTATGTGTGTGTATGTAGAACTATGGACGAATTCGGGAACCACCATGGATGCCTCCACCTCCTTCTTGTTTACTATGCCCAGGGATTTACAGGCTCTGCCCTACCAGAACTGGAAATGCAGGCCGCCCCCCCCTTCCACAGGTGTCTATACGTGGGGTCTAGGATCCGAACTCAGGACCTTCTGCCTGCAAGGCAGAGGTTTAACCCTTGAGCCACCTCTCCAGCCCCAATAACCAGTTCTTAATAGCAAGCCAAAGAAATTCAAATTTTCATACTGTCAGATGACCTGGGGATATATTTTAAAGAAATGTTCAAGAGTAAATTTAAAAAATATCAAATTCTCATTCACATCCTTGGGGAGCTTTAAAACAGCAACTCTCATTGTGTGTGTACGTGTGTGTGTAAGAAGGCACTTGAATGTGTGTGTCTAGGGAGGTCCCAGAGTGGCTACAGAAATAATCTTGGATCATCCTTGGGTCATCCTTATTGCTTGCTCCAAGGTTTCCCAAGCTCTGCATTCCAAGCCCAGAAGTGCAGTCCGTCACCATTGCTGGCATTGAGCATTCTAGGATTCTGAATTCAGGTTCTTTTGCTTGTGAGGCAAAAGATTTAACTCTTCAGACATCATTCTACTCCAGGTTTTTTCATTTTTATGAACAAATTTTCCTTTTAAATTTCTTTCACATAAGTTATGTTTTCATTGTTCATTCCTATGAGCACGGATTAATGACTTCTTACAATAATGAAAGCAGAAATGTGAAATAACAGCCTTGACATCAAATACAAAAATGTTTTAAGAAGTCTTCAATTCTTTGGGACTATTTAATTCTTCTATAGTGCTCCTTACAAAAATCCTTCCTTTGTTCTTTCATTTCCATACATGCCATTCTTTCTCCTCTGCAGTTCTACACTTGACTATCCTTTCCTTTCTCCTCATTCCTCTTTACTTTATTCAGCAACTGCTACTGATTCATTCTCTATTGAAGCATTTCTTTAGAAAACTCATGTATCTTCAATGTTTAAAGTTCTTTTTTTTCTGTGATTCCATTTATTTTTATTTTTTTTTAATTTTTTATTATTATTATTATTTATTCAACTGTGCGCATGTGCATGTGTATGTGTGCACGCGTGTGCGTGTGTCTGTCTGTGTGTGTGTAGAACCACGGACGAATTCGCGAACCACCATGGACGCCTCCACCTCCTTCTGCCCCGGGATTCACAGGCTCCGCCCTACCAGGACCAGAAGCGGAGGCTGCCCTCGCTTCCGCCTGGCGTCTATACGTGGGATCTGGGATCCGAACTCAGGACCTTCCGCCTGCAAGGCGGAGGCTTAACCCCTGAGCCACCTCTCCAGCCCTTAAAGTTCTTTTTTATTGAGCATTTGTGGCTGACGATTTCTGACCCTAGGGGTCATAATTTTACTGGGAATTCCTGCTGGATGTTCTCAATGGCTATAATCAACTCAACTTCACATAGTGAAAACTGAATGCTGTGTTGTAGCTCACACAGCTTCTGAATTTTGTTATTTCAAATTGCCTTTCTCCTGAGCCTTCAGTTTATTCTAAGTGTTCCTTCATTCCTTTCCTTTAGCTCCTCAGTCTGATTGTTATATAAGGACTATGAAGTAGCTGCCTGGTGTTAGCTGGGGATATTTGCTGCATCACCTGCATTTTTCTCTATCAGTGCAAGCCTGTCTTCCTGTTTCTCACCCTTCCACAACCTCACTTCCCAGAATGTTTGCTGAAGGCAAAAATACTCCCTCTGATATTGCCAGATTAAACATTTTAAAATACGGTTTTCATAATGCTGTCAGCTTACAAGTTCAGAGGCTCCTTACTGGTGAAATTATGAAATCTATCCATCTTTATTTGTTAAAGCTCTCCATGACGTGGCCCTGACCAATATTTCCTGACATTAATTTCCTCTCCTTAATATAAGGATATTGTTTTAGCCATCCACCGACCTCAAGAACCCTTTCTCTGCCCACAACACTCACTTACTTCTTATCTCATCCTTGTGAAGCTTGGATCCCCATTTCTTCTGGTACACACACAGCAGGTAAGTGGAGGCAGACAGACATGTGTCACAGGAACATACTGCCACAATCATCTCATGTGATGGCAACTTTCAGGACTCAGACTGCAGTGAGTGGTTGATGCCATCAGATCCCTTCCTAGCTAAATGATGTGCTGGTAATGTCCTGGTAATCAATATTTCAGACAATTTTGTTGGTGAAGAATCAATGAGTCGAAAGCACAGTGACATAATTTCATGGGGTTTATATGAAGATATACTAATTGAATTTAACTAAGGACTGTGCATGAATGCAATAATCCAATACAAAGCAGGCAGAACTAGGGGCATATCTAAGCTAAAATGGAAGATTGTAGTGAGCCAAGCCACATAGACTTACACACAGGAGCAGAGGAGACAATGCTCTGGAATAAATGCTAAGATTTTCAACTTATTATGACTCCTTATTAGACAAGGAATAGATAAAAGAACAGAAGTTTCAAAGATGCTCTTAAGTTTCTATACTTAAGAACTTAATAAAGACTTAATAAAGTCCCAATTAAAAGAGGAAAGGAGACAAGAGTAGAGAGATATCATGGTCTGTATTTTAAAGTGTTTATGCCAGACCTCAGTTTTAAAGCCTTTGTCTCCCAAGAAAAAGGATCTAAATTTCAATTCCCAAATCCCATACATAACTGCCAGGTGGATATAGAGAGGCTTGTAATTCTAACATTGTATGGTGGAGCCTGGGAAACTTCAGATAAGTGATAAGGAGATACAGCAACTCAGGATGATTCTCAAGTTACTCTTGGACCTTCACAGGCACACATACTCAAGTGTCCTCTGGTATGCACACACACACACACACACACACACACACACACGCACATACACACACACATTTATACACACATATACACATGCAAAAGAAAAAATATACTAAAAATGTTTGTGTCACTATGTCTGAGAATGAGGACTTGTCAGACTACCCTGCAGGTAGAATTATAGGCAGAAGTCTTGGAAGTCAGCAGAAGTACCACTATGCAGACAGAACATAGTGAGACCTTAGATTGTAGGACTGTGGCTGACCATCAAGCAAGAGCACACCCTTAGACTGAACTCTGCAGGGATCCAAACTTTAGGAACTACCATTAAAGGAGGATGAGCATGAGAAGCTAATGAAGCTTATGGACAAAAGTGAGATGTGGGGGAAGCCAACTGGGAGTCTCTTAGAACAGAATATAGAGTAGCTTCCAATGCTTCTGCATCCAGGCAGGAGATGCCTGATGTCACCCAGAGCAAAGCTCTTTCACTAGATTGCTGACCCTCTTTCTGCTCAACCATCTCACCACCTTCCACAGAGCAGACATTCAGCAAGCACTCATTAGCTTGCATTCAGCAAGCACTCATTAGCTGTTGTCCCTCATCACTGCAGAAAGTAAGTGTCAGGTGAAAATTTATGGTGAAGAGTCTCATAGTGAAAGCAGAGTTCTGGCTTATCTCAAAGGTAATTTGGAGTCACTATACTAGGTATACTCACTGAAAGTCCTTCAATTAGTATAAATCCTTCAGGTATGATCCCTGTTTCTGAGCACAAAGTGGCTATCGTTAAGTGGTGATAGATATTCATTTCAGCTTATCTTTTATTCATGTTCACTTAGTCACATTTACTGTGTGAGGAGTCTATTACTTCAAAATGCCTCCCAAGAGGAAGAAAAAGTTACTAAATAAATCAGGATATACATTAAGTGCCAAAAAGTATTCCAGATGAACTTTTTTTTTTTCTTGAGATCTTCAAGTACAAAACCAATCTATTACTGCTGGAGAGAAACAAGAAAAAAATGTAATTTTAAAATTCCCATTATCCTGGCATGAAAACGTTCTGTTATGTGGTACTCACAATAACCCAGAGTAGATAGAAGACTGTGGGTGGCCTAATAAAATCTATTCCCTGAAAAGACTCAGACGCATTCTAGTCCCAAGCTCCTCTTTCATGGTATTCAATATCGCCAGTGTTTAGAAGTCTGCTCCAGAAGCTGATCAAACTTTTTCTCTGCCTGCCTCCTCATGGGCCAGCTGACCTTTATAAATGACAGCAAATCTTTGCTGAATGAAAGATGAACAGATAGAGGAAAACATTAAGATGTTCTGTCCTACTTTTCGGTGACTTGTTGAAAATAATCATGGGGCCTATTTATCAGTCTCTCTCTCTCTCTCTCTCTCTCTCTCTCTCTCTCTCTCTCTCTCTCTCTTCTCTGGCATCTGGCAGTTTCCATGAAAAAAAAGCACAAGCAAAGATGAATTGGCAGCAGTATCACGGCTGCTCTGTCTCCTGGTCTTTCTAATTTTTCTTCAGATGAAATATATATACAATACCAAGCCAGTTAAGTGAAAGAAAACATCTACAGGGGAAAAAGGAGAGTTACTAACTCCTTCCTCTAGTACAAAGCTATTAAAAATATCTGTCTCTTTCACTTTCAATAGGCCAGTCATATTGCTGGTCTTTATCTCTGTGAGATGAATGTGTTTTCCCTGGGAAAAATAGAAATGACAGATGTTTCAGGAAAGCAGGGACTGAAGGGAGATGGGGAGAGGGACAGAGAATAGGCTAAATAAATACTAACAACAACAAACCAAGTTAAGAGAGCCACTCCACAAGATGTTGTCAAGATGAAATATTTGCAGTTGAATAGAACGAGTCATTCAAGAGCACACAATAGAAAAAAATGATGTCCCCCCAAAAAGCAAAATGAACATACAGAATCTTAAACTTTCAAGGTGAAGAAAACTTTCTAGTCTCCTGACTCTAAGGATCTTTTGATTTTGTGTTTGATTGAATGCATGGCTACAGAGTCTCTGGCCAAAGACACAACAGAGAACTTCTTCAAGTACCTGACCACTGCACTTCACTTCCTTTTTTAGAGAAGTGCAATGTCTCTCTTTGGTCTTGACTTATGTTGTACTATCCAAGACAAGTTAAGTCTCTATTATAAGAAATGTTTCTTTAAATTTCATTTACTTTTGGTCATACCTGTGTGTATTTTTGGCTTCTTCATTTTAGAACTTTCCTTACAACCTAGATTGAACATGCAAGTTGTTAGGCCCTTTTGTATTGTATTGAATATTATATTTCTTGAGCTTAGTATTTATTTTAGAATACTATGCCCAATATTTATAATTCACTTTAGTGTAGAAGTTAATTGTTCTATGTATCATTATCATTTGAATGACAGTTGCTACAACATTGAACTACTGCTTATATAAACTAGTATGTTTTCATCTGTTGCTGCCTCTTTGGCTTTTCTTTCTTCTCTTATAGGAAACTACCTAGAATCTATATTTGAGCAGCTGAATTACCCTCCACTGCACTGTTGTAGGTCAACTATATCATATATTGAATCAAAATCAAAGTTGGCTTGAATGAGGAATCCATATATGTCTTTGTAGAAGGAAAACATGACCTGCCCATCCTGAAAAAAACAATCTTCTCTTGGCTAATGAAAGCAATGAATTAGACCCGATAAAACACTTGCACACTATATATGAACTGCATATGAATCTGCCTAAGCATACCAAATGCAGAAAGAAGGACCACTGTGCCTTGTGCCTTCTTGTCTAGTTCAGATATATATATATATATATATATATATATATATATATATATATCTTCATATACAGATACACATCCAGTATATAAACTCATGCCAGGGTCATTTGTTGTATTCTTGGCAAAAATCATGTTTGGTTGACTAGAATCTGAGAGCTATTCCTCCACTTCTTGTAACACAACAACAGAGAGATTAAGATGATTCTCAAGAAAGATACTAGAGACAAAACACAAAATACCCAAGTTACACCATAAATCTATGAGAAATAAAAAGAACCAAGACAAAAAGTCTCCTATGAAGAACATTAACCTCATAATGATGAATTCAACCAGAATAACATCTTGGATATTAGAGGGCAATAACCAAGATAATGATTTTCAAAACTTTATTATTAATATGATCAAAATAATGAAGGAGAAAACCCAAGAAGATTTAAAAACTGCATATTTAACTCTAAACAGAAAAATAACAGGCACCAGGATGAGATGAAAAGGCAATTGAAGAAACAAAGCTAAGCACAGAGCAATTGAAAAATTTCATGCAAAGATTAAACTTGATTTTAAAACGGCTAATTACAAACCAAAATTCAGCAGAAAGTCTCACCAACATAACTAATGAAATAGAAAATAGACTATGAGAACTAGAAGACAAGATGGAAGAACAAATTTGTTCAATTAAAGAGATTTAAAAAGCTAAAGAAGAGTCTGGCATGCACATTAAAGGACTCTCTGGGGATGGGGGGAAGGCACTGGGGGATGGGGAAGGACGGGTGAGGGGAGGGGGAGCAGGGGGTTTGGGGGGAGGAGAAGGGAGGGAGGGAAGTGGTGTACCTATTAAGTTTGTATGAGCAGAAATAATAATAAAAAATGTTTAAAAAAAGCTAAAGAAATATTTAAGAGGAATATTCAGGAGCTATGGGACACTACAAAGAAACCAAACCTACACAATCACAGAATCCAAGAACAAGAAAATGAAAAAGCCACATCAGAAGAGATTTTTTTTCACACTATCATCAGCAAAAATTCTCCACATCTAAGGAAAGAAATCCCTGCTCAAATACAAGAGGCATACTACATACCAATCAGATAGGAGCATAGTTCCCAGCCCAGGCTGATATACTCATCAAAATGATCAGTCATAATTGAAAGTGATAGAAAAATATTTCCAATAAGGACAAGCTGAAGGTCGATATTGCTAGCAAATCAGGCCTACAGAAGATTCTAGAAAAGATATTCAAGCTCAAACAAAAGGGACAAACACACCTAAGAGGACAGACAGCAATAAACAAGTTGAGAAGTATATGTGATATACTGTAGCTGATGTCAAGTAAAATAGGCATGATATGGTATTAAATAACACTCTTAATTCCCAGAGGTTCAGAATGGTAGTCTCATGTCAGGAAAAATATTTTGAATCATCAGTGACAACAGAGATTAAATTATAAATAATGAAAATGTACAAACATACACATAATTGCATTACATATGCATGCCTACATATATCCATATATTCAGAAATATATACACATACATATACACATACATATACAAACATCCACACACATGCACTCCATAATTCAAAGATACATATACAAACATATGTATGTACATATATATGTTTGTATAGTTTTCCATTACAGATATACATATATATGTATATATATGAATTTAAATTTAAAGCAAGGTAATAATAAATTGGAAGTTTGTCATATAGTTATCTATGTATAGCAAACATTTTAATTTTCTTATTAAAAACTTAAATGAAGTAAATGCATACTGTAGAAAGCATTCATAAACTGAAGCTATGAGGAAAATTAGGTGTGAAAAATTTATATGCAAAACAGGAATGTAAACTTCACAAGCAAATGGATAATTTGATAAACTTCTTAGCATTTCACTTTTCTGCTCTTAGAAAATTATAATTAATCATCATTTTAAGTTAGTGATTTTTTAAAATCAAATAAGATTAAAATTCTACTTCAAAGGAGTAAAAAAAAATCTAGTGAGCCATGCATCAAAAAAAAAAAAACTGATATCACTAGTTGAGTTTAAATGAATGTTCATGTCTTTTTGGAATAATGGTGAATAATTTGAAATATTATTGAGCCCATACATATAACCATCTTCAAGTCCACAGTGCTTCATGAAACTCTATTAAGGACAAAGACACACAAACTTTGACTATGTGCTCCCCGGAGCCTCTTTTTCCTGCTACAGAACCTAGCAAAGACTGACATCCATCAAAGTGGTGACATAGATGGTCTGAAAGCTTTGCAACAATTTCAACTCCTTTGATTAATGGGATCAATTTATGTGTGAACTAGTTTATTCATTTGCTCCAAGTAGCAGAAGCAAGCATCACAGACTGAATGGTTTAAGTTACACATAAATTTATTTTCATAATTCTGGATGCCTAAAGTGAAGGATCAAGGGTCAGGAGATCGGCTTCCTATTAGGTCTCTGTCCTTGGCTTGCTTATGACAATGTCTGCCATGATTGTCACATAGCCTCCATCTTAATTTATCAAACTAGATTGACAGTCAGTCCTAATAACATTGTATAATGCTAACTACATATTTAAAAACCTTATCTTCTAATAGTGCCACATTCTGAGTTGTTGAGACTAAGATACCACTGACATGTAAATAGATGCATTTTAATCCATACCAAAGAAGGAACTATCATTTTGTCATTAACTCTCTCTCGCCCTCTACCGAAACCTTGTGAATATGAAAAGTTGACCCAGCACTGATTCTTTTCTACAAACACATAAACAGCATTCTCCATTTGCGCTAAAATATATATATATATATACTGCAGAGGTGATACAATCATGAGAAATTTTCATCCCTTGTTACAGAATCTTTTTTTCAAAACTTTATTATTATTTTTACCTAGTGATATAAACTCAGCAGGTAATCCCCTCCTTCCTCCTCCCCCTCCCTTCTCCCCTGTTGTCCCCCATCCCATTCTTTGCCCACTTCCCTCTCTTTCATCCCTCTTTCCTCCCTCCTCCTCTCTTGGAGTTTCTCACCTGCTCCCACCCATCCTCCAGAACATTCCCAGGCTATATCACTGAGTCCTGAACCCTCACTAGTATAGATGACTCAGAAAGAAATTCAGAATCTTTTTAAGAATTTTATTCTCAACAATTTGTATCACTAGTACTTTTTTGTACATCTGTATAATGAGTATTGCAGGAAAAAGTTGATATAAACTATGCTGGAAAAATAGCTTTGTAGGCAAAAATTTCTGCCTGAAAATCTAGCGACCTGGAAGCATATGTAGTTGAAGGAGGGAATAAGCTTGAAAAAGTTAAAGTTGTCCTCTTACCTCCACGTGAGCAACTGTTCTCTCTCTTTCTCTCTCTCATATGTAGATAAAATATTTTACAATTTAATGTAAAATAGCTATTACTGCATTATTTCAGGTTTTAATAAATGATCATGTGTATTTCTCAGTGTTTGCCATGTGCCTATACAGTCTGAGCACAGAACAGAGAGCTCGCAATACAACTTGAACAAATTTTCTTCCTTCAAGATGTAAAGTCTAATGAGGAAGACATAAGTCAGTGGCCACCGTAGAATGTGGAAAGTGATTACATGGGGCACTAGAAAGGCAAGAGATTACTAAGAAATAGAACACAGATGAAGAAAACTATTCGGGGAAAGAATGGAAAACATACAAGCTAGAATCAGTAACATGGGTTTGGGGATCATAGAAAACACACTGTGATTCAGGGTTTCCATGCACATGCAGAGTGACTATGGAATAAGGAGCGAGAAATGAATTCCCAATGGGATGTGATGAGTTAGGTGACAAATGTCCCCGTAGGCCCACAAGCTTAAAGACTCGGGACTGAGATGGTAGATGTGGAGCCTTTAGAAGAATCTTCTTGTCTAAGTGAGTCCAAACCTTGAGGATTTATGGCCCTTCAGACTTCCTGTTGGCTGTCTGCTGCCACCGTCCTAACTGCCCTGCCACCATGGACTCTACCCCTCTAGACCGTCAGCCAAAATAAACCTGTCTCCCTTGAGTTGCTTCGTTCAGGGTTTTATTTTCCCCAACAAAAGGAAAAGAAACTGAGACAGAGTATAAATGTTTTCATCGAAGTTGCTTTATGGAATAATGAGATTGGCCTTTTAGAAGCCTGAAAGTAGAAGATGCTCCTACTGTTTTGGGCATTAAAAAATGTTAATTCACCTGCCTTTTGGAAACCTTTTTATTGGGGTTAAAGAGGATGCCATACGCACAAGTGATCATTGTGTTGAGTGCAAATGAGCTCAGCAGATGTTATAATGGTGATGTTGCCCAGGTGACCGGCACCAACACCAGGAGTGGGCGAAGCTGCGAGAAGATGCACAGCTCAGTGAAACAAGGGCTTGCTCTCTCAACCTAGATTAGAAGTACAAACTCCCAAACATCTGTTGCTACATTCTGGATGATTTCTTCTGGTCAAAGTTGGCATTTTTCTCTTCTGCTATTCCATGTTCAGGTCAACTTTACTCGTGAGATACATTTTATTATTGTATTTTTAATTCATAGACGTTTTGCTTCTTTCTAATTCCAAAATCTGGCATGATATATATATATATATATATATATATATATATATATACACACACACATATGTATGTGTGTATATATATATATACATGTATATATTTCAAATCGAATAGATGTGTTCAAGTTTAGGTTTCATACTTCTTTTCAGTTATTATTGTAGGGGTAGATATGTAAATTATGCAAACATGAGGGTGCATGTGACTTGACACGACTGTGAAAGTCATAAGACAAAAACATGGAGTCAGTTCTCTTCCACCTTCTACATGGGTTCTGGGATTGAGATGAGGTGGTCAGGTGCTGGTTCCACAAGTGCCTTTAGCCAGCCTCTGTATGTCATTTCTTTAAACACAATAAGTATCACTGTTTTATAATCTGCACATGACAACTGTAATATTTGAACACTGACCATGGGTCTCTTTGTTTACTGCCTCTGTGAGATTCTACTCAGGGAAAACCTCAACAATTGTGTGACTTCATGCAATGGAGTGAATTTCAAAAATTATATGTAGAAATAGCTTGAACTCTAGAATAAAGGAATTGCATTCCAAAGAAAACTCATGTCAATTTATGCAAAGTGCTGAAGTCCCAGATTCTGACTTGAAGCTGTGCGGAAGCCCCGTCACACTCAGCCCAACAGGTCACATAGTGCGGATTGACTCATTGCACAGCCCCAGAAGATCTCTGGTTCTGGGACGGAATATCTACATTAGAATCACAGCTTTGATGGACTTTGTCTTCTTTATGAGAACTTTTCTGGACAAAGCCAAAGAATATAGGTTTAGTCCTCAACATAGCAGCTTTTGAACTTTAATTAACTCCATGAATTCCTGCAGTGTTTGGGTTTTAAATCCAATAGGGGTGTTGCTTAGAATAACCTCAGGACTCATGATTTAAGGAAGGCAATTTTAACTATCTTAGCATGCTTCACATTTTCAATGAAATGTCTGTTATGAATTAGCTGTAAACTATTACTAGGCAGTAGAATTCTTTTTTTTGTTTGTTTTTTTTTAATTTTTTTATTATTATTGTTTATTCAACTGTATGCATATATGTATGTGCGCACGTGTCTCTGTGTGTGTGTGTGTGTGTGTGTGTGTGTGTGTGTGTGTGTGTGCGCATGTGTGTATGTGTGTATGTAGAACCACGGACGAATTCGCGAACCACCATGGACGCCTCCACCTCCTTCTGCCCCGGGATTCACAGGCTCTGCCCTACCAGGACCAGAAGCGCAGGCCGCCCCCGCTTCCGCCTGGCGTCTATACGTGGGATCTGGGATCCGAACTCAGGACCTTCCGCCTGCAAGGCGGAGGCTTAATCCCTGAGCCACCTCTCCAGCCCCCGGCACTAGAATTCTTGATCTGTAATATCTAACATATAGATGCATGGCAAAGGTATCAGGATAATATATAAATAGAAAAGATGAAAGGTTGGAAAGCATATCTTTGAAAGTCTCAAAATCCTGGATCATGAAGTCCACAAAAGTTAAATAAGGAAGTATTAGATTTTGGGGATAGGGGCTGGAGGGATGGCTCAGTGGTTAAGACTGCCACACAAGCAGAAGGTCCTGAGTTTGGATCCTAGATCCCATGTAAAAATGCCAGGTGAAAACGGTGGTGACCTGCATATCCAGACCTGGTGGGCAGAGCCTGGGAAAACCCAGAGTAAAGCACTCCAGCATGATTCCCAAAGTCACCCTTGATCGTCCATAGGGTACACAGTGCCCTCTGCTACACAAACACACACATGCAAACACACACACACATTAAATAAATAAAATATTTTAAATGATTTTTGGGGATAGATGTCAAGGACAATTGTTCCAGAGCAATAAAGGGGAAATGCTGGATATAGAAGAGTAGAATATGCAGTGCCAAGTGTACAAGAAATAATAAATAATGTAAAACCAGAAAAATCATTAATGGATCCGTGCATGTGGAAGCATTAGTGGCTTTAGCAGTAGCACCTTTTAGAGACACAGAGACACAGACGGAAGGCACATCAGCAGACTGCGAGCCGAAGTTCTGGAGAGTGCTGAGCTCTGAAGAGGCTCTCAAGAAGCATCTCTGAGGATAGAGGAGAGGAGAGGGCCACAGGACCCAGAGCGAGCTTTTGACAGTCTCTTCGACAATAAGAGGTACTCAAGAACAAGTAGGTTCTTTAAAATGAACCACTAGAGAATCTGTGGTTTACAGCACATGAAAGAGAGATGTATTGGCAGCTGTTAAGTACACATGAGTGAAACCACTTCAAACTACTTCATAAACAAAGAAATTGTACTGGCACCATGTGATTTCAATCTTAGACCTACAGCTAAAATGCTGTCTTCAGAGCACCTCTCCATCTCACTGCGAGACGTTCTCCAGGGGGCGAGAAAAAGACTTAAACAAAGATGTCACCTCACTTCCCTCTCAGTCCAGGTTATAGGAATGTCTTTCTTAGCACCTGCTTGGAACAGTCTCAGAGAAGACATGACTTTCAGAAACAAAGGCGGTATGTCTCCTACCTTCCACCAGTTTTAACTGGCCAGTGAGACAAAACACACCAGTGGGTCATATTTCAATTACCTATAGATCTCTGTAAAATGAGGCCTGGCCCCATCTCAACATGTGAGAATAAGAGATGGCCATGCGGACCAAAATTCTAAGTCTTAAGTACAAAACAGGTGGTATAAACTTTTGTACTGATAGATTACAAAGACAAGATTTTGAACATTATCCCCCTAGTCTTCATAACAGGCTAAATCACAGCTTGCTAGAGATAGAATAAAACACAATAGGTATAAAAAAGTAAATAATTTGGGTTTAGGAGTTTGCTTAGTGAATAAAGCCTTTGCCTCCCTGAATTCATAACATTTGACCCCATGTAAAAATGCCTGGTCGAAATGGCTGCATTCTGGTCCTGTAAGGCAGAGCCTGGGAAACACCAAAGTAAAGAAATAAGGAGGTACAGCAATCTAGAATGATTCCAGATGTCATCCTTGGGACACATACACACACTCAGATTCCCTTTCATGCAAACTATATCTATATATAGATAGATAGATAGATAGATAGATATGTGTATATATATATATGTATATGTATATCTATATATATATTATGAACCCATATTTAGAAGTGCAAGCACACATGCAAGTGCCCCACATATATAATATAAAATATTATATTATATATAAAATATATTATTAATATAAAATATATATTATATATAAAAACATAAATTATAATAAAAATGTGGACGTGTATAGAGAAGAAATTCACAGATTTTAAGAAGAGGAGAAAGAGGAAGAGGAACAGCAGGAGCAGGAGGAAGGTAACTTTATCAATCTACGTGCACATTTTAAGGAAGTAGAACAGAGAATCTGAAGGAGCAGAATATTTAGGAAGGTTCATTTTTAAAAAGAAATGAATAAATCTTTAATATTGCAAACATTCAGGAAAGTGAACATCAGTTTTGGCAAAGAGGTTCTGTCAGATCTGCAAGAGTTTATCTAAGATTGTGATGTTTTAATTAAATATTGGAAGATTTCACAAGAATCTAGACCTAGATTGTTTTTGTGTGAAACCTTTAAATTTGTAGTTCAGCACCTTTATATTTCTCATTTTGCCTTCTGAGCATAATTTTCATTTATTGAACTTTTCATTGCATTCATCATTGCATCCTTACTTATTTAAAATAAGATGGCTCAGTAATAGCAGCATCTTTATTATTGTGAACATCTGATGTTCACAATATGGAAAATAAAGCATGAAGTGATTCATTCTACGTAGAGTGATCACTTTGATGAGTCACTTCAGAGAGAAGCGTTACACATTCTTATAGTGCTTGGGATGAAACCCAAGGCCTCATTCACGCCTGGAAAGCACCCACCACCGAGACGGTCCCTGTTCCTGGTAAGTACTTTAACCGAGCAAGCTTTAGGAATGCAAAGCTGGCTTTCACCAGCAAAGGGAAAGTAAAAGTGATGCACATCCTCTCGGTAATGCTCACACAATAGGGGTAATTTCTCTCAAAGAATAAGGAAATTAGGCACCAATAAGCTTACTTTAATTTTTTTAGTGTGTGTGTGTGTGTGTGTGTGTGTGTGTGTATCAAAGGTATTATGTGTCCCTGTGGAGACCCAGGAGCAACTTAGAGAATCATCCTTGATTACTTCTACCTCCTCTTTGCTTTCTTTTTAATTTCCCACATTACGCCTTCCAGAGTCAAAAATGCAGACGACTGGGTTTCCTCTTGTCGTTTTTACACGGGACCCAAGATTGAAGACACAGATCCTCCTGCTTTCAAAGAAGAAAGTCTTAACCCCTGAGTCATCTCTGATCCCACCAAAAACCTGATTAAAATGATTATCACCTCACCATCCATCTCTTTTGCTGTTCAATATCCATGTACTACTTCAACAAAAACTCTATGTGTTGTTCTAATATCCACAGTGGTACTATTTGGAATGTTCCTAATTAGATACATAAAAGTCTACATTATGTAGTTTAAAAAAACACTATCTACTTCCCTTCAAAAAATATAATTCAGAATCTAATTCTAGATGATTAGCACTGATTGGTGAATATTGAAGTGATTTCTCTTTTCCTTTCCCTTTTTTTTTTTGTCTCAGTAATCTGCCACCTATAGATCAACATGAATGCTTAACCTCCATGAATAGATCCTGCTTATTGTAGTAAGGCAGAAAGAAAACAAAGAAAAGGAAAATGAACTTCGAAATATAGTATATGCCTGTCATAGAGAGAAAGAAAATACTAATAGATAATGTGTTGTTCTTTTCTTGTTGTTGCTACAGCTGGTGGCAAGAGTATAACAGGAATTTATAATACAATTTTTTATTCCATTTCCAGTGTGCTCTAAGCTATGCCATAGAAATTGGGGATTGTTTTCCAGATGGAGTGGTAGCAACATTCATTTCCAAGAACTCGGAGATTGTATTGGTTCTCCTCCCCCATGGGATTGTAATTGTATCATATTTTTGGCCTGTACATGAAGAATCCTCTAGATTCTCTTCCAAGTCATCCCACCCCAGTGCACTCCTTGACTTTCTCTGTCCTAGTCAGAATCAAGAGCCCAGCAGAAACTTTGAGGTCTTTCTTTGGCCATATCATGTGAAGTTTACAATATTGGTGAAGCAGCTACAACTTCAGTGCAAAAGGGTGGAAACATGCTGGATCATCTAAAGAATAACCATTCATTTCTGATTCATGTGATTTTTTATCGGCAATACTAAGCAGTGTGGAACAGAAGGCAAACATCATTTAAAATGAATAGAAGGGGTGACATACAATTTAACTGCTTGGCTACTCAGTCCTCGATACCTTAAGAAGCTTTGAAATAGGACTGGGAAAGGAATCAGAGCTTGGGAAATAGATCACTGTCTCTGGAAAGAAGCTTATTGTTCTACAAGCCCTCCACGGCTTGGGGATGAGACTTAGTTTAAAAATAGTCTATTAGTCCCTTATCTGTTGTTCTGCACACAAAACTTTCCTCATCAAATTCAAACTTGGTGATCCATACAGCAGGTCATCTTTCCCACCTGGAAATAAAAGTTTCTGTTGCACAAATGACCACAGGGGACACATTCCCAGAGGCTCATTTCATACGCATTAACAAGACCTCCCTTTCCACCAATTCTATAAATATAGGGGTTGTCTCTCCCTTTAAAGCAAGCATAGATTAATATTAGTGCACATCAGCTGTCAAGTGGATGGAGGCAGTTGGCCTTTTCCCTAGTTTCTCAAGGCCACAACAGCTGAATCTAATGTACACTTCCCCTTTCAAAATCATTAGTACAGTGTATATGCCAAATTAAAACTAACTTGGTCAGTGAGAAGACACTTCCACAAAATCACAGCGATAAAGCAATATAAGGTCTTATAGGTCAAAAGTGTTTGGTCATCACTTCCAAAGAGTCTGAAGAGCAGGCAGAAAAATCTAGCTCCCTGCCAAAGCAACTAAAATTAGCTTTATGAATAGATATTTATTTCATTGCATCTAGAATTTTATCAACCTAAAAACACATTTCTGCTATTGTCTTCTCTAAACTACAGTCTTAGATTTTTTTCAATTGTTTTTAAAATGTAGTAGCTTAAAAAATATGTCTGTATCACACATGTATATAACCTGTTACTTTTTTATTACTGTGGTTAGAGATACATATTCCACTACCACTATGCCATGCCTGTGTGCATATAACCAATCAACTCTGAGGTGAACTTTCTGAAAACATGAGCCAAAATAAATCCTATTATATTATTTATTATATTTTTTTCAAGAAGGGCTGGACATAGTGGTATGTGTCTGTAATTTCTGTACTCAAAGGAGTTTGAATTGGGAAGAACAGGAAATTGAAGCCAGCCTAAATCTTATATTGAGACACTAAGAAAATTAAATAAAACTGAGTAAATACCACTTTACTTAATTTGTTTAAAATAAATGGAAGGGGTTAGAAAGATGGTTCAGGTTGTTAAGCCTCTGCCTCACAAGCAGAAGGTCCTGAGTTTGGCTATATCTAAAAATGTTTGGCAGAAAGGGCTGCAGCATGCTTTTCTGGTGGGTGGAGCCTGGGAAATCCCAGAGAAAAGCAAAAAGGAGGTAGAAACAGAATCCAGAATGATTCCTGAAGTAACCCTTGGTCCTGCACGGAGACATATAGTGCCCTCTAACACACACATACATGCACACAATTAATAAAGCTTTTTTCTTAATGCTAAAATAAAAAGGATTTATTTTGGTTTGTGGATTCAGGGGGTTGGGTCAATGGTTGGCTGCCTGGCTCTGTAGACATAGATAGAATATCCTAGCAGTGGCAGTGTGATGGAAAAGCTTCTTCACTTCCTAACAAACAGGAAACAGTATAAGAATTGGACTGTGAACAAAGGAATATTCTAGAAAGACATGTACCCAGTGGCTTGCTTCCACCAACTAGACCTCATTAACTTACGTTTCCACCATTCCCAAATTATCAGCACGTGTTTGACACTAAGCATTCGTGAGCCTGCGAGGGACATTTCCTATTTAATCAGAAAAGTCTGCCTCTGGACCTGCAAAATCATGACTATCTCATAATTTAAGACACATTTAATTTACACCGATAGTCCCAAAAGTTAACAGTTCCAAATTATATAAACACCCTAATAAAAAGGAAGGGGGAGAGAGTTGAAAGAGGGGGAAGTGGAATGGGCAATAACAAGGGGGAGGGAGGGAGGAGGGAAAAGTAGGGGGGTACCTATTGGGCTTGTATAATTAGGCAAAAAAATGTAATAATAAATAAATAAAATTTTCTTCTGAGACTCAAGACGAACTTATACCTGGTAGCTATGGCTATATCCAAGTGAACGTTGAATACTATCAAAAGATAGCAGTAAAGGGAAAACCTTCTGAATACCAAAGGAAGCAACAATGGTATAAAACGAAAGATGGAAAGAATTTTGAACTGTCCTTTGCTATTTTATGGAATAGTTTAAGGAGTAATGGTGTTAGATGTTCTTTAAATGTCTGGTAGAATTCTGTGCTGAATCATATGGAATACTACTTAGCCATCAAAAAAATGAATTAATGAAATTTGCCAGTAAATTAATAGAAAATGTATTGAGTGAAATATCCCAGGCACAGAAAGTAAGATACCATATGTACTTCCTAATAGGTGGATCCTAGTTCCATGAACTTAATGACATATTCAAAGGGAAATTTCTGCAACACAGACTATAATCGCAAAAGATTATAAATAGGAGGGAAAGAGAAAGAAGATCTCAAGAGAAAGGAGACAAAAGAACACACTTCAATAGAGAAATTAGGCCACAGTCGTGTACTGCATGTAAGTAGCGAGATATCTGGTGCAGCTTACTCTCACTTCCCCTCTTGTTTACTTGGGAGTAGACAGGTTTGATCTCCCCAGACAAGGAGGGAATAGGGGCCGACACTTAGATGGTAACCAACCAGCAACTGGGAGACTGACCGCACTCACTGCTGTGTCCTACTCCTATTCTTCCATCTACCTTTAAGCCTCTTCTTGCATTAAGACCTTCGTTTAAATAGTCTTCTATCTTTGGTTAGGAGATGACCTCAACACCCAATCAGGATGTAGCCAAGGGCAGTGCAGGAAGAGCAAAATTGAAAGCAACAACCAACCATAATTCAGAAGACTAAAGACCCTACAATGTTCACCAGGAACCAGAGCAGCCAAATCTAAAGTTATCCTAAAGTTAAGAGAACCTTCCGGAAGAAGGGGTGGCAAGATTGTAAAAGCCTAAAGATGGGAGGACCACCAATAGGCAAGATACTCCACTCAATGCTGGGCTGCAGCATCCAAGATATCCCTACAATATGATTTGATATTGCCTGGCCTGCACAATGGCTGACATGTCAACAAACCCTCAAAGTCTAGCACTAATCTCAGGGAAGAAGGTTTCAGGCAGTAGGATCCTTAGAGGCAAGGGATTAAAATGTCATAACAGCCACCAGCCCAAGAAGGGGCCCCAAGGTATGCCACTGAGTTCTGAACCCTCACCAGAGGAAAATTCAGCACTCATCTCAACAGAGTTCTGGAGGATGGGAGGGAGCAGGTAAAAAACACCAAGAGAGGAGGAGGAAAGAAGAGGGGATAGGGAGGGGGTGAGAGTGGGAGGTGGAGCAAACAGGGAGGAAGGCGGGGAAGGAAGAGGGTACCTATTGAGCTTGTATAAGTAGGCAAAAAATAATTTTATTTTATTTTTTAATACTTTTTATTATTATTTCAGCTCATACAAACTTAATAGGTACACCAGTTCCCTCCCTCCCTCTTCCTCCCCCCCGAACCCCCTGCTCCCCCTCCCTTCACCCCTCCCTCCCCATCCCCCCCATGCCTCCCGCCCCAATTCCCAGAGTCCTATCTTGTGCATGCCTGACTCTCCTCTGGGCCCTCCTCTCCGATGACGTTCAATGACCCAGTGGCCTTTCCCTGAACCCTTTCCTGTGTTCCCCTTAAGTATAGGAACACTACTGTGGCTGTCAATCCCTTGCCTCCAAGGATCTTGGTGCCTTTAGCAGATCCTAGACTTTGTGAGGTCAATAGTGTGTTGGACATTGCTCAGGGCATGCAAAGTCCAATTATGATTGATTCGGCCCTAACTTGTGTGGAGTATCTTGCAAATCATTGCTCCTCCCATCCTTTTGCTCTTACACTCTTACCGCCCCCTCTTCTGCAAATGTCCCTGAGCTTCAGGATGGGGAGAGATTAGTCTGGCCTAGTTCTAGGTGGTTGATATAGAGTCTCTGAAGTTCTGGATAGTGGTTTGTTGATTTTCTTTTGCAGTTTTGTTGCTCCTTTAATGCCCTTCACTCCATCGTGATGGGCACTGTATGTCACACCCTGGCCAGAGACAAAAAGCTGTTAAACTGGAGTCTTATTATAAGAGCACATTCAAGGGTAGATGTAATACTTATATCCAAAAGTGGAATCGCAGGGACATATGGCATTTGCAATGGGAGGGGTCAATCACCCATTTGCAAAATGGTTACGTTTTAATCTGCCGGACTATATGCCCTCCCCTTCTGGTGAGTTCATACCCCCTTAGTTGTAAATGATCAGGAACGAATGTCTGTGAACTTAACTAGGTGTCACATTACTTTCTTGCAGTCCTTGATGGAGGCCTATTTTCTCTACTGTAACATGGTCACTTCTCTCCTTGTTTCTGGTGTGGCCTTCTAACCACATCCCTCCTGTTCATAATCCTTGCAATTATTGTAGGTAATACATAGATTTACCTATGAGTGTCTCAAGATGGGCTGGGTGGGTTTGGTATTAGGAGCCACCTATTAGGGAGTACATACGGTGCTTAATTTTCTGGGTCTGGGATACTTCACTTAATATAATTGTTTCTAATGACATCCATTTCCCGGCAAATTCCAGTAATTCATCATTTTTGATGGCTGAGTAGTACTCCATTGTATAGATGTACCACAGTTTCCTTATCCACTCGTCAACTGTTGGACATTTGGGTTGATTCCATATCTTTGCTAGTGTAAATAGTGCTGCTATGAACATGGTTGTACTTGTGCTATCGAGGTGAACCTCTGCTGTATGGGGGGTTATACTCAAAAGTGGAATCGCAGGGTCATGTGGCATTTCAATCTTTAATTTCTTTAAGAATCTCCAGACTGCTTGCAAGAGTGGCTGTATGAGCCTGCATTCCCACCAGCAATGTAGGAGAGTTCCCCTCTCTCCACATCCTCTCCAGCATTTGTTGTTGTTTGTATTGTGGATTTTTGAGATCCTGACCGGGGTGAGATGATATCTCAGGGAAGTTTTGATTTGCATTTCCCTGATGGCTAAAGAAGTGGAGCATTTTTTAAGATATTTGTTAGACATTTTCATTTCATCCCTGGTAAAATTTCTTTTAAGTTCCAGGGCCCATTTTTTAATTGGGCCATTGGTTTCCTTGATGTTTAGTTTTCTAAGTTCTTTGTGCACTCTGGACAGTTGAGCTCTATCAGATATGTGCTTAGTGAAGATTTTCCCCCATTCTGTGGGTTGCCTTTGAGCTCATGTTACAATCTCTTTATCTGAACAGAAGCTCTTGAATTTCAGAAGATCCCAGCTGTTGAGAGTTGGTAGTAGTGACTGTGCCATTGGATGTCTGTTTAGGAAATGTTGGCCTAGCCCAATTAGCTCGAGGGAGTTCCCTATCCTTTCAACTATGGTTTTTATAGTCTCTGGCCTGATATCAAGGTCCTTGATCCATTTGGAATTATGTCTTGTACATGGTGACAAGTATGGGTCCAGCTTTAATCTTCTGCATGTGGAGATCCAGTTTTGCCAGCACCATTTGTTGAAGATGCTGTTCTTTTTCCATTGGATTCTTTGGGCCCCTTTGTCAAAGACCAAATAGCTGTAATTTTGTGGGCTTATATCTGGGTCTTCAATCCTTATCCATTGATCTGTGTGTCTATTTTGGAGCCAGTACCAGGCTGTCTTTACAACTATGGATTTGTAATATAGACTAAGCTTCGTATGGTAATACCTCCAGCAGTGTTTTTGTTACTCAGGATTGTCTTTGCTATCCTGGGTCTTTTGTGCCTCCATATGAACTTTGAGATTGTTTGGTCAACTTCTTTGAAGAATTGCTTTGGGATTTTGATTGGTATAGCACTGATTCTGTATATTGCCTTTGATAGGATGGTCATTTTTACGATGTTGATTCTGCCAATCCAGGAACAAGGGAGGTCTTTCCACCTTCTGGTGTCTTCTGCTATTTCTTTCTTTAGGGTTTTAAAGTTTTCATTGTAAAGGTCTTTTACCTCCTTGGTTAGGTTTATACCAAGGTATTTCATTTTTTTAGGGGCTATAGTAAATGGGATTGTTTCTCTCAAGGCTTTTTCACTTCTTTCATTCTGGGCATGTAGGAAGGCCTCTGATTTTTGCACATTTATTTTGTATCCTGCCACCCTGCTGAACTTCTCAATTAGTTCCAGGAGCTTCCTGGTGGAGTTTTTGGGATCCCTCAGGTATACGATCATGTCATCTGCAAATAGGGATAGCTTGACTTCTTCCTTGCCGATTTGAATCCCTCTTATGTCCCTTTCTTGTCTTATGGCTTCAGCTAAGACTTCAAGTACAATATTGAATAGAAGTGGTGAGAGTGGACAGCCTTGTCTAGTTCCTGATCGAAGTGGGAATGCTTCCAATTGTTCCCCATTGAGCATAATCCTTGCTGTGGGCTTGTTGTATACAGCTTTTATTATATTGATAAAGGTTCCTTCCATTCCTACTGTCTCTAGCGTTTTGATCATAAAAGGCTGTTGGATCTTGTCAAAAGCTTTTTCTGCATCTATCGAGAGTATCATGTGGTCTTGGACTTTAGACTGGTTTACATGATGAATTACATTTATTGATTTGCGTATGTTGAACCAACCTTGTGTGCCGGGGATGAAGCCTACTTGGTCCCCTTGAATAATCTTTTTAATATGTTTTTGAATCCAATTTGCTAAAACTTTGTTAAGAATCTTTGCGTCTGTGTTCATCAGAGAGATCGGCCTATAGTTTTCTTTTTTAAGTGAGTCTTTTTTAGGTTTTGGGATTAAAATATTAGCTTCATAGAAGGAATTTGGTAGTGTTCCTTTCTTTGCTATTTGATGGAACAATTTAAGGAGTATTGGTATTATTAACTCCTTAAATGTCTGGCAGAACTCTGTGCTGAATCCATCTGGTCCAGGACATTTTTTGGTGGGAAGATTCAAGATTACTTCCTCAATTTCCTTCTATGTTATAGGACTATTTAAATAATTCACAACTTCCTGATTCAATTTAGGTGAGTTGTGTTTACTTAGAAATTCATCCATTTCTTTTGTGTTGTCAAACTTCACAGAGTATAAGTTTTTGAAATATGATGTTATAATTCTCTGGATTTCTTGGTATCAGTAGTGATAACTCCATGTTCCTTTCTGATTTTGTTAATTTGGGTTTTCTCTCTCCTGCTTTTGGTTAATTTAGCTAGGGGTGTATCAATCTTATTGATTTTTTCAAAGAACCAGCTTTTTGACTGGTTGATTTTTTTTCTATCGTTTTCTTAATCTCGATTTCAGATATTTCTCCCCTTATTTTGCTAATCTCCTCTCTTCTACTACTTTTGGGATCAGATTGCTCTAGTTTCTCTAAAGCTTTAAGCTGCCTTGTTAAGTTGTTTATTTCTGATGTGTCCATTTTTTTGATGTAGGCATTAAGAGCTATGAACTTACCTCTGAGAACAGCTTTCATTGTGTCCCAGAGATTTTGGTAAGTTGTATTTTTGTTATCATTCACTTTCAGGAAATCTTGAATTTCCTTTTTAATTTCTTCCTGAATCCAGTTCTCATTCAGCATCATATTGTTAAGTTTCCAGGAGTTAGTGTATTTTCTCTTGTTTGATGTGTTGTGGATGTCCAGCTTTAGGCCGTGGTGGTCTCATAGGGCACAAATTAGAATTTCAACTTTTTTGTATATGTGTACATTTGTTTTGTGGCCCAATATGTGATCTATTTTGGAGAAAGTTTGGTGTGCTGCTGAGAAAAATGTGTATTCTTTGGTACGTGGGTGAAAAGTTCGATAGAGATCTCTAAGGTCCATTTCTTTCAGGGTTTGATTAAGTTCCAAAGTGTCTCTGTTAAGCTTTTGACCTGTTCATCTATCCCATGTTAAGAGGGTGGTGTTGAAGTCCCCAAGAATTATCGTTTGGGTGTTGATTTCTTGCTTTAGACGCTGTAAGGTTTTCTTAATGAATGTGGAGGGGCCCGTATTGGGTGCATATATGTTCAGTATTGTGAAGTCTTCCTGGTGAATTGTACCTGTGACTGAAATGCAGTATCCATCCGTGTCTCTTATAATTTTCCTTGGTTTGAAGTCCACTTTGTCTGATAGCATAATGGCTACCCCTGCCTGTTTTCTGCTTCCATTCGCTTGTAGAATTGTTGACCAGCTTTTTATTTTTAGAGCATGCCTATCTTTTGTGGTGAGATGGGTTTCCTGCAGGCAGCAGATTGATGGATTGTGATTTTTAATCCAAGTTTGTAATCTGTATCTCTTGATCGGTGAATTAATTCCATTAACATTTAGTGTTATAATGGAGAAACTATTGTTAATTCCAGACATTTATTATGTTTAGTAGTTTTTATAAGTATATTGCTTTGCTTTTAATGGTGTTATAGTTGCCTTATGTTGTCCTGGATATGCCTGTTTTTTTCTTCACGCTTGAGTATCATTTCTAGCATTTTTTGAAGGCCTGGTTTGGTGGACATGTATCCCTTCAAGTTGTCTTTGTGCTGGAAAATTTTTCTTTCTCCCTCGATCATGACTGATAGTTTTGCAGGGTAAATCAGCCTGGGTTGAAATTTTTGCTCATTCAATCCTTGTAGTATGTCTCTCCAAGCTCTTCTTGCTTTTACTGTGTCGACTGAGAAGTCATTTGTTATTTTAATAGGTTTACCTTTAAAAGTGACTTATTTTTTCTCCCTTAAAGCTCTCAGCACCAGTTCTTTATCTTGAATGTGGAGTGTTTTAACTATTATTTGCCGCGGCGTGCTTCTATTTTGGTCATATCTGTTTGGGGTGCGGAATGCCTCTTGTATATGGATGGGCCTCTCTTTTTTTAGATGAGGAAAGTTTTCCTTGATGATCATTTGAAAAATTTCTTCAGGGGTGGTATTTTGAGATTCTTCCTCTGGTATTCCATGAATACGCATGTTAGGCTTCTTCAGGGTGTCCCATATGTCTTGGATATTTCTCTCAAGTATCTTTTTGGCTTTAACAACCTCTTCCATTGAGCTGGTTAGTACTCCCACTTTATCTTCAAGGTCTGAAATTCTGTTTTCTGCTTCCTTAGTTCTGTTGATAAGACTCTCTGTGGGGAGTTCTGGGTTGAAGATAACTTGTCTTGTAGCTCAGTTTTAAACTCTGTTTGAGTCTGTTTTAACTGCTCTATGCCAGTTTTTGTTTCTTGCACTGTTTTTCTCAACTCCTCCAAATGTCTGTTGTGTTCCTCTTCAAAGAGATTGATTCAATTATGTAATTCCTCCCGGATTTCCTCTTTCATAGTATTGAACATGGTAATGATCATATTTTGAAAGTCGTTATCCTGGGTCAGTCAGTCTCTCTTTGCCTTTTTACGTGGGTTTGTTTTGGTTGGAGTCTAACATTATGGGATTAATTTCTTCAGTGGGAAATTTGTTTACTTGAGTGTTACTTCTCATGGATTTGCACTTTGACTTTGGCATTGTCTTTTTAATTCTTAAGATCTTTCAATTTCACTAAACTGAATTATTTGGCCTGGGGTTATGGGGGTGGGCAGGGGCGGAGCTTACCTAGGGCGTGGTGAGGCCCAGCTGGACCGCCTGCGCACGTCCTGAGTGGCGGAGCGGGGTGGGGAAAGGGAGGCGAAAAATAATTTTAAAAAAAGGAATATGGATTGGAAGCAAGTCTGAAACCCACCAGGAAAAGATTAGATCCTATATGTATCCAAGTGAGATAATTTTGCATCTGGGGAAGCATACAGGAGACTGGCAAGATTGGAAGACCTGTCCACTGTGCATGGTACTATCCTGCATATGCAAGTGAGCCAAGCCTTGGTCCTTCCCCTTTCTCTTGACCTTGGACATGCTATGGCCACCTTCCCTTCACTCTTGCTTATGTAATTCTCCTGCCATGTAGGACCGTAAGCTGAAATTGTGAATGAAATGCTTTCTTTTCTATAAGACACTTGGTTTGAGCACTTGATTAAAGCATGTTATGAAACTAAAACACATTACCCATTCATTTACCACAAATCTATGATACTATGAATAGTTACATCTCTCATGTACTACTATACTAAAGGTGAAAAATCGGTATATAGGAACTTACCATTCATATATGGTTAAAATGTACATGAAAGCATAGTTTCTTCTGAATATAAACTATTACATCAGTATCAATTAGAAAAATGTAGAGTCCAAACATGATGTGCCAGGGATTATCTACAATAGCAGTATAAACTCAGTTCAAAATTTCAAGTTCTGGTTAAGTAGACTAGCGTCAGAAAATTAAACCTAACCTCAAATTGCCTTTCCGCATACAGTAATAATTCCCTTGGAGGTCTATGTCCACGTGTAGCTCCCTGACTCACTTTGCATTAGCAACACTCTGACATCTTTTGCTGGGTGAGCATTCTTCCTACAAGTCTGATGAAGTAATTGGTTTCCTACACACACTGGGGTTGGGTTATAATTATAGGTCTTGAGATAATGAGAAATGATGAGGAAGGGACATGAGGAACATTAGCTTCCTCTTGAAAGATAAACTCCTTCCATGAGACACCAACAGTGTCTATCTTCAAATAGGGGAAGAAGGGGATGATCAGATATGAGAGAAAAAGCTGAGAGGACAGGCAAGGAAGGCTCAGAGCTACTGATCCTTATTGTTCTAGAACCTTCTGCATTAGCACTGTAATTTCCAAAGTCCTTAAAGCATTCCTCAGTTTTAATTCACCATTCCATCTAGACCACAAAATAGAAAAATACAATTTTCAACTATGTTGTGCCTAACTCCACTTTCTGAAGCCACCAAGATCACACAAATCCCAAGTCTTTAACATTACAAAATGCAAATGAGCATGCATATTTGTAAAGTTGCATCATGCAGTCCACTTAACTAATATAAGCATGGTCTCAAAATAAGACAATCAGCTTTAAAATTAAGCTTGAAAATTCCTCTACATTAATCTACTTGATAAAACCAGCTGTAAAGTGACAATAAATCAAAACTGTCATTTTGATAGTAATGGTGGAGATGAGTTCATCTTAGAGTCTTCTAAGAAATATATTAATATGACTGTAAATCATAGTATCAACAAGGTAAAAGCAAAACATGCTTTTCATAGATAGCGAGAGGTTCTTAATGTCATGTAGCAACTATTCTCGATTTTCTAAAAAATAATCATGAAAAAATTGGAAACAGGAAATATTGAAAGTTTAATGCAGATGCTTGAGAGCCTCAGCAAGCAGGATGAATCATGCTCCCTAAAAAAGAAAAGTTTTGGCCCATGAAACTTGAAAAGCATTATAAATCTATGATAATTATGGTAGTATATTTGATGAAGAACTAGGCTAGACTACAACTGTGAGCACACAAAAGAATACACAACAGGTAGAAACTAGTCAACCATATGCATGCTATGTAAACAGGCCAAACCAATTGCAGCAAGAACACAGCTGAACCCTAACATGCGGACAGCAAACACAGTTACTCAATAAGATAACAAAATCCTACTGCCAAACCTTTTAATTGTGGAAAGGTCTTAGTGAAAGAGGAGTATCACAAAAACAGATAAAACCACACAATTGAATAATAAAGAGCGTTTTCAATATCCGTAACATAGGGCAAAACAATATCTTCAACTAAATATATTTAATTAAGGTATATACTTCTGGTGCAGGGTAAAAAATTGTGAATAGCTGCAAAATATATGAATATTAATTAATAGATAAAATTAAATTCAGCTGTACTAGTAAAAAAGAACCAAAAACTAAGGAATAGCCTGAAATTAGTTGGTATTAGACTATCAAAGATTAAAGCATTTACTAATAATGTTTGCTGTTTTGTAAAGAAGCAAACGTTCTCACATATCTTGGTCAGTCCATGTTTTGGCACTCCAAAAGCATCATGGAGCGTGAGACCATTCCTTATAATTTTAAATCTATGAATTCTACACTTGCAGAAACTTAGCAAAGTAAACCCCTGGGCATTTGGGCACACAAATGACAATACAAGGATATTTCATTGCAGTGTTATTTATAACATTTTAGAACTGTCTGTTACACTACAGAATTTCAAAACACTAATACATGTTTCATTGTGTCAAAACATATTTCTATGAAATACTGTGCAACAATTATGGGAGGATGGAAAACTATCAATAATTTAATGGATGATCTTTAGAGGGAAGCAGAAGCAACAGTGAAGAAGCAGAATTGGATTTTGTCCTCTTGGTCTATAGCCTAGAAAAGCCTTTCATTTTCTGTTTTTGCTTGGCAACAGGGGTCTCCATGAGGCTCAAGGAATGCTTTAAATGCTATACATGCTTTTCCCACCCCAGCCTCTGAGCACTGGGATTATAAGTCATGCCAGGCCTGGTTCTTAGTGCTTTAAAAATCACTAGGTAATTAAAAATTGACTTTATAATACTTTATCAAATTAAAAGATAATCAGAATGGCTATAGGTCCTGATAGTGATCTAAATCATAAATGCCTATTGATTATGTTATCACCTATATTTATTAAGAAGAATAAATTCCACACAATCTTCAAGTAGTCTAATATTAACACATAGACTAGAGGATATTTTCAACCCTAAAGAATGGCAGAAACCGGGGAATTCCAAGAACCTCACAGGTAAGCTAGTCTTGTTTATACAGAAAAAACAAACAATCAAAAAACTTACTAGCAAAAAGGAAGTCTACAAACAAGATGGATGATGAGGTCTGCTATATAGCCTATACTCTGACAGTCACAGGCTTGCCATGAAACTTAAGCATCTTCATTGTCAGCATGGATATGTGTTTACACTCACTAGCAGACACAAATACCACACACACAGGAAAATATAAAATAAGCTCATTTTAATGCTTAGGTGAAATACCATCAAAAACTTATAAGACAATACTTAATCTTCCTTTACTTTAATAATCTCTAATACTTTCTAGTCTCTTACAGCTTATTTTTGCAGAACTTGTCGCAGTCTGTATAACTGAATCCACAACTCAATAGCATGTTGCCATCTGGATCTGAAGACACAAAACCAGGCATGTGGATTCTGCTGCTTTAACATCTGAAACAACCTTAAAGGAAGCTTGTAAGGGAAAGGGAGAAAGGAGATGTCGTCTCACGTAGTCTCTGAAGGTCTCTCTAAGAGAAGGGAGGGATTCATTGGATGACTTAGAGCATCAAGCCATCCATAATGAGTCTGCTGGGTTTTAAACCAAGGCCAAAATGAGATGATGAAATTGGAGAGGAAAGCTATACCTAAGGTCAGTAAGAGGGACCCTTTACAGAGTGAAGTATAAGAAGCAGTCAACATCTAGGTTGCATTTATCTTAAATGAGGCTCCATATTATTTTAGTTTAAAACAACTCAACATTATACAATATAAAGATTACCTAACTAGCATAATGTTCTTCTCATCTGCAAAAATATTCTAGGCTCCAAGACTCAGAGAAACACCCTTGAAGGGCAACTCTTGCTATGATTCCTTTGGCAAATGTCTCTTATTTGTGAAATCTCTAGATACCAAAGTGAGTGAGTGCATAATTCCAAGTTAGAGTCTGTGAAAGAGAATGAAGAACAGACGTGTCCTTTTGCAGTCACTTTTACGACAAGCCCCGAACCTTAACTCCATGAGAAGAGTTCACACCAATGATTAACCCAGGAGTGAAACTCCTCTATGATATTAATTGATCTAATAAAATATTCTTCCTAAGGCTGCTTTTCACGCATTCATTTTATTATCAGGTAGGCAACTAGTCACAGGAGTTATAATTCTCTCTTATTTTCATGTCCGCATGCCCGGATGAAGTAGTAATATGATGAGGTAGCCTTTTACAACACTGTTCCCTAGAAACTGAAAAAGAAAAATAAGGTTATAATTTAGATCACAGAAATGATCAAGGTGAAATTTTCATTCACGGTATTGTGCACAGGAAGAATGGGAGACTCCATCTACAACTTGATCCCTGTTTCCTTCCTCATGCACTTCCCTGGCCTCCATCATGGAAGGACACTTACATAATTTATTTTGGTAGTAAAGAGTTGTCATTTTAACTCATATCACACTGGGTAAGATTAATCTCAAGCATATAGCATGTTCTGTAAATGATCTCAATCACTTTACCCATGTAAATAGTAAATTCATGTTACACTAAACTCATATTTACATAGTTATATTTTTCTTCTGCAAAAAAAAAGTCTGATGCTTCTGCTGTAAAGCAGCATCATCTCCACCTCAGAAATCTGAAGCTTGATGGTTGGATTTTTATGTATGCACTTCGAAAAACAATCCCTCTAGGTCTTCAAGATCTAAACTGTTTCTGAGGGATTGGTAGAGTGACTTATTTTTTTTCTTTCTCCTTAATGTTTGGAGTTTCCTGAGGCAAACCTCTGAGTATGCACTGTACATTTCCAACACACAGGATTTACATTCCAACCTTCAACATCCTCACAGATGGAAGAAAGGGACTTACATAGGGAGACAGACTCTTGCCTGGACCAAATAGTAAGATACAGCCTCAAAACAGCAGTAACAATAACAAAAGCACAGCAAAACAAAAGAAAACAAACACCAAAAAAAAAAAAAAAGAAGAAGAAAGAAGAAAGAAAATGGGTTTCCTTTTTGGCAAGATCACAACAATTTATTTTTTTTGAACTTTTATTTATTTATTTACTATATACTTATTTCTTTGCAGGAGGGAAAACCAGGGGAGAGAGTGGCAGGTATCCAACATTCCTCGAATCATGGATAGAAGTCAAGCTGACAACTTCTGAAAATACTTTTCTTCCATAAACTCTTTGAGCTAACTTTACCAGATTACTGTTTTTCAGATATGGAGGCACCAGCTGTCTACCTTTTATGGATCCTCATAACTAGTCTTCCTGTAGAAATAACCCCCATTTAAATCTGCTACCTACTGATGGACTCAGCCCGTAGAACATAAGATGTTCTATAGAAATCTCAGAAGACTGTGACTTGTCATAAAATGCTGAGTAGATCTGAAGTCACCTGCTAAGTTGATGTCTAGATCAAACAGAGCAGGAGGTAAGTCCTGTATTATGAATTCTGTATTCAGAATATTATATATTCTGAAAAATACAGCTTTCAACTATGTTGTGCCTAACTCAACTCAAATCAATGCATTACATAGCAAAACTTTTCTGAAGCCACCAAGATCCCACAAATCCCAGGTCTTTAACATTATGAAATGCAAATGAGCATGAATGCATATGTGTAAAGCTGCATTGTGCAGCCGACTTATATAAGCATGGTCTCAAAATAAGACCACTTAACTAGTATAAGCATAGTCTCAAAATAAGACAATCAGCTTTAAAAATAAGCCTAAAAATTCCTCTACATTAATCTACTTGATAAAATCAGGAGATGGGTTCATCTTAAAGTCTTCTAAGAAATGTATTAATATAATTTTAAATGATAATATTAACAAGGTAAAAGCAAAACATGCTTTTCATAGATAATGAGAAGTTCTTAATGTCATGTAGCAACTATTCCTGATTTTCTAAAAAATAATCGTGAGAAAATTTGAAATGTATTCTGAAATTCTGATACATTCAGTACCAGCTTTTTTCTTATAGAAGATTAATTTTACTATATGTGAAATAGCCAGACTTGATTTGGCAGTAGACAGTATTTTTTTGTCAAGAAGAGAGTAAATTTTCACAGACAAAAAACTTGTCATTTTTACCTTTTATCTTTTCTCATGAAAGTGTATTATGCCAGTTTTGTCTCCATTATTTTCTGCGTTAATTCATTTTCACAAACAGTATTCAGTCCCTGCACCACTTACTGTCCTCATTCTTTTCTTTATGATCCATGTGTTGAGTACTGTACCACAGGGGTATATAAATTTTCCTAATTTCCTAATTCTCTTGCAATATAAGAAAACATTTTATTTTTTTCACAGACCTAAATTTGCAGCATGGATCGAGAAGTTTAACAAAAATATTTATTATTCCTTGCTCATCATCATAGCCTCAGAGTATACAGTTTTAGCACACAAGTCAACAGCTTACAAAATTCAAAGGTCAAATTTCATATATTAGGCTTCACCTATGAGACCAGCCCAAGTTCCACTGAATACTGACTTTCAATAGGACAAGGGTTAAAAGATCAGCTAAACGTTCAGAGAAACTACTCAAGAAGATGAAATAGGTTTCTCAGTTTCTTCCTACAGAACTTCTAGAGAATTCCTCCTGAAGACCAGAGGAAGCACATCAAAGGTTCACCTGTTTACTTCCCCAATTCATCTCTCAATAGTATGTCACTTCAACTCTACTGCTTCTTGATCAATATCAGGTAACCCAGTCTTACTGAGGACATGATAGATTTTGACTCCTTCTCATTATATGTATGGCAGCATTTCAGAGGCAGAAAGAAACTTCTAGAAGCTTTTCATTAGGTAGAATAAAAAGACCGTAAAGTCACAGGAATTCCTTGCTACTGTTGCTTCATTTCTATGTGTCCACAAAGACTTTTTTATTTCTTTGATGTTTCATTGGGAACAGCATGAGAGTCCAGATACATGGAAGAGTAAAGAGCAAAGGAATGTGCTGATAAGCTATTCAGGAGACTGTGTTGACTTGAATTGGAAAAAAAAAGTTTTTGCCAAGTTTGTCAGAGTACACACTGAGAAGACAATACTGACATATAGATTCTTGTGATTCTGGCTTTTCAAATACCTTCATTTCAGATGGAAGGGTCTTTGGGATGGGAAACTCAACAATCGATACCTACAAGTCTAAATACTTTTTTCATGCTCTCTGTAAAAGAGATTAGTGCCCCACAACATTCAGCCTCCACTAATGATACTCCCGTTGAGGGAGGCCACTACCTGAAGAGGAAGATGGACGAGTATGACACCTGTATCAAACAGACCCTTCATGCTACAATATCAAAATGATCCGTACAGTGCCAAGTTCTCGATGACGTTGTAACCTACCAACTTCATAGATCGAAATCCTAACCTTCCAGAGCACGGTGTTGGTAGGCAAGATTTGGGGATGTGGCCAGGTCATGAGATCACAACTCTCGTGAATGTGGTAAATGCTCCTGCAAAGTAGACCTCAGAGAGCCAGCTAGTTAGTTTCCTTCGGCCATGGGAGAACATAGAGAAGAAGTTGGCCTCAGTATCACCCCGTTTGCTAACCCTTGATCTTAGACTATGGAACATTCTACGAACTCATAAATAGGTTATTACCTCACTGGACTAAGACACACAGTTGCCCCTGGCCCTGTGTAAAATGTGCACCCTTCAGCTCTATTCAGTAAGTTCTATAATGTGGGTGACTACCAGGAAAAAAATAATTTATGACCTTGTACTGATGTCTGTCTTATTTACTATTACAACAAAACCACTATTATTTACAGAGTACTTAAACTTTCTAGGTATTGTGTTTTTTTATAGATTCACATTAAATGCCAGAAAAACACTTTATAAGATTACTCTTAAAATCCTTGCTTCACCACTGAGAAACGTAAAGCTGCAGGAAGCTATTTTTGTTTTAAATCATCTATTTGAGCAGGAATTTGAATGCGAAAGCAGCAAAATCCAAATCTCTTGTATGGAAACATTCTAATCTATTGATCTCTGCTGTCATCATGTTGATTGATATAGTTTGCCAAACTGCTGATTTAAGAACCCTGGTAACTCTAGCTTTCTTGATACCGCAGACCAACAGCTTCGTCTGAGTAGTAATCAGGGTCCTTCACCTGTAAGAGTGAACTTTGTCTCTCAGGAGAACGATCGGCCTGAGAATATAAAAATTCCAAATGAAACTCTTCCAGGTGTTTGTATCGGGTGATTATTGAAATAACTAAATACAGACGGGTGGGGGGGTTTCATGACGCAGCGGTTGAAGTCTTTGCCTGATAAGCAAAATGACCTGTGTTTGGATCTCCAGATCCCATGGAGAAATGCTCAACAAATATTGTGGTGACCTTGAAATTACAGTTCTGGAAGGAGAAGCACGTGAAACCTCACGGTAAAGCAATAAGGAGGTAGATCAATCCAGGATGATTCTGGATGCCACCCTTGGGCCTCCACAGGCACATACACTCAAGTGCCCACTTGCACGATCCCATTGTCAAGCTGGAAAGGTCTAATATCCAGAATCTTCTCACCTAACTCTTGTGCTTCACTCTATGTGGCAACAGGTCCCCTGCCTGCTCTTACTTGACACCTGAATTCTTAAATATTCATGAATTTGGTGGTTAACATAAGACAGCTAGGGGCTGGTGATTTGGCTCCACAGGAACAAGCCCTGCTTGAAAACCCGGTAACTTGAGTTCAATCCCTGCCCTTGTTGGTAAAAGGTGAAAACTTATTTCTGAGAGTTGTTCTATAATAGTCACCCATACATGCACACATCTGTCTCTCTCCCTCTCTCTTCTCTCTCTCTCCCCCCTTTTTCTCTTCCTCACTTCCTATGTAAAAACTTCAGGCAGAAACAACAGTGGCCTGCACGTCCTACACTGATGGGCAGGGAGGGCCTGAGAAATCACAGAGCACAAAAAAAATGAAGTAGAAGCAATCCAGGATGATTTCTGAAGTCACCCTTGGCCCGCCACAGAGACACCCAGTGCCCTCTGATACACACACACACACACACACACACACATACTACAAACATACAATAAATAAATATTTAAAAAATTATAAAAAAGAAATGTCTGTTTTGCAAAAGAGTGTAGAGTATGAGAAATGTTGCTATCATTTAAAATATTTAACAGAACTTTTTCTAATTTCCAGGAATTTTTCAGACGTTGGCAATGATTTGACATTGTTGTCAAGCCTCTTTGTGAGTAAAGCTAACAGCCTGATTGATGATCCTGCTGCACTATTGACTCTCCATGACATAACCTTAAATGTCCAGCTGCTAGATCTCCTTGTATTTACCCTGCAAGCATTGTCAGTCCAGCGCCATCCTTCAACAACCCCTTCTGGATAGCTATTTATTTTCAGCTAGTGATCTGCAGTGTGTGACCTTAACTCTGGGCCAACAAGGGAAAAGAAAAATAGATGAGATAGAAAGCATCCTATTGTATTAGAAGTAAGAGTTCTGGACCTACCTCCTCCCACTCAAACCCAGTGGTACCCAGAGTGGTCACAATCATTGTCATCCTTCTTAACTCTTCTACCTTTAATCATGGACAAAATTCAAAATACTCACTTCTAATAAAGAAGGTCAAGAAATGATTAAGTCATTGCATGAGCTGTTTTTCTTATCATTGCAACAGATACCTGATGAGGAGCAACCAAAGGGAGCGCATATTGGCTTGCAGTTCCAGAGTGATAAAGTCCAGCATAGCTAGGTAGGCATGGTGGCAGGAGCAGTCAGGAGACAGAGAGCAAACAGGAAGGAGGCTAGACTGTAATACTTCAAGGATTACCTCTAGCAGTCCACTTCCTCCAGTGAGGCTCCACCTCCTAGAAGTTACGCAACATTCCAAACACATCAGTTTAAGGCAGACATTTCATAATCCAATCACATCACCCCTTTAATAATAATGATAAAATGATATTTGCTATTGATTCTTCCCAGGCCGTGCTTGTCCTCGTCAACAATAAAATACAGTGGACAACTGACTCCAGAGAAATCCTTGTCCCACTCCCCAAAAAATATGCAAATGTTTGCCCTAGGATTAGAAATGTTTTATTTAGCTTTCTGTTACCTTTGAATAACTAGTCTCAAAACATCTATCACTCAAACCATAGTAGAGATCTCACTCTTATACTAAGGAACACAGAGCGAGATCTTCAGACAGACAAGTTACATGGCTTTGTATCGGACCATGAACACTGACTGCAGAATCAAGCACTGGAAATCCAAGGAAAAAAATGAAATATAGCACCTACTCAGAGAAATTAGACCCATACTTGTCCAATAAGCTTTTCATGCATCGTGTTGTTTGTGTGGGTTGCATGTGGATGGTCCCCCACATGTGTACGAATCTTTATTTATTTGAGAAAGTCATGGGCACTTTTAGGATGTGGAGCCTTGTTGGAGGAAGGCAGTCACAGGGGATGGGCCTTGAGGTGTGTTAGCTCCATCCTGCTTCAGGAAGAAGTGTGCTCTTCCCCCTTGCTTCCTCCGTCTCTATGGTGACCTGAGCTATCTCCAGATTCTGCCAGCCAGCCTGGCCAGTTTCTGCCATCATGGACTCTTATCTCCCTTCTAGAATGATAAGCTGAATGTATCTCCCTTTTCTGTCCTTAAGTTTTTTCCGGCCTGAGTGGTATCTCACAGTAGCTGAAAGAGTAACCAGCACACATAAGTAATTCTCAGCTTCGGTTGAAACACTAATACAAGTGTGCACCTCTTTGGTTTCATAACCCTCCCTGGGGACCATTAACTGATGATTGCATGTCGACCTCTGCATTGTTAGAGAGCTGAAGCAAGGGCCATTGTTTAGCAAGATGCCACCATTGAGCAATCTTCCAACTTAGATCTTCATTCTATCACCCGTGTTCTTGGTTCTCCTACACGCTTTATCAGCTCAATTCCCTTGTAAAGCTCCAACTTTACGCTACTTACTGCGGTGGAGAGCCCGTGTCTCCTCTAGCTCTGGGTTGCCACCTGTCAACTAACTATGTGACCCCACACTAAGTTCTTACACAACAAAGAGCACAAGCTTTCTCTCCCCATGCTCCATGCAAAGGCAAACCAGAAAACCACACTTCACAAGCAGCTGCGTGATCTCTGCTGAAGCAAATGATTTATCTCCCTGTATATGATTCCCTTCCTAATGCCATAATATTTCCTCCACCTGTAGCTATCTGCATCCCTTCTCCCAATCTACCTGGATGGACACTTTACTTCTCTTAGCTACCAAAGAAATAGGTGGCTCTCGTTTTGCAGTTCCTGTGGCAGTTTTAGGTGACACTCAGAATAGTTTTTGACTCTCTTATTTGTGCTTCTTTTACTCCAAGCTGATGAAACCCATTCCTCCTTCTTCAATGAGCTCAGTAAGACACTGAAGTAAGTTCCTTCTTCACCAGAGAGTTTCTAAGCAATGTTCAGGGTCCAACTGAGACCCTTTCCCTGGCTTAACTGGACATGTTTTTCAATTAATGCAGTTGCTCAGGGTGATTTTTCTCTTGAGATCTTCACAACACCTGGTATTTTGTGACTTGACTATCATGAAGCTATATCTCTGTGTATAGAAATAATGTTGATTCTATTCAACAATACTTTGCATACAAGAATAACATTGCTTTTTCCTGTGTGGTTCTGTTACATATAAGATACCAAATATAAGCTCTTAGAATTTGACTTCTTCATGACCAGAGCACATAGAGATTTTCTGATTTTTTTTTTCATTTTGTTATGAAACCAAATACATCACTGGATAGAAATTTCTAATTAACAATGCAATTTGACAGGTGTTTTGCATAAAGCTATGTATCTGCATTATGAACTTTTGAGTGCATTTTACAGTCTCTGGCAGGTGTCAAAATTATGCACATTTATATAAAAGTAATAATGGGGAGAGGTGATTGCTAAACTGTCCTCAAGATTAGCAGTTGCAAACATAGACATTTATTGTTTAGCATTTTCTAAAGATCAAGAACTTAACTATGGTTTAAATGGGTGACATAGCTTCCTGATCCCATAACATATGGGCTGTGACTTCAGATTATGTCAAGGAAATGAGTATGGGAATGAAAAGAAATATGGCAGCTCTAAAAGGTTTATGAAAGTGAAATGACCAAAAATTATCTCAAAATCACAATGTGAGTGCCTAGTGCTTCCAGCAGTGCTTGTCTGCACTGTACCGGGGGTTTCCCTGCAATCCTGACTCTGGACACTCACTGTTCACTGCACATCCCAGTACCACGCAAATCTCAGGACCAACAAACACTGCCTGAGCACCTCATCTCAGGTCCAGACTGCAACATCCTGTTCACTGGAGGAAGGTGCTGTACATACAAAGTTTCTGCTCTGCAGAAACAAAGCTTTCAGGTCAGAAAGTATGTAACAGCATCCTACCGTCCTTCCTAAACATGAAAATTTCAGATCTGTGGTGTTGCAGTTACTCCTCGTGTTGCCAATAAATTCACCACAAAGCAGCTGAAGGGGAGCAAGGGTTTTATTCTTGACTTGCAATTTTCTAGTTTTTGCTCCAGCTCGGCAGGTGAGTTCACACCAACACCAACAGCTGAGGGAAATGGCCACACCATACCCATTGCTTTGAGAGGGACAATTCTTACATGCCAAATAAGCATGATCAAATATATGGAAGAACGCCAGTTTCCTTAACCAGCTCCCTCCATATCTTATCCACCTGTCAGGGACTAGCCCCACTCACCAGGGGCTGGGCCTTCCCATCTTTAATCTTCTGCAGACTTGCCCAGTGCTTAATTCCTAACAAATGTGTCCAGAGCTCCAGCTTTCAATTGACAAGTTGATATCTATCTATCTACCTACCTATTACCTATCAATCTATCTATCTATCTATCTACCTATCTATCTATCTATCTATCTCTATCTATCACATTTGAATTACATTATACTAATGTTTGATTTTAATTATTGCTATTTAAGTTACTGGTTCAATTTCAAAAAAAAGTCATTGAATGAACTTTATCTTGAAATTGGGACAAAATTTCCAATAATTTCTGCAATGCCCATAAACATATTTCTGCCGATGTGCATCACATGTTTGTGAGGAAGCATTCTCAGCATTATTTATAAAATCAAAACAACAATCAACTCTGAAATGCACTGAAGACATGTTGCTTCCTGCCATATCACATATTCAGACATGATTTCTTCATGAAAAATAAGCAAACACATCCATTTCACTAGTAAGCAAAGTGCATTGTTTCTTGATAGAAGTTAAAATAATGTATTTAATGGAGTATTATTTAAAAATTTCTTTATGAATAATTATAAGTCTTTGACTTATGTTCTGCCTTCTGTATTAAACACCAGGGTTATATAAAGATACATGAGGTGAGAAGGGCAAAGAGTGGGAAAAGTGTAGAAACCCAGGATCAAGTTGAGGGTCTTTCAGGAAGTTGCAGTTAGAGGCTGGGAAGATGGTTCAGGGGACAAAGTTCTTGCCATATAGGCATGGAGATCAGAGATCAGATCTTCACAGCCTACATAAAAGTCAAGAAGGCATGGTGTTCAACTATAATCCTTTCAGAGACATAGGCTACTGGGGAAAGGTGTCAAGAAAGTAAGAAATAATGAGTTCCAGGTTCAACATAGATCTTCCTTCAATAAATAAGTAGAGAGTGATCAAGGGAGATAATGAAGATTAACATCCAGCATCCATATTCATGCATATGTGACATACATGCATTCACATGTACATCCACACATGTGTCATACAACCAATAATTCAGAGGTGCTTAACTGCATTTATTTTTTTGCCTGACCAGTTATTACAGTGCACTCACAGAAAGAGGTATCATCTAGCCATGATCTATGAAAACTGGTAATATTTTACTGCCTAAAATGACAGGGAATACATTATCAATTTCATTCTGCATATTTTGAAGCACTCCTAAATTTTCCAAAATTATCAGGGCTCATACGAGAAAAGGATTAAGATAATGGGCTATTAACAACTTTGAAAAATGAAATATGGGCTGCAGACATGACTCGGGCATTAAGCTTCTACTTCACAAGCAGAATGACTTGAGCTTGAATCTCAGATCAAATATAAAATTGCCAGGTAGTAATGGCCTACACTTCTGGCCCTAGAATGTGAAGTCTGGAAAACCACAGAGAAAAGCAAAAAGGAGGTAGAGCAATCCAAGATGATTAAAAAAAATCACCCTTGGGCCTCCACAAGCACCCGTGCTGTCTAACAGAGAGAGAGAAAGAGAGAGAGAGAGAGAGAGAGAGAGAGAGAGAGAGAGAGAGGCAAAAAGAAATAGATATTGTATACTGAATATTGAGTGCTATTGATATATATTTTGCATATTTTTGTTAAAAATTCTGAGAAAATTTATTCACTAAAAGCAACCTACCTAGAAGTTAAAAAAAAAAAAAAAAAACCTCAGCTAATTGAACTTTCCTGGCCCAAAGCCTAAATTCCTTAACTATGTTCTTTGCTCATCCAGAATTGGATATTGACCCAAGGTAAATGATCACCATAAGCAACTTGCAAAATATTGGAAATGGGGGCTGGAGAGGTGGCTCAGGGATTAAGCCTCTGCCTTGCAGGCAGAAGGTCCTGAGTTCGGATCCTAGACCCACATATAGACGCCAGGCAAAAGCGGGGGCGGCCAGCATTTCTGGTCCTGGTAGGGCGGAGCCTGTGAATCCCGGGGCAGAGTAAACGAGGAGGTGGAAGTGGTCCATGGTGGTTCTCGAATTCGCCCGTGGTTCTACACACACACACACACACACATACACACACACACACACAATTGCATAAAAAATAATAAAAAAATTTAAAAAATATTGGAAATGCATGTACTTATGCATATATGTGTAATTATGCAAGTTTGCAGTTTATATATTTATATTTTATTTGACTATGTGAAAAATAATTTATTTAAATTTATATTCAATTGGATTTAAACTTAGCATGGATTCTTGTTCAGTATACTCCTTACATCATTATGGTTAAATAGCATATCATTATTTGAAAATTCTTGTGTGGGATCTCAAGAGATCATAAGAAAAGACAATGTACAAACATGGATGGAAGAATTGTCCCTGATTAAGAAGTCAGTTAATGAGTCTTAACTACATTGCATGAGTTTCTTAAAAGTCACAGGTTAAGACAGACCATGTCAGACAAGGGACCAAAATGAATTAATTAATTAATTTTGGCCCTTTTCCCTTCATGTTATCAGTTCCCTGGAAGGTTATGGAAAATGGGAGCTGGTTAGTTTCAACTTGAAATGCCTCTGAAGTTATGATTAAGAATTTGGAAAAGTTCCATAGTATTAATGCTCCTTCCATGAGGAGAAAGTTGTTGGTCACTTTTCTTAGTTTTGCCAGTGGGCCTCTTTAGAGAAGCTTCCCCTTAACACCACCATCAAAACCCCTGCTACCAGCCTGCTGTGGACTTGAAATTCAATCCTTGAATATTTAAAATAAGACACTCTTGGCTGGAAGGGTACATAAAAATAGTTTGTGAGCTTTCCATTCATGAAAGGTATTTAATCTGCAATGCCCACACTAACAAACGCTTGAGCACTTGCTGGTGCATGAAATCATTGAGTAAAGAAGTTCCCCTTCTGCACAATGTCCAACACACTATTGACCCCAAAAAGTCTAGCATTTGCTAAAGGCACTAGGATCCTTGGCGGCAAGGGATTGACAGCCACAGGAGTGTTCCTATGCTTAAGGGGAACACGGGAAAGGGTTCTGGGAAATGCCACTGGGTCCTTGCACCTCATCAGAGAGGAGGGTCCAGAGGGGAGTTGGCATACACAGTAAAGGATGCTCCAGGGATGGGAGGGGGAGGCACTGGGGGATGGGGAGGGAAGGGGGAGGGAAGGGGGGACAGGGGTTTGGGAGGGTGAAGGGAGGGAAGGAACCGTTATATCTGTTAAGTTTGTATGAGTGGAAATAAAAAAAATAAATATATATATATATAAATAAAATCATCATGATACTCAAAAAAAAAAAAAAAAGAAGTTCCCCTTCTGCCTGGCACAACCTTAAATAGTCTCTCAGAGAGCCATAGTGTTTCTTGAGATCTTCCTCACCCAGGGTGAAATGGGGATACGTCAACTATTGCATGTGACTTCTGGAGGTAGATATCACTGCAGTGATTTCTGGGGTACAGCAGCCCTGTCATAATCACAGAATACTCGCTGGAAGTGCCTCCCCCATCCGCAGGCTCTCACATTCTTATTGGTCCTCTTCCTCAAGATTACCTGAGACTTCAGATGTGGGCGAGAGACTTTGATGTTCTGCACTTTTGGCACTTGTGATTCTGTGTATTGAACACCTTCCATTGCAAAAGATGCTTCTTGGAAAAGTGTTGAGAGCTATTCTAAACTATGGAGCAATGATAAGTTTTCAGATGACAAGTATATGCTCATTTTTTAAAGTGGAGAAGTCATAAAAAAGATAATATGTAGAAACCAGAGGTGTCATCCTTAACATCAGCAGTCACAAAACTCAACATTTTAGCATATTTTCTATTACATATTACATATTGATTGGTGTTGTCAATGTGACTATATTCATTCATGTTAGGATACCACCACTCTAGCCCCCTATTTTATTATTCAAAAAACTACAACAGCTTGCATCCTGCTTTTCTTTTTTCTTTTTTGAGGCAAGGTCTGACTTGAACTGAGGATATCCTGAAACTCAGGCTTATCCTGCTGTTAGTCTGCCTGAGTTTGGGATTGCAGACATTGGCCATCACACCTGCTTGTTCCTTATTCTATGTAATACTGAAGTTGAAATATTTTTTCACATTGCTAAAAAACCTTCAACCACACATACCTTGATTCTTCACATAAACCTCATGATATGAATGCATATTAGTTTACTGTAGCTTTTTTCAACTTTTCCTACATGATTTTTTTCATTTGGAGCTAGAATTCTATGAAAATAATTTTTTATTAATAAAAATTTTGCCTTTGCTATCTAAATTTGCAAAATGAAGATCCAAGATTATATAAAATTAATAATAAGATTTGGATGTATGTAGCATATTCTAAATATTTTCATAATATGTTCCTACCAAAATTAAAGGGACTTACGCTGTTTTTTATTATTATTTATTCAATTGTGTATATGTGCACGTGTGTGTGTGTGTCTGTGTGTGTGTGTGTGTGTGTGTGTGTGTGTGTGTGTGTGTGTGTGTGTGTAGAATGACGGGCGAATTCGGGAACCACCATGGACCTCCACCTCCTCCTTGTTTACTCTGTCCCGGGATTCACAGGCTCCGCCTTGTCTCATTCCTAAAACCTTTGTCATCTTGAAATTCAGTTTACACTGATGTTGAAAAAGGTTCTGTCCATGTCGCCCAGGACTGGCCTTACAAATGTGACCCTCTAGCCTCAGCCTTCAGAGTGCTGCGTGGAGTTCAGTCTTTCATGTCAAGGAATGGTGATATTCGTTCTTGGGCAGCACAAAAGGCCTGTGCTGTGGGCTGCCTTCACACCCTTTGGGAGCAACTCACAGCACCATCTGCTCTCTTTCCTACTTCCCTCCTCAGATCCATTCATAATTCCAAAACAGCTGTCTGATATTAAATTACAATCTGTAACTGTGCCATCATGTGAAGTTAATTTGTTCTTTTGTTAGTGAATCAGTTAGGGTGAAAAAAAATCAGCAAGTATAATTATTTTTAAAAGAAGAAAAAGATTAAAACACAGTTGAGAAATATGCACGATTACTGTATTGTACATTGAGGTTTAACTGTCAAATTTGCACATCGTTTGGGTGAGGGAGGTTCAGAATTCTAATTTGAAGCTAGTCTTTGGAAGCAACAACCTTCAGTACTTCAGCAACTGGAGAGGTCACAGACTAAAGTCTGGTCTCTTAAACAATGCTCCTTTACCAAGACTGTGTTTTTCAGCAGCTTTCCTATGTCTTCTTCCTGATCTATGCTTGTCAAACAAGGAAACTAAAGCTAAAGTGGAGAAAAATCATACTGCCCAAAGAGAAAAGTCCAATCCCACCCAACAGACCCAAATGACTTTCTCTATACAAATCTAAATCTGAATCAGTACCTTCATGTGTAGGACCTCTTTTCTTCACATCACCCCAAGCCTTTTAGGTTTCCCAAGGAAGAGATAGTTTTTATTGTCCATTTCCCCTTCATACACTGGTTTAATTGTGCTATAAGATACAGCCAGTTGTCTCTCCAAATCCACTTTCCTCAGGGCCACCTCCTCTTCTGCTTCTCCTTTTCTCTGTTTCTCCTTCTCTTCTCCTAAGTCCACAGACTGTTTAAATGGATAGGCAATTACATCACTATCCTATCCTTCAGGCTCCTTAACCAGTAATGTTGCTGGTGTCTAGTTCAATACTGCCGTTACATTCATTCAACCTCTTGCAGAGAAAGTAAGCAACCAAGGGGGCAGAAGTTGATCTCACTGTCCAAAGATTTGCTTTCTTTTAGAGTACTCTGAATAAAACAGATTGAGCTCCGTGCATTATATAGCCTGTTCTTATGTCTTAGTATTTCTGTTTCTTTTACCCTAACTATAATGCTAAGCAAAACCCAGACAGAAAGATCAAAAGACTGTCAGCACAGAGCAGCTGCTCGCTCTTCACAGCAACATGAATTATAAGAATCTCCTCAAGCATGCTGAAGTTTCACGCTCCTATCCAGCATATTTTCCCTTCAACCCATGGAGAATGCTTTCCTTTATCTTCCTCTTCCTGTTGACATTACATACATTTCCTTGTTTCTTAAAGCACAGAAATACCATTTCCTTGTGCAGTAACGAGCTACAGTTAAAGAAAGGATACTACAGGATTCTTTCTTCTTTTTGCTATTTGTTGATAAATTTAATACTGGCCAAAGCTCTTCTCTAAGGGAAATTATGAAGGGATTCTGGAAATGATGATGTTTTCATATTTGCCTTGAGAGAGAGAATTGCTGGTTCTGAGTTCGAATGTGGACATGTGGGTGAGTGGCAGGGTGTGTAAGCACATGCTGAAGATTGAAATCAGTCTGGGGGACAGAATAAGATAGAGATGGTCAAGATAGGGAGATGATAGGGAAAGACAACAGACAGGAATATAGAGATAATGGTCAACAGAAATAGACGGGATAGTAGGCAGCCTGCATCTTCATTAGCTTTCTTCTCTGTTCCCCAATAGGCAACGAACATTCCAGAGCAGCCTGCAAATAATGCTGTCTACACTCAGGTAAGTGGCAGATATTGTGTACAAATAGTATTGTTCATAAGTATGATTATGAATGTGTTCCTTTCTTTTCACGGAAGGGTGGCTACTTGGGCACTTTTAATTATTTGAACTCTTTGGAAAAAAAAGGACAAATAAGAAAAGGATTTGCTGCTTTGACAAACTTTGGTATTTTTCCCTTGTTACAAGTGTAGCAGCTTCAGCTGAATTTGATTCAACTGCTTCTGTTTGATTCTCAATCCCATCTCTAAGAGTGATTACTGTATTTCTTCTGGGCCTATGCTGGCTAATTTTTGTCCACCATATTGATTTCTCATTTTCTCCTGGAAGCTTATCATTTCACTTATAAGACAAATCTTTCCTTCTCCGTATTGAAATGTCCTATTATCCATCTTGAATCTTTCTTCTAAGAAATGTTCTTTCCCATAAACCTCTAAGTCTTTCCTTCATTAAGTAATTATTTCATGTTACTTCTTTTTCTATTGTTAATGTGTTACCCAAATTCACTATAAGACACACAAGAAGATTAACTGAGCAGCTTAATTTTTGTGGGACAAGACCTATGTTGTAGTCATCCTTAATATCTCACTAGTGTCATAAGGTACAGAAAGAGTAACCCTCGAACTGAGACAAAGTCAAGATAAGGGGAATCAATTAAAATCCCTCTCTGTGATCCTCTATAGTGCAGGTTCTTCTTTTTAGATGCATATACACACTTATTTTACCACCACCACATTCATCTCCTCTGAATGAGAAATGAAAAGATCCTTACATGAAACCAAACATAAAAAGCAACATAGAAGCATAGGTTGATCCTCTGTGACCAGTGCTCCCACAGGGTAAGTACCATTTCTGTCTGTCTTACCTTCACTTAGAGGCAGAAACAAGGTCTAATTATCTTCAGGCAAAATGGAAGCTGTCCTGGGCAGAGAGAAAGAAGGATTTCCTGGTTCTCAGGCGTCCTAGCAAGTTCTCAGGGGAGCAGATGTCAGTAGAACCTGGTGGCTCTCCTTGCCCCCCATCACTCCCTGTCGGCCATTTTGCACATCGCCACTCCAGTAATCTTCCAAAACGGAAGTTTTGTTGTCTTGCATCCCTGAAGTAAGAAACTATAGTCCTTGGGAATATTATTAGTGTTCTATGTTAGCGTCCTTCCATTTACAAAATACTGCCCTCTGTGTTCCTCCTTTCATCCCAGATCAAGGTCAAACTCTTTATCCTACTGGTATGGTGAGACCACTTTCTTGACTGGTTGTTTGTCTCCTTCACTTCTTTCCATTGATAATTCTCTCTCCCTTCCAGACTAAATATATTTTCAACTTCAAGACTGACTTGAGTACCTCTCTACTATGATTCTGACAACACCCCAATCCCTACACTCCACTTGCCACAGAATTTTCAGTTTCCTTGTGTATCCTTCTGATGGCCAGTACAGTCTGCCACCACGCCTTCACCCTCTCTGACTTCATCCTCACTTTGCCCTTGACTCAACGTCTTGGCTAGCCCGGTTGTTAATGAGCTCTTGCTGGGCACATCAACTTGGTCTCCTGAGCCTCAATCTCTTCCATCAATTCACTTGCAGAATCAAATTGGCCTCCAGCCAAAGTTCTTCCTGCAATTTACACTTTCCCTGGTCTATGGACAGTTGCTCCCAGCTTTCATAAGAAGACAAAAGAAGTCTGAAGAAATGTCAGGGAGCAGGAGAAAAGCCTGTGAAGGCTAAGAGAAGGAAGCGGAGGCCAGGCAAGGAGCCTTTGAACACTGGAGGATTCATTTCAAATCCTCTTGTGGAATAGACTTTTCTTTCTTGTTATCTTTCTCTTCAACACTCTTTCAGTTCCTTCCTCTGTCTTTGCTTCCTTTGTTTCTCCCTTCCTTTCTTTGATCTTCTGTCTCCCTCTTTTTCTCCTCCTCTTTTTTTTTTTTTGATTTATTCTCTATTCCCTCTTGGATTTAGAACTTATGGGTCCCAGGAACTGCCATTCATCAGAGAATCTGACCGTACGTAAATAAGTTCCAAATTCTGAATACAAATATACTAAGAATAAACTGCAGGCATACATTTTTTAAACTAAGAACTCAAATCCGGCAACAAACCCAAGCAGTAAAGACATTTGCTAACAGATGGCAAGATTACAGAAGTGCCACCACGTGTCTATGCTTCTGCGTCCCCGGTGGCAACGGCCCTTGCTTAGAGTTTCTGCTGCCTTCTGTGGGAATCTCTGCTAAGAGTTCCGCTTTGGCCCATGTAAGTGAGAGTCTAGCATGGGAAATGAAGGGTCACAATGTGAAAAGGAAGGGGGATGGGAGTTGGGATTAAGAGATGAAAATATCACAAATTTACTATATTCATATATATAACACACAAAAACACACTCAAGTGTATATTAAAACTAAATAGAGGTTGAGACAAAGAAAAAAAGAACTCTGATTTGCACAACTGACAAAACTTCTGTTATTTAATTTTTGAACTATTCCTTCATTACAGAAATAAACTTTAGCCTAACTTCAAACCGTGGATATCTTTAACCTGTCTCCTACTGTCTATGACCACCTTTTGCACCAATCAATACTTTACATACATTTGTTCACCAAACAATAATTTATACGCATCTGTTCTAATGCTCGCCTTTGTCTTGGTCTTGGTGGTCTTGGTGCCTAGTGAGGTATGAGAAGGACTTCTTCCCTAAGCATGCAATAACTGGCTCATTGAAGTGCAAATTTTACCTGATCAATATATGGACTGAATACATAATTCTCAAAAGAAGAAATTGAAGTTAATAAATATCTGAATGAGAAATGCTCACCAGCCTCAATCATGAGGGAAATGCAAATTAAACCTCCCATGGGAGTCGCTCTCCAGCAAGAAATGACAGCAAATGTTAAAGCACATGTGGGGAAGAAAGTCTTAGTTACCACTGGTGGGAATGCAAACTTGTATAATCATGATAGAAAATATAATGGAGGTTTCTCAAATCACCGGAGAGGGAACCATTATATGACCCAGCTATAACCCTTCTGGATATGTACCTAAAGGCTTCTTGACCAATATACCACAGAGATACTTACACATTGAGCATTATCACATTGTTCACATCACAAAAGGAGTGAAAACTAGCTTAGACACCCAGCAACAGATGAATGATTACAAAAAAATGTGTGTACTATAAATAAATATGAACTTGAAACTTTTGCAAGAAAATGGATAAACCACACTATCAATATATTCATCAATATAAACCAGATACAGAAAGACATCTATACAAGTGTAAAGTCATGAAACTAAAATAGTTTCTTTCTCCAGGGTCCCACTTGGAGAATGATGCCAACCACACTGGGTGAGTCCTATCTCTTTAGTTAACCAGCACTTCTCCCAGGTAAATCAAGTTGACAACAGAAATTGTCCAATCCCAGGAGCCGTGAGAAGAAAGAATCTTAAGGGTGAGAGAAGAGAGGGCAATAGCTACCAAGTAACACAAAAATGGAATGGGGGACCATTTGTGAGGAGCAGAATATTGAAAGGGAGCAGTTGGATGAAAGAGAGCCTTCTTGAAATTTCTTTGTGTGCTAAAACAAAAGATTCATCAACACAATGGTGAAGACACAGGTGAAAGTCAGATTTTCTTGGCGACAAAATGAGAAGATTGTTTCTCCTGAGATGCTCAATGGTACATGCGGGGAATGTTGATCCAAGGAGTCAGCCGTAGATCTGTTGGCAGTAAGTGTCATTACAACGAGCCCCCGGATCAAGCCCTGTTGTGAATGGAGTATCTTGGCTGGCAGTACACCTCCCACCTTGCGACTCTTACAGCTTACTGCCTCCTCTTCTGCAAGCTTCTCTGAGCTTGGGATGGGGAGAGATTTTGAAGGCCTGATGAAGGTTGAACATTCCAGTGTCTCTAATAATCTGCACTCTGGCTTGTTGTGGTTTCTGCCTCAATATTCTTCCACTCCACTAGGGCGTAACTCAATGGGATTGAATGCTGAGAGCTTTACTGAAAGGGGAGCTTCCCCACTTAACATTTTGCCCACTGAAGAACCACATAGACTACCACAGAGACCTGGTTCCTTCTTAGCACAGGTACTCCAAAGGGAACCCTGAGATCCACATGTGCAGGGAAACGGGAGGGTTGTTTGTACATTTTGTTTGTACAGGAAACAAAACTCAATAAAAAATGAAAAGAAAAAAAATACTGGAAAAATTCAAGTGCTAAGGTTTTGAATTTGGGACCTATACCAATTTTATTTTAACCATATCTGTACAGCTTGAACTGAATGCTCCCTGAAAATGGTCAGCAGTTCTATTCTACTACAGGAAACATTACTTGACTTTCTTTTTAAATGACTTCTGGCTTTTTAGAGAAGAAACTTTCCATAAATGTTGGGGTTTGGTTGCATTTTTGGGTCCTGTCCAGAGCATGTTTTGCTGGTTGATTCAATTAATAAAAAGACCTGTCGTTATAAGAAATCATGAATCTGTGCATTGGAAAGAAAACTTCTGATTTGGTCTTGCCTATCAGCCTTCCCATCTGCACTTGCATTATGATGAGACAAAATACAATTTAATGAGTAAGAAACCCCACGAACCAAAGCGAACAGTAAGGAAGGCTGAAGCCAGATGGCGAATTCTGCCGAGCTTCGCTCAACACTGATTTTTCTCCCTAGGTGTCTTGGCGGAGGATCTACTTACCTCAGGAACAGAAAACAAGTTTTCACCACCATTGTCTCTTGCTGAACCAACACAGTTTCAGAAGAGCAAGCCGGGCTCTTTTCATCTCATGCATCAACAATGCCATCGGCTAAATTCCAATTGCAAAACTTTTACTACTGTGGTTGATGTCACAGTAAAAGCAGCATAGTTTGACTGATAGATTGCAGATGAAATTTGCTACATTGGCAACTAAAAATACTCTTTGAATTTATGAACTGAGAGAATTCCATATAAAAGTCACTGAAAGTGGATAAATATATTCAAAACCCACAGGACTACTTTAGGAAATCATTATTCTATTTATAATTCTAATTGAAGGTCATTGAAAAGTTCTTGTCCTTGTTCTTTTTTTTGTTGTTGTTCTTTTTTTTTTTTCACTCATACAAAGTTGATAAGTAGCTCATTCCCCTTCCTCTCTCCTCCCCCTCCCTGGACCCCACCCTCCCCTCCCACTTTCCACTTCCTTTCTCCCCTCCCTTCCCTTTTCCCAGTGCCCCTTCCCCCCCATTCCTGGAGCATCCTTTAGTGTGTCTGACAAACTTCCCTCTGGGTCCTCCTCTCTGATGAGGTGTAAGGACTCTTTTACATATGTTCCTCCAGGATCTTTTACCTCTCTGAAAGGGAAGCATCTTAGAGAATTCCTCTACAAGAACCTATGCTTGTCTTAATTATTTTCATTCCAAAACAACAAACATGTATATGACATTACTGTAGATAAAGGAGCTTGGAACTCATTACACACATACAGATGTGTGAAAACCTGAAAGGTCGTTTAGTATAACCTAATTAGGATGGTCAAAACTTAACCATTTTATTTAACATTATTTATTCATTCATTTGTGTGTGTGTGTGTGTGTGTGTGTGTGTGTGTGTGTGTGTGTGTGTGTGAAAGGGCACTATGTGTACCTGTGGAGGACAAGGGTGACTTCAGGAATCATCCTGGATTGCTTCTACCTCCTTCTTGCTTCTCCCTGGAATTTCCCAGGTTCTACCCATCAGGGCCAGAAGTGCAGGCCACCACCATTTCCACCTGGCATTTTTATGTGGGATCTGGGATCTGAACTCAGGACCTTCTGCTTGTGAGGCAAAGTCTTAACTCAGAGCCATCTCTCTGGCCCCAAAACTTTTCATTTTAAAGGTTAAACAAATGTGCATCTGACTTTCATGTTTATCCACTTCTTTGTTGCCCTTTAAAAGAAACAATTCTTGTTTTAGCATCCGACTCTGTCTTTACCCACCACAATAGGCTGAAAGAAAATGAGATCTTTTTCTTGTCATTAAAATGGAGACAATTAGAGTTAGTGGCATAGAAAAACATACAAATTCTCCAAGCAAAGACAATTCAATTGCTTGAATACATTGTTATTCCATAGCCTTCATTACTTTCATAATTTAGTGTGTGTTTGTGTTCAAAGTATATTTGAAGGGCATCTTTGCACATAAGGATGTGCACGTTTATACATGAAGAAGGCAGAGGTCAAAATCAGTTGTCTCCACCAATGATTCTCCACCTTGTATTTTTTGTGTGTGTGACACAATTTCTCCCTCAATCTGGATCTCACTGTTTTGCTAGATTGACTGCCACTGATTTCCAGGAATCATCTATCTCCTTCTCCCAGAAACTAAGGTTATGGAGATGCATTACCATGGATCTGAACTCAGCTCTACATGCTTGTGTGGTAGGTACCTTACCAACGGAACTGTCTCTCCAGCCTTAGAATTACACCTCAAACAGATATCCTATAGAAATAAATCAGTGTTACCCTCTCAAAAAATTATTTACGGATATTTTGGAATCCAGGAATTACCATAGGTGATAGAAAACACTCGAAGAGCCAGATAACATTTCTTAAATCTCTATTTCTTTAGCATTATAATTTATATTTGGACAACAAAACCACATATTTATAATATAGAGCATGTTGTTGCTTTGAAATACAAATGCGTTATAGAATAACTAAATATAGCTGCTTGACCTTTACCTTAAGTCACATGCTTTCAAGACAGAGACTTTATTTTCTCATATTATCCAAAATTTACTTTATTGATATTAGAACCAATGTTACTCTTTCTTTTCTAGTAGAATTAGACTGAGCATTCATGATTGTTCTTTTATCTATGAATAAAAGTTTGGTTGAAATTCAGATATTGAATTCCATCAGTAATAGACTGCACTGTAACTCTACCCAATGACAAAGATCTAGAGATTACATTGGAGAGCATGAAAGTTCAGAAGATATAGAGAAAGGAGATCACTGTTCAGGACAGAAAATCCCACTTTCAGAATTCTCTGTACACACACACACACACACACACACACACACACACACACTCCCACATTAAATTTAATATAGTACACCAACAAACTATTACTATCATTTTAAAAAATTTTAAGTCTCCTCTGTGATCCTGTTACTCACTTGACTAGTTCATTGAAGCTACAGATTTGATGCTTTAGAGTTTGTTTTATTTTTAACTGATTTTTTGTTTATATTTGGAAGATATTTTGACAAATTTATTTTTAAAAAGAAAAAGTACAAAATTTAATTACATACATTCCTGAGACTTACACCAAACAAATCTTTGTACCTCCACTCTACATATAAACTGATTGCCTTTCACAGAACTTAAATTTGCCTTCTATTCTGATTTATCTATGGTTAATATAAGATGAAACATAATCGTGTTTCTGAAGTTATTCATCCAAAATTAACATCCCTGACTTTTCCTTGTCCACCAGTGACATAATAATTCTACTATTCAAAGGGTTAACAGATTTGAATCTAAAGAAAATTTGAGACTATGTTCAATTATCTCAAGTTAGTTTTGAGTCACTCTCCTGCTGACTTGGTGTGACATTAATCTTAGTCTTTAGGGGACTGGATTTGTGCTGATTCCTAATACCTCTGCTTTGCCAAGGTTTGCAGTAGATTGTATATTGTGAAGGCATTAAGAGTCAGGGACAGGCTCGTCTTGAAGTCATCCATCCTCAAGTCAGTAGAGACATAAACCATCCTCTAAGCATGACCTTCAGGCTGAGCATCTTCTCCCACTGTATTCCACATAGTGTGCTGGCCATGCGATGAGCCTGATATACTCACTAAGGTCTTTCTTATTAGCCTAAATAGGTGATGGGAAATGTTGCCATTTCCTCAGTGAAAACCTCTCTGAAATCTGTTATTGAGTAGTTTATTAATGTGCCAACTCTCTAAAAACAATGCAACCTCATTTTGTAACATCTATTGATTTCTGTGATGTGAACACTTCCAGACTTGTAAATTTCAAGCTTTCCATGCAGTCACTGAGCCCACTTGGCAGATATGCAATTTACTCTTGAGTTTGGCTTAAGATAACTGTAGAACACCCCTCTCTCCATTCTATTTTCCTTTCTTGAGGCATCTTTCCCCAGTTAGATTGCACAGCTGAAGAAAGGATGCTGAATTTTCATAAGCAAATTTTCTATCTTCATATTTCTCTGTCCAAATCCACCTGCTATTCTTTCATGAAATTTAGCTGTTTGGAACAAAATACAAATACTGGACTGAATGGCTCCATTTCCCTAAAATATTATTCATGTGGGCAATGCTTTAATTTCCACCCTTACTGCCCCCAACCCTCAGCAGTCATCATTCTGCCTTTCATCACTGCCATGTACTAGGAATCTTGCAGTGTACAGTCTTTACAAATTGTTCTTTTCCACTGAACAATGTACCGTAATTCTCCATTTTCCCATGTGTAACAGTTACTCTTAACTATTGCTGTGAGAGAACACCCAAAGTCAATCAACTTAAGGGAGAAAGGGAGGTTTATTCAGCTTACGGTTCCATAGGGAAGGGACAGTCTCTCAAAGCAGAGGCGGCATGGCTGGCTGGCCAAAGCTGGAGGAGGCTAAGTCACTGCAGACATCTTGGAAGCCGAGAGCTGCAGACTGCTAGCTGCAAAGGCTGACTTCTCCTGGAGGTAGGATGGGACTCATCTACCTCAAGGCCCACCCCTTGTGACTGCTTTCCTCCAGCAAGGCTTCACCTCTCAAGGTACCATGACCTTGACAAACACATGAGACTGTGGGGGACACATTTCAAACCATGACACCATGGTTAGATGGTTCATCTGTTTTCAGCTCCGTGCAATATCTGTGTTACACTTTATTCATTTCACCTGCTGAAGTACATCCAATTTTTGTATATGCATTAAACCTTTGTAGCATGTGTGTGTGTGGGTGTGTGTGTGTGTAAATGTGTGGTGTGTTTGTATAGTGTGTGTAGTGTGGTTGTATGTGTGCATGTGTGTATGCATACATGTGCATGCGTGTGTGTGTGTGTGTGTGTGTGTGTGTGTGTGAAGTACCTTCAACTCTTTAATGCAAATGCCAAGTACAATTGATGCACCGTATGGTAAGAATAGGTTTCAATTGCATGATGCTGCCAAATTATCTTCCAGAGAGGTGGTCCCAGTTTCCATCCCTGCCAGCAGTGAATAAGAATTCCTGTCATTCTAAATACTTGTCAACATTTGCTCTCTGCTGCTTACTCTTTATGGGTCTGTAGCATCTCTTGTTATAGGTCTTCCTGCTATTATAACAGTTTACTGTGACTGACCAGGAATTAGACCATCTCAGTCTTGCTGTTGCAAAGCCTTTTCTTCCACAATTGTTCCCATCACGCATTGCCTCTGGCACTGCCTGATGCTAACATGACCTTTTTCACATGGACATCTGTGATAACCATAGTAATGTGAGAATCGTGAAATTTCTTCTGGTGGAGTTTTGTGTATTCCCTTGAGACATTCTGTGTAACTATATCTTTTGGTGTTTTTCCTCCAGGTACATGTGATGCCATCATTGACTTTGTTCTTGGTCTAACCTAAGAAGATGTGTGGGAATTTGAAGTATTCTGCCTTCACCAGGAAGACTGGTGAGAATCAGGACATTCTTTTTTTATTATTTTATTTTTCGCCAATCATACAAGCCCAATAGGTACCCCAGTCCTCTCCCTCCCTGCAGCCCTCCCCAGTCACCTCTTGCACTCTCCCCTCTTTTCTTTTACCCCCTCCCTACCCTTCTCCCAATGTTTCCCTCTTAACCCCCTCCCATCCCTTGGAGGAAGGATACTTGGATACTTTTGTGTGAATGCCAAACCTCTGAGTCCTTCACCCTAGTGAGGTGTAAGGACTCAGTGGCATAGCTGGGAGCCTTTTCTTGGGATCTCTGTTAGTATGGGAACTCTGATGACTGTTAATCCTTTGCCTCTAAAGATCCTGCTGCCTGTGATCCATGATAGACTTTGGGGGGTCACTGACATGGAGAATCAGGACATTCTTGAAACTAACAGAACTGGATTGGGGATAAGGAGGGCCAGTAAAAGATTGCTTCAGGAGGAGACCCCCCCTGACCAGCCAGCCCAGCAGTCTGTGTCTATGACAGGATAAGATGGTTACAAGTCATGATAAAGCTCCTGGGAGTTTTGCCAGGTTGTGTTGACTTTGAGGCTGTAGCTTCATTTCTATTTTCCTGCTCCTCTAATTCCTGACCACCCATATTCCTGTAAGTAACTCCAATAAACTCACTGATTCCTCAAGTTAGATTAATATATTTGTTACTTTGGTCTGTTGCTTAATCCTTAACTGAGATGAATAGACATTTGTACAGCATCTCTGTAGGACATGTCATAAAAACAGCCTGCTAACTAACAGTAGATATCCTTGATAACATAAAATAACCTTAATTTAGAGATCTAGGTTTTATGTAGATAGATAGATAGATAGATAGACTGTTATATCCTAATGCCTAATATTTGTGAATCTATCTCAAAATTTACCTTAAAAAGCAATGTTTTTTCTGACTTTATAAAAAAGACTTTTCAAAGATTATTAATGGAGTGTACATGTAAATGTGCTTCTAAACTATTATATGAATGTTGACAACTGATCACGAACACAAAGACACAGAAATTTTAATATTGATTCAGTCATGTAGAAATAATTAATAACATGGCATTTGAATATGTTTTCGGGTCTTTTTTTGCAACACATGCTTCTCTCTGTTTCTGTGAGGAGCAACAACATCTACACAGACAGATTATTACAAGAAAGCAAACACTCTGTCTCCTTTAGCTCCATAAATATTCACTCCTCTGAGATTATTTCTAAAGCCCAGAATGTATTAGAAATCTTAGGGGATTAGTTTCCCTCAAGAGATACTTTTTTTTAAATTTAAGTGTTTTTCAAATGAATTAATGAGACAAAGTTTTCCATAATTTCAGCAAGGTGCTTGATAAAGTCCAATGAGAAAGTCTAGATGCAATATGAATCCAAACTAATTTAAATGCATTCTAAACTGTCAAATGCATAAGAAGTTAAACAGCTAAAAAGTTTCATCTGTGAGGAATGCTTAAAAATCAGGGTGTGTATTGTTGCTAGTAGTGTTCTCATAATCAATTAAGACAGATTCTGGGCCAACAAGCCATGTTCTCCCATCTGTCCTTGGTGTGATAATTAACAGTGACCATCAGGAAAAAAATGTGATTTATTTAGTAATATGGGAAAGATAGGCAAAGTGACCCATTGACACCTTAGGTCTGTGTTTGGGGTGTTAATATTGTTTAGTTTAAATACAGAGCCTTAGGAATGTATAACCAGTAAGTCCAGGTCAAGATGGTTTGATTAGCTCTAGTCTCTCCTTCAAAATCATCTCCCTTTTCCTTCTTCTGGCATGACATTGCTGGGAAAATTCCAATTCCTTTGAGTTCATCATGTCAGTAGTTCATTATTTGTCTGATAAAGAGAAAGGCACATGTGTATTTTAAAAATATTTTCATTCCTGCCAAGATTGTGAAGATAGAGGTGACGGTTGGAGGAGAGTGGAATATTTTGTGTATTTATTCTAGAGACAATAGAACAGGACTCAGCTGCCTTTCAGTACATAACAGTCATTCTAAAATGAAAGTAGAATTGCTGTAACACAACAGGATTTAACAGATAAGAAGAGTTACGGAAATTCAGTATGCAGTGAGGTTTTTCTACCAAATAAATTTTAATTACTTTATTATCAGTCACCTTGCTATTGATCAAATTGGTGTCTTTATGAACATTTGATGAACACAAATACCACTGAGTCACAACTTCGACCAAAAAATTAACCAGAATTGTATTAAATAGCATCCATTTATTGTTGCTTAGCTGTTTTATAGAATTTCTTGTACCTGTACTGCTCCGTAATAGTCTATAATTGCTTGCTCGTAAGAACATAAGGCTCAGAACGGTTTAAGGAACAGGGTCAAGAATGGAAGTTCAAATGGATTCATTCAAAATAAAGTATGTGTCCTTCACGCCATGATCTGAACTGTCAATTGACCTTTTATTAAATATTGGAAGAAAATGATTTCTTTCATGGCTTGAAGGAATCATGTTTGTCTAAAGAAGTCTTTCAATATTAAGATTTCAGAGTATAATTCATTGCTAGATTGCTGTTAACAAGTGCTCATAAATACGTATTTTCTTTTAATTTCTAAGATTTTTAATGTACTGTCTTTAAAAAGCTCCTCAAATTAAACAAGGCACTGTTCTCTTCGGGGAATATGAATCTAAGGAAACTGACATGAGTTTTCTTGGTCTGTGCTCCCATGCACCTTCCCAAGGTCTTCTGGCAGAATTCACTTTAGGAGATTAATGGCACTCTATTCTCATGACATCTATAGTGCAGAATTAGCTTCTATAATGGCACTGATGTACCTCGGTCATAAAATTCCACACTGAGTATGCTGCTTCAGGTTCTTCGATGGTCTCTATATTGTCCACTAAAAATTATTTCCACACTGATAAATTCTTCTTTGAGCTAAACTTGTCAAAAAAGGCTTACAAAGTTCCTTCCAAGTAAAAGAAAGCTCCCAGAAAGGCATTCCCTTTGTTTTATATTGTTCTGCATATTTGTCAGGTTGTAAATTGACATTTGAAATGGAGGTTTTCAAACCCAAGGAAAGAAAACATATAAGAAGAGATGTCTGGATTTGTTGCTTTACATTTGTTTGTGTTTTGTAGACTGATATCTTGAAAACTTTATTACCACCGTGGTTATATCATACAAAGTAAATCTTAAAATAGTAAGGTTGAAGCAAAAGAGCTTGGCTATTCTCAATATTCTGTTTGGCGTAAATAGTGCTGAAAAAGTATTATTTAAACTTTACATTTTATATTGAGAAGTTGTGCTTTTACACTCAAGCAACAATTCTCAAAATAACTAAAACATTTATAAAGTGTTAAATTTATCCATGTATTGAGTAACCTCTAAGCATGTTTAATTTTTATTTGTTCTCTCAAATATATACAATGAAGGAATAAAAGCATAGCTCTGACAGAAGCTTGCAGGATGGTGAATCATCACTTACATAAACTTCATTTGACTTCTTTAAACTTTTTTTTCAGTATTTGCTCATTTTCACACTACTCATTCTTCCACTGTTCTTTGAGCCTGGTTAGAGAGTATTTTAGCCTTGGTAGCTATGTTAAATTGGTTGTATTGTTCCCCTTCTCAAATTTACCTGAATTTGAATAAATTTTCAGGCTGCCTTTTAAACTTGTTTGTTTGCATGTCAATCATTCTGGTTCATTTTAGCAAAATGCAACATTCCTTTATTATCATGTATTCACATTTTCTGGGCAGAAAAATAAGTCCTGGCATCTTTCTGGAAGAATTTATCTCCAAGTATATTAATAACTTGCTTCTGTGTGCTATTTCTTCAGAAACTTAAACTCTGCCAATAGTTATTACACACTCTCCTTTCTGTTGGTCAATAAGCCCTTTGGCCCCTTAAGTTTCAGTTGGAGAAAGAAGTGTTGAGAGTTCAAGGCTAAACACAGCATTAAGTTCTATGGTCATCAATATTTCAGGTGAAAGAAAAGAAAGACTTTGCTACAGTGCATAGCATGCAGTTCACGCAGGCATGTGGAGATAAGACTTAGCACAATGTCATAAGTAAGTAATGACCAAGGAACGCTGAACTGAATGTTCCTATTAGATATATTTGAAAGCAAGAATGGCATACAATGGAAGCAATCACAGAAACACACTTCAGCCTGTTCCAACTCCTTCATAATTGTCGAGCATGATATAAAATCACAGCATAACCAGAGAGACCATTGATATTCTGAATGAATATCATTCTCAATTCATCTATAACAGTTAGCAGAATCGGAGACTTGATTAACTACTTATTCATTGTGTATATGTAAGGAGATTTTTTTAATTACAAGAAAAATCATACCACTAATAATTGGGTTTTAAATTAGAACTCATGACTAATGTAGAAACCATTAGAAATGACATGAATTCATTTGACCAAACTAAAAAATATTGATTCGGTGTTTCAGAGTTGGTAAACTGTATTAGAATTTATATAGTGATATTCAAAAGGAAGAAATACATTGCCTATGTTTCTAGCCCAGCATAGGAAAAATGATAAGAGTTTATGATTACTTCTAATCTAGCATAGGAAAAAAATAATCAGAGTTTATAATGCAACTTGAAAATAATGCAAAGCAATAAGCCTCAATAGTTACTAATAAATCAATTTGATGTAAGATAGAGAGAAAAAGTGATGAGAGTAGAAAGTGGAGCAGTGAAGGATTATGGACTCCAAGTCATTTTAGATTAAGAATTGTATGTGCTCAGTTTGTTGAGACAGCCAAGTAAATGCAAAAATTAAGCAATTCTGTCCCAAACTGCATCATATATGAATTACATGCTAAACACCAGGCTAAGGATATAAGAAAACTCTAGGCCCAAAGTGGTATTCAGCAAATCCAAACCCTTAGAGGGCATGAACACTGGGATCAGACCTAGTCCTTATTATTTTCAAACTTCAGATTCATCAGTTGCTGTTATCAGAAAGAGAATGATGAATGTCACTTTCAAGGTTATGTGATAAACTGCAATCTGAAACCAAGTTAAAATCAACATTTAAGACAATTGCATTAATCATTTCTATAAAATTAAAATCCTGAAAACTATAACCCAAACCCAGACAAGTAAAAGACACATGAACAGGGAAGTGAGTTGTCAGATTGTAGAGTAGCTTGTCAAATCACTGAGTGTATTTCATGGCCAAGATAATCTTCTCTTGATGGTAGAAGCACATTAACCAATGTAACAGTACTCTAAAGACCCTGAAGCCAGCTCTCTTCCCTGGACTGTTCTCTTTTCTCAGCCACTTTTTATAGTAGTTGATTAGCCAGCTCATACCAACCTCTTATAGTTATTGAGTGTGAACATGACCATGATTTCCTCCAAGAACACATGAAAGTTTCTCAAGAAAAGATTATCCACATACACTTTGGGAGGAAAACTATTAAATAATACAGAATATTTAGTAAGTGTCTAGAAAGCAAAAGTTTCTCAAAATTACATGTAAATGCTGCTCATTGTTCCACTGAAAAACACCAGAAAAATTTCAAGATCTGGAAATAATGATAGGAAAAACAAATTTGAAGCTTCAAATTCAATGAATAAAAGAAAACTAGAAACTACTGTGTGATTACTAGGCTTCCTTATTACATAAAAGCAATCAAGCTGCATTAAATTATATGAATAACTTCAAAGTTAAAATGTAAAGTATCCCTCAGTCTAGGGGATGACGGAGTAGATGTCCGCACAGATATCAACCCATCCTCCTTACCTCTTCCTACTTTAATTGTCACAATCCTAACCTCAAGTTAACTAGTAGAAATTTAGCTTAGATTTATTGCAATCAAAATTAATGAAATAAGTCTTGTCATTTTTCAAACTCCTATAGCAATTTTCTGGCTATGACGTTTTTGGAAGACTATTCTGTTTTTGGTCTTCAAATATCCTCTCTGTAAAACTAATGGGGGTACTCATATTTGAAATACAGTGATAAGAAACTGTGGGAAACTGAGGATGACAATCTTGAGGTGAGATGAGAGAAATCATGCATTTGATGTTTTTACTTTCCAGGCATTTGCTTGAAATAGTGAATTTTATTTTTCCGAATGTTCCTTAAGAAAGGCTCAGAAGAAAACTAAGTGTCTGCTGTTGAAACACTCAGATTTACATTTTTCATTTTATATGATTTTTTTTTATTTTTCTGCTCATACAAATATAATAGGAACCCTTGTCCCCTCCCTCCCTCCACTCCTCCCTGGACCTCCCTGTTCCTTCCCCGCTTTGTCCCTTCCTTTCCCCTTTCCCTCCCTTTCCCCCAGTGCCCCTTTAGCCAAAATGGTTTAATTAGAATTGCAAGTCAAAAGGTGGGGAAACATTGTATGTATATAAAATGTGCTGCATGTTTTAGCACTGGTGAGCCAGTTTTACATACATCAATTGTCTTTTTTATTATCTTTTAAAGTATAGACTTCGCAACATTAACATAGTTATCAAGTATCTCTATGATTATGTAGAGCATACTATCTGAGAAAATCAGAATCGATAAATATCTCAGTATTTGTACAAAATATAAGCTAATTTTCTTCCATGTAAATCATGTGTCCAGAGGAAACACTTGTTGCAATCCAGTATGCATATGTTAATATGAATCATCAGGAAGATTTAATATCTATCCTCACAATTTAGCATAATTCTTTTTTCACCCATTGCATGTGCTATATTTCATAAGACAGATAAGCAGACAAAAGGCTTTCAGGTAAAACACAAGAAATTGAACCATTTGCTCCATGTGTGATATTAATCCACATCAAAATCAATTACACATATCAGGTCTCTGGAGAGAGGATCTGAACATAATGTTGATCGAAAGAATATTGCATTTATTGTATTTATATGCAAGATTCTTTTCCTTTCTGCACAGCTTGCAATCATTAACATCATAACCTCAGTGCAATGGGCTGTCAGTGTTCAACTTCTACTGAAAGAAAAATAAGCCACATATTCTTGTAACCAACAGGTACCAAGAGCTGAAAAATGGGGTAGGATATATAGAGAGAAGCATTTATTCACATTATTTTGACTAATTCTAACTGACACTGGAGAGAAAGTGATACTTTATCTTCTTATTGGAGAAATTGGATGGGAATAATCAAGACAGTACATTCTGGATGCTTTGGAAAGGGGAGTAACTATCTTCTATATCTTTAGCTCAGTATAAGTTTCTCTGTTTAGTGCTTCAACAATAAGTTATAATGTGGATCCCTTAAATTCCCAAATTTTGCAGGTTGTTTGCAAATTGGAACACAAGAATCAACTCCACAGCTCTGTTCTCAACATCAAGCATTAAAAATTTAAAACTATTAGTGATATAGAATTGAAATGAAAAATAAATAACCGCATTTCAATAATGTAGCATAGTTTCAACCTTTCTCTTTACTGTTGCATCAATAAAATTCTATCTTTCCAAAATGTAGTGTTTTCACTTGGAATTCTCATGAATAAATCAGATAAAACGTAATGTGCCTGACTGTGTTGGCCAGAAACAACTTTATAACATAATTTACCTGAGAGATGAAATAACAATTCCTTGTGCACTATAGGTGCAGTGCAGCCCTGAAGCAGGAAGGCATGCGGGACACTAGGGTGACTACCATGAAAAGGTTCAAAGTGTGATCACTCTCCAAGAATACTGTCATATGGGAAATATTTAGAGAATTTCTGGGAAAAAATAAGGGAGGAAATAGCTTGGTCTGATTTTCCTCTCTACTTTGGCATTACACAGTTCTGTGTAAAGCAATGTGAATCAGAAGGTTGAAATTGGTCAAGACTGCTACCAGTTATGTTTCGTAGATTAAATATCAACTTGTATCAAAATCTTATATATGGTACTAAATATAGATAGTATATCATTTACTTTTATAGCAAAAATATCTGTTGAGTATGGTATTCTTTATACTTTTTGGATGGTTAATATACACTGTCAGTCTGACAAGATATAGAATCATAATGGAAAGAACCTGTGAGCAAATGTATGGGAGAAATTCCTAGATTAGGTGTATGACAGTGAGAAGATATTTCCCAAGAGTGGGTAACGCCATTGCATGGGGTCCTAAATTGAGTCAAAAAGAAGGAAGTAAACTGAGCACAGGTTCATCTCCCTGTGAGATGAAATATGATCATTGCCTCACACTTCTGCTTCTGCAGTGGCACTTACCATCTGCTTTGGGCTGTGTTCCCACAACCAGACATTAAAAGAGTCAATCCCTGCAAGTTAGGCCTGTTTAGGGCTCACACATCCACTGACATATCTTTCCAGATTCACACCTTCTTGAATGCTCCCTTCAGAGTTTTCTTCAGTTTTGTTTTATGGTACTTGTTAACCTTGGTTTCATGCTGGTATTTTACACCTTCTCGACAGAGAAGGGAATTCAAGTCCATGAACATGAGGAGTGGCTGGTCCACTTCAAAGACCTTTGCAGTCTTCAAAATCTTCTGCAGACTCTATTAATTTTTTAAATTATGTGATTCTTTCCCTGTTAAATACTGTTACTGTGGACTCTTCGGAGAAAAATCTGTCTGGCATAAATCTGCTCGAGTCAACTACAAAAATGTTAAGTGCTAGTTGCCAGAGTAAGCATTTGGTTCAACCAATTCAGTCAGTGGGAGTCTTAAAAGGAAGCACTAGATGCTCATCTAAATAGATCAGAGCTGGAGTTGAAAGTCCTGTAAGTCTCACCATGTCCATAGAGGCAAATATAGGTCTTCTTAAGAAATGAGGAGTATATTGTCAGAAAAGAAGCTTTCAGACCTACACTCTGAAAATTAAACGTCATTTTCCTGAGTCTTTCCAGTGGTCCTTCAAGAATCAACCCAAATAATGTCCTGCACTGGGATGACTACACTGCAGTCCCCACCTAGCCTGAGCCTTGTTCACTAGAAAATTCTCCTGAGAGATTCTTTTTTTATTTAAAGGTTTTGGCCTTAGCAATATGGTTAATATTGCACATTATTTTCTTTGTCAATATACATATGAATTTATCAAAACAAGTGCATATCTGTGACAAGACATGTCCACACAGTCAAGTTTTAAACCAAAGTAAATTCTATTACTTTTATTATTTTTCTCAAGTCTTTTAAAATCTCTCCTCTGTCTTTTCATCTTTATTCCCCTCTAAATTTCCTCACTTCTATCTCAATCCCCAGACATTACTTCTCAAAGAAAGCCCTGGATTCTAGCAATCCAGTGCCTCTTCTAAAGTGCAGAACTTCTCAGTATCTCCAATAGTGTCAACTGCCCTCCTGAAGCAATGCATCAATCAGGACTGCTCCAGGGCTGTAGTGCTCAGCATGCAGGCTGCAACTAAGCAGAATCACAGAAGCGTTAGCTACCCAAACGGCTACTCAGCTGGAGCATACAACAAAACCAGTGAGGATAGAAGAGACCAGTGGACTTTTGGTATGGCTAAGCGATGGGGTCTAACAGGATTAGGGCGCTGAGTTCAATCCCCATGACTAGAAGGAGGGGTTGACTAGTGCAGGTTAAAGTACAGAAACTGCAATGTGGGCTGGAGAGGTGGCTCAGGGGTTAAGCATCTGCCTTGCAGGCAGAAGGTCCTGAGTTCGGATCCTAGACCCCACGTATAGACGCCGGGCAGAAGCGGGGGCGGCCTGCGTTTCTGGTCCTGGTAGGGCGGAGCCTGTGAATCCCAGGGCAGAGTAAACAAGGAGGAGATGGAGGTGGTCTATAGTGGTTCCCGAATTAGCCCGTGGTTCTACACACACACACATATACACACACACATAAACACACGCGCACACACAAGTGAATAAAAAAAATTAAAAAAACAGAAACTGCAATGTAGAATCTTCTTCTATACCATGACTGAACTTTTCAAAAACCTTAGAAATATGCCACATCAAGGACACAATTTATTGTTATTTCTAAACTTGTTTGTTTTGATAACATACTCAATCATGTTTTCTTTATAGATTTTATTCATTTATTGTAGAAGGAGAGAAATCAAAAGACAGAGAGAGAGATACATGCATGTCAGAAGACAACTTTCAGAAGTCAGATATCTCTTTCCACCACGTGCGCTTTCTGGGGATGAAGTCAAGTCACAAGTTTGTGAGTGGGTTCCTTACCCACTGAGCCATATTGCTGATTCATGTTTCCTTATAATTGCCCATCCACTGCTTGACTCATTCCTATTACTCTAGAATTATGACTTCATAATCTGACAGTTACTAGTTTTAATTTGGTTTCTGAGCTCTTTTTTTTATACAATTATGGGATAAAATTCTAAAACCAAGAGAGATAAATATAGGAGAAGGATTAATTTATCTTAATATTACCACCAAAGCAGTATTCACACAGATTTTTTTCAAATGAAATTTCAGCTATACTTCACTACATTGTCATAATGTACAACTTTTGTTGTCTTAATTAAAACAGTGCTTATTTCATATTTTATTAATCATCATTGATATTTACAAAATGTCCTTTCTAATTTTGGGAGAAGGAGTTAAGTTTTATTATTATTATTATTATTATTATTTCTGTACATGTATAGTGGCTTCCGCTTTTTTTTTAACTTAAGTTTTTTTGCTCATACAAACGTAATAGATACTCCTGTCCCATGCTCGCTTCGGCAGCACATATACTAAAATTGGAACGATACAGAGAAGATTAGCATGGCCCCTGAGCAAGGATGACACCCAAATTCGTGAAGCGTTCCACATTAAAAAAAAAAATACCCCTGTCCCCTCCCTCCCTCCACCCTTCCCTGGACCTCCCTGCTCCCTCCCCCCTTTTTCCCTTCCTTTCCCCCTCCCTCCCTTTCTCCCAGTGCCCCTCCCCCAACTCTGAAGCATCGTTTTCCTAATCTCAGTTTCCTTTTATTTTGCTAATCTCCTCTCTTCTACTGCTCTTGGGATCAGATTGCTCTAGTGTCTCTAAAGCTTTAAGCAGCATGGTTAAGTTATTTAATTCTGATGTTTCCATTTTTTTTTTTTTTTGATGTAGGCATTAAGTAAGAGCTATGAACTTACCTCTTAGGACAGCTTTCATTGTGTCCCAGAGATTTTGGTAAGTTGTATTTTCATTATCGTTCACTTTCAGGAAATCTTGAATTTCCTTTGTAATTTCTTCCGGAATCCAATTCTCATTCAGCATCGTAGTATTAAATTTCCAGGAGTTAGTGTATTTTCTGTTGCTTGTTGTGTTGTGGAGGTCCAGCTTTAGACCATGGTGGTCTGATAAAGTACTGGCTAGAATTTCAACTTTCCTGTATATGTGGAGATTCGTTTTGTGGCCCAATACGTGATCTCTTTTGGAGAAAGTTCCGTGTGCTGCTGAGAAAAGTGTGTATTCTTTTTTTTTCTTTTTAATTTTTTTTTATTCAACTGTGCGCACGTGCGTGTGTATGTGCGCGCGCATGTGTGTGTGTGTGTGTGTGTGTGTGTATGTCTGTGTATGTGTAGAACCACGGACGAATTCGCGAACCACCATGGACGCCTCCACCTCCTTCTGCGCCTGGATTCACAGGCTCCGCCCTACCAGGACCAGAAGCGCAGGCCGCCCCCGCTCCCGCCTGGCGTCTATACGTGGGATCTGGGATCCGAACTCAGGACCTTCCACCTGCAAGGCGGAGGCTTAACCCCTGAGCCACCTCTCCAGCCCCGAAAAGTGTATATTCTTTGGTCAGTGGATGAAAGTTTGATAGAGATCTATAAGGTTTATGTCTTTAAGGGTTTGGTTGAGTTCCAAAGTGTCTCTGTTAAGCTTTTGGCGTGTTAATCTATCCCATGTTGAGAGGGCAGTGTTGAAATCTCCAAGAATTATTGTTTGGGGGTTGATTTCTCCCTTTAGATGCTGTAGGATTTGCTTAATGAATGTGGAGGGGCCCGTGTTAGGTGCATATATGTTCAGTATTGTGGAGTCTTCCTGGTGAATTGTACCTCTGACTAAAATGTAGTATCCATCTGTGTCTCTGATGATTTTTTTGGTTTGAAGTCTACTTTGCCGAAAGTATAATGGCTACCCCTGCCTGGGTTCCATTAACTTGCAGAATTTTTGACCAGCCTTTTATTTTTAGGATGTGCCTATCTTTTGTGGTGAGATGACTTTCCTTAAGGCAGTAGATTGATGGGTTGTGGTTTTTAATCCAAGTTTGTAATCTGTGTCTCTTGATCAGTGAGTTACTACTATTGACATTTAATGTTATAATGGAGAAATTATTTTTAATTCTGGACTTTTTTTATGTTTAGTGGCTTTTTTTATTTATTCAATTGTGCATGTGTGCGTGTGTACACGTGTGTGTGTGTGTGTGTGTGTGTGTGTAGAACCACGGGCGAATTCGGGAACCACCATGGACCGCCTCCACCTCCTCCTTGTTTACTCTGCCCCGGGATTCACAGGCTCCCCCCTACCAGGACCAGAAACACAGGCCGCCCCCGCTTCCGCCCAGCGTCTATACATGGGGTCTAGGATCCCAACTTGGGACCTTCCGCCTGCAAGGCAGAGGCTTAACCCCTGAGCCACCTCTCCAGCCCCTGTTTAGTGGCTTTTGTAAGTGTATTGTTTGACAATTAGGTTTTGGTGGTATTATACTTCCCTTCTGTCCTCCTAGATACGTTTGTCTTCTTCTTCAAGCTCGAGTATCATTTCTAGCGTTTTTTGAAGGCCTGGTTTGGTAGACATGTAAGCCTTCAAGTTGTCTTTGTGCTGGAAAACTTTTCTTTCTCCCTCTATCATGACAGATAGTTTTGCCGGGTATATCAGCCTGGGTTGACATTTTTGCTCATTTAGTACTTGAAGTACATCTCTCCAAGCTCTTCTTGCTTTTACTGTTTCCATTGAGAAGTCATTTGTTATTTTAATAGGTTTACCTTAAAAGTGACTTTTTTTTTCCCTTGAAGCTCTCAGCACCTTTTCTTTATCTTGAATGTGGAGTGTTTTGACTTTTATTTGCCATGGCGATTTTCTATTTTGGTCATATCTGTTTGGGGTGTGAAATGCCTCTTATATTAAGATGGGCTTCTCATTCTTTAGTTGAGGGAAGTTTAAATTTATGATAATTTGAAAAATTTCCTCAGGTGTGGTAATTTGGGATTCTTGCTCTGGTATTTCATGAATGCACATGTCCCATATCTCTTGAATAATCCTCTCAAGTACATTTTTGGCTTTAAGAACCTCTTCCATTGAGTTGGTTAATTCTCCAACTTTGTCTTCAAGATCTGAAATTCTATCTTCTGCTTAGTTAGTTCTGCTGATAAGACTCTCTATTGAGTTTTGGGTTGAAGATAACTTGTCTCTTAGCTGGACTTTAAACTCTGCCTGAGACTGTTTTAACTGCTCTATGTCTATTTTTGTTTCTTGAACAGTTTTTCTCAACTCCTCCAAGTGTTTGTTGTGTTCCTGTTCAAAGTGGTTGATTCGATTATTTAATTCCTCCCGGATTTCCTCTTTCATAGTATTAATCATGGTAATGATCATACTTTGAAAGTCGTTATCTTGGGTCTGGCTTTCTTGGCTATTATCCGTGAATTTGTTCTGGTTGGAATCCATCATTATGGGGTTAATTCTTTCGGTGGTAGATTTGTCTTCCTGGGTTTTGTTTCTCATGGATCTCCACTTTGACTTGGGCATTATCTTTTTGTTTCTTAAGACCTTTCAGTTTCTGTGTGTTTTTGACTGAACTGATTTAATTGGTATTACTACTCTCGGGCAGTTATTACTAGTGCTTGCCTTGTAGTTGGGTTCGTTTGTCTGTTGTTAGTATTATTTCCTAGATGAGACTATTAGGGTGTTAGTACATCAGTTAAGTCACGTTAAGTAGACAGGGGGTGAATATTAGTATGGTAGTGCACTTTTACGATTTAGTATCTTGGTGATATGTGAGGGTGAGTGGTATAATCCCTAGAGTTGTATATATATTTTGGGGTGGCTGTATGGAAAAGTTAATCTACAATGATTAATATTAAAAAGGAGCAGTATGGTTAAAAAAAAAAGAGGTTTTACTTATCTTTGGGCTGGATGTAAAGAACCTCTCCCATGTGATAAGATGATTTTAGAGGACTTCAGATGTATGGCCTTTGTCCCTTAGAGCTTTGCTTGGATTTTCTTTGGATTCTGTTGAATTCTGAGTAGCAGTGTGTCCTCTGTGGACCACGAGCGAGGGTCTCCAGTGGGCTGGAGGGGTAGAGGGGCTGATGGTGATGGCAGAACTCTTCACCTGGGACCTGGGACTTGGCTTAGTGACCCACCCAGGTTCCAGGGATGGAGGAATGTGAGCAAGTCCTGTCCTGGTCGGGCAGGCAGGTGGGCGGGAGGAAAGAAGGAGCAGGGGCAAACCGGAGACAGCCTGGGTGTTGCCCCGGCTGGCTGGTGGGAGGAGCTGGGACAAGGGGCGACCTGGGGGCTGGGTAGCTCACGTGGGATGGAGGACCGACTGATGGAGATCGAGTCCCATCTCGGGTGGGCAGGCCGGCGGGAGCGGCTTCCACTTTCAAACAGGAAAAGCCATTGCCAGAAAATTCACTTTACTGGTGTAGTTTAAGGTCAACAACTTAACTGTGTGTAAGCACTTTCCTATCTTTTATTTCTATGTCTTCATTATAGCTCACATTCACACAAAGCTAAATGTATTCTTTCATCACGAAGGCAGTGAAAAGGTTAATTTAAAGCAAGAAAAACAAAAGAAGTCAGCGCTTTACCAAAGCCTGGCTCTGATCTCTTTCTTCCATTCTTCATATAATCCTGTGCACTGTGGAAAGTTCCATGTGCCTCAAAATATACAAACCAATAAAAGAAACATGCAGAGAAAGACCCACAGCCTGCCCTGCTCTTCTGGTTTCATAGCTCATTGCTGTTATAAAACACCTGATGCAAAGCAACTTACAGGAGAAAAGAATTTTGTTTAGCTCACAATTTTAGGTCATAGTCTACCACGGTCACAACAGTATCAGAATTTGAGGGATAAATAGTCTCGTCTCATCACATTCACAGTCAGGGCAAATCACAAGGTCAAATGAAACCAGGAACACTTGCTGCTCTTCTCCATCTTTATACCACCTCAAATCACTGCCTAAGGAATGGTACTGGCCATGGTGAGCTTAGCTGGCACTTCCCAAATTGATCATGCAGTAAGAATCCCTCACATGAGAGCTGAGAGACCAATATCAAGGTGAAGCATTTCTCTCAGGCAGACTTTAGGTCTGTCTCCTAGGGGTCAGGTTGACAGGGATGACAATGTGAGGTGTGTGTCAACCTCATGCAACTCTGCTTCGGAGTTGCAAAATTACTAAGAAATTATTTGGAAAGTTGTGTCATCTCTCTCAATTTGGTCCATGAGAAATTTGACTTTTCAGCCCCATGCACAAGTTGGTATTACTATTACTTGTGTTCTAATGCAAAAGTTGTTGTAACTTCCTTGCAAATGGTGTGAAATATAGACATTCATCATTTAGCTCTTCCAAGTCTTGATACTTTCTATGTGCTACTGGGCAACCTAGTAATTCAATTTACAATAAAAATATCATCTAATTTTCATTCTGGTTGAGAAGTAAAATGAACAGATACCAACATGTGATCAGGAATTGAAAACTCTTTTTTAAGAAGAGCTTCTCAAAAAATGAAGCATCCTAGAGCAGAAGGCATGTTTGGGCTCATTAGCAAAACTATGAATACAGAACGATCCACAGTCATTTTTGTTACCACAGCCAAATCTTACAGTAAGAGGCGATAGCAGAAGCAAAGTCTTGGCAGGAATGACTGTTGCATTCAAGCCTCAAAAAGTAAGGGGAGGGTCAGTGATCCTAGGAGAGAACTGTACAGCCTGCATCTTGCATTCAAACATTCCATCAGACTAGGTTGCCATCATCAAATCTTATTGAGTCGATTTAAACTTTTTTCACTTTTAGGACAATAAAATGTAATTATGCAAATGCTTATCATCTAAAGTTCAGTCAGTGGTCTCTATTTTCAATACTATGGGCAACACTATAATAACTGCTTGTTCATATCTCTTTGCACACTTAGATCAATGAGTATATTTTTCAAACACTCTCCTCAATTTAGAGATAACTTAGTATCACATAATTTGAATTTTGATTATCATATAAATAACTTATCTCCAATTTACTATTACTTCTTTGAATATATTCCTCTGTTGTATGTATGTGAACTAAATGGAGTATTTCGATGGTTACTCACAGAGCAACTGAAATATTGACACGGAATTCTCATCATGTACACATGCAGGAGGAAACTGTTGATGGATTCTCCTCCACACCCTCAACCACACCACCACCTCCACAGCTGCCAGTTCATTAAACAAGCATCCCTCCTGCTCTTGGCTTCTTCTAGCTGCTGGGACAGAGTGAAGTGAGTGGTTTCTACAGAGCTAAGCAGAGATCAGGAAAAGTAAAATAATTAACATAAGCAAAGCATGGCAAGAGTGTGTTAGCACTAGGCAACCTGAAAGAGTGAAGCAGATGGCAGCTTTAGGGATTCATCTAATAACCAGGAAGCTTAAAAGTTTGAGAGACATAGAGCAAGAACAACAGAAAGGAATGCAAATATCAGAGTGGCCAGCAGATGTGTCAGCTGACTCAATAGGCCACTCAGACAGATGGGCCGCGAAACCTGCACTTAGCATTTGATAGTCACATCGATTGTGCTTGGATCCATCCCTGAAGCAGACCTCACGCATGAACCAATGAGAGAGAAACACTTCATGAGGAGGCGGAGGAGGAGAGCTTAACGAAAGAGAAATTAGTCGCAATAACACAACATTGTTTACTTAATGATGAAAGATGGAAACGGACAATATTAAACATGTCACAGAAATTATCAGCATCCCATCATTCCTCAGAACCACTCCTGCCTGCCCTGTGCCTTTTCAACGCCAATATCTGCATCTCTCTGCGCCATGCTATTTTCATAACCCTGAAAAGGTAGCATGCTTATGGGTAGGGGAGTCAGAAGGCCAGGCCATTAAGGTTCTGGTCATAAACGCTGGGAGGTAGTTGCTACTGTGATGGAATGGAACTGACAACACCCTCAGTATTGATGTCCCTGAGCACAGGGGACCGTAAGCTGGGTTTTCAGATTATGAGGTTATATAACATCAACCCTTGAGGTCACATGCTCTGACGCCAAACTTTCAAGGCCAGAGACTCATTTCTCTGGGTTTAGAGCATCAGTCCCCAGGAGTTACAGTGACAGCTCCTAAATTTTGAAAGTCAGTACTTTTGACTCTATTCTTTGGCAACTTGTTTGAACTTTTCAAGTGAGTGAGAGCTGCAGTCACTGGATGTTTGACTCCTACCTTCAGCTCTCCGATGTCTCTTCTTCCACAGACTGAGCTGCTCCGATACCTCCTGGCTTCTCAGCACTTACACCTTCCTTAGTGTCTTTATGCAGGAGATTGTTCTCTACAGGCAATGAGGGGGGAAAGTCCATGATGGAGGAATTTCCTTCTCTATGCTGCACTGAGAACAGAGGCTGGAGTTAAGAAGGAATGATAGGGATAAAATGCAAGGCCAGAAAGGAATGAAATCCTAAGAGTTCACTTTTGGACCCAAAACGACCAAGGTGACCTAATAAGAAACAAACAGTCAGGTTCTGAGAAGCAATACCAATGCTGGTAGTCTGGGAAGCATCTGTGAGTTCCCTCCATGTAGTAGTCAACAGTCAAGGTAACTGCTAACAAATAACAAGTCAGAGATGGACAGCATGGGACCTCAGGAACCCCTAACAGATGAGCAGCCCATGAAAAGCACATGTTCATCTCCCAGGTTGGATGAAAGAAACATGCATGGAGCTTATAGGTTTTCCACTGGCTTAGCCTCTGATAGTCCAGAGAACTAACCAATTTCATTAGAGGTTGTCTCAATCCTTGATCAATTTCTACCATGACCCTATAAAGTTTCTAAAGTGGAAACTCTATCTACTTGAGAGTTTCTTTCATTTCTTCTCATTTTCTCATTTCTTCTCTAATTTTCTTAATGAAATTTGCCTGCACTTTGCGTACTTCCAGTTGTGTCTGTCATGTGCACTGGAATGATTGAGACTACAATCTCCAGGGCCACAATGACCCATGTCAGCCTTTGCTGGCTCTGAGTGTCAGTCATCCTAAGTCCTTGGGTCACATGAAACTGAGCTGGGAAAGTTCCCATAGTTCTCAATAAGCCTGCATGAGTCGTAACTTGAACCACTGGAGAAGATTCTCTTCTTCCTTCACTGAAATGAAGATTGCTATTACAATATCCAAGACAGCCAGTTGTACAGTTCTCAGATCAATTACAAGCGGAGTCATCTGAAGGTAATGGCCAAACTGATGACATTTGTTTTCAGATGGATGCACGGGACAGTCCGGAGAACAAAGTCACTTAAATTCACCATTGTAGAAGCATCATAACTGCACATTGCAGTTGGAGTCATTTCCTGAAGGTGTGTTCAAAGTAGAGTGAACGAGAAAAGGACAGGCCAGTCTCCAAGGTAGGGCTGCTCTGTGGCAACTCCCAGTGAAGGGAGCCAGGCACAAGAGAAGAGTCTGAGCTCAGTAATATGCAGGATATGTGGAACAAGTTACATCTAGAATAGTATTTTCATAATCAAAAGCCAGAGAGTCCATGAGACGTTTGAGAATTTTGACGACCACAACAGTTATTTTATTTAAAATGGAATTGTGAGGATGGTCACACAATTCTAAATATATAAATGATCATTGAATTGTCAACTTAAAACAGATGTAATTTGGGCTGGAGAGGTGGCTCAGGGGTTAAGTCTCTGCCTTGCAGGCGGAAGGTCCTGAGTTCGGATCCCAGATCCCATGTATAGACGCCAGGTGGAAGCGGGGGCGGCCTGCGCTTCTGGTCCTGGTAGGGCGGAGCCTGTGAATCCCGGGGCAGAAGGAGGTGGAGGCGTCCATGGTGGTTCACGAATTCGTCCGTGGTTCTACACACACATACACAGACACACAGACAGACACACACACACACACACACACACACGCGCGCGCGCACATGCGCACAGTTGAATAAATAATATAATAAAAAATTAAAAAAAAACAGATGTAATTTATGGCAGGTAGCTTGAGTCTCAACAGAACTTTGAGAAAATAGGTTGCTTTGTTGATTTGCATTATTTTATTTAGTCTTAGAAAGATGGAATAAATGAATTGCACCTGTAAAAATGTAATAGTAAGGAACAGAATTATGGAAAGAGCATCTTAGAGAATCTGTTATTGAGTCTTACATAATCTTTGATTCTTCTGTGAAAAATGTAAAAGAATTTTAGAACTTTTTGTTACCTGGTACCTGAAACGTACCTTACTTTAAGATGCAATTTCATTACCAATGATTTTATGGTCTCAATATTACAATCAGTTTCTACAGTATGAAGCCTAATGAAAATATTCTTAATGACATCTGCCCTTCCACCAAACCATCTCTTATGCAGTAAGAAAGGAGGAGGAGACAGGGCAGCTAGATTGACAAGGATATATAAGGGGAGGCGGAAGAAAGAAGTATTTGTAACAGCAGACCAAGGACTTCAATGTATTTTTGTCAGCACTGAAAGGAATGCAAATGAATTCTAGAGTCCCACATTAGAGATGGACTATTTTATACTCCACACATTTTGCCTAAGAGTTTTCAGTCTCAAGCGTACAACGTGAACAGTCACAGCTGTTATTTCCACTCTTTCAGAAACCACAACCCTAAAATAAATCCCATACTTAATTAGCAATTCAAATATTGCAGAAAATACTTCTATGCTCCAATTTTTTTCAGCTAATAAAAATTCAGGTTTTTAATAAAAACAACTAAAATAGTGTAAGTCCAGGGAGAATGCAAGAATGAAAATTGATTTTAATTATACTTTTCTCCCCAAAGGAAAAAGCATTTCTTGATGTGAAGTATGTTTTAGGGATCACTAAAAGTTTTTCGATTGCTTAACAGATGCCTGGCACCTTCATAGAAGAAAAAAATAGGTTGTATTTTTTATTTTTATCTTTTTGGTAAACAGTTTGAATACTTTCAAAAGAATATGCCATAAACTGCTGAAACATAAATCTGGTAGCTGCTTTTAATTCTATGAACGATACCACACTCTTAAACACAAAGAAAGCATATGCATCCATGTGCATTTGTTCAGTGCCTCCAGTTGCTACTGGCTTAGGCATACCATTTGTCTTCAAGGTAATCTTTGCCTTGCTTCTTATTCAGCCTATACTGTCAACTCCAAACAGGGTGAGTACCTTTGTAGATGTGTTTCAGTAAGAAGTCTAAGAACTTTGTCTTCCCCTACATATGTGCAGTAAAGAGCGTATGTTCTAATGGTCAGTTACTAAATATTTGTGACTCAGACTTTGCAGTCATTAAGCATTTAAAATGGCAAAGAGGTCCTTGAAGTCCTGTTAGTCAAACTGATTCCTAGAAAACATCTGCAGTAACTTGTTAGGCAAGACTACAGGGCACAGTTTTCTGGGAAGCAGTCATGCTTGCAGTTTGCCACAATACAATTCTGAAGGACAGAAATCTCTTGGAATAACAATTATTTATGGTCAGATTTCCAACTATGGAGCCATCTTTACCAGTGTATTACTGTCCACTTCTTGATATCCTAGCACCACTTTCTTTTAGGATGGCTGAAGCCAGAGACTATTTCAAACGTAATCTGGGCGAGCCATGCCCTCAATCATTCTACTTTCCATATAATACTTTCCATATTCTACTATCCATATAGTACTTTCCACATAATACATATAATATATAATCCCATGCAGGTACCCATGAAAAGCACAAACAATGACATGCAGAAAGTACACCTGCACTAACTTTCAAATTAATGGCAGCTTCATGGTATACCAGTCTGTATTAGTGAACCATATTAGAAATGGTATATCAGGTAAAATTGCTTTCTGCATTATATTATTGTGATCCTTTTCATAGAGAGATAAGAATAGAATTGTAACCAACCCAGATAGGCATCAATGATGTACCAAAGGAATAACTTTACCCAAGTCTATCATAGTAAGCCATTAAGTTTACTAGAGTCACTTAAAAAGCATAGATACAGGGTTATGAAAGCATGAGCAAAGGTTACTCACAGGAGCATGACTGGCTCAAAGGAAGCTGCATCACTCAAAGACAAAGCACAGTGTGAGTGATGACTCACAGAAGTTGCTCAACTTTGAGGCACCTCCACTGGAAAGAGTGTCCCCTCCCAAGCACTTGTTAATTGTTCATTCAATGATGTGTGTGGCCTGAGGGGCTGAAGATTATTGTACCTTGCTGAGTTTTCTAAGCCAGATAAAATTCATGAGACTTCCTGAATATAGTAAGTTTGCTTACCCTGCTAAATATTACGTGCCTCCCTCTTTCCAGGAGAGAATGTTCTAATGAGGAGAAAGTAGCTACACAAGACACCTATTGACATTGGCAAATGTAAATGAGGAATGGCCAGGAAAGTGGTGTTATCACAACTATAGTCCAAGGACTATCCCTTAAACTGTCTTTCTCCAGAGACTGATAATCTGATTTATCAAATTTAAAAAAAACATGCTGTGGTGTTGCTTTTCCAGTTATAAGCAAATTTTGAAAAAACTATGTAGCTAAATCAATAAGTAGACATATTTTTAAATATGTTATCCATCTAAGAATTTGATCAGAATATTCATAATAAATTCTCAATTTGTCCAGATAGAAATCTTTCTAAATAGAAAATAAATTTATCTATATATTACAGTAATTAAACATGAGAATCTCAGTTTTTTCATGAACCCATAAACAAACTTCCAGGATTGATTTCAAAACCCTGAACTCTTCCCTAGAGAACCTCTGCACCATATGCTTAGGGAACAATAGTAACAAAAATCTCACAGAATAAGGAAGCCAAGAATAAGAAATAAAACAGCCCATAATGATAATAATTCAGCAACCAAGAAGAGAATACATAGCACTACAAAGAAGTAAGCAGAAATTTGAGAGCATAAAAGTACAACAATGAAAATAAACTCACTAGATAAGCTCAGGAGTATACCTGAAAAAGCTTAAGAAACAGTCTTTCACCTTGAACATAAATCAATAGAAACTATTGGTGTCTAAAGAAAGAAAGAAACAAACTCCAAAGGAGCGACTGATAAGATTGCAGATTGTACTAACTTTCTGTAGGAGCCCAGAAGAAAAAATGAGAGAGAAACAGAATTTGAAAACTAACATTGAAACACAATCCAATACTAGTGAATAACATGTTATAGAACACACTTTCCCAAATCTTGTTTGATGTCTCCTTCATTTATTTTAAGTGTATATCTGGATTTAATTATTGAACTTCTCTTTCTTCTGTTTTCTTTTACTTACACTGTCATTTTTCATATTTTTGCCTGATTTTTGTCATTTGAAATTATGATCTTTTCCTTTAGTGGATTCTTTGTGATTTTGACTATTTAGAATTAAATTAATTTTAATGGTTTTTGAAAGACTATGAAGTGTACATGCAACTCATGGTCCATTTAACATACAAGAGCCCTTACTAGCTACCCTTTTGTGATGAAGTTGTCTTCTAAATCAACATTAAATCTAATTGGCCCATTCTAAAGAACTCCAGAGAGGAACTGCTCATTATATACCCAATATTCACCTTTTCTGTCCCATCATTCCTTCACAACGCCCTACATTTCTTTATAAAGTCATTTCCCTTCTACATAGGCAATCCCTTTAGCAGTTGTCATAAAGCAATTCCACTGGTCCTTGAAGTTTTCCTTTATCTGAAAGCATTTTGTTTTACCTTTATTGCTGTAACTCAATGAATTTCACATTTTGCATTCACAGTCTTTTTCAGTAGCATGACAATGTAATGTCAGGTGTGTACCAAGTAAGAAAAGTCGCTCTCCTCCCCTCATTCATGATCCAGTAGTGCTCAGGCACATGTCCACACAGGCAATGCAGATGAAAGTCATTGGGACACACATTCAAACAGAACTGAAAGCAAGAGGGAGCCTCACTGTAAACAAAAAGTTTTTTCATTGGGAGAAGTAGGGGAGACGGGACTGGTAATTTGAGGCAAAAAATAATATAAACTCATTGTACCATATAAGAAGCTATAGTCTAAAAAATAGGAAATAATGTGATATCAGGGCTCAAAGTGTGGCTGTCAGTTAAGAGCATGCTGTGTAAGCATAAGGACTTGAGTTCAATCTCCAGGTAAGCACTGAGAGGAAGTAGTAGCATTTCTCTGGAGTTTACTTTCAAGCCATCAAACCAAAGCAGTAAGTTCCACATTCAGCAAAAATATGACATGGAGAACAATTAAAAATATTGACCTCTGGCCCTTTACACCCCACCCCGCTCCTCCGGTAGGGACGCGCGCGCGGTCCAACCAGGCCTCACCCCGCACCCTAGGTGGACCCCAGGTAAGCCCACAGGGACCTGGATCCGACTCCCACCATCCAGCCGGAGCCGCGCGCTGGGCCGAGGGACGAGGAGGACCTCCCCCTGCGCCCGGGCCCTGCCCCAGCTGCCCTTGAGTTAAATAGCTCCACGCCGACGCCCCCATCCTCCCTTTACACCCCGCCCCGCTCCATCTGGATGCCCTCGGTCCAGCCGGGCCTCACCCCACGACCTAGGTAAGTCTCCGCCCGAGCCCACCCACCAGGACCCCAGGCCAAATAATCCAGTTTAGTGAAATTGAAAGATCTTAAGAGTTAAAATGACAATGCCAAAGTCAAAGTGCAAATCCATGAGAAGCAACATCAAGTAAACAAATTTCCCACTGAAGAAATTAATCCCATAATGTTAGACTCCAACCAGAACAAACCCGTGGAAAAAGGCCAAGAAAGCCTCACCCAGGATAAAGAATTTCAAAATATGATCATTACCATGTTCAATACTACAAAAGAGGAAATCAGGCAGGAATTACATAATCGAATCAATCGCTTTGAAGAGGAACACAACAGATATCTGGAGGAGTTGAGAAAAACAGTGCAAGAAACAAAAAGTGGCATAGAGCAGTTAAAACAAACTCAAGCAGAGTTTAAAATTGAGCTAAAAGACAAGTTATCTTCAACCCAGAACGCCACAGAGAGTCTTATCAACAGAACTAAGGAAGCAGAAAACAAAATTTCAGACCTTCAAGATAAAGTGGGAGTACTAACCAGCTCAATAGAAGAGGTCGTTAAAGCCAAAAAGATACTTGAGAGAAATATCCAAGAGATATGGGACACCCTGAAAAAGCCTAACATGCGTATTCATGGAATACCAGAGCAAGAATCTCAAAATACACCCCTGAGGAAATTTTTCAAACGATCATCAAGGAAAACTTTCCTCATCTAAAAAAAGAGAGGCCCATCCATATACAAGAGGCATTCCGCACCCCAAACAGATACGACCAAAATAGAAGCACACCACGGCAAATAATAGTTAAAACACTCCACATTCAAGATAAAGAACTGGTGCTGAGAGCTTCAAGGGAGAAAAAACAAGTCACTTTTAAAGGTAAACCTATTAAAATAACAAATGACTTCTCAGTCGAAACAGTAAAAGCAAGAAGAGCTTGGAGTGACATACTTCAAATATTGAATGAGCAAAAATGTCAACCCAGGCTGATTTACCCTGCAAAACTATCAGTCATGATCGAGGGAGAAAGAAAAATTTTCCAGCACAAAGACAACTTGAAGGGATACATGTCCACCAAACCAGGCCTTCAAAATATGCTAGAAATGATACTCAAGCGTGAAGAAAAAAACAGGCATATCTAGGAGAACAGAAGGCAAATATAACCATTAAAAGTGAAGCAATATACTTATAAAAACTACTAAACATAATAAATGTCTGGAATTAAAAATAGTTTCTCCATTATAACACTAAATGTTAATGGAATTAATTCACCGATCAAGAGACACAGATTACAAACTTGGATTAAAAATCACAATCCATCAATCTGCTGCCTGCAGGAAACCCATCTCACCACAAAAGATAGGCACGCTCTAAAAATAAAAGGCTGCTCAACAATTCTACAAGCAAATGGAAGCAGAAAATAGGCAGGGGTAGCCATTATGCTATCAGACAAAGTGGACTTCAAACCAAAGAAAATTATAAGAGACACGGATGGATACTACATTTTAGTCACAGGTACAATTCACCAGGAAGACTTCACAATACTGAACATATATGCACCCAATACGGGCCCCTCCACATTCATTAAGAAAACCCTACAGCATCTAAAGCAAGAAATCATCCCCCAAACGATAATTCTTGGGGACTTCAACACCGCCCTCTCAACATGGGATAGATCAACAGGTCAAAAACTTAACAGAGACACTTTGGAACTTAATCAAACCCTGAAAGAAATGGACCTTACAGATCTCTATCGAACTTTTCACCCACGCACCAAAGAATACACATTTTTCTCAGCAGCACACGGAACTTTCTCCAAAATAGATCACATATTGGGCCACAAAATGAATCTACACATATACAAGAAAGTTGAAATTCTAACCTGTGCCCTATCAGACCACCACGGCCTAAAGCTGGACATCCACAACACAACAAACAAGAGAAAATACACTAACTCCTGGAAACTTAACACTATGATGCTGAATGAGAACTGGATTCAGGAAGAAATTAAAAAGGAAATTCAAGATTTCCTGAAAGTGAATGATAACGAAAATACAACTTACCAAAATCTCTGGGACACAATAAAAGCTGTTCTAAGAGGTAAGTTCATAGCTCTTAATGCCTACATCAAAAAAATGGACACATCAGAAATAAACAACAATGCAGCTTAAAGCTTTAGAGAAACTAGAGCAATCTGATCCCAAAAGTAGTAGAAGAGAGGAGATTAGCAAAATAAGGGGAGAAATATCTGAAATCGAGATTAAGAAAACGATAGAAAAAATCAACCAGTCAAAAAGCTGGTTCTTTGAAAAAATCAACAAGACTGATACACCCCTAGCTAAACTAACCAAAAGCAAGAGAGAGAAAACCCAAATTAACAAAATTAGAAATGAACATGGAGCTATCACTACTGATACCCAAGAAATCCAGAGAATTATAACATCATATTTCAAAAACTTATACTCTGTGAAGTTTGACAAATCAAAAGAGATGGATGAATTTCTAAGTAAACACAACTTACCTAAATTGAATCAGGAAGTTGTGACTTATTTAAATAGTCCTATAACATATAAGGAAATCGAGGAAGTAATCTCGAATTATCCCACCAAAAAATGTCCTGGACCAGATGGATTCAGCACAAAGTTCTACCAGACATTTAAGGAGTTAATAACACCAATACTCCTTAAACTATTCCATCAAATAGCAAAGGAAGGAACACTACCAAATTCCTTCTATGAAGCTAATATCGTTTTAATCCCAAAACCTAATAAAGATTCACTTAAAAAAGAAAACTATAGGCAGATCTCCCTGATGAACACAGACGCAAAGATTCTCAACAAAGTCTTAGCAAATTGGATTCAAAAACATATTAAAAAGATCATTCACTGGGACCACGTAGGCTTCATCCTGGCACAAAAGGTTGGTTCAACATACGCAAATCAATAAATGTAATTCATCATGTAAACCAGTCCAAAGTCCAAGACCACATGATACTCTCGATAGATGCAGAAAAAGCTTTTGACAAGATCCAACAGCCTTTTATGATCAAAACGCTAGAGACAGTAGGAATGGAAGGAACCTTTATCAATATAATAAAAGCTGTATACAACAAGCCCACAGCAAGGATTATGCTCAATGGGGAACAGTTGGAAGCACTCCCACTTCGATTAGGAACTAGACAAGGCTGTCCACTCTCACCACTTCTATTCAATATTGTACTTGAAGTCTTAGCTGAAGCCATAAGACAAGAAAGGGACATAAGAGGGATTCAAATCAGCAAGGAAGAAGTCAAGCTATCCCTATTTGCAGATGACATGATCTTATACCTGAGTGATCCCAAAAACTCCACTCTGAAGCTCCTGGAACTAATTGAGAAGTTCAGCAGGGTGGCAGGTTACAAAATAAATGTGCAAAAATCAGAGGCCTTCCTATATGCCCAGAATGAAAGAAGTGAAAAAGCCTTGAGAGAAACAATCCCATTTACTATAGCCCCTAAAAAAAAGGAATACCTTGGTATAAACCTAACTAAGGAGGTAAAAGACCTTTACAATGAAAAGTTTAAAACCCTAAAGAAAGAAATAGCAGAAGACACCAGAAGGTGGAAAGATCTCCCTTGTTCCTGGATTGGCAGAATCAACATCGTAAAAATGACCATCCTACCAAAGGCAATATACAGATTCAATGCTATACCAATCAAAATCCCAAAGCAATTCTTCAAAGAAGTTGACCAAACAATCTCAAAATTCATATGGAGGCACATAAGACCCAGGATAGCAAAAACAATCCTGGGTAACAAAAACACAGCTGGAGGTATTGCCATACCAAACCTTAATCTATGTTACAAATCCATAGTTATAAAGACAGACTGGTACTGGCTCCAAAATAGACACACAGATCAATGGATAAGGATTGAAGACCCAGATATAAGTCCACAAAGTTACAGCCATTTGGTGTTTGACAAAGGGGCCCAAAGAATCCAATGGAAAAAGAACAGCATCTTCAACAAATGGTGCTGGCAAAACTGGATCTCCACATGCAGAAGATTAAAGCTGGACCCGTACTTGTCACCATGTACAAGACTTAATTCCAAATGGATCAAGGACCATTGATATCAGGCCAGAGACTATAAAAAGCCATAGTTGAAAGGATAGGGAACTCCCTCGAGCTGATTGGGCTAGGCCAACAGTTCCTAAACAGACATCCAATGGCACAGTCACTGCTACCAACTCTCAACAGTTGGGATCTTGTGAAATTAAAGAGCTTCTGTTCAGATAAAGAGATTATAACGCGAGCTCAAAGGCAACCCACAGAATGGGAGAAAATCTTCACTAACCACACATCTGATAGAACTCTGCTGTCCAGAGTGCACAAAGAACTTAGAAAACTAAACACCAAGGAAACCAATGGCCCAATTAAAAAATGGGCCTTGGAACTTAAAAGAAACTTTACCAGGGATGAAATTAAAATGTCTAACAAATATCTGAAAAAATGCTCCACTTCTTTAGCCATCAGGGAAATGCAAATCAAAACTTCCCTGAGATATCATCTCACCCCGGTCAGGATGGCAAAAATCCACAATAGTAACAACAACAAATGCTGGAGAGGATGTGGAGAGAGTGGAACTCTCCTACATTGCTGGTGGGAATGCAGGCTCATACAGCCACTCTGGCGAGCCGTCTGGAGATTCTTAAAGAAATTAAAGATTGAAATGCCATATGACCCTGCTATTCCACTTTTGGGAATAACCCCCCATACAGCAGAGGTTCACCTCGATAGCACAAGCACGACCATGTTCATAGCAGCACTGTTTACAATAGCAAAGTCATGGAATCAGCCCAAATGTCCAACAGTTGACGAGTGGATAAGGAAACTGTGGTACATCTATACAATGGAGTACTACTCAGCCATCAAAAATGATGAATTACTGGAATTTGCCAGGAAATGGATGTCATTAGAAACAATTATATTAAGTGAAGTATCCCAGATCCAGAAAATTAAGCGCTGTATGTACTCCCTAATAGGTGGCTCCTAGTACCAAACCCACCCAGCCCACCTAGAGACAGTAATTCCAAGGATTAGGAATAGGAGCGATGGGGTAGGAGGGCCACACCAGAAACAAGGAGAGAAGGGACCATGTTACAGCAGGGAAAATAGGCCTCCACCAAGGACCCAAATAAGTAATGAGACATCTGATTAAGTTCACAGACTTTTGTTCCTGATCATTTACTACTGAGGGGGTGTGATCTCACCAGAAGAGGAGGGCATATAGTCTGGCAGATAAAAAGTAACCATTTTGCAAATGGGTGATAGACCCCTCCCTTACTGTGGTTTCCCACTTTTATTACATCTACCTTTGAATGTGCTTTTATCACAAGACTCTAACAGCTTTTTGTCTCTGGCCAGGGGGTGACATACAGTGCCCACCAGGATGGAGTGAAGGGCATTGCAGGAGCAGCAAAACTGCAAAATAAAATCAAAAACCACAATCCAGAACTTCAGAGACTCTATATCAACCACCTAGAACTAGGCCAGCTTAGTCTCTCCCCATCTTGAAGCTCAGGGAAATTTGTGGAAGAGGGGGCGGTAAGAGTGTAAGAGCAAAAGGATGGGAGGAGCAATGATATGTAAGATACTCTATACTAGTCAGGGCTGAAGCACTCATAATTGGACTTTGCATGCGCTGTGCATTGTCCAACACACTGTTGACCTCACAAAGTCTAGCATCTGCTAAAGGCACCAAGATCCTTGGAGGCAAAGGATTGGCAGCCACAGCAGTGTTCCTATACCTAAGGGGAACACAGGAAAGGGTTCAGGGAAAGGCCACTGGGTCCTTATACGTCATCGGAGAGGAGGGCCCAGAGGAAAATCAGATATGCACAAGAAAGGACTCTCTGGGAATTGGGGTGGGAGGCACTGAGGGATGGGGAGGGAGAGGGGTGAGGAGGGGGAGCAGGGGGTACAGGGGGAGGAGGAGGGAGGGAGGGAACTGGTGTACCTAATAAGTTTGTATGAGCTGAAATAAAAAAAATATTGACCTCTGGACTCCATACACACACACACATACACACACACACACACACACACACACACACACACATGTATATTGCACATACACATATATACAACCGTGACCACATATATTCCATACAGACATCCACACATATACACATAGTTCACAAGGCTATCCTCTCAAATACTCAAGCAATAGCTACGTTCTAATATTCGTACATGTATACGAAGTCATAATGGAAAAAATAAATCAAATCAAATGGAATCAAATATTTCTAAATTCAGAGCATATTATACTTTACTTTGCAAATATATGTTCCTTCGTTCTAAGTGGGTAAAGGCACCAGGACTCAAATCTAGGCAACCTGGGGTCAATCTCTGAAGCACACGTGGTATAAGGAAAGAACTTGTTCTCTGATTCACTGTGCATGTAGTTGGAGAAATGACCTGAACCTGAATGCCTTGTATCTCTCTGATTCTCCTTTCTCAAATAAATAATAATACTTCTTAAAATACATATATTTTCTAATGAAAACAAGTTTCTCACATTTTATTCAAACTATATAGAAATAATTGTTTAAATATTGACATACTTCACCACAGGTTAATTATTCCCACATTTTGTTAATTGATAAGACAGACAAAACTACAAATGAATGCATAAGAAAATATCTTTTAAATAATTAGGGGGGCTGGAGAGGTGGCTCAGGGATTAAGCCTCTCCCTTGCAGGCAGAAGGTCCTGAGTTTGGATCCTGGACCCTATGTATAGACGCCTGCGGAAGCGGGGGCGGCCTGCGTTTCTGGTCCTGGTAGGGCAGAGCCTGTGAATCCCGGGGCAGAGTAAACAAGGAGAAGGTAGAGGCGTCCATGGTGGTTCCGGAATTCGTCCGTGGTTCTACACACACACACACACACACACACACACACACACACACACACACGCACACACACACGCGCACACACACACATACACCTATACGCACACACGCATACACGCACAATTGAATAAATAATAAATAAAACAAAATAATTAGGTCATTAGATGTTCAACGTTTACTAAAAGAATGTTTTCAGGAAAACCTAAAACTCTAAACACTTGTAACTTCCTTATTTAGTCTACATTTCCAGTCTTGTGCTTTTTGATGGTTGGCTCATATTCAGCAGAAAAATACTGCCAAGTTTTGATATATATTATTTGGAGTAGTTTGAAAGATTTTTGTTGTTGTTACACACTTAGCATTTTTTTATGTTTTAATCATCAAGCCTTAAACATAGAACACTTTCTAGAAATAGTTTTCTCATTACTTCGTGTAGGTCTATATCCCTGTGAATCAACTATTAGAAACTACATTTGTGCTCTATCTATCTCAGTATGCATTATGTGAGAACAACTCTCTCAGAATGAGAGAGAGAGAGAGAAAGAGAAAGACCTTGTAACTGCCAGATAAATTATGGATAGGATGTGGAGTTGATACATTTGCTCATGCTGGTGAACTGGAGTCACAGGATAGACTAAAGAAATACATCACAGGAAAAATGCTGTAACATAGAAATTTGCTCTTTATAATAACAAAATTCATTTTGATTTCTGTGTATGGAATTCAATTTCCTCCACTTAATGTTATTTGTTTAGCAAGCTTTTTATATGCTACATAGTTTCCTTACTATGTAACTATGAATATGTGTAAATATTTGCTTTCCTACTGAGATGGCAGTGCTAAACTTGAACTATTGATCTGTGGTGCATAAACAACTGCTTTTGGGTTTACCAATAAAGCTAAAATGTTATTGCTGGAGATAATGCTTATGCCGAAAAGTAAATGTAGGAATAATACATGAGAACTCCTGAAAATTCTCTTTATAAATATTTTCTCCAAAGGAGGCTAGAGAAAGGGAATTTTCGCATGGTGTGTCTGACACTCGTGATTTTCCTCAAGATCATTTTGTAAATTGAATATGAATTAGAACAATTGGTTTATTCTGCTATCACTTGATAAACGTGGCTGTTCCTATTATGCCTACAAGATTTGAATTTCATGACATAGCTGATTTTCAAATGGTATAATTTTGTCATAGCCAAATTCATTTTTTATTATCACCACACAGTTGAATATATGGCTGTAGAAAATATACTCATGAATTTGTTTGTTATATGTTTAGTTTTTATGTAAAATCTTCAATCAGTGAGTGACAAAGCACTCAAAACATTCAAAGGCAAACAATGCAAAAAAACAATCCAAATATCTTAAAGCTCATTCATAAAAAATGAATTATGAGATATATAAGCTGCAACATGAAGGGAAGTATCTAAGACTGACCATAATCAAATTTTTAAATTATAGACCAGTATTCCAGCACAGAAAGACAGTTGGAGAAACTGTTGGAAAAGAACTATGTTGGCTCAGAGCTCTATTAAAGTAACAACAATCAACTTCACAAGGTATGTTATAAAGTCATTTCTGCAAAACTCACCTAATAGAAATTCTACATATTTTCATCTCACATCACCTTCCTTCTGAGAAGACAACTCAGCATTATTAAATCTGAAGCTAATCCTTTTACCTCTGGACCTGCAGAACCCATGTCTGTCCATTCATTCATCCAGTTTTCCCACTGGTTGCAGTAGAAAACTAACTAATGATATGTCATCTCTCAGATTCTTTTGATTCTCCTGGACATGGAAACCAGGCCATCTTGTTCCCACCAGCACAACAGTAGGATGAAGATGATAAACAGGCCTCTTTTTTCACCACAAAACCAATGGTCTACATTAGAATTTAAATACTTAATAGCTATGATATATAAACTCTCTTCTAATTTTAACCCTTAATTGCATGAATTTCCACATCTCTATGTGTTTTAAGTGAAGATGTTAAGACACTCTTACCACTGAGGAGTGTGATCCACACACCCAGAGGGACAAGAATGTGGACTGGACGTGGCTGGATTGAAGACGGGAGCAGAGGCTGAGAGGAGGGGAAGAGTGGGCAGGGGCTGGGGTAACAACACAACCCACTTTACTTTTCTATGAAAAACTCTCTATAAAGTTTTTTTTTAAAGATTCTCTTACCAATGACAGAAGAGAGAAATCATGGAGTTTTGTCATCCAAATCAAAGATTTAAATTTCCATCATGATGTTTGGAGAACATAAGTGCAGAGCTTTGTAAGGTCAACGAGGAGGAAGGAAGGCGTGAGAGACACGTGGCTCAACAAGAGCACTGTCTTTGCTTCAGGGTCAGGGGATCTCAGGGGCACCTACAGTGAAGAATGGCAGCTGAGTATCCGCGTACAGACTGGCACCATGGTGAGGAAGAACACAGAAGGGGCAAAGGCAATGAAGGGAATTTGACTGACTGCTGCTAGCGCATGGTTAAGCAAGGAGGGCATGTGATACATTAACAGAAATAGCACGTGCCAGATCTGTGTCTGCCGCATAAAGGAGATTGGGGACATGAATCAAAGAAAGCAAGTTGTCTCGCTGCAGAGAATTGCTCCCACCTGACAGAAGCTACCAACAGGCTGTTTTATAAAGTCTCCACTCTGAGCGAATGTGGTGTTCTCAGAATGCGCCACATCAGCCAGTTTTGACTTATCTCCCTAGACCCTCTAGATCTCCACCATGATGACGTTCTTTCATTCTTGCCCTCCCCACCCTGTGCTCCTCTACTTCCTTGGTAATTCTTTAACAAAGTCTGAACACCATAAAATGTAGAATCTTCCTTTGTTCAGGGTGTCTCTGCACATTTCCCATCACATTCTGTCTATGGAAACTCTCTCCTTTTCTCTCTGACTTAAAGCTTTCTCTTCTGTTCTAACATTCTCCCACTTTAAGACTAAACTGTGGTTTCCTGGCCACCCAGCTGTCGGCTCTGATAAATTCTTGTTTCTCAAGCCTTTGTTAGCATCTCTTTCTCAATGGACCTTCATATCAATCTTGTACATTGTCATAGAGTTACTGTCTGTTCCTTTCTCCTATGGACCTAATACCACAAACTGTGGTTTCCTGGCCACCCAGCTGTCGGCTCTGATAAATTCTTGTTTCTCAAGCCTTTGTTAGCATCTCTTTCTCAATGGACCTTCATATCAATCTTGTACATTGTCATAGAGTTACTGTCTGTTCCTTTCTCCTATGGACCTAATACCACAAACTTCTACTGTTTAACCCAAATGGAGGAGTCTTAACGAAAGTGTGTTGACTAACAAGTTCTACATAAACAGTAATTATAATAAAGCAGAGAGACCACACCTAGGTGGAATAGACTGTAAAAAAAAATAAGAAAAGATAGACCATCTGTTAATAACGAATCAAACCAATAATAAATCAAATATCAGGTGCTTGCTTCTCAGAACCAGCAGATACATGCAGAGAAACCCATGAGCACCCAGAACTGAGAACTGGCTCATCATGAGTGCTTAGGAGTAAAACAAACAGAAAAGCTCCTGAAGGCTTTAGCAAATCCCAGCTGTAGTAATTGTCAAGTTATCCTGTGTTGACGTCCAGAAATTGAATCTGGTGAGAATCATGCTTCCCTCTGCAACAAGTTTAGTTTCACTCTAAACACGGAACTCTTCGAACTCTGATTTCTGAGTCAAGGACTAGCTTTTATGCTTCATAATGAGCAAGTTTAAAGGCACCTGAGTTTATGCTAACTGAGTTGGGGAGAGATGCCTGAGTAGTTACAGGATTTGACTGATCCTGAAAAGGAACAAATCACTAGATGGTGCCTGGAATTCAGTCTCATTGTCTTTCAGGCATGGTTGGGCAAACAGAAGATTAAACATGAATGCAGAGATTCGGAGCATATTCCAGTGGATGGCACATCCAGATGTTAGGAAGGTATTGTCTCCACAGAAGACACAACAGTTCAAGTCCTAATTCTATACATGTTTTTTTATTAGACTATTCTCAGATGGTAGTGTTTATGAACCAGTATACATGCATAAACTGCCTTCTTGAGTTCTTCTAGCCTTTAATGAATATTAGAGGGGATATAGGACCTACAAGTCATAACTGATCCACTGGACCATGGGGGAGCCCTGGTTACCAGTGTTGTCCAAACTGGGCTCATGTGCACAACCCCTAGAAGATAATGTGACTGAGTGATAAGCTGAATTGTGAAGCACCCAGTGTCCAGAGACAAGAGAATTGGTTATGGCTGATTTGCCCATGGATTATACAGGTGTCTGGGAGCATCATGCAAGTCCTTGATGACAGCTAGCAAAGCAAAATGACATAAGTCCTACTACTACAAGGAGTGAATTCTGCAAGAAATCTCAAATAACTCAAAAAATGGGTTTTCCCTTGACCTTCTACAGAAAGCCAGTCTCTTACACATAACTAATTTAATAAATATAGCTGGATATTTTAGGGCAAATACCCACTTCTGACACCTCCAAGAAAGTAGGCTCAGTCCCACTCATCCTAGCACACCAGTTAAGGAAAAGAAGGAAAATGTTGAAAAGCAGAGTGAGATTTATTCAATGTCATTACTGAGGGAAGAGGAACAAACAGAAAGGTCTGTGACTCCAAGCCACTTAGGTTTAGGCACAGGAAGAACTGTGACAAGGCATAGTCAAGTATGCATAATTAAGCAGCCCTGGTCCAGAGTGGTCTCATCCATCATTGTCTCAGCTTCCCTTCCTGCACTGTGCTCAGAAGTCTTTTCTTCAGGGAACTGCAAGATGGTCCTCAAGAGATAGTGACTTCTGTTAGTGAAGCTTTGCCCTTGGGTAATCGCCCTCATCTGGGAATGGTCTGTCCTCTGAGGTTTGGCTCTGCTTTCTTTCCAAGGTGACTGCAGGTTTAGAAAAATTATTGATCTTTCAGCCATCAGTCTTCAAAGGGGAACAGAACAGGTTATGCAAGAAAATTAGAACTAAAGTTGAGCTAAAAGTAAAGGAAAAAACCACAAAAAGCAGAGATGCCAGGATTTTTGTCTTGCTTTAAGTTATTTTGGGCACCAATTCAAGAAGCCAATACTTGTTAGCAAGAACAGCTTTTAAGTATCTATTTCAATAGTACTTTAACAATTGGAGCTGATAACAGGTGGATAAGATTTGAGATTTTGAAATAATACTACAAGAAAATGAGGGTTTTAGGAAATTTGAGCTAGAGTGAATGAATTCTTGTTTGGAAAGGGCATGAATTTGGGGACCAGAAGGAAGATTGTGATAGACAGAAATCCAAAGATGATTTTTCTTTCTAAAGTTACAGTTTTATAAATATTAAATCATGTACTTTCAAGGGCATTGGTAGATAAAAACCAATTCCCAAGTCAGGTGATTTCAAATATGAGATGGCACTGATCCAGTTAGGCTATAGCCTGAAAAGCCAAGCATGTCCTATGGGAAAACAGAAGATATCAAGGTTTGAAGTGGAAGAGGTTGACACCCTTGCTGGTTTGCAGATGAAGGGAGCACAGAAGGGCCCAAAGTATCCTGAGACATTGAGACAGAAGCCAAAGCCAGGAGCCAAGGGTGGAAGAATGGTGAACTCAGTCTCCAGCTGCATGTCGTCCATTCTCTCACTGAGAGGCCAAGCCTAGACTGTTCAATGAAACACCAAAAAGAAACTCACTAATCCAGGAATCTCTGAGCTATTTTAGTACATGTATGCATTGTGTCCAGTGGAAGTTCAGCTGTAAGGAATGATTTCAATAGTTTTGCATAGGTGTGTAGTAGGGTAAATAATTTTTCCTTTGATTCATTTATATAATAAATACTAATTTCTTTATATTTAAAAAAATAAGAAGTGGGCTGCAGAGATGGCTCAGGGGTTAAGACTCTGCCTTCCAGAAGGTCCTGAGTTCAGATTCCACGTTCCACATAAAAAATACCAGGCAAAATGGCAGTTGGCCCTGTGGGCAGAGCCTGGGAAATCCCAGAGTGAAGCAAGAAGGAGATAGAAGCAATCCAGGATGATTCACAAAGTCAGTCTTAGTTCTCCAGAAGGACACATATGCCCTCTGATACACATACACACACATACACACACACACACACACACACGCACACACGCACGCACACACGCACGCACACACACACTAAATAGTTAAAAAATAACAAAAAGCAAATTGCTCATTCATCAATTGATTGGCAACTACTGAAAGATTTCTTTCCTATGTGAAAATCTTATATATACCAGTAAATAAAAAGGTTTCAAATACTTTACCATGTGTATCGGTGAATAGGAAACTAGAAACTAGTAAATTACACTTTAATGAAAAGTTGAAAATGTTGAAAACTATTCCTACTTCTATTTCCCTACCTCTAAATTGAGAAAAATAGGATATGCCTATAGAGGTATGCGATGTGATAATGGAATAGGTTGTGTTTTATGAAGGGATTGTAAAACCCATGAAAAGTTGCCCACAGCCAAAAGGAAATTAGGCCAAGCATAAAAAGCATATAGCCAGTGGAAAATAAGAATTTTAATAAAATTGAAAATACAACCCATCTCCCACTTTTATACTTCTTCAGGCTACCAATGTTCTTTCTCAGCCATGTTTCATTGTTATAACATTGATAAGTAGGAGGAAAGCAGATAGTTTCGAGAGCTGGCAAAATAGTTTTGGATGTCGAGCCATCTGAAAGCTAATATGGTAAGAGAAATTCAGTTGTAGCACTAAACTCAGCTGTCATGGGAATGTTGTAATGAATTATGTAAGTAAAAATGAGCAGTATTTTATAGGAGAGTGTTAGGAGGAAATGATTATTAGGTTTTAGATAGAAAAAATAACTGTGAGAGCTCTAACTCGGCCTTTCAATCACAGACTAGCTGTGGAAAAAGTAATCCTAACTACCGTGTCCAAAAAAAAAAATGGATAATCTGAAAATTGAGTTTCTTCCTCCTGATGTTACCTCTTCATGTATTCTACCAGGTAGAATTAATTAGCAAAGGAGTTCAAATAGCCTAATGGATAAAAGCAATAGTCTTATGAAAATGCATTGAATTACTCCTGCTGCCAAGATTACTATCAAAATAAGCTGGGGTAAAATGCCAACGCTTTCCAGAAGTGTGGCCTTAGCTTCTGTTTCTAATAAAACAAGGCAGAAAGAGGTCAAATGAGCTGAAGGGCTGCTTCAACTGGACCAGGAGTTCTCCAAAGGCATGGTGAAGTGATGGAGCAACGTGCACAGCTGTCACGGGATGGTGAAGACCGACTCCCAGGACTCTAAGGAATTAAGAAAAAATATAGAAAAACCCATTTTTTTATTATTTATTCAACTGCGCATGTGCGTGTGTATGTGTGCGCGCGCGCGTGTGTGTGTGTGTGTGTGTGTGTGTGTGTCTGTGTGTGTGTGTCTGTGTGTGTGTGTGCATGTGTCTGTGTAGAACCACGGACCAATTCAGGAACCACCATGGACGCCTCCACCTCCTTCTGCCCCGGGATTCACAGGCTCCGCCCTACCAGGACCAGAAACGCAGGCCGCCCCCGCTTCCGCCTGGCGTCTATACGTGGGATCTAGGATCCAAACTCAGGACCTTCCGCCTGCAAGGCCGAGGCTTAACCCCTAAGCCACCTCTCCAGCCCCAGGAAAAACCCATTTTTATGAACATTCTTCCCTTATGTTGTAAGGTAATTAAATACAAAGACTTGTGATCACAAGTCTGCACTAGTAAAACACATTAAAGACTGGGATATAAGGAACGAAATTGCTTATATATAAAGAAAGAAATTAAAACTTAATAATGTTTAAATCTTCCCGGTTAAATGCAGAGTTTCACCCACAGCATAACAAGTGAGCTACAAAATCATTGCAAGTAACTTCCAAGGATGGTGGCAATTGTTATAAATATCATGTGAAAACACAATTGTGAACCAAGATGAATCTGATCCTTCAGAGAGGCTGACGTCCCAGGAAAAAGCAAATCTCTCCTTTCTGTCTCTCTCTCTCTCTCTCTCTCTCTCTCTCTCTCTCTCTCTCTCTCTCTCTCTCTGTCTCCTCTTCATCAGATGAGGTTGCCTGAAGCTTTAACAATTTCACTAATCATTACAAAAAACTTTGTGCATGCATTCGTATATACTTTCATAGGCAGTCTTGTATGCAAATTCAGTCAAATGTGGAGTTTCAAGCTTACAAAGGAAGTCCATTTGATTTGGGATTGCAAATAGAAAGCAATCTGTTTTAAGAGCATGAGGCAGAACCTTTGAGGATGAACGTGAATCTGTATAAATTTCAATGGCCCCTGACCTAGAATGGAAGGAATGAACTCATTTTTTGTCCATGACAACTTAAAATTTTAATTCAAATCAGAAAAGAAGAATAAAGCAAAAGAAAGAAAACCAGGATTGAAAGATTTCTCAACCTCTCAAACCTGAGTGTGACCCTGAAACCCCACATTGTGTAAGGGAGAACCAACTTCCAAAAGTTACCTCTTGTCTCCACAAGTGCACTGTGGAATATGGGCTCGAGGAAGGAAGGGAAGGAGGGAGGGGAAGGAGGGAGGGAGGGAGGGAGGAGGAAGGATGGAGAGAGGGACAGAGGGAAGGAGGAAGGGAGAGAGGCAGGGAGGAAATCAGGAAGGAAGGAAAGGACAGAGGGGGAAGGAAGGAGGAAGGAAGGAAGGAAGGAAGGAAGGAAGGAAGGAAGGAAGGAAGGAAGGAAGGAAGGAAGGAAGGAAGGAAAGAGGGAGGAGGGAGGAGAGAGAGAGAGAAGAGGGAGAGAGAGAGGGGGAGCGGGAGGAGGGAGGGGGAGAGAGAGAGAGGGGAGAGGAGAGAGGAGTGAGAGAGGAGGAGAGGGGAGGAGAGGAGGAGAGGGGGAGGGGAGGACAGGGAGGCGAGAGGGAGAGAGGGAGAGAAGGAGAGAGGGAGAGAGGGGAGATAGGAAGGAGAAGGAAAGGATGGAGGGGGGAAAGGAAGGGAAGGAAGGAAGGAAGGAAGGAAGGAAGGAAGGAAGGAAGGAAGGAAGGAAGGAAGGAAGGAAGGAAGGAAGGAGGAAAGGACGGGAGGAGAGGGAGGGACGAAGGGAGGGAGGGAAGGATGGAGGAAGGGAGGGAGGGAAGGATGGAGGAAGGGAGGGAGGGAGACAGGGAGGGAGGGAGAGAGGGAAGTTGGGAGGAGGAAGGAGGGAGGGAGAGAGGGAAGGAAGAAATCAGGAAGGAAGGAAAGGACAGAAGGGGGAAGGGAGGAAGGGAGAAAGGGAGAGAGAGAGGGAGGGAGGGGGAGCGAAGGAGGGAGGGGAGAGAGGGAAGAGCAAGAAAATTATAGGCATCTGAATATAAGGAAACAACCCCAATAAAATACTGTAAGGAAATCCAACTAAAATTCTGCATTCAGTGAAAATTGTGTTCACCAGTTCAAATTAGGGATGAAGTAAAGATACTTAGAAATGAATAATAATAATGCAAAACCAAAAAACAGAGAAGGATCCAGAGAAGGTTCCCATGTTTCATGGGAGCCAGAAAATATGACAGCAGGTGTGAGTTCCAGAGTGTGGCTATTTTAATGCCTCCCTTGGAATCTTGGGCAGCATTTCCTTACTCTGACTGACACAGGAAAGAAAACCTTCCGCAAAAGCAGTATGTAAATAAGTGGTTAAAAGCATGGAAAATTAAAATTGGAATCCCTACTGAGTGAAGAAGGATATATCTTGCACAAGAAATCTGCAGGAATTTCTCCTCCCTGGCCCCTTGTTGCTCTTGTCTGCAGATTTCAGCTGCTCCCACGGCCCAGTCCTCCTGTTTCCCCTGTTCTAGGGGATATCTTTCCCCTAGAATAGTGACATCCTAGCTGGTGTCCAGCAAATCATTGTTTCCTGTGCTTTGTTTCTCAGTTGTTTCTAATTAAACTCATGTTTGGACCTTGTTACACTATTTCAGCAAGAGTATCTTAAGACCCTCTTGATCTTATTAATCCAAAGCAACATCATATTTAAAATCTGAAAACCAAATATCCAAAATATAATTTGATTCTGACCACAACAATTCTCTCCCTAGAAACCATTCCTAACTGTAGCAACTTTGCCAAGTAATTTACTAAAGTACTCTGAAACTGCCTTTCCCACTTGAAAGTGTAGATTTAGTTATGCACATTCACTTGTGGGGGAAATGAGCAATAAATTACCCAAAATTGTTTCCTAATGTTACACTGAATTCTTTCTCTTAAATCTAAATCTCTTCCCATGATCATCTTCTTTACGAATCATGCAATTAAGACAGATTTTTGTCAATAAACCATTCTGAATCTCCACATTCTTTATTATATTCTACACTAAATATTATCATCTCTAAATAAATCTTTTAGGCTTTATATAACTCTCCATCCGGAAAACTAAGTGGTCTCTAGATATATTTTAAAAATCCACTCACGAATTCCTGCTCTGCTAGAATCAGAGATTCCAGGGTTCCATATTTATATAATACTATGACCAGCCACACAGCACAACTTTTAATTCTACTTCATAAATGGAATTCCTTCCAGGCAAGGGAGATTGATCAGTGGGTAAAATCCCTTACAATGAAAACTGAAAACAACAACAAACCATAATTCAAAATACCAAAGACCCTATATTATCCACTTGGGACCAGATTAGCCAAATCTCTCCCCATCCTAAAGCTCAGAGAACCTTGCAGAAAAGGGGACAGCAGGATTGTAAGAGCCTAAAGGTGGGAAGGACCAACGATATGCAAGACACTCCACACAAGTCAGGGCTGCAGCAGCCAGAATTGGGCTTTGCCTGACCTACACAATGGCTGACATGTCAACAACCCCACAAGGTCTAGCATAGATCTCCAGGCAGTAAGATCCTTACAGGAAAGTGATTAAACAGTCATAATAAAAGAGTTCCCATACTAATGGGAGACAAGGTCCTCCTACGTATATAATTCAATATGGTCTTAAATTTGCCATGGGACTCAGGCTGGTCTTTACTCTGAATCTTCTGACTGCTGCGGTTACAAGCATATGTCACCAGGCTGGCTAATGAATGCATATTTTAGCTCATCTCATTTTTAAACTTAATGTAAGTCTCCTGGGAAAAATGATTAAAAACTAATTGTTCTCTCTCTTTCAGGATAATAGTCACATTAAGTAAGATATAAAAAAAAGAATATTAATCCTATAAAGATTGTGAAAGTTTACTGAGGCAGTATTTATCCAAGTTCTTGGATAAATACACTAAATTTAGCTTGCAGAAAGAAGAAAGCAACCAACCAGGGTGAAGAAGTAGGTCACACAATGGCAGATGGCATCAAGGTTTGGTTAGAAATGAGGCAAAAACATTTGATGCTTGAAAAGTGGTTAGGAGACAGGGTCATTCAGGAGACAGAAAACTGAAACAGGTAAATTAAGAAAATACCATGAGAGGTCCAACCTGTAAAATCATGGAGCTTCCAAATTCTTATCAATTGGTCAGAAAAAAATGTGGTTATGTGAGTTCAGGTTAGATTTCATCTTCAAAACAATGACAGGGACTGCAGGTGATTGAGCCTTTGACTCATAAGCAGAAGTGAGTTGAGATACCAGCTCCTGTGTAAAAAGGCCAGTAAAAATAGCAGCACTTCCAGTCCTAGAAGGAGGTATAAGGATCCAGGATGGTTTCCAAAGTCACACTTGGGGCCCTACAGGCACACACAGGGTCTACACACACACACACACACACACACACACACACACACACACACACACACACACATCAGGATCTATACCCATGTCAACAATAAATATGATAGCATATAAAACCACATGAAAGTCACTATTAGGAAAGCAATGAAATAACAGAGTTGAAATGTATTTGGGGGCCAGGAAAAATCCAGACAACATGGATGGTTAAAGAGAGGCATTTGGAGGAATAGGTTGTATTTCAAATTAGAAGGTTATGACTGAATGAAGGTCTCAGCATACAGTTGAAAAGAGGGCCCAGAGACTTCATTTCAGAATTCAGAGACCAAATATTGACATTATTAATGAAACCAGAAAGCAGGAAAGGAGACCATATCAAAGGGAAAGAGTAGAAATATCTTTTGGACAGGTCATGTGTTTGGAGGCCTTGGAACCCAGAGGTTACTGAATGGATGACCATTCAGAGAATATAAAGGTGACCCTGAAATGGACCTTCAAAAGAGTATGCCAGTAGAAGAAGGTGTATTTTTCTTTTAACAAACAACATAATGGGTCTCACTGAAGCATTTTTATACCTTATCTGTCTTTGTGATCCTTCTTTCTCATCTCACTTGCCCCTTTTGCTCTCCTTACAACATATTTCCACTTGGAAATTACGTGTTTTCCGTTATCATCTTTTCTCTTTACTCCACTATTAGAGATCACTTTTCTCCTTATTTCTATCCTTCTGATTTTTTCTATAAGAATTTCTTCTACTGAATCACGCTCACTATTAAAGAATCATTACCTTTCTTTTAACAAGAAATTTATCTTATGCTCACACGGTTTAACAGTTACTTTTAACTATTGCTGTGAGAGAATTCAAAGTCAATCAACTTAAGGCAGAAAGGGAGATTTATTCAGTTTATGGTTCCAGAGGGAGATAGTCTTTCATGGTGGAAGCAACATGGCTGGTGGCTAAAGCTGGAAGCAGGTTAAGTCATTGCAGACATCCAGAGGGCTACAGGATGATGGCTGAAGGTTGGAGGATTAATTCTTCTTAGTCTTCTGTTTTGTGGTTCCTTTTATCTGGTCCACTACTAGGAGGTTCCAATCATATCTAGGGAGGTTCCAGTTGGATCTAGGGCTGGTCTTTGTATTGTAACTTTATTTATCTAGATAATCTCTTCAGGTGCTCTTAGCTCATCTTAGTTAATGCCAGGTATGCTCCAGAAGATTAACTATCACACATGGATAGACTTTGGAGAGATGCCTCAGTGAGATAAACTTCTTGTTAAAAGAAAAGGTAATGATTCTTTAATAGTGAGCAACATGACATAAATTAGGATCCTCAGGAGCCACATAAAAGTCGGGCATGGTTTTGCTTGCCTGTAATCCCAGAGCTGGAGAGGCAGAGATGGAAAGATCTTCAGAGACAGCTGGTCAGCCAGTCTAGATGAACTAGGAAGCTCCAGATTCAGTAGGAGACATTGTCTCAGAGTTTAAGTCAGAAATCGCCAGCACAATGGCACTGAAGATAAAGACACATGTAAGGCAGACGTCTATGAACTGAGTTCTAGCCCGCATGGTGGAAAAAGAAAACCAACTCCATAAAGTTGTTGTCCTCTGACCTCCATATGTATGCTCTCTCTCTCTCTCTCTCTCTCTCTCTCTCTCTCTCTCTCTCTCTCTCACACACACACACACACACACACACTATATAATGATGTGCAAAATTTGAAAATAGAATGTGATAAAAGATTGAAGATGCTGACCACTGGCCATCTTGCACAGATTCACACATGAGCCCATGTACACTCAACCCCCATCTCTCTCTCTCTCTCTGTATCTCTCTTTAAATAACAACAGTCCAAGCTATATACAATTCCATAAATGAGAGAAATGAAGTATTAGAAAATTCTTCAGTAACAAATGCACATCAGTAGTGTTTCTGTCCACTTACTCACTTCCAATGTCCCAAAGTATTTTTCTTATCTTGAAATGCACTTCTTAAAAATACTGTGTAGGTCTATGGCTGTGGCTTTGTGGATGTGGCTCACTGAAAGACACTTTCTTAGCATGCTCCAGAACATTGATTAGAAGCTCAAGAGTACAATATGAGATACTACTTGCTAGATGAAAAATAGATAATAAAAAAACAGAATAATGAAACTGAAGGTGCCTCACAGTGTAAACTAAAATAAAGCAAGTAAAATGTTAACCTTGAATGAAATGATGATAATCTTGCTCATAATAAAAATAAGATCAACTGAACACTTGAGCATCAAAGCATAACCTCAAATACACCGAAAATACAAGGCACCTTTTATTTATTAGATATCTAAAGTAAAAGTGCCTAATGTAGCATATCATGAAAAGATTATTTGTTGGAAAGAAATGAAAGTCTCTGTGTTGGAGAAGAGAGGTTAAATGATGCAATAAAAAATCACCACTGAAGCAGGAAAAATCTGCCTTAAATTGAATCATCCAGAGAAAAGTACACATTTCTGTAACAACTTAACTTCCAGCATCCTGTCTAATGCATACATATATAAAGTAAGTTTTGGCATTCAGACAGTGGCCCAGATGTTTCTTTGTGATGTACAATTACACTTTGTTCACTTTTAATTTGTATTCAGAAATATAATTTACGTTTTTTAAAAGTTCATAAAATAGTCTGATCTATGATATTGCTGGAGCATGAACCGTGTCAGGCATGTCTAATCAAAAGCAAATTAGACAAAACACAGTGGCCCACACCAGTGGAAAGATTTGGAAATAGGAGGGAGCTTGGGAGGGGAGTGGAAGGGAGATAAGCAGAAATGGAGGGGGATGGAATTGGTGATTAAGAAGTGAAAACATCTCGAGGGAGTTCCCTACCCTTTCACCTATGGTTTTTATAGTCTCTGGCCTGATATCAAAGTCCTCAATCCATTTGGAATTAAGTCTTGTACATGGTGACAAGTACGGGTCCAGCTTTAATCTTCTGCATGTGGAGATCCAGTTTTGCCAGCACCATTTGTTGAAGATGCTGTTCTTTTTCCATTGGATTCTTTGGGCCCCTTTGTCAAAGACCAAATGGCTGAAATTTTGTGGGCTTATGTCTGGGTCTTCAACCCTTATCCATTGATCTGTGTGTCTATTTTGGAGCCAGTACCAGGCTGTTTTTACAACTATGGATTTGTAGTATAGATTAAAGTTTGGTATGGTGATACCTCCAGCCGTGTTTTTGTTACTCAGGATTGTTTTGGCTATCCTGGGTCTTTTGTGCCTCCATATGAATTTTGAAATTGTTTGGTCAACTTCTTTGAAGAATTGCTTTGGGATTTTAATTGGTATAGCATTGAATTTGTATATTGCCTTTGGTAGGATGGTCATTTTTACGATGTTGATTCTGCCAATACAGGAACATGGGAGGTCTTTCCACCTTCTGGTGTCTTCTGCAATTTCTTTCTTTAAGGTTTTAAAGTTTTCATTGTAAAGGTCTTTTACCTCCTTGGTTAGGTTTATTGGGCTAGGCCAGCAGTTCCTAAACAGACATCCAATGGCACAGTCATTGCTACCAACTCTCAATAGTTGGGATCTGGTGAAATGAAAGAGCTTCTGTTCACATAAAGAGATTATAACATGAGCTCAAAGGCAACCCACAGAATGGGAGAAAATCTTCACTAACCACATATCTGATAGAGCTCGATTATCCAGAGTGCACAAAGAACTTAGAAAACTAAACACCAAGGAAACCAATGGCCCAATTAAAAAATGGGCCTTGGAACTTAAAAGAAACTTTACCAAGGATGAAATTAAAATGTCTAACAAATATCTTAAAAAATGTTCCATTTGGCTTTTTCGCCCCACCCCCCGCTCCGCCGGTCCGGACGCGTAGGCGAGATCCAGCCGGGCCTCAACGCGCGCTCTAGGACCCCAGGTCAGCCCACGGGGACCCGGCTCCGACTCCCGCCATCCAGCCGGAGCCGCGCGGGGGCCCAGGGAACGAGGAGCACCTCCCCCTGCGCCCATCCTCCCTTTTCGCCCCACCCCGCTCCGCCAGTCGGGACACGCACGCGGTCCACCCGGGCCTCACCCCGCTCCCTAGGTAAGTCCCCGTTCAGGCCCCGCCCACCAGTACCCCAGGCCAAATAATTCAGTTTAGTGAAATTGAGAGATCTTAAGAGTTAAAATGACAATGCCAAAGTCAAAGTGCAAATCCATGAGAAGCAACACTCAAGTAAACAAATCTCCCACTGAAGAAATTAATCCCATAATGTTAGACTCCAAAAAGAACAAACCCGCGGAAAAAGGCCAAGAAAGCCTGACCCAGGATAACGACTTTCAAAATATGATCATTACCATGTTCAATACTATGAAAGAGGAAATCCGGGAGGAATTACATAATCGAATCAATCGCTTTGAAGAGGAACACAACAGACATCTGGAGGAGTTGAGAAAAACAGTGCAAGAAACAAAAAGCGGCATAGAACAGTTAAAACAAACTCAAGCAGAGTTTAAAACTGAGCTAAAAGACAAGTTATCTTCAACCCAGAACGCCACAGAGAGTCTTATCAACAGAACTAATGAAGCAGAAAACAGAATTTCAGACCTTGAAGATAAAGTGGGAGTACTAGCCAGCTCAATGGAAGAGGTTGTTAAAGCCAAAAAGATACTTGAGAGAAATATCCAAGAGATATGGGACACCCTGAAGAAGCCTAACATGCGTATTCATGGAATACCGGAGCAAGAATCTCAAAATACCACCCCTGAGGAAATTTTTCAAACGATCATCAAGGAAAACTTTCCTCATCTAAAGAAAGAGAGGCCCATTCATATACAAGAGGCATTCCGCACCCCAAACAGATACGACCAAACTAGAAGCACACCGCGGCAAATAATAGTTAAAACACTCCACATTCAAGATAAAGAACTGGTGCTGAGAGCTTCAAGGGAGAAAAAACAAGTCACTTTTAAAGGCAAACCTATTAAAATAACAAATGACTTCTCAGTCGAAACAGTAAAAGCAAGAAGAGCTTGGAGAGACATACTTCAAGTATTGAATGAGCAAAAATGTCAACCCAGGCTGATTTACCCTGCAAAACTATCAGTCATGATCGAGGGAGAAAGAAAAATTTTCCAGCACAAAGACAACTTGAAGGGATACATGGCCACCAAACCAGGCCTTCAAAAACTGCTAGAAATGATACTCAAGCGTGAAGAAAAAAACAGGCATATCCAGGAGAACAGAAGGCAAATATAACACCATTAAAAGCGAAGCAATATACTTATAAAAGCTACTAAACATAATAAATGTCTGGAATTAACAATAGTTTCTCCATTATAACACTAAATGTTAATGGACTTAATTCACCGATCAAGAGACACAGATTACAAACTTGGATTAAAAATCACAATCCATCAATCTGCTGCCTGCAGGAAACCCATCTCACCACAAAAGATAGGCACGCTCTAAAAATAAAAGGCTGGTCAACAATTCTACAAGCAAATGGAAGCAGAAAACAGGCAGGGGTAGCCATTATGCTATCAGACAAAGTGGATTTCAAACCAAAAAAAATTATAAGAGACACGGATGGATACTACATTTTAGTCACAGGTACAATTCACCAGGAAGACTTCACAATACTGAACATATATGCACCCAATACGGGCCCCTCCACATTCATTAAGAAAACCCTACAGCGTCTAAAGCAAGAAATCAACCCCCAAACGATAATTCTTGGGACTTCAACACCGCCCTCTCTACATGGGATAGATCAACAGGTCAAAAGCTTAACAGAGACACTTTGGAACTTAATCAAACCCTGAAAGAAATGGACCTCACAGATCTCTATCGAACTTTTCACCCACGCACCAAAGAATACACATTTTTCTCAGCAGCACACGGAACTTTCTCCAAAATAGATCACATATTGGGCCACAAAATGAATCTACACATGTACAAGAAAGTTGAAATTCTAACCTGTGCCCTATCAGACCACCACGGCCTAAAGCTGGACATCCACAACACATCAAACAAGAGAAAATACACTAACTCCTGGAAACTTAACACTATGATGCTGAATGAGAACTGGATTCAGGAAGAAATTAAAAAGGAAATTCAAGATTTCCTGAAAGTGAATGATAACGAAAATACAACTTACCAAAATCTCTGGGACACAATGAAAGCTGTTCTAAGAGGTAAGTTCATAGCTCTTAATGCCCACATCAAAAAAATGGAAACATCAGAAATAAACAACTTAACAATGCAGCTTAAAGCTTTAGAGAAACTAGAGCAATCTGATCCCAAAAGCAGTAGAAGAGAAGAGATTAGCAAAATAAGGGGAGAAATATCTGAAATCGAGACTAAGAAAACGATAGAAAAAATCAACAAATCGAAAAGCTGGTTCTTTGAAAAAATCAACAAGATTGATACACCCCTAGCTAAACTAACCAAAAGCAAGAGAGAGAAAACCCAAATTAACAAAATTAGAAATGAACATGGAGTTATCACTACGGATACCCAAGAAATCCAGAGAATTATAACATCATATTTCAAAAACTTATACTCTGTGAAGTTTGACAACACAAAAGAGATGGATGAATTTCTAAGTAAACACAACTTACCTAAATTGAATCAGGAAGTTGTGAATTACTTAAATAGTCCCATAACATATAAGGAAATTGAGGAAGTAATCTCGAATCTTCCCACCAAAAAATGTCCTGGACCAGATGAATTCAGCACAGAGTTCTACAAGACATTTAAGGAGTTAATAACACCAATACTCCTTAAACTGTTCCACCAAATAGCAAAGGAAGGAACACTACCAAATTCCTTCTATGAAGCTAATATCGTTTTAATCCCAAAACCTAATAAAGATTCACTTAAAAAAGAAAACTATAGGCCGATCTCCCTGATGAACACAGATGCAAAGATTCTCAACAAAGTCTTAGCAAATCGGATTCAAAAACATATTAAAAAGATCATTCATGGGGACCAAGTAGGCTTCATCCCCGGCACACAAGGTTGGTTCAACATACGCAAATCAATAAATGTAATTCATCATGTAAACCAGTCCAAAGTCCAAGACCACATGATACTCTCGATAGATGCAGAAAAAGCTTTTGACAAGATCCAACAGCCTTTTATGATCAAAACGCTAGAGACAGTAGGAATGGAAGGAACTTTTATCAATATAATAAAAGCTGTATACAACAAGCCCACAGCAAGGATTATGCTCAATGGGGAACAATTGGAAGCATTCCCACTTCGATCAGGAACAAGACAAGGCTGTCCACTCTCACCACTTCTATTCAATATTGTACTTGAAGTCTTAGCCGAAGCCATAAGACAAGAAAGGGACATAAGAGGGATTCAAATTGGCAAGGAAGAAGTCAAGCTATCTCTATTTGCAGATGACATGATCTTATACCTGAGTGATCCCAAAAACTCCACCAGGAAGCTCCTGGAACTAATTGAGAAGTTCAGCAGGGTGGCAGGATACAAAATAAATGTGCAAAAATCAGAGGCCTTCCTATATGCCCAGAATGAAAGAAGTGAAAAAGCCTTGAGAGAAACCATGCCATTTACTATAACCCCTAAAAAAATGAAATACCTTGGTATAAACCTAACTAAGGAGGTAAAAGACCTTTACAATGAAAACTTTAAAACCCTAAAGAAAGAAATTACAGAAGACACCAGAAGGTGGAAAGACCTCCCTTGTTCCTGGATTGGCAGAATCAACATTGTAAAAATGACCATCCTACCAAAGGCAATATACAGATTCAATGCTATACCAATCAAAATCCCAAAGCAATTCTTCAAAGAAGTTGACCAAACAATCTCAAAGTTCATATGGAGGCACAAAAGACCCAGGATAGCAAAAACAATCCTGAGTAACAAAAACACAGCTGGAGGTATTACCATACCAAACCTAAGTCTATACTACAAATCCATAGTTATAAAGACAGCCTGGTACTGGCTCCAAAATAGACACACAGATCAATGGATAAGGATTGAAGACCCAGATATAAGCCCACAAAGTTACAGCCACTTGGTCTTTGACAAAGGGGCCCAAAGAATCCAATGGAAAAAGAACAGCATCTTCAACAAATGGTGTTGGCAAAACTGGATCTCCACATGCAGAAGATTAAAGCTGGACCCGTACTTGTCACCATGTACAAGACTTAATTCCAAATGGATCAAGGACCTTGATATCAGGCCAGAGACTTTAAAAGCCATAGTTGAAAGGATAGGGAACTCCCTCGAGCTGATTGGGCTAGGCCAACACTTCCTAAACAGACATCCAATGGCACAGTCACTGCTACCAACTCTCAACAGTTGGGATCTTGTGAAATTAAAGAGCTTCTGTTCAGATAAAGAGATTGTCGCACGAGCTCAAAGGCAACCCACAGAATGGGAGAAAATCTTCACTAACCACATATCTGACAGAGCTCTACTGTCCAGAGTGCACAAAGAACTTAGAAAATTAAACTCCAAGGAAAACACTGGCCCAATTAAAAAATGGGCCCTGGAACTTCAAAGAAACTTTACCAGGGATGAAATTAAAATGTCTAACAATTATCTTAAAAAATGCTCCACTTCCTTCGCCATCAGGGAAATGCAAATCAAAACTTCCCTGAGATATCATCTCACCCCGGTCAGGATGGCAAAAATCCACAGTACAAACAACGACAAATGCTGGAGAGGATGTGGGGAGAGGGGAACTCTCCTACATTGTTGGTGGGAATGCAGGCTCATACAGCCACTCTGGCGAGCCGTCTGGAGATTCTTAAAGAAATTAAAGATTGAAATGCCGTATGACCCTGCTATCCCACTTTTGGGAATAACCCCCCAAGCAGCAGAGGTTCGCCTCGATAGCACAAGCTCGACCATGTTCATAGCAGCACTGTTTACAATAGCAAAGTCATGGAATCAACCTAAATGTCCAACAGTTGACGAGTGGATAAGGAAACTGTGGTACATCTATACAATGGAGTACTACTCAGCCATCAAAAATGATGAATTACTGGAATTTGCTGGGAAATGGATGTCATTAGAAAGAATTATATTAAGTGAAGTATCCCAAACCCAGAAAATTAAGCGCCGTATGTACTCCCTAATAGGTGGCTCCTAGTACCAAACTCGCCCAGCCCACATTGGGACACTCAAAAGTAAACCTATGTAACACAGTAATTGCAAGGATTATGAACAAGAGAGATGGGTTAGGAGGGCCACACCAGAAACAAGGAGAGAGGAGACCATGTTACAGCAGAGAAAATAGGCCTCCATCAAGGTCTGCAAGTAAGTAATGAGAAACCTGGTTAAGTTCACAGACGTTCTTTCCTGATCTCACCAGAAGGGGAGGGCATATAGTCTAGCAGATAAAAAGTAATCATTGTGCAAATGGGTAATGGTCCCCGCCCTCAGTGAGGTTTCCTACTCTTATTACATCTACCCTTGAATGTGCTATTACAACAAGACTCCAGTTTAACAGCTTTTTGTCTCTGGCCAGGGGGTGACATACAGTGCCCAGCAGAATGGAGTGAAGGGAATTGCAGGAGCAGAAAAACTGCAAAAGAAAATCAACAAACCACAATCCAGAACTTCAGAGACTCTATATCAATCACATAGAACTAGGACAGCCTAATCTCTCCCCATCCTGGAGCTCAGGGACATTTGCGGAAGAGGGGGCGGTAAGATTGTAAGAGCAAAAGGATGGGAGGAGCAACGATTTGCAAGATTCTCAACAATAGTTGGGGCCAAAGCAATCATAATGGAACTTTGCATGCCCTGCGCAATGTCCAGCGCACTGTTGCCCTCATAAAGTCTAGCATCTGTTAAGGGCACCGAGACCCCTGGAGGCAAGGGATTGACAGCCATAGTAGTAATCTTATGATTAAGGGGAACAAGAGAAAGGGCTTATGGAAATGCCACTGGGTCCTTATATGTCATCGGAGAGGAGGACCCAGTGGAGAGTTAGGCGCACACAATAAAGGACTCTCTGGGAATTGGGGGGGAGACACTGGGGGAAGGGGAGGGGGGAGGGAGGGAACTGGTAAAAAATTTTAAAATGTATAATTAAATTTTTAATAAAAAAAAAAAAAATGTTCCATTTGCAAATCAAAACTTCCTAAGATATCATCTTAGGGTCAGGATGGCAAAAATTCACAATACAAACAACAAATGCTGGAGAGGATATCGAGAGAGGGGAACTCTACTACATTGCTGGTGGGAGTGCAGGCTCATACAGCCACTCTGGCGAGCCGTCTGGAAATTCTTAAAGAGATTAAAGATTGAAATGCCATATGACCCTGTGATTCCACTTTTGAGAATAGCCCCCCATACAGCAAAAATTCACCTCGATAGCACATGCACGACCATGTTCATAGCAGCACTGTTTACAATAGCAAAGTCATGGAATCAACCAAAATGTCCAACAGTTGACGAGTGGATAGGGAAAATGTGGTACATCTATACAATGGAGTACTACTCAGCCATCAAAAAATGATGAATTAATAGAATTTGCTGGGAAGTGGATGAAATTAGAAACAATTATACTGAGTGAAGTATCCCAAGCACAGAAAATTAAGCACCGTATGTACTCCCTAGTAGGTGGGTCCTAGTATGAAACCCACTTAGAGATACTCAAAGATAAATCTCTGTAATACCTACAGTAATTGCAAAGATTATGAACAGGAGGGATGGAGAAGGAGGGACACACCAGTAACAAGAATAGAGGGGACCATGTTATAGCAGAGCAAATAGGCCACCATCAAGGACTGCAAGTAAGTAATGAGATATCTGGTTAAGTTCACAGACTTTCCTTCCTGATCATTTCCAATGGGTGGGGTATGATATTACCAGAAGGGGAGGGCGTATAGTCTGGCAGATAGAAAGTAACCATTTCACAAATGGGCGATTGACCCCTCCCTCACTGTTGTTTCCTACTTTCATTACATCTATCTTTGAATATACTCTTATAACAAGACTCTAATTTAACAGGTTTTTATCTCTAGCCAGGGGGCGATATCCAATACCCATCAGGATGGATTGAAGGGCATTGCAGGAACAGCAAAACTGCAAAAGAAAATCAACAAACCATAATCCAGAACTTCAGAGACTCTATATCAACTACCCAGAATTAGGCCAGCCTAATCTCTCCCCATCCTGAAGCTCAGGGAAATTTGTGGAAGAGGGGTGGTAAGATTGTAATAGCACAAGGATGGAAGGAGTAATGATATGCAAGATATTCCACAGAAGTTAGGGTCGAAGCAATCATATTTGGACTTTGCATACCCTGCGCAATGTCCAACACACTACTGACCTCACAAAGTCTAGCATTTGCCAAAGGCACTAGGATCCTTGGAGGCAAGGGACTGACAGCCACAGTAGTGTTCCTATGCTTAACGGGAACACAGGAAAGGGTTCTGGGAAATGCCACTGGGTCCTTGCACCTCATCGGAGAGGAGGACCCAGAGGAGAGTTTGGCATGCTCATTAAAGGATGCTCCAGGGATGGGAGGGGGAGGTACTGGAGGTTGGGAAGAGAAGGGGGAGAGGGGGCGGTAAAGGGGCGTGGGGAGTGAAGGGAGGGAAGGGACTGATGTACCTGTTAAGTTTGTATGAGTAGAAACAAAAAAAATTAAAAAAAGAAATAAAAACATCATAAATTCACTAATTCATGAAGGAAACACTAAAAATAAAATATAAATTAAAAGTTCATAAAACACAGTTGTGATTCTGTAATTTAATCATAAATATTGCATCAAAGTCATCACTACCCTCTGTGGTTCTCAGTCGTTACTGCCTTCTGCCATGGATGGTGTTGGCCATACAAATGTTGTTGCTTGATAAATGTCTGTTGAGGTCTATTGCCTATTTTATTAGAACTGGTTTGGATATCTTTGGAAGCTTATGTGTTCTAAGTGTTAATCTTTGACAATATGCTTGGATTTTTATGTTTTAGAGAAGTTTTATGTGTATAACAAAGGTAAATAAAAAGGATAGAACATTTTCCCACACATACTCACAATCTTCCCTACATTCAACATAACATATTCTTCCATCCATGATCCTACACGGCTTCTCCAGGATCACCCACAGTCCATGGTTCACACTTGCTCTAGACATAATATTTTATATGTCTTGATGATAGCTGAGCTTGTGTCTCTATCATTACAGTAACTCTGTAGAGTAGTAACACAACCTAAAACTGTATCTTACTTTGCTTCCTTTGTAATAACCACCATCCACTAGATCTTTTTGCTGGTTCCCAGTGCTGATCTTTCTAGAATATTATAGAATTAGAATCCTACACTGTATAGTTGGGTTTTTTTTTATCAGATTGATCTCTCTCATTTAACAATGACAATTATGGGCCCCTATAATTAATTATTACTTTTAAGAGTGTCTTTATTTTTGATACTAAGGAAACCATTTGTCTGAATGGGCCACACTTAACCCATAAATTTTCTGAAAAACAAATTGATTACATCAGTTTTGGCAATTGTTCCTACAAGTTCACTACATTGATAACATCCCTACACAGGATTGAGAGTAGAATTAAGATTTCAATTCATACACACATACATATAACAAGGGTTTTATATATATACATGGTACATGGCAAAAAATTGCTCAGATTTGTAGGAAACTGTCTAACTGTCTTCCATATGTATTGTGTGAAGAAAGTGCCCAGCAATGGCAAAGTTTCACACTTGTTAGTATTTTGTGTAGTTGATGTTCTTAGTCTCAGCCATGTTAGCTGTCTTGAAGTGGGTTCAAGTTTATTTGTAGTTCACAATTCATTGATGAAATAATTTAGAAAATTTTTCATGTGCATCTTCCATTGAAATTCAAATTAATGGATTGTACAAGTTCTATAAACAAAAGATATAACTATAAAACTCTGTCTCCGTAAAGACAGACTTAAAAAAGAAAATCATAGGCCAATCTCTTTAATGAACACAGATGCAAAGATTCTTAACAAAATCTTAGCAAATCAGATTAAAAACATATCAAAAAGATTATTCAATACAATCGAGTAGGCTGTATCCCAGGCACACAAGGTTGGTTCAACATATGCAAATCAATAAATATAATCTATCATATAAACCAATCCAAAGTCCAAGACTACATGATACTCTTGATAGATGCAGAAAAGATTTTGACAAGATCCAACATCCTTTAATGATGTCATAACCCTAGAGACACTTGGGATGGAAGGAACTTATATCAACATAATAAAAGCTGTATACAACAAGCCAACAGCAAAGATTATACTCAATGGGGAAAAACTTGAAGCATTCCCAATTTGATCAGGAATTAGACAAGGCTGTCCACTCTCTGCACTTCTATTCAGTATTGTACTTGAAGCCTTAGTTAAAGCCATAAGACAAGAGAGGGAGATAAAAGGGATTCAAATAAAAAAAGTCAAGATATCTCTATTTTCAGATGACATGATACTATACCTGAGAGATCCTGTTACAAAATAAACGTGAAAAAAAATCAGTCACTCTTGATTTCAGTATTTAATTTTAAAGTTTTACAACCAATGCTATGTACATTAAATTGAAAAAGAGGAACCTCAACATCCAGTGAAATTGCTTAGCTTTATATATATGTTTCATATTTTGGAATTTTCATTTATACATTAGAGATTTTATGAAACATAAAGAGTAAAATTCTACATACTTGAAAACATTTTGTTTTAGTCACAGAATGTTTCATAGGAAAACAAATCTCATTTTTCAGACTACAATTTGCAAGTTTTGCCAAATACTAAGACTATTTTATATTAACCACCATCAAAATTATGAGGTCCAACAGAACCTTTCCCATATCACTTTTAAATTTTCTCACTTACTATAACAGATAAGTGAATCCATCTCTCAGAGATGCTATTTTGAAAATTAGACATTAGTTTCAAAGTTAGTTCTTTTATGTCTCATTTAGCCAAACATGTAAACAGTAGAAGTCTCTTCAAAGGCATAAAGGAAGAAATTTTTGACTTACTGAAGAGCATAGATTTGTTATAACAGTTTTTTTTTATTTTAACCTCACATCACTCTGAAACCCAACAAGCTAAATTATTGCAATTAAATTGAAAAGAGGTATTAGGGCACTGAATTAAATGGAATTTGTATTTGAAATACCATTTGTGACTGTCTTTCTTACTTCCATAACAAATCTATCATCTTCATAGCTCACCAACTTGAAATATAAATATTTGTTGGCATGAACTCAAGATGCTAACAAAGGCAGAAGTTCAAAGCTATTTAGTTTATCTTCCTGAGGTCAATTTCTGTCTACTTACACTGGCTAGGGAGTAACCTGATTTCTTTTTGTTCACTTTCACTTTACCTGCTGCCTCAGGATATTATGATTCCAATTATGATTCAAACTTATTTAACAGATTTTAATAATTTGATTGCAATTAATTAACTATTAATCACTTCAAAATAATTTAGTGTTTCTACCACAGCTTCTCTGTGCTCTGCAACTGAAGTGTGTAGTATCTTCAGTCACAGGCTCTGGTGGGCATTTCAGATCAATGGTTGTAATATGTGCAATCTGGGTTTTCATGGTGCTTGTGAACTGTGATATTTAAATGTTGCTGAGAGTCCATATTGTCTTTGTAAAGCAATTCCCACATTAGCATTTTTATGTTGCTTCAATATAGTCACCAAATATTCAATACTTGTTTGAATTTAAAAGCCCCCTCAGAGATAGTAAGGGGACAAGACTTTGAGTCCATCAATTGTAGCTTGAATGTGAAAAATCCTTCAATAAGTACATGCTCTAAACAATAAGTCTGTAACCAGGGACACTGTCTGAGAAGGTTCTGGAACCTTTAGGTGGTGGAACCTTGCTGGAGGATGGAGTCACTATCTAAGAGCTTGAGGCTTGTAATTCAGCCACCACTTCTGCTTTGTGATTGCCAAAATCAGGCAGCCTCTTCTCCTGCCTTCCTGCCTTCCCTACCATGATGGGCTTCATTTATATAAGGCAAAAAAGTAATTCACCCCTTCCCTAAATTGCTTGTGGATAGGTATTTGGTCACAGTAATGAGAAAAATAACTAAATATATAAAAATAACAAAATATAACCAAAACATAAAATTACATCTGGGATCTATGTAAAAATGCAGCAATACAAACATACTCAAGTATCATGGAAAGTAAGAATTATAAAATCCCCAGTGAATAGGATCAGGAAAAGCAAAGATGTCTCAAAGAGACCTTTTTTTTTGTCTAAACTACCAAATGGAGGTGAAAAATGTACTTTTCCTGAAATTGCTGTTGTAAGGTGAAGAGATCAGAGGTTTTAATTTGCATTATCCATATAATGCAGTTTGTCTGTATAGAGAAACTGAAATCCACACTTTGAAATCCACACTTTGTGTTATTTTTTGTTTTGTAAGGTTAGTTACTTATCTGGGATGCAAAATCCGTCTGAATGGACACCTCAAGATAGAATATAAATATTCATATAAAATTAAATTTCTCACCAGGAATGAATTGTAATTAAAAATTATAAAACTGAGGAAACACAAGAAAGTACAAGTGAAAATAATTAGGTATAAAACAAGAAAATTTATTTAAAACTTAAATAAAACCACTCAATGATTATAAAAGTCACTTTCACCAAAATTATTAAAAATGTGAAGGCAGTTTAAAAGATATCCATGGAAGAAATATTGTCAATGGGCATATGCACAGAGAGACAGAACTCTTATAATGGAAAATAGAACACTGACAGCAAAAAAAAAAAATCTCAACAAATGAGTTAACTTCACTTTAAGCATTTGAAAAGTAGCTAAATAAGTGAGCATTTGCTAAAGAAATATGAGAGAATACACAAGATACTATTTATTCCCCAAAGAGAATCACTGTGAAAATCAAAAAGGAGAAGCAATAAAAATAATAATTTAAGAAAAAGTCCCATAAGCAAAGAGGATACAATCTAATCAGAGGTGTTGAACAATTCTGCCAGAGAATTCAGTGCCCCAAAAGTTGACCAGTTATGAATACTACAGTCCCAAGTTTTTATCTGGAGGTTTTTAAGTTTGACTGCTTATGTACTTTCTCTGCATTGGTAAATGTTTTATATGTGTTAACAACAAAAATATTATCAATGCAAAATAAACAAACACAGTGTTGTGTTATTAGGAAATGGAGATTACAGGCTTTTCCAAACCTGCAGTCCACTAATTCCTGCATCAAACTCTGTATTCTTTAGCATCTCATTACTGACTTTACTTTTACTTATAATAAAGTCAATAATAGCTGATGCACAAGAGCATCATTCTTTCCATCTGTCTCCCCTGGACATGCAGGCTAATAGCAATAAGATCTACTATCCTAGTTTCTGGAAGAAAGAGTGTTTTGGCCAATATTCTGCCCATACAGGTCCCCTCTGTCCAGGATCATGATCAGTTTCAGCACCTAAACTTGTGGATGAGTCCTTGCAAATGAAGTAATTGTCTAATGACAGTTAAGATATCCCCATACAAGGAAAGGGTCCCCAACTACAGGTTATTACCTATAGCCTCACTGACTTAAGCATAAAAAATGTGTATATTTCTGATCAGACAATTCTAGGAATCTCTACCTAGCAGCAGTTGTACGGCCTCTGTTCAGTGGTAGGTACTTTGTAACAGCTGCTCTGTATCTTAACATCTTTAGCTTCCAGCTATGTGGGGCATGAGGCAAAAGGCTGGAGGGCTCACAGGACTTTTAGTGGATTGGATCCCCTGTACTACTCTGGTCTGGATTAGGTCACATACTGCAATGTAAGGACAAGAGCTTCAAAAGTGGATGTGTTTAGGAAAAAAAAGATTAACCATCCTCTGACATGCCCATATCTTTCTCATAGCTGACAAGCCTGGAAAGTTTTTCTACATGCAAGAAAAGAAACATGCATGCAGATTTTATTCGCATTATTAAATGCGATGGTTAACATTCGTCGTAAACTTTATCAGATTAAGATACACCTGGGGAATTAATTATGTTTGCGTTTGAGTTGACCTGGGTACCTCTGCTGCTACCCTCCAAACAGAGCTTTCAGCCATGTTCTTCCTTTTGTGGCAGACTTGGGACCCTTGAAACTGAGCCAAAATAAGTCTTTCCTCTCTTTGAGTTATTTCTATAATGTATCAAAAGCCAGCAACAAGAAAAAAAAAAACTACTGTAAGATCTAATTTAACCACAGGACCTGTATCACAGAAAATGGGAAATGTGTAGGCGAGGATGCGCAAAGGTTTAGTGTGAAGGTAGGGGTGCTATTTCTGCAAGATAAGGCACAAGAGAAAGTGCCCGAAAAAAAAAAATTCCAAAATCTAGGAGAGAGGACGGAACAGACACCCTTCTGCAGTTTTCAAGAAGAAATTAACTAGAATGTCATTTCTTGTTTTGCATGTGTGTGTGTATGTTTGTGTGTATATGTAGAAGAGAATAATTGAATGTGTATGCCCTTGAAAGCACAAAAGTGACTTCAGGAATCATCCTGGTTTGCTCTATCTCCTTATTCCTTTGCTTCCCAGGCTCCATCTATCCAAGGTGGGAAGTTCTGCCTGGATTTCATCACATGCAACCTGAGATCTGAACTCAAGTCCTTTGGCTTATGAAGCAAAGGCTTTAAACCCTGAGCCGCCTCTCCAGCCCCAACTAGAATGTCTTTTATCTCAGGTTTCTAGCTTCCAGACTTGCATGGCAATACTTCCATTGTATAAGTCACTCTATTCACGATATCTCTCCATGGCAACCCAAGAGAACTAGTACAAATGCCAGGAGTTAGGAATCAGAACACACTGGAGTTTGCTTAAAGACTGGTGATAATTACTCTCCTTCATCACTTCACAGACCTGAACTGCGACAGAACCTCATCTATCGCTACATACATGGACGGATCCTTAGTTTCCTCAGACACTGTGGAAGGCAGCACAATCCACCTGACACCAGAAAGCAAGCTTCCTGGGTCCCTCCGAGAGGGATTCTCCAGATGAAGGTTAACCTCTGGCCCTGCCTGTCTTGGCTGCTTTAATGGAAGTGGAAGACCCTCCCACTGTGGGTGGATCCATTCCCCAGCAGAGAATGTATAAAGACAGACGGAGAGCGCTGGGAAGTGTGCATGCATTCATCTGTTGCTTTCTGATCCTGACTGTAAAGGAAAGGAGACTTGTACTCTCCAGCTTCTGCTCCTGTGACTTCCTCACAGTGACTGACTGTACCCTGGGAATGTGAGCTTAATAAACCCTTTCCCATTACATAGCTTGGGATCAGGCATATTGCTTCAGCAAAGTATAACGGAGCTAAAACTGACACTAAAATCATCATTTCATGAAGTTTTAGTTTTTAGGCCAAAAGAGGACGCACAAGGAAGCTACTCCGGATCAATGTGCAGAAAGTGCAATGTGGAGCTGCCCCCTCCTGGACACTGCCTCCTACACGCCTTGGACTGACTTCTCCCTGGGCACCAGCTGTTCTCTCAGGAGGCGGGATTGGAAGCCTTGTTTACTTGCACAGGTCTCCAGTGAATTGTGCAGAGTAATTCTCCACTTTGGAATTTGCTAAGGCTAAATTGCGTTACATAATAACCTGCATGTCTAAGGTACTTAATGTAGGTTCACGAGTGGACCTTTTCAAATACACAATCTGCCTGATCCAGGCAAATCCTCGACTACTGTCTGCTCAGGCAGCACCTTCTGGAATATTAGGTTAGGGGCTGTCATGGTTTCATTTCTTGCTGTGAGAAAGTACTCCTGCAATTCAAGGGAAACAGGGAGATTCATTTGACTTGGGCTGTCACAGGAGATGCAATCCATAATGCTGGAAATCGCACAGCTGGAGGCAGAAGCAAGGGATTGGTTCAAGTCACCACAGACATCATGAAAAAAGCAAACAGAATCTGGAAGGAGGGCCAGGATAACAAATCTTAACCCCCCTCCATCTATGTGTCCTCCTCAGGCAAGGCTCTACCTCCAAAAGGTACCACAGCCTTCCCAAACATCAATATCAAATAAGAATTCAAACAATTGAGCCTGTAGGGGATAACCCATTCAAACCATATTTGGGGCTCTGTTCCATTCTGGCTTCTTATTTTCAGAAAAACACAAAATCATTTGTTTAGTTGCTCCTGGGGAAAACATGTGTAAATGTATTTGTTTCTTTTTATGATTGATTATTGTTAATATTCAGTCAAGGAACAAAGGATTATACAGACAACGGCAAATAAACATTAGCCTCTGAAAGACTAAAAAAATCACCCTAACTACTAATTTTCATCGTTCCCAACCTTCAAATCAATGCTTCTGCCATGAGATGGTTTGTGTCCTCGTGTCCCTACCTTATTCCTTGAAACCCATTTTCAAAACTACCATTACTCAACAAAAACCTTTAACTAGAAAATGCTAATCTGCATCTTCCTATAAGCTGGTTGGGCAGGTGTTGCTATGCATATTAGAAAGACCCAGAAGTACAGTAAAAAAAAATGAGTAAATGTTTTAGATCAAATAACAACAGAAGAATGTATGGTTACTTTTGGATATAATTCACCTTCATGCGACAAATACAAATTCATTGTCAATTGTGCTAGAGAGCAGATTCCAAAGAATGGTGTCAAGTTAATGACTATTGCTGGTAAGAAAAGGAGGAGATCTGGGAGAAGCAAGGAGAAGACATGTTTTCACAAGGAACTCATGCTGCAGACTAGTAAAAGCACTGCATTGTTTTGCTGATTTTTAAAATGTTTGGGTTTTTTTGTTAGTGTCGTTTAGTTTTTGTTAGTTTTTTAATGTTTTGTTTTGTTTCCAGCCAGGGTCTTTCTGGGAAGCCCAGGTTAATCTTACATTTGTGAAGGTCTTTCTGACTGCAAGTCCTACATGCTAAAATTCCAGCTGTGGACCATCACTTCCATCAGTATTGGTGTTGTATGCCCACAGCACATAGACAAAACTACACCAAAGCCTACACTGATTACCATTGGCTCATCTGAGGTAAAGCAATGCATCACCTCCCAGGGGCCTCATTAGGACAATGCCTAGGAGTCAAATGTAATTCTCCAGAGATGGACATAGGTCAGACTCAAGCAATAAACAAGTAGAAGATGAGCATGGAGGATTCCACTTAGTCAAGAAGATCTGGAAAGCGCCTCAGCCAGATCCAACATAGTTTTCAACATGTGTGTACTTAGTATCTAAATGACTGGAAAGTACATTAAGGCATAAATCACTGATTCATTTCTAGAGCTTGAAGCTTATTTAAATATATGTACAAAATATTTATTTCTGTTTTAGTATATATTGCTCTATTAAGTCTAACAACATCTGAATGGATTTACAAAAAGATCTTTTGTCTTTGAATTTATCTCAGCTCGGTTTACATATTACAATTAAAGAAAGAGAAATGCTTAGTGTTGGTATTCTGCACAACTGAAGTAAAGAAAAGCATGTCAATTCATGCTGTAGAAGAAAACCTTTTAAATGAGTTTGATAATTTTTGAAGGTTAGAATTCATCTTGTGAATGCTCACAAATGCATATGTGCTCTAAGACCATCTACTTCACTCAAGTCCACTGAATGTACAAAGGTGTGGGAGAAAAATTCACTAAAACTACAGTGCATTTATTTCCCAGCAGCCATTTTCCTATTCCTTTCCATTTGAACTGCAGGACTGATAATTAATTTTTGCAATAAGAATATAAAAAGAAAAAATTTCCCTCTTGTGATACATACATATATATGTACTAGACATTTGCAGAAAATTTCCATGTGATAGTGATTTAGGGTAGAATTAACTACTGAGATCAGTCAAATATCACATTATTCAGGTACATTTGAGCTAATTAAGCTGTGTCTTATGCAAATTTTATAACTATGATTGTTGCAAAAAGAAATGAAAAAGTCATTATTTTTGATAGTCTTCAATTGAAAGACATATCCTAATGTTTTCCACTAGTCTACCACTTCCCTTGAGGACTGCTCAAATTCTTAGGTATACAAATAACGGTGGTAACCATTGATTGTCATTAGTTTTCCTTTCAGAGAATGGGTGGCCACTTGGAGAGAGAGAGAGAGAGCAGTCACACAAAGTCTCTGTGATGACTTGCAGGCAATACTTGTCCTTCAAGTACATAAGGTTTAGCAGAAGGAAAGTAATGTTGAGGATTTTGATTGATCAATGCCATGTACAGCCAAGTGTATGCATGAACAATTAGCATTTTCAAGAGAATTTTTTCCTATAACTTTGGAAATTAAATTTAACTTTTTATATATTCTGACAATGTCGCCTGGAGCTGTGTTTCATTTCCAGAATGAATGCTCTGTTTCAATAACATGTTTTCCCCATCAATGATGCTTACAAGACACTGTCTAGTTTCTTAGTGTTGTATGCTGTAAATCAAAATGTCATTATTTAAAAGCACTCTGTGTCAGTCATGATGCAGGTCTAGCAAGGACCAGTAACCCTGAAGTGAGTTCCTAGATGCAGCAGTCCTGCCTTGAGTAGAATGTCTTGTCCAACAGTGAACCTTCCCATCTTTAGATTCTTATAATCTCACTACCACCTCTTCTGCAATTTTAGAAAGACCAATAATGTCTTTGAAAGAAAGAATCACGCTAAAATTTTACTGCAAGATAATGTCGTCAAGTTTTGTACAAAAAATAAAGACTTTTGGTTTAAATAATTTATTTTTGTGAAGTAGTTTGTTGGTACACTACAGTCATTCCAATTTGTTACTTTAAATGACGTGAGGGACATCTACTTTAGTGTCTTAATTTTATTTGCTGTTTTTATATCTAGAACAGCCTTTATTTAAAACTAGCAAAATTCATGTATCTTAAATATATTTCTATGTAAGTTTACTAGATAGGATTAGAGATCACATCTTCTCAATAAATACAAATACATATCAGAAACTGTTCTTTTACATACTACAGTTATATAATTTTCAGTTATAATAAATGTATATGATTTAGCTTGTGTTATTATCCTTACTTACATAGAGATTTTGAAAAGTTGTTCTTCAGAGTCTTTCCTGTAAAAGCCTTATGCTTTGCCAAGTGTCAGAAAGAAGGTGAGAAAGTAATTTCTTCCCAAGATTGGACCATCTGATACTTACTGAAGTTACCTCTCTGCCTCCAAGGGGCGCTGTGAGCTGTGGCCTTGTGATACCCTTGCTTCAGGCTCCATTAGTTGAAGTCTATATAGTTTTTCAATCTCTGAACTTAACGAATATGAATTACATGTTCACAGCTGCATTAACTCCACTCCAAGGAGAGCAATCTAAGCTTTGTGGTCAGAGGTGGCCTTGCTCAGTTAGTGGAAGTCATATTTACAAGTGAGGAAAATAAAATCCCAAGATATCAAGAGACTGTAATTATTATGGATGAGAGACAGTCTCTTATTTGACATGTCTAGAAATGACTCGTTTTAGTAACATGGAAGGATTGTGGTGTTCCAGAGAAAGGTTCTATTGGGAATTACTTAGGAATAGTCCCCTTGGGAATTCAATCCCTGGTTCAACAGAAAAATGTGATATCTGCTCAAAAGTAAACATCATTTGAAACATATAATGTGGGGTTCTGATGTTCTGTTAGTTTGTCTCCAGGTATAAACTTGTAAAATTCAAGTAACATTTTCAATTTTCCACAATATGTTAATAAATGCTATAATCACGGTGCAATATTTGAGTGTGCATTTTCTTGTGTGTGTGTGAGAGAGAGAGCAAAAATTCAAACATTTTGCTCAATAGAACTTCAGAAATAAATGAAAGTTATTTACCTTAAAAACATATTCCATCTATTTAATGATGAGTACTAAACAGATGAACTAAGACTTATTCCCTTGTACCTAATCATATGCTGAGTAAGTACTAGAAAGAATTTAAAGTTAACTTGTTAATAATCTGATTTCTTCATAATTTCCAGTTAGTAAGAGAATACATCCATATATTTTAATCACTCATTCACACTCAACTAACCATAAAGTGACCATGAGAAATAGAAAGATGAGATATGCTTCTTGATTTAAGGGTGGTTTCCATTACATCACATAAAATGACTGACAGCTATCGCATCAAGCATAGGAATAAAATTGGTTAATAACCAAAAGTTTGAAGATCATGATGTGCCTAACTAAATAAGTCCTTCTCTGAAGAAAAAATGTATAATGGTACTTTTGCATTTAGATAGAATCTTCAAGATAAATAGGTATTAGTTCCTTGACATTAGATTAATATTGTACTTTTTTCTTTGACTAGGCAGACAATGCAGATGAAGGAAGCAATGATTAAAGAAAAACCAGGTCTACCACCTTTTTCCATTTCCCAGGATCTAAAGCCAGGACAATGTAGAAAATACGACAAGCTTTGCAATGAGGAGTTTGGATATTAACTCTTCCACTCTTAGCAATGTCTTCAGGAATAATAATGTGATATTTCCAAATTTTGGTTCTTGGTCTTTGAAAATAAGCATGAAGGACTAGAGAGATGGTTCAGGGATTAAGACTCTGCCTCCCAGGCAGAAGGTTGTGAGTTCGGATCCCAAGTCCTACATAAAAACACCAGGGAGAAAGCATGACAGTTTGTATTTACAACCTTAGTGGACAGAACCTAGGAAATCCCAGAGTGAAGCAAAAAGGAGGTAGAAGCAATCCAGGATTCTTGAAGTCACCTTTGATCCTCCACAGGGACACACAGTGCCCTCTGACACACACACGCACATACACACGTGTGTGTGCATGAGATAAGTAATAGTTTAAAATATATATTTAAAAAAGAAAATAAGGATGGTGACCTTCATGATTCCAGTATGAATTAACTCATCCAGTGTGAATCATGAATTCATGATAAAGTATAAATTAAAATGAACATGTGTATGATTCTCAGACAAAAGACCCTTAGCTGGGGGCTGGAGAGGTAGCTCAGGGGTTAAGCCTCCCGCCTTGCAGGCAGAAGGTCCTAAGTTCGGATCCTAGACCCCACGTATAGATGCTGGGCGGAAGCGGGGCGGCTTGGGCTTCTGGTCCTGGTAGGGCGGAGCCTGTGAATCCCGGGACAGAGTAAACAAGGAGGAGGTGGAGGCGGTCCATGGTGGTTCCCGAATTCGCCTGTGGTTCTACACACGCACACATACACACACACGCACACATACACACACACACACACACACACACACACACACACAAACACATGCACGATACGCACACACGCGCAATTGAATAAATAATAATTTTTTTAAAAGACCCTTAGCTGACATAATCATCACAATACAATTTGCCTATTCTGATTATAATATTATGTGGAGAAAAGTGGAATGCCTTACAGGTAAGGCAAAGACTCTGAAGGCACCAAGTATTGATGTGGTTATTATGTTCATACCATTTAGTGATTTGTAAGAAGTTAATTATGTACCTAATTCTATCCCTGATGAAATGAAGGATTCAGGACCTGACTTTTAAAGATTTTCAAATTATTATTCTATTAAACTATTTAAACATCTCTGGCACATATCAACATTAAATAAACCTTGACTTTTATTTTTATACGAAAGAGAGAAAAATTCTAAGATATCGTAATATTGCATTGAAAATATTCTCAGTCCTATACAGTCTATATCTATAGAAGGCCACAGTTTGAAAACAATAAAGGTGGCTACACTCAGGTCGAAAACTTAAGATTATCCTCTATTTCTCCAAGCAATGTCTTTGGATTCAGCCTTGGGAGTATAGTGGCCCTCTTCTTTATCTCTAAGAACCATTCTCATAGGCATTCCAAGAAGATGCATCTACCATTATAACTAAAACTAAACCAAGCACAGCTTAGAAAATGAGTCAAGGATATCCATATGTAGTATTAGAAGCATATGCAGGACAAAATGGGAAATAGAATGGTAAACAAAAGGCTGGGTTTTTCAAGAGTAAATATGTACTTAACTAGGTAATTAGGTACATAGGTGGGTATGGGAGAGATGCTGGGAAGAGAGATAAAATGGCTTAACAGTACACCCTTGGAGCATCTGAAATTATACCATTAATTCTAAGCCCTTAGCTCTATGTGGAAGTATATAATTGAATTATATTTTATTTCATTTTACTTTTAAATTATCCCCACAAATATAGAAGTTTTCCAGGCTTAGAGGTTTTATCTCTTTTATTTACTGCCATATCCCTAGGACACAGAATAATGTCTGGCTAAAATAGGAATCACTATTTATTGAAGGCATACAGGGAGAGATGATTGGCTGGTGGATGGCAGATTTTGTGGTCCCAACATTTCTATTATAGACTTCCTCTTATTCTTGCTTTGTATAATAAAACAACAAAAATTGTATTATCATAAATACATACCAATATAAATGCAGTAGGAAGCCTTAGGGTTTCTATGGAAACATCCAACTTTCATTCTTGTGTTTCCATAGTGATATTTGGTAGTAACTGTCACTTATTCAAGTAATTTTACTTTCCAGCCTGGGTCCTGACCTAAACTTGAGCTGTGAGGATTATTCTATTCATTTTGCTATAAGAGACAAAAAACAGGAAAAATATATAACTCTATGAATTCTGGACCAGTATGATTAATGATTGTGGGCGAATAAATAAATATATAGTATAGGCATTAATTAGAATATTGTCTTATAATAATTATTTTATGAGTTCTTTTATTAAATATAATGGTCCAATAATTCAAAGAAATATCTTCTCTATTTAGAACAAATTTATTGTTGAAATTGTAGTTTTTCAAATAATTCTTAACCAAATTTTTAATAATTAGCAATTAAAATGTTTAGATTTATTATGCAGGCTGTAAAATCAGCAATGAAAAGGCTTACTTTTAGCCTTTGGGTGAGTTCATTATGGAGAGGGATGCAAATATTTGCTATCTTAGAGAATGAATGGATATTTAATTCAAAGTCAATGATACTTCCTCTGAGTTGAGCATTTGAGCAAATACATTAACCAATTGTTGCATTCTCTGATTTAAAATTAGTAAGTGTCTTAAGGACATCAATCAAGGGGGCAGGTGAGTAAGAGCTGGAGGTCGTTTATCCACAAACACACGAAACTGACCAGCATTCACACAGAACTCTTTGCATAGGAGTTGAGGAAGCCAGATGAGAGACCGCAATGTTTGGTTTTAGTATAACAGTAAATGGTAGAGGGAAAGAATTACTCATGCAACTGCTTCTTTCTTCCAAGCAGCATGGACGGAGACACCTTAAGCTTGTGAGATGGAGCAGAAATGAAGTCCAGATTTAGATTTGAAACCAGAGCAGATCCATCTAGGTGAAATCTAGTATCCCCATAGATCCATAACCTCAGCCCCTCAAGAACAATCACATTGGTCAAAGGATCAATAAACTCTTGCTAAAACCCTCTCTCAACTTTGATCAGCAGAAGAGAGAGCAAGATTCTGCCCAACCAAGAACCAGGGCATAAAACATAGTGTAAAAATCTTACATTTTAGGTCAATGTGCAGTCTTCTGTTATGAGACCCAAGCCCAGGCAAAATCAGCCAGGCACAGATGAACACTCAGGTAGGATAGACTGTAAATTGTGATATAATCATAGGAATCCTTGTAATGGATCCATGGCACCAGTCTTCCAAACCTGCACAGTTTGCACCAGCGTTAGCAATCTAAGGATGAGGGTGAACACCTATCCCCCAACTTCAAGCCAGCATCACATATGGAGGCTAAAGATGCCAGCCAGTCTTTTGAGCCTGTGAAACACTGGTGCAAAATTAGTGGATTTTGCATAAAGTGAACCTTCCTTTGATCCACTTAAAGTCTGTTAAAGTTTTAGCAGAAGTAAATTTGAATGCTCATTTCATTTCTGGAGGATTCAGTGATTAAGTTCTAAATTTCTCCAGGTAAGCTTAGTTAAATTAAACCTACTCTAAATTACTTTTATTTACTCATGTGTAGAATAAGATTTTTTTAAAAAAAATCACACTATTGATAAGGTTTTAGGGAAATATTTTTTCTAATCACACAGCCTCCTTCCTCTGCAAAAAAACATTTTGACAATTCTATAAAAAAAAAAAAACCTTTTGATTCTATAGCAGTTGTGTAGCTTTCCTACCATACACATGTATAGAACACTACAGGTATGATGTCATTAATTATATAAAAGACACAAAAATCTATTAATCAGGGAATTGTTCTATGTAACTGAAAAAAAGTTAGGAAAATTCCCTATCAAATACAATGATATAGAAAGATTGCATGGTAGGTTGTGAGCTTCAAAAACTGTCATCTAGAAGTGTTTGCACATCCACTGTCTTTTGTGAGGAAATAATATGTATATGACTTTACTTATATTTAGGTTCAGAGAATTATATGAAAGTGAGCTGACAAATTTGTTGCCTACATAAGGAATTTACAGTAACATCAGGAACATGGCACAAGACTTCAGGAGTGCTTATTCTCTTCAGTATATTACCTTTACAAAAGTTATGCAACTATCTGTTAGGAGTATTGTGCTAACAAATGCATATTTACCATATACTTACAGTACATTTATCTGATCCATTTCATGGAAGACATGTAAATAAAAATTCTCCTTTGTGCAAGTTGCCCAACACAACTAATTCACTCACGAGAGTTGTTTACTATCTTTAGCAGACACTGTACCACAAAGCCGCACATTAATGAGATGTTGTTTGATGTACATGAGTCAGTTTCGTGTTCTGCTACTAAAATGACTTGTTCTGACTGCTCTTCAAAAGAAGCACCGGTCTAATTTCCCTTTAGCACAAATTTCCTAAGTTGCTTCGTTTTGAGCATGTGCAGAAAATGTTAGTGTTCAGCGTGACTGAGCGGAGGATGAGCTGCAGATGCTTCTAAGCGTTCCCACAAAGCGCCTTAGAAATGCCTAGTGGAGCTGTAGGGGCAACAACCATGTAATCGCAGGAAGTGTTGAGACTGTTGAAGACAGATGAGGAGGAAACAGCCACTTTGCATCATACAGTGAAAGAGTGAAAAAATGAGGGTCTGCCCTTCCTTCTCCACCCCCTCCCAAAGTAAAAAAAAAAAAAAAAAAAAGATAAAACTAATAGAAAAGGGTTAAGAGGCCAGCTCCCAGGTGAGTGAGAGAGTCCGCCCTGCCCCGCCCCCCATCTCCCAGCGAGCACCCAGGCGGCCTCCAGCTTTGCCTGGGCCCCGCCCCGGACCCCAGCCCCTCGGGTCCTCCCTGGCGCCTCCGCCACTCCGCCAGCTCCCAGGTCCCAGGTGAAGAATTCTGCCATCAACATCAGACCCTCTGCTTCTCAGCCCACCGGGAACCTATGCACTTTGTCCATGGAAGACACACTACTACTCAGAATTCAATAGAATCCAAAGGAAACTCAAGCAAAACTCTAAGGAACAAAAGGAACAAAGGCCATACATCTGGAGTCTCCTACAATCATTATATCATGTGGGCGAGATTCTTCACATCCAGCCCAAAGATAAGTAAACCTTTTTTTTTCTTTCACCTTACTGATCCTTTCTAGTATCAATTGCTGTAGATCAACTTCCTCATACAGCCACCCCCAAAACATACCACTCACCCTCACATATCACCAATATACTAAATTGTAAAAGTGGACTACCATACTAATATTCACCCCCTGGTTACTTAACCTGACTTAACTGATGTACTAACAGCCTAATAGCCTCATCTAGGATATAACAATAACAATACACAAACATACCCAATCCAAGGCAAGCACTAATAATAACTGGCAAGTATAACAATACCAACTACAGCGGTTCAATGAAAAAAACACAGAAACTGAAAGGTCCTAAAAAACAAAACAACAATGCCAAAGTCAAAGTGCAGATCCACGAGAAACAAAACCCAAGAAGACCAATCTCCCACCAAAAGAATTAATCCCATAATGATGGATTCTGACCAGAACAAATTCACAGAAAATAGCCATGAAAGCCAGACCCAACATAACGACTTTCAGAGTATGATCATTACCATGATTAATACTATGGAAGAGGAAATCCGAGAAGAGTTAAACAACCGTATCAACCACTTTGAACAGGAACACAACAGGTACTTGGAGGAGTTGAGAAAAACAGTTCAAGAAACAAAAATAGGCATAAGGCAGTTAAAACAGTCTCAGGCAGAGTTTAAAATTGAACTAAAAGACAAGTTATCTTCAACACAAAACTCAACAGAAAGTCTTATCAGCAGAACAAATGAGGCAGAAAATAGAATTTCAGATCTTGAAGACAAAGTGGGAGAATTAACCAGCTCAATGGAAGAGATTGTTAAAGCCAAAAAGATACTGGAGAGGAACATTCAAGAGATATGGGACACCCTGAAGAAGCCTAACATGCGCATTCATGGAATACCAGAACAATAATCCCAAAATACCACACCAGAGGAAATATTTCAATTCATCATAAATGAAAACTTCCCACAACTAAAGAATGAGAGGCCTATCCAAATACAAGAGGCATTTTGCACTCCAAACAGATATGACCAAAATAGAAAATCGCCACGGCAAATAATAGTCAAAACACTCCACATTCAAGACAAAGAAAAGGTGCTGAGAGCTTCAAGAGAAAAAAAGCAACTCACTTTTAAAGGTAAACCTATTAAAATAACAAATGACTACTCAATTGAAACAGTAAAAGCAAGAAGAGCTTGGAGAGACATACTTCAAGTATTAAATGAGCAAAAATACCAACCCAGACTGATATACCCGGCAAAATTATCAGTCATGATTGAGGGAGAAAGAAAAGTTTTCCAGCACAAAGACACCATGAAGGGATACATGTCTACCAAAACAGGCCTTCAAAAAAAGCTAGAAATGATACTCAAGCTTGAAGAAAAGAACAAGCATATCCAGGAGGACAGAAGGGAAGTATAATACCACCAAAATATAAATATCAAACAACATGCTTACAAAATCCACTAAACATAATAAATGTCTGGAATTAAAAATAATTTCTCCATTATAACATTAAATGTCAATGGTATTAATTCACTGATTAAGAGACACAGATTACAAACTTGGATTAAAAACCACAATCCAACAATCTGCTGCCTTCAGGAAACTCATCTCACCAACAAGAGATAGGCACATTCTAAGAAAGAAAGGCTGGTCCAAAATCTTGCAAGCTAATGGAACCAGGAAACAGGCAGGGGTAGCAATTATGCTTTCAGACAAAGTGGACTTCGCACCAAAGAAAATCATAAGAGACACAGATGGATACTACATTTTAGTCACAGGTACAATGCACCAGGAAGACTTCACAATACTGAATATTTATGCACCCAATACGGGCCCCTCCACATTCATTAAGAAAACCCTACAGCGTCTAAAGCAAGAAATCAACTCCCAAACGATAATTCTTGGAGATCTCAACACCGCCCTCTCAACATGGGATAGATCAACAGGTCAAAAGCTTAACAGAGACACTTTGGAACTTAATCAAACCCTGAAAGAAATGGACCTTACAGATCTCTATCAAACTTTCATCCACGCACCAAAGAATACACATTTTTCTCAGCAGCACACGGAACTTTCTCCAAAATAGATCACATATTGGGCCACAAAATGAATCTACACATATACAAAAAAGTTGAAATTCTAACCTGTGCCCTATCAGACCACCATGGCCTAAAGCTGGACATCCACAACACAACAAACGACATAAAATACACTAACTCCTGGAAACTTAACAATATGATGCTGAATAAGAACTGGATTCAGGAAGATATTAAAAAGGAAATTCAAGATTTCCTGAAAGTGAATGATAATGAAAATACAACTTACCAAAATCTCTGGGAAACAATGAAAGCTGTCCTAAGAGGTAAGTTCATAGCTCTTACTGTCTACATCAGATAAATGGAAACATCAGAAATAAATAACTTAACAATAACTTAACAAAGCTTTAGAGAAACTAGACCAATCTGATCCCAATGTAGTAGAAGAAAGGAGATTAGCAAAATAAAGGGAGAAATATCTGAAATCGAAATTAAGAAAACGATAGAAAAAAATCAACCAGTCAAAAAGCTGGTTCTTTGAAAAAATCAATAAGATTGATACACCCCTCGTTAAATTAACCAAAAGCAAGAGAGAGAAAACCCAAATTAACAAAATTAGAAATGAACATGGAGTTATCACTACTGATACCCAAGAAATCCAGAGAATTATAACATCATATTTCAAAAACTTATACTCTGTGAAGTTTGACAACACAAAAGAGATGGATGAATTTCTAAGTAAACACAACTCACCTAAATTGAATCAGGAAGTTGTGAATTATTTAAATAGTCCTATAACATATAAGGAAATTGAGGAAGTAATCTCAAACCTTCCCACCAAAAAATGTCCTGGACCAGATGGATTCAGCACAGAGTTCTACCAGACATTTAAGGAGTTAATAATACCAATACTCCTTAAACTGTTCCATCAAATAGTAAAGGAAGGAACACAACCAAATTCCTTTTATGAAGCTAATATCGTTTTAATCCCAAAACCTAATAAAGATTCACTTAAAAAAGAAAACTATAGGCCGATCTCTCAACAAAGACTTAGCAAATCGGATTCAAAAACATATCAAAAAGATCATTCACGGGGACCAAGTAGGCTTCATCCCCGGCACACAAGGTTGGTTCAACATACGCAAATCAATAAATGTAATTCATCATATAAACCAGTCCAACGTCCAAGACCACATGATAGTCTCGATAGATGCAGAAAAAGCCTTTGACAAGATCCAACAGCCTTTTATGATCAAAACGCTAGAGACAGTAGGAATGGAAGGAACCTTTATCAATATAATAAAAGCTGTATACAACAAGCCCACAGCAAGGATTATGCTCAATGGGGAAAAACTGGAAGCATTCCCACTTCGATCAGGAACTAGACAAGGCTGTCCACTCTCACCACTTCTATTCAATATTGTACTTGAAGTCTTAGCTGAAGCCATAAGACAAGAAAGGGACATAAGAGGGATTCAAATTCGCAAGGAAGAAGTCAAGCTATCCCTATTTGCAGATGACATGATCTTATACCTGATTGATCCCAAAAACTCCACCAGGAAACTCCTGGAACTGATTGAGAAGATCAGCAGGGTGGCAGGTTACAAAATAAAAGTACAAAAATCAGAGGCCTTCTTATATGCCCAGAATGAAAGAAGTGAAAAAGCCCTGAGAGAAACAATCCCATTTACTATAGCCCCTAAAAAAATGAAATACCTTGGTATTAACCTAACCAAGTAGGTAAAAGACCTTTACAATGAAAACTTTAAAACCCTAAAGAAAGAAATTGCAGAAGACACCAGAAGGTGGAAAGACCTCCCATGTTCCTGGATTGGCAGAATCAACATCATAAAAATGACCATCCTACCAAAGGCAATATAGAAATTCAATGTTATACCAGTTAAAATCCCAAAGCAATTCTTTAAAGAAGTTGACCAAACAATCTCAAAATTCATATGGAGGTGAAAAGACCCAGGATAGCAAAGACAATCCTGAGTAACAAAAACACTGCTGGAGGTATCACCATACCAAACCTTAGTCTATACTACAAATCCATAGTTATAAAAACAGCCTGGTGCTGGCTCCAAAATAGACACACAGATCAATGGATAAGGATTAAAGACCCAGATATAAGCCCACAAAATACAGCCATTTGGTCTTTGACAAAGAGGCCCAAAGAATCCAAAGGAAAAAGAATAGCATCTTCAACAAATGGTGCTGGCAAAACTGGATCTCCACATGCAGAAGATTAAAGCTGGACCCGTACTTGTCACCATATACAAGACTTAATTCTGAATGGATCAAGGACCTTGATATAAGGCCAGAGACTATTAAAACCATAGTTGAAAGGATAGGGAACTCCCTCGAGCTAATTGGGCTAGGCCAACATTTCCTAAACAGACATCCCATGGCACAGTCACTGCTACCAACTCTCAACAGTTGGAATCTTGTGAAATTAATGAGCTTCTGTTCACATAAAGAGATTGTAACAGGAGCTCAAAGGCAACCCACAGAATGCGAGAAAATCTTCACTAACCACATATCTTATAGAGCTCTATTATCCAGAGTACAGAAAGAACTTAGAAAACTAAACACCAAGGAAACTAATGGCCCAATTAAAAAATGGACCCTGGGACTTAAAAGAAACTTTACCAGGGATGAAATTAAAATGTCTAACAAATATCTGAAAAAATGCTCCACTTCCTTAGCCATCAAACTTCCCTGAGATATCATCTCACCCCGGTTAGGATGGCAAAAATCCACAATACAAACAAGAACAAATTCTGGAGAGGATGTGGAGAGAGGGGAACTCTCCTACATTGCTGGTGGGAATGCAGGCTCATTCAGCCACTCTGGCGAGCCGTCTGGAGATTCTGAAAGAGATTAAAGATTGAAATGCCATATGACCCTGCTATTCCACTTCTGGGAATAACCCCACATACTTCAAAAATTCACCTCAATAGCAGAAGCACAACCATGTTCATAGCAGCACTGTTTACAATAGCAAAGTCATGGAATCAACCCAAATGTCCAACAGTTGACAAGTGGATAAGGAAAATGTGGTACATCTATACAATGGGGTACTACTTAGCCATCAAAAAGGATGAATTACTGGAATTTGCCGGGAAATGGATGTCATTAGAAACAATTATATTAAGTGAAGTATCCCAGACCCAGAAAATTAAGCGCTGTATGTACTCCCTAAAAGTGGCTCCTAGTACCAAACCCACCCAGCCCACCTAGAGACACTCAAAGATAAATCTCTGTAATACCTACAGTAATTGCAAGGTATATGAACAGGAAGGATGGGGTAGGAGGGCCACACCAGAAAGAAGAAGAGAGGGCACCATGTTACAGCAGTGAAAATAGGCCTCCATCAAGGACTTCAAGTAAGTAATGTGACACCTGGTTAAGTTCACAGACTTTTCCTTCCTGATCATTTACAACAAAGGGGGTATGATCTCACCAGAAGGGCATATAGTCTGGCAGATAAAAAGTAACCATTTTGCAAATAGGTGATTGACCCCTCCCTCACTGTGGTTTTCTACTTTCATTGCATCTACCTTTGAATGTGCTCTTATAGCAAGACTCCAGTTTAACAACTTTTTGTGTCTGGCCAGGGGGTGACATAAAATGCCCATCAGGATGGAGTGAAGGGCATTGCAGGAGCAGCAAAACTGCAAAAGAAAATCAACAAACCACAATCTAGAACTTCAGAGACTCTATATCTACCACCTAGAACTAGGCCAGCGTAATCTCTCCCCATCCTGAAGCTCAGGGAAATTTGTGGAAGAGGGGGCGGTAAGATTGTAAGAGCACAAGGATGGGAGGAGCAATGATATGCAAGATACTCCACACAAGTTAGAGCCAAAGCAATCATAATTGGACTTTGCATGCCCTGCACAATGTCCAACACACTATTGACCTCACAAAGTCTCGCATCTGCTAAAGGCACTAAGATCCTTGGAGGCAAGGGATTGACAGCCACAGTAGTGTTCCTATGCTTAAGGGGAACACAGGAAAGGGTTAAGGGAAATGCCACTGGGTCCGGAGGGGGAGCAAGGGGGTTGGAAGGAGGAGGAGGGAGGGAGGGAACCACTGTACCTACCAAGTTTGTATGAGCGGAAATAATAATAAAAAATGTTAAAAAAAAAAAAAAAGAAAAGCGTTAAGAGATAACTCAGAGACTAAAGTCTTTACCTGGCAAGCAAGGAAGACCTAAGTTCAGATCCACAGATGCCATGTAATAATGTCACTGAATATGCAACACTGGTTTAGGAAGACAGAGCCTGGGAGACCTCAAAACATAATAATAAAGACCTTGAGCAATCCAGGATGACTCCTGACATTACTCTTGGGCCTCTACAGACATACACGAAAAATTAAAAGAATGTCAGTAAGTGACATATTACTGCAGAACTGCTGAATTAGAATCTTTAACTCTTCAAGAGCCTCAGGAATTTCTTTGCTCTGAAAAGGTCACCAAGTACTGTCTCATAGGATAATGCTCCTCTTGTTTTACTTGCTTCTGTTTGTCCTGTTTATATGGAGTTCAAACTTTTTTGAAAAAGTAATGTTCTAATTTTTCTATGTATTCTTCTATTTGTCATTTCTTTCTCTCTTTTCTTTTTTTTTCCTTTTCCCACATATATCCTAATACCTCTGACATTAAAAACATCATGAGTTTCTGATCACGGCTCTCAAAAGAATTTTAACATTATTTTGATCTGTGCTATAAAAGAGCTTCACTGTGAAAAATCTTTGGCATCTCTGTCGTTTTGGATTCTTTCTGATGATGAAAACCTCTTTTATCATTTGTTTTGATTCTGTTGACGTGGCAGATTGATAAATTAATATAGATAGATAATAGATGGATAGATAGATGATAGATAAAAATGATAGTAGATAGATAAATAGATGACAGATAAAAATGATAGTGGATGGATAATGGATGAATGTATAGATAGGTATATATCAGATCAGATAGATGCACATGTTTTAGGATTTCATAATGAATAAGATACCTAAAAAAGACTTACGAAAGAATTTTCAAAGGGAATATTAACTGGAATATCCAATAGCTATTATTTAGTGTTCTTGGGAGGTAAGATCCATTGTGGGAAATCTTAAGATTACCTTTCCCTGTAAAATACTGCGAATACATATGGAGTATAGATTCTGGACATTTGTGTACTCTGAGATATACATGGAGAACTTGAATTCCACATTCAAAGTGCAAGCTGTCATGAATGTGAGAGTCAGTAGTACCTTATCAGAGAGTCATCTAACAGGAACATACAACTGATATTGGGAAGCAAAAGCAATGCTTTCCCTTACCCTAAAAAATGCACATTAATCCAAAATATTGGTATAATCATAATGAACCAAATAAAATACAAATTCCCTTTCCTTGGGTGAAGATAATGAATTCCCTCTTGGATGATGAAATTTAGCATTCCAGTAACTGTTTGTTTTATGATGAAAAGCTCCTTCTATGCAAACTGTAGGGTCAGGGAGACTCAGCCAGTTAAGCAATTGGGTTGGCTGAGCATCCTCAAGTACTGTATAATTTAGGTCAAGCAGGTTAATTAGCATATTATTGTTTGGCCAAATGAACAGTGTAAGGTTGCCAAACTTAAATTCCTTAAATAGTAACACATAAATCTTCACGCTCTGGCGTCTCCACAGATGGCAGCGCGCTCTCAGATGGACGGGAAGGGCTGCCTGGGCGGAACATTCAGATTCTAGGCAGCCCAGGAACGACACACTGAGAAAATCCCACAGGGCAGAGGAAATGTATCATGTTTGTTTTGTCACTGCGACTCACATCACGCCAACTCAAGTCAAGGCAAGAAGGGACACACACAGAAGGTTGCACAAGGGAAAGGAATAAATAAAACCATTTATGCAAAGCAGTGTGCAGTGAACTGCTAGAAAGAAATGAAGTACATCACCACATTGCTTTTTATGACTAGTGTCAACTCCTATGTCTCTTTTGTGTCTTTTTTTTAAAACTTGCTTCTTATATTATTGCACAATATTTTTGGAAACATTTGATCAAGTACGAGTTCTCTATCATATTGTTTGTTGTCTTACATCTGGTTTGTGTTTATCTACAAATAAGAAGAGAATATATCATGCAGCACATTTCTGTAGCAATCAAATAGGGGAAACTTGATAACCAGAGAGAACATCTTAGCTCTTTCACTTAGCTCTTTTCACCCTCAGACTTGGTGACTCAGTGAAGGATTTGTGGACCCAGAGAGCTTTCCTGGTCATACAGTTCCTCACAGCACGATTCATAGCAGCAAAGGGAAAAAATACATAGGAGGGAATCCAAATGGAATGACCATGAACTTCTAGTTGTTTTGTGACACAGAATTTGCAGTCTATTAGTGACTTTCCCAAGGGCAATGGGTAACAACACAGAAACCTTACCTGAGCCTTCTGTCTGAATATTTCATTTGGGAATCTGTCCCCTAAGTGTTAGGTCCTTTGAGACTAACCTCAGCCACTTAGGAATTGCCTTTCTGAGACTAAAAATCAATATGGCATCTCTAGAAGGTCCACACACAGTAGAATATGAATCACTATCACTTATAAATTATAACGTTCCGATAAATTACAAAGTATACAATGATTTAACAGGCAGGGTGATGCAAGAGCTCAGATTGGCTCCTTGAAGCCAGCATTCAGCCAGACCTAAAGATCTTTGTGTTGTATTGGGCAATACAGGCCTGAAGTATTAACTCTTTCCTGAGCACTCTAGATTCTCTACTGTATGTCTATGGTAAAACTTACATGACTCAGTGAGGTTTTCTCTATTGTTTTTCCTGGATTTTTGTAGCAATACACTCTGATAATTCTGGTTCTACTTTTAGGAAAGTCTTATATTCTATTTATGTGCACCCAGATATAAACATGCACACTAACTTAATTTTTCAAAATTTATTTTTAAGTTATTTTTTCATGTGTATTTTTTGCATTTTATTGTAGCCAAATATTATTAGGTTCATTACTTACTCCATTTCCCATTTTCTAAATGCATAAATACGTGAGAAGCAGGTGTTCATCGTAACAATCAAAGAGAAACATCTTAAGTGTGTGTTTTCCTGATCTTTTGGCTCATTCTGTTGTGTAGCCACAGGGGAGCCTGTTAGGCATCAGGAGATGGTGCCAAGCCTGGGATGACACAAAATGACCTGTTTATTTTTACTTCTCAATAGTTTATGTATTATCTTTAAGAAGTTATTATTGAGGAATGGAAGGAAAGAGGAATAGAACATCAAGAATATCTTGTCAATAGCTGGGCTGCTGAAGCGAATCTACAATTCTCGAAGGAATAAACAAATTTGACCAACAAACAAATATTCGAAAAAGTATTTTAACATTCTCAATCATCAGGGAAAAATAAACTAAAACTATACTGAGATTCTGTCTCACCCCAGTCACAATTAAGAAAGCAAATGATGAGAAATTAGGACAAGAATTTGAAGAATGAATATTGAGTGCTGGGACACAATTCATGGGAACATAAACTCGTATAGTCACTGTAGAAATCAGGATGGAGGTTCTTTGGTAAGCAAACAGAAATGCCATATGATCCTTATTTTGTCCCTGGTACCCAAAGGCATCGTAGCAAGACACAAAGATCCTTGGTACATCCATGTTCGTTGTGGCTCTATTCACAGTAGACCAGCAATAGAGTCAGCTCAGATACCTTTCAGTGGGTAAAGGAATAAAGAACTGTTTTCTAAATGCACAATGAGGTATTTGCTGTTTTTTTTGTCAAGGAAAAAATTGTATCCTTTTCTGAAAAATAGATTGAACTGAAGATCATGTTAAGAAATAGTCAGAGCAAGCTAAGTGTTGACTCTTATTTTATCATTTGTAAAATCTAATCTAAAACTTTTAAAAACTGAAAGAAGTGGAGCTGTTAATAGAGTTCAACAGGTAAGGTACCTGTATACAAGACTAGCTATCTGAGTTTGATTCCTGAAATCCCACAGAGTAGAAGGAGAAGACAGGCTTCTGAAAGTTATTCTCTAGTTTCCAGACACATACCATGACATGTGTCCATACTTCTCTTCTTCCTCTGCCTATCTTTTCTCTTTCAACCTATCTCTCAAGTAAATAAAATATGTTTAAAAAGTTAACAAAAGGAGACGATGTGAGAAGGGAACCAATGAGTAGCAGCAAGAAAAGTTAATGAAGGGATGGACGTGATCAACGTGCATTTGTTTACACATATAAAATGGTATATTGAATCTTATAATAGGCTTAAAATTAAGAGGGAAAGAAAGAACATAATAACTAATTTTATTCTAAGCTATGTCCAAGCTGCAGGTAAGAACTCTAGATTAAAAAGTGCCCTGAGCGTTGTACCAGATGTCTCAGGACTTCCCTTCCTGGTCACTTGCAACTGAATAGGTTTGATCTCACCAATCAGGGAGAGTATAGGACTGGCAGATAGACAGTAACCATCCCACAAATGGGACACTGACAGCCCTGCCTCACTGGTATGTCCTACTCTTATTCTTCTATCTACCTTCGAGTCTCATCTTATATGAAGACCTTCATTTAAACAGTCTTTTATCTTTGATTAGGAGATGACCTTCAATACTAATCAGGATGCAGCTAAGATGGGTGCAGGAAAAGCAAAACTGAAAACAACAATGAACCATAATTCAGAAGAGCAAGGATCCTACATTATTCACCTGGAACCAGGCCAGCCAAATCTCTTCCCATTCTAAAGCTCAGGGAACCTTGGGGAAAAGAGGGCAGCAAGATTGTAAGAGCCTAAAGATGGGGAGAACCAATGATATGCAAGATATTCCACACAAGTTAGGGCTGCAGTAGCCAAGATTGGACTTTGCTTGACCTTCACAATGGCTGACATGTCAATGACCCCCCAAAGTCTAGCATGGATCACAGGGGAGAATCCTCCAGACAGTAGGATCCTTAGGAGCATGGGATTATATAGTCAAACTAGCAGGCAGCCCAAGAAGGGGCCCCAAGCTGTTCTACTGAGTCCTGATCCTTCACTAGGGTGGAGGACTCAGAGGGAGGTCTGGCATTCATAGCAAGGGATGCTCCAGGGGAAGGGAGGGAGGAAGGGGGAGGCACTGGGAAAGGGAGAGGGAGGGGTGAAAGGAAGGGGGAAGGGGGAAGAATACAAGAGGGGATAACTGGGGAGAGAAGGAGAGAGAGAACAGAAGGGGATACCTATTGAGCTTATATTGATTAGGGGAAAATGTGGGAGAAAAAAAGAAATAAAAGAGCCCTGACTTCCCTTCTTCGCCCCGCCCCCGCTCCGCCGGTCGGGACGCCTGCGCGAGATCCAGCCGGGCCTCAACGCGCGCTCTAGGACCCCCAGGTCAGCCCACGGGGACCCGGCTCCGACTCCCACCATCCAGCCGGAGCCGCGCGGGGGGCCGAGGGACGAGGAGCACCTCCCCCTGCGCCCGGGCCCCGCCCCAGCTGCCCTCGGGTTAAATAGCTCCACGCCGACGCGCCCATCCTTCCCTTCTTCGCCCCGCCCCCGCTCCGCCGGTCGGGACGCCTGCGCGAGATCCAGCCGGGCCTCAACGCGCGCTCTAGGACCCCCAGGTCAGCCCACGGGGACCCGGCTCCGACTCCCACCATCCAGCCGGAGCCGCGCGGGGGGCCGAGGGACGAGGAGCACCTCCCCCTGCGCCCGGGCCCCGCCCCAGCTGCCCTCGGGTTAAATAGCTCCACGCCGACGCGCCCATCCTTCCCTTCTTCGCCCCGCCCCCGCTCCGCCGGTCGGGACGCCTGCGCGAGATCCAGCCGGGCCTCAACGCGCGCTCTAGGACCCCCAGGTCAGCCCACGGGGACCCGGCTCCGACTCCCACCATCCAGCCGGAGCTGCGCGGGGGGCCGAGGGACGAGGAGCACCTCCCCCTGCGCCCGGGCCCCGCCCCAGCTGCCCTCGGGTTAAATAGCTCCACGCCGACGCGCCCATCCTTCCCTTCTTCGCCCCGCCCCCGCTCCGCCGGTCGGGACGCCTGCGCGAGATCCAGCCGGGCCTCAACGCGCGCTCTAGGACCCCCAGGTCAGCCCACGGGGACCCGGCTCCGACTCCCACCATCCAGCCGGAGCCTGCGCGGGGGGCCGAGGGACGAGGAGCACCTCCCCCTGCGCCCGGGCCCCGCCCCAGCTGCCCTCGGGTTAAATAGCTCCACGCCGACGCGCCCATCCTTCCCTTCTTCGCCCCGCCCCCGCTCCGCCGGTCGGGACGCCTGCGCGAGATCCAGCCGGGCCTCAACGCGCGCTCTAGGACCCCCAGGTCAGCCCACGGGGACCCGGCTCCGACTCCCACCATCCAGCCGGAGCCGCGCGGGGGCCGAGGGACGAGGAGCACCTCCCCCTGCGCCCGGGCCCCGCCCCAGCTGCCCTCGGGTTAAATAGCTCCACGCCGACGCGCCCATCCTCCCTTTTCGCCCCACCCCGCTCCGCCAGGTCAGGACACGCGCGCGGTCCACCCGGGCCTCACCCCGCGCCCTAGGTAAGTCCCTGTTCAGGCCCTGCCCACCAGTACCCCAGGCCAAATAATTCAGTTTAGTGAAATTGAGAGATCTTAAGAGTTAAAATGACAATGCCAAAGTCAAAGTGCAAATCCATGAGAAGCAACACTCAAGTAAACAAATTTCCCACTGAAGAAATTAATCCCATAATGTTAGACTCCAACAAGAACAAACCCGCGGAAAAAGGCCAAGAAAGCCCCACCCAGGATAAAGACTTTCAAAATATGATCATTACCATGTTCAATACTATGAAAGAGGAAATCCGGGAGGAATTACATAATCGAATCAATCGCTTTGAAGAGCAACACAACAGACATCTGGAGGAGTTGAGAAAAACAGTGCAAGAAACAAAAAGTGGCATAGAACAGTTAAAACAAACTCAAGCAGAGTTTAAAACTGAGCTAAAAGACAAGTTATCTTCAACCCAGAACGCCACAGAGAGTCTTATCAACAGAACTAATGAAGCAGAAAACAGAATTTCAGACCTTGAAGATAAAGTGGGAGTACTAACCAGCTCAATGGAAGAGGTTGTTAAAGCCAAAAAGATACTTGAGAGAAATATCCAAGAGATATGGGACACCCTGAAGAAGCCTAACATGCGTATTCATGGAATACCGGAGCAAGAATCTCAAAATACCACCCCTGAGGAAATTTTTCAAACGATCATCAAGGAAAACTTTCCTCATCTAAAAAAGAGAGGCCCATTCATATACAAGAGGCATTCCGCACCCCAAACAGATACGACCAAAATAGAAGCACACCGCGGCAAATAATAGTTAAAACACTCCACATTCAAGATAAAGAACTGGTGATGAGAGCTTCAAGGGAGAAAAAACAAGTCACTTTTAAAGGCAAACCTATTAAAATAACTAATGACTTCTCAGTCGAAACAGTAAAAGCAAGAAGAGCTTGGAGAGACATACTTCAAGTATTGAATGAGCAAAAATGTCAACCCAGGCTGATTTACCCTGCAAAACTATCAGTCATGATCGAGGGAGAAAGAAAAATTTTCCAGCACAAAGACAACTTTAAGGGATACATGGCCACCAAACCAGGCCTTCAAAAACTGCTAGAAATGATACTCAAGCGTGAAGAAAAAAACAGGCATATCCAGGAGAACAGAAGGCAAATATAACACCATTAAAAGCGAAGCAATATACTTATAAAAGCTACTAAACATAATAAATGTCTGGAATTAACAATAGTTTCTCCATTATAACACTAAATGTTAATGGACTTAATTCACCGATCAAGAGACACAGATTACAAACTTGGATTAAAAATCACAATCCATCAATCTGTTGCCTGCAGGAAACCCATCTCACCACAAAAGATAGGCACGCTCTAAAAATAAAAGGCTGGTCAACAATTCTACAAGCAAATGGAAGCAGAAAACAGGCAGGGGTAGCCATTATGCTATCAGACAAAGTGGATTTCAAACCAAAAAAAATTATAAGAGACACGGATGGATACTACATTTTAGTCAGAGGTACAATTCACCAGGAAGATTTCACAATACTGAACATATATGCACCCAATACGGGCCCCCCCACATTCATTAAGAAAACCCTACAGCGTCTAAAGCAAGAAATCAACCCCCAAACGATAATTCTTGGGGACTTCAACACCGCCCTCTCTACATGGGATAGATCAACAGGTCAAAAGCTTAACAGAGACACTTTGGAACTTAATCAAACCCTGAAAGAAATGGACCTCACAGATCTCTATCGAACTTTTCACCCACGCACCAAAGAATACACATTTTTCTCAGCAGCACATGGAACTTTCTCCAAAATAGATCACATATTGGGCCACAAAATGAATCTACACATATACAAGAAAGTTGAAATTCTAACCTGTGCCCTATCAGACCACCACGGCCTAAAGCTGGACATCCACAACACATCAAACAAGAGAAAATGCACTAACTCCTGGAAACTTAACACTATGATGCTGAATGAGAACTGGATTCAGGAAGAAATTAAAAAGGAAATTCAAGATTTCCTGAAAGTGAATGATAACGAAAATACAACTTACCAAAATCTCTGGGACACAATGAAAGCTGTTCTAAGAGGTAAGTTCATAGCTCTTAATGCCCACGTCAAAAAAATGGAAACATCAGAAATAAACAACTTAACAATGCAGCTTAAAGCTTTAGAGAAACTAGAGCAATCTGATCCTAAAAGCAGTAGAAGAGAAGAGATTAGCAAAATAAGGGGAGAAATATCTGAAATCGAGACTAAGAAAACGATAGAAAAAATCAACCAATCAAAAAGCTGGTTCTTTGAAAAAATCAACAAGATTGATACACCCCTAGCTAAACTAACCAAAAGCAAGAGAGAGAAAACCCAAATTAACAAAATTAGAAATGAACATGGAGTTATCACTACGGATACCCAAGAAATCCAGAGAATTATAACATCATATTTCAAAAACTTATACTCTGTGAAGTTTGACAACACAAAAGAGATGGATGAATTTCTAAGTAAACACAACTTACCTAAATTGAATCAGGAAGTTGTGAATTATTTAAATAGTCCTATAACATATAAGGAAATTGAGGAAGTAATCTCGAATCTTCCCACCAAAAAATGTCCTGGACCAGATGGATTCAGCACAGAGTTCTACAAGACATTTAAGGAGTTAATAACACCAATACTCCTTAAACTGTTCCATCCAAATAGCAAAGGAAGGAACACTACCAAATTCCTTCTATGAAGCTAATATCGTTTTAATCCCAAAACCTAATAAAGATTCACTTAAAAAGAAAACTATAGGCCGATCTCCCTGATGAACACAGACGCAAAGATTCTCAACAAAGTCTTAGCAAATCGGATTCAAAAACATATTAAAAAGATCATTCATGGGGACCAAGTAGGCTTCATCCCCGGCACACAAGGTTGGTTCAACATACGCAAATCAATAAATGTAATTCATCATGTAAACCAGTCCAAAGTCCAAGACCACATGATACTCTCGATAGATGCAGAAAAAGCTTTTGACAAGATCCAACAGCCTTTTATGATCAAAACGCTAGAGACAGTAGGAATGGAAGGGAACCTTTATCAATATAATAAAAGCTGTATACAACAAGCCCACAGCAAGGATTATGCTCAATGGGGAACAATTGGAAGCATTCCCACTTCGATCAGGAACAAGACAAGGCTGTCCACTCTCACCACTTCTATTCAATATTGTACTTGAAGTCTTAGCCGAAGCCATAAGACAAGAAAGGGACATAAGAGGGATTCAAATTGGCAAGGAAGAAGTCAAGCTATCTCTATTTGCAGATGACATGATCTTATACCTGAGTGATCCCAAAAACTCCACCAGGAAGCTCCTGGAACTAATTGAGAAGTTCAGCAGGGTGGCAGGATACAAAATAAATGTGCAAAAATCAGAGGCCTTCCTATATGCCCAGAATGAAAGAAGTGAAAAAGCCTTGAGAGAAACCATGCCATTTACTATAACCCCTAAAAAAATGAAATACCTTGGTATAAACCTAACTAAGGAGGTAAAAGACCTTTACAATGAAAACTTTAAAACCCTAAAGAAAGAAATTGCAGAAGACACCAGAAGGTGGAAAGACCTCCCTTGTTCCTGGATTGGCAGAATCAACATTGTAAAAATGACCATCCTACCAAAGGCAATATACAGATTCAATGCTATACCAATCAAAATCCCAAAGCAATTCTTCAAAGAAGTTGACCAAACAATCTCAAAGTTCATTTGGAGGCACAAAAGACCCAGGATAGCCAAAACAATCCTGAGTAACAAAAACACAGCTGGAGGTATTACCATACCAAACCTAAGTCTATACTACAAATCCATAGTTATAAAGACAGCCTGGTACTGGCTCCAAAATAGACACACAGATCAATGGATAAGGATTGAAGACCCAGATATAAGCCCACAAAGTTACAGCCATTTGGTCTTTGACAAAGGGGCCCAAGAATCCAATGGAAAAAGAACAGCATCTTCAACAAATGGTGCTGGCAAAACTGGATCTCCACATGCAGAAGATTAAAGCTGGACCCGTACTTGTCACCATGTACAAGACTTAATTCCAAATGGATCAAGGACCTTGATATCAGGCCAGAGACTTTAAAAACCATAGTTGAAAAGATAGGGAACTCCCTCGAGCTGGTTGGGCTAGGCCAACAGTTCCTAAACAGACATCCAATGGCACAGTCACTGCTACCAACTCTCAACAGTTGGGATCTTGTGAAATTAAAGAGCTTCTGTTCAGATAAAGAGATTGTAACACGAGCTCAAAGGCAACCCACAGAATGGGAGAAAATCTTCACTAACCACATATCTGACAGAGCTCTACTGTCCAGAGTGCACAAAGAACTTAGAAAATTAAACTCCAAGGAAAACACTGGCCCAATTAAAAAATGGGCCCTGGAACTTCAAAGAAACTTTACCAGGGATGAAATTAAAATGTCTAACAATTATCTTAAAAAATGCTCCACTTCCTTCGCCATCAGGGAAATGCAAATCAAAACTTCCCTGAGATATCATCTCACCCCGGTCAGGATGGCAAAAATCCACAATACAAACAACGACAAATGCTGGAGAGGATGTGGAGAGAGGGGAACTCTCCTACATTGTTGGTGGGAATGCAGGCTCATACAGCCACTCTGGCGAGCCGTCTGGAGATTCTTAAAGAAATTAAAGATTGAAATGCCATATGACCCTGCTATCCCACTTTTGGGAATAACCCCCCAAGCAGCAAAGGTTCGCCTCGATAGCACAAGCTCGACCATGTTCATAGCAGCACTGTTTACAATAGCAAAGTCATGGAATCAACCTAAATGTCCAACAGTTGACGAGTGGATAAGGAAACTGTGGTACATCTATACAATGGAGTACTACTCAGCCATCAAAAATGATGAATTACTGGAATTTGCTGGGAAATGGATGTCATTAGAAAGAATTATATTAAGTGAAGTATCCCAAACCCAGAAAATTAAGCGCCGTATGTACTCCCTAATAGGTGGCTCCTAGTACCAAACTCACCCAGCCCACATTGGGACACTCAAAAGTAAACCTATGTAACACAGTAATTGCAAGGATTATGAACAAGAGAGATGGGTTAGGAGGGCCACACCAGAAACAAAGAGAGAGGAGACCATGTTACAGCAGAGAAAATAGGCCTCCATGAAGGTCTGCAAGTAAGTAATGAGAAACCTGGTTAAGTTCACAGACGTTCTTTCCTGATCTCACCAGAAGGGGAGGGCATATAGTCTAGCAGATAAAAAGTAATCATTTTGCAAATGGGTGATGGACCCCTCTCTCAGTGAGGTTTCCTACTCTTATTACATCTACCCTTGAATGTGCTATTACAACAAGACTCCAGTTTAACAGCTTTTTGTCTCTGGCCAGGGGGTGACATACAGTGCCCAGCAGAATGGAGTGAAGGGAATTGCAGGAGCAGCAAAACTGCAAAAGAAAATCAACAAACCACAATCCAGAACTTCAGAGACTCTATATCAATCACATAGAACTAGGACAGCCTAATCTCTCCCCATCCTGGAGCTCAGGGACATTTGCGGAAGAGGGGGCGGTAAGATTGTAAGAGCAAAAGGATGGGAGGAGCAACGATTTGCAAGATTCTCAACAATAGTTGGGGCCAAAGCAATCATAATGGAACTTTGCATGCCCTGCGCAATGTCCAGCGCACTGTTGCCCTCATAAAGTCTAGCATCTGATAAGGGCACCGAGACCCCTGGAGGCAAGGGATTGACAGCCATAGTAGTGATCTTATGCTTAAGGGGAACAAGAGAAAGGGCTTATGGAAATGCCACTGGGTCCTTATATGTCATCGGAGAGGAGGACACAGTGGAGAGTTAGGCACACACAATAAAGGACTATCTGGGAATTGGGGGGGAGGCACTGGGGGAAGGGGAGGGGGAAGAGGGGGGAGGGAGGGAACTGGTAAAAAATTTTTAAAATGTATAATTAAATTTTTAATAAAAAAAAAAAAAAAAAAAAAAAAAAATAAAAGAGCCCTGAGAGAAATTATTGAAAGTATATTTCAATATATTGAATATTGAAGGAAAATGCACAGTGCTGAGTGCATGGTTGATTCTGTGGCTCTAAGAAGACGTATTACTTAGCAGTTGTATGCTTCCTATCATGCAAACATATAATTTCTGTTCATCATCAGAGTGATGTTATAGACATTAACAGTGATGCTCTGGCACCAACATCAGAGTAAACACATGAAAATGGATAGAAATTAATTCTACTTTGTGTGTTAGATGGAAACTAGAACATACCTTTTTATGTTTAGCTGAAATACATGCACTAGTTACTCTTTTCTGTTGCTGTGAGACAAGACCCAAAGTTGAGCAGTTTTGTGGAGAAAGGGAGTTTCAGAGGGGAGGTACAGTCTTTCATGACAGAAGCAGCATGGCTGACTGGAAGAAGCTGGAGGCAAGCTAAGTCACATCCTTCATGGAGACTGTGAGCTACAAGACTGCCAACTGCTAAAGCAGGTCTCTCCCAGAAATAGGGTGGGATTAATTAACCTCAAGCTTCCCCCCTCCATGACTGCCTTTGTCCCGTTGACACTCCACCTCCTTAACGTGCCATGACCTTCGCAAACACATGAGCTTATGGGGGACACATTTCAAACCATGACAATACGTATGAATATTCATTACTCTAACCAGATATATTTACATTTGTTTTATTATCATTTAATACTTCTATCCATAAAATAAAGGCTAAATAATTTTCATACAAGCTTTAGAATATATTCCTTAAAAAGTGAATAAGTAATATCCTGTGTATTCATTGGCAATACTTGACATATATTTTTAAAAATTTAAAAGTTGCAAATAATTACTATTTTAACTAAATTGATATGTAAAAGAAACATATATAAGGGTTATAAGTATATGTATTAATTGACCATTAATTGTGTGCATTTTCAGTGATAAAACAAACTTGTGGAAGTCAGAGGACAACTTGCAAGAATTGCTCCACTTATTTCACCATGGGGATTCTGGGAATTGAACTTAGAACATGAAACCTTGGCAATAAGTGCACGTTTATCTGCTGAGCCATCTCATAGACCCTCTAGCCAGACCTTAAAACATGAATTCACAAATATCAAGATCACTTACAAATGAGAAAAAAATGAACATCCCTCTAAGTAAGTTGATGCTGGATCTTTTTCTAATCCTTCACATAAATGAATTCAAAGAATGTAACTGTGTCTTGGAAAATCATGAGTGGTTCCTTATGGAACCTACTAGAAGCCCACACACTCTCCTACTGTGCTCACATATGTCAGGAGCAGCTGTTGCTACTGCTATCAAGGATGGGTTCTATGTGCAAATCCATGCTCTGTTATTTGGAAATTTATATAGCATCACTCTGACTCGTTTTCCTTAATTCTGAAACAGACCACATTACACAGTAGTGTGAATTAAATTCTCTACAACACATCCCAAAACTTAAGACCAATGGCTATGATTTATTATTGCATGGATATCTTTTAAAGAAAGCCGAATGCATAAAAGCACTTAGAATTACAAAGTGCAAGGTGAATTCCAAGGCATTATTGTTTTTACTAAATTAAGTTCCTCTTTTCTCTCAAGTTCAAAAGGGTATCAACATTATGAACTTAAATTTTGAAACAAAAAGTTTTGTCTGTTTTCGCAGTACTCAAAAAAGCTAATGGGCTGATAAAAACTTCAATGAGTGTGGACAACTGGAATACTGCTGAACCAGAAACAAATAACAAATAATTTTAAAGTGTGGTTAGTCCCCCAAATAGTTATTTATTGTCCATTCTGTGCATGACTTAGCATTCTTTTGGATTATAGGGTAGCATCTTTTCTGGAATTTGCCACCAATACCTTAGCTTCCATCAGTGCAAAGATTATGGGTGATACCATCAGATAAATTCTGAGACTACAGCAGAGATTTCCCCTACTTGTTTTAATTTACCTACCTGATGTTTCCACCAATTTTTTAATATACATAATATCTTGATTTATCACTTTCTTTTATGCAACTATAAATATCTGTGAAATCATTATCATGTTGTGACAGGGTATTTGGAGAAACTCAAGCTGTGTTCTCAAGTCATGGTTATCCATATTTGGCTCCAGAGGAAACGGATATTCACTTTGAAATGAGAAAAGTTTCCTATATCTACAAAATGAAATTTATCCTTCAATGATACCTTAATGTCAGAGGTTAATTGTGAAAAGTGTCATTTATTTTGATAGCAACTAGTTCATGGTCAAAAAGTTCATGGTCAAATAAGGCCTTTCCTAATATTTGTGTTTTTATCACTTGACATTCTCTGCCCTTCTTGGTGTCTGAAACTCAGCCTGTGTAATTTGGATCAACAAGAGGCCAATCACTTCTCACTTTCATTGGGTTCAGACAAGTCGCAGTCCTGAAATGATGAAAAGACAAGGAAAATAAAGTCTTTAGTTACCTTTGCCTTTGGTCTCTACCTAGTGTCATTGCATTTCACTGAACAGATTCCCCTTCTTAGCCATCTCTCCTGCCTGCAGTGCCTCTACCTACATCACTGTTCTACGTGCGGGTACGGAACCCTCTCCCTGCCTTCCCTCCTTGCCCTCCAAGCAGTGGCATCTCCACAGCTGCTAAACCAAGTGCCTTCACTGCTGTGGCCCCCAGAGTCCAGCTCACACCTCTGACATAAGTTCAATCACAAATCAGGTTTCCTCAAATGAGCTGAACTAAAAGCCTAACCATTGGATCTTACCTTTACATTCCTATAAATCCTACTTGACAAGATATTCATATCAGACTATTTGAACTCTGACCCTATGGAGACCAAACAATCCAGCTATGATATGATTCTAAGGCAGAGGAATCTAGAGGACCAAAGTGTTTGACCCTCACATCACAGAACCATGTTTGCCCTGGTCAAAGCAGACACTCAGACAGAGGCACATGACACTAGCTATGCTAACAAGTGAATGAGAATTTAGAGAAGAGAGAAAAACATAAAAGAGGGTAGACAGTCTCCCAGCAGTGTAAATTTGTTCATTTATATAGGGCCACAGGTATCAATGTGATGGTATCAAAGTCTGATGGTATCAAAGTATGTTTTATTTGAATCAAATATCTGGTAGCTAATATGCGAGGATATCTCTATGATGGCATCTGAAAGAACATTCAAGTAGGGAAATTTGGCAAACAAAGGCACATAAACAGGCATGCGTATTGTATTATGGAAGAGTAGAGAATGGTCAGAAATGTAAAAAACAAAGAAAAAAACATGGTGTTTAGAAAGAGAAAAATAAAGTGGGACTTCCCAGTGTTTGGAAAAGAAGGAAATATACAGGACTACTTTAGTCTCTTCTCCAGTCTTTTAAGGACAATAAGGCTTTATCAGACTTCCCTAATATTTGCAGATTCAGGAGTTCAAAGGAGAGTATGCCTGAGTTCAGCTTCCAGGATGTTCTGACAAAGGGGCACAAGTGTAGAAATTTGCTCCCTATCCCAGAATGCTGGGGAAAAGCTGATAGCTATCCTTATTAGCTGTGTGTGCTTCAGTGCGTTGGCTGGGGAAGTTTGCTGCACTATTTTCAACCTTGAGCAAATCTAGCTGTTCTCAGACTACTATGATAAAGATTTTTCTCATGACCTTTTGCTTTGCATTTGTAATGAATTCTAATGAATTCTGTATGCTGAGCTGTTCTAATAAATAGGACTCTCAGAAAGCAGAAAAGCCACTTCAGAGTTGCATTAAGCACGAAGTCCTTTGGTTTGTTAGGTGTTGAATTCAGACCACAGTTTAGGCTCACGGTAGCTCAGAGAGTGAATCCAAGAGATATTTCTAAGAATAATTGACTGTATTCTATTCTCATGTTGATAGAGAGAGAATAACATAGAGAGAGAGAGAGAAAGAGAGAGAGAAAGAGAGAGAGAAAGAGAGAGAGAAAGAAGGAAGAAGGAGGAGGAGGAGGAAGAAGAAAAAGAAGAGGAAGAAGAGGAAGAGGAGGAAGAAGAGGAAGAAGAGGAAGAAGAAGAAAGAAGAAAGAAGAAATAAGAAAGGAAAAGAAGAAAAAAGACCTAAGTTTGATCCACATAATGAAAGAAGGTAACTGACTTCTGAAGATTGTCCTCTGATCTATATCCATATGCATGTAAGTGAGCATACATAAAAAAGAGGAAGGAAGGAAGGAAGGAAGGAAGGAAGGAAGGAAGGAAGGAAGGAAGGAAGGAAGGAAGGAAGGAAAAAAAGGGAGGGAAGGAGCTAATTGAGGATTCTTGGAGGAATGGTTAGTGGTTCTATGATTCAGACAAAGATATTTGAGATAAGTCTGGAGCATTATAGTATCAATATTTTTGAAGTAAAAAATTAAAAACCTCAGAATATTTGAGATTTGTGAAAATATATAGATGGCAAACATAACAGTGCCTAATAACCAAAGTAGGATGACAAAATAGTAACTTGTTAGTTCTCTATCCAAAATGAAAGACTAATATCTGCAAGTCTACATTGATATAAATAGAATATTATATAAACAGATAGGAAAAGGTAGAAAGATTAATATGCAAAACAGTTTGAAACTGTATTTAGGTTTCTACACCACATTTCTTCCATGTGGACTGCTCATGGCAACATCCTGTCAATGAATGCAAGGCAGGAAAAAGTACCTTTGCAATGAGGAAAATTGAATAGTATTACTTCTGGTGCTGAAGGCCGACGGCCAGGGTGGAAGTTATGCTGAGAGTGTGTGTCCTTGATGGATGTGTTTAAAACGGACTTCCATCTCCCTGAATTGTTATTATCCCTTCAAAGTAATGAGGGGAAAGTCCATGCCATTGCATATCAAAGAACATTGCATGAACATCTGGCCACTGTTCTTCAATACTGTCACGGTCATCAAACACAAGGAAATCTGACATACTCAACCGAGAGAAGTCCAATGGACATGATGACTAAGTCCAATAATGTTTCATGGATGTGGTCAATGAGTCTGAAAGAGGAACTGGTAAAAATTAAGTACACACGAATGAAAGTAAACTTTTCATCAACATTTACAATGGCAAATCTATCCTTAACATTATATGATATCACTATCAGGACAAAATAGGTCACGATATAAAAACATTGTCTTTACTGTGCTTACAATTCTTTCTTTACATTTGCATGTGTCCTAAACAAAAGCTTTTTGCATTCACTCTGCACAAATGTAAGTATATTACATCATGTAAGGAAACCACTTTCAATGCAAATTGAAAAGGAAAGACAAATTCTTTCCAAACTTTCAGTCTATTCTCAATAGATATGTATGATGCAGGAATTAAATTAGAAAAACTAGGAGGCAACTGGTTAAAGTAGAGAAGAAGAATGTGTGAGAAACCAATAATGAGATGAACATTGAAAGCTGAAGATAAGATTTTGAAAATATGCAAGAGAAGGGGGAAAACCAGATGTTGCTGTGATCTTTGTTGTAGCTCAGGCTGGGTTTGTTGACTGATTCCAAGTGATACATGTTGACTTCTGCTGAAATACTTTCAAGTAGGTTCCTTGGAGTGACTAATGTGTTGTTGCATAAAGTGCAATGTAGGGAAAGTGATTTGTGAGTAATTGTCTCTAAATGTATATCTAAAGATGTTGCATAGCTTTAACTTTGGAACTCTCAAGATCTCAGTGGATGTTCAAAAGTTCTGTATACCCTGGAAAAATCACTAAACATTATGACACTACTCCTATTCCATATGTCTTTAATACATCGCATTCCTGTTGCCTTCTGAAGGCTAAGTGAGCTGTATTTGAATGATGTAGAAAGTGTCAATTTCTTGCAAATTAGGTTGAATGATCTTTTGGAAATGTCATATATTTGGGTCTTATTTAAGCAGTAGTCAGTTACATATTTTTATTGTCAAAATGCATAAATATGATCTTACTATGTGCAAATCTAAGCTTGATTCTACAGTAAAATACTGGGAAAAATCAAATCTACCAAAAATATCTTCCTAAAAATCACTGCTGTGAAAAATTTAAATCATGAGTTAAAATCTGCAAGAACTCCATATGTGCGCAGATTTGTAAACTGTGTTGGCACCAAGTCAAAATCCTGAGGAATAAGATGCAGTAAATAGCAAAGTTTCAGGTGCTAAATATGAGTAAGCATTCCAGCATTTGTGATTTAAATTTCTAGAAATGCAATCTTAACATAACGCATCTATTTTTTAGTCACTTCATGCTCTCCTTGAATGACACACCTTCTCCTGTACCGAAGAGTACCCAGGAAACAAACAGAACTTCACCTTCTGTCCTCAGAAGTTGGTTCAGAGAAGAAGCCATGACTCAGTTGGTACTAAGTGCCACAAGAAAGATGTCTTCTTTTGTTTAAGGAAAAATAATTTTTTATGCATTGAAATTCCCAAGGGAACTTTCCTGTTTTTCCCTGGGCAATATAAGATATCAACTTTTTCTTCTTTTTCTTTTTTTCTTTTCTTTTTTTTTTTCTCTATTTCTCTCCCCCTTCCTTCCTTTCTCCCTTTCATTCTTTCTCTTTGTTTTTTCTAAAATATGGAGTCTAAAACCCAAGACAGCCAGGCCAAGGAATATGCTTATTTTTTAATTTGAATGAAGATCCCACATTAAAATGCCCTGGATATGGTGGTGAACTGCAGTTCTAGACTTGGAAAGCAGAGTCTGGGAAACTCCAGTGTGAGCCAAAAAAAAAAAAAGTAGAGCAATGCAGGATGGCTCCTGAAGTTACCCTTGGGCCTCGATAAGCAATCACAGTGCTGTCTGATACATGTGAACAGACAGATAGACACAGACACCACACACACACACACACACACACACACACACACACACACACACGTAAAATAAATATAAAAATATTTTTTAAAATTCAACAAAGTCGATCTCCAACACCAATCAGGATGGAGCCAAGGACTGTGCAGGAACAGCAAAACTGAAAACAACAACCAACCACACAATTCAAAGCATCAGAGACCCTACATTAACCACCTGGAACCAGACCAGCCAAATCTCTCCCCATCCTAAAGTTCAGGGAAATTTGAGGAAGAGGGGGTGGTAAGATTGTAAGAGCCTAAACATGGGAGGAGCAACAATATGCAAGATACTCCACACAAGTTAGAGCCGCAGTAGCTATAATCGGACTTTGCATGACCTGCTGCAATGACTGACATGTCAATGGCCCCCAAAGTCTATCATGGATCACAGGTACTAGGATCCTTAGAGGCAAGGGATTAGCAGTCACAATAGTGTTCCCATACTAAAGAAGAGCACAAGAAAGAGCTCTGGGCAAAGCCACTGAGACCTTACACCTCACTAGAGTGGAGGACGCAGAGGGAAGTTTGACATTCACATTAAAGGATTCTCCAGGGAATGGGAGGGTGAGAAGTGGGAGGCAAAGTAGGCTGGGGAGAGAGGGAGGGAGGGAGAGGACCTGGGTACCTATTAGGTTTGTATGATTGGGAAAAAAAACAAACATTTAAAAAAATTAAACAAGGCCAGATTAAGAATTCTAAAATGCCACTTCTCCCTCCTCTCAAACAGAGTCCTAGGACCATCATACATTCAAGAGAAAATGAAGTCTACCACGAGGTGGGAGGAACTGAGCAAACTATTCTAGGAACAATGATAGGTGTGTATGTTTGAAAGGACTTGACCAGAGCAGGAATGTGCAGAGTGAAAAGTCGGGTATGTGTCCAAATAATTGGAAAGGAGAATTTGAAGAAGAGAAGCTTTTGCAACCATAGGAACTGACTGGGCACAGGTCCTTTGTGATTACAACATGAAGGGAAGCCACATGCTAGTGATGTTGAGAAAATAATTGATCACATGAGGATGCAGACCAGCACTGTCCAGATGTGTGGGCGGAGCTATCAGTTGTGCTGATGGGCTTTATGAATTGAGTGTCAAACTCACACAGGTCTAGTTCTTTCCTCTATTCCTTAATACTTTTTCAAAGTATATCTTAAAATATTCCAATAATTTTAATAAAGAAAAGAAAATCTGACTTGTTGGAATTCTGATAAAAATTTCATTCATTATATTTAAAGAAGATCTTATTTTCAGCTAATAATTCAGCCTATCAAAATTCTCTTTTCATGTTTATTTCTCTTTTTCTCTATAAATGCTTTCATTTTTTATATTTAATGAATAATATAGTACTTTAACATTGATAATAATTAATTATTAAGAGAGAATGACGTTTTTTCAAAATGATTTACAAAATGTTCTCAGCTTTTTAATTGAAATATAGAATGATTAAAACTAAATTATTTTAGGCTATTTGAAGAAAAAGTTTCTAAAGATGTAAAAAACACTGAAAAAGAACAAAGTTCAAAAAAATGAAAGCCACTGTTACATTCTAACAAAATGATGCTGTTCACCTAGGTCAGAAAAGACAATTCTCCTATTCACATGGCCGTTACTTTGTAGGGTATTAAGATCACAGATATGCCACTCTGTGATGCTAATAGTAAATATAAAATGCAACATTAGTGGACAGGTATATAATTGCCATGCATAGTCTAAAACACAGGGCAGAAAACTTAGTAAGTCAACCTAACTCAGAGTTGCATAGAGTTTTGTACGCAATGGACTGCCTTCCCTTTGAATTAGTAGACATGGGGTTATTTTCAAAATATGCAATAAAGGGTATATTTCTTTCAGAAATGATATTTGCCTGTTAAAGAACTTGAGATCCAAGACTATTTCATAAACTTTCACATTATTATATCTGTAACTTACTAGACTTCATTTTGATACTAAATGCACTAGATGTGCCCAGGACCCTTAGGTCCCTGCTTAGTGTGTTCTGTTTGCTAATGAAAGCTTCCACTTCTTCCTTAGTTAAATCTCAAGGAAGCTCCATTTCATGTGGAACACTTCAGTGGTAACTGTTGGCCTAATGAGCTTTCCATGTGCCTTAAAAAATTGGTTCCAATTACAAAAATACTTGACTCAAAATCAGGGCATGATGAGCATGTTAAGAGTCTGTGACTTATTATTTATTCTATGACAGTTTCCTATTGCCACCCTCAAAAACTGCATTCATTTAATTTAATGATCTCTCATTAAGACTCTCTCTAGAATGTTCTACCTTTAACTTATGCCTTTTCATGATGTGTCAATTTTTTATGAATTTTGCATTTCTATTAGTTTTAAGACATTTACATTTTATCACCCACATTGTAGCCCTTCCTTTCTTCATTTGGCTCTTAATGCTGCATTACCCTAAGAGAAGGTTATGACAGCCCATTTGGGATTTATTTTTATTTGCATACTTAAAACTCTAAGTGTGAGAATGGATTTTGGAATTAAAAAAATTATTGTGAAATGCTTCATCTGAAACCCATCTTGAAGCCCCTTGAATGCATAGAATACATAAGTTGACATAACTTTTTAAGTAGACTTTAATAATGAAGCATGAACAATACTAAAGAAATACAGGAACCCAAGAGAGATAACAACATACAATAGAAATCTAGGGGACTAAAGTTGGATGAGTGGAGGGAAATGTTCCTGTCAGTGGGGTAGCCCTGAATCCTCACAAGAGTAGACAAGCCAAAGGGAACCCTGGGGTCCATAGAAGCAGACAGGTAAAAAGATGAGAGAGAATGGGATGGACTGATGAAGGAAAAGGAGGGAGATGGAAGGGGAATGGAGGGAAGCAGGGATAAGTAATCAATATGCTTGTAAAACTAGAAAAATAAAACCATTTTAAAAAAGAAATAACATTACTGGCAATTTTTTAAAAAAAGAAGTGAATAAGGAAGAGAAACAAAGAAGTCAAAGACAGCTAAAAATACAGAGCTCATACAGAGGAGGTGTTGCCCAATAAGAGCTGCTTAGATTTGCCAGAATTAGAGGAAAAAGAGACAGGCTTCTTTTTTTCTTCCATTTTTAATACCTGCTGGAAAAATTCACATGCTTTCAACCTTTTCAGTGGTAAATAGTTTGGCGTGCAAGGCAGTGGGAAGGGAGAGCCAGGAACTTCCGTAAAGCACGGCAAAGCCAGTGGAAGCAGAGGTGGTACTCATTGCTTTCCTGACATATTCACTTTCTTCAGGAGTCTTGACTTTTTTTTCCTTTGCATGTGTATTTTGGAGTGATTAAAAACACATGTGCATGCTTGTTTGCATCTGTGTGGGCTAATGTGTGCATGCAGGTACACATTCATATGTGTACACAGTTGTAAAGGCCCAAAGTGAGCAACAAGTGTCTTCTTTGATTATGCTCCACTTTTATTTTTAAGTCTGGGTCTCTCAATTAAACTCAAAGTTCACCATCTTGTCTAGCCAGTCAGATTACCATAGAGATTATCTGCTTTTGTCTCCAAGATCCTGGGATTACAGACTGTTGCCACACTGACACAATATTTCGGTGAGTTCTTGAGGCGTGAAATCTAGTCCTGGTATTTGGGGGGTGAGTGCCTTATTCACTGAGCCATCTCCCCATTCTCTGGGTTGTATTTTTGTATGCATCAAGGACTACTAGATGTTAAGCCTACTAGTAAGAGGGATTAAATGATGGTTGTTTGAGCAAGACCTTTACTGATAAAGTGAGACACTGTCTGGAGGGAGGATCCAGACATCTAAGTGAGGCTACAGAGAAAATATGGCATCAGGCAGGAGAGAAATTTGGCTTCATTTGATCTGACGGAGAGTTTCTCAGGAGTGTGTGCATAAGGAACATTTTGTCAGAAAACATTTATTCTCATAAAAGCTATTGTCAGGACAGCTGTTAAAAGCATTAGCAACACCGATAAAAATTAAGATGACTCTCCTCCTTATGTTTAAAAGCTGAGCAGTATGCCCACCTGAGTTGGCCTCTTAAGCATACAAAATAAATGCAGCAAGCTACTCTCATGCAATAAGCAAAAATGATATGATACAAATCATTTTAAGAGGCCATACTGCTGAGGACGCATTATAGCTGGCCATTGAGCACTAAGAAGCAATGGGCCATGCTGTACTGGCCCATTTGTCCTCTATATACACTCCTTACTCAGCGCAGGCATCAGGAGGGATCCGGCAGAATACATCTTGTTTCAGCTGTCACATAAAGGAACGGATTATTTGCAGGGGTATTAGAATATGAATGGAACTAGTCAGGAGAGCTATAAACGAAGGCTTCAGATGAGAAGTCAGAGTGTAATGAAATAATCCCCACACCTTCATTGTCTTATTCCTAAAACTTCAAGTAGTGCAAAAAGCAATCTCATAGAGGAGACTATTGTGAGACTTCTCCGATTCACAGCAAGTTCCCTAACTGGAAGACGTTGGTGCTTTCTGAGTCTCACAGGTGAAGCCAAGTAGGATAGGGATAGCTGCCACATTTTTGCTTCCTGCTTTCAGAGTCCTTTCTTTTTTCTTTTATTTCATGTTTCTGTTTGTTTGGAAAAGACCAAAGGCAATGAGATAGAGGAAAGGCTAACAGTGAATCATCCTTAGGCAGCTTACCAGCTCTTCTTTACTACTCTTGTATTTAAATGCTACATATTGGCATCAAAACAATACAGCATATGGCCCACTTCCTCTTGCAGTTGTGGTTGTCTATTGCAGCGTTCTTCCTATAGATTTAAGAATTCTCGTGTGGCTATCAGTTTACAAAGGGAGTGGAGATGTCTGAGGGAGCCAGAGGGAACCCTCTGGAAAGGTATGTTTTGGGCTTCTAACTTTATGACACAGGTCTAAATCAAAAATCAAACTAAAATAGCCATCGATCCTGCATAATGAAGTCCTGACCTCAGCTGTGATACTTTGGTAATATTGGATGATGTTTGATTAATGTTACTGGAAGAACGGCATGACAGATTTACCTGCAGTCTACTAAACTCAAAATGGAGCCCCAGCTATCAGCTAAAGTAGATCATCCTAGACTTGCTCCAGGGATAACAGGTTGGAAAAATGGTTAAATGGAATTATCAGGGCCTCAGCCAAGAGAAGTTCCATGGAACTAGAAAAATGTAAGAAATCATATAGAAGATGGAACCTAAAAAAATGGGATAGCTTGTGATAATCAGTGGGCACAGCAGGGTCCTGAGATTCCTAAGGAAGCAAAAGGCTGATATTTGGTCTATCAGGAATGTCAGGAAAGGGCAGAAGCTCTACTGGAAGGTCTGCATCAGGAAAACCCTGAGGTTAATGTGCGGGCCCACGAACCAGCATAAACTCAGACTTACATGCAGGAAACAGAAGTGGGAGTGATAGGAATTGATCAGGCACTGGCTCAGAGGAGCCTAGGATGTCCTCCATTATCTAAGCCAACTTTTTTGTAGCATACATGGGTATTTATAGGAAAACAATCAAGGAGCAGGACGAAATTCTTTACAGGTTCATGTAAAAACATGTACATTCCAGTTAACAAAGAAAAGGCAGGAGTGACATCTACTTGCTGTGTAGGACCAGACATGATGTCTCCAGGTAGAGTTAAAAGCAGGCATGACACTTAGTTGCTAAAAGGAAATGGGCAATGAATGTCTCAAAGCAGAGTTACCTGGTCCATACATTAGCAAATCTGAAATGCACAGGGAGGGAACTGTAGGGGGAGGTTATAACCCAGCTACTCCTGAGAACAAAAGAGATCCAAGAACAGACAGGAAGCAAACTCAACTCCCAGAGGGAGGAATTTCTCTAACAACTGTCCATTTCGAGTGCTAAGGTATCATTCCCCCAAGAGCAGGCTTTAGGCGTGACAACCCCCATAGTTAATCCTTTAGAAGGAAGAGGTTAACTAACTGCTCAAGAGAGGGGATAACAGTTACTGACAAACACAGAGCAAAAGTTTGCCTCTTTCAATAAAATCACAGCCATAAATATGTTATTAAGTATTCATTCTTTTTAGAGTGCTAAAGGGTTGCCTTTAGAAAAGAGAACACATTCGCATTTTAATTAAAATACAAATTATTTCTTTAAAAGATAAGCAAGGAGAAAATAAATGTCCCAAAGCTGTGAGTATGCCTTCTCCTTCATCAAAAGCATTGAATTAAGATTGAATATAGGATTCAGATGATCTTAAGGTTTCAAATATCTGAATGAAGGAATGGAGAGATAGCTCACTGGATGAGTATTTGCTGAGTAAGCAAGAAAAAAACCTGAGTCGGGATCCTCAGACCTCACAGAAAAGGCTGAGCATGGTCAGCATCATAAAGACACTCTTCAAACTAGGGAGGTGGAGATGCAGATCCCTCACCCTCATTGGCCATTCAATCTAGTCAACTCATGGGCTTCAGGTTCAATAAGAAACTCAGGTTCAATAAGAAAGAGAGAGAGAGAGAGAGAGAGAGAGAGAGAGAGAGAAAGAAAAAGAAAGAGAAAGAAATAGAGAGAAAAAAAGAAAGAAAGAAGAAAGAAAGAAGAAGAAAGAAAGAAAAGAAAGAAAGAAAGAAAGAAAGAAAAGAAGAAAAAAGAAAAGAAGAGAGAGGAGAAAAAGAAGGAAAGAAGAAAAGAAGAAAGAAAGAAAGAAAGAAAGAAAGAAAGAAAGAAAGAAAGAAAGAAAGAAAGAAAGAGAAGAGAGGAATACAAGAAAGAGCAGAAAGAAGAAGGACAAGAAGGAAAGGAAAAGAAAGAAAGAGAAAGAAAGAAAGAAGAAGAAGAAAGAGAAAGAAAGAAAGAAGAAAAGAAAGAAGAAAGGAAAGAAAAGAAGAAAGAAAGAAGAAAAAAGAAAGAGAGAGAAAGAAGAAAGAAAAGAGAAAGAAAAAAGAAAGAGAAGAAGAAAAGACGAAAGAAGCAAGAAAAGAAAAAGAAAGAAGAAAGAAAAAGAGAAAGAGGGAAAGAGACAGAGACGAAAGAAGAAAAGAAGAAGAAAAGAAAGAAGAAAAGAAAAAAGAGAAAAGAAAAAGGAAAGAGAAGAAAAAGAGAAAGGAAAGAAAGAAAGAAAAAAAGAAAGAAAGAAGAAAGAAGAAGAAAGAAAGAAAGAAAGCAAGAAAGAAAGAACGAAAAGAGATGACAAGAAAGAAAAGGAACGAAGAAGAACAGAAAGAAAGAAAGAACGGAAGGAAGTAAAGAATAAAGAAAGAAGAAAGAAAGAAAGAACGAAGGACAGAAAGAAGAAAGAACAAAAAAGCGGAAAGAAAGAAAGGAGGAAGGAAGGAAGGAAGGGACGAAAGAAGAAAGAAAGGAAACGGAAGAAAGAAGAAAGAAAAAGAGAGAGAAAAGCGGGGGGAGGAAGGAAGGAAGAAGGAGGAAGAGGAAGGAAGGAAGGAAGGAAGGAGAAGGAGGAAGGATGGAAGGCGGAGAAAGGAGGAAAAAGAGAAAGAGAGAAAGAGACAGAGAAAGAGAAAGAGAGAAAGGGTGATAGACACCAACATTGACTTCTGGTCTCCACATCCATGTTTATAAATGTGCATGTACTCACTTGCTCATATGCATATATACAGTACACACATATACACACAAAAAGATACAACATAAGTGTGTATTACATTGAGCTAACAGTTTCTTTTTAAAAACAAACAATATTTCATTTATTTATTTGACAGGGAGAAAAAATAAGCACATGCATGCCAAGATGTTCACAGGCCAGGGGATGGCTTTTGGAAGCCAGATTTGTCTTAAAATCTAGGGATCTATCTCCAGTTGCCAGGTTTGTGCACTACGTACCCTCACCCCTAAGCCATCTCTGTTGCCCCTGCCTAGCCAAACTGCCTCTATTATCTGCTTTCCTCTAAGCAAAAATCTATCCCCATGAAATCATCTGAATTAAAACCAAAGATTTCATGAATTAACTAAAAAGAAAATGAAAAGCACAAAATAATTTTAGTTTAACAAAATCTTTAAAAGAAATTGTTGCATGAGAGCTTCATATGCTTGTGTCTTGAATTCTAGTTGTTGTGTTTTTTTTTTCCATTGCTGGTCCCCTCTCTCATTCTTCTCTTTCTAAGGTGTCACACTTCACAGCACGTTATGGCCCTGATTACACATCATCATATGTGTAACTCACTGTGTTTTTTAGAGTTTTGCCCTCAAGTGCGGGTGGAAAGTTATTTACTAAGGCATGGGCAACCTGTCAATGACTACGCCACTAAAGAATATAATATCCCCTACCTGAGAATAGCTGCTCAGGGAGGAGGGGGTCCTCATAGGGCTGAAGCTTCTGCAGATCTTCTGCAGAATACCACAGTTGCAGTGCATTCCTGCATGCAATAGTTATACATGTCTACAAGATGTCTTTTATCTGAGCATCTGTCTACCCTTTCTCTGGCTCTTACACTTTTTGTTCTTCTTCTTCCATGATGCTTCCATAGCCTTGAACAGGGAGCTATAGCTGTGCAATCAGGGCTGAGCTTATTATCAATGCTTTGACCAGTCATTGATTTCTGCATTAACCACAGAAGTTGGCAATAAGAAATTTCTCCAGTGAAAGCTAGACACTATCAACCTGTTAAATATAAGCATTTAAAAAGGCATATGGATAGCATGACCATTTACTAAAATGATAGTGACAGTTTTCTCTCTAGGGAGTATGACATCCCCAGACATTGGCTCTTGGCCACATTTACGGAACAAGATATGAGCTCCCTCCTGTGGAGTGAACCTCAAATCCAGTCAGATAGGCGTTGGTGTCACCTGTGACACTCATGCCAATATTGTACTACAAGGTAGATCTTTCCCAGCAGGTCATCACTGTAGGCAGCAGGAATTATTCTTGAAGTAAAACTGCTGGTGACTTTTCTCTTGCCGCAGTCTACGTAACAGCTTCTGGCACTTTGGAGGCTAGCAGACAGAGAGGAAGCTTCCAGCTTATCTCTACTTAATTTCCAACTGTCCTGGGGCCAAAGCACCCAGAGTCTCCAGCAGCAGTGTCTGGTGAGCAACCAAGAGAAATGACAACATTCTGTATTTTGAGGGGAGATTCTGGGGTCTGACCAACAATAGGCATCTCACATCTGGCACTGGGATTTTTGTTTAATAACCCAGGACTTCTGGGAGGGGCTTTATATACCAATGAAGTGTATCTTTGTTTGGATTCTTTTTATCCAGATTATACTTTATGAAACAGTAGATTTCCATATACCCTTATCTTTTAAAACTCACCTTCCTCCCCTGTCTTTCATATCTACTTCCTCAGACCTTTCCACTGCAGAATTACTTCTTCCACTCTCATGATTGGCATGTTCTCCTATCCCTTCTCTGTTGAAGCTTCTCTCCCCGTTCCTCTTATTATTCCTTTATATCTTGCTGGCCTTTATAGGCACTCGAAGTCAAATATGCCACTCTAAAAAGCCTTAGCATCTACATACAAGAGAACACATGTAATGTTTGTCTTGTTAGGCTGGGTTACCTCAGTAGATGTAATGTTTTCCAGACTATCCATTTGCTTGCAGATTTCATAATATCATTCTTTCTCACTGCTGTTGTATGTTTACCACAGTTTCATGATCCATCGATCCACTGATAAACATCTAGGATTCTGCACTCAATCACTGCCTTGAATAGAGTTGGTATAAGCTTGGCTGTGCAGGTATTTGCTGTAGGGGTACAGAATCCTTTAGGTATAAGCCCAGAAGTGGTAGATCTGGGACATAGAAGTCACTCCCCTTTTCAACTTTTAAGGAACCTCCATACTGATTTTTACTCTGGTGCCTGCACCAGTTCCATTCATGGAAATCAAATGTGAAATATTCCTTTTGCGTAAGAAGAAACCTTTCCAAAGTGAGCAGTTTTTGACTTCAAAGACCTTCCCATTGATTTATGTATAAACTTTGTAAATTTTAAATGACTCAAAAGAAATCAAAGAAATAGAACTCTGAAATTAAGAAATCATATAACAAATTTGTAGAAAGTTTATTGTTACATCAGTTATTTAATTTACGAATATCTCTTCATAGTTAGAAATGATTACAGGTAATTTTTAAGAATATCAACTACAATTCAGACTTTATTTAACTGGATTAAAAAGTACCTTCTGAAAGCTAACTCTAAGTAAATAAGGAGCAATAACTGAGAATTTCTTTGTTTCCTTGCTCAGATGAAGCTATTGGTTCAGTCATCTGGACTTCCTTGGTGTAAGAGACATTAGCACACAGTCGTCTAATTTGCCTGTCCATAGAAAGTTAGGAAAGTATGTCACTGCAGATTCTCACAGACAGAGTGAACTCATATCATTTAACTATGTTAATGTCATCATTCTACTAAAATATACATATTTGATGCTTATCATCATATGACATAAAATGAAGAAATTTACTTTTTTTAAGTCAAGAGATCACTGGCTAGCATTAGTCCATGCTGATTCTAAACTCACAATCCTGTTTCCTCAATTTCTCAAGTGCAAGGAATACAGATATAGGACACTAGGATAGGCAGGACAAGAAGTATTAACGTGCAGCTAGACGCCTGAAGCAAGCAACTTCAAGTTGAGAGTGGAAAGATAATTTGTTTAATTCAAAACAATATTATAAGGCATGTGAGATGGTTCATCAGGTGAGGCTCCTGCTCACAAGCTTGGTAAACTGAGTTTAATCCCTGGATGCCCATTTTGATGAAAAGACAGAACTAGATTCTAAAAAGTTGTCTTCTGACCTCCATCTATATGCCTGTGCACACCTTCTCCCCCTCTCTCATTTTCCTTCTCCCTTGTCCTTACTCTCTTTGTGTCAAATAAAAAAATACTGAAAACAATTATAATTCTTGAAATCACACTACAGCCAAAAGCATACAGAAGATTGCATAGGATTACACCCAAGCATTCTGTAAGGCCTAAAAGTTTTTAAACATCATTATTTTTCCACAATTAGATGCATCAGATTTTAAGTCTTGAATCTGTTCCTGAAAAACTCCAAAATACATTTGTCTTATTGTAGATGGGCAAGAATTTGGGAATGCAACATGATGGTCTTGATTTTAAAAACAGGCATGGAAGGGCTTTATTGAGACAAGATAAAATTTAACAGAGTCCATTGTATTTTTCATAATTTCCTCACTTATTGGTAGGAATGAAAATATACCTTTATCCAAGGAGAAGGGAAAAAAGGAAAAAAATCTTAGTTGCTATTTAGGGAAAGATGAGTTGTGCTGTGCATTTATCTGCAATCAGAACCATTTTTCTTTCTTGTCTGAGACGCTGATCATTAATCTTCACAAGTGGCCAAGTGGAAATCCAAGGTGTCATCCATGTGTAGCATCGTATTCATGGACTGCTAGGAGCATATTTTAAAGTTCAGCTTCCTGAATCACTGAGCAACTTACTTTCTCTAAAAGAAGCTCACTTTGATCCATAGCTGTCAAACCAACAGCGATTCTTTACTGAATTTCTTTGCGCAGTGTGCCCTCAGTTTTTGATGCAACAAAACACACGCATATCTTGATTGCAATTGGAAATACTTTGAAGAGCATCAAACATGTTCAGAAATCGTATCCTAAGTATAATCAGAGCTTCAGTAATCAAGATTCTACTTCTTTAGAAGATAAATCTTATTTTTGAATGTGCATGTTCAGGCAGCACAATGCAGTTCTCACTAAGAAAGTCACTATCATGCCCAGTCAAAGAGGTTTCATTTCAGCCAAACACTTCCTCCCCAAGATTAGACATCAAGATGTCTGGAGAAGATTCCCCTAGGCACATTTGGCTTATATGTGCTCAATTATGAAACAATGAAGATAAGAATATTTGGAGAATCCAGATATAAACTCGACTCTTCTTCTAACTTTGTGACCTTGGACTCAGAACATGATCTTGTATAATGTAATATTATTCATCTAGAAAATACTAATACGGCTTGCTCTATCTAACACACCAAATTCCCATAAAGTTCAAGTGAAATAAATTATGCATATGAATGTGACATTCAGATTTGAAAGGCTGGGCAGGGGAAGCCTTATTACCTTGCTGCTCCACTGCAGCCTTTTCACCTTTCAAGTGTCCGTTCCTCGAAGGTCGGTTCACGATTAGATGGTCTGTTTCAGACTCCTTCCTGCACGAGTGCACATTCTTCCCCTAGACATCTAGAAGTGACTGTCTGTTTGGATTATGCTCAGGGATAGTCTTGCCCTGGGATCTTTCGATAAGGTGACACACCCACAAAAGAATACCTGTCCTTCTTGTAGAGAGATAGTATCTCTTTCACATCCCTTGCCTTTAGTTCTTCACTCAACTCACACGCTCAATGCAAGGCTGTTGTGCTACAGATCAAAGACCATCATTCTCAGTGGAAGAGGGAATGCTGCATATTACAGCAAAACAGAGGGTCTGTGAATAATTTTATTAGTTCAGTTGCTTTCTCAGTGTCCATGACCACACACACACACACACACACACACACACACACACACACACACACACACCTTCTTTCAGCTCCACTATCTGTAGACTTGAAAGACATTTTCCTGTCTCCATTTTTCTCCCTTTGCCCTAACATGTTACAGGAAGACCCATAGACATGTACCATAGATGCATATTAAGCAAAATGCAAAGTATTAAAACATCAGTGACATGATCAAGGATATAAATAATAAATATTTCATGTTCATTCTCATATTTCACGGATATGTCAATATCATAAAATATAAAGGTATCATTCTTCTAACAGATATAGTATAAAGGTGGTAGAAATACTTTTTAAAATTAAGCTAATTCTTCACAGAAATCACTCAGCAATGCATGAAATCCTTTGCACATTAAAATCAGTATTTATGACTACCATGTAGATAGATATGTGTAAATTCCTAAATGATGACCCAAGCATGGTGGCATGCACAAAATCTCAGCAACTGGGAATATAAAGCGGGAAAAGCACAATACTGAGGCCAGGCAGATCTGTATATTGAATTCCAGAATGCATTAGGCTACATAAACAGGTTCTGAATAGCAAGCAAGGGCAATGATGTAAGCTCAGTGATAAAGATGCAATCCTAGCACTGAACAAAAATAACATGAAATATTTCTATATAAACTAGAAAAATGTCAAGAATACTCATTACCACTTATACTACTTAACATTGTACTGAATGTGTAAGTCAATAACATAAGAAATGAGAAATCAATTAGAACTATCTGGCTTCAGAGGATATGACTACAAACTGGCAAAGGGTATAATGAAAAATCACTACTAAAAATCAAATAACACACTATGGAAGCTATAAAATTAATTTCTAAAAATTCAATACCCTTAATATATTAAAAAGCACTGGGTGATACAACTAAACATAACAAGAAACATGTATATACCTTCATGACTTATATGAAGGAACGTAATAATTTAACGTAGAGAAAGATCAGTGAATGACTACTCTTCAGGAGATGAAAACTAAGGAGGTTAGACTAACAGAAGGTATTCATACAAACCTACTCTCATTTCTTCTCTTAGCTTCTTTGAGGGGCATACAATTACAGAAACCAGGTATCCAGGTATAGTGCGTAATCTAAACCCTAGGGAGGCTAAGGCAAAAAGAAAGCTACATGTCAAATCTCAAGTGGAAAATAAAAGAAAGCAAGATATTCATCATACAATATATATGTGTGTTTGTAACACTTTAGATTAATACGCTCATCGAAGTATAGCATATAAAGCCTGGGAAGATGGCTCAGTGGTTAAAGTGTTTGCTGTGCACACAGAAGGACCAGAAGTCAGATCTCCAGATCCTACAAAATACTGGGCATGTGTGGCAGCGTTCTTGTAATGCCAGCTCTGGAAGTCATTGTCTGGGGTTTCCTCGAGCAAGTTGGCTATCCTACCCAAAATAGTCAAGGGTCTCTAAATCTCAAAAGAATAACTTGGAAGAGAAATCAAGGTTGATTCCTAATATCAATTTCAGATTTCCATATGTATGTGTACTCACATGTCTACTCATCCACATATTCATGTTCCTACACACGTGAAACCATGTAGATAGACTGCATACACGCACACATACAGACACACACGCACATGCACACACACGAAAATGGAAAAGAAGAATATCATATATAGGTCAGACAGAGAGTAGAGCTAGATAAGGACAAATTGAATGTGTGGACAAGGGTTTTAACTCAAAGGTTAAAGTATTTATAGAACAAGCAAAATGGAAAAAGGTCAGATTCTGAGAATCTATACAAATGCCACATGGGCATGGAAGCCTGCCTATAATTCAAGTTTCAGAAGACTCAGACTGGGTATCCTCAAAGTAAGCTGGCTATCTCAATTAGACACACCATGAGTTTAGGATTTGATTGACTCTCTCAAGGACTCTGGTTGAAACTACAGAAGATGATTCCCAACATCAATCTCAAACCTCTAAATGCATTTGCAACCCTGTACTTACACCACACACATATTGCATCTATCCACATACACACATATATTTAAAAATGAAAAAAATGGATCAAGATTTAAAAAGAAGCATTATGTGTCCCAGTAGAATCATTAGAACAAACCTGAAGTTATTCTATTGAGTTAAGATACTATGAGATAATTATGTCATGGTTAATGTTCAGTGCATTTGTGTCTATATTGACAGAAAACAAAGAGTGAAGCAGAAAAAGTAATTAAAATGGGACATTTGGAAAAGGAAGGTGTATAAACACATTTAAAGTTTCTCACAAGGACTGCAAAAATGAAATAAAGATATAATTGTGGCAAAGACTAGTGATATTAGTAAGAAATCTGACATGTTATACAAAGATAACAGGAAAGTGATACTAAAGGTGAAGACACCTCCCCCACCTTGTGAAGATGCAAAATCATTTGAAGTGATGGAATTGAAATGGAAATGCTCGAAAACATCTGCCTGGGAAGTGTTTCTTTAGGAAACAGCTCAAAAAGACCAAAGCAACAGTATTTATTCCAAGTGTGCCAGGATCCGCCTACACTGGATCAAGAGTCATGAAATCTAAAACCACTATTTCAGAGAATCGCTGAAGCCAAGTGGTGCGAGGCAGATTTGGAGCTCTTGTATGGAGGCTCTCAGAGGACCCTGCATGAATCTGTGAATGTGAAAGCCTATGTTGCTGTGGAGGACTCAGGAAGGATGTTAGAGGTTCAAGGACCAATGATGTTCACTGAGGAGAGCTAAGAGCAGGTAGCAGAAGAAAGGCATAGACTATGTGTGCTTGGTGGGCAAGGCTACCCAATCTTTTGAGCCCAGGGAATTCAATCACAATTCCCAGATGCCAGACACAGAGCTGTGTTTGCCTTGTTGTATTTCATTCCTGATTTAGTAATATCTCTTTGCCGCACCCCCTTTTCTTCTTTTTGGATTGCTAATGGTTAGTCTGTCATCGTACATTGGAAAGATGTTTCTTTTATTGTACATTGGTCACAGTTAAGAGATTCACTCTGTCTCAGAAGATACTCCACACTTACACATTTTGGACAGACTTGAAGAGAATACATTTTGTATTGTGAGATGATCATGAGTCTGTGTGGACAAGGTGGAAGTTATCTGTATGTTTGAATATGGGGTTAAGAAGGAGTTGATTTGTGATGGTTAATCTTGATCAGTGGGGTTTTGTGCCACTATGGAAAGAACTCTCTGGGCATATCTATGAGGGATTGTTCCAGATAAAGTTTAATTGGAATGTGAAGACCACTCTAAATGTGTGTGGCACCATTTCAGTAGATGCTGTCACACTGAAGGCCCAGGCAAGGGCCCATAAGGTGAGAGCAAACGAAGCTCTGCTAGTGTTTCATTTAAATGTTGTCCACAGGTGCTGTGAAGTCCTTGTTTTATAAGATGATTTTTCAAAAATATAATTTCTTTTAAGTATTATGTTTTTGGGAAGGCTTCCATCTGAGCAACCTCAACTTTTATTGACCCAAATTGGAAATATCCTTGATATTAAATCTGTATTTGACAAAAGCATAGGTAATGTTGATAATGTAGATTCAATGCTTTCAGAATGTAATATTTTATTCATTATATTTTGAATATACTTTTTCCACTGAGTGATAATAATCCCACTGAAAAGCTAGCAGCCACATTACTTTGAAATGAGCATTCTTTTTTTTTAATGTGTGTGTGTGTGTGTGTTTGTGTGTGTCTCAGAAGGCAGCATGTATTGTGGAGGCCCAAGTGTGACTTCAGGAATCATCCTGGATTGCTTTTTCTTCCTTCTTGCTTAACTCTGGGATTTTCCAGGCTCTATCCACTAGGATTGGAAGTTCAAGCCACTGCCAATTCTGCCTGGCACTTTTATATGGGACCAGGGCTCCAAACTCAGGACCTTCTGCTTACCAGACAAAGTCTTAATCTCTGCGTTGTCTCTCAGTATGTTCAGCCTAAATTTTTTGTTCTATTTTATATTTTCTTTCACTATAAAATTGTGAATTTTTTGGTACTTACCAGAAATTACTGAAGCTGTATTATTAAAGTCATAACTCTAGGTACTTTAAAGGCAAATAAATTTTTTCTCCCACATTTTATTTTTTCCTGATTATACAAATTCAATAGGTACCTCCATCCTCTCCTTCTCCCCTCCCCTTCCCCATCGTCCCCCATTGTACTCTCCCACCTTCCTCCTTTCCTTTCACCTCTCCTATCTCTTTGTCATGCCTCCCCCTTCCTCCCTCCCATCCCCTGGAGCATCTGTTTATATGGGTATCAAACCTCCCTCTGAATCCTCCACCCTAGTGAGGGTTCAGGAGTCAGTGGTATAGCCAGGGGCCTCTTCTTTGGCTCCCTGTTAGCATGTGAATTCTATTATGACTGTTTAATCCCTTGCCTCTGATGAACCTACTCCCTGAAACCTTCTCCCCTGTGATAAGTGCTAGACCTTGAGGGGTCATTGACATGTCAGCCATTGCAGGTCAGACAAATCTCATCCTGGCTGCTAAAGCCAAATAAAATTTGAAATAAAAATTTTAATGTTGATTTTTTTTCTCTTGCAGAAAATAAGAGTGGAAATTCCTTTTAAAAATGTTTTCTTAAGAGGCTGGAGAGGTGGCTCAGGGGTTAAGCCTCTGCCTTGCAGGCGGAAGGTCCTGAGTTCGGATCCCAGATCCCATGTATAGACGCCAGGCGGAAGCGGGGGCAGCCTGCGCTTCTGGTCCTGGTAGGGTGGAGCCTGTGAATCCCGGGGCAGAAGGAAGTGGAGGCGTCCATGGTGGTTCGCGAATTCGTCCGTGGTTCTACACAGACACAGACACAGACACAGACACACACGCACATGCACATGCACACAGTTGAATAAATAATAATAAAAAAATTAAAAAAATGTTTTCTTAAAAAGCTTTACTTTTCCGTCCCTTGTACATGAAAATTATTTTTAAAAATGAAATAAGTGCTTTACTAGGTTTGTGACTTAGAAAAATACTTAGAAGTCTCTTAGGATCCTGGAACTTGCCTCTTTGACTGTATTTCTAGATTCCATGTTTGTTGAGAGGCTGGCAGTCTCTCTCCAAATAGTAAAGTTATCTTCTAGTATAGGGATGTATAAAGTTGATATTTTGCTTTAGATAAAGCCAGCTAAGTAATACCTAAGTTGACAAATAAATTGGTACTAAACAATGGTGCTGTCAAGTGCTTATCTGAGACTGGCTATTGTCTATATTAAGAAAATATGTGCAGTGGCTATGCTTGGTTACATCAAGCAGTAAGATTTCCCTGTATTTTTTTCAATCTCTTTCCTGAATTGCCTGAAACATGCATCACAATATGGGTCACAATTTCACAATGTACGTCCTATTTTTTTGATAATAGGAAATGCCTTATTTTTCTTCTACTAATGCAGAAATGTTTTCTGGTTTGAAGGAAATTTTGTTAATTATATTTTCCAATATTACTAAATATTATCTCAATTGAATTCTGATTAATTATATAATACCTTAGAGAGTCGCAACACAAAGAAAAAATTTCAGTAACCATTAGATAAATTGCTAATTGCATGTGTGTTCAGAGCATTTCTAATAAACTTAGAAATACTACTGTTTAATACCTACTAAGAAAGGAAAATTTTTTGACATTTTAGAATTATAAACCTCTGATACAGACTCTATTTTATAGTTTGAAGTATCATCATTTACAATTATGTCTTTGTTTTACAAACTTACAACAACAGTTTAAAGCCCTAAAAACTTTGAATCTTCTATATTAAAAACTGAATAATTTTATGATTCATATACATTCTTACCCAGGTGACTGCTGGTTTCTGGTTGATTCTCCTGCCTCCATCTCCTTCTGGATGTGGGCTTTCTGTTGAATTTCTCTCATTTGGTTTTTTTCTTTGGTTCCAGCATTGAGCATTGGTTGTTGATGGTTCAGAAACCAAAAACAATATTAAAAAACAAAAAAAAAAATTACCTCACAGAAATTCCCCTGTCAAACAAAAATAACCCACTGGACAAAGTGTTATTCATTCTGCAGAAATCAGAAAAATTAGCAGATAATTGAACCACAACAGTCAAGCCACAAAATTCCCTTTCCCCCAAACTCTGAACTTTTAAAAACCCCATTGGACCATTCTTAAGCAGCAGCGACCTCCATCCTGTGGTAAGGTCACTGCCTTTACTGAATAAAACTTCAGTCTTGGTGGTTGTAGCCCAGGTCTAAGTCTCGTCTCTTTCCTCTCACTTTTTTTTTTTTTTGAGATTTTTTTTTTTTATTAAAAATTTAATTATACATTTTAAAATTTTTTTTACCAGTTCCCTCCCTCCCCCCTCCCCTTCCCCCAGTGTCTCCCCCCCAATTCCCAGAGAGTCCTTTATTGTGTGCGCCTAACTCTCCACTGGGTCCTCCTCTCCGATGACATATAAGGACCCAGTGGCATGTCCATAAGCCCTTTCTCTTGTTCCCCTTAAGCATAAGATTACTACTATGGCTGTCAATCCCTTGCCTCCAGGGGTCTCGGTGCCCTTAACAGATGCTAGACTTTATGAGGGCAACAGTGCGCTGGACATTGCGCAGGGCATGCAAAGTTCCATTATGATTGCTTTGGCCCCAACTATTGTTGAGAATCTTGCAAATCGTTGCTCCTCCCATCCTTTTGCTCCTACAATCTTACCGCCCCCTCTTCCGCAAATGTCCCTGAGCTCCAGGATGGGGAGAGATTAGGCTGTCCTAGTTCTATGTGATTGATATAGAGTCTCTGAAGTTCTGGATTGTGGTTTGTTGATTTTCTTTTGCAGTTTTGCTGCTCCTGCAATTCCCTTCACTCCATTCTGCTGGGCACTGTATGTCACCCCCTGGCCAGAGACAAAAAGCTGTTAAACTGGAGTCTTGTTGTAATAGCACATTCAAGGGTAGATGCAATAAGAGTAGGAAACCTCACTGAGGGAGGGGTCCATCACCCATTTGCAAAATGTTTACTTTTTATCTGCTAGACTATATGCCCTCCCCTTCTGGTGAGATCAGGAAAGAACGTCTGTGAACTTAACCAGGTTTCTCATTACTTACTTGCAGACCTTGATGGAGGCCTATTTTCTCTGCTGTAACATGGTCTCCTCTCTCCTTGTTTCTGGTGTGGCCCTCCTAACCCATCTCTCTTGTTCATAATCCTTGCAATTACTGTGTTACATAGGTTTACTTTTGAGTGTCCAATGTGGGCTGGGCGAGTTTGGTACTAGGAGCCACCTATTAGGGAGTACATACGGCGCTTAATTTTCTGGGTTTGGGATACTTCACTTAATATAATTCTTTCTAATGACATCCATTTCCCAGCAAATTCCAGTAATTCATCATTTTTGATGGCTGAGTAGTACTCCATTGTATAGATGTACCACAGTTTCCTTATCCACTCGTCAACTGTTGGACATTTAGGTTGATTCCATGACTTTGCTATTGTAAACAGTGCTGCTATGAACATGGTCGAGCTTGTGCTATCTAGGCGAACATCTGCTGCTTGGGGGGTTATTCCCAAAAGTGGGATAGCAGGGTCATATGGCATTTCAATCTTTAATTTCTTTAAGAATCTCCAGACGGCTCGCCAGAGTGGCTGTATGAGCCTGCATTCCCACCAACAATGTAGGAGAGTTCCCCTCTCCCCACATCCTCTCCAGCATTTGTCGTTGTTTGTACTGTGGATTTTTGCCATCCTGACCGGGGTGAGATGATATCTCAGGGAAGTTTTGATTTGCATTTCCCTGATGGCGAAGGAAGTGGAGCATTTTTTAAGATAATTGTTAAACATTTTAATTTCATCCCTGGTAAAGTTTCTTTGAAGTTCCAGGGCCCATTTTTTAATTGGGCCAGTGTTTTCCTTGGAGTTTAATTTTCTAAGTTCTTTGTGCACTCTGGACAGTAGAGCTCTGTCAGATATGTGGTTAGTGAAGATTTTCTCCCATTCTGTGGGTTGCCTTTGAGCTCGTGTGACAATCTCTTTATCTGAACAGAAGCTCTTTAATTTCACAAGATCCCAACTGTTGAGAGTTGGTAGCAGTGACTGTGCCATTGGATGTCTGTTTAGGAAGTGTTGGCCTAGCCCAATCAGCTCGAGGGAGTTCCCTATCCTTTCAACTATGGCTTTTAAAGTCTCTGGCCTGATATCAAGGTCCTTGATCCATTTGGAATTAAGTCTTGTACATGGTGACAAGTACGGGTCCAGCTTTAATCTTCTGCATGTGGAGATCCAGTTTTGCCAGCACCATTTGTTGAAGATGCTGTTCTTTTTCCATTGGATTCTTTGGGCCCCTTTGTCAAAGACCAAATGGCTATAACTTTGTGGGCTTATATCTGGGTCTTCAATCCTTATCCATTGATCTGTGTGTCTATTTTGGAGCCAGTACCAGGCTGTCTTTATAACTATGGATTTGTAGTATAGACTTAGGTTTGGTATGGTAATACCTCCAGCTGTGTTTTTGTTACTCAGGATTGTTTTTGCTATCCTGGGCCTTTTGTGCCTCCATATGAACTTTGAGATTGTTTGGTCAACTTCTTTGAAGAATTGCTTTGGGATTTTGATTGGTATAGCATTGAATCTGTATATTGCCTTTGGTAGGATGGTCATTTTTACAATGTTGATTCTGCCAATCCAGGAACAAAGGAGGTCTTTCCACCTTCTGGTGTCTTCTGCAATTTCTTTCTTTAGGGTTTTAAAGTTTTCATTGTAAAGGTCTTTTACCTCCTTAGTTAGGTTTATACCAAGGTATTTCATTTTTTTAGGGGTTATAGTAAATGGCATGGTTTCTCTCAAGGCTTTTTCACTTCTTTCATTCTGGGCATATAGGAAGGCCTCTGATTTTTGCACATTTATTTTGTATCCTGCCACCCTGCTGAACTTCTCAATTAGTTCCAGGAGCTTCCTGGTGGAGTTTTTGGGATCACTCAGGTATAAGATCATGTCATCTGCAAATAGAGATAGCTTGACTTCTTCCTTGCCAATTTGAATCCCTCTTATGTCCCTTTCTTGTCTTATGGCTTCGGCTAAGACTTCAAGTACAATATTGAATAGAAGTGGTGAGAGTGGACAGCCTTGTCTTGTTCCTGATCGAAGTGGGAATGCTTCCAATTGTTCCCCATTGAGCATAATCCTTGCTGTGGGCTTGTTGTATACAGCTTTTATTATATTGATAAAGGTTCCTTCCATTCCTACTGTCTCTAGCGTTTTGATCATAAAAGGCTGTTGGATCTTGTCAAAAGCTTTTTCTGCATCTATCGAGAGTATCATGTGGTCTTGGACTTTGGACTGGTTTACATGATGAATTACATTTATTGATTTGCGTATGTTGAACCAACCTTGTGTGCCGGGGATGAAGCCTACTTGGTCCCCATGAATGATCTTTTTAATATGTTTTTGAATCCGATTTGCTAAGACTTTGTTGAGAATCTTTGCATCTGTGTTCATCAGGGAGATCGGCCTATAGTTTTCTTTTTTAAGTGAATCTTTATTAGGTTTTGGGATTAAAACGATATTAGCTTCATAGAAGGAATTTGGTAGTGTTCCTTCTTTTGCTATTTGATGGAACAGTTTAAGGAGTATTGGTGTTATTAACTCCTTAAATGTCTTGTAGAACTCTGTGCTGAATCCATCTGGTCCAGGACATTTTTTGGTGGGAAGATTCGAGATTACTTCCTCAATTTCCTTATATGTTATAGGACTATTTAAGTAATTCACAACTTCCTGATTCAATTTAGGTAAGTTGTGTTTACTTAGAAATTCATCCATCTCTTTTGTGTTGTCAAACTTCACAGAGTATAAGTTTTTGAAATATGATGTTATAATTCTCTGGATTTCTTGGGTATCCGTAGTGATAACTCCATGTTCATTTCTAATTTTGTTAATTTGGTTTTCTCTCTCTTGCTTTTGGTTAGTTTAGCTAGGGGTGTATCAATCTTGTTGATTTTTTCAAAGAACCAGCTTTTTGATTGGTTGATTTTTTCTATCGTTTTCTTAGTCTCGATTTCAGATATTTCTCCCCTTATTTTGCTAATCTCTTCTCTTCTACTGCTTTTGGGATCAGATTGCTCTAGTTTCTCTAAAGCTTTAAGCTGCATTGTTAAGTTGTTTATTTCTGATGTTTCCATTTTTTTGACGTGGGCATTAAGAGCTATGAACTTACCTCTTAGAACAGCTTTCATTGTGTCCCAGAGATTTTGGTAAGTTGTATTTTCGTTATCATTCACTTTCAGGAAATCTTGAATTTCCTTTTTAATTTCTTCCTGAATCCAGTTCTCATTCAGCATCATAGTGTTAAGTTTCCAGGAGTTAGTGTATTTTCTCTTGTTTGATGTGTTGTGGATGTCCAGCTTTAGGCCGTGGTGGTCTGATAGGGCACAGGTTAGAATTTCAACTTTCTTGTACATGTGTAGATTCATTTTGTGGCCCAATATGTGATCTATTTTGGAGAAAGTTCCGTGTGCTGCTGAGAAAAATGTGTATTCTTTGGTGCGTGGGTGAAAAGTTCGATAGAGATCTGTAAGGTCCATTTCTTTCAGGGTTTGATTAAGTTCCAAAGTGTCTCTGTTAAGCTTTTGACCTGTTGATCTATCCCATGTAGAGAGGGCGGTGTTGAAGTCCCCAAGAATTATCGTTTGGGGGTTGATTTCTTGCTTTAGACGCTGTAGGGTTTTCTTACTGAATGTGGAGGGGCCCGTATTGGGTGCATATATGTTCAGTATTGTGAAATCTTCCTGGTGAATTGTACCTCTGACTAAAATGTAGTATCCATCCGTGTCTCTTATAATTTTTTTTGGTTTGAAATCCACTTTGTCTGATAGCATAATGGCTACCCCTGCCTGTTTTCTGCTTCCATTTGCTTGTAGAATTGTTGACCAGCCTTTTATTTTTAGAGCGTGCCTATCTTTTGTGGTGAGATGGGTTTCCTGCAGGCAACAGATTGATGGATTGTGATTTTTAATCCAAGTTTGTAATCTGTGTCTCTTGATCGGTGAATTAAGTCCATTAACATTTAGTGTTATAATGGAGAAACTATTGTTAATTCCAGACATTTATTATGTTTAGTAGCTTTTATAAGTATATTGCTTCGCTTTTAATGGTGTTATATTTGCCTTCTGTTCTCCTGGATATGCCTGTTTTTTTCTTCACGCTTGAGTATCATTTCTAGCAGTTTTTGAAGGCCTGGTTTGGTGGCCATGTATCCCTTAAAGTTGTCTTTGTGCTGGAAAATTTTTCTTTCTCCCTCGATCATGACTGATAGTTTTGCAGGGTAAATCAGCCTGGGTTGACATTTTTGCTCATTCAGTACTTGAAGTATGTCTCTCCAAGCTCTTCTTGCTTTTACTGTTTCGACTGAGAAGTCATTTGTTATTTTAATAGGTTTGCCTTTAAAAGTGACTTGTTTTTTCTCCCTTGAAGCTCTCAGCACCAGTTCTTTATCTTGAATGTGGAGTGTTTTAACTATTATTTGCCGCGGTGTGCTTCTATTTTGGTCGTATCTGTTTGGGGTGCGGAATGCCTCTTGTATATGAATGGGCCTCTCTTTTTTTAGATGAGGAAAGTTTTCCTTGATGATCGTTTGAAAAATTTCCTCAGGGGTGGTATTTTGAGATTCTTGCTCCGGTATTCCATGAATACGCATGTTAGGCTTCTTCAGGGTGTCCCATATCTCTTGGATATTTCTCTCAAGTATCTTTTTGGCTTTAACAACCTCTTCCATTGAGCTGGCTAGTACTCCCACTTTATCTTCAAGGTCTGAAATTCTGTTTTCTGCTTCATTAGTTCTGTTGATAAGACTCTCTGTGGCGTTCTGGGTTGAAGATAACTTGTCTTTTAGCTCAGTTTTAAACTCTGCTTGAGTTTGTTTTAACTGTTCTATGCCACTTTTTGTTTCTTGCACTGTTTTTCTCAACTCCTCCAGATGTCTGTTGTGTTCCTCTTCAAAGCGATTGATTCGATTATGTAATTCCTCCCGGATTTCCTCTTTCATAGTATTGAACATGGTAATGATCATATTTTGAAAGTCGTTATCCTGGGTCAGGCTTTCTTGGCCTTTTTCCACGGGTTTGTTCTTGTTGGAGTCTAACATTATGGGATTAATTTCTTCAGTGGGAGATTTGTTTACTTGAGTGTTGCTTCTCATGGATTTGCACTTTGACTTTGGCATTGTCATTTTAACTCTTAAGATCTCTCAATTTCACTAAACTGAATTATTTGGCCTGGGGTACTGGTGGGCAGGGCCTGAACGGGGACTTACCTAGGGAGCGGGGTGAGGCCCGGGTGGATCTCGCCTATGCGTCCCGACTGGCGGAGCGGGGTGGGGCAAAAGAGGGAGGATGGGCGCGTCTGCGTGGAGCTATTTAACCCGAGGGCAGCTGGGGCGGGGCCCGGGCGCAGGGGGAGGTCCTTCTCGTCCCTAGGCCCCCGCGCGGCTCCGGCTGGATGGCGGGAGTCGGAGCCGGGTCCCCGTGGCCTGACCTGGGGTTCTAGAGCGCGCGTTGAGGCCCGGCTGGATCTCGCCTACGCGTCCCGACCGGCGGAGCGGGGGTGGGGCGAAAGAGGGAGGATGGGCGCGTCGGCGTGGAGCTATTTAACCCGTCCTCTCACTTTTTCTAACAGTTGTGAGACTCAAATGACAAGTTCTCCTGCCAGCTAAGCCATATCTGTTTCTTCTTGGAGAATGCTAATCCCATACATAAATGCTCACCTTTACGACCCAGTCACCTTTCACTGACCCACATTGTCATGTCACATTGAGGAATGGGATTCAATAGAAAAATATGGGGGGACACCGATGTTCAGTTTAGCAACTATAAACTGAGAGTCATTTAGTGTACATGGAGTTTTAGTTTCAGGTGTCAAGATGGAAACAGTACAGAGATTCATGAATGTTCTCAACACGACTGAAATGTGCACATCAAAACGGTGAACATGACTAGTGTGTATCTTCATGTTGTGGGTTTTAATATAATAATTTTTGTCCTCACATGAGTAATCTCTAATCCATTTCCCAGGTTGATTTTCCAACAAGTGCTGCAACCTGACTGGTATTGTGAATGCCCTCTCAATCCATTGTGGTTGAATTCAAGACCAAACAAACCAGGGTACTTTGTGCCTAATCTGACTCCAAAGTGGCTTTTTTGCACTCTGAGAGCTCTTTTTATTAAAGCAGCCCAGCATACAGTTTAGCAGAGTTCACTGCTGGGAAAATCTTCATCTCAGTAGTAGAACAGCAGAGCTTGCCTAGGTTAAGAAGCAGTGTAACAAACTTCCTCAGTCCGAACTACTAAGCATGCAAAGAAGGGAGAAAGACAGCTATCATCTCTTATCCGCATTCCACAAATAGAATAAATATTGGTCTTCTAGAAGTCTTGGGTCCTAAGGTTGCTGTGTGGAGGCAGAAAGCAGGGGTACACTCCTCTGAGCTCAACAACAGCAGAGATTAGATTAGTCTGAAACAGCCTCATTGTCCCTAAAGAACACAGGAGGAGGGGGAAGGACTACAAACAATGTTCCCATAAGACCGTGGTTCTAGGTCTAAACCCTCACATGATTTAAGAGATTACTACATATAATGAATAAAAATAGAAAAGTGAAATTGCTCATAATTTTTTTTCTGAAGATGGGGAGAGAAATATTCTGTCTGTTTGTCTCCCCAAAACAAATTACTATAGAAAAGACTATAAAAAGGATGGTCAGAGCCCAGGAAATGTGTACACATGTATTCCGCTGGGGCCTAGCTCTCAGCCTAAAAGACAAGCCACCAAAGGCAACAGTTTCTTGCAAGTGGTATGAAGGGTCGTCTCTGGTTCCCTACATATTTTTTGCACAGAACTAGAGATGAAAAAGACATTTTTAAAGCTAAGTTTGAGGGAACACCATTATACTATCCTAGGTTTAGTCCCCCAATGACACCAACTAGGCATTCTAAATGTTCCTTCCAGACTTTTCCTCTGGAGCACTCTAATCTTTTCAGATTAAACGCCTCCCTTATTCTGAGCTAGAAGTCATCAAGCCATAAAGAATAGTAAAGATAAAGCAAATGGAATCGGTTCAGATGCTGTTGGTCCCAAGCTCAAAGGTACCATCATCGATGATAAAGTTTAAATTTTTTAATTCAGCTAGCGATCACTGGTAACTAATTAGTTCTATATTTTACTATATTTGTTCCTTTACATGTGTCCTTTATTCCAAGTATCTTTCATTTCTTTCTGGAAAGAAATAAATCCTTTATAACTTCCAGACACACCTAGAATATTCTACCAAGTTTCTTTTCAGGAGAGAAATTCCTACTCAGACATTAGCGTATACGCGTTTTCTCTTATAAAGTCATATCCTTTATACCATATCTTGGGTTACATCTACCAAGTTCTAGAATGCTGTAAAAGCACTCAGAATTCCTCATTTATAGTGTGTTACAGTGATTAGGACTGACTATTGTTATCCAAACAGAGTTGATTAATTGACGTGAATGACCAAATCAGTGGTCTTTCTAGTGATTAATGCAGACATGTGGGAGAAAGACTCTTAATAATGATGTCTCCATGTAATGCAGCTTGACACAATGATGTACTAATGAGAATTGAGTCAGGGAAGTCTGCTTCCATCTAAGATGCAGAAATGCACAAGAGAAGCTCATTCCCTCTCTGACCACACCAGACTGCATAGCCTGAAAAACCACAGAGCTAATTTCATAAAAAATAGTCTTGGGGGACTATACTTGGGAAATTGACAGGTCCTTCAAGGAAAGAGGGGACATACTTCTAGATCATCTTTAGCACATGTGACACCAGCAACTGGAAAACAGACAGCTGCTCCTTTAGTACATATTTAAAGGCCAATTATAAGCTTGCCTGGAAGTTTAGAAGCTTTAGAAGCCCCAACAAGGTAGGAGTCTGTGTGCTGTACTAACGTTTTGTCTCCAGACTCTCGTGAATAGGAAAGGGAAGGACTGGCCAGACTGTGCAGTGGTTAAGGACCCCCATTCACAAACATAGTAACCTGAGTTCTATATCTGCAAACCCACATGGTAGGAAAAACTGACTTCTGAAAAATTATCCTCTGACTTCTACACATGTACTATGGAATACATGTGTTCTTTCTCTCTCTCTCTCTCCTCTCTCTCTCTCTCTCTCTCTCAAATAAAGAACATATTATAAAGAAAAGACAATGTAAAAACCAAGGATTGATGGCACCTGAAAGATGTGAAAATCCGTCTTGCAGTCACTCCCTTGTGTATTAAAGTAAAAGATTCCATCTTGATAGAGAAGCATCTGAACTGAGAATATAGATTCAATTCTATCTCAGTTAAAAGAACAAGACTCAGATGTGACACATGTGTTGTAATAATACAGAAAATAATTCAGTGTAACTTTCAATGGCTGACATGTCAATGACCCTCCCAAAATCCAGCATGGATCACAAGGGAGAAGGCTCCAGGCTGTAGGGCCCTTAGAGATTAACAGTCACAATAGAGTTCCCATGCTAACAGGGAGCATAAGAAAGGGGTCCATATAGAGTCTCTGAAGTTCTGGATTGTGGTTTGTTGATTTTCTTTTGCAGTTTTGCTGCTCCTGCAATGCCCTTCACTCCATCCTGATGGGCATTGTATGTCATCCCCTGGCCAGAAACAAAAAGCTGTTAAACTGGAGTGTTGTTATAAGAGCACATTCAAGGGTAGATGTAATAAAAGTAGGAAACCACAGTGAGGGAGGTCAATCACCCATGTGCAAAATGGTTACTTTTTATCTGCCAGACTATATGCCCTCTCCTTCTGGTGAGATCATACCCCATCAGTTGTAAATGATCAGGAACGAATGTCTGTGAACTTACCTCACAAAGCCTAGCATCTGCTAAAGGCACCAAGATCCTTGGAGACAAGGGATTGACAGCCACAGTAGTGTTCCTATGCTTAAGGAGAACACGGGAAAGGGTTCAGAGAAATGCCACTGGGTCCTTGTATGTCATCAGAGAGGAGGGCCCAGAGAAGAGTCTGGCATGCACATTAAAGGACTCTCTGGGGATTTGGGGGGGCACTGTGGGATGGGGAGGGAGGAGTTCGGGGGGAGGGAGGGAACTGGTGTACCTATTAAGTTTGTATGAGTGGAAATAATAATAAAAAATGTTAAAAAAAAGAAAGGGGTCCAGGCTATGACACTGAGTCCTTACCCCTCACTAGGGTGGAGGATTAGAGGGAGGTTTGGCATTCACGCAAAAGGATGCTCCAGGGGATGGGAGGGAGGGAGAGAGGGGCACTGGGAGAAGAAGAAGGAGGGAGGGGGGTGAGAGGAAGGAGGGAAGGGGAAGAGTGCGGGGGGGACTAGGGGGAAGGAGGGAGGGAGAGAATGGGGGTACCTATTGAGCTTGTATGATTGGAAGAAAAATAAAATGTAGGGGAAAAAAAAGAATGCAGTGTAACTGAGGTGAATGCTAAAGACTAGTAGAAAAAGTAAACCACATATAAACATTAGTTCACTTCAGCAGACAAGGAAATTTCAGAAGGAATTAAAGAGGAATGAAAGCTAACGTGTTCTATTTGGTATCATATTTTTAGACTTTTATTCTTTCTTTCTAATACCACTGGAAAAGCAATATTTCTTAATGATCTATACTTCATGGCTCTGCTCAAGGTTCTTCAAAGAGAAGACATGCTATCAAACGTGAAGAGTATTTGAGCTGGATGGATGAAAAAAATCAATCTAAGTTCATTACTTGTTCACTCTCAGGTTTAGAAAAACCGAATGAGAAACGCTTGAACCTCTGGGTTTCCATCTGGGAAGAAATAACAAAGATACGCCTACTATGGAGATTTAAACAGATGACAGAAAATCATCCTCAAAGCATACATTGTCAGTGCTGTAGTCATCATCGACTCTGTTAAATCTCAACAGTAAGACTGTAAAACCTCTCCTTACTCAAACATAATCCTATAATCCAGACTGCATGTTTATTTCTTTTTTTTTAATTTTTTATTATTTATTCAATTGTGCATGTGTGTGTGTGTGTATGTGTGCGTGCATGTGTGTATGTGTGTGTGTAGAACCACGGACGAATCGGGAACCACCGTGGACTGCCCCGGGATTCACAGGCTCCGCCCTACCATGACCAGAAGCACAGGCCGCCCCCGCTTCCGCCTGGCATCTATACATGGGATCTGGGATCCGAACTCAGGACCTTCTGCCTGCAAGGCAGAGGCTTAACCCCTGAGCCACCTCTCCAGCCCTATTTCTATTCTTTTATATTTCATCCAATCATGTTTACCAGCAACCTTAAGAGTTGCTGGCAAGAAGGCCCAGTGATTAAACAGCTTAGCCAAGTGCAAGCAACAGATTTCAGACAGCTAGAACCCACTTAAAAATTGGACAGGAATGGAGGATACACACAACACTGGCACCGTGTAGGCTGAAACGCAGATGACCTGCATAACTTAGATAACTAGACTAGCTGGAACTGGGAATCCTGGATTCAGTGAGAGACCTTGACTCCCAGTCTTCTTTCTCTAGGTAGCTTAAAAGCATTTCAAGGGCAAAAATGTTTCAATGGTTTTCTCTAAATGATCCCTCTCTCTATTGTAGATTCAACTACCTTTGGTATTCTTGCCAAATACCACATCACACTCAAGAAGTTAAAAAAAAGAAAAACCAGAAGTATTTTTTGTGATACCGTCAATAGATTCAGTTTTTCTGAAATCCACACAAAATATCACAAAATATTGACATTCATTCAACCATATAAATTGAAGGACAAAAATTTATATCTCCTTATTTCAGGTGCCATTTTCTTTTAAAATTCTTAGGTGTGACCATGTAGCAAAGAAAACTTTCTGCTTCACTTCCTTTATTGTCTCCAGATGCCTGCTGCTTTCCTTTTGTTCAAGATGCCATGTTAATAAGAGCTGTTGTCTGCAAAACTAACATTTTGCCAAAATAATGTGAATAACCCTTAAGCAGAAATGTTTCTTTTTCTCTAAATGCAATAAATAGAATATGTTCCTCTAGAAACACAGGGGGGAAAAACAGATTACAATTATATTTTATGATTAAACACTTCAGAATTTTATGGAGTCTATCAAAAATCAAAATGACAAAGTTAATCCAGTAGAAAATAAGTACCTCAATTCATGTCAAATACAGGAGATTGACAGACATATTCAAAAGCTATGATCTCTTTGTAACTGAAAGTTAAAGTTACATCTGTTAATGCTTGATTGTAACAAATAAAAATCAGTGTCAATGCCATCTGACTATACAATGTCAGCTAGCCTTTAATATACCTTTTCCAAGTTATTAATCTGAGCCTAGCTTGAGTTACATTTTAAGATATATTTGTAGGGATTTTTTTGAAGTTTAAGTGAGAAATGACTGGTAGCTTTCCTTTTCCTTGATGCTCAAACTTCTGAAACTAGTGGAGCCTGAGGTAGATTTGTACTATTAGAAACTCCCTCAAACTACTTTAAGTTGCCCACTGAAAGTTCAAGTCCTTGTCTGAACTTTCTAGGCATAAGCTTCTATGACACAAGGATCTCTCACTATTCCCCTAATGCTCACATACAATAAGCCTGAGTAAACATTAATAAGTCAGTAATAAATCCAAGAAAGGACAAACACATCTTTACTGGGAACATAAAGGCATTACATAGTCTGGCAGGTGATGAGAAGTCTGGGCATAAAAACCTTAATCTAGATTTCTGTTCAAATAGGCCTTTTATTATATATATACACATATATAAAATCTGTATAAGTGTTCTTAGCAGTTGGAGACCAAACATTCTTGTATATATACTGAGATGTGAGAACTTCAAAACAACCAGAAGAAAAATTAGGAACTAGTATTAATATCTATCAAAACAACTGCATGTTACTCAGCTTTGATGCCTTGATAATGAAGGGCACATATTTAAACAGAATGTACATACTTTCGATGCAATACATTAAAGTATTTAAAAAATGCAACCTTGTGAAGGGATTATATACTTTCATTGATATACACATGCATGAGTGCACGCACACACACACACACACACACACACACACACACACACTCACATACACAAAGAGTAGGAATGGGAAGTTTCAATGCTGAATTTCTCTGTACTTTGGTAACTGGTTCATTTTACTAGATTTTCAAATATACATACAATATCAAGCTGCATATTTCTTCATCTTTCCTGGGGTTAAGCGTGGCTTACAAATTAGCTGAAGAACCTGAGATTCATATCACAAAGCACATCCTTATTCTCCCAAAGTTTTGGACAATTAGAAGTACAGGATCAAGGACCCCTGGGGAGCTGGGCTGGTTAGAGCTAGATATGATGGTGTACGCCATTAATCCTAGCAAAGGGCAGGTGGAAGCGGGAGAATCTGGAGTTCAAGATCATCCTGCGCTACAATGGCGAGTTCAAACTCATCCTGATTTACATGAGACCCTATCTCATTCCCATCTCAAAATTACAAAAGAAAAAAAAAGAACTGCAAATAAAATGTGAGAATAAGAGTTTCTGACTTCTCATAATGACTCTTACTTCACAAGGCTGTCTTTGAATTTTGCATATTCAAGCCTAAATCTCACATTAAGTTATTTTAGCAGAAACTTTCCTAGGATTGTGGAACTCCATGTATTTTACTGTGTGGACTTTTCTGCTGTTTTCACTCTCTCCTTTATGACTGCTGAAGACAGCTGGGAAAGAAAAATCAAACAGAAAGGCTACAACCATCACAAGATTCCTATGACTGACTCTTCCACAAACCAGCCCGTCCTAACTCCAGTCACTGCATCCTCCAATTCTCCAGCTTCTTCTCTACATCTTCATGTTCTAAAGCTCAACCTGAGATAAGCCTTTTCTAGTGATTTCTTAAGTGCAGTCCCCTTGGGCAGAAATGTCAAAGGAGACATGATAAGTCAGAAAAAGAATCCTGCAGCCTGATTGGACAGCCAAGCTCTAGACTATTAATTGCACCTGTAGAGTTGGTTCCAAATTTAATCAAGAAATTCTAAAATCTGCATTTCTTTAGTTCCTAAAAAGGGCAACTATTTAATCACAAAATTGAATGTCCATTTCTCATTTAAGCCATCTATTTTGCGCTCACCTTTTGTGATTAACTTACTTCACAACTTTCTCCCTCTGGATGAAATGATATGGTGAAATTCTATATGCTTTTGGCTTAGAGAATTATCATGGAAGGAAGATCATCCTTTATGCTTAAGTATACAACTTTGATCAATTAATCTCTAAAGTAAGAAGTTATTCTAATGCACTGAAAGCGAGTCCATCTGAACACAGAATTTATATATGTGATATTTAAGCTGTGGGGAGCAAAACTCATCAAGGAGATAGAAAGGAAAAAGAGTTGCAAGTAATTTGGGGTCTGAAAAGATGGCTCATGGGTTAAGACTTTGTCTGGCAAGCAAAAAGATCTGAATTCTGTTCCCAAATCCCACACAAAAAAAATTCTGTGTGGAAAAATGACTGCTGCAAACAGTTCTGGCAAAGCCTGGGAAATCCTAGATTAAAGTGATATGGAGATAGAGCAAATTCAGTCACCCTTGGGCCTCCACATGTATATACAGTGTCTTGTTCAACAACCATAAACACTTGTGCACACACACACACACGCACACACGCACATACACACGCACACACACACACATACACAAAAGAAAAGAAGGAAGAAATTTGGGAAATAAAAACAGATACATTGGTCTTTTTAAAAGAATATTACGTTTGATGAGCATAGCTTCTTATGTCAGCATCATCCAGCTTCCAGTTAAGATGTCATCTATAAGAATGCCTGGTAGGACTTCATTGTAGGTAGAAACCAGAACCACCTAATAGATTTATGGTAAATCTGTAATTGTGAAGCCCAGAGAAATGATTAACTGTATGTTTCTACAGACAGAAAATACATTCTAAAAGATTTGACACAGAAATAAGAGACATTTATAGCACTCAGATTCTCAACTGGTTTTACAAGTTATTGTACACAAATAATTCCTTGAACAATCATTCATATGGAAAATATGCCATGACACATCTCTTTAAGGGAAGGCACTATATATATTGAATAAATAATTGATTCATATATCCAGTTTTATGAATAAGTACTGGTAAAATGTTTGTTTGATGGCATGACAGTAAAGTAAGTCTTCAGAAAGTTGGGAAAAAGGAATTAAGGAAGAAAGAAAGGAAGGAAGGAAGGAACAAAGGAACAAAGGAAGAAACGAAGGAACTAAGGAATGAAGGAACTAAGGAAGGAACGAAGGAAGGAAGGAAGGAAGAGAGAAAGGGAAAGAGGAAGAGAGGGGTGAGAGGGGGGAGAGGGCGGGAGGGAAGGAGGAAAGGAAGGAAGAAGGAACAGAGGAAGGGAGGGAGGGACAGACTAAAACTTTCCATACAATTCTAATTCTAAAATGTATTTGACTGATCTGAAAACTCCTTTTTGGGAGAGCCAAAGGAAACAAATAAAATGTTTTTTTAAAGTTTTATTTTCAGTAATAAAATATTATCTAGATTGACTCTACAGTTAAAAGTTCCTGTCAAAAAGGTTAGTTTTGTTACTAGAAAAGCACAATTTCATCCAACCTAAGAATTTTGCATGTAGAATGGGTCCTTTTCTCTTTGACTAAAAAGCACAAAACACTTTCACCCATAGAAGTGGTGCCATAAAAGAAACAAAGGCTCAGAAAAATCAGTTTTAGCCTCCCATGTGCAGATATCCTCATTCTTATAAAACTTGAAGGAGACTTTGATTTGCTAGTAGCAGCATAACTTTTGCCCAACTTCTTGCATGCAAATCTCATGTTTTTGTGATTTGAAACTTAACAAATCCACTACAGAAGTCACTGTGATGTTAAATTCCATTTTCACCCACTCACTTTTATGGATACAGCTGCATTTAAAAGTCAATGTAGCTGTCACTGATCCATCTTGGCACCAAGGCTGGTTGTCCCTGCAGTCAATCTTGCTGCTTTCAGCCATCAGTACCTGCAATGCGAGTGTGTCCAGCAAAGAAAAGGGAGCTCAGCATTTCATTGGCTGTCTAAATCAATCACTCTTTGAGCATGAATAACTCATGCTTAAATGGATGGCTTCAGCTTACATTAGAAAGCACTTGTGTGAGAAGAAGTTTGAAAAATAGAATAAATTCAGGTTTGGGGAAGCTATCCTGAATTCTTCTTTAACAAGTCTCATTTTTTTCCTCCCCTCCTCAAATGATAGATATACAATCATTTTTAATACAAACCCTGCTTAAGTCTCCTGAAACTGATTCAGTAGAGCAGCTTGTGATTTTCTAGCAGAGAACTCATTAAGGAAACCCAAGATTCTGAAAGCAGAATGGCACTGCTGCCTTTCAGAACGTGGGTGATGGATGGACATGTCTGCTGTGCATGTTTGCTAGCAGGCAGGTGTATTTCATACTCTTGATTCCTGAAAAAAAGAGTTGAAGGATTTTGTTTTCGACATTAACATCTCCCTTTGAACTCAATTATTGGACTTACTTTATTTCAGGAATGTTTTCCCTGGACTGCTATCTCTGCGGGAGCTCTGTGGGTCTTTTGAAGGTCACATCTTCATTTTTTTACAGGAAACTTAGGTTTTACCAAGAAGGATGATTATATGCTAAGGGATAAGGCCACATTTCTGTGGATTCACATCTGCCATGACTTCTGCCACAGTTGGTTGCATGAAAGCAGCAGCAGAAATTCCTCCAGAATCATCACATATCACATATCACATATCATTCACTGAGTGTTGGGGATGAAATCAAGAACAAGATGCTAATGTGGTAATACGTGCTCTAAAATATCACACCTGTAATACATGGAATGGGATAATTCTAGTTTTTTCTTTAGATATTCCTCTATTCATATTTACAAGTCATAGTCAATAAGCCTCAAGGAATAAATTTCCAGTCCATATCAGAGGCATCAAGCTAGACATCATGTGGCATAAAATTAAGAATTACAGGGGAAGAAAACCTGGAGACACTTAAATTAGAAGTGTAACAGTGAGAAAACTGAATAAGGCTCACAAGTTGCAGTATGTTCATATGCTAGAATACTACACAGCAAGCAATCTAAATGGTCTAGAGAAGGAATCATAAGTGTTACCAGCAATAGGTACTTCTGGCTTTGTGGGCCTAGAAATTTCTGTTACCTTACTTAGATCAGCTGTTGTAACAAACATACAGCCCTAAAAGGAAAACAATAAATCATTCTGTGTTCCACAACTAGTTACAATAAATCATCATTTAAAAATCAGGAACTCCACATACTGTAGTTTAATAATTTCTGATGATGACTCAAAAGTATCTGAATTAGATATGCAAGTGATGTCACAGTTATCAAATAGTGCACATATAGAACATTTAAATATAGAGAACTTATGGATCCAAATCCATAATAAATGCACCACAGTATGAAAAAGAAAGACTGACCACATATCTGAAAATGCGTTTAAGCTGGAGGGGAAGCTTAGTATACAGTGAACCATCTGCAGTAACTCTCTCTCAAACATTCCATTATATCACTCTCTACTCATTCTGTGTTCCTATTCATGATCTTTGAAGCAATCATGTCAACTTAAGCCACAGGGCTTGCTTCCTTGATTTAAAAGCGATAAAATGAATTATGCAAACTTAGGAGGTCTCAGTTTGTTAACATTTTGCATGAATCTAGAAGTGACATAATCATAACCTTGAGGTGAAAATATAAGAACTAAACTTAGTGAAGAATTTTGTTGAAAAATTCAAAGTATTTTAAATTTAATTTTATAGAGAAAAAAGTGAACCTTTTGTGTCAGAATGTGTTGGTAATTTATAGAATTTCTGTTATATCTATGCAAATAAATATCTGATTCACTTTATAGTATTTTAACCTAGAAAAACTTAGATAAAACCAATGTATTTGTTTCTGTTCAATTTTAGAGCATTCTTTCTAACTATTCCATAAATGGGTGATTAAGAAAACAAGGTATCATTCATTTGTCATAAGTGCTACTGGTTTCTTTGGCAGAATTTATATGGGCTGTGAGAGTGTGTGGAAGTATGTGTGTGTGTACGTGTGTGTGTGTGTGTGTGTGTGTGTGTGTGTGTGTATGTGTATTCAAGTTTTTATATTTGTTTTCTTATTTCTTGACAGGGCCTTGAACTTACTGGACTCATTTTTAGACCAAGGAAGATCTTGGATTCCTGATTCCCCTTCCTCCTCCTTCTCCCCAAATTCTGTTAAACTTAAATTTGATTCACATGGTATCTGGGCTATTCTTGGTGTTTGGGACACTTTTTTTTCAGTTTTTTTCTTATGTTTACAGTGTGGTAGTAATTGAACACTGGGTCTTGTATATGCTCCTCTCTTCCAGCCCTTCTGGAAGAATTTTTTAGATTTGATCTAAAAGCCATGTGATTTTGTTAAAGTCAAAGCATTTGTGAAAGTTATTCCAGTCTTATTTGTCCCAAGAGTACCCTAACAACATTAACAAGCAGTAGAATCAGTAGGCAAGCAGTAATGAGGATGAATCATGGGGAAGAATGAGTTTCTTCAAAACACATGATTCTAAGGCTGTTTCTCAAAGGTATAAAATTAGTTTGCAATTAGTAAGAATCAAAATAACAACCTATAATGGTTATATTTCTTTAAAGGAAAGAAACAAATAAAATACTTTTCATGAGAATATTTTAGCTATGGTAACCAATACTAGACAATATGTTAATTCTTTAAACGATAACTATGTGCTTGCACATACTGCATGCATTCCTCAGATGGTAGGTCCTAGAAGTAAAGAACAGACTGGAGCAAGAATCAAGGTCAGCACATAACACTTAATTTGCAGCACCATTATTCAGGAGAAGAAGCTAAGGTTCTGTGACTAAATTGAAATATCTGTAACTAGAACTGGGGCGAGAAATATACAGAATGCTGCTTGAACCATTGTAAAGTGCTTCAAAAGAAGGAAGGTCATGCACAATACACTTGTAGACAGACAGAGAGACAGACAGACAGACAGAAAGACACACACACACACACAAAGCTAGTTTTTATTACATTTTTATTATTTTTTGCCAAATTATACAAACTTAATAGGTATCCTTTCTTTCTTCCCTGCTCTTCCCCATTGTCCCCCAGTGTACCTTCCCCTCTTTCCACCCTACTTCCTCTTACTGTTTTCCTTCCCCCTCTCCTCTCTTGGTGCTTCCTGCTTTCTCCCTCCCATCCTCCAGAGCATCTGTTTATGTGGGCGCTGAATTTCCCTCAGAGTCGTCTGCCTTAGTGAGGGTTCAGGATTTAGTGGCATAGCTTGGGTACCCTTTTTGGGCTTCCCTCTAGTATGAGAACTCTCTTATGATTGTTAACCCCTTTGCTATAAGGATTCTACTGCCTGAAGTCTTCTCCCATGTGATTCCTGACAGACTTTGGGGAGTGATTGACATGTCAGCCATTGTGAAGGTCAGGCAACATCTAATCACATTGTGACTATATCATGGTTGCTGCTTCCCTGACTTGTGTGGAGTATCTTACATATTATTAGTCCTCTCCATATTTAGGCTCTCACAATCTTGCCACTCCCTCTTTTGCAAGGTTCTCCGAGCTTTAGGATGAGGAGAGATTTGGCTGGCCTGGCTCCTAGTGAATATTGTATGGTCTTTGCACACAGCTAATTTTGATAGAAGAGATGATAGAACTCAAGAATCTTCAGACTTTAAAAAATTATCCCACAAAAGCATACAAAAGAGTAACTTCACATCATTGAAACCTTGGTCAGGTGACCAAGGTAAGTCATTCAAATATCATGTTTCCCAGTGTGAAGAAAAGTTATCTTTGTGATCTTCTTTCCCCAAAATACAAAACCCAACAACACATCATGAAAAAAATTATCAGAAAATTTTGTTAGTGAAATTATACCAAACAACTGAACAATACTTTTCCAAGCTGGGAGAGTCACACGAAGTTAGGTACATCTGAAGCAGTGAAGGCAAAGAACATACTGAACCACATCTCGAATGGTAATTGTATGAGGTTCTATCACATATAGAAGCCAGTGGGCTAAAATCTCAGGAAATCTGCATAAAATACAAGTCAAATAGTGACTTAGCAGTAAGATTTCATCCATTGTAGCTACCATGCCATGCAAATGTACAATGATAATTGAGGTAGAAATTATACTATCTTTATATTACTTTTTACTATTTTATACTATTTTTCTTAAACCTGGAGCAAATCAATTTTATCATAGATATGTATATAGGAGATATAAATAAAGGATAGTATTAACACAACCTAAACAACCATGAAGCACTATGGAGGCCTCAATTGAATATTGTATAAATACTTTCAAGTATCAATCATGAATCTGAGTAAATGGAAAAATCAGTAAATGGGTGAGTATCAATTTTAGCCATAATCATCGTCATTCTACATGCACTGTTGTAAGTCTGTATTTTTTATTTCACATCAGTAGTGTGTCTGCCTTTCTGTGGTTGCCTATACTGTTACAAAACTCTCCTCTGCCCCCTCTTTTGCACCCTAAACCCGCTCCGCCGGTCGGGACGCGCGCGCGCGGTCCAGCCGGGCCTCCACGCCGCGCCCTAGCTGGTGAGTACCCCCGCCACCCCACCCCCCGCGCACCGCCCACCAGGACCCCCAGGTCGGCCCACGGGGACCCGGCTCCGCCTCCCGCCATCCAGCCGGAGCCGCGCGCGGGACCCAGGGACCAGGAGGACATCCCCTGCGCCCGGGCCCCGCCCCAGCTGCCCTCGGGTTAAATAGCTCCACGCCGTCGCCCCCATCCCCCCTCTTTTGCACCCTAAACCCGCTCCGCCGGTCGGGACGCGCGCGCGGTCCAGCCGGGCCTCCACGCCGCGCCCTAGCTGGTGAGTACCCCCGCCACCCCACCCCCCGCGCACCGCCCACCAGGACCCCCAGGTCGGCCCACGGGGACCCGGCTCCGCCTCCCGCCATCCAGCCGGAGCCGCGCGCGGGACCCAGGGACCAGGAGGACCTCCCCCTGCGCCCGGGCCCCGCCCCAGCTGCCCTCGAGTTAAATAGCTCCACGGCGTCGCCCCCATCCCCCCTTTTGCACCCTAACCCGCTCCACCGGTCGGGACGCACGCGCGGTCCAACCGGGCCTCACTCCACGACCTAGGTAAGTCTCCGCCCGCCCCGCCCACCAGGACCACAGGCCAAATAATTCAGTTTAGTGAAATTGAGAGATCCTAAGAGTTAAAATGACAATGCCAAAGTCAAAGTGCAAATCCATGAGAAGCAACAATCAAGTAAACAAATTTCCCACTGAAGAAATTAATCCCATAATGTTAGACTCCAACAAGAACAAACCCATGGAAAAAGGCCAAGAAAGCCCCACCCAGGATAAAGACTTTCAAAATATGATCATTACCATGTTCAATACTATGAAAGAGGAAATCAGGGAGGAATTAAATAATCGAATCAATCGCTTTGAAGAGGAACACAACAGACATCTGGAGGAGTTGAGAAAAACAGTGCAAGAAACAAAAAGTGGCATAGAGCAGTTAAAACAAACTCAAGCAGAGTTTAAAACTGAGCTAAAAGACAAGTTATCTTCAACCCAAAACGCCACAGAGAGTCTTACCAACAGAACTAACGAAGCAGAAAACAGAATTTCAGACCTTGAAGATAAAGTGGGAGTACTAACCAGCTCAATGGAAGAGGTTGTTAAAGCCAAAAAGATACTTGAGAGAAATATCCAAGAGATATGGGACACCCTGAAGAAGCCTAACATGCGTATTCATGGAATACCAGAGCAAGAATCCCAAAATACCACCCCCGAGGAAATTTTTCAAACGATCATCAAGGAAAACTTTCCTCATCTAAAAAAAGAGAGGCCCATCCATATACAAGAGGCATTCCGCACCCCAAACAGATACGACCAAAATAGAAAAACGCCGCGGCAAATAATAGTTAAAACACTCCACATTCAAGATAAAGAACTGGTGCTGAGAGCTTCAAGGGAGAAAAAACAAGTCACTTTCAAAGGCAAACCTATTAAAATAACAAATGACTTCTCAGTCGAAACAGTAAAAGCAAGAAGAGCTTGGAGAGACATACTTCAAGTATTGAATGAGCAAAAATGTCAACCCAGGCTGATTTACCCTGCGAAACTATCAGTCATGATCGAGGGAGAAAGAAAAATTTTCCAGCACAAAGACAACTTTAAGGGATACATGGCGACCAAACCAGGCCTTCAAAAACTGCTAGAAATGATACTCAAGCGTGAAGAAAAAAACAGGCATACCCAGGAGAACAGAAGACAAGTATAACATCATTAAAAAAGAAGCAATATACTTATAAAAGCTACTAAACATAATAAATGTCTGGAATTAACAATAGTTTCTCCATTATAACACTAAATGTTAATGGAATTAATTCACCGATCAAGAGACACAGATTACAAACATGGATTAAAAATCACAATCCATCAATCTGCTGCCTGCAGGAAACCCATCTCACCACAAAAGATAGGCACGCTCTAAAAATAAAAGGCTGGTCAACAATTCTACAAGCAAATGGAAGCAGAAAACAGGCAGGGGTAGCCATTATGCTATCAGACAAAGTGGATTTCAAACCAAAGAAAATTATAAGAGACACGGATGGATACTACATTTTAGTCACAGGCACAATTCACCAGGAAGACCTCACAATCCTGAACATATATGCACCCAATACGGGCCCCTCCACATTCATTAAGAAAACCCTACAGCGTCTAAAGCAAGAAATCAACCCCCAAACGATAATTCTTGGGGACTTCAACACCGCCCTCTCAACATGGGATAGATCAACAGGTCAAAAGCTTAACAGAGACACTTTGGAACTTAATCAAACCCTTAAAGAAATGGACCTTACAGATCTCTATCGAACTTTTCACCCACACACCAAAGAATACACATTTTTCTCAGCAGCACACGGAACTTTCTCCAAAATAGATCACATATTGGGCCACAAAATGAATCTACACATATACAAGAAAGTTGAAATTCTAACCTGTGCCCTATCAGACCATCACGGCCTAAAGCTGGACATCCACAACACATCAAAGAAGAGAAAATGCACTAACTCCTGGAAACTTAACAATATGATGCTGAATGAGACATGGATTCAAGAAGAAATTAAAAAGGAAATTCAAGATTTCCTGAAAGTGAATGATAACGAAAATACAACTTACCAAAATCTCTGGGACACAATGAAAGCTGTTCTAAGAGGTAAGTTCATAGCTCTTAATGCCTACGTCAAAAAAATGGAAACGTCAGAAATAAACAACTTAACAATGCAGCTTAAAGCTTTAGAGAAGCTAGAGCAATCTGATCCCAAAAGTAGTAGAAGAGAGGAGATTAGCAAAATAAGGGGAGAAATATCTGAAATCGAGATTAAGAAAACGATAGAAAAAATCAACCAGTCAAAAAGCTGGTTCTTTGAAAAAATCAATAAGATTGATACACCCCTAGCGAAACTAACCAAAAGCAAGAGAGAGAAAACCCAAATTAACAAAATTAGAAATGAACATGGGGTTATCACTACTGATACCCAAGAAATCCAGAGAATTATAACATCATATTTCAAAAACTTATACTCTGTGAAGTTTGACAACACAAAAGAGATGGATGAATTTCTAAGTAAACACAACTTACCTAAATTGAATCAGGAAGTTGTGAATTATTTAAATAGTCCTATAACTTATAAGGAAATTGAGGAAGTAATCTCGAATCTTCCCACCAAAAAATGTCCTGGACCAGATGGATTCAGCACAGAGTTCTACCAGACATTTAAGGAGTTAATAATACCAATACTCCTTAAACTGTTCCATCAAATAGCAAAGGAAGGAACACTACCAAATTCCTTCTATGAAGCTAATATCGTTTTAATCCCAAAACCTAATAAAGATTCACTTAAAAAAGAAAACTATAGGCCGATCTCCCTGATGAACACAGACGCAAAGATTCTCAACAAAGTCTTAGCAAATCGGATTCAAAAACATATTAAAAAGATCATTCATGGGGACCAAGTAGGCTTCATCCCTGGCACACAAGGTTGGTTCAACATACGCAAATCAATAAATGTAATTCATCATGTAAACCAGTCCAAAGTCCAAGACCACATGATACTCTCGATAGATGCAGAAAAAGCTTTTGACAAGATCCAACAGCCTTTTATGATCAAAACGCTAGAGACAGTAGGAATGGAAGGAACCTTTATCAATATAATAAAAGCCATATACAACAAGCCCACAGCAAGGATTATGCTCAATGGGGAACAATTGGAAGCATTCCCACTTCGATCAGGAACAAGACAAGGCTGTCCACTCTCCCCACTTCTATTCAATATTGTACTTGAAGTCTTAGCTGAAGCCATAAGACAAGAAAGGGACATAAGAGGGATTCAAATCGGCAAGGAAGAAGTCAAGCTATCCCTATTTGCAGATGACATGATCTTATACCTGAGGGATCCCAAAAACTCCACCAGGAAGCTCCTGGAACTAATTGAGAAGTTCAGCAGGGTGGCAGGATACAAAATAAATGTGCAAAAATCAGAGGCCTTCCTATATGCCCAGAATGAAAGAAGTGAAAAAGCCTTGAGAGAAACAATACCATTTATTATAGCCCCTAAAAAAATGAAATACCTTGGTATAAACCTAACTAAGGAGGTAAAAGACCTTTACAATGAAAACTTTAAAACCCTAAAGAAAGAAATAGCCGAAGACACCAGAAGGTGGAAAGACCTCCCTTGTTCCTGGATTGGCAGAATCAACATCGTGAAAATGACCATCCTACCAAAGGCAATATACAGATTCAATGCTATACCAATCAAAATCCCAAAGCAATTCTTCAAAGAAGTTGACCAAACAATCTCAAAGTTCATATGGAGGCACAAAAGACCCAGGATAGCAAAAACAATCCTGAGTAACAAAAACACAGCTGGAGGTATAACCATACCAAACCTTAGTCTATACTACAAATCCATAGTTGTAAAGACAGCTTGGTATTGGCTCCAAAATAGACACACAGATCAATGGATAAGGATTGAAGACCCAGATATAAGCCCACAAAGTTACAGCCATTTGGTCTTTGACAAAGGGGCCCAAAGAATCCAATGGAAAAAGAACAGCATCTTCAACAAATGGTGCTGGCAAAACTGGATCTCCACATGCAGAAGATTAAAGCTGGACCCGTACTTGTCACCATGTACAAGACTTAATTCCAAATGGATCAAGGACCTTGATATCAGGCCAGAGACTATAAAAACCATAGTTGAAAGGATAGGGAACTCCCTCGAGCTGATTGGGCTAGGCCAACAGTTCCTAAACAGACATCCAATGGCACAGTCACTGCTACCAACTCTCAACAGTTGGGATCTTGTGAAATTAAAGAGCTTCTGTTCAGATAAAGAGATTGTAACACGAGCACAAAGGCAACCCACAGAATGGGAGAAAATCTTCACTAACCACATATCTGATAGAGCTCTATTGTCCAGAGTGCACAAAGAACTTAGAAAACTAAACACCAAGGAAACCAATGGCCCAATTAAAAAATGGGCCCTGGAACTTAAAAGAAACTTTACCAGGGATGAAATTAAAATGTCTAACAAATATCTGAAAAAATGCTCCACTTCTTTAGCCATCAGGGAAATGCAAATCAAAACTTCCCTGAGATATCATCTCACCCCGGTCAGGATGGCAAAAATCCACAATACTAACAACGACAAATGCTGGAGAGGATGTGGAGAGAGGGGAACTCTCCTACATTGCTGGTGGGAATGCAGGCTCATACAGCCACTCTGGCGAGCCGTCTGGAGATTCTTAAAGAAATTAAAGATTGAAATGCCATATGACCCTGCTATTCCACTTTTGGGAATAACCCCCCATACAGCAGAGGTTCGCCTCGATAGCACAAGCACGACCATGTTCATAGCAGCACTGTTTACAATAGCAAAGACATGGAATCAGCCCAAATGTCCAACAGTTGACGAGTGGATAAGGAAACTGTGGTACATCTATACAATGGAGTACTACTCAGCCATCAAAAATGATGAATTACTGGAATTTGCCGGGAAATGGATGTCATTAGAAACAATTGTATTAAGTGAAGTATCCCAGACCCAGAAAATTAAGCGCCGTATGTACTCCCTAATAGGTGGCTCCTAGTACCAAACCCACCCAGCCCACCTAGAGACAGGAATTCCAAGGATTATGAACAGGAGGGATGGGGTAGGAGGGCCACACCAGAAAGAAGGAGAGAAGGGACCATGTTACAGCAGGGAAAATAGGCCTCCACCAAGGACCCAAATAAGTAATGAGACATCTGATTAAGTTCACAGACTTTTGTTCCTGATCATTTACTACTGAGGGGGAGTGATCTCACCAGAAGAGGAGGGCATATAGACTGGCAGATAAAAAGTAACAATTTTGCAAATGGGTGATAGACCCCTGTCTCACTGTGGTTTCCCACTTTTATTACATCTACCTTTGAAGGTGCTTTCATTACAAGACTCTAACAACTTTTTGTCTCTGGCTAGGGGGTAACATACAATGCCCTCCAGGATGGAGTGAAGGGCATTGCAGGAGCAGCAAAACTGCAAAAGAAAATCAACAAACCACAATCCAGAACTTCAGAGACTCTATATCAACCACCTAGAACTAGGCCAGCTTAGTCTCTCCCCATCTTGAAGCTCAGGGAAATTTGCGGAAGAGGGGGCGGTAAGAGTGTAAGAGCATAAGGATGGGAGGAGCAATGATATGTAAGATACTCTATACAAGTTAGGGCTGAATCAATTATAATTGGACTTTGCATGCTCTGCGCATTGTCCAACACACTGTTGACCTCACAAAGTCTAGCATCTGCTAAAGGCACCAAGATCCTTGGAGGCAAAGACTTGGCAGCCACAGCAGTGTTCCTATACCTAAGGGGAACACGGGTAAGGGTTCGGCAAAGGCCACTGGGTCCTTGTACGTCATCGGAGAGGAGGGCCCAGAGGAAAATCAGTCATGCACAAGAAAGGACTCTCTGGGAATTGGGGTGGGAGGCACTGGGGGATGGGGAGGGAGAGAGGTGGGGAAGGGGAACAGGGGTCACGGGGGGAGGAGGAGGGAGGGAGGGAACAGGTGTACCTAATAAGTTTGTACGAGCTGAAATAATAATAATAAAAAAAAAAAAAAACAAAACAAAACTCTCCTCTTAAGAGGAGTTCAGTGCCTAGTTGTAAGAGTCTTCTAACTTCATCATCAGTGAGATCGCCTTCCCTTGTTCTTGGCTCTTTGCCTTTTCAAACAAATTTTAGTATTGGCTGTTCATTCATAGAAATTGATTTTGATTGATGTTGTAGTCAGCTACCAATTGTTTAGGAGAGAACTGAGGTCTTGGCAATATTGCAATTCATTTATCTAATTCATTTTTTAGAAAAGTTCAGTACATTTTGTGTAGAAGTTTTGCATAGCTTTCATTTGATTTTTCTCCTAGGCATGTGGTCGGTTCCTGCTGTTATTAAATCAATCTTTCCCAAAAACTTCTTTCTATTGCTATTTGCAGAAATATCTTTTTATATTAATTTTATACATCTACTTGCATCGACCTCACTCATTTGGTAATTCGCCATTCAACTCTCCTGTTTGTAGTAGATAAATTTTAATATTTTAAGTACATATAGCCATGCTATTGTGGAATCATTTTACTTTTATTTTGAACTATATATATTTCAGTTATATATCTGTGAATATACACACTTGTATCTATTTTAAATAATCTTTTCTTTCTTTGTCTTCGTGGCAGCAATAAACTTTCAGTATTATGTCATTTTCCAATTCACAATTAGAGAGTGATTCTCCTGAGATAAAGTTTCCTGCATGTTTCTTCTCTTCATCAGTAATCTTTTTACTGTCTTTGTAAAATATTTTGTTTACTTATTTTTGTATCAGAGGGCATTGTGTGCCCCTGTGGAGGAGGACCAAGAGTGACTTCGGGAATCATCCTGGAATGCTTCTATCTGCTTGCTTCACTTTGGGATTTCCCAGGCTCTGTCCATCAAGAAGCCAGAAGTCCAGGCTATTGCTGTTTTTACATGGGACCTGGGATCCGAACTTAGGACCTTCTGCTTGTAAGACAAAGTCTTATCCCCTGACATATCTCTCCAGCCCTTTCCAACTGTCTTATCAATACTTATGTGGCCAAGTATAATAGTTTCCTGATCCCCCCCTCCAACACACACATGTCATTTCTTTTTTCACTTATAATCAACTTCTATTTAATTATTCTCCTTCATTATCACATAAATTGAGGGTTCAGTGCTCCAAGTAAGCTTAAAATTCTTCACATAAGTATTTAAAATCATAAAATTAGAAGAATCTAACCCTAATTTGCAGTCTTTCATCACTAAATTTTCCATATGATCACACCACTTACTCAACTCCTGGTATCAAACTCTTTCATTTCCTTTCGTAGAGCTTGGAAGTCTTCATCTCCCTCAGCAAGGCATATATATTTCCTTTCTTTCACAAGAGCTTCCCAACTGACCAGTTCATCTGAAATTTAATTAAGCAATGCTTTGAAATCTTACTTGATGTTTCTCTTGTGACAGTACTGAAGTTTTTATGTATCTTCCTTTCCCCACATCAACTATAAGTTCCTATATTTCAGGTTTCAAGAAATACTTCATGTGTATTGTATTGTAGGCACTATGGAGACAAGAGACCTTCTTATCTTGATCAGGCCTGCTAACAATGAATAAGGCAGTAAACACCTAAATAAGAAATTTTCAAATTTTAAGAAAGGCTATAAGAGAAAAAAAAATGAGAGAGGGAGAAGTCTATTCAGTGTTGCTCACAAAGGAGGCTCTTGGGATTTGCTTGTCCAGTAAAAAGAAAATAAGAGAGCCAAGCATGGTGTGAGCTGAGGAAACAGCATGTGGAGCAGGAAGAAAGCAAATGCAAAATCTTTGAAATATGGAAGGGTGTGCGTGCTAAAGAGCAGAAAGAAGAAACAAGCACATGGATGTTATTGGAGATGAAGTATATAAGATGAAGTTAGAGAAGCATGCAAGTCAATAAGGCCCTCGATGGATGATGAAAGCTCTTCATTATGTTGTTAGAGGCATGGAGGCCCAAAAAAATGGATATACAGCATGGAAGAATTTAATTCCATCTACTGCTTTATGAATCACGTGTGAAAAACTAATTGAAAAAAAAAAGTAAAGTCGGGGCACGAAGGCAAGACTTGAAGATCACGTCTCTAGGTTATGGATAATGCCAGTTAATTCTGAATGGAGATAATAAATCATAGATAAGGAGATGGGTTTAGAGGTTAGGCAGGAGTTCAGAAAATTGGATACAGGTCAATGGAACATGTATTTTATGGAAAAGAAAAGGGACAACTTTAGAAGGCTGGCATTCCCTTTGTTTCAGGACCAGCATATCCAACTAAAGCTCCAATCAGCACCTGAGAATGTTTCCATGAAAGATTTGTGTAACAGAAGCTATTCTAAAGCCATGGGACAATATATCTGACATGCTAGGTGTTTCTATAGGAGACTTATGACAGACCCTTGAAGCATTCAAACTTTTAAAGTTTTCATAAGACAGAGGCCGAGATAAAAGCACTGCAAAGTACAGACTGAAGGAGTAAGGAGTCCAAGGGGGTGATGTCACAGAAGCTAATGAAAGAGTGTCCAGGGCAGAAGGAATACTACCTCAAGCAGAACAGTGACGGAACATGGGGCATAAAGAAAAACACTCTCCATAGGCTTTGACAACATTAGAAAGGATCACTTTCCCAAGAGTATTGGAATCATTGAGAAACAAGTCAAATCAAGATAGAGTGAAGAGGGAAAGCCACGTGAGAGATTAAGCCACTGAGGTTAGGGTTAGGTCACCATATAAGGAGATTTCTTTGAAAGAGTGAGAGAGAGAGAAAGAGAGAGAGAGAGAGAGAGGATGGAGGAAGAAATATGCACATTAAGCTGGAGGGTTATAGAACATTTGAAGTGTTATTTCTTTCTCTTTTAGTTTTGTTTGCTGTATTCATCTTAAAATCAATGTTTCTAGAATGTATATATGTGCTGATGCAAACTAGGTGGTTGAGTTACAAAGACATTAATGGATGAGTGAGAATCTGTAAGTGTAAAAGTGACATTTTACAATACTGCCAAACTGAGTTGACTCCGAACCTTCAGGCTCATGAATAAAGCACATCCTTATGGTTCATATTAGCAAAGAACAGTGTCAGCACAAAAGACAGATCCTGGCAAAGAACCAATTCCCTGCCAGCCATTCATCTCAATCATCCGTCTTCCCCTTTACCTATCAATTTATTTTATCACTATAGCTGCTAATCAGTTATGAAATATACGTGATGATGTCCTTCCTCTGGCTGTCTTATGAAATGAAGCCGATGGTCATAAAAAGCAAATGGAGAACTGGAGAGATGATTCAGTATGTCAAGCGCCTACCACACTGGTACCAGAACCTGAATTTGGATCCCCAGAACTCAATGTAAAAAGCTAGGTGTGGTGGCAGATGTCTGAATCCCTTTCACTTGGGGGGGGGGGTCGGGGGGGGGATTTAGAGGCTCAAGGATCCTTGAAGGCACAATAACCGAATTGATGAGCTCCATGTTCTTTGTGAGAAGTGAAGGTGGAAAGTGATGGAGGAGGCAGGCATCTGTGGACATCAGGCCTCCATCCACTTGCATATTTTCAGCCTGGGAGACAGATTAGGGGAGGAGAAGTTCAGGTCTATGCAGCAGTAAAAGGAAATCCTTTAGAACCTGGCGCCACCTTTCATCTTCACACCAGAAATGAGAATGGTTACAGACATGTGGACTCAGGGGGACCAAACTCAGTTGTCATGTCTGCCGCAGGTGTCTCTACCCACTGAGCGATCCTGTCTGCCCAACCTCTTAGGCTTCTATGACATGTGATAAACAAGCAGGCTAGCATAGGAGCCTGAATGCAGCAGCTCCCTCAAAAAAGAAAATCATAGGTGCCTTAGCACAAATCCTCTCATTTCACTCTTTCCATCTTCCACTCAGCAAAGATAACTATTGGAATTGCCTACCTATTAGTATAAAATATTGCTCTGGATATCTTAAATATTATGAACTTGATGCTTACAATTAAGACATTTTTAGGGGCTGGAGAGATGGCTCAGGGCTTAAGACTCTGTCTTTCAAGCAGGTCCTGAGTTCGGATCCCAGGTCTCACATAACACACCAGGCAGAAATGGAGTATTTCCGGCCTTGTTGGGCACAGCTTGGAAAGTCCAAGAGACTCCCTTTACACCCCACCCCGCTCCGCCGGTCGGGACACGCGCGCGCGGTCCAGCCGGGCCTCACCCCGCACCCTAAGACCCCAGGTCAGCCCACAGGGACCCGGTTCTGACTCCCACCATCCAGCTGGAGCCACGAGCGGGGGCCGAGGGACCAGGAGGACCTCCCCCTGTGCCCGGCCCCGCCCCAGCTGCCCTCGGGTTAAATAGCTCCAAGCCGACGCGCCCATCCTCCCTTTAGCCGGTCGGGAAGCACACGCGCGGTCCAGCCGGGCTTCACCCCACGACCTAGGTAAGTCTCCGCCTGCGGCCGCCCACCAGGACCCCAGGCCAAATAATTCAGTTTAGTGAAATTGAGAGATCTTAAGAGTTAAAATGACAATGCCAAAGTCAAAGTGCAAATCCATGAGAAGCAACACTCAAGTAAACAAATTTCCCACTGAAGAAATTAATCCCATAATGTTAGACTCCAACAAGAACAAACTCGCGGAAAAAGGCCAAGAAAGCCTCACCCAGCATAAAGTCTTTCAAAATATGATCATTACCATGTTCAATACTATGAAAGAGGAAATCCAGGAGGAATTACATAATCGAATCAATCTCTTTGAAGAGGAACACAACAGACATGTGGAGGAGTTGAGAAAAACAGTGCAAGAAACAAAAAGTGGCATAGAGCAGTATAAAACAAACTCAAGCAGAGTTTAAAACTGAGCTAAAAGACAAGTTATCTTCAACCCAGAACGCCACAGAAAGTCTTATCAACAGAACTAAGGAAGCAGAATACAGAATTTCAGACCTTGAAGATAAAGTGGAAGTACTAACCAGCTCAATGGAAGAGGTTGTTAAAGCCAAAAAGATACTTGACAGAAATATCCAAGAGATATGGGACACCCTGAAGAAGCCTAACATGTGTATTCATGGAATACCAGAGCAAGAATCTCAAAGTACCACCCCTGAGGAAATTTTTCAAACGATCATCAAGGAAAACTTTCCTCATCTAAAAAAAGAGAGGCCCATCCATATACAAGAGGCATTCCGCACCCCAAACTGATACGACCAAAATAGAAGCACGAAACGGCAAATAATAGTCAAAACACTCCACATTCAAGATAAAGAACTGGTGCTGAGAGCTTCAAGGGAGAAAAAACAAGTCACTTTTAAAGGTAAACCTATTAAAATAACAAATGACTTCTCAGTCGAAACAGTAAAAGCAAGAAGAGCTTGGAGAGACATACTTCAAGTATTGAATGAGCAAAAATGTCAACCCAGGCTGATTTACCCTGCAAAACTATCAGTCATGATCGAGGAAGAAAGAAAAATCTTCCAGCACAAAGACAACTTTAAGGGATACATGTCCACCAAACCAGGCCTTCAAAAAATGCTAGAAATGATACTCAAGCGTGAAGAAAAAAACAGGCATATCCAGGAGAACAGAAGGCAAATATAACACCATTAAAAACGAAGCAATATACTTATAACAGCTACTAAACATAATAAATGTCTGGAATTAACAATAGTTTCTCCATTATAACACTAAATGTTAATGGAATTAATTCACCGATCAAGAGACACAGATTACAAACTTGGATTAAAAATCACAATCCATCAATCTGCTGCCTGCAGGAAACCCATCTCACCACAAAAGATAGGCACGCTCTAAAAATAAAAGGCTGCTCAACAATTCTACAAGCAAATGGAAGCAGAAAACAGGCAGGGGTAGCCATTATGCTATCAGACAAAGTGGACTTCAAACCAAAGAAAATTATAAGAGACACGGATGTATACTACATTTTAGTCACAGGTACAATTCACCAGGAAGACTTCACAATATTGAACATATATGCACCCAATACGGGCCCCTCCACATTCATTAAGAAAACCCTACAGCGTCTAAAGCAAGAAATCAACCCCCAAATGATAATTCTTGGGGACTTCAACACCACCCTCTCAACATGGGATAGATCAACAGGTCAAAAGCTTAACAGAGACACTTTGGAACTTAATCAAACCCTGAAAGAAATGGACCTTACAGATCTCTATCGAACTTTTCACCCACGCACCAAAGAATACACATTTTTCTCAGCAGCACACAGAACTTTCTCCAAAATAGATCACATATTGGGCCACAAAATGAATCTACACATATACAAGAAAGTTGAAATTCTAACCTGTGACCACCACGGCCTAAAGCTGGACATCCACAACACATCAAACAAGAGAAAATACACTAACTCCTGGAAACTTAACACTATGATGCTGAATGAGAACTGGATTCAGGAAGAAATTAAAAAGGAAATTCAAGATTTCCTGAAAGTGAATGACAACGAAAATACAACTTACCAAAATCTCTGGGACACAATGAAAGCTATTCTAAGAGGTAAGTTCATAGCTCTTAATGCCTACATCAAAAAAATGGAAACATCAGAAATAAACAACTTAACAATGAAGCTTAAAGATTTAGAGAAACTAGAGCAATCTGATCCCAAAAGTAGTAGAAGAGAGGAGATTAGAAAAATAAGGGGAGAAATATCTGAAATCGAGATTAAGAAAATGATAGAAAAAATCAACCAGTCAAAAAGCTGGTTCTTTGAAAAAATCAACAAGATTGATACACCCCTAGCTAAACTAACCAAAAGCAAGAGAGAGAAAACCCAAATTAACAAAATTAGAAATGAACATGGAGTTATCACTACTGATACCCAAGAAATCCAGAGAATTATAACATCATATTTCAAAAACTTACACTCTGTGAAGTTTGACAAATCAAAAGAGATGGATGAATTTCTAAGTAAACACAACTTACCTAAATTGAATCAGGAAGTTGTGAATTATTTAAATAGTCCTATAACATATAAGGAAATTGAGGAAGTAATCTCGAATTATCTCACCAAAAAATGTCCTGGACCAGATGGATTCAGCACAGAGTTCTACCAGACATTTAAGGAGTTAATAACACCAATACTCCTTACTGTTCCATCAAATAGCAAAGGAAGGAACACTACCAAATTCCTTGTATGAAGCTAATATCGTTTTAATCCCAAAACCTAATAAAGATTCACTTAAAAAAGAAAACTATAGGCCGATCTCCCTGATAAACACAGCCGCAAAGATTCTCAACAAAGTCTTAGCAAATCGGATTCAAAAGCATATTAAAAAGATCATTCACTGGGACCAAGTAGGCTTCATCCCCAGCACACAAGGTTGGTTCAACATACGCAAATCAATAAATGTAATTCATCATGTAAACCAGTCCAAAGTCCAAGACCACATGATACCCTCAATAGATGCAGAAAAAGCTTTTGACAAGATCCAACAGCCTTTTATGATCAAAACGCTAGAGACAGTGAGAATGGAAGGAACCTTTATCAACATAATAAAAGCTATATACAACAAGCCCACAGCAAGGATTATGCTCAATGGGGAACAATTGGAAGCATTCCCACTTCGATCAGGAACTAGACAAAGCTGTCCACTCTCACCACTTCTATTTAATATTGTACTTGAAGTCTTAGCTGAAGCCATAAGACAAGAAAGGGACATAAGAGGGATTCAAATCGGCAAGGAAGAAGTCAAGCTATCCCTATTTGCAGATGACATGATCTTATACCTGAGTGATCCCAAAAACTCCACTAGGAAGCTCCTGGAACTAATTGAGAAGTTCAGCAGGGTGGCAGGATACAAAATAAATGTGCAAAAATCAGAGGCCTTCCTATATGCCCAGAATGAAAGAAGTGAAAAAGCCTTGAGAGAAACAATCCCATTTACTATAGCCCCTAAAAAAATGAAATACCTTGGTATAAACCTAACTAAGGAGGTAAAAGATCTTTACAATGAAAACTTTAAAACCCTAAAGAAAGAAATAGCAGAAGACACCAGAAGGTGGAAAGACCTCCCTTGTTCCTGGATTGGCAGAATCAACATGGTAAAAATGACCATCCTACCAAAGGCAATATACAGATTCAATGCTATACCAATCAAAATCCCAAAGCAATTCTTCAAAGAAGTTGACCAAACAATCTCAAAGTTCATATGGAGGCACAAAAGACCCAGGATAGCAAAAACAATCCTGAGTAACAAAAACACAGCTGGAGGTATTGCCATACCAAACCTTAGTCTATACTACAAATCCATAGTTATAAAGACAGCCTGGTACTGGCTCCAAAATAGATACACAGATCAATGGATAAGGATTGAAGACCCAGATATAAGCCCACAAAGTTACAGCCATTTGGTCTTTGACAAAGGGGCCCAAAGAATCCAATGGAAAAAGAACAGCATCTTCAACAAATGGTGCTGGCAAAACTGGATCTCCACGTGCAGAAGATTAAAGCTGGACCAGTACTTGTCACCATGTACAAGACTTAATTCCAAATGGATCAAGGACCTTGATATCAGAGACTATAAAAACCATAGTTGAAAGGATAGGGAACTCCCTCGAGCTGATTGGGCTAGGCCAACATTTCCTAAACAGACATCCAATGGCACAGTCACTGCTACCAACTCTCAACAGTTGGGATCTTGTGAAATTAAAGAGCTTCTGTTCAGACAAAGAGATTAAAACGCGAGCTCAAAGGCAACCGAAAGAATGGGAGAAAATCTTCACTAACCACACATCTGATAGAGCTCTACTCTCCAGAGTGCACAAAGAACTTAGAAAACTAAACACCAAGGAAACCAATGGCCCAATTAAAAAATGGGCCCTGGAACCTAAAAGAAACTTTACCAGGGATGAAATTAAAATGTCTAACAAATATCTGAAAAAATGCTCCACTTCCTTAGCCATAAGGGAAATGCAAATCAAAACTTCCCTGAGGTATCATCTCACCCCGGTCAGGATGGCAAAAATCCACAATACAAACAACAACAATGTTGGAGAGGATGTAGGGGAACTCTCCTACATTGCTGGTGGGAATGCAGGCTCATACAGCCACTCTGGCGAGCCGTCTGGAGATTCTTAAAGAAATTAAAGATTGAAATGCCATATGACCCTGCTATTCCACTTTTGGGAATAACCCCCCATACAGCAGAGGTTCACCTCGATAGCACAAGCACGACCATGTTCATAGCAGCACTGTTTACAATAGCAAAGTCATGGAATCAGCCCAAATGTCCAACAGTTGACGAGTGGATAAGGAAACAGTGGTACATCTATACAATGGAGTACTACTCAGCCATCAAAAATGATGAATTACTGGAATTTGCTGGGAAATGGATGTCATTAGAAACAATTATATTAAGTGAAGTATCCCAGACCCAGAAAATTAAGCGCCATATGTACTCCCTAATAGGTGGCTCCTAGTACCAAACCCACCCAGCCCACCTAGAGACAGTAATTGCAAGGATTATGAACAGGAGGGATGGGGTAGTAGGGCCACACCAGAAACAAGGAGAGAAGGGACCATGTTACAGCAGGGAAAATAGGCTTCCACCAAGGACCCAAGTAAGTAATGAGACATCTGATTAAGTTCACAGACTTTTGTTCCTGATCGTTTACTACTGAGGGGGTGTGATCTCACCAGAAGAGGAGGGCATATAGTCTGGCAGATAAAAAGTAACAATTTTGCAAATGGGTGATAGACCCCTCCCTTACTATGGTTTCCCACTTTTATTACATCTACCTTTGAATGTGCTTTTATCACAAGACTCTAACAGCTTTTTGTCTCTGGCTAGGGGGTAACATACAATGCCCACCAGGATGGAGTGAAGGGCATTGCAGGAGCAGCAAAACTGCAAAAGAATATCAACAAACCACAATCCAGAACTTCAGAGACTCTATACCAACCACCTAGAACTAGGCCAGCTTAGTCTCTCCCCATTCTGAAGCTCAGGGAAATTTGCGGAAGAGGGGGCAGTAAGAGTGTAAGAGCAAAAGGATGGGAGGAGCAATGATATGTAAGATACTCTATATTAGTTAGGGCTGAAGCAATCATAATTGCACTTTGCATGCCCTGGGCATTGTCCAACACACTGTTGACCTCACAAAGTCTAGCATCTGCTAAAGGCACCAAGATCCTTGGATGCAAAGGGTTGGTAGCCACAGCAGTGTTCCTATACCTAAGGGGAACACGGGAAAGGTTCAGGGAAAGGCCACTGGGTCCTTGTACGTTATCGGAGAGGAGGGCCCAGAGGAAAATCAGACATGCACAAGAAAGGACTCTCTGGGAATTGAGGCGGGAGGCACTGGGGAATGGGGAGGGAGATGGGTGGGGAGGGGGAACAGGGGGTATGGGGGGAGGAGGAGGGAAGGAGGGAACTGGTGTACCTAATAAGTTTCTATCAGCTGAAATAAAAAAAAATCATCAAAAAAAAGAAAGTCCAAGAGAGATGCAAAAAGGAGGTAGAAGTAATCCAGGATGATTACCGAAGTTACCCTTGGTCTTACACAGGGAAACACAGTCCCTTCTCTCTCTCTTTCTTTCTCTTTCACACACACACACACACACACACACACACACACACACACATACAGAGACACACATACATAAACACACATACATAAAAATAAATAAAATTAAAAGAAAAATAAATTACTGATAACATATTCCAAATAACAGGTCCAGAATCATCTTTGAGATAATGAACTTACATAATCTTATTGATTAAAAAATTTATGTAAGTATATGTAAAAATTAATTTTTGTTTTCAATGTTCTGAACCTATAACCCTATTTTCATCCTGTACTGAATGAAAATGTACTATACTATTAGTCTCGAGATTCATTTTTCTACAGTGTTCTTAGGAAGCTAATTTTCAGCTATACTTGTTATTAATTTAATATAGATATTGTCTTTTTAATTTTTAAAAGCTGACTCATTTTACTATGCACACACAAATTTGGTTACTCATGTATTTTGTAAATACTGCATATGGATATAATTTGTGTTCCTTAATTACAGAAATATAAAATGTTCAAAACATGATGAAAAATAATTTTGAATGAAATTAATATTACAAAAAAATGATAAAATCATGAAGACCAGAAAAAAATAAAAACTTTGAAAAATGCTTTCTGAAATAAAGAAAAGGCTAAAGATGACCATACTTTTTCAAAATCATCTTTCTTTTTCCTGTAGTAATGATTAGAGAGAGCAAATTTTATGTTTTTAAATTAATCTGGAATTAATCATTTTCATAAACTCATTGCTACTAGTCTTTAAATTGTCTGAAAATTACAAAACTGCCTGACAAAAAATGGAGCCTAATTATGATTGATTCCTGTTATATAAGGATGTTTTTTTTCAATTTTTAAAATTATGTTACTATGTATAACATTAGAGTAGTAATTGGGAAACTAAAGGAAGGAAAAGAAAGAAAAGAAAAACAAGGCTCAAATATCGTCTTGGAAAACATGTTCCTAAATATTTTTAACAGTGTCCGTTACCCTGAAGTTGTTGGTTGTAGACATGGATGGTCAAGTAACTGTGATCATCCAAAATCAGACTGACAGTCAGCATGAAGACCCTCAAAGAAATAAGATTAGGAAACTTGAATTTCATCTTAAAGAGGCACTGTCACCTTCTTTCTAAAATATTTATTTATTTTGCCCACAGACTTATAGGTTCAAAGACTTAACATTGGAAATGGTTCTCTTAATTTTGACAATAATAATACCTATTATTGTCATAATGATTTAATGGCAACTTCAAGATAGGTTGGCTGATATAGACACTGTGTTACCCTAGTAAATATTACCAGTAGTTCAGCTGAAACTGCTTGTTTTCATGAGTCTGGTCAAGATTCCTCATGGAATACAGACTATACACCAGTGGGTACACTACTAAAATTTTTTTTCCATTCTTCAGCCAGCACGACTCCCTCTCCCCACACGTATGTACACTTTTCTTTCAATGAGGGATATGTTGCACGAGGTCTTCCCCATTTCATGATGAAATATTGATAAACCAAATCTTGTGCAGGTCTTCTGGAAGTAAAGATATCCTTAGTGAGTTCATGAACTCAGCAGGCACATGCCAATGCAGGAAAATCTGATGAAACAAAGGGACTACACATGCAAAAAAAAAAAAAAAAGATGAAAACAGAAAAGAGACTGGTTGGGAAAAAGAAGGTTTTTCAGGGGACAAGGGGAAGGATGAAATTGGGCAATATAGGGTAAAATTTACTTAATTCATTGTGTATGTGTATAAAACTGTGTATATATGGAAAAACATTCCTCATGATTAGAGGAAAATGATATCTGATACATATAGTTAAGAACTTTAGGGGGACTGGAGAGATGGCTCAGGGGTTAAGCCTCTGCCTGCCTGAGTTTGGATCCTAGATCCCACGTACAAACAGCAGGCGGAAGTGGGGGCGGCCTGCCCTCTGGTCCTGGTGGGCAGAGCCTGTGAATCCCCCGGGCAGAGCAAAAAAAAGGAAAAAAGGAGGTAGAATTAGTCCATGATGATTCCCGAATTCACCCTTGGTTCTACACATACACACACACACACACAATTGAATAAATAATTTAAAAAGAACTGCAAAAACTTGAAGGTTCTACATGACATGCAAGAAAATTATATAACAAAACTATTTCTTGTGAAAACAAGACATTAAAGCCCCAAAGGATCAAGATCCTTGGACACACTCATGCACACATGAACTGAAAATTAAGGATGTGACATATGCCTTCCGATGATTTTTCTCCCAAATAATTGGGGGATCCTCCAAATTTACATTCTCATATTATTTCTATTTTTTATTTGAAGATTTTTCTTGACAACTAAAGTGGCATGGGTCCAGATGTTTTCAGCTGCATTTTTTACTTTGGATTTGTATTTCTGTCCTAGGATGGATCTCCATGAGAAATTCTGCTTTGTTAAGGCTACTGAGACAGATCAGTCAAGACAATGGTAAAATAGTATTGGAAAGACATTCCCCAAGTCTTTCTGGACATAATACCTTTCTGTTCAGGTATTTAGAGGCCATTATTGCTACTTTCTATAAAAAAATGACTCTTCCCATCACCAAAACAACACATAGCCACAGAATTATTACTCATCATAAAAGCAGTAATAAATATCAATTGCAACCCCACCATTTCATATAATTATTGATTATTGTCTCAAAATCCCTTCCTACTTCCTTGTAATGAACAGTTCAATTCTATGTGCTTCTGGGAAATCAGCAGTTCCTTAGGTCTCCAAGGAGAACCAGTCAATGAAATTGCCATGCCTACGACCACAGTAATTGCTTGAACTCAAACAGGTCTTCTAAGTCCAATGTACAAATTTTTTTACATCAGTGAGTGATGTCATTATCATACTTATTTCCAAAATTTCAGTCTTTTTTGTTTCCTTTGTTGTTTGAAGTAATTTAGCGCAATATAAGATTTGTAAGGAAGATAGGTGGTAGGGATAGAATAAGGCAAGGAAAGGTTGGAGGGGAGAAAAATGAGAATGTGTTATAGATTTGAAACTGTCAAAAAATAAAATTTATTAATAAAAAAAGAGTTCAAAAGTTTTTGTATATGCAAATGTACGTTTTCCTCTAAAACTTGGTATTCCTTTACTATTTCAAAGTATATGGTGTTTTAGAGATGAATCATGTTGTCTTAAACATTTGTCTCTGGTGTATGACATCATTGTTTGCACCTCAGAAAAAATTGTAATGTTAGTTCTGAAAACAACAGAAATTTTTCATAGAGCTTGTTGCAGTTACTCTACAACTATTACAATCATGCTTTTAATCTAATTAATTGATAAAATTATGACAAAACAATTTAAAAGACAGGGAATTTTATTTTCTCCTACAATTCCTGGTTACTTGTCCAACTTGGCAGGACAACAACTGGGGTCAAAGGTACTGGGCTCTAAGGGAACTGGACACACCATATCTATGTTAATGGCTAAGACAAAGATGATCCTTACTTGCCAGACCAGCATATCTGGCCACATTACAGAAAAATGCCAACTTCCTCAACCTGTTGGGCCTAGCCCCACTCACCAGAGACTGGGCCTTCCCCATCAACTAGACCATCTCCTTCAAGTTTGCTCTGGGCTTACCTCAGCTGCTAGTTCTCTACAAATGTGCCCAGAGCTTGAACTATCAACCATTAAGTTGTCATACTTACATACGACAGAAATCTTTATTGCTATCTGATTCTAAGCTTCTCTTTTGTTATCCATATTATAATTCCCAACAACTGTGGGTTATTCCAAATCAGACTTTCTATTAGACTAAAAGCATGATTATAATAGTATGCCCAAAAAAGTATGGTGGTGAATTGTGTGAGAAACTCCCCCCCCAAGCATGGCTTTGTGAAGAAAAATGTGTCTTAAAGATGGGCATGCATGATAATAAGAAGTTAAAATCTCAAAAGGCTCTAGTCGCCTTGCTCCTCAACAGTTTCTCCTGAGGACAAAGTGAATCTCATAGAAGCTATTTATAGCCACCTTATAACATTTCATGAGCCTAGAAGTATGGAACCGTCTCTGTTTGATTTTCATGTACCAGGAAAGACTTATCCATTAGATGCACCAAAATTAATCTTTGTGTCATTTTCCATGAAATTTTCCAATTCCCACTGTCACACTAACTCAAAATGATTAGAAATGAATTATCGGAAAAAAAATCACATATCGCAAACTAAGAAGGATGTATGAACCATGGCCAATTTCAGCAACAGGAGGGTTTCCAGATGTGACCAAGAGCCTTCCTTGAACAAAGTCCTGATAGAGTGTTGCATTGTAAATGTGACCTCTAGCTTTTTATGACCACACTATACTTTGAATGAAAAATTGCCTCATTTTAGCATAGTTTCAGGTAATGTTTTTCTTGACTTTTATACAATGAAGTGTTTTACTGCAGCTGCTGGTAGATCAAGTACAAATTTTAAAATCAATGTACTCAGCGCTTTTGGAGAAACTAATTCACTTTTCATAGAGCTGCAATCATATAAATTTATATTCAAGCATTAAATTCCTAGAAATATCTATTCTATGATACTTATCGAGCTTGGTGAATTAATACTGAAGTTCTAATCTGATCTTATGAACATTCTGATTAAACTGTTACAACAACAAAAACAAAACTGCTCAAAAATTGCATCATCAATATGCAGAATACACCATTTTTCCCAAGCTATTGCATGCATTTCTAAATGATTTTACAGTATAAGACATCACATAAATAATCATGTTATCTTCTTGCATAGCTTCTGTGTAACATTTACTTCAAGGTGTGTGCCACAGTCTTCTGAAGCTTATCCTAGACTTTTTTTTAATCTATAAACAGTCATTGGGAGGATACCCAGTAAAAGGTCAGAAAAACCAAAGAATCAACCATGGAAATTTTAAAAATATATGAAAATGTTTAAAATGTGTAAATAAAAACTATCAATGCACAATTGATATTTTATTAACTACAATAGCTTAAAAAATAGAAGGAAATGGAAGTGATTTGGGGTGTAATTTTTTTCATTTTTTGAAGTAGTGAAATATTATTTGAAGATAGCTTAATAAATTAAGCCAGGTTGATGAATTAGATGTGTATAGTAAAGCTTCCATACAAACTGCTTTTATAAAAGAAAAGGATACCATATAGCTAGCAATTAATAAGGCAGGGATCAATGGAATAATGGAAAACGATTCAACGGGAAAGTTGGAAGAGCATGATTATGTGACATTTAACACTAATAATAAACTGACAGGTTTAAAACAAATTATATTGATAATTACTGAATATATTTAGTTTAATCTCTGAGTAAAACTATGAAATTGTTTATATGAATCTAAAAATCTAAAAATAATTGTATGTGGCCAATAAGAAATGACACTTAAATGTAAATATGTAATTAAGGAATAAGAAAAAAGATGCAATTAAATTAATATAAAGTTTAAAAAACAAACTAATAAGAACAAAGGAAAATTCATAAAGGTAAAGGGAGTAATTCTCCAAGGAGGTTTAGAATTAAAAATTTATATATACTGAAAACCACAACCACAATTGGGAATATAGCTCAGTGGTAGAGCATGTGTGAGTTACTACAAAAAGATAGTCAAAATAAATGAAGCAAAACCTCAAAAACAAATAGCACCAATCAAGTTGAAAGGTAAAATAGGTAAGCAAACATCAAAGATTTCAACACTAAGTCAGTGACTGACAGGAAAGACCAAGTCTGTACTCATGTAAATGACTTGAGTAATACTATCAACCAGTCTCATCTAACTGATATTTACAGAGAAAGCAAACTCAAAATACTACTGTGCAAAGCTGCTAAATGTACTAAATAATGTTGTCCAAGATAAATATACAGTGAACTATAAACTAGCCTCAATAATTGAAAAAGACTGAGAAGAATAGTATATTCTTTAATTGTAATAAAATATAAATCATTGACAGGGGAAAAAAATCTCCAAATGTCAAAAGAAACATCAATCATCCAAAAGCAAGTAACAAATGACAAGGGAACTAGAAATTATCTTGGACTAAAAGAAAAATAAATGCAATACATTGAAACTTAATCTTAAAAAGGGCTTTTTGGAAAATTTTTCACAAAATTTTCACAGTACAGTTTATATCTTCAAATCAGTAGTCTGAGCTCTTTGCCCAAGAAGCAAGTACAATAACAGTAATAAGCTCACAAGTAGCAGAAGAAAGGAAATGTCAATCATAGATCAAGAAATCAGGGAAATTGGAAACAGTAAGAAAGGAGGGAAACAGTGAAACTGAAAGGGAGTCATTTGTGAAAAAAGCCAAACTCCGTAAACCACAAGTAGAAGCTACTTGTAGAAAGCAAGGGGGTAAGAAGCCTGTTCAAGTTTCACCAGTGAAGTCAGGGAGATCATTTCTGATCACACAATTATTTAAAAGATAATATCATGAACAACTTCAGTTCAGTGGATTTGAAACTTAACAGTGGATGAATCACTTGAGTAACAAGACAGGAGAACTCACTCAAGGTTGAATAAGCAACATGAAGGTCTCAAAATCAGTTGTTTGAAATAAATTTGTTACTCGTTCTTGTCAGTGAGTATGACAAGAACTCAAATCTCAAAGTGTTATGCTGCCTATGTTTTTATTGGGGAAAAATTAAAATTCTATCCAAATTTATCTGAGAATAAGATAAAATGAACTATTTTAAGATGATGATGATGAAGATAGATGATAGATATATAGATTGAGAGACAGAGAGGTAAGTTATTTAATTTCTCTTTCTTATGAGAGATTAAATATTTACTAAGATAATCAACAACAAATCTTTTTCTGTATGAAGTGAAATCCAAGTCAAATTCATGGAAAGATTTTTCCATCTACACATTAAAATATCAATTTGTTTCCTTTACTGGCTTCTTAAGAACTAACTGATGAATTAACTGGAGCGGCAAAACCAATAAGATGCAAATATGCAAATGTGAAAGGCCAATGCATGTAAGAATTGACTCTGATTTGACTATGAATGCTAAGGCTGTACAGACAAGAAAAGTTTTTCCGTTCTGGATCCAAACACTTGATAAATCGGTTGAACGGCCATTCCAGAACTGAAGCTCTGAACTGGAAAGAACAGCAAATGGGCAGTTCTGGAATCTGAAGATTTGAGAACTGGGAACTTTGATGTCCCAGACCATGTGGGCAGGGATATTGAAGATCAAGAAAGAAGGGAGACAAACAGCATCTTTGCTCTCTGCAGACTCCCATCTAGTTGACTGATCCCACCAACACGATGATGCCATTTTTCCTTACTCAGTCTCCTGGCTCAAAGTGCAAACCTCTTCCAGAAAGTATCTTCACATATTTACTCTGAAATGATGTTTAAAAGTGGTCTGGGCATCCATCAGTCCATTCAAGTGAACTCATACAGTTACAGTCTAAGACAGTTGGTATAGCATCTTGCAAGTGAGTTGTAAGTGATAAAATTTTACACTCACCTCACTTTTCACCTTTTCAGCCAGATCTGACCTGCTCTTGAAAACCTGTATTTTGGGGGCTCATCAGTTTAGAGACCTTGTATAATCTCAGGACCAGGATTTGGACTCCATTGCCTACATAGAGACCTGAGCACATGGTCTCTGTGTGACACCAGCACCGAAGAGGTGGAAGCAGGAAGATGTCTGGGGATCGCTGATGCCCAGCTTAGGAACTTTGAATCTCAAGTTCAAGGAGAGACCCCGCTTCAAATAAAAAGGTGAAGAGTGACGGAGGAAGATAACCAAAACCCTGCTCTGGTCTCCATAAGGGCACAAAGAGTATATGATCATACACACACATACACACATACACACACACACACACACACACACACACTGACATACACACATATACACAGGCACATATGTGCACATACTTATACACAGGCACACAAATTAATAGTATAATAAGTAAACATGGAATGAATAATAATTGAAGTCTGTTTCCTTGCACACTAATTCTGTATCTTGTTGATATCAGGAAGTAATACTTAGATTCTGATACTTTATAAATAGTCAAAAAGCTTGTGTATGAAGAACATGGGCAAATTATAACATAGAACTCACCTGAAAGCTTCTTCTCGTCAGATGGTTTACACATTAACAAAGAATACTATAGAAGCTGCTGGAGGAGTGAAATAATCACAGGCACCATCAATGCATGAGATCTGCAAGTCGCAATAAAAATCACCATGGCAACAGGTGACCACTAGTGTAATAGTAGCATGAGTATCAAGGAAACAACCAACAGCTTTCTGCTTGAACTCAAGACCGCTTGTCAGAATGGAACACATTCCTGTTACTGTTAACTAAAACAATAACCTAAAAAAGGGAAGGAAATAGATCATATAGGGAAGAACCTATAGGTAGGAAGACAGTACACAAATTGCTCTGTAAATAGCTGCTATTATACCCATAGATTGGAAGAAAACTTAATGTTCAGCCTAGAAGTCTTCTTCTACAACAGAGGTAGAGGATCTTAACACCCTGCCAGTGCACAACCTAAGGCAGTAGAAGAGCAGTGAAGCGGATAGCAACGGCCAGCCACAATGCAGAGTACCAGTGACTCAGCAAGACTCACCTAAAACCAAGCCAACCTTATCCATTGCCATCCTAAGGCATTGGGAGCCTCACAGAAGAAGGAGAAGTAAGATTGTAAGCATCTAAGGCTGGGAAGGTTCACCATTGGACAAGACATTCCACTCGAAACAACTGCTCAACCTAGGAACTCACTATAATGAGACTTGTCTTTATCAGACCTGCATAATGACTGACATAGTGACATGCCCCATAGACTACCTAGGAACTCAAGAGAGATAAGAACATATAGGAGAAACCTTGGGGACTAAAGCAGGATGAGTGAAAGGAAATGCCATATCAGTGGGATGGCCTGAAGAGATGCAACACAGAGACACGAACCCCTGCAAGATTAGACAAGCCAGAGGGAACTCTGGGGTCCATAGAAGTAGACAGGAGGGAGTAAGATGGATTGACGAAGGGAGGGACTGATGGGAGGAAGCAGGGATAAGTACTCAATACACTTGTAAGGGTAGAAAGATAAAATTAAATAATAAAGAAGAAAATGCCATAATGGAACCTAATTCTGAATATACTAATTTAAAATATTTAGTGAGAATAAAACTGTTAACATTTGAAAACCACAGTTTTATTAAAGCAAAATGGCTATAACTTTAAAAAAAGTTTGTGTATATGCATTCTTTCTCAATAAATACATAACAAATTTACAGTGTGACCATTTTTCACTAAGAAACACCTTTTGCAAAGTAGAAATATGCAATTTAATTGTACATATCTACAGTCCTAGATATTAAAAGTATATATTCTTCTGTTATGGGTTTTGTCTACTTTGCTGAAAACTTCATGCCATCTCTAAAATAAACATAAAACATTATTGATATATTATCCCCTGTTTTGTACTACTATCCATCCCAAGCAACATATGTATATACTAGCTAACTAAAAATTCAATGAAGACTTAAGATCACATAAAAATTTCAGAGATCAAGACTGCTACACATCAGTCTGTGGTCATGTCATCAGATAATGTGTGTATAACTGTTAATGTTCTACCTAAGATCTTTGGATTTCATGATACAGTGATCAAAGGAAAACCACAGCTGCTCATTTTGCTGTCACTTTCAATAAATGAAACTTCCTGCATTTTTACTGTTACAATCAGGTTTTATTTGGATAGTCCCCTATATCAGATACATGCCTTGAGGATACCTTCTCCAATTCTTTAGGTTGTCTTTTCATTTGCTTTTCTAAACAGAAGTTTTTTCTTTGTTTTTAAATCTGATGCAATTTTGTTTGGCTTTGAGAAAAATAAATAGGTATAAGTACCTGTCAGGGAATTGAGAAAGAACAAGAGACCAAATTAACTATCTCACTTCTGAAACCCAGCTAAGGACATGGCTTTCTTGACTGTGCTGATATTGGGGTACTCTAGTGTTCTTCAGTTGTTGATATAAACAATGACCATATAACTTAGGAGAACAGTGTATGCTTCTCAGTTACGGTACATCAACATACCAATATCAGGAGCTGAAGGAACTGAGTATATTGATATATAAAGGGACTGACATTCCAGCTTTCCTCTCTGCCATCTTTAAGTTTCCTATCAGCACCCTCTCACCTTATCCACCAACTTAGGGAATGGCTTCACCTACTATGGGCTGTATCTTTCTGCACCAATTAGATCATCTCCCACATGCTTTCTCAAAGCTTGTTTTAATTAAAGATTCTTCACTGGCCTGTCTAAAGGATCACCTCTCAATTGGCCAATCAACATGTTATCTAATGGGTACATAGGATAAGATAAAAACACAGATAATGTGGGGCCTTAGGCTCTGGGAGCATTTCATCCGGGACATTTCCTGGATAGATGTACAGAAATGTCTGCTCAGGCACAATAAAAAGGACACAAACATACCAAAGAAAGGATCCTGTCCAAGTCCAGCATGATGAATCACTGAGTTTACTGTGACTCTCAGGAGCATGTGTGAGCAAAAGACACAAAAAGGAAGACTCTCAGCACTCCTACTAGCTTGAGAAAATATTTTAGGTCCCATCACACAAGCCTCTTATGTAAGTCTGAACAGCTGCTCTGATTAAAAGTGGCTGTAGCCATGTTCAGCCCAGAGGAAACAGCTATGTGCTACTTTACCCTTCTGTCTGGCTTTCTAGCTCTTACATTCTTTCTCCTACACTCTCCTCAATGTTCCCTGAGCCTTGGATGGGATGGATATCATATACATATACATTAAATATACACACACATTAAATATACATATATATTTAATATACATATATACACACAAACTGCTGTTGTATATACATATACATATAAAAATATATAAATACTTATAAATATATGACACGTGACTGAACGTTTAGGCTTGAGCATTGTTCCTTAATGCCATAGCAACAGGATAAACCCTGGTAATAGACATTTATTCCCAACAGTTTGGTTGACTTAACCTAGTAACTGTTGTCTACTGTCATGGCTTTCACGTGGTCAGCATCAAAAGTAATCTATGAGTACAAACCTAAGTGTTTAGAAGGCAGTACGACAGACACATTGCATCTTTTGAACAAAATTATGCCAGTAGCTTCCTCACTGGGTTTATGATTTCCCTAGCCACGGGCATTTGTTTTGGTTTGCAGTAACAAGACACAAGTTCCCAGCCATGAAATAGGTATCATGTTAATGGGGAGTTAGCTGATGGTGCCCATTACAGCTGTGGAACTATTTTACTCGTGAGCACATTGTGCTTGATGCGCTCACGCACAGCGTAACAAGCAGGAACCACTGCTGATTAACAGCATCAGTGACCGCTGCAGTTACTCTTCTTATGTGGTGAGAAAATACTCTGGAATAAGCAGCTTATGTGAGAAGTGGCTCGTTATTTGCTTCAGGATCCCAGAGAGTTATAGACTCCACCTCGATGAGGAACACAGAGAAGACAGAAGCAGGAGGTCAGTTCACATCATAGCGGCTGTCAAGAACCATTGAGAGAGGAAGAGAAAGCAGAAAAGGGTCTGACAAGCCTTCAAGACCCATCGCACTGACACGTTTCATCAAGCAGACTCCACCTCCTAAAAGTCCAAACAGCACTAACATCTGGGAACCAATTACAGAAACATATGAGCCCATGGAGGGGCAATTCACATTCAGACCACAACAGCGAGAGTTCTCACCCCCAGCAGCCTGAACAGTAGCTGCTGTTAATTTCAATGCTGGCCGCTTGGTTTCTCCACATGGTACAACCAGACCATGCAGTGTCTTCAACAATAAGAGACTAGTGTTTAGTTCTGGTGCACCACCAACAGCAATGACAATATCAGAGGCTAGGGGTTCAGTGTCTTTCAGAGCAGCTCAGAGGGGAGAATCCACCCTTAGAGCTGGAATTTTCATTAAATAGCTGTGGCTTCTGGGAGTGCTCCTATGCTGTGCCTCCATTCAGTAGTATTACTTGCTAGTTACTATCATTCCAACCTGTTTTCCCAAACATTTAAGTTACAAAGAGTTCATCATTCTATCATATATATAAAATGATGCCCTTTACAAAGGGCTTATAGGCTAACAGAGCAAGTCCCCAGCCACCCTCTTCTGGAAAATCAAATAAGTAACCTTGAGAAAGTCCTGGGAAGGTCTACAGATATCTGTCCCAAAGGCAAATCGGTTTTAAAATCCAGTAGCTGAGGAGATCCAAGACAGAGTGCTAGCAAAGTCTAATGCAACATGAAAAAAACTCCATCAAAGGCATCAACTGTTCTTCAAAAAGAGCAATGTTAGGGACAGCTGCAGATATGGGAAACACCACTTCATTTCGTTTTCTGTAAGTCACAGTACTTCTGCAGGAATCATCTGCCTTCTTCTCTGGTCAGACCTGGCTAACGGCACAGTGCATAATCTCTATCTGCTGTAAGCCCTTCATCACGCATGCAAGTTCCTTACGGACACACACAGCTCAGTCTCAGTTGTAGGGCTTGTTGTTTACAATCACGGCCATGTGACTGCCAGCAAAACTTTCTTACAGTTCAGTGTGTGCTGCTTTTGGGAACCTCAGTATATTCTGCAGCTTGGGCATGTTCCTACCGTCACAATCATCAAGGAGGTCTGCCACGTCCTATCGCATCATATCAAATCTGCCTGGGATTTCCACATGGATGATAAGCCCTGACGTGTCCACTGGACAGACTGTGGAGCCTCTGTGGCATGTCTTACCACCCATGGCAGGGCCCACACAATGGCTGCCACAGCAAGACAAGCAGCTGCCCACAGCACGGAAGACAACCGTGTAAGGATCTTCCCTGTGAATGTCTAAGTGTCACATTCTCTCTGAACAGACAGCTTAGCTTGGGGACACATCTTCTTACTGATTTCAGGGCCCATGCAACTGTCATCACACTGAAAAGACATACTGCTACGTACCACCTACGATATGGTCACCCTCAGATTTACCTTCAGTGACAATCCATCCCAATTCCTCGATTGTGGTGGTCCCTCTTTGTGTGCTAAATGTTGCATGCTCTCTTTCAGAAAGACATAAGGTGATGTCTATTGACCTCAGATAAACAGGACATTGATAGACCAAAGAAAGGATTCCACCTAAATCTAGGTCACTGGATCGACGAGTCTTTTGGGATTAAACACACAAGACCACTGCCAGGAAGCTCTCTGGGTGACTTATGGAAAAATGATACCATTGAAAAAAATGCTCTCAGATTATGCAGCATAAGTCCAAGAAGATGTCTCATGGGGCTTTTGTCAAGGTTTAGTGGGTCTCCTGAGTTTTGTGAACTATGAGGGAATGTTGAGAGACTGAATCCAGGAAGGTCTCATGGGTGTCCTTATGTCTTCTTTGCTTCAACAATGGTGATGGTCACAGCCAATGCAGAGAACACAGCTCTACTTAACTAATAGGAGCTGAACACAAATGCACCTCCCTCAGCTCGAAGGAGTCTGGGTATCCATCACTGCTTTCTGTCTGAATATCTCTTTTTCTGCCCTGGTAGATGTTCACATCGGTTAGGAATGAATCAGGGTTCATCAGGTGTGACTGTGCATCAGGAAGAGAAGGGAAAAGAAAGAGAATTGGCTAATAGGGAAACATTTTAGCCAATTAAGAAGGAAAAGAAAGAGGAGGAGGGAGAAGGAGTAAGAGAAGACAAGAAGACACTGAGGAAGAAAATACAATGGGAGTAAATCAGAGAGAAGGAAACAATACAGTCGTATATCTCTATGTTACATCTAAGTGAACCTTGCAATTCCATCTGTTAAAATCTTTATTTCCATAAAAATTAGGATGTGTGCCTAGATATACATGTATAATCTATATACACATACTTTATAATGCACATATTTATATATTACACAAACTTTCCCTTGAACTTTTAAGCATCCCTAGTGAGTTCACAAAAATTAGTTACCACGGGCAAGAAGTAATGTTTAAAAAGACATTCCAATTGCATTTGAAAAAGTTTTACATTATCAGAAGGATGCACGTGAGAAACAAAGGAGGCCTGGGTTTCTGGAAGATCTCCATGTTCTCACATTCACCTAGAATACACATGCAGCTCTTGCGGGGAAGCCAGGAGATCAGTACTGCAGATGAAATATCATCACATTCCTCTCCTCATCTCAGCTGCAGTATGAGTGAAGAGGGGTAATGTCTCCATAAATAATGTTGAGCCTCAGTCTCTTTTACCCTCATTCCAAACAGATGAGCAATTTCTGAAAAGCAACTGTAGAAGATGCACTTTTACCTCTTCATCAAAAGCATATAAAAATGAAATATATTGTGATATTTATTACCATGTGTATTATAAACCGCCATGGTGATCTGATACAAATGGCTTTTTTTCTCTGTGGTGCCGACCTTCAAAAGAGATGATGTGAAAAGCTCTAGACTTTATGACAGCTTAACTAGAAATACATTACAGGTGCTGTATTAATATGTAGTTGTGGATTTGCTATAAAGTTTGAATGTGAAAGAAAACCCTGAACCTGCACTCTACCATAAACTATAAATATGCAGAAAAATGCATTCATGCAAGCAAGCAGGAGGAGGTTGAGATAATGTTTATATGAAATGATGCTGCCTCCCCTTCTTAGCCTTAAACCTTCACAGCAGTTTCTACATAGCATAAATTCAATATTAACAATATAATGACATATATCATGTCAGCAGAGCAAATGAGAAAACTTGGCTGGAAATATGCAATTGCAGGTTTGCACACCATGCTCAGTGGAAATGCGTTTCTATGCCTGTCCATGTTTGACATGTGAATCCTTAAGTGTGGATGTACTTAAGCTCCTTAATATAAGTCAATGAGCATATTTTAGTGAACAAATGCTGAGTAGTGCAAAATGGATGGGCACTGAAATATCACTTTAAAAGAAACGAATTTATTTCCCCTCTTTGCTTTCAGAGTGTTTTCAGATGTATAAATATTATAGTCTTTATTTAACCCCTAAAATGTGATCAATATTTTCATTTTAAGTGGATCTATGGGTATCCCAAAATAATATTTTCCAGAATTTCAAAACTAACTTGCCAACATACAGAAAGGTAAGCCATTCTTTTCCAACACTACAGAAGCTAGAATTAAGTCTGAACATCTAGTCTCAAGCCAAACACATTTGATCACATTATTTTTAATACTTGTTGATTTTCTTGTACATCATCAAAGTAATGTAAATAAGAAAGAAGCAAGGTCCAATTATGATTGCTTCGGCCCTAACTTGTGTGGAGTATCTTGCATATCATTGCTCCTCCCATCCTTGTGCTCTTACACTCTTACCACCCCCTCTTCCGCAAATTTCCCTGAGCTTCAGGATGGGGAGAGATTAGGCTGGCCTAGTTCTAAGTGGTTGATATAGAGTTTCTGAAGTTCTGGATTGTGGTTTGTTGATTTTCTTTTGCAGTTTTGCTGCTCCTGCAATGCCCTTCACTCCATCCTGATGGGCACTGTATGTCACCCCCTGGCCAGAGACAAAAAGCTGTTAAACTGGAGTGTTGTTTGTTATAAGAGCACATTCAAGGGTAGATGTAATAAAAGTGGGAAACCACAGTGAGGGAGGGGTCAATCACCCATTTGCAAAATGGTTACTTTTTATCTGCCAGACTATATGCTCTCCCCTTCTGGTGAGATCATACCCCATCAGTTGTAAATGATTATGCCCTGCGCAATGTCCAACACACTATTGACCTCACAAAGTCTAGCATCTGCTAAAGGCACCAAGATCCTTGGAGACAAGTTATTGACAGGTACAATAGTGTTCCTATGCTTAAGGGGAACACAGGAAAGGGTTCAGGGAAATTCCACTGGGTCCTTGTACATCATTGGAGAGGAGGGCCCAGAGGAGAGTCTGGCATGCACATTAAAGGACTCTCTGGGAATAAGGGGGGGAGGCACTGGGGGATGGGGAGGGTGGCGTGAGGGGAGAGGGAGCAGGAGGTTCGGGGGGGAGATGAAGGGAGGGAGGGAAGTGGTGTACCTATTAAGTTTGTATGAGCAGAAATAATAATAAAAAATGTTTAAAAAAAAGAAATAAAGAAGCAAGGTGGGCTAATTAAATTTTTGCTTGTGTTTCTGAAGTTTGGTTTGCACATAAAAAAAATTATCTACAAGAGTTACAGATCTATTTTTAAAGATAATGTCATAACTTTTCTTTCAAAGAAACAAGAAAAAAGAACAAGGAAGATTCAGGCTGTTTAACTGGTGAGGGGAATGGTTTTCAACATTGCAAAATCAAATGACTATAAAACAAGAATCTTGGGTTAAGGAAAATGCTAATGGATTAATATTTCGAAGTCGTCTATGCCATATCATACTTTGCACTGCATATTGTGGATATTATTCTACCATTAACACACTGACTTGTTCGATACGGTGGAGTTCAGAATTCACACTCACCTTCACAGAGAAGGAGGATCAAAGCTTCACAAGTTCTGTATTACCTCAGACAGAAAGGAACAGAGAAAGTGCTACGTGTTAGTGAAAGTGTTATGGAGGGTTAAACAAATTAAGAAAAATGTGTACAGTCATTTGCAAATGGGTAAGAGGAAAGTAACTGAGTTACTAGCTCTGTGCACTTTAAGTCATTGTGTTATGATTTTTTTTTGCCCTGCGTGCTTCATGACTGATACTTTATTTGTTCTTTGAAGTTACACTTAAAAGGTGTTTCAGTTTAATTGTTGCTGCTAATCTATACTACCATGACTAGAACTACCGAGGGCTCCAAGATGGAAATCTAACTGGTTCAATGCCAGAGCCACTAAGGAGATGTGGCTATTTAAGTTGAAATGCAATTTAACATTAAATAGCATCTAAAATTCAGCTGTATACCAAGTGTGACAGCCGCATGCTGCTGGTGACTGCCGTGCTGGCCTTAAGAATACCATTATCCAGCATGGTCAGTTCTACTGCCCATTACTGCTCTTGTCCAGAAGTCTTCTCTGGACCGTGGTGGGTGGGCCAACGTTAGACCCCCACCACATTTCTGTTTGTGAAACTGCCATTGGTACACAGGTGTACTCTGTCCTCTGAATCTTTGGTTAGTTTGGCTAGTTTTGTGTTGTCACAGACACACTGAAGAGCCACAGACAGAAACTATTATCTACTGTGGCTAGATGCTGAATGCCCAGCCCTGGCAGAGCAGCGCTTGACAGTCTCTCTGCTCGCAAAGAGGAATAGCATAAGACTCTGGAATTTGAATCTTAACAGAAATTAGATCTAATTTTTGTCTAAATCTTTTAATAGTTTGTAAAATTGGAGCTGCAATGATACTGTGTGTGTGTGTGTGTGTGTGTGTGTGTGTGTGTGTGTACCTCTGCATAATAGATTGTACATAGTTTGTGAGGCTGGATAAGGGGATGCATGAAAAACTCTCATCATAATTATTGTTGCATTGTGGACTTGCAGAGAGATCTGTTGGGGTGTTTATTGCTACTGTTTTTCATTAGAATCATTGTACCAACTGGGGAAAGAAATGCAGGGACCTTTCTCTAGCAGTGTTCTCCAGTCAACACAGCGAGAGGTAACAGATCCACAGAAGGCACAAGAACCTTCTGCCGTTTCGTCACAATAACGACTCTAATACTGTGATTATTCCAGTCAATGCATTTTAGTTGTGTGCTTCTTGAAATGATACACACATATTGTTGTAAGCACGCGGTAGAAAATGTAGACAAACATATTTGTGTCTTTCTACAGTGTCAGAACATATTTTCAAAAGTAATGACTTTACAAGGTATGCCCGTTTCAAGGTCAGCAATTTGCCAGAAATTGGTTCCTGCTTTCCTTGACAGTCCTGGCTAAGGCGGTTACTTCTCTTTCTGCTGCTGTGAGTCAACACTTAGACACAAGCAACTTAGGGAAGGAATGGAGATTTATTTGGCTTATGGTTGCAGAGAGGATATAGTCTATTATGGTATTCACATAGTAAGAGGCATGCCTGGAGGCAAAAGCAGGATGTTTATTCAGGTCACTATAGTATCATGGAGGCCGAGCTCAAGAGCAAACTCGAAGGAAATAGGGCTGGGCTACCAAACCTCGTGTGGAAGACTATGATGTGTCTTCCTGCAGCAAGTCTCCATCCCCTAAAGGTGCCACAGTTTTCCCAGATATTAGCATCCACTAAAGATTCAACATATGAGCCTGTGTGGGGGCAACCAGGAGACATGAGTTCTGTAATTTCAATCTTAATGACTAATGATAGTTCTCAGACCACACATTCCACATCACACAGTAAATGTATCTCTGCAAGCTACAGGAGTGACTGTACTGGGGTAAGAGGACCCAGCCAAATTCAAGAGGTTTCAGAGGTCCCAGAGGCCAGAGGCAAATGGAGATTCGAGCAAAGGCTCTGCCAGGGGTTAGAGGATCAAGAAAGAAGCTGCTGCTGGTGTTGAGTCAGGATGCTACAGTTCACAGGTTCGAGAACAGTGTGCACAGCTGAGGGAGCTGATAGAGCTTTGCCACTTCAGTGACTGCAGTCTGCCTCCTTATAGGATGGATGCGGGCGAAAGCATTGACATTTCTCTGGTGCGTCTGATAAACTCTCAGGTCTGCTTTTATTTTCTTTTTTTAATGTATATTTATTTATTTTTCCCCAACCCTCCATCCTTCCCCAGTTCCCCTTGCACCCTCCTCCCTTTTCCCCTTCCTTTCACCTCCCTCCCAGTGCCTCCCCCTTCCCCTTCCCATTCCCTGAAGGGTATGCTTTTCTTGACATGATTTTATTACATCCATGTACCTCTACACTCTCAATTTAACCTGATAAATTTATAGGGTGGCCCCGATTTAATTCTCCGCCAAAAGTCATACATCGGTCTGTGCCACAAGGTGGTGCTGGACCGAGATGCCACTCACATGCTCGGCCAGTGCAGAGGCCTATATTCAAATAGAGTCAAAAGCTGCTCATAAAGTGGAGTTTCTATGGGCAGGGAAGTTTGAAAACTCACAATTTTGACTAATATGGAGCAGCTAACAGTGATCCACAGCCCGATTTCAAAATGTTTTTATGGATTTCATGCCTAGTGTTTGGACACATAATGGCATCTGAAATACCTCTTGCCTATATATTTTTATTTAATAGTCCTTTGATTTATCATGCGTGTTTGGATTACTAATCACCAATTGTTTTACACTCAGGAAAAATATTCAGCTCTTGCTTTCATCGTGACAGCATTTGCAACTTCAACACAATGCTGGTTCTCTTTTCCTGAGCGCAGTGTGTGTGTACGCTCATGCATATGAGTGTGTGTGTGTGTGGGTGTGTGTGTGTGTGGGTGTGTGTGGGGGTGTGTCTGTGTGTGTGTGTGGCATCTACTTGCTTATGCTGATTTTCCAGAGGTAATATTGGGAATTATTCTGGATTGCTTTACTTACTTATTGCTTTTCCCAGACTGTCTTCCAGAGCCAAAATTGCAGAGCACCATTATATATGTCTGAACTTTTTTACATGGAATCTGAGGATCTGAATTCAGGTCCTTTTGTTTGGGAGGCAAAGACATTCACCCCTGCAGGAGTCATCTCCCCAGCCTGACTTTTTTTGTTCTTTAGAGAAAACATTTTGCTTTCTGAAGAGAGCCCACTTTTATAAGGTTGTCGGACTTACTGGCATATCTGTGTCACTCAGGGTGATTTACAGACAGTAAAAATCAGTCTTTGGGAATCCTGAGGAAGGGGCTCAGGCTATCTTTCCCTTCTACTCCTCTTATTTGTGTTGATTTGGTTAATATCTTACAATGCTCAGTCACTCATGTCCATCCCACAGAGACAGATAACTCAGTGCTAACCTCTGAACCCTGGGAAGCCCACTCAGTCAAAAAGCTATTCTTGGTTTCAGTTTTCAGTCTTATTCTCAATTCATCATGAACAAATTTCAACAAAACCTCCTTTGAAATAATGTTATTAGTATTTGCACAGTTCTACCCCTTTTCTAAAATGTAGTATATCAAAGCTATAGCCAAAGGAGACCTGAAACAAAAACAAATGATGGGAGTGAGAATATTATACTACATTTGTGCTGAACAAAGAAAGAGGGGAGAAAAATGTGGAAAAAATTTAGATTCTTAAGGAACTAGCATCATGCTAGATATTCCACAAATAGTAACGTAGTAACCAATTGTGTCAATATGCTTCAAAGGAAACTTTTAGAGCCTTTTTTTTTCACTGTAAATGCTCAAGCTCAAAAAAGTGAGTCATTTGATTCAGGTAGAACAGCTAATAAATGAAAGAGCTGGATTCTTGAGAAGGTGATCTGATTTCAATATTTATCCCCTTTCTTCATGGTATACCATTGATGGGAGATTATTTCATCAAGTGAAATATTATCATATAATTTACCTTTTTGGTAAATCTGGATTATAACATGAAGTGGATAGACACGTATAATTGTAAATCATAGCACGGATTTGAATTAGAAGGAGTCACATTTTGAGCTGTAAACGAGCTCTGTCCTTCACTTGACTTTCTCTTGAAAAGTTGTGCAGAAACAGCATCTGGTGGTGCTGCTAAGACCTCCTCGCTGGGGCCGCTGCCTGGCTTGCACCTGTCTGGACATCAGGCATCATCTTTGGAGAATACATGGTTCCAGAGACCCCCGAGCATTTATCATAATTTGGACCACCTGGAAGTCAACGGGACCCCACACGATCCACTAGAGAAAACCTGGCCTTACTGATTACTTCTAAAGACTTCAGAGATGGGTCTGCTCTCGGTTAATCATGCTGGTAGGTGACTTCCGATGTCTGCATTCACACCCAGAAAGAAAGCTTTAAAAGCCTTTCAGTTTTTTTTTTTTTTTTTTTTTTTGGTTGTCGTTGTTTGTGAAGAGCCACGATTTTTAAAATTCTGCCTTTGCGGAGTTTAATGAAGCATGAAATTGGTGGGCCCGCTGAACATTTTCTATTCTAATGCGTTTTTTGAGTAGTAGTAATGTTTGACCGTTTTGTCTAACTTGTAAAGACGCACTCTTTGCTCCAAAATGTTGCCCCAGAGGAAAGCCAGGTCATGTGCCTGGTAAATCTGACTGCTGCTCTTGACGCTTGCGCTGAATAGCAGAGGCAAACTCCAGCCAAGTGTGGTGCCTGCTGCATGTGACACTGAAGGTTTCAAACATCGTTCTCATACATCACAACAACAGAGAACCCATGAGATGTTCCATTGATCGCACACTGTCAATCAGGAAACAGATGCTGCGAGTATAAGTTTACCTAGCATTGCCTAACACAAAACGGTCTCAGTTCCACTTGGGAAATGACACTACAAACACCTGGATAAATTGCAAGCTGTAGAAATTCCGTTCTCATGATCCTACAGGCTGGGAAATCCAAGAAGGAGGTGCCGACAGACACCATCTCTGGAAAGGCTTAATTCCTCACTTCCAGAAACTTCTCACTGTGCCTTTAAGGGGGATACAGGATATTCAGATTCCGAGGACTTTCCTTCGGGTGTTCTATTCCATACACAATGGTCCTATCCTAATAACTTCCCACCTCTGAAAGGACCCCATCCTGTAATGTTTTTCATTCTGGGTGATGTTTCCACATGTGGATGGCAGAGAGACACAGCATGTAGCTGGGAGGATGTAGGAGGAATAGAGCCTACGGGAGGCAGAGGCGGGAAAATGTTTCAGGTCACTGCATCCATCAGGAAGGCAGAGACAGAAGAACAAACCAAAGAAGAAGAGACAAGCTATCAAATCTCAAGGCCCACCCCCAAGCCTGTGACATGCCTTCCGCCAGCAAGAGTCCTTTTCCTAAAGGTGCCACGACCTTACAAACATTATCATCAGCTGAGGATTCCAACACATGAGCCTTTGGGGGAGTGGGGGAGGAGCAATTCATATTTAAGCCCTACCTAGACATGATGACTGCCAACTTTTCAGAACATTTATGGGAGGAGTTCAGGTTCTAGAGATAAGTCTAGTGGTGACTTCACAAGATGGATGCAGTCAGAAAGATGGGGTGATTGTGATTGGAGGATGGGATTATTGTGGTCATGACAACATTCGTGGAAGGAAACATGGAAGAAATGGGAGGGAGCAGTTTTCAACTTTCAACATTGTTGGAAGCTACATCCACTCTATGCTGGAATCCACTGTCCCATCCTAACAGTGAGCCCTCTACAGCTCTCTGTGTCCCAGCTGGTAAATGAGCAGAAAGTTTAGCAAGTTCATTACATGATGGATGGATCAATGGACGAAGTAGCTCTAGCATTCATCGCTTCATCCTGGGTACAGTGGAGCACTCCAAAAGCAATTGCATTTCATAAAAGTCAATTTTATTGCCAAAGCTTTTCATATGAAACATCATAATTCTTCTCCATGGGAGTTATAGTAATCCAATAATCAAAACTAAGCACAGTTTATCCCATTTGGTCATGTCAGCTTCAAAGCTATGTTAAACATTTCTGCTGTTTCAAAAAGTGAATTAGATCTGGGTAAATTGAAAAAGAAACTGGGGAGAATGCCTCTTTGAAATGAATGGGGCTCACTTGGGAAGCTGGGAACCATCTGAAAACAGATTCTCAGTAAATATTAAAGCATCTGACATATATAAGGTACACAATGGTAGTAAATATACAAACAGAAAAAAAAAGTGCCATGAGCCTTATAAGCTGCTACTATGCACACCTCCTGAAATATTCAACTTACAAGGCCGGAGGGAGGTGATAAGATGCTGTTTCTCTGAGTGAATGTATGCTTTTTCAAACTTTATCTCAGAGGTAAAAGAAATTTCAATCACATAAGATAAATTTGAAACTTTTAAGAAGACTGTTAAAATGTGCTAAAGATAGACACATATTAAATAAGGCAAGCGAGGAATAGCTCTCTAGAAACTACTGGCACCTTATAGCATTGTCCATAAAGAGCGAAATTCCATACATGCACTATTGAAGTCTACGTGAGGCTTCTTTCTATGGCCATTTCTGAGCCAGACTGAAATGCTTTAGAGATTAGAACTAAATAAAAAGTGTATGTGTGGGTTGGGGAGGGGGAGGAGCAAAAACCCCGCCTTTTAACCAGTCTTTCAGTGGGAATGTAGGCTTGCTGCTGATTAAAGGAACAGAAATATCTTTAAAGTCTCTGCACTCCAAGTTCTTTGTGTGAAGTATGAATGTCCCTAATGGACAACTGAATTCACATAATGCATCTTCTTGCAGACTTATATGTGGGGCTCCAGTATCAGCCCAGGTAGTAAATGTCCCTGCAAATTGGATTTGAATACTGGCTAAAGGTTTATGCACCAATGCATTGGCAAGTTGTGAAGGGGTTGGGTCCTTATTTCATTCCTAAGTAAAAGAGTGATTCCTATCTCCTATGACCAGATATTCTGACTAATTGCTTTTGCAAGTGAACTGATGTTTGCAGTTTCAAAATTCCTCAGGTCACTTTAATATGCAGTAAGAACTTGGATGTATTATTGCTGGATCATTTGGTTTCCATCCACACACAACTATGTACCCAATGTGTGCAGGACTGTCATTCTTAAAATGCCACACACGTTTCACAAAACAGGTAAAATTTATTAACACTGATTTAAGAATCTTGAAATCGATCTATAATCATCCTGAACTTACCTCTTATTCCCCTCTGAGTTGTTAGCAACAAATATATCCCACCCACATCTCACTGATCTTGCTCCACAATGACCCTACATAACAGAATAATGGCAGAAATAACTTTGACTCTCAATGACTTGAAGAATCTGTTCCAGCCGTTGATTGGAAGCAAAGATATTTTTAGGGAATGAAAGTTGATGAAAATTTTAGTTGAACAGAATAGTTCAATCCTATTTTCTGTTGTCCTTTGAACTTCCCTGATCCAAATTCAGAGAAAACAGTATTATCACAATAGTCACAATGGGGAGCTTCAGGGTTTTGTCTAAAAGGTGCTTGTGGGTTTTGATGTCTACACTATATGATCCACAGCATCTTCAACTCAATTGTACATGTTGAGTGTCCCCAGTCAGCGCTCACATCCAGATGTCCACACACAACTTTAAGTCAACACATATCCTTATTCCACATTCTTGCATCTTGAATCATAAATCTTTAGCTGTATGAATTACATACAGTTGACAACAACAGAAGATCCTCTTCTTTCATCCAAAATAAAACACAACTCTTTCACATAGGAAAAATCATGTTTAATATGGACTATTATGTTTTGTCTATAAGCTCTTCTCCTTTTAGGTCTACTTGTTGGGATAAGCATTTTATCCTTCACATCTCTAGTCAGGAGACAAAAAGAAAAATTAGGTAGATACAGGCATCCTTTGATTGTCGTCTAAATTCACTCATTCCTGATATGGTCTAGGTTCTCAAGGGTATTAAGATTTGCTTCTTCTTTTTATCCGTCCCTTCTAGCATCCTCTCGTGCCAGGAGCAACCTGCACAGACAGCTTCACGCCCCAGTCCCACCGCTCCTTGACTCTCTTCTCAGACACTGTCAGTTCAGCTTAGTTCCTGTATCCCCCGAAATGCCTGGCGTTCCTGGATGACACGGCTCTCTCCAGATACCAACACCCCCTGGCCATGCATCTAGAGGTTTTCTCGTGTCCTGTCAAGTGGAGACTGCGACCCCTTTCAGATCACAGACTTTAGCAATTTATCTTTACGATCACAGTGTACAGGATGATCTTGCTCAAAAAAACTTTGAGGCTTAACAGTCTAATCAAAGAATAAATAAACACTCGATATCAAGAGTTTCTCTGGCTTGTTCACTCATTTTAAAATGGGATCTAATCCTTATAACCTAGATACTGGTAAAGAAGGAAAGCAAACTCAATGCCAACCTGGGTTAGCTAACTTTAATAATAATAATAATAATAATAATAATAATAATAATAATAAATAATGTTTGCCAATCATAAGGATGATTTGTTTTATTTGTGTTTGTTGCTTCTGCTGAAACATTATCTCTATGCATAGTCCAGGACAGTCTTAAATAAGATCTTCCTGCCTCAGCCTTCCAGTGCTGGGGCTTCAGGTATCCACCACTACATCTGCCAAAAGATTTTATTTATTTATTTATTTATTTATTTATTTATTTATTTATTTATTTATTTGGTGATTATTTTATTTTTATTTTTTAACATTTTTTATTATTATTTCTGCTCATACAAACTTACTAGGTACACCAGTTCCCTCCCTCCCCCTCCCCCCACCACCTTGCTCCCCCTCCCCTCACCCCTCCCTCCCCATCCTCAGTGCCTCCCCCCAAACCCGGAAAATCCTTTAATGTGCATACCAGACTCTCCTCTGGGCCCTCCTCTCCAATGACATGCACAAGGACCCAGTGGCATTTCCCTGAACCCTTTCCTGTGTTCCCCTTAAGCATAGGAACACTACTGTGGCTGTCAATCCCTTGCCTCCAAGGAACTTGGTGCCTTTAGCAAATGCTAGACTTTGTGGGATCAATAGTGTGTTGGACATTGCGCAGGGCATGCAAAGTCCAGTTATGATTGCTTCAGCCCTAACTTGTGTGGAGTATCTTGTATATCATTGCTCCTCCCATCCTTGTGCTCTTACAATCTTATTGCCCCCTCTTCTGCAAATTTCCCTGAGCTTCAGGATGGGAAGAGATTAGGCTGGCCTAGTTCTAGGTGGTTGATATAGAGTCTCTGAAGTTCTGGATTGTGGTTTGTTGATTTTCTTTTGCAGTTTTGCTGCTCCTGCAATGCCCTTTACTCCATCCTGATGGGTATTGTATGTCCTACTTTTATTACATCTACCTTTGAATATACTCTTATAACAAGACTCTAGTTTAACAGCTTTTTATCTCTGGCCAGGGGGTGATGACATACAAAAGATTGATTTTAAAATTAAAGAATCTTTATATATAAAAACACTCGGAAATGGTAACCCTTGGTAGTTTACTTTCTTTTGATTTGTCCTTTTTTATTAAAAAATTGTCTACGTATAAGTGGCTTAAACTGTAGAGTACACAGCATCAGAGATCAGACAGTTACTGCAGCTTCATTATACAAGCCTTGGCAAAGATGTGATACTCAGGCCACAATTTGAAAAGACAGATCTAAAAACATTCCAAAGCCAGTCAAAATAGACTACAGACCTAATTGTAAAATGCACAAACATTTAACATTCTTAGAAGCCAATACAAGAGACAGTCTAGACGGCCATGGATTTTAGAAATGATATTTTAACTACAGTGCCAAGAGCACACTCCATTAAAAACAGGAATTGTATATTGTATGTCATTATAACTATGAACTCCTACTCTGAAAGAGAATAAAATTGGAAGCCACAGACTGGGAGGAAATATCACTATATATCTGTCAGAATAATGTTCAAAACACAACTCCTAACCAGGTAAGGATGAGAGCAACTGGCACTCCCTACCTGTTGGGATTATGAAATGGCATAGGCATTTTGATAGACAGGTTAACAGATACTTGTGTCCTTCAATGTAGCATTTATGCTTCTTAGTATTTTTATCCATGACATAAAACTTATTTTCAAAACAAAAACTCATTCCCAAACATGTATAAGTAGCAACTGCAGTCATAATTACTAAATGTGATTCAAAAAAGATGTCCCTTGGTTGGTGAGCAAATGAGCAAATTTTGACACATCTGGAAAACAGGATGTTGGGTGGCTTCTGAATGAGCTATACAGACAAGGAAAGACACAAACAAAGCTAAAATGTATTACTGAGCAAAAGAAGACAATATGAAAGTGATAAATGTGATATGGCTCTAACATTAAAACATGTGGAGAAGGAAAAACTATGGAAGAGGTAGAAGGATCAGTGGTGGTCAGATAGGATAGATTAGTGGAATATAGAATTATAGAGTACAAGAGTGCCCCCTAAAGCAAACTATAAACATACAGTTTATAGAACATAGTTATGTCCTAGAGTTTAACTGCCATGAACTCAACACATTAATGCAAGAAGTTGACAACACAGATATGTGTAACTGATGACGAGGAGATGAGATATGGGATCCTCTGTACTTTTCGCTTGATTTTTCTTAATACTATTGTTCACCAAACATGTTCATTAGAAGCTTGGAGAAAGGAAGGAAAAAGACATTGTTGATTCAATTTTAGAGAAAAGCATATTTTGGGGAACCAGTTTTATCTTCCAATTTGAAAGAATAAAGAAGAAAAGGAAGAAGGAGGAGGATAAGGAGGAAGAGGAGGAGAATATAAGACAGAGTTCAAGACATTGCACATAAGGTCATGGGAGACAGCAGTCCACGACCGATCAGGGAAAGGATTAACTCTGTGATAGCAACAGTCATTGCGTAGAAATGATTCTAAGTCACTGTTTAATGAGAACAAGTGCAGTGCGAGGCTAGGGGGATTTCCTGAGTGAAGAAAACTGTCAGGTAGCCAGTGTTCTTCAGATAAAAGCAAAAGGAAACAACACTCAAGCAGTTACCAAGACGAAGGTTAGTTATGCTGACAGATAAAATGGACATATTTCATCCAATCCCTGGTATATAAAGAACGCTCAGACTGGTTCCACCTCAGAAAATAATGGATTCAGCTCAAAGTGAGCACGAGTTACTCTGATGTTCTCTAAGAAAGCAAAGAGCAAGTCTAAAAAGAATGACACATTTCAGAGAAATTTGAGTGCAATTTAGACAGTGGCTAAAGGATGTTCAAAATAATTGAATAATTAACAATAATATAAAAACTACTAAGTCACAATATCTTTAAAATATCTAATAAAAGTTTATCAAGAATAAGAAAAAGGCAAATGAAAGTGAGAATAAAAGTCAATTCATTATTATGAACATTACTTGCTATTATGTCAGATAAGGACATGATTAATGAAATAACTATATTTTTATATGTTCAGGAAACTAGAAAGTGAAGCTTGCTAATTAGAGACAAAGAATATACTTAAAATACCAACATGAAGCAGGCAGAGGTTGAAGCTGTAGATGTTTGGGTTAGATCACCAATGATTCATTACAGAATAGTATTTCAGTGAACTTGAAGATATAGCAATACAAATACTCAAAATGACACAGAAGGAAAATACACAACTACTCAAAATGACACAGAAGGAAAATACTTTTAAAAGAAAAGAAAAAAAATGTATGAGTGTTTGTGGGAACAAAATTCTAATCCATATAAAAATGTAATCTTCAAAAACACAGGAAACAGAAGCAAGACAGAATTTTTTTGAGAAACAATGGCCAAAAATTCTATGAAATGCAATGGTGTCTCCAAAGTTACAGATCAAAACACAATCCAGAACAATAGCATATATATGTGTGTATACATATGAAATATATGAGATATATACATGAAACATGAAATATATACATGAAATACATATGAAATATATATAAAATATGTATAAAATATATATGTGCATGTTTAGACAAGTGCATAAAAACCTGTGATTCAGCTAAAATCCTATCACACCTCAGATAATGAAGAAGGTTTGTGTATAGAGAACAAAAATGAGAATGGATAGGCTCTCTCACTATATGTCACCCAAGGCAGGGGACACTGCAGGACAAAGACAAAAAAAAATAGAAGGAAGAAAATCTTATAACTAAAAGAAAAAAAACTTTCAAGGATGAAGGCAGAGAAAAATTGAAACATAAAAGTGAAAAGATTCATTTGGATCCTACTGCCTGTAAGGATCCTTAGAGGCAAGGGGTTAAATAGTCATAATAGAGTTCACATGCTAGCAGGCAGCCCAAGAAGGGGCACCGGGCTATGCCACTGAGTCTTGAACCCTCACTAGTATAGAAGACTCAGAGGGAGGTTTGGCGCCATTATAAAATGATGCTCTGGAGGATGAGAGGGAGGAAGCAGGAGAAAGATGGAAACGGAGGGAGGGAGGGAGGGAGAGGGAGGGTAGGGAAAAGAGAGGGGAAAGGAGAGGCAGAATGCAGGGGGAGACCATGGGGGAGAAGAGGGGGCAAAGAGAGGTGGGGGGTACCTTTTGAGCTTGTATGATTAGGCAAAAAAAAAATGTATAAAAAAAAAAGATTCATTTGGGCTGGAAAGATAGCTGAGGGGTTAAGTTTCTGTCTCCCAAGCAGAAGGCCCTGAATTCGTATCCCAAATCCTACATAAAAATGCCAGGCAGAAATGGTGGCAGTCTGTACCTCCGGCCCTGAAAGGCAGAATCTGGGAAACTGCAGAGGGAAAAAAAAGAGCAGGTAGCACACTCCAGGATGATTCCCGAAGTCAACCTTGAGCTTACACACACACACACACACACACACACACACACACACACACACACACGAAATGAATATCAAAAGCCTTTTTAAAAGGAGAGTAATACCAGAGTGAAATATATGTTGGTAGGTCAAATCCTGTGCAGTGTCCAGGCTCAATGGTACCGCACTCCCCTTAGAAACGAGTGAGGATTACTGCTAGGTGGGAGCATAGGGAAGCTTCTCTCCACAGTGGAATATCCACTGATACATCATCTATGTTCCAGCAAGTGGCCAAGCACAATCCATTATAGAGCAACTCAGGTGAACCCCAGTGACCATGCACATTAAAGGACATGAATGCAAGTCTTTCATTCACCCATTTACTTTATTTCGAACTTGCAGGGAGGTTCTTATAAAAGAGGGGAGCCACTTGCTTCAGTGCTACAGGACTGATAACATTATTTACATAGCAGTAAGTGCAGGGTGCATGTCAACACAGCCTTATTAAGCTTGGTGTGTGGCATAAAAGTAGAAAAGAAACTTGTTGGGAAGAGTATGAGCTAGGGTAAGATAGGATAAAAATAATAAAATATTATCATGTACATATATGAAGCTGATGAAGAGATAAAAAATAACAGCTAAGCAAAATTGTAGTTTTTTAAAGAAAATCTGTAGAAAAATGTTACATCAGTCTTTTTATTGCCTTTTACCAATTATGTTATCAAAAATGTTTAGAATGAAATGTGTGTGTGTGTGTGTGTGTCTGTGTGTGTGTGTGTGTGTCTGTGTGTGTCAGAGGACACTGTATGTGGAGGACCAAAGTGGCTTTGGGATCACCCTGTTTGTTTTGCTTTGCTCTAGAGTTTCTTAGGTTCCACCTTCAAGGGAGGGAAGTGCAGGCTGCTGCCATTTCCTCCTGGCGTTTTTACTTGGGATTCAGGTTCCAGACTTAGGACCCTCTGTTTGCAAGGCAGAGGCTTAACCCCCTGAGCCACCTCTCCAAACCCTATAATGAAATATTTTAATAATCATTATCATTTTAAAATGTCCATCTAAGTTTATATGTTGGAAACTTACTTTCAAATCAACAGTGTGAAAGATGAAGCCTTCAAGAAGTTATGAAGATTAATAGGATTATCAAGGCAGTGGGTTAGTTATCATGAGTAAGTTTTAGATAAACAAACTGCACTCTGTCTCTCTTCCTCTCTCTGTCTCCCTGTGTCTCTCTGTCTCTCTCTCCTCTGCTCTCTTCTCTTCTTGTTTTCTCTCTCCATACACCTAACTCATATACAAATGCACTAGTCTTCTTTACTATACCCAACTACATAATCTCATGATTATAAAGTCTTCTCTTGTATGTGTCTTTAAATTCTATCCTAATACCTTTTTTGATGACATTTCCATGTTGGCAGATTATGTAATGCTGATGGCATAGTTTATCTTGATGTATGAGATTATCTCTCTAATAATAGCTCTATAACCATCAGGTGAAATGAGATATAAATGATTGGTTAGATAGATGAATTATCAGCTAGTTGAATCACTGTACCCAATCAGTGTTGATTAATAGGGCCAAGTGAAATGAGACTGTGTGTTTTGAGAGGGCAACACATTGTTAATGCTTACATGAGCCTGACACATATTTAGCATTGATAAATGCTTGTGGAACTTAATTGAGGCTCCAGGGAGTCCCTGATAGATTGTCATCAGACACTACCCTTGAGCTTCTCTTGTATGATATTATAAGTAAGTTGAATAGAGCCTACAATCATAATTATAAAACTGCTGTAAAGGTTCCACTGAAACTGTGCCAAGAAACTACACCTTAAAAGGAAATTCAAAAAACCTAGTTCATCAATATTTATTTTAAAAGCATTTTCTGAGTTCTATAGTAAATCTTATATTATCATTGACTAGCAAAATAATATTTAAATTATTTTACAGTATGAGATAAAAGATGACACCCTACAGATTTTATACAAAATGCTAGCATTATTTTGCAAAAGTAATTACACAATTTAGTATACCTGATCAATAGTCTGGTTAGCATGGAACAATTACATAATTATAGAAAATGTAATAACATACTACTACTATTATTATCAGAGTTGAATTTATGCTGGGCTAATGGAAGTACAATATCTCCATAAGCAAAGGTAGAATGTCTGCTTCTTCTGAGTTGGCCAGGCATTGGACAAAATGTTATATTCAGTATGAACACCATGCCAGCATTACCCACTCTAGCCAGCGTTAAAAATAATCCACATAGTAGAAATGACCAAAACTAAGTAACTAGAATGCTTTGGAACCTTTGCTTTGGGGAAAAAAAAAGCATGAAGGGACTAGTATCATTCAACATTAAGAAATAAAGGCTAAGAAACCCATAATCCATTCACCCACCATTGCTGTGTTGAAGAGAGGTTAGTTCTTTGATGCCGCAGAATGAAAAGTGTAGGAAATCTCAGGGAGGTACATTTTGTTCCTACTTATGAGAGAACTTTGCACCACATATATCAATTTTGAAAGAAGAGTGCTCTTTCTCTCAGGATATGGTGAGTTTTCTTTTCAATGAAGTATATTTTTGAAACAGCTGCATAATGTTGGTTGAGATAAATAACTTCTAAACCTTCCACTTCTAAAGAAAAGAAAGATCTTTTTGCTTAAGGATAAATTATGGGATGTGATAAAATGCTTTAATGGTTTTCCCTAGTGTTGATATATTCTGAAAGAAATGCATATATTTGTTTCCTCTAGTGATAATCTGTTCCCAAGAATTTAATCAGAAAACAGAAAAAAGGGATACTCAAATGAAACAAACCCTGAGCTTACAAATCATTACATGTATTTGAAAAGCACATATCATTATCAATGGTATTGAGATAATTTTTTTCACAATTTATTCTCTTAATCCATGACTTTGGTATGCCATACAATCTAAAATGATATTTTTAGTCTTAGGAGAGTAGCTACATCCTGAATTAAGGAAACATACATATAATATGATCACTACATTTAATCAAAACAAAAAATCAAATTCTCTACTGCATATACTTTATCAAAATATCAATAATCCCTTTTCTTCATTCTTTGAACAAAAGATATAAAAATGTAAGATCAAAAATTCTTGATAATGGTAATGTTTTCTTTATCAGGTAATTAATAACTATCATGAAAACTACTTATGACATGATGTGATGAAATTTCTTTTTTTTAATCTGCGTGTAATAGTACGCACCTGTAACCTAGCACTTGAGAAAGGGAAGCTGAAAGATGAGTGCTTCTAGGTCACTTTGAGCTATATGTTGATAATTGATTTATTCTTACAGAAATCTAGTCTTTCTTCTACCTAAGATTCAAAGCTAAAGTCCTGCTTGCACTAAAAAATGGTGAAAAGCACTCAGAATAATAAATCAAGTATTTATTATCGAATAATGAATTTTGTACTAAAATTGAAAATAATAAAATAGCGGCAATTTTATAAAGATATCTTTTTTAAAAAAGCAGTATATAGTTTATAATTTAATGAAAATAACACTTCACATTTTCTACCAATAAATATGAGCTGTAAGAGATGTCTTTTATGAGTGGAAATAAAAATTTATGAAAAAAAATTTCTCTTATTAAAAAAGATGTCTATTTTGAAGATTTTTTTAAAAAGTGGACTTTCTATAACAATTACCTCTAGAAACATTGCCTTTTTTAAATTTAACTTCATTGTCTGCCTGTGTTTAGGTATGTGTGTCTGTCTGTCTGTCTGTCTGTCTGTCTGTCTGTCTGTCTGTCTGTCTTTCAGAGAGCACAGCATATCCCTATGGAGGCACAAGTAAGATTTAGGGAATCATCCTGAATTGCTTCTACCTCCTTTTTGCTTCACTGGGATTTCCTAGGCTTTGCACATCACAGCCGAAGTACAGGCCATGTGGAACTTGGAAAAGGAACTCAGGACCTTCTGCTTGCAAGGCAGAGTTTTAACCCCTGAGCCATCTCTCCAGCCCCCTACGTTGGCTTTTTAATACAAATAGAAAATGTGCTATGGGAGTAGGAACATAATTAAAGAACAGGAATTTATGATCTCCACGTTGGAATAAAGGCAGATGTACAGATATAATCCAAGAGGTAAACAAGCTGTAACTATGTTGGGAGTTGAATATGCAGGAAGCATTTTGGATGGAACTGAATACCTTTTAATTTTTGCTACTTGCTTTGAACATCCTGATGACAATGTAAATGAGTGACCTAAGCAGCTCAGGTTCTGCTAACACAAGGAAGAAGAAGAGTTCAGACACGATGCCTATCCTTCTGAGTTTAACACATAGCAGTAATAGCTAGGAGACCAACTTCCTTGTCAGCCTGCAATTAATGTGCAATTTTATTCAAGTGTTGCTTAGAAAACAGAATCTGTCATATGGCAATGCACTGCAGGAGAGGGGGCCGCTGACTTAGAAGAGAGAAAGGATGCATTATAAGTAGGAAATGCACACTGGCTCTGGAGTCAGGCAGGAAATAAGAACAATAAATATAAAGCATGCATCATAATTAGACACGCTTGAGCTTCTACAAAGACATTGAAAGAGGGAAAGGTAAAGAGAAATATATTGCTATGAATTAGGGTGTGTACATGGACATTATTTAGATAGATCACACATAGAGTAATTACATTATTTTTCATCCAAAGTGACTAAAGGAAGATTGCATTGAATTGCTGAAAACTGACTGTTATCTACAGGAAAAACTAGCAACTCGGTGAGTGAAATGTAATCTACCAACGGGGTAGGCTACTGAACAACAGTAAGAGAGACACTGTTGAAGAACATGGAAAATTCGTGACTTGTCCTAAGATGGTAAGTCTTTCTATATGAAACATGAATTTCTTTGAAAAGCCACAGAGATCACAGGATCTGAAGAATAGAACTGTGGGCATTGTTTTATTGAAACATCGACTCTCCTTTTATTATGACTTATTACAAAATCAGGATTCGAGTTTCAAATCCAAATATCTACCTAAAAGCATGTGGCATTGTGCCTCTGTTTTTAGCTCTAGCACTAGGAGGCAGAGAAAGACGGATCCTAGGAGTTCACTGGCCAACCAGCCTAGATGTAACAGTGAGCTTCGCATTCAGTGAGAGACACTGTCTCAGGGGAATGATATGGACAATGACAGAGGAGAACACAAGATTTCTTCCTCTCATCTCCACAAGTGTACGCATGGATGTGTGCATCTGTGTGTGTGTGTGTGTGTGTATGTGTGTGCATCTGTGTGTGTGTGTATGTGTGCATGTGCACACACACACACACTCATAACAGAAAGACACTCAAGAGCTGTATATAAGAGAATTTCTAGCAGCTCTAATAAATTCGGAGCCATCTACATTTAATTCTTGTCAAAATCTTCCAGTCACACATACCAAGCCACAAAGCCTATTTTCACAATTTAGAAAGAATATAAGCTTGAGAAGAAGAAGAAAGGATTAGCCTCTACCTGCAAGAGCTTCCCCTGGCCAGGGAACTCATTCAAAAGCTGGCAACCTAGTAAGCAAATAGGCCATTGTGGCATAGCCAAATGTCGCATGTGTGACCTCTAAGAGACGTTTTTAGCTGTTGTCTCTGAGTTCATGTCAATCTTCAGAGACTCAAAGTGCAACACTTGCCCATCAGTCAGATGGGAGAAGGCTAGACATCAGGTGTATTTTGAGTCCTCAAAGTTCTATCTTACAGTGGATCCGCCACAACCAAAGGATCATCCTGGGATTCTAATGTTTAGAAAAGCATGTAATGGTGTGATCAAAATCCTGACACAGTGTGTGATGTGCATGCCATTACAGGAGACAAAGCCAAGGACAATTGCCTCTTCCAGAACAAGGATTCTTAAGAAGACACAAGGTATACTTGAAAAAGGATTCTAAATGAAAACAAATTTAAGGAACTAAGCCTAATGAACAAAGTTTAAGGTGTTAATTTTTATCATATCACTGAAGAGATAAACTCTGTCTATGTGTGTGTGTGTGTGTGTGTGTGTGTGTGTGTGTGTGTGCGTGCGTGTACGCATGCATGCATGTGTCTGTGTGTGAGAAAGAGAAAGAGAGAGAGTTTTGTCTGGTATAAGAGCTTAGTAGGTCATACAAAAAAATAGTACATTATCATAAAGTTTATCAAAATGATAAACACAATCAAGTTTTCTTTGAATTGGTATAAACTATAGCAACTTCTGGACTTCCTATGCATTTATCTATCTGTTGAGATCACAGATGTGAGATCATAGATGTTTGTGGTTTTGTTTCTTTTTCTCAAATATCAATTAATAAAAAACTTGGAAAGTGACTGTGAAATCCATCTTTAGGAGCAGCAGTAACTCTCTCAGTCTTATAGCTGGGTAACAGATATTCTCACCTTGTCACATCACAATCTCTCAGTATTTGTATCCCAGAGACTGATATTTAACATCGTCTTTTACTTTCTAGAGCTAGTAAAGTAGTGTTTTCCTAGTCAAATTTAGTAAGACACACAAAGTTAGCAGATGATAGAAAAATTTCATGAAAACTCAATATCATTAGGAGTGCTACCATCCAATGTTACCAAACATATCAAAAATATTCTGAGAGTAATGATAACATTCTCAGTGTGGCTAAATCTCTTCAATATAAAACACTATCAACAAAATTCCCATGTTATTAAATGTTGGAATGCTTCCCTTCATGTAACAAAGCAGCAAACATTTTTCTGTAAGTTCAGAAGTGACTGTTTTGTATGAGTGGACCATAGTCTCTCACTTGCAACCGTTCTCTGTCTCTGTCCAGTGAAGCAGCCATATGTGAGTATAGAAAGCTCTAGTCGCCTCCCACTAAAATGCTATCAGTGGCACATTTAACATGGCGTCTGTGCCCATTTTCATATGTAGGTCTCAAGTGACTCTCTCTCTCTCTTTCTCTCTCTCTCTCTCTCCCTCTTTCTCTCTCTTTCTCTGTCCTCATTTGTGACACTGTAAGAATATTCACGTGTATCCATGCTCACACTCATAGTTGAAGCACAGAACCTGCTTTGATTGCTCTTTCACATTCATTTTTTGAGACAGTTTCTAATCAAAGTCAAGGTTTGCTGATAGAGCAAGTCTGGCTATCCAGCTTGCACTGGGGTTTCCCAGGATGACCTGCCACACCGACCCAGCATCTTACTTGGTATCCAGGGTCCAAATTCAAGTCCTTTGGCTTGAGCCCTCAGTATTTTAACTGCTGAGTCACCTCCCAACCCACCTGTATTTTTTTTTGAACTTTGCTTTCTGGCATGCCAAGAAGTACTCACATCTCAGGCTTGGCCATAAAGGTTTAGATAAACCAGCCCCTTCGTGGGAGAAATGGAAGCCAAGTGATAAAAGAACAGCATCCCTTGATCTCGCTGGTGAGGAAACTATCCACGTTAGGGAGAAAATCTAAAAGTTTTAACCTATAAGTGCTCACAGAGCAGGGAGTAGGCAGCACAGAGACACACATATCATGTTATTCATTTCTATGGATACATTTCCTCAACTTTCCAAAGCTTCCTGATTTATGGCTAGGTGGACATTTTTAAATGAAATGATACTGTGAAATGTCTATGATGCTTTCCAAAAGCAGTAGACTCCTCTTTAATTCCACACATCTAAACAGAATTTCTATGCTCTTCTAACATGCCCTTCTAAGGTGATTTCCTCATGTGTAATGTTGAAAATCAAACCATCACCTTCAGTATAGCTATAGAAAATTGCTTCTTTCTTGGTTTACGTGCAGTACTGTTCACCTTAAATTATGAGTGTAAATCTTCAGAAGCTCACATCTGCTCATAACTCATTGAATAGAACACGATTAGAACAACCCTCAGGTTACCAGTACTGTCTGTGTGACTGTGGTTTTCTGTGTCGGAGTCCTTGCTGTGAGGCAAAAGGCAAGAGACCCTGAGACACACCATTCAGTCATCAATCATTCCCAGACCAGTTCCAGACTGCTTTCCCTATTTCCACTGGTAGCATCTTTCTGGATAATCCCTTTTTTTCTGAAATAAAATGTTTTTTCTTGTACATTCTTAATCCTCCTCACTTTCTTAGTCATGTTAATCACCTTTCATCACTACAAACTCTTTTTTAACTAAAGTAATTTTCCTGGGAAACAAGTATCGACAATCAGAAATATTAACTCTTCTTCCAGCCTTTCACTTAACTTTCTGTAAGAATTCGAAGAAATCATTCCTCCTTTGTAGCCTTTGCTCTCACCTACAGAAGGGATAGATTGTTTTGCATGTTACTTTACAAATGTATGAAATCATAGGCATTAAAATTCTTGCTCTTTCCTAGACAGCTTTTCATGTCTGTCTGAGAAACAACTGAACTGTCTAAAATCGTGGTTGACTTAAAGTGGTAATGAATTACTAAAGACAGGTCATTTACATTTAGCACCATGTCTGTTTTTTTAAATAATATAAAAGTGTGTTGGATAACCTTTGTCCTCTTTTTCCTTTTAAATCTCTCCAACATATGTAGTGTTATAAAACATTTCCAACAAGTCTCTTTTACAACCCTCCTTCTGAGTCCTTAGGTTATCTTATTCTATACAGCCTCATGGACAGACTGGTCCACATCACACACAGGTTAGTGCGAGTTTTGTGTCAATGACTCCTGCTGCCCCTCTCTTACCATAATCTCTCTAGAGTTTCACCCTTGGGCTCAGGTTTTACTTTCATCAGATCTCTTATCTCACTTCAGGATGAACTCCTACATATTCCCAGAATTCTGTTTCTCTTCTTTGTTCCTTGTCACTAAATATCACCATGTTCCATCCGTTTGCTTTCCAACACCTAGAATCAAATAAATATTTCTGAGGAGACTAGTTAAACAGCATTGCTTTATCTACATTGTAACAAGACACTGCAGATCAACTGCGTTCCAAAAAGAACAAGGCTTTCCCTGCATGTGAACATGTTCAGGAATTCATTTTATAAAGGTAGAAATAACAATTTAACAATGTATTTTTCTCTAAATTTTAAATATACCTCCAGGCTAAAATTAGTGAGGCAACTTAAATGAATTCCTATCAGCTGACTGCATTATCTTTAATTTGCTAATTTTTTCAGATACACCAAAGAAACCCAGAATTAAAAGCTGGTTTTCTTTACTCAGTTTGAATATACATTTTTTGGTAGACCTTTGGTCACTTAAGAGATGGTAAAGTGATGACTTGGTTGCTATAGTGCTCACAAAAGGACCAGAGTTCAGATGCATGGCAGATGTGTCAGCTCACCTGTAACTCCAGGCCCAGAAGATACACACACATACACATACACACACATACACACACACACACACACACACTCCTGCATACACACACTCATACACATGTTTGCATATTCATATGAAAACCTCACATGTACTTACATGTGAAAATGGGAAAAATAAACAGTCTAGAAAGAGGTCCTAAAAGATTCATACCTGTGGTATAAGTAAGAGAATTATGAAAAAAATTATGTATTGTTGTTTTTCCACCCACAAGTGTCTTGGATGCATAAGGCTCACAATTTATCATTCACGCCCATTTGCACTGTGGGGCTGCGACTATGTTTTCCTTACATTTTATTGTATTTGTTCTTTGCCAAATTCAATAATATAGAATTTTCTGATAACTGTCACCTCCTTCTCTCACTTCTTCCTGACCCCAAGTCTCTTTCCCGCTGTCATATCTGTTGTTCTGTTACAAGGGCTGCTGAGTTCAATCAGGGTCTTCTATGTGACCAAGAGTTTGGAACCATCCATTGGAGACTGATAGGGAAGGCAAGCCACCACCAGGCACAACTGAGGACAATGACTCGACCCTTCCCAGAATCCATCAGCACCCAACGGTTCTGGGGGAAAAAAAGCCCAAATCAAAACTTTTAACCAGGACAGTCTTCCTTTTTCTTGTTTGTAAGTTTCAATTTCCTTCTATAATAAGAAAGATGCTTCCATAGGGACATATACAAAAATACTTTCAAAAGTCTATGAATTTCTTAACATTTCACAAAAATTTTTTAGCTCATGGTAGTTTTCTGGGTACCTTCCAAATACTAATTATTGAATCCTCAAAATAAGCCTACTCATTGAGGTAATAAAATGAAAAAAATGCAATTGTGATCCTTTAAAGATTGAGAAGCTGACTGTCAAAGAGATGTGTATTGCCAGCCTGGCAAAGGCAGGATTCACACATCAAGTCAGGCTGTGTGTTCCATGCACTACAATGCAATGCCAAATCACATGATCACTTAATGAGACTTCGGGATGTTTCAAACATAAGCAAAGCAGCTATATTTCTTTGAAAATTTCCAGTATAGTCAACTGATTTTATATGAATTTTTGCATGCACAGTGAAACACAATAAAAATGCTTTACAGTCTAAGCAAATCTTCCCCTTTCTATCACACACAGGGGGAATGATTTCCTCTCTCTCCAAGTATCTGTCAGAAGTCAGTTCCTAGAAGATACACTTCTGTCTTAACTTCCACAAGATCAAGGTGATATTGAGAGATGAGAAGACTATTTAGAAGTGAGTTGTAGTCCAGCTTTCTGAAAGGGCTCAAGAAGAAGAGACATTCTGTCTATAAATTTATATAAAGAGAAATGTTGGCAAATGCAGAACACATGCACTGATAATTCATAAAGAAATATGAAGCACAAGGTAAAATGTGAACAGACAGAAGCTGGCCAAGTAGTTTTAATTGAATTTACAGAATATTTTTATAAACATCAGGTGTGTTTGGATGTTCTGCAAAAGAAATTCTACAAGAACATTTACATGAGACCAATTATTTTAACATATGTTCTTGGTGTTGACATATGTCCCAACTCAAATGAATTTCAGGGATAGTGTTCCAATTTTAGACATCATTTCTCATTCATAAATGGTTAGCTTAGATTTCCCAATGCTTGTTCTGGAGCTGGGCTTGTTTTGTAAAATGCTGGCGATGCCACAGCTTGATTTAGTTAATGATATGCTGAGGGCAATAATTAGTAGGACATAATTATACATGAATACTTAAAATAGAGCAAGCTGTCATGAACTAGTAATGACAGTTCCATGGTATCTCTGCTCTTTAACCTGTAAAGTTGATCCAAATTGAAAAGACAGAATCACATGGCTTTTATTTACTTTACACCTTGGTAAAAGAATCAAAATTAACTAAACTGAACACTTCAGGTATATTTCACACCTAGCAAAAGCCTTTTTAAAAGTCAAATTAGATTCCTTCAATTTCATGTGGAAGACATCTTGTAAAAATCACCTCGGAACAAAAGAGCGAGGCTGAACGCTAACAGTATCTCCCAACCGTCTGGACACCTATAGGCATCTCTTGCCTGTCGCCCCTGTAATTTCTGTAACAGCCACAACACCATTAGTGAGACCTTGTTTTGCACAGAGAAAACTAGATAGCTGATATTTCCATATGTATGAGACCTTCAGAATAGCAGAATAAACTTGCAATCAAATCAGAACAGCCTGTCTTATAAAGTATAATAGCAGTACAAAGTTAATTAACTCCATAAGACTTGACTAAACTCAGAAGTAAATTTCACTCAGAAATACCTCTATAGAGAGCTTTAAAATAGATCTTAATTCTAATTCGATATGCTTCATCATCAAGAATTATTTAGATTATCATTAAATAAGCTAGTTATTTATTCATACTTCTCTTTCTGAACTAATTACTTAGACCATGATACTCTGAAAGCAAGCTTCTAGATCTTTTAATCGTACATTCCCCGAGCAGTCCCTGAGAGAATGTGTGGAAGCTATGGAGTCTTTACACGAACAGGCTGGTTCAACCCAATCGTTTTGTATTAACTTCATCTTCCTGTTGCTGAGCAAATACAAGACACTAACAACTTAGGGGACTGAGGGGTTTATTCAAATTTATGATTCTCAATTATAGCTCATCAGCATGGTAGAGGAGTTCATACCAGTATCAGGACCCAAGGATACTGGCCACACAATGTCCAGAGAAATGACTGAGAGAGGAGCCACTGTCTTTCTTGCCAATATGTCAAAATACTGAAACAGTCTTCTCTATCTTACCCATCTGCTCAGGAAATGGTCCCACCGACAATGGGGACTCTTCCCACATGAAACAGAAAAATCCCTCTTAGATTCACTCAGGGCTTGGCTTAACTAAGCAATTCTTCAAAGAAATGTGCCCAGCAATCAAGTTGGCAACTACAAATAACTGCTACACATTTATTTACTGAGAACAGAGGTCCTAGTTCCATTTCTAAGAACAGAACAACTAAAGGGACTCTGTCTTCAAAAGATTTCTCAATTTAGTATGCTAGACTTTCTACAGAAGAGTAATGAAGAACCAGAAGATTTCAGAGATGTTTCATTTGGTGTATTTGGAAGACTGGCTGTACATTTTTCTCAGGTTAGTCGGACAATAGGATGAAGACATGAGCGTGTCTACAGTGACAAAGCATTCATGAGGGCAATATTCAAGATTTCAGTGATTTAGTAACTGCAAGAAAGTCCTTGGAGATGATGGGAGCAAGAAACAGGCTTGGAAAGAACTGGAGCAGCAGATCAAGAAACAGTCATGCTGAAGAGTTGTATTTTACAACGGAAGCTAGGCGAACTAGCTGATGGCCATTAAGTTGTCAAGTGACAGGTTTGATCAGGATATAAATACTCAACAACAATGTATTGATTGAAGAGGACTGGAGGATGCTGGGATGACTTAAGAAAAAAAACCAATCAGGGCCCAAGTTAAAATACAGGCATAGAAAAGGAAAATAACATTCTTCTAGGTACTGTGGGGAAAGAGATCTGCAAAGCAAACAGTAAGGGGAAGAGAAATAGATATTTGGATTCTGACCTCCAGTGCATCCTGTAGCCATTCGCTGGAACTTATATGAGAAGAAGTTTAGAAATAGGACAGAGAAAACATGAACACTGACATTAGTGGCATTTGAACACATTGACATCAGACCCTTGCCACACTTGGAAGCAAGATACCAGGAAGGACAATAGTTATGGCAGCCAAATTTCTGTAAAAGGGGTAATTCTGATTGTAATTGTCCCACAAGTTTACCAAAAGTAGCAAATTAGTTAATACCAAGAAACCCCTCAGAGGACTTGCCTGCCTATGCTGTCTAATAACACTTTAACTTTATCCAAATGGACTTGCTCAGTTGTTTTAAAAATGTGTGCTTGCACCTCAGTAGGGAAACTGATCCACAGAGAGAAATATTGGCATCCTGCTCACATGGGACATCATTTCACAATCCTGACTATGTATCAGAATTATCCATAAGCATGAACAAAGCAGGGCAGAGGCCAAGAATCTGGTTATTGGAATGGACAGACAGCAGTGGGGGCACAGGTCAGATGGAGGGGGTGAGGCTTTCCCAGGAAGGATGAAAAGAGTGAGAGGAGGTTGCAACATCCAAGGTCTTCCAATCAAAATTATTGTCTTTCTAACACAGGAAGCTCTTTCCACCGATTCTATAGTTATAATTATCATGAGACTCTAGGCACCACAGCATCCTTAGAAAATGGGAAGTCACTGGAATTTCTCACTTCTTCTGTCTGGGAAGAGTAGTGGAGCAGGAAGAATTTATAGGTATGCAAGTGATCTTTCCTTGGTGAGGGAGAATTCAAGCAGACCTTGAAGAAACCGGGCCTGAGAACAATGAACCAGTGGGGAGAGAAGCTCCTTTTCCTCCTCCATCCAGCATTAGCCCTCATTCATCTCTGAGGGAGAGGTGGTACCTGGTGAAATATTAATAGACTCATGGGCTTGTTCAGGTCTCGTGGAATCAGACATAGCTGCAGCGAGTTCACGGATGCAACAGTGTCTGATCTCATCCCTCCCTGCTTCAGACTCTTATATTTTCAATTTACCTATTACTTTTCTCTGGTGTTATGAGAACCACTCAAAGTGGTTCTTAAGGGAGAAAGGGGAGATTTATTCAGCATATAGTTCCAGAGGAAAGATACATTCCATTACTGTGGAAAAGGCATGTTTGCTAGGCAGAAACTGGAGGCAGCCTATGTCACTGCAGACATCATGGAGGCCAATGCTTCTACTACAAGCTCAAGAGCAGACTCTCTCACTCAAGCAGGGCAGGACTAACCAACCTCAAGACCCACTGCCTTCCTCTAACAAGATTCTGCCTCCTAAAGGTGCCATGACTTTCCCAAACAATTAAATGTTCAAACACATAAGTCTTTAGAGGACAACTCACACATCAAACTATGGCAGCCACCATCCCCTTTTGCATGCTGTTCTCTGAAGTCTGGGTTAAAGGGTGACCAGATGTCTTGTTCGTGGCAGAGCACTCCACAGTCACTTATTCTCTGAATTTTGGTCAGTTGTATCTTACTATATACCTTTGATTTTCCAGGAACTCCTTATGTAGAACAGGCTAACCTAAACTTGTAAGAACCCAGTTGCTTCAGACTCCCAAATTCTGGAATTACAAGCAAGTACCACCACACTCTGTCTCCTCTGTGGTACATTTAATATTGAGAAAAAATATTCTAGTTGTTTTCAAAAATACATTTGAAAACAAAAATAGTAATGTAGCTTGGGTAACTATATAAGAAACCTAAGAAATATTTTTAAATGCTAGAAAAATTAATCTGTAATATAGTACAATACCAAATCTTGGGTATATTAATGAACATTAATTTCTATAAATGATGGAGATCCTGGTATTAGAAAGTATCGATGATTCTGAACAACTGATCCACTCCATTCAATAAATATTTCACAAGTTCTTTTGACATATGAGATAATGTGTGTTTCCAGAGATACAATCAGAAAGTTGACAAAGTGCCATCATGAAGCTAAGACTCTAGTAGAGGGAAAGAAGCAAAGCAGTTAAATTCCTAGTAAGGCTAAAGGTGATGAACATAAAGAAAATGGAATAAGTAGAAGTAAAGTTGTTACTATTATATGGTATTATGTGGTGCTGTTTTATGCAGATCATGCAACTGCAGAGACCCCTCAACAAGACCAGAAGGCAATCAGGGAGTAAACCATGCAGATATTGGGGTGAAGCATTGTAACGGTTACTCTTAACTATTGCTGTGAGAGAGCATTCAAAGTCGATCAACTTAAGGGAGAAAGGGAGGTTTATTCAGCTTATGGTTCCAGAGGGAAAGTATAGTCTCTCAAAGCAGAGGCGGCATGGCTGGCTGGCCAAAGCTGGAGGAGGCTAAGTCACCGCAGACATCTTGGAAGCTGAGAGCTGCAGGACTGCTTGCTGCAAAGAAAAGACTTCTCCTGGAGGTAGGGTGGGACTAATCCACCTCAAGGCCCACCCCTTGTGACTGCCTTCCTCCAGCATGGCTCCACCTCTCAAGGTGCCCTGACCTTGCCAAACACATGAGACTGTGGGGACACATTTCAAACCATAACAAGCATGTTGTATGACAATTTGGGGGGAAAGATGTCACACCAACAACTATCACCTCACATAGGGATTCAACAGACTAAAGAAAACATTTTTTTAAAAAGTTCAACTTTGTGAATCAATTTATTGGGGTTACATACAGAAGCAGGGATGACTCCAAGACAACTATCACGTCTAAAAGCCCATTGCCACAACATAGACAAGACTCATGTGTGTCAACCCTTGAGTTTCCTGCGTAATATGCAGACATGTCTATTCCTTCAGACTGCTCAGCAGACCAGAGAATCACTTTCCTCAGCAATTGCTTACTGCTTTCCTTTACCTTGGGCAGGGCCACCACCCCTTGCATCTTATTAGTTTCAGGAATTCCCTGAAACTTACATCTGTCTACTTTTTAAGCTATGAATGAATGTATGTATGTATGTGTATGTGTATTTTATATATATATATATATTGTGTGTGTATGTTTCATAATTAATATAATGAATTCATTATATTTTCACCCCATAATCTGCAATCCCATCCTCTCTCCTTTTCTCCTTACAATCTTTCATCTCCCCTGACAGACTCCTCCTATTTTCAGGTCCTTTCATTTGTGTGGCCCACTCTGTTTCACCTGACTTGCCTTTGATGACATATGCCCAACATGATCCAGCAAGTTTCAGAGATCAGTGGGTGTACCATTGATGAAAACACCTTCCTCTTCCTCCAAATCAGCTCAGCCCTCATTGGTCTCTCAGGGAGACAAAGAGTTTCTTGAGCTATTTCTCCTTCCATGGTGAGATACTGATAGATAATTCTCATGTAGTTATTGTGAAATTACACATATCTGCTGTGAAATCATGGACACCACAGCCCTGTCATGGCCAGGAGATAATGTGTCTGCACCATCATTGGCCCACTTTAGGCTCTTGCAACCTTACTTCCCCCTCTTCTAAGACTTTTCTTAACCCTTACAGTGGATTTTGGGGTGAATAAGATGTCTTATTTTGAGCAAAGAAGTCCACAGTTGGTTTCTTTCTGCACTTTGGCCACTTGCACTTTATTTTTAAAACTCATACAACCTTCTTACAGGGATAGAATGTTGCAGTTTGTTACATAATATCCTCCTTTCATTAGATCAGCAGCAAAGTCCAAGATGGCCAGGAAAAAAATTCATAGCACAGAGGGTAGAAGAAGCAGAAGAGAGAAAAGCCCTAGAATAACAGCCACACCTTTATCTCTTCAGTCCATGATGCTGTCTGCCTTTTGCTTATTACCTCAGCATCAGCATTACCAACCAAAGGGTTTGTTTCTGTGTTGTTTCCATATTTTAACAGTATAATATTTTTGGACAAAAAGAAGAAAGTAAAAAAAAAAAGTCATCTTTATCCTCTTTGTCCTCCAGAAAGATTAGAGACAAAATAACTATTTAACAAATCTACCACCATCATTCCAGTCTCCAAAGCCCTACTATCATTTTTTAGCACGCCAATTTTCTCCTTTATTGTCTGTCGACTGAGGATATATGTGGGCAGTCCTTTATTGTACTAGGAAACATTCCCTGCAATTTGGGACAGCTGAGGCTTCTTTTGTACTTCTAATTATGAAAAGGAACCTGGACACAGCATGATGGAGGACATCAAGCAGCTGTGAACATGTGCTCTCAATGTTCTCAAGTCATTAAGAAGCATGCCTGGCTCATTTTTGCATAAAGACTCCTTAGCCTATCAGTAGCACATTGATATTTTCTGACCCTTTTGGCAACATCTCATTTTCCCAGCATTTTGAGTTCAGTGACAGAGTTACATGACTTTCTGAGAGGTTTGGAGGACACAAAACACCTCAGAGAAAACTGCTTCTTAGTTCTTCTTTTTCTGAAGCCAGCAAGAAGTTTCAAGTTTGCTAGTTTCATCTCAAATTGAGACTATTAGAAACTCAACGTTTTTCTCATGTCATTTCAGGTCCTTCACTCTCTTGATACTCACTACTTGCAGAGTAACTTTGCTCCAACAGTGACAATTCAAAATTTATAACTAAAGAAAAAAAAGAGGACAGCAAGGACTGCCATAGAATATTCCTTCTTGCATCTGATAAACTCAGCATCAAAAGAGTGTAACAGCCACTACATCCCAGAGGAAAATATAATTTTTAATTCAACTTTGACCCAATTACCAAACCTAAAGTGCTGGCTTCAAACCAGAATAAAACGTGTGTGGCACAATCTAGAAGATCCAAGAATGGTCTTGGCATGAAATACTGACCTTTCCACAGATTTCCCATTAGTGATCCATTGACTTGTATTAAATGATCTTTCATCATCCATGGTTTCCCATGTATCTTTTCTGGAAGGGTGCAGATGTGAGGCTCGTAATAGCTTCCTTAACTGAGTCAGTTCAGCATATTTTTCTTACACCAGAGTAACCAGCATGTAGATATGGCTTGAATATTTAAAAGAAAATGATGGGAAAGCCATATTTTAATGTTTATACTTGTGAAAGTGTATAAGAGGCAGTTCATGGTTAATACATTATTAAGTATTCCACAACCATAGTGAAATTAGTGAGGACAGAGAAGGATAGCCAGGGGCCTCTAGTATACAGGGTCCTCTTCTCCAGAAACATAAACACAGGGCACGGATGCCCCACCATTTCCATCACTTAAAGTTGTGCCATGTCCACACTTGGCTGGCTTCAATCTTCAGGAATTAAGTGCATGTTTCATGTCTTCTTTGACACAAACCAGCGTAGTTATAAAGGGTGGCAATTTGCTACTTATAGGTAAGTGAAAATAGAAAATTGCTTCACCGAGGTAAGAGAGTGTTTTAACAAATGATGTGCATGACTTCCTTTCAAGAAGCAACATTCTGAGGATTGAAATCCCAAAGAATAAAGCTGTTTGATTCAAACATTATTAAGCAATTGTACATGACCATCGAAGTGCCCGCTATATTATTAAATGTTTCTTGCCTGCTTATCCTTGCTCATTCCATATGACAGGAAAAGACAGATGACAAACATCGGAATTTCTGTACCTTCTTCATGATCCAAATGTTTTACAGACATTGATTGGTTAACTCTCCTATGACCCCTGACAGGAAGGTCAGTATGATTAATCCAAAAGCAAAGCCAGAGATTTGTGAGGATACATATCTCATCTCCATCAGTGAGATCAACAGAGGACATGATCTGAACTCTGGAGTTCCTGTGTGGAACAGAGTCGCTGCCCTTACTGTGGTGCATAATAGTGAAATGTTTTTTCTTTCCTAGAACAAAGCATGCAGAGAAATCATGCTTATTGATAATTAATGAAATGTTACCCCTGCTGATTCTCGGTTCAATTAGAATACCTATACATGGTTAAACAATGCAATCCATGGTCAGTGGAGATGTTTAGGGTTAGAACTTCTGTGTGTTCATGCATCAGCTTGCTCTTACCATAAACACGTATCAAGGCCCCAAAGGCAAGCTTTACCCTGCAGGGATACTGAAGTGAATTTCAAGGTCAATGTTCTTTATAATGAAACTTACTTTTGAATAGGTAAGAGAATCACATTAAAACCATTAGAGCAATGAGAATAACAACAAGTAGTCAAAAAATAAGGAAAGAATTAACTGAGGACAATGCAGAAACTAGTGACTGGTGAATCCTTAGATTGAAAAATCAGGAGTAAAAGGCCCCTTGAGAAGGTAAAATGAAAGTGAATGATAAGACGAATCTTGCTAGCTAAAGAAAGAAAAGGGCAAAGAACTTTCCTCCCAGAAATAGAAGGTGAGCTAAAAATAAGCTAACAAAAGCCCCAATGTAGAAATGAATGTATTAAAGCCAGGGCTCCAAGTGCAATTCAATGTGGCTGAAGCCTTGAGATGTAGAGACTGGAGCAATGTGGTCAGAACACTAAGAAGGGTGAGGAAGTGTAAGTCACAGATGGGAGCCCAGAGCTTACATTCAGAGCCTTCAGAAACCACTGGAAGGTTTCAAATACATATAGAGAAAATTCTCATTTCTGTTTGTTAAGCAATAGTTTGTTATTTTTGAGGGACAGTGGTGGAAGGAAAGGAATCTGCTTAATCCGCAGTTGTAGTATGTCAGGTAAAGATACAGGGAGGCATCCTTGTGTATACTGCACCAGACATGCTGGTCTGGCAAGGATTGTTCCTCTGTCAGCTGTTAGGTAGATATGGTGCAGCCATTTCCCTCAGCCCTGGTGTGGTGCATGCCCTCCCGTTAGGCTGGACTAAGAACTGTAACCTGACTATGGTAAGAGAATAAACCTCTTTTTCTCTTAAGCCGTTTGATGGTGAATTTATTAGCAACCATACAGACTGACTACAATACCAGGAGTGGGTGGTTGCTGATAAATTTGGCTATGTAGATTTTGTTGATTCTGAAATGTTTGAAGCTCTTGAGTCTGGATTACAAATACCATTCTGCAGAGTTTAATGGGCCATTTGGATAATGGAAATGCTGAGAGAGTTGTGGATTGTGTGGGCCCAGCTTGTGATGAAAGGAACTGGCCACACCATGTGCACGTAACAGCTGAGAGAGGGACAATCCTTACTTGCCGGATCCAGCAGGTCTGACTAAGTATATAAAAGGACATCTCCTTCTCACACAGTTCCCTCCATTTTATTCACCTGCCTGGGAACTAGTCCCACCCACCATGGGCTGGGCATTCCTCATCAGCTAGACAATATCATGCAGGTTTGCTCTGGGCTTAACTTGACTAGTTATTCTCTACAAATGTGCCCAGAGCTCAATCCTTCAACCATTAAGTTGACATGTGTATCTAACTACGACACTTGTTTTATTCCTAAAAAGATAAAAGCAACTATACTAATTTAAATGGCGTTTGAGGGTTGTCAGGACAGGAGTGGGAAACATGGATACTGAAGAATCAGCTCCTCTTTCTTCAGATGGAAAATGGAAGAGATCTATTAGTCAATGAATGAAATTGGAGGCTTTCTATAACGTATGCTTAACATTTAAATCTGGAGCTCATAAATCCAAGTAAAGCAGATATAAAATCTCTCCATTGTAACTTGCAGACATCTTGTTTCTAGTTTCCTACTAAAGTAAGAATTGGAAGAAAACAAGCTAAACTAGATAAAACCCATCACTCTGCAAGGAAATGCAAAGCCAAAACCAACTTGAACTCACTGAAAATTTCTAAACTGTAAAATGAACTCACTTTGAGATCAAGTATGCATTGAACTTGTACCCCTGTTACAAATGAACAACAGGGAGAGCAACACCCACTTTCAGGAAAATTCTAATCCTAGCAAAATAAGTAGATGAGATTTTTATGGCAATTATCTTTTCAAATATAACTTTATAAAGGAAATAAGAAATGCTTTACCACCATTGAAAAAATATCAGCTAAATGACTAGGAAGGACTTCTTTAGGATAATGTAAATTGAGCTCTAACAGACTATGCCCGAGAGTTGCTGTGATCATACTAGAATGCAGACCCATAACTCCCATACTCTGTGTGCTGACTCCAGCCATTCTGGAGGGGAGCATCTGGCCAATTGACTGCCTGCCTTCTGGGCTGGTATCCGTCACTGACCCATTGAGCTGTGAGTTGGGAATGAAAATGTACTACAGTGAACAAGGACTTGTAATTTGCAAGGACTAGAGAAGCTGTTAGGCTGGGGGAGAAGTTGGATATAGCAGTTCATTGACTTATGCTTCTAATATAAACCCATGCTCACCTTTGTATTCCCAAAGCTCAGCAGAGTTCCAAGCCCATGGCATACATTCCTGGCTGAGTGAGGGGTGAATAAATGAATAATGGCAATTAAATACACAGTGGAAGCCAATTTTTGGCTCCTGCTAAGTAGTAAGGAAGTCGATATTCCAGATCAATCATGGCTGTCTCCCAGAATATCACCACTACTTCTGCAGTGACTTTGGAGCTGCACATTACTAAAGACACAGTAACACAATCAGGTTAGAGCTATTTTGGTTATTACTGACACCTGATCTCTTTTCCATCTCACGTCAATGCCTCTCAGACTTTATGAAGCATAAGGAACAGTTGACAGCAAATCTCAAAAGTAGAGTCCTGACTCACCCAATTCAGTGAAGCCAGAGAAGGACTGAAGAATATGAATTTTAACAAAGATCCCAAGTGATCAATATGCAAAGACTAAATTTGCTTTATGGAGCAACACCCCATAGTCCATTTCTTTCCAGGTCCAGTTTAGCACATATCTAAATGGATCAAAGGCTCTCTCTGCCCTCCATTATTGCTGTCAGTGACAATTTAGACTTCATCATTCATCAGTTAGAATTCAGTGGTCACGTATCTATTCAGACTTACCTCAGAATCTCTCTCTATCAGCCCATCTTGAACTTGAAGCCAATATTTTCTTCCTAAAATAATGAATTTTGAATGGGAATATAGTTTAAAAAATCATCAAAATATAGAATATATTAGAACTATACACATGAATTTTATGTTTTCAATATTTTACTATTTTTGAACTTGAACTCTGTTACCTGATGAGACTACACATAAATGGCTTTATTTACCTCCTCCTCCAAAGAGTTTCCATTACATAAGACCTGGTAATAAAAAATCCATGCAAAAAAGATTCCAAAGTGTGAATAATCAGGAATCCTGGTGTTAATCCAATTTGTTCCACAAGCTAGCTGTGTAAATGTGAGCTATTCTGGGAACTTTCTCTTTTCTAGTGCAGCAGTCCAGAGTTGCGGCCTCGAGACCAGGGCTCCCCTGGACCAGGTGAGGCAAGGCTTCGGTGGAAATGGGGAACAGAACACACAGCTCTCTAGGCTGAGTGAATCTGAACCCACTTTATTGAAACTTAGTGACAGCTTTATATTAGAAAATTTTAGGGCACCTGTAAACAGAGGAAAACAAACACAGACCTTCCCAGTCTCCTATGCTCAGTAAGAATAAACAATTTTTTAAGTAGCTAATCCATTATTTGAGGGAAAAGACACAAACAGATTCTATTCTCCCAGTTTTTTCAATTCTATCTAATCTATAATACTTCACTGGATAGTCATGGGGCTGAGCCCACACAGTTGTAACAGAGACTGCTTTTTTTAAATACACAGAGGAGGATTGAGCTCCTTCAATAGTAAGGTTGCTTATGTCTCCCTTAGAGGAATTCCAGAAGTATATTGTCATCAGTTGTTGATGAGCCATCCGTGAACCATGCATTCTCCAAACCTGGGGTCCAATCTGTCAGGCCCCATATGCCTGCCATGGGTGTCTCTTTCAGGGTGGAGGCAATCATTGGTGGGAGTGTACTCAAATGGTCCATCTCTGTGATTTCCCATAAGAGTGCTGTTTGGGAAGGGAAAGGCACAGCCCCCTTTGCTACCGACATGGAGTCTCCCAGTTGGGATTGCAAATACCATCTCCAGGGGGCAGTCTTGGCATCTAGACTTTCTGGGATGATGGTCTCTTCCTTGGCCTTCAGCCAGGGTAAGAGCAGGGTATCACGGTTCCTTTTAAAGTTCTACTGAACAGATATCATAGTCATATACTTCTGGAATTTCTGAGTTAGTTCATTGGTGGGAATTTTACGCACCTATGTTTTAAAACTCTTGAAGTTGTTCTCTAATTTCTTTAAAATCAGAATGGCTAGCAAGTCTACTTATTGTGAGTCAAATCTCTATTTACAACTTGATTTAAAGTTAAAAGCAAGCTTTTTCTCTAAACCTAAGGACAGGTAAAAGGCACACCCAATTCCCAGAAGAATTCCTCCTGCCAGAGACAAAACTTATATTGTCTACGGAGGAAATCCTAGCACCTGCCCATGGGCATTACTGTGATATTCCCCAGGGAGCAGGCTTTAGGTCCCCAACTGGGCAGAGATACACCAAGGCCTGACAATTCCCGTATTTTAATGCCATGTCCTTTTCCCAGAAATTGTTTCCATAGAACAATGTTCTGCCATGCTGGGACCTTAGCCACCAGAATGGTTGGATTAGATCATGGTATTCTAGGACCACTTTTTGCATATATAAAAGGAGAAAACTCTACTAGAGATCTTCCCACATCTTAATCAGAAAGTAGAAGTCCATAACAATGACATACTCCCCAATGCTCACTACATACTGCCCTTTGCTCTCTGAGATCACTTCTGATAGTTTATTTTCCAGTCCAATCTGTTGTATTCTCTACCATTTCCTACACTGAGAAAAAAATGGGCTGAAAAGATAACTCAGCCACACAAGCATGAATACCTGAGGTAAAATTCCAGAACCTTCTTTAATAAAAACAAAACCGTAAGTTGTTGTTCACTTATAATCTCTATGCTAGAGAGTCAGAGACAGGTGGCACTTTAGTGCTTGCTGGCCCAGCCTATTTGGAAAACTTCAGGTCAATGAGAATCCCTGTATTTAAAACAAGGTGGATAACTCCTGAACAATGATGCCTAAAGTTGACATCTGGCCTCCTTGCACATCTGCACACACATGCAAGTGCTTCTGTACACACATGCATATCCACATAAGCATGCACTCTAGTGTATACATATGTATACACACATGCATGCAAACATACACACACACACACACACACACACACGTGCGCACGCAAACCAAATAGCAGCTGCAAGTTTCTAAACTGATTTTGCAGCACCCCACCAGGACATAGCTGCAGTGTGGCAAACACTGGCACAGGTCTTTATGGTTGGCTTCAACTCTAATGTTCTGTGGTAACGAATGAATGTGGAAGTTATTTTGCATATTTGTGCATTCCCCCTACTTATATATTGTCATGTTTACAGATAAATTCTTGGGAAAGAAAAAAGTTTCCTAAACTTTTCTGACAATACTAATAAAACAGCATAGGTTCACATTATAAATTTATGAATTTATAATTCATAGTGTGAAATGTTTATTTAATAGTGATACAAGGCAATGAGAAAGAAATTGGACTCCTTTTCTCATTTTTCTATGAGCCAAGTACAGATTGCATCCTGTCTTCCTACAACTGAATCTCCCATACTTCTGAATGCCCCGAGGGGCATGCTGAGAGCAAAACCATTTGACTTGCTCTTTGAATCTTGGAACTGTGTCAGATTTAGTTTGGTGACAGAAGGAAGGGTGAGGACAAGCAGATCTGACAGTTCTTCTACTCCCACCCCTGCATTTCCACCCCCCCCAATCATACTCTTCCTCTTCTGTGTCATCCCTACAGGAATTTAGGCAAGAATGTGCTCAAATCTCTGAATTCCATCCTCGGTCTTAGGTCTCTGTGGGTTCTATGGTTTCTGTGGAGTAGAGTGGCAACTGGCTCGTGGATGTGTCATGTTAAAGAACTGATAGTGTCAAGTTGCTGGAAGAGAAGCAGGTGACAATCACTCATCACTCCTATAAGTCAAAAAATTCAGGAAAGACGAGCTAAATGGAGCAGGAATTAAGGAACACAAACAAGCCACTAAGTCAACAATGGAGACTCAAGGGACTACAGGGTGTGAATTGGCACTTATTTGGGAATGAACCATGCATTTACACTTTTTGTGAAAGAGAAAATGTGTGCCCATATAGCCTATCATGGACTTGTAATCCCAGAACTAAGAAGGCAGAAGCAAGACAATATCAAGTACAAACCTAGCCTGTGCTGTACAAAACTCTCTCTCAGAAACTAGATGGATAAATAACTGAACAAATGAATGAATAGGATAGAGATTAAATGAAACATACCAAAAATTTAAATGAAAGAACTTCAGTAGATATCGACTATTGATAGTTGTTGGGATCGTTGATTGCTGGGGAAAGAAAGGATATACTTGCTGATGCGGTCACCAGCATCCTCCAAAAGATATTTCCACACCCATGGTCACGCGGACAGCCCTGGCTGTGTCATGGATGGGCCACAGAATAAAATAAAATAACATGGGAAAGGGACTTCAAAGCAGAACAGGTGTAGATGGGATGGGAGGGAGATGAATGTGGGTGAGAACTTGTTTCAGTGGTGTAGTTGCTGATACATCAATCAAGCTCCAGCAAGTGCCAAAGACATGCTACCGAAGGCAACCCTTATTATTAAACTCAGTGGGACACACACAAAAGGCAAGTAGGAGAGAGACATGCTGGAAAGATGGTTTCAGCACGCATTACAGACTTGTACAAAGTTGTCGAAGAACAAATATAAATCTGTGGCAAATGTTTGGTTGGAGTTGGTATGGTCCTCTTGGTCTTGGATTTAATGCAGTCTGATTTTTGTTATATAATCAGTTTTTTTTCTTAATAAGCAAGTTCATTGATTTTGAAAGAGTTCCTTCAAAAAAACATGAATTTTCAACTCAGATGAAAGCCACTGGATTTTACATGCTTTCTTATCGCCCCCTGGTGTATGCTAAAATAATGCAAAGGAGAAATGGCCTATTACATCCGACTTTTCAATGGAAAAATCAAAGCTGTTGGCTAAGCGGCAAAGCAGATGTGGTTCAGGGAGCTGCAGATGTACTATGGAAAGTATCTCAATACGCCGAGGTGGCTATTTCTAGCTTTCAAAATCTGATAAAGCGGCTTCCTTTAGTTCTGTGATTATGACATGTTTTACGATAATATTAAAATACATTTGATACACAAAATTATTGGTATTAACATATTATAAAATATACCATAAAAATTAAGTCCCTTAATTTAAAAATTGGTCAATGTGTTTTCTTTCATGATTACGTTTTCTTTCCCTTACGTGAAGAAAAGTTGGTAGATGGATTAAGTCTGACTGAAGAGGACTGGGAGGTCTTCAGAGACTCCCCAACATGTTCTTGCTTCTTCTCTGCTGATCATAAAGATGGAGCTTGACTCAAATCGACTTGGTTCAATGACATATTGGCATGGGTTTATCTGACTGTGGTTTCTCCTTAGTGGGAGAGCAGAGATGATCACTTCACCTATCTCTTCAATGACGACAGACGTGCCACAGATTGTTAGAGCTGCAAGAAGCTACTGCTCCTCAGCTCTGGAAGAGTTCCAGCAGCTTGCAGGGAATCAGCAGCAGCCGCATGCTCCCTGCGGAAGCCAGAAGCCAGGAGAAAGCTCCCTGGAACCGCTCATCTGCTGCGATCAGCACTTCCCTCCATGTCTCCACAGCTGTCTGAATATACAGTGAGCACTGAGCATGCATGAGTGACCGTGCATGTGAGTCAGTGCAAATGTATGGGCAGGAGTATGTGAGCTAATGTGAGACAGCAAGGGTGTACATGGTCTGTTGTGTACATGGGTGAATGTGAGTATATGAGGATGGCCTGGATGTGTGGAGTGTAAGTGTGTCTACTATTGAGTATGTGAATGAGTATATTTAAAACATGGGTGTGTGTCTGTGTATATGGGCGAATGTGTGTGTGAGTGTGTAAGCATGAGTGCTTATGTCTGTGTACTTGAGTATGTGAGTCTCAGCATGGGTTTGTGTGTGTGTGTATATGAGTGAGTATGTGTGTGTACAAGCCTGTGGTCTCCAATTACCAACAACTCTCTCTCCATTTTACTTATCTCCTTTCTTCCATGTGCCCATTTTGACACTTAATACTTTGCTTGACTGCAAAATCTTCAAGTCCGAGAGAACCTTATGTATGTTAGGACAACAGAACAGAGGGAAAATGGAAGGAGTTCTTATAGCACCTTATTCTTTTGGATCAGTAATTCTTTTACTAATGAAAAGAAGATGAAGGTCACAGATTTTGCTGAGATGTTCATTTGGCAGCAAGGGTAGATGGTGAGTAGGAGGAGTTTGGGAGAAACAAGAGTGCTTATTGCTGGACTTTAAGAGTGGCTAAGGTGGCTGCCAAAGGCTGATGACTCTTACCACCATGCTTAGAGTCAGACTTTGCCCCATCTTCCGTTGCACTAAGATCTGTGAGCACAGAACATCTTTCCTCAAGAGAGACCTGGTCTGAGAAGAGAAACTTGGGCCACAGACACAGGTTACTAAATAGCACTCAAAAACCTTGGTGATTTTTACCTCTTGTTGCAAATAATAAATTACAAGTTTTATTTTTTCCTTCCTGATCCTCACTCTAAGTCCTCCACTTCCTCTTCTATATTTTTCCTTACCATCACATAGGAGGCTGAAAGGAAAAAGTAATAAGAAAAGCATTTTTCAGACTCATTGAAAACTATCCTGGTTACTGAAGTACAGATTTACTTTCCTACTTCGGTCCCTTCAGACATCTCACATTTCCCAATGCTACCCTGATAACTCAATAGATGCTTGCTCTCTTTCCTTCAGATACTTCAAGTGTCTTTTCAAGGCAGAGTCCTGGCAGCCCCTGAAGCCTCACAGAGTTCACCAAACATGTTCCATGCAGTGAAAATGTAATTGATTTCACTGCATCACAGGACTTTCTGACAAAGATTTACCTGTCAACACTGAACCAGCCCCTCTCTACCCTTTCTTTCAGACCTGTAGTCAGATTCTTCTCCACCAGTAAAGACTGGGATCCCTACAACTCACGGAATGACCTGGAACATGCAAGTATTGAAAGGTCCACATAAATACAGCTGAAAGCTGATCTATGCTCTAAACTGAGCTTTTTACTTTATAAGAGTTCTATTGATTCTCTGTGTCTTTAAAAAAAATCTCCCTTTTAACTCTTACGCAGAAGCACTGTGCATGGTCCATATCTCATGCCCATCCCTTAAAATGAACAGTTACTGCTACTTATGTAAAATGCAAAGGAGCCTTGTTAACTTATTCTTGCAAAGGGATTTCTTTTTATTCTTGCCACTGATTCAAGCAATAATTTGGGAAAGAAAAGTAATATGTCTAAATCCATAATAATGCTTTCTCATGCCACAATCACAGAAGAAGGGGAACTGTACATTATTTGATTCTTTACTAATACTTATAAAGGCAATATGTCACATCTGAATGTTTTTGTATGCTTTCACCAAATTAGGTTCACATTGCTTTTTACCAGCACTGCCTTACAAAGTTTAAGTCATATTTGTAAAATGAGTAGCTAAGTGCTTTATTGATGAGAAAAAGGATCTCAGCTGGAGTAAAGTTATATTACTTAGAATCCTAAAGTGGGTGAATTGAGAAGTACAGTTTAGCAACAATAGGTTCTATTGCACACTCTGAATCCCCATTACTTCACGGACAAGGAAACTGAGTCTCCATGATGTATTTTTTTTTAAATTTTTACATACCTAATCAATATGGGGAAATTTTTCTTTGTGTTTCACAGAAGCCAGCAATGTCACATCTTAGGATCAACTGCATCGGAAGCACAGTTTCTTTCAAAGTCTGTCAGTCACGGAAGTGCTTACTGTTAAATAAGCATTGCATGCTATCATCTTATAATTGTGTTCTCAAATTTAATAGATAGGAAATTGTTGAGTTTGTCAGAGACTTCACGACAGAAACAAAGACAATAGTTGCAAGGTTGTTATTCATTGAATTGTGTGGGTTTCTGTATAGATAAAGAAGTTTTTATTTATTTACTTATTTATTTAGTTGTGTGTGTGTGTGTGTCTGTGTGTGTCTGTGTGTGTCTGTGTGCTCTTGTAAGTTTATCAGAAGGTATCATGTGTGTTTATGGAGGCCCAAGGGTGACTTCCGGATGATCCCTTTTTACTTCGCTCAGATTTCCCAGGCTTTGCCTTCCAGAATGGGAAGCACAGGCCTCTGCCCCCTGGCACTTTTATACATGGGATCCAGGATGTAAACTCCGGTCCTTCTGCTTGTGAGGCAAGAGTGTTATTAACCCTTAGCCATCTCTCCAGCCCGATGAAGAAGTTCTCAACAAGTAGCTGACTTGAGATAGAGCTATATTCTGATGTAAATGCACATACGCAGGGGCCTGCACAGATGAGAAGGAAAACCCTTGGCTGTCAAGTCCTAGCGCCAAACCCAAGGACTTCCATTGATTTATCTCTTTCTGAAAAGACTAATATTCTCACTCACAGCTTTCTCCTCATGCAAATAATGTGGTATCAGGCTCCGTCTCCACCAGAACGGTACTTTCTGTGTTTTTGAGTTTCACGGTCTTTTCAACAGCCTCTGAAAGTTGTCACAGCCTATTACGGAGAGTTTTAAGAGCCTTATGCTTAGTTCCACCGAGGAGTTCTATCTACTTGGTGTGTTTCCCACAGATGATGTAGACGTCCCTAACTCATATTTTTGTGCAGGGTTGAGATTTATGCTGACATTTTGTTTTAGAAAGAAGCTCTTAAAGGACATTTTAAAGGACAGAGAAACAAACCAGAAGTCATTATGTTGTTCAACACCACTCTGTGAAATCTCTCTAGGCTAAGTAACAGCCTACACCAAAGGAAACCTCTGCTCTTGTCTCTCCCGTGTCCTTCAAACTGAGTTGCTTCCCAGCTTCCCCTCCAGTTGTTGTGTCAAAGCTTTGTCTCACGAGCAAGGAGTCGGTGCAGGAAGCCTGGAAGTACGTTAGACATTTATTTTTTTTTCTCTTGGAGGATTCATTCCAGTTTCCCTGAATGCTTAGCTGGAATCAGCCAGGCACATTTTAGCGAGCCAGGCTGCACAATCACGGATGCGAATCCATGAGCAATGATGCATAGACTCTTCACCTAATGAGAGACATTTGCCAAAGTGTCGGAACCAAAGCAAACCACAATCGAGAAAAAGATTCTGTTTATTTCACTTCACCTCTGTGTTCTCACCTGACACTGACCAGTCAGGAGACACCCTCTGACCAAAGTTAGAAACCCATTCAATAAGAGACACATGTTAGAGGGAATTCTCACACAGAAGAATGTTTCTAAGCAATGGTTAATGAAGCTGAGAACGCCTTGTCTCGCAGGTCCCCCTGGCTCCTGATGATTGGTTTTGATTTTTTCCCTCAGAAATGAAAAAGTATTATCCAGCCACACTAGAGATTCAACTAAAATTAATAAGATGTCTAAAATCCTCTCATGTATTTTGAATTTTGAGTCTTTGAATTCTCCAGTCTACTGTTCAACTTTTAGCTCACAGTTACACAGACTTTAATTCCTTTTCATAAAAATAGACTAAGAGGAAAAGTAAATCAGAAGTCACTGTCTAAACTTTGAAATATAACAGAAAAATTTCAGTTTCTTTTTCTCTAAAATTTCTCGAGTGTATTAGCATGTTTAATGAGTTTAGTGTTGCTAATTAGCACCACTCATATTCTGAAGGTCAGATTTTGGCAGTGGACTGCACTCTGAGTCAATGAATCAAAGTGGGCAGTGTCCTTCTTGTTACACACTGAACTCAGACACAACATAGTGGAGAAAGGCCAAGCTAGTGATTCTTTTTGCCTAAGGCTTGATTCTATAGCAGTCAAACAAGGGTTCTGGGATTTGCAAAGAAGTCTGCTTTAGACTTGGTATAAATAGTCACTCAAGGGAGAAACATTTAACATGAAGCTACAAAATTGACAGATGGAGAGCAAGACTCATAGGGAGAAAATGTTCTAGATGAGAAAGGCCCTCAAGTGAGAAAGGTTGAGTGTGCCCAGAAATTGAAAGTATATTTCACAAAATAGAGATTTGGGGAGTATAAATTAAGCAGGGAAGGTGAAGATTTGGAAGAACTTGTTTTAAATGAAATATCCTTATCTAAAATGCAACAGGATATCAAAAAATTTTACAGAGCACAATAACTCCTTGTTATCTCTGTGTTTTTAAAATTCTCATTCAGGGCTTCTGTTTTCCATGAACCTTGGTTCATTGGGAACCCCTTCAACCCATGTATGTGTACATATGGACACAATCCATATTTTTCATGTATGGAAGCAATTGCTATGTATGCATACAAGGATATAATCCATATGTTTACACAAGTATGTACAATTCATATTTTACATATACTCATTTAATCATATGGACACATATGTGTGCCTATATGTAAAATAATCCATATGTATAAAAACATGGACACAATCCATATTGAAATATACATGGATATAATCCATATGTACATATATAGGGATATAAAACACATATGGATACAATCCATAAGTTTACAAGTTCATATAATCCATATTTTTATGTATGTATACAATCATATAGATACATATATTAATGAAATCCATGTTTACATTTATGGATATAACCCATATATATACATATGTATATACACATAAATACATTTATATACACATATGCATAAAGATTAAATAAACCAAATTTCTATATACATTTTTGCTCAAATAGTAAGAAGACTTGAAAAACTTTTGTGGGTTTTTAAAAATTGTTGTTTCTTGGCCTTGTGAGTGCTATGCAGATGAATAACAGGTTCTGATCTTCTCTGTACAGAGAAAATTAGATTAAGGTCCTAGATGACAATTAGCAAAAAATAAAATTTTAAAGTAGTAGCAATTCTGCATCTGGAGGTTCACAATTGGAAGCCTGACAAACAAGGAGGAGGGATCCTCGCAAGCCCAGCCAGGGCTACAGAGCCAGACCCTATTTTTTTTTTTAAGTTTTTTTTTTAAATTTTTTTATTATTATTATTTATTCAACTGTGAGTATGTGCGTGTGTGTGTGTGTGTGTGTGTGTATGTGTGTGTGTGTGTGTGTGTGTGTAGAACCACGGACGAATTCGCGAACCACCATGGACGCCTCCACCTCCTTCTGCCCCGGGATTCACAGGCTCCGCCCTACCAGGACCAGAAGCGCAGGCCGCCTCCGCTTCCGCCCGGCGTCTATACGTGGGATCTGGGATCCGAACTCAGGACCTTCCGCCTGCAAGGCGGAGGCTTAACCCCTGAGCCACCTCTCCAGCCCCAAAGACCCTATTTTAAAAACAAAAATGAAAAAAAAGGGGAAGATAGAACTAAGAATCAATAAAATATTATTAATGTAGTATGTAAGTAAATAAAACAGTCTACTCAAAAAAATGTACAAATATAAAAATGGAGCCAACATTTTCAACAATAGAAAATGATCATGTAATAATTTAGAAATGACAGCAGAGTATAAGAAAGAGGAAAGAGAGTTGATTAAAGAATCTGGGAGGCTCAAATGAGCTGGAAAACCAGAGGACGATGAATGATGAGACCAGGAAAGAGACAAAGAAGTAAAGAGAGAGATAGTAGGAGCGAGGTGGGGAGACGGAGAGAAAGAGAGAGGAAAGAAAGAGGAAATCAAGCAGAAAATATCCAGGACAGCTCTTTAAAGATAAACATGCTGCATAAAAAAGACGAGTGTATCAGAAACCCTGGGAAATTTTTTTCTTGAGTGTCTAGAGCTATGGCATTAAAAACTGTCTAATAATCTACAGTCCTTCAAAAAATTAATACAATATATGCCATTATAGAATCGGGGTGTTAAAAGAACAAAGTTTCAAAAATATGTGGGGCTTGTTGAAGCAACACTCTACTCAATCATCTATCCATAGGGATCCCGCAGGTTTTCTAGCTAGAATCATGTGTGTGCACTCTTAAGGAATCATACACAAGGATTGGGACTGTTTGCCTTATCCTTTTCCTAAGTTCCCCAGCAGGGGTGTTAAGTAAAACATGTTTAAAGATGGAAGAAATAAATTAGAGTATGCTCACAACTCCTCCCTCTCTTCCTCCCAAGTTTAATACCCTATGGTATCCGTGGCTGGAGGGCTTCCTTATGCTGTCCTCTGTGCCGGACAAAGGCGGTGCTGTCAAGAGAGAAGGGGCTGGCTGGTGAGGGGCCTTCTCCTCACACAAGCTGCCATCACTTGGTGGTGGTTCATGTGTTAGAAACCCAGCCTCCCATGTGGTGAAGTTAAGAGGTAAATGCTGAAACTCTTAGAAGGAAGTGATTTGATCTGTGAGGATGCAACCTTTGAAGGCATTCACACAGGTATTGTGGGACTCTGAGTAATTCTTGTGGGAGGGTTGTCATAAAAGAATAGAAGTGACACTTCCTTGCCTGTTCTGTCTCTGGATCCCTGTCTCATCCTGTGACCCCCTTCCCTCTCATTCACTCATCTGCCATCCTGTGTCCATGGAAGATTAGCCAGAGATTGCCTGAAATCTGCTTTTTTTTTTGCATGAAAACTATCATATAAATGTACCTTTTTTCCTCGATGTGTTACTCAGCATTGGGCATTTTAAAATAATAAGAGAAAGGTTATATTATCAAGCCTCAATCCAGACATTTCCTTGAAGGTATTATGTAAATATGATTACTGTATATAATCAGATTTAATTGAAAGTTGATCTTGTAAAAAGAATCATTTTGCATAACATAAGGTGTCTCATCCATGGAGGTAGAATGCTTCAAAAGCAAAAAACAGAAGTTTCATCAAGAAAGGATTTCTGCCTTAAGACTGAAATGTTGGTTCCTGCTTAAAGCTTTCCAGTCTGCTGGTCTACCCTACAGTGCTCTGACTTACCATTTCCTTTAGCTGCCCGGGGCAACTTCTTGAAATAAATCTTTGCATGTCTTTGCTTTAATCCCTTGCATGGATGTTGACTGTCTGGAGAAATGTAGCTGATACGAAGTACCAATAGTGGTTACTGGGAGTGATTGTAGAGGCACAGAATCTTAAGGATGAATTTTTTTCTAGGGGATTCTGGAATCGTTTCTCTTGGTTCATGTTTGCAAAGAAGCATGGCTGCACCTCTCAGGGCTAAGAGACACTAGTACTTCATGGGATAATACTCGTTATTATAATAATATGCCACAGACAACATAGCTTGCACGATACAAATGCATTTCCCCCATACTTTTTGACAATAGATTTTAAGAACAAAGTTCTAAATGAGTCTTTTACTAGTGAGAACTTGCATTTGATAATAGCTCTGTTCTTCCTATGCTTTCCTATGTATGTGTGCAAAGAGGGGGGTAGAAGGAAGGAAGAAGAAGGGGGAGAGAGGAAGAGAAAGTGAGAGAGATACCTGTTTATGTGAAAGAGAGAGGTCCATAATTTCTAAGAGCACTAATCTTATGACTTCAGTGAAAATTAAATATTCAAATAGAAAGTCACACGGTGGGTTACAGTTTTAGCATATGAATAAGAGAGGAGAAATAACAGGCAGTGCACAGCAATGGAGACATGCATATATCACCATTGGACACCCTTGCCTATCAAGCAGTTTTGAAAAGTAAAGTTCTGTGTAACCATGTATTTGATTTCTTACTTACTCATCTGACTAGTGTGTATAAAAAAAGCAGTTCTTTGTTCCTGGCTGTAGTGGAGGAAGTAAGGAAAGAAAGGAAAAGCTCAGTGACTCTAATTCCCAATTCAACAAGAGCATAAAATGCCTGAAATTTCTATCTGCCCTGAAAGGATGTCTTTCAACTAAGATAAGAACTCAGGCTGAGATTTTTGAAACCAAACAGACCAAGCCTGTGAGAGTCTAACTGTAGATGAATTACTTTACTAAGTGAACTGTATGTTACTGGACAATGTTTTATTGGAAATAATTCACCTGCAAGGAGTGGATCCAACCAACCGACTCAACAGAAGGTGGGAATGGACAGAGTAGAACTAATGGGAAATACTTAAGAATCACCCTCTGTCTGCTGGCTGATGCCTCTATGAATTACATGGGAAACTGACAAGGTTGTGGGAAACTTTTATTTCCATGCCCATGTAGGGAGATGTGTGCATATATGTCCCCATGCATGTGAGTTCATGTGGGGAAGGAGAGGTGTGACTGGGGTGTCAGAAGGTAATATCAATAATAATTCTCCATTGCCGTTCCATCTTATTCTTGGAGACAGGGTCTCTAATAAAACCCAAGTTGACCAACATGATAGATAACCTGCTTGCTCTGGGGATTCTCAGTCTCTATTTTCCTGGACTGAAATTCCATATTGGCTGACATGCCCAGAGTGTGTTTCTATGGGACACGGGGATGTGAACTTTGATCTTTTTATTTGTGCAGCAAACATTTTAACCACAGTACCACTTCCCCAAGCTCATTGTTAAGAAATTTTAACCATCAGAAGTTTCCAGACTAGATTGAAAGAGTCCAACACAAGAGACACACAAGGAAGAAGTTTGCATGACAAAGAGTCTGAGATTGGAAGATGCATCCACAGGCCAAGGAGCACCCAGGAAGTCTAGGAGCTGCCAGTCTGTAGGAAGAAGTCAGGAAAGACTCTTCCTAGGAGACCACAGAGGAAGCAAGACCTATTGAAACTCTGACATTCGGCTTCAGACTTAAGAACTATAGGAAAATAAAGATCTGTGGTCTCAGTCTTCCCAGCTTCAAAAATATTCCATGCATTTATTTGGTGGGGGAGGGGAAGAAGATATACACATGTGTGTCAAGAAACGTGGGTGGAAGTCCGTGGACAACTTTCAAAAGCCAGTTCTCTATATCCACCATAAGGACTTTAAGGGATTGAACTCAGGTCACCAAGTTTGCAAGTCGACACCTTACTCACTAAACTATCTCACCAGTCCTAATCTGCCCAAGTTTTAGTAATTAGTAGTAAAACTCATGTGTCATCCATTAAGAAGTCAGCTGTACAATTCTCTCTATTATGGATATAAACTTGCCATATGTAAAATGGGGATTATTTGCTTCTTTTTTTGGAGTATTGATAATATAAAGGAAATAGGGATTTTTAAAGTTTTTTAAACTTATTCATATTTTCCAATATCCATAAGAGAACCCCAGTATATCTAAGGATTGAGGTATGTAAAGACAATTCTGAAAGAAAGAAACTGGATTTCTCTCTTATTCATCTAGACAGTAGTATCATTATTAATTATTACTAAGAGGATAAACAGAGCAAGGAGAGGAAAGGTCCAGCAGAGTCAATAAGGAAGGCAAGGGTGTAAGTAACTGTAAATGCCCAGTTCTGAGATGATATTAGAGACCTTAGGAGAAGTCCCAGCATCCTCACAGAAGCTTCTGAGCTCAGACTTTATAATCTCAATTGTCAGTGGAAAAGCAACCTGGATATAATTTAATTAATGATGTTGCATTTATTCGGAGATGCTATGTATGACAATATGTGAACAGAAGGAGGAAGTGGGCATATGGAGTTTAGGGATCTGAGGAGTAGACAGTATGGACAGAGAGTCACGTACAGATGTCTATGGTAAGTGCATAGGGGATGGGTCAGGCCAGCTCCACAGACCAAGTAACAAGGTTCCTGATTGGTGCTTCATGATCCATGGGACCGTCCCATTCAAGGAGGACCAATGCATTTTAGTCATTGCATATGGACTGTAATCATTGGAAGGCTGAGCTGAGTGGACCCTGTCACATTACCAGAATAAATAAGTGTCTCAGAGTAGTGTGAGGGAAGTGGATGTTTCTGCAGAAAACCACAGGAGATGATTTTGTGGATCAGGTGCTTGTCCCATGTCATAGCTTGAATGTAGATTGTTCTCCACGGGCTCAGTGTGTTTGCATACATGGTTGCCAGCTGGTGGCACTGCCCCCTTCTTTCCCTCCTCTTCCTCTCTTGATCTTTCTGCCTCCTGATGGCTAGTAAAATGAGAACCAGCCAGCCTCCTGGTTGGGTCGCCTAAAACTTCTGCTGTGCATTTCTTGCCATAAAGGACATTAATCTCTCCGGAACCTATATCAAATAATCAGCTCTTTCTCCCTTACATTGAGAAGGTCAATCACAGCAACAGAAGAGTAGCTATCATACTCCACGAGCTTGAGAACTGGACTTCAAATCTCTAGAACTCATGTAAATGCTGGGTGGGTATGGTGCCTTCCTGCAGCACCAGTGCTCAGAAGGGAAAAATGGGAAATTCCCATGGCAAGCTGGTTAGTTAGCATAGTTGGCCCAGTTGGGTGTCAACAATATAAGCATGAAAAGCAATGAAAAGAAACTTTCACATCTGTGAGCATATATGTGCAGGTGTTACTGCAACATGTTCACTTACAAACATGCAAACATGCACATATACACACCTTTCCCTGAACACATACATATAAAAAATAAAACAACCGTCCAGTAGCAATGGGCTTAAAAATGTCTAAACTGACAAAAAGGTAGTTGGTGATGGATTATAAAATGTTTCATAGAAGTACTCTTTGATCACAAATTTTCAAACTGTTTTGAGAAACTTTTGATCGATTTTTCACATGCTTTCAAAATTGTACAATTTCACAACTTACTTTGTAGGCGCATGCTTTATGCAAAATACCGAAAGAATAGCTGGAAGTGCTGTCAAGTCATAATAAATTGAAAACAGCCAATTAGAGGTGAGAGGTCTAAAATAAGTAGTCACTATTACATTTGACAGCTTGGTAATAAGGAGCTGGGCACCTAACCACTGTTTAGAGACACAGTAAAAGCTCATTTGTCATAATAATGGCAACTTTCAGGTATTTCTCCAGTATCCTGGGCTTAAGTTGACAGCCACATGTGGACCTCTCAGGAGAGGCCACATGCGACATACAGAACACCTACTTAAGAAGAATATTGGAGCCTTCCATTCTTTGGGGCACCCCATAGCATCTGCCACTCAAATTCTTCTTTAGTCAAGTCTCTGCAAATGTGTCCATGATGAGTCTAGGTGTAAGGCACACATCAAATATCTGAAGGACCAAGGAGGACAGTAAAGAGGTGAGAACTATCCCTCCCCCCACTTTGGCAGTGCAACTTCAGAATTGAGTCCTGCAAGGAATCGAGCTTGATCACCTTCACGGCCTACGGGAGACAGCACAAAGTCCAGCAAGAAGCAACAGTGGACACCAGTGTCCATGACGATGCCTCTGCCCCTCTGTAGCAGAGAGAGTGTGAGACCCAGGAAAAGACCTGGGCTTGTGATTGCAGGACGGAAAATAGTGTCAGCATCAGGAGACTGCCATCCTTGCCCCTTGCTCTGCTTCTCTTCCCATCTAGCAGTCCTGGGCACAGATGAATTCCATGAAGAAAAGCTGCAATTATTTGACACCTGCTATTTAAGATAGCAGATGTTAAAAAGTGCAGTTTGGAGTGTTTTCATCAAAAAAAAAAAAAAAAACGGTTCGTTTTTGTATGAAGTTTTTGCACTGTGGCTGAATGCTTCAATTAGCTGTGAAATTCACTTATGTGGAACAGTCCATTCTCTGGCAGAGCTCAATAAATAAAGATACTGCTTTAATAGTGGAGTGGTAAGGCCAGGGAGACAACTCAGTGGTCAAAGCCCTTTGCTGCTCAAGCAGAAGGATGTGTGACGTGAGCAAGAAGTATGTTTTGCAATCCGAGATACTTAATGCAAAGAACAACCGGCCAAAATGAAGAGAGTAACTGTGGAGTGCCCAGCTCTACTCCGGGCATCAAATCACCCTCAATCCAAGGTTCGGGGAACCTTTCTAAAGAGTGGACAGCAAGAATGTAAGAGTCTGGGGTGGGGTTGGGTGGGGTGCTACAAACAGTATCCTCTGGTCAAAACAGAGCTGTCGTTTCCAAGAACTCATTTCAGTGATCTCCACTTCTACAAGGCCTGCGCAACAACAGCAGGCTCATCAGTATTTAATTATAGATGGGAAGACCTTAAGCTTTCTTACTTTCCTGAGACTATTTAAGGGTAATGCCAGGCAGGATAAGGGGAACTCTCTACTTGATGATTTACCCACTGAGAAGCCCCAGTAGGTCCTCACACACTTTCAAGTACAGAGATCCCAGATGAAACTCAGTGGGTCACACATGCAAAAAGAGATAAAGGAAGAGGCAGACTGGCTGGAAAAGCGAAAGTATGAACAGGGACAGGAGAGAGGTGGGTACTCATGGACAAAAGCCCATAAATTCATTGTGTTTATATATGAAATATCAAGGAATAAAAGGAAAAGGTAAAGGAAAAAAAAAAAAGAACCTGAGCTTGGATCCCACGATCCCACCTGGTTGGTGTGGCAGTCTGTCTGTAAGTATAGCTTGGGGATCCCAGAGCAAGCTGACTAGCTAGAGTGGCCCTCTCTAGGTTCAATTGAAGACTCAGGCTCAACACAGTAAAGTGGAGGGGTGACCAAGATGATCCCTGACATCACCTTCAGGCCTTCACATGCATGTGCACTCACATACAAGCATAACTGCACACGCCCATACATACATGCATATGAAAATTTTTAAAAATTGGAATGGAAAACACGAACATATCTGATAAAATATAAATTCCAGAGCAATTTGCACTAAGAACAACTTGGAACAAGTAAGAACAAAGAGACTTCTATTTCCAATAATTATCTTTTAACATCGGACCTGACTTGGAGAAACATTTTACTGCCTAATGCCTCTTTTAGAAATTATTATTCTTCCTTTCTTTTTTTACTATAGAGTGGCCATTAAAAATGTAAATTTATGTCTGATTTCCTCTAACAGCATGAATATTCAAGTTCTGAAGTCAGTGTAGCTGCCTCTGAATGTCCTCCTTTACCACTCAGGAGAGAAGGCGAGCACTTAACCACTTCACAGCGGGCTGTCTGCTGCTCGTGGGCTTTCTCTTTGATGCTATCCTGAACTATAAAATTAACAACTGACTCTTATGCTTCTCTGCAGGGCATCATGCATCTGGCCCAAGGATGTGTTAGGCAGTAGTGACATGGGTAAGTAACTGCAAATGGAGATCAGATTCCTAAATTAGATTGGCATTTTTTTTTCTTTTTTCAATGCAGGCTCTCATAACCCATGCACACACTGTATACTACTAGCAACTCAAACGCTAATAAAATCTACCCTGAGCACATCATTGCTCTGAACAGCAAAATGATATCTGTAAGAAAACATGCCTCTGTGTTGGGAAATGGAATAGTTACTCTCTGTGTTGCTGTGAGACACCACTCAAAGTCAAGCAACTTAAGGGAGAAAGGGAGATTTATTTGACTTACAGTTCCAGAGGGGAGATACAGTCCATTATGGAGGGAAAGGTGGGGCTGACTGGTAGAAGCTGGAGGTGGTTTAGGTCACATACATTCAGGAGGCTGAGAGCTACAAAACTTATAACTGCAAGAACAGACTACTAACTGAAGTTGGGTGGGGCTAACTAATCTTAAGACCCGCCCCTTGTGACTGCCTTCCTCCAACAAGGCTGTACCTCCTAAAGGTGCCATGACCTTCCCAAACAACTAAAGATTCAAACACAAGAGGCTGTGCGGGACAGCACACATTTCATACCCTGATAGAGATTGACATCTATTTACATTCTTTCCTAGAAAAATACAATAGGTTTTGTCGTGTGTGTGTGTGTGTGTGTGTGTGTGTGTGTGTGTGTGTGTGTGATGCTGGGAATTGAATTCACTTTGAGTATGAAAAGTAAGAGTTCTATTACCAAGCATCATCCCAAGTTATTCTCATTTTCTTTATTCAGGATTCATTCTAAGTGCAAAAGGGCTGTGTTCATATCTGGATTTCAAACGGGGCCCCTCAGCTCCAAGATCACAGTTAACAGGCAGAAAGTTCTATGTAAGCTCCAATAAGGCTCAAACTCTCAAGCAATTCCTTGATGAGTATTCCCTAAAAACACCTAATATGAAGAAAAATCATTCTTATTTCAAAACGAATTGCAAAACATTTCAAAAAACCGTATAGTTCCCACAAATTAGACTTGAGAAAGCTATGGCTTTCATGACAAAGCCCATAAATTCATTGTTTTTATATATGAAAGATCAAGATCAAAGGAAGTAAAGTAAAAAAAAAAAGAACCTGATCTTGGATCCCACGATCCCACTGGTTGGTGTGGCAGTCTGTCTGTAATATAGCTTGGGGATCCCAGAGCAAGCTGATAGCTAGAGTGGCCCGCTCTAGGTTCATTTGAAGCTCGGCTCAACACAGTAACGTGAAGTGTGACCAAGAAATGATCCCTTACATCACCTTCATGCCGTCACATGCATTGCACCTCCTACGAGCATACTGCACACGCCCATACAATACATGCAATATGAAAATTTTTAAAAATTGGGAATGGAAAACACGAACATATCTGATAAAATATAAATTCCAGAGTAAAAGGAGGTAGAGGCATACTTTTTTGGAGGCGGGAAGGAATTAGATAAGATGTGATAAAAGAAAGAGGCTACCAGGAGAGGGGAGCGGAGGGTGGGGATCGATGGAGGGGATAAAAGGTCGGGGGGGATGTAAGGAAAGGGTAAGAGTGGTTAGGACTAGGGAAGAGGGTGTTGATGAGGGGCGGGAGGGATGTATAAAGGTTGTAAGGTGACCACGTGGAGTTTAGCCCAAAAAGGGGGGGGAGTGAAAGGAGAGGGGTTGGGAGGAGGAGTCGCCAGAACAGTGGTACAGGTGAAGGGGAGGGGGAAATAGGAGAAAGGACCGAGTCTTGGGAAATGGGGGGATGAAGAAGAGGGGTAGGGCCTATGCTGAGGGGGAGGGAAGAAGAAGGTGGGGTGGGCACGGGAAGAGAGGGTAAGGGGGAGGAGAGAGGAGAAAAAAGAAAGCGGGAAGTTTCGAAGAAGGCTTAAAGAATAGGAACAGAGGACAGAAAATGTGGAGATGGATAGCGACCAGAGGGGAGAGGGAAGATGGGAGGGATGTGGACGAGGGTGAGGGGTAATGGGAAGGAAAGAGTCAGTAAAATCCTAATGAGCGAAGGAAGGGGAGAGGGGCCCCCCGCACCAGAATAGGCAAAAAAATAATTTGCACTGAAAACACTTGGAACAAGTAAGAACAAAGAGACTTCTATTTCCAATAATTATCTTTTAACATCGGACCTGACTTGGAGAAACATTTTACTGCCTAATGCCTCTTTTAGAAATTATTATTCTTCCTTTCTTTTTTTACTATAGAGTGGCCATTAAAAATGTAAATTTATGTCTGATTTCCTCTAACAGCATGAATATTCAAGTTCTGAAGTCAGTGTAGCTGCCTCTGAATGTCCTCCTTTACCACTCAGGAGAGAAGGCGAGCACTTAACCACTTCACAGCGGGCTGTCTGCTGCTCGTGGGCTTCTCTTTGATGCTATCCTGAACTATAAAATTAACAACTGACTCTTATGCTTCTCTGCAGGGCATCATGCATCTGGCCCAAGGATGTGTTAGGCAGTAGTGACATGGGTAAGTAACTGCAAATGGAGATCAGATTCCTAAATTAGATTGGCATTTTTTTTTCTTTTTTCAATGCAGGCTCTCATAACCCATGCACACACTGTATACACTAGCAACTCAAACGCTAATAAAATCTACCCTGAGCACATCATTGCTCTGAACAGCAAAATGATACTGTAAGAAAACATGCCTCTGTGTTGGGAAATGAATAGTTACTCCTCTGTGTTGCTGTGAGACACCACCAAAGTCAAGCAACTTAAGGAGAAAGGGAGATTTATTTGACTTACAGTTCCAGAGGGGAGATACAGTCCATTATGGAGGGAAAGGTGGGGCTGACTGGTAGAAGCTGGAGGTGGTTTAGGTCACATACATTCGGGAGGCTGAGAGCTACAAAACTTATAACTGCAAGAACACTACTAACTGAAGTTGGGTGGGGCTAACTAATTCTTAAGACCCGCCCCTTGTGACTGCCTTCCTCCAACAAGGCTGTACCTCCTAAAGGTGCCATGACCTTCCCAAACACTAAAGATTCAAACACAAGAGGCTGTGCGGGACAGCACACATTTCATACCCTGATAGAGATTGACATCTATTTACATCTTTCCTAGAAAAATACAATGGTTTTGTCGTGTGTGTGTGGTGTGTGTGGTGTGGTGTGTGTGTGTGTGTTGTGATGCTGGGAATTGAATTCACTTTGAGTATGAAAAGTAAGAGTTCTTTACCAAGCATCATCCCAAGTATTCTCATTTTCTTTTATCAGGATTCATTCTAAGTGCAAAAGGGCTGTGTTCATATCTGGATTTCAAACGGGCCCCTCAGCTCCAAGATCACAGTTAACAGGCAGAAAGTTCTATGTAAGCTCCAATAAGGCTCAACCTCTCAAGCAATTCCTTGATGAGTTTCCCTAAAAACACCTAATATGAAGAAAAATCATTCTTATTTCAAAACGAATTGCAAAACATTTCAAAAAACCTTATAGTTCCCACAAATTAGACTTGAGAAAGCTATGCTT